>OX422212.1:600893167-602328167 GCA_949130495.1 Sambucus nigra | reverse complement strand
TAAGAGAGAGTTATGTTGGAACATAAATGGAAACCTACTGAATTGGACATTTAGGAGAATAGAGTCCATGAGGGTTACGTAGTAAGTTGGAAAAACCCTTCGAATTAAAGTGAGAAACGAACCATTATACGTGATGACTAATAATGGGAAAATAAAGATAAATTTTGTGTATGGGTTATGGGATAAACCTAAATTGATATGATAAAAGTAGTATATTTATATGATTGTGTATGCATATATTATATAGTTGTGAAAATCATGCCCGCGCTACTTGCTATCCCGGAGGTTACCGCGCTGGGACGATCTTATCTCGTGTGTCTTATGGGGGATATTGACTCGTACCCTAGAATACAGGAATCCTAGGTACGGACTATCGGATCGATAGTCGGACGGTCCTAAGAGACGTGAGGGTATGTACTGACCTCTTGAACTTGGACACTATGCTTTGCCTCAATGTTGTTTGTGTATGTATTTGTACAGTTCGAGAGTGATTCCGAACTTGTATTCCCTTTAGTACGATTGATACGGGGATTGGATAGCAGAGTATGCCCGCACTATAAAATTTTATGTGGGGTGCTGTTAGAATATATATATTATACGAGTATTTAATATATATATGAACTTCTGAAATATGGGAAACTGCCTAATGTGATTTGATATGTAGGACATGGTTCATGACTCAAATTATAAATACTTATTTTGAGAAAGTATAATATGACACTGGAAAACTTTATGGATTAATAAAGTCAAAAGGAGAACTTTAATTACAAATTGAAATCTTACGTTTTAAATACTTGTGTTATTCAGTTGTAAATCCTGCGAATAACCTAAGATAAGTTAAATCATTGGGGAAAGATAGTGTGGTATATGACGAGATAGACCATTGGGAAGGTTAGTGCGATAGGTGTCCACATTAGAAGATAGGTGAGAATTTCTCAAGAGAGTGTCGCACTAATATGTTGTTGCATTGGCCTGTAATCAATTTAAATACTTGCTAAACGAATTTTCAAATCATATACACTATCGGGCTCTAACCCGTTTCTATTTATCTTTCTCTCTTGTATATATATATATATGTATATATTACAGGTGCCCAGCCACAGGGGCCTCTTGCATAGGGTCCTTTGGCAGGAATGAGCTGCAGCTTAGGTGGGAGTTGCAGGCCTGTTGTTTAGACGACTTCATCCATTTGATTTTACTCCTAGTTCAGTTTTTTCCAGCAGGGGCATGTGTCTCCCTCTTCCTATTAATTAGATGGTATTGTCAGAGATTGTAATTCTTTTAATTTCAGTATCTTTATTTCGGGATTTATTACTGTCAGGAAGTTTTTCTTTGGTGTTGTAAATGTTGGGACTATTTTTTGATGGTTAAATTCTTGAATGTTCATTTCTATTCTCATTCCTAATGTGTGACTCTTAAAAATGTAAATGGTTAAAGGTTTTATAACCGGATTGAAATAAAATGAGAATAAGGTTTTAAACGGTTTTGACACTTAGCTTAATTATTTAGGGTGTTTAAATTGAAAAAGTATTTTAACGACAGTGATGCTAAGAATGAACCAACTGTTCACCTTGATTTTAATTTAATAAAAGAGTGATCGCCCGGTATTTAATTAGACGGGGTGTCACAGGTGGTATCAGAGCATCAGTTTCTAGTGTCCTTAGGATCTGTACGGCTTATTATGCTTTCAACGTTGCTTTGTTTGTTATAGAGCCCTATGTTTAGGATTGTCGATTTCATTGACAAGATTTCGTTCTCCTGCTATAATGTGTATACATTAGTGAATTCTAATTTCGTTCGGATGTGTGCATGTGCCGAGCGATGATGGATGTCAGAAGAGGACCGTTAAGCGTACATCAGAAGGCAGGGCTCAGTTGAGATTATAAAATATATCCGAGGATGATGACCGTAGTCGAGGTCACCTCCATTATGGCACGAGAAGCCAAGACTAGAAAGGCGACTAAGGCGCAGCAATGATTTCCAAATGCTGTTATAGTCAAATGAGGTGCGAGGGTAAACTTACCCAACAAAAACGTGTAGAGACTGTCAATGGGAAATTTTAGAAATGGAATCACTACACCAAAATGGGCAAATTGTCACCTTTCAGCCGGCCAGCCTTGTCAAGGTCATTGACTCTGACAAAAAACACGCGTTTTATGTCACGGTCATTGACCTTGACACGACCGTGACAATTAGTTGTCACGGTCAATGACCGTGACAAAGCCATGACAAATTTACTTGTCACGGACGTGTCACGGTCATTGATCGTGACAATTCTTTAAATAATTGTCAAGGTCAATGACCGTGACACGACCGTGACAATGTTCGCAGCAAAAATCCTTTCCCCCTTCTTTTTTCCCTCCCTCCGTTCCCTCCCTCTCTCTCTCTCTCGACGCTGCTCTCTCTCTACTTTTAGGTCGATTTTCTCTCTCTCTCTCTCTCTCTCTCTCTCTTCCATTTATATATATGTGTATGTGTATGTATGTGTATATGTATATGTGTGTGCGTGTGTATATGTGTGTGCGTGTGTATATGTATGTGTATGTGTATGTGTGTGTATGTGTATATGTGTGTGTGGTGGTGTGTGGTGGGGGAGGGGGTGGTGGAAGGGGGCAGGGGTGGGGTGTGTGTGTGTGTGTGTGTGGTGGGGTGGTGGAGGGGGGCAGGGGGTGGGGTGGGGTGTGTGTGTGGTGGTGTGTGGTGGGGGAGGGGGTGGTGGAGGTGGCAGGGGGTGGTGTGTGTGTGTGTGTGTGTGTGTGTGCGTGTGTGTGCGCGTAGGTGCGTAGGTGTGCGTGTGTGTGGCGGGGGGAGGGGGGCAGGTGGTGGAGGTGGGGCACCCATTTAATAACTCTTTAAATATTTGGAAAAAACATAATATTACAAAATTGAAACGAAATGGTATTGACGGAACTTACACATACGTTATGTCCTGTGCTCTTACGTTGAAAATTATTAGATAGAAAAAGAAAAATATAAATTGAGATAACCTTAGAATCTAATTAGGCTAAAAATATAATGGCATCAACTAACATATATACACAACACTAAAAGTAGACATCAATTTTATAAATAATTGATAATAGTTGGATAATAATTGGATAATAAACATCGGGAGGGGGAGGGGGTGGGGGTGGCGGGGGGAGGGGGGCAGGGGGTGGGGCACCCATTTAATAACTCTTTAAATATTTGGAAAAAACATAACATTACAAAATTGAAATGAAATGGTATTGACGGAACTTACACATACGTTATGTACTGTGCTCTTACGTTGAAAATTATTAGATAGAAAAAGAAAAATATAAATTGAGATAACCTTAGAATCTAATTAGGCTAAAAATATAATGGCATCAACTAACATATATACACAACACTAAAAGTAGACATCAATTTTATAAATAATTGATCATAGTTGGATAATAATTGGATAATAAACATCGGGAGGGGGAGGGGGTGGGGGTGGGTGGGGATTTGAATATTATTTACATTTATATTTTTGGATATTATATACATTCAAAATAAATAATTGATAATAGTTGGATAATAATTGGATAATAGTTGATATTTTCATTCAAAATAAATATTTCATTCAAATATATTGGATAATATTTGATATTTTCATTTAAATTGATAATAATTTTATTCATGAAATTAATTCAATTGATAATAATTTATATATATGTTTGTGTGTATATATATGTGTGTATATATATGTGTGTATGTGTGTATATGTGCGTGTGTGTGCATGTGTGGTGAGCCCTTCATATTTTAAAAATGTTGTTTTTATTCCTATAGAACAGCTTAGATAGTGTGTGTGTGTGTGTGTTTTTATGTGGTCAATACATGAATTTATTTTTGTATTTGAATTAACCCATGAATTTATTTTGTATTTGAATGAACCCATGAATTTATTTTTGTATTTGAATTAACCCATTATATGAAACATACTTGAAATTAAATATAGTGCGCATAGATACTAGCATTCTAGTTCTTATGCGTACGCATTCAATAGCCCTTAGACCCGTTCGAGAGTCATTACCCCTGTAATGAGATCTCTCGAATTGTCCCGTTTGGACAGTTTGAGACTGTATAATTTCTGTATAATATTCTTATTGGCCTAAAGTTGTTACTTTTGAAGGAAGTTTTGCAGTCGTATCTTAATGTTCTCTGGGTACATACTAGATTGACAAGTGTGACTGTTATTTTAATTGACCAATTGAAATAACACTCACACCTACCAATCTACGTCGTGTACTTGGAGAACTAAGGGGATATGTTGTCGAAGTTTTTTCAAATCGTAACAATGTGCATGAGCTGTTAAGTATATTACAGAAAAATGCATTCTTGAATGGGATAGGACCACTTACCCTTTAATAGGATAATTAAATGATGGGATAATTAAATAAAACATACTATAAATCTAAGTTTTGTTTACCTTTAATAGGTGTTTAGTTGTGGTAGCTGTGATGGGATATCCGAAATACAAAGAGTGAATGGGTGAGACTAATAGAATGGGGGATGTGTTTCGCAGAAGTGCTAACGAATTTGTGAAATATGCAAAGAGATGTTGTAATGATGAAGAGTTTCCGTGTTCTAGGTGTAAGAATGGTAAGGTGTTTGAGTGGAAAATAGTTGAACTACATTTGTTAATATCGGGTATGCAAGATAGTTATCGATTTTGGAGTTTTCACGGTGAATTGAAAGTTCCTTTTGTCCCCGACCAACCTTCAACAAGTAGAATAGATGAAGAAGGGGACGACGTAGATCATAATCTGTTAGAGGATTTAGTTGATGATGCGTACGGAGTTTATGAAGCTGAGGAGAATGAGGTTACTGATGATGTAGAAGATTCAAGTGCTCGTGAAGATAACACGATAAAACTTGACGATGACTACCAAAGTTTAAAATTTAAGGCGACCCAACCGTTATACTCTGGCTATGAGAAAGATCAAACAACTTTACATGCCATGGTTGGTTTGCACAGTTTGAAGACGTAGTACGGTTTGTCTGGCAATAGCGTGACGGGAATTCTGAAATGGGTGAAGGGCTTATTACCCAAGGTGAATACACTTCCAAATAGCTATCCTATTATGAAGAACAGTTTGAAAGGTTTGGGAATGAAGTATAAATCTATTCATGCTTGTGTGTATGACTGCATACTATACCGAAAGGAGTATGAAAATCTCGATCGTTGTCCGGTATGCGATGAACCTAGATATGTCCAATCTACTAGTAAGGAAGGCACAAGCTCAAAAGTGCCTCAAAAAGTATTGAAATATTTTCCCGTTGGGCCTAGATTAAAGCGATTTTTCACAGTACCATGGATTACAGAGGCAATGACTTGGCATGCTAGGGCAGAAGTAGGGGGTAAAATCATGCGTCATCCTATTGATTCTACTGCCTGGCGGAAGATGAATTATGAGTATCCCGATTTTGCTCGAGAACAACGTAACATTCGTTTGGCTATATGAACAGATGGTTTCAATCCATTTGGAAATCTAAGCACCAATCAGATTGTATGGCCAGTGATCCTAGCCCCACTCAACCTCCCTCCTTCACAGTGTATGAGACCTGAATTTTCGATGATGGCTTTATTGATACCTGGGCCAAAGGCACCAAGTGAAGACATTGATATCTACCTGGCTCCTTTGGTAGAAGAATTAAATGAGTTGTGGGAAGAGGGTGTGCAATCATTTGACTCTTTTAGAAAAGAAGAGTTTACGCTGAAAGCTATGTTGATGTGGGCAATTCATGATTTTCCAGCTTATGGGACATTATCCGGATGTGTAGTACATAGTTATTTGGGGTGCCCTATTTGTGGAGAGGAGACTGAATCTCTTCGTCTATCCTCTAGCTTAAAAAATGTATAACATTGCCACAAGAGGTTTTTACCCCCAGCTCATAGTTTCAGATTTGAGAAAGGTTCCAATTTTTTATTGGGCGGAGTTGAACATAGGCTACCGCCGAGACAACTTTCGGGTTCAGAAATTGAAAGTAAATCTTCTGAATGTGGCCCAAATATGCCAGGTAAGAATCCCAAATTTAATAATGTCAAGAATAAGAAGACCCCAACTGGGAATGAAACTGAGATAAGAAAGGCATGGTCTCCAAGGTCAATTTTATTTGACTTGCCTTACTGGAAGAAAAACCCGGTGCGCCATGTATTGGATGTGATGCATGCAGAGAAGAACTTCGCTGAACATATTATGGGTACTTGCCTTGGGGGGAGTCATTCGAAGGATGGAGAAAATGCACGAAAAGACCTTAAAACGTTAAAACTTAAACCACAACTATGGTTGAAAGAAGATAGTAGGGGAAGGACATTAATTCCCCCTGGTGCGTTTACTTTAACGAGTGAGGAAAGGAAGGTGCTTCTAGACACAATATATAATTTGAAGGGCCCATCTACTTTTTCGTCCAACTTGCAAAGGATTGTGAATTATGTTACTCATGATTTACATAAGTGTAAGTCCCACGATTGGCATGTGATCATACAATTGGTTCCTCTATTGTTTAAGCACTGTTTCTCCAAGCACAAGGATTTGCGTAGGGCTATTATGCAAATTAGTATTACCTTCTCCCTCTTGTGTGAAAAGGTAGTGAATCGAGAACACATAGTGGCCGCAAAATTGGCTGTGAACGAAGCGATTTGTGTATTGGAGAAGTACTTTCCCTCAGCATTCTTTGACATAAGTGTTCACTTGTTGGTACACCTATGCGACGAGGCACTTCTTTGTGGTCCAGTTAGATATCGGTGGATGTATCCGTTTGAAATATTGATGAAAGTTTTTAAAGGTTACGTCAAGAATACGCGATATATTGCAGGATCAATTGCAGAGGAATACATCACCGTGGAGTCATCAATATATACTCGGGAATATATGCCTGAATCGACCAGCATTGATGACACTGATGAATTACTCGATGATGGTGGTAATGTGATGGGAAAACGAGTGAAATTAACGAGTTTGCAACATAAACAAGTAGCTCGTTATCTATTTGACACACATGAAGATGTCGAAGAATGGAAAAAGTAAGTTTCGAATATTATAATGTTTAACATTATTTTAGATTATTTTATACATGATTAATTTTATAATATGCAGTAAATATGAAGCCTGTGAGAACAATAAAAGACGAAAAACAATGGTACAATCAGACAGCGAATTTAGGTTATGGTTGACACAAGAGGTAATTATAGTGAAAACAGTCGTTATATAACGTTACATTACACTCAAATTTTACCACTAATATAATTAATTTATCTATATTCTCAGCTCCTAAAGATGGGTGATGCGACATCAAGGCTTGCTCGTCTAGCCACTGGAACCTTGTTCGTGGCACAAGAGTACAAAAAGTATCGATTGAACGGTTACATTTTCGGCGCTAAAGTGTACGAGGAAAGTACAAATGTACAGAACTCGGGAATTTCATACAAGGCTCTTACTTTCTTTCGAGTGAGTGCAAAAGATAAAAACCTCGTTGAAGCTGAAATGACTTACTATGGTGTAATCCAAAATATATTTGAATTGGATTATATAAGCTTCAAAGAGGTTGTATTTTACTGTGAATAGGTAAGAGTTGAGGATAAAAATTCTTGTAAAGTTGATCCTGTCACCAATTTGATCATGGTTGACTTGTCCAAGTTGAAGAGCAACGACCACGTGCGCGATGAGCCGTTTGTTTGTGCATTTCAAAAGGTTAAGCAAGTGTTTTACTCGGAGTATATCAACAACGAGCCGTGGTCAATTGTCCAACACGCGCCAAGGCGTCTAAATAGTAGTGTGAATGACTTAGCTGCTCCTACCAAATATCAATCCATTTTTTATGATAACCCGAATTTGAAACAATTTTTCAATTTGTAATAAATATTTCAATTTGTACCGAAACATCCATTTTTAATGCTTTTACTTGATCTGCACTTTATCATTTTCACTCTTGTGTAGTGTGCGTGTGTGGAGAGGAGATTAATACATAAATGTTCCAACTACATCTAAGTTTTGTTTATACTAATCCATGAATATATGCTTCTTACCTTTAATAGATGATTAGTACATAGTTATTTGGGGTGCCCTATTTGTCGAGAGGAGACTGAATCTCTTCGTCTATCCGAACACTAAGAAATGCCATAATCCTATGGAGCGATGCTATACAAATTCCTCCCAACCGTTATGTAGCCAAACATCACCAGTTGAAGTTGTCAATTCCACTTTCCATACCCCACCACTTGGAACTTCTAGCAAAACATGGGAGACCATTGAAAGGTGGAATTGACAACTTCAACTGCTGATTTTTGGCTACACAGCGGTTGGAAGGAATTTGCAACGCATAACTCCATAAGATTATGGTATTTCTTAGTGTTTAGATATGAAGAGAATTATAATTGACACGATAGCCCGGGGTACATTAGTTGGAAGGAGGTGCTATATGAGCTCAAGTTAGCTATTTGAGTAACACTACAGGTAATGTATTTATATTTATATGTCAATTTCGATTTCGATTTCAATTACGATTTATATTTATCTATATTTCAGGGGCGGATACTAATTTTACTTTATTTCAATTCAGGGGACAGGGAGTGTCCCTAAGGGTAGTCCACATATTCTCTATACTTATGTGGCTATTCGGATGAGAAGGGAAGGATAAGGAGGTGTTCCCGAGCATCGCGATACAAAATCTCTTTTCCATGCAAATAGTTTGTAGATTTGAGATAAAATGATGGTGATGTTGTTTCTTTTTAAATAGTTTCTTATTTGAATATATATTTGCATTATCTTTAGTTTGTTCGGATATATGATGTTTTGAACAGGTACAACGTTGCTATAACAGGTACACATATACTGCTGGGCAGTGGCAGTGGCCATATTGCCCAGCAGATTTTTTTAAATTCTGCCCAGAATTTTCACGGTCATTGACCGTGACACGTCCGTGACAATTTTGTCACAGACTTGTCACGGTCAAAGGCCGTGACAATTTTTTTACAAAGGGTCACGGCTTTGTCACGGTTATAAACCGTGACAAACATGTCACGGTCATTGACATTGACATGACCGTGACACAAAATGCGAGTTTTGTGTCAAGGTCAATGACCGTGACACGACCGTGACAAAAAAAGTTGTCTCGCCTCGAAATGTCACGGTCATTGACCTTGACAAGGTGGATTTGTCAAGGTCAATGACCTTGACAAATGGGCAGATTTGGTGTAGTGAATGGTATGCCTATAGGAGAACCTTAGGTACAGTGTTGACCGTATGTTCCTTCCTCAACTATTCAGGATTAGAAGCAAATGTGGTTCTGAACTCATCGCGGGAGGGCATGACAGGGGTCCATTTGTGAATATGAATCTTAACCGCTAGCGAATTTTGCATCGGAAGATGGAGATACGAGTGAAGGAAACAACTCCAAGTGGGAGACCAACTCGTAATAATAGTTGATAATACTCGAGGAGGAAATTCTGATGGACGACCGATTCAGAGGTTGACAATGTCATATTTTGTCAAAATAGATGATAATGCTCCTTGGGTGGGAAGCTTAAAGAAATTGAAGAATTTAGTCGAGAATAGGACTGAATACAACGGTGGTGATATAGCACCACAAAGGGATGTGGATATACATCAGGGGACCCATTTAAATGATTCGGATAATGGAATTCTTACCAAGTGATGGTAAATTCAGTAAGTACTATTATATATAGTAACATGATCTTTATGGACTAAAAAGTTAAAGGAACAACCGGGATGGCTAACGGGAATCGAGTCTACTAAAGTCCGAGAGAAGGACAATCCTAACCTGGTTAGTAGGACAGGTGATAAGTGGATTATGTACTGAGGTATTTTGTGCGGAGTGACATCGCTCGCGATAATATGTTCCAAAGTGAATATAAGGACAAGAATACGGTGCCTAGTAAAAGGCAACGATTAAAGTAATTTTTTTTGGTTTGAGTAGACGTGTTACGTCCGGAAACCATTTGCGCAGTCAAGACGATTGACAAGGTAGAAGTGTAAGTTGTATCCTAAGAGAATGAGGCGTGTTTATGTGACACGAGCGAGTCACTATATTTTGTTCCTTGCTAGATTTGCATGTGAGACGAGCTTAATGCATATCATTTTAAACGTTATTATTACTATGTGAATATTTTTCCCTAGTGTAGTGGGATTTTTCTTTGGTGCTATCCGCGGAGGATGAATGTGTATATTAACAGTATTACGTATTTTATTGAGGTTACTCGTTGTAGTGATGCGATACACGAGTATGATATTATCTTTTTTAAAACATTATAGAAATGGTTAGTACGATAGTGGGTATTTATTGCAAGACTATCGGAGTGGTTGCATTAGCGCAACATATTTTACGTTTTATTTTGGCGAGGCTTTACCTGTAAGAAGTTTGGACTCGCACTTATATTATCTATCATAGAGACTTCGGAGGAGATAGTGGGCTCGAGATATTCGATGCCAAAGTATATATAGACTTTGTCAGTATAATTTTGTAGGTATCAGGATTTACCGTTGAGCGAAAAGATTTGACTCAGTATTATGTTTAGCACTCCGGACTTAGTGATAAGAAAAGTGCATTGTTATATTTATCCTTTAGAGAAGTGGGAGTTAATATTTATAACCCTATTATTAGGGAAAGGAATTTTGAGAATTCCGATTGTATGTATTCGAGGTTTATGGAATGCTATTACCACCAACCTATACTGAACAATAGTGCAATAAGTGAAACGTTCTTTGTTAAGCATACTTACGGGAGAAATTGTAACTTTTCAGTCAAGAGACGGAATAAAGGGGTATATGCTATGGACGGAGGACCTAACGGATCTCGATAACCGACAATACTAGGAAGTAGTGTATCGAGAGGGTTCCTTGTTTGGATTTCTCTTTGCGAGACATCCCACGCATGAAACTTAGTGTAAGGTTGGAAATAGGGAGACGTTTGGTCACTATTCCATGAGTTTGGTACCCTGGTCGAAATGGGATCAAGTAATTATGTATGTAAGTTGGAAGTTGAATTTTTATTTAAATCCATCGGAGCCGGTTGTGTGGTAAGAAAGCATTGAAAGTTTTGCTTTGTCACCATGAGTTAAGGGGTCGGAATGATAATAAGGAAGATTTAAAATTTTGATTTTTAGGGTGATTAAAGTGTTGTAATCACGCTGCAAGCACCAAGGAAAACCAAGAATTTGTTTATTAGTATGGAGCGTATGTGATGCTTACGCTAGTATGCCTGGTTTATAGGGTGTGTAGACATCCTGGTTAACTGATGTTAAAGCTCGTCCGGGATGAAGGGGCGTGGCAATGGACGTGTGGAAAATGTGTTTGTGGGGCTAACAGAACGAAGTGGAAGTGATATAGTGGATTAAACATCACATGAGGGGCGATAATCCATACATAGGTGTGTAATTAGAATAGCACACCCAAATTTGAATTGGAAGACTCTGGGAAGTCATTTAAGAAGAGTATTCCTTGAATGGAGCAGAATTAAATGATTATGAAGAACACTCGGAGCGGAGTTGTTAGTAGTCAAGTATGAGAGCGACTTGCACATACAAAGGGTGATGATGTTGGTATGGTATATGAGATCCAAAAGTGCGCTTCGTGGAGAGAAGAGCACGGGTGTAACTTTCAGCATACTACAAGGAAGGAAGGGGAGTATTACGTGTCACTTAATGTGAGACATTTCAAGGAAGAATCGATGTTTAGCGGGACATAGTGAGTAGTCTCTACATGCACCGCCCATAGGTAAGGTTTGGTTGAAAGAGGAGAATCAACCAAAGAATTTTGTGTTTATCGATAATTCCTGAAATTGAAAGAGGTCGGTAAAGTCGGTACAGTCCTTGGATGGGTTGCCATCGTCAAAACAAGATCGAGGGTTCATCCCGAACATGTGAATTAAGCCGCTGAGAAGGAAGTGATTGATATTCCTTTGGAATCGTTTACAATATTAACTAGTATGCCCCAGACTTCCTTTGAAAGGAAGTGTCGCGCCAGTGCATGGTCCGACGCAGTATAAATTTCCGAATCAGGATGAGATTGGTGAATCCCAACTTTGATATGGAATTTCAGGAACCAATAAAGATAAGGTTTCGTTTCGAGTAGGATTGTATCACCCTTAGCCAGGGAATAGGCGCATGGTGATTAAAGATTTGGGGAGTTACATGAAGGAGATTTTTGAATCTTAATACGATGATTTCAGGAATGCTCTGTAGAAGTACTCGTACCTGTTTGTCGCGTACAAGGTACTTATTAAGGTTTTGTTATGGAAGAACCTCGACTATTCTCCTTCCGTATGTTTAGGGAGAGTAGATAATCAGAATTTTTGGATCGGTCGAGAGAACATACGATAAATGTGGTAGAATTCCATGACTGTTTTAGGCGAGCAAGAGTGATCAAATGTTCGTATAATTTTCTCAGAATGGGAGTTTTGTATATGAATAGATCAGAGTATTTGTCATGTAGTGAGGTGCGGCCTCCTAATGATAGTGAGATAATGAAATGTATAACGTATAGGCGTGACCTATGGGAATGTTGTCGGTTGGGAGCACAATGTAAAGTGTCTCCAATGAGAATGTAAAACAATGTTGCTGTGAAGAAAGGGCGATAGTGATTGAGCGCCGTAAGGTGTAGTTAGTTGTGAACGGAAAAGGATATCCAGAATTGTGCTACCTGATAGACCTTATTTTCCAAATTTCGGGACGAAATTCCGTTATTAGGGGTTAAGTATGTAATACCCCGTATTTTTATAGCTTTTAAATTATGGGATTTATTAAATTTAATTGAGATAAATTAATTTAATTTTAATCCGGAATGTTGTTTTAAATATTTACTAGCGTGATGAGAGTTAGTAATTATTGGAAATTTGGTATTTGTTGAATGTTACTGGATGAGTATAGTAATATATGAGATTCATTTTTATAATATTGTCACGTGTGAATAAAATGACAATTATGGAAATTTAAGTCGGGACGCGCCTATATCGTGTCGGGACTAAATGTTGATTAATAAAAGTGAATATTTTATAAGTTGTTTGTATGGTCATTTTGAGTGCGCCAACGTTTCCGGAAGGGTCGAGATAGTCAGAAAAGTGTACCCAGGGGTTTAGTTTGGGTCTCGGGGCATTTTTAGGCCTAATTAGTACCCCTGGAGGGCATTTTAGTCATTTTGTATTTTTGAGTAATTAAACCCACGAAAATTAAAAGGGTTATATAAGATATCTAGGTTGTCTTCTAGGGTTAGAACAACCAAAGACAAGTGACGGCCATAGGAGAGGGAAGGAGAGAGCTTCCAAAGCAATCCAAGGCCCGAAACCCATCCGTTTGCACCGCCGCCACCACCAACGCGTAGATCGCGAGACGGGGAACGCAACCACAACAAATTCGGCACCAAACCAGAACGTCAAAAATCCTAGGAAAGTGTTTATCTTGCTTATTTTCGTTGGTGCATCACTCATATTAGTGTAGGGATGATTAGGATGAATTGTATGGAAGAAAAATCGAATTTGAGATAGGATCAATTGCATGTAGTGATGACTTAAATGATATTCTGGAAACCCTTTGTCATGTAGAGGAGTAAACCACGAAATTATGATGTTTACAAGAAGGAAATTCTGGAAAATTCTTGTTAGAACCATGTTTAAGAGATTTCTAGGGTTCTTGATAATTATAATAATTTTTGGACTGTTAATCCATGTTTAGTGATAGAAATCTACATGCTTTACGTTGGAAATATCTGGTATGATGATATAATGTTAGTAGTATAAATTTTGGGTTGATTGGGATGGCAAAATATGGATTTGGTGAAGGTTAGAAGATGAAACCCGTAACTGCAAATCTGCAGATTTCCGAAATACCTGTTTGATCGATCGATCGAGCCCCAGACCTCGATCGATCGACCCCTCCTGGAAGACTTAAGTTTCCCCTTTTTAAAATTGTTGAATTGATTCGAAATGAAGAAAACTCCTTAGACATCCTTGTTAAGATAATTTGGGAGATAATGATGACCAGTAAGATTCATTAATGAATAAGACCTTTGATGTAAGGCGAAATCTATATTTTTGGGATATTTTACATAAGGGACAATGCAAGTATATGTTAAAGGGGAGAGACAAGTAAGAGAGAGTTACGTTGGAACATAAATGGATACCTACTGAATTGGAAATTTGGGAGAATAGAGTCTATGAGGGTTACGTAGTAAGTTGGAATAACCCTTCGAATTAAAGTGAGAAACGAACCATTATACGTGATAACTAATAATGGGAAAATAAGGATAAATGTTGTGTATGGGTTATGGGATAAACCTAAATTGATATGATAAAAGTAGTATATTTATATGATTGTGTATGCATATATTATATAGTTGTGAAAATCATGCCCGCGCTACTTGCTATCCCGGAGGTTACCGCGCTGGGACGATCTTATCTCGTGTGCCTTATGGGGTCTATTGACTCATACCCTAGAAGATAGAAATCCTAGGTACGGACTATGGGATCGATAGTCGGACCGTCCTAAGATACGTGAGGGTATGTACTGACCTCTTGGACTTGGACACTATGCTTCGCCTCAATATTATGTGTGTATGTATTTGTACAGTTCGAGAGTGATTCCGAACTTGTATTCCCTTTAGTGTGATTGATACGGGGATTGGATAGCAGAGTATGCCCGCACCATAGTTTATATGTGGGGTGCTGTTATGATATATATATATTATACGAGTATTTAATATATATATGAAATTCTGAAATCTGGAACTGCCTACTGTGATTTGATATGTAGGACATGGTTGATGACTCAAATTATAAATACTTATTTTGAGAAAGTATAATATGACACTGGAAAACTTTATGGATTAATAAAGTCAAAAGGAGAACTTTGGTTACAAATTGAAATCTTACGTTTTAAATACTTGTGTTGTTAAGTTGTAAATCCTGCGAATAACCTAAGATAAGTTAAATCATTGGGGAAACATAGTGTGGTATATGACGAGATAGACCATTAGGAAGGTTAGTGCGATAGGTGTGCACATTAGAAGAGAGGTGAGAATTTCTCAAGAGAGTGTCGCACTAATATGTTGTTGCATTGGCCTATAATCAATTTAAATACTTGCTAAACGAATTTTCAAATCATATACACTATCGGGCTCTGACCCGTTTCTATTTCTCTTTCTCTCTTGTATATATATATATATATTACAAGTGCCCAGCCACAGGGGCGTCTTGCATAGGGTCCTTTGGCAGGAACGAGCTGCAGCTTAGGTGGGAGTTGCAGGCTTGTTGTTTAGACGACTTCATCCATTTGATTTTACTCCTAGTTCAGTTTTATCCAGCAGGGGCATGTGTCGCCCTCTTCCTATTAATTAGATTTTATTGTCGGAGATTGTAATTATTTTAATTTCAGTATCTTTATTTCGGGATTTATTACTGTCAGGAAGTTTTTCTTTGGTCTTGTAAATGTTGGGACTATTTATTGATGGTTAAATTCTTGAATGTTCAATTCTATTCTCATTCCTAATGTGTGACTCTTAAAAATGTATATGGTTAAAGGTTTTATAACCAGATTTAAATAAAATGAGAATAAGGTTTTAAATGGTTTTGACACTTAGCTTAATTATTTAGGGTGTTTAAATTGGAAAAGTATTTTAACGACAGTGATGCTAAGAATGAACCAACTGTTCACCTTGATTTTAATTTAATAAAGGAGTGATCTCCCGGTATTTAATTAGGCGGGGTGTCACAGAATACCAATAGAAAGAAAATACTACGAAATACTGAACCAATTAAATTTTAAAACAAAAGGTCCCCGACAACGGCGCCATTTTGACAGCCAGGGGAAAACCGCGGCGCAAGTGTATAAAGATATACGCCGGTCATTATGCTCGACTCCCACCTCTATGCAAAGACCTAGACTATTGACTACACTCTTTTAAGGGAGTACAATGGCTAGTCCGAGTATCGAAAATCCACAAAGACTAGTTGTTAAAATTATATTGGTTTAATATTTCAGGAATAAAAGTGTAATAGATAATTGTTAACAAAAGAAAAGATAATACCACTACACCAAAAACAGCAATTGGCACACCGTGATATTAAAAATTTGGCACAGTTTTAAACCATGAAAAATTTTGACACAGTTTAATGATAATTTGACACACTTTAATACAGTGCCAACATGTGCCACTATTTTTAAGTGTGCTAAAATTGAGTACACTTGATTAATATATAATATGCCCTAAAAAAAATTACACTTACTCACTTTTGGATGCTCCTGCTCACTCATCCCTCTTATTTTCTAACCTTCGCTTGGCTCTTTCCCTCTTACTGTAACACCCTGTATTTCTGTGCATGTAATATTTAATTAATTCGGAAAATATTAAATTACTTGGGTGTCGTAATTTAATTGAATTAATTATGGTAATATTTATTTAAATATTAATCGGAGAGTGAATGGTTAATATTTAGGGAAATTTAAGTACTAAGTGAATAATAATAATTATTTACGTCATAATATGTATTAGTGACGTGGTATTAATTTATCTCAGTCGGGAGTCAGTATAGACTAATTTGGGTGTGAGATAAGGATTTTTATAAATGAATTCGGATGTCGATTGTGAGTGCACGGTTGAGTCCGGATGATCCAAGTTAGTCAAAATGAAGTACCCAGGGGAAATGTTTAGGTTTCAGGGGCTTTTTGGACTAGTCGGGACTCGCATTTAAGTACACGAGTCATTTTACAATTGGGTATTCACCCAATTTGGGATTTATAAGGGGAGAACCCTAATTTCTTCCACATTTCATCCCTAGGAGAGAGAAAGAGAAGAGATAGAGAAGAGAAGAAAGAAGAAGAATAAGGAAAAGAGGAAAAAGGAAGGGG
Organism: Sambucus nigra; assembly: GCA_949130495.1. Taxonomy (NCBI): domain Eukaryota; kingdom Viridiplantae; phylum Streptophyta; class Magnoliopsida; order Dipsacales; family Adoxaceae; genus Sambucus; species Sambucus nigra. The sequence continues at coordinate 602,311,306 of OX422212.1, read as the reverse complement.
ATTTCCGGCCAAACTCCGCGGGATTCGACTCGAGGTTGTCGGATTTTATCCACGAGGCAAGTGTTTACTTGCTTTATTAATTTTGTGTGTTGATTTCTCATATTATAGTTGGTGTGTAAAACTATAAATATTTTTGGGATGAGTTTTCGTGAATCAAAACCGGTTTTTCGAAAGATTAACGAATATGCCCCACATAATATCAAATTTGAGAAATTTGAGAATTAATTGAAATTAATTGTTGGATATGGGTTCTAGGGTGATTAGAACCCTTTTTTATGTTTACTTATGGTTGTTTGAGGTTGTATAATGATGGGTGAGAAAATAAAAACCTTGGAGGTGTATTAATGGAGGTTTGGGATTTTTGGAGAAGAAGGTGAATAGTAACTCTGTCCTTTCCGAATCGATTCGGCTAGGAAGCGAATCGATTAAGCTCTTGGTCAAAAGAGTAAAGTTGTAAAAAAATTTGATACGATCACGTGGGTGCCGACTAGGTATTTTTTTTTTATTTATTTTGGATTTAAAATGATTTTTCTAAGGAAGCAGTTTCGTAATTGAAATCGTTAGCTCGGGAATTAAATCGAAAAATTTAGAGAAAATTCAAATGCATGCCATTTTCTGTATGATTTGAATTAGATGCTCATTTGTGGATGACAAGAAAGGTATGGACGTTATCTTTCTAATGAGCTTTAATTGAGGTCATTTTGACTTCTGTGGAGTGAGTTATGGTTGTTTTAGTGCAAGGTGTGAAATATGCCAAAAATTAAAGTTGTGAGACTTTGTGATTTTTAAGAGTCTAATGGGATAAAGACTCTTGGGATTCGAATGAGAATTTCGGATGTAATTAGGATACAAGCTAGTTGTGATAAGATTGATATCGTGAATTTAAAATAAATATTATATTCATATTATAAATAAGTGAATACTTATGGAATTAAATCGAATATGTATATTTGGGATTACATGCTAATGCTACGAGAGATATGCATGGATAGCCAGATTTGATGATATTGTATTATGGACCAGAGAGGTGTCCAGATATTTTGGTTGAGTGATGCCATGATAATAGATTAATTAATGGGGGATTAATTAATTAATTTATTATAGGATGATTTATTATAGGGTGATATAATAAATTGTTAAATATTATTTAATTAGGAGCGTTCTCTTTATAATGGAAATTTTGAGGAGTACGTCCTAAGAGATGGATATTCGGTCCAGTGAGCAAGTCCGGGTACATTGGTTGTGTGACACCAGAGAGATATTAAATTAATTAATGAGTATATTAATTAAATTACAGTCGGACCATAGACTCGGGGAGATAATAAATTAATTAATGAGTATATTAATTAAATTAGAGTCGGACCATAGACTCGGAAATATGTTGGCTAGTGTTACGGACTCAGTACACGGTAATATGTTGGCTAGTGTTGTCTAGTGTTATGGACCATAGACTCGGAGCGTCCGGCGCTAAATCGTTTTGCCTAAACGATGGGAGGGAGGTAGGGTTGGACAGAATGAGATATTATTATGTCCGCTCTAAGCTTCTCATTTATTCTTTGATATATATATATATATATATATATATATATATATATATATATATATATATATATATATATATATTGTGTGTGCTCATAAATACCGGTGCCTAGGTATTTATTTAAAATTATATGCTCTAGTGCTATTGGGGGAGGTTGCGCGATGTGGGTGAATCCCCTAGCTTGAGGAGTAGGGCGAGTATATCCCCAGGTCATAGCGTCCATTATATGGGTGATGGCTTATCTCACTTTCGGGAAGGAATATGACCGCCTCCAATGTTTATATTTTTGGCCAAGTTAGTGAGCGATTCTGACTTGGGATAACTAGGTTATGCGAGTGTACCTAGTGTGATAGCACTTTAGAGAATACATCCGGTGAGTTATTACTCAGGAGGATGGGTTATATTTATATTCAACATATGTGTGAATGTTGTAATATGATTTTACGTATATAATGGGATAAATAATTATATACGTGAACTTTAAATACCTGGAGAAAATTTTATTATTTATATAACTTGTGAATGTTATATGGCTTTCAAGGAAATATGATAGCATTGAGAGACTGCATCTATTAAGTTATAGCTCGGAGGGATGGTTTCTATAGTTATATAGTGTGTGATATATAAGTATGGATATACTTGATGTGTATAGTATATTGTATATATATATGAGATGTGAAGCATATATATACGGACATAATAAAGAATGGAATGTGAGATAATTCTCAATCTTTCGGGAGTATAAAATTCAGAAGAAAAACACGGATATATGTATATAAATATGAGAATATTATATACGAGGTTAATAACACTAAAACGTGAATAGCGTAAATAACTAGTGAAAGCTATTTATGATGAAAGGATGAATCATAAGTGAGAGATTATGATGTATAAGCTCAGGCGATAGCTTCGAATATATTATAAAGGATAAATAAAGTGATATTCTCCTTCCGATAGATTTATATCCGGATTTATATGTATATTGATCATAAGTTCTAGCAAGAACTATTCACATACACGGGATGGTATTAAATGAGGATCTTTAGAAGATGGGTGAAATGAATTAGTTAGGCAGGGTAGCTTAACCAAGTAGTTTTAAAAGGTATGCGATAGTTGTGGACTATTAAAAGAGGGGTGAGGGGTATCTCACGAGAGTGCGATACCAGTTTAAATATGAAAAATTTCATATTTTAAAATATGGCAATTATGCACTTGCTAAAATATTTTCTAACTCGGGCTCTGACCCGTTTCTCTATTTTCCTCTCTTGCTATATACGTATATATATTAGGTGGCCAGACATAAGGATGCCTGGATGATGATTCTTTCGAGTCAAACATTCGCTGTAACAGATGTTGATGCATGCAGGTTCATTATAAACGCTTCTATCCTTGAGATCTAGATAGGAGGTATTGTAGAAACATTCGGGCCGATGGCCTAATTGTATTCATTTATTCTTTACCACCTTTTAGTGCGACATTCGATTTGGTTGTATTAAATTGTACCGAGTGTTCGGTTATTTTATTTCATTTCAATTGTTTCATATAAACTATTGTGATGGATTTATTTAAATGGTTTGGTTAAAAAGATTAGTTAATTAAATTTTGACGCCAGCCTAATAGGTTATTAGTAATTAAATTGGTTTTCAATAGTGATGCTGAGAATGAACATTATGAGACTCCCATTTTAATTTGGTATAGGATTGATCACCGGTATTTTAGGAGGCGGGGTTTCATAGGTGGTATCAGAGCATCAGGTTCTAGTGTCCATAGGATCTGTATGGCTTACTGCATTTAAATTGTACCGTTCGATTGATATAGAGCCCTATGCTAAGGATTGTTGATTCCTATTGTGAGATTTCATCCTCCTACTATTGTGTATAATTGTAGTACATTTTATACACGTTCGTGTGTGATTCGCATGCCGAACAACGAAGGACGACCGGTGAGGGCCGTTGGGAGAACATCAGGAGGTGGGGCTCAGTTGATGTTGTAAAATATATGTTGGGGACGATGACCGTAGTCGAGGTCACCCCGATTGTGTTTGACAGTTGATGCTTCTACGTGAAGGGAGCTAAAAGAATTTGATAAATTAGTCAGAGTGTAAGACTGGAAGTAAAGGTGCTAGTGAAACACCAAGGGGAGAGACCCATGTGGGGGACCCATTTAAATGATGCAGATAATATAATTCTAACCGAGTGACGATGAATTCAGTCAGGGCTGGTAAGGCCAGTAGTGTGTTCCCTGGGACCAGCGGGGCTAAAGGAACAACGGGGGTCCAGCGTGGCCACAAATATAGGGGATTTTATCGAGAGATATTTTTATGTGGAGAGTGAGACCACACGTATTGATTTTGCCCAAAGCGAGTAAAGGGACATGAGTATGGTGCCTAGCAGGGAAATGATTAAGATAGTTTTAGGGTTCGTTTCGGACAAGCATGTTATGTTCGAGAATCGTTTGAACAGGCAAGGAGATCGGAAAGGTAGAAATATGAGTTGTATCCTCGGGCGAATGAGGTATATTTTGTGTGACCGAGCGAGTCATGATATTTTGATTAACACTATATTCGCATGGGAGACGAGTTTAGTGGGCATATAGTAGGGTTACTATTAAGTATATGTTTACCATGGGGTAGCATGGCTCTCTTTTGCCTTACCTGAAGGGAAGTAGGTGTGAAAACTGAGAGGGTATATTTTATGAGATTTACTCATTTTGAGGAGTGTTATGAAAGCATGACTTTTCCTGGGTATGGATTGGTTAGCGATGGGTGTGAACTATTACGTATAGTGATAGTAAGTTTTGGTGTTCGTGACACCAGGTCATGAATGACTTCTGCTAGGTGTCACCTAAGAGGGAGCCTAGCCTATATAAATGTGTATATATGTTGAATTGTGTGGTACGATAGACATATAAAAATGTATTGTGTTATTATATTTTTCTCGGTAAAAAGGGATGTATACTGAAGCGATTCAGGGCGGTTAGAATTATTTTTGGGCGGGGAGAGATAACTCGGGATTTATTTTGTGCAAGAACTAGTGATAGTAAGGGCGCGATATTTTATGCTATCTTTTGTAGCATAAGAGTGGCATGTATGCTTTTGTGTTAAGAGATAGGTATTTAGGGGTAGGTGCTATGGACTGAGGGTCTAACAGATCTCAACGACTGACAACGTTAGGTAGTAGTGTATGGGGGGGGGGGGGTTCTTTATTTGGATTTCTCTTTGCGAGACGTCCCACGTATGAAACTTAGTGCAACGTTGGAAGTGGGGAGATGTTTGGTCATTAGTACATGGGTTGGGTACCCCAGTTATTATTCATATATGTGATATGACTATGATTTGGAAGTTATATTACAGATTACGGCTAGCATAGTCGAGTAACTTTCGTGCGGTTAAGCACGGGGATAGGGTGTATAGGCGCCCTGGTTTATTAAATGCGTAGTTGTGAAAATTTGTAATTTGAACCGGGAGAGATGGTTATAGCGATCTTAGAGGCACAGGGCAAGCGAGTGATGTTTGAAGCTTGTAACACTAGTATTAGATTAAATTTCGAGGACGAAATTCCTTTGTAAGGGGGGGAGTATGTAACACCCCGTATTTCTGTGCATGTAATATTTAATTAATTCGGGAAATATTAAATTACTTGGGTGTCGTAATTTAATTGAATTAATTATGGTAATATTTATTTAAATATTAATCAGAGAGCGAATGGTTAATATTTAGGGAAATTTAAGTACTAAGTAAATAGTAATAATTTATTTACGTCATAACATGTGTTAGTGACGTGGTATTTATTTATCTCAGCCTTGAGTCGGTATAGACTAATTTGGGTGTGAGATAAGAAATTTTATAAATTAATTCGGATGCCGATTATGAGTTCACAGTTGAGTTCGAATGGGCCAAGTTAGTCAAAATGAAGTACCCGGGGGAAATGTTTCAGTTTCAGGGCCTTTTTGGACTACTCGGGACTCGCATTTAAGTACACGAGTCATTTTACAATTGGGTATTCACTCAATTTCGGGATTTATAGGGGAGAACCCTCATTTCTCCCACATTTCAGCCCTAGGAGAGGGAAAGAGAAGAGAGAAAGAAGAAGAAGAAGAAGAAGAAGAAGAAGAAGAAGAAGAAGAAGAAGAAGAAGAAGAAGAAGCAAAAGATGAAGAAGAAAGGGGATTTTCGGCCAAACTCTGCGGGATTCGACTCGAGGTCGTCGGATTTTATCCACAAGGCAAGTGTTTAATTGCTTTATTAATTTAGTGTGTTGATTTCTCATATTATAGTTGGTGTGTAAAACTAAAAAGATTTTTGGGATGAGTTTTCGTGAATCAAAACGGATTTTTCAGAAGATTAACGAATAAGCCCCGGATAATATCAAATTTGAGAAATTTGAGAATTAATTGAAATTAATTGTTGAATCTGGGTTCTAGGGTTATTAGAACCCTTTTTATGTGTGTACTTATGATTGTTTGAGGTTGTATGATGATGGGTGAGAAAATAAAAAACTTGGAGGTGTATTAATGGAGGTTTGGGATTTTTGGAGAAGAAGGTGAATAGTAACTCCGTCCTTTCTGAATCAATTCGGCTAGGAAGCGAATCGATTCATATCTTGGTCAAAAAGTAAAGTTGTAGATATTTTTTATACGGTCGGGTAGGCGCCGACCGCGTATTTTTCGATTTATTTTGGATTTATAATGATTTTTTTAAGGAAGCGATTCCGATATTGAAATCGTTAGCTCAGGAATTAAATCGGAAAATTTAGAGAAAATTCAAATGAATTCCATTTTATGTATGATTTGAATTAGATTCTCATTTGTGGATGAAAAGAAAGGTATGTAAGTTATCTTTCTAATGAGCTTTGATTGAGGTCATTTGGACTTATGTGGAGTGAGGTATGGCTGTTTTAGTGCAAGGTGTGAAATATGCCAAAAATTAAAGTTGTGAGACTTTGTGATTTTTAAGAGTCTAATGGGATAAAGTCTCTTGAGATTCAAATGAGAATTTCGGATGTAATTGGGATACGAGCTACTTTTGATAAGCTTAATATCCTGAATTTAAAAGAAATATTATATTCATATTATAAGTAAGTGAATACTTATGGAATTAAGTCGAATATGTATATACGAGATTATAGGCTAATGCTACGAGAGATAGGCATGTATATGCAGATTTGATGATATTGTATTATGGACCAGAGAGGTGTCTGGATATTTTGGTTGAGTGATGCCATGCTAATAGATTAATTAATCGGGGATTAATTAATTAAAGCTTATAGCTGAAATAATTTATCAGAGGATGATATAATAAATTCTTAAATATTATTTAATTATGAGCGTTCTCTTTATAATGAAAATTTTGAGGAGTTAGTCCTAAGAGATGGAAATTCAGGCCAAGTGAGCAAGTCCGGGTACATTGGTTGTGTGATACTAGGGATATATTAAATTAATTAATGAGTATATTAATTAAATTACAGTCGGACCATAGACTCGGGAGATAATAAATTAATTAATGAGTATATTAATTAAATTAGAGTCAGACCATAGACTCGGAAATATGTTGGCTAGTGTTACGGACTCAGTACACGGTAAGGCCGAGAGATTTTATATATATATATATATGTGTGTGTGTGTGTGTGTGTGTGTGTGTGTGTGTGTGTGTGTGTGTGTGCGCGATAGTGTGTATATATGGTGTGTGCATATAAATATCAGTGAGTAGATATTATTAATAATTAGAGTCGGAACTATAGACTCGGGAAAATATTATATTAATTAATGTGTAAATTAATTAAATTAGAGTCGGACCATAGACTCGGAGAAAATTATAGGCTAGTCCTATGGATTTTGTGCACGGTAATGCCGGGAACTAATTATTATATATATATGGTAGTGTGATAGTATATATATATATACTGTGTGTGTGTGCTCCTAAATACCGGTGTCTAGGTATATATTTAAAATTATATGCTCTAGTGCTATCGGGGGAGGTTGCGCAGTGTGGACGAATCCCCTAGCTTGAGGAGTATGGCGAGTATATCCCCAGGTCATAGCGTTCGTTATATGGGTGATGGGCTTATCTCACTTTCGGGGAAGGAATATGACAGCCTCCAATGTTTATATTTTTGGCCAAGTTAGTGAGCGATTCTGACTTGGAATAACTAGGTTATGTGAGTATACCTAGTGTGATAGCACTTTAGAGAATACATCCGGTCAGTTATTACTCGGGAGGATGGGTTATATTTATATTCAACATATATGTGAATGTTGTAATATGGTTTTACGTATATAATGGGATAAATAATTATATACGGGAACTTTAAATACACGGAGAAAATTTTATTATTTATATAACTAGTGAATGTTATATGGCTTTCAAGGAAAGATAATAGCATTGAGAGACTACATCCATTGAGTTATAGCTCTGAGGGATGGTTATTATACTTATACAGTGTGTGATATATAAGTATGGATATACTTGATGTGTATTGTATATTGTATATTGTATGTATATATATATATATATATATGAGATGTGAAACATATATATACAGACATAATAAAGAATGGAATGTGAGATAAATTCTGAATCTTTTGGGAGTATAAAATCCGGAAGAAAAATTGGGATATACGTATATAAAGATGAGAATATTATATACGAGGTTAATAACACTAAAACGTAAATAGTGTAAATAACTAGTGAAAGTTATTCATGATGAAAGCATGAATCATAAGTGAGAGATTATGATGTATAAGCTCAGGAGATAGCTTAGAATATGTTATAAAGGATGAATAAAGTGATATTCTCTTTCCGGTAGATTTATATCCGAATTTATATGTATGTGGATCATAAGTTCTAGTGAGAACTGTTCACATATACGGGATGGTATTCAATGAGGATCTTTAGAAGATGAGTGAAATGAATTAGTTAGGCAGGGTAGCCTAACTAAGTGGTTTTAAAAGGTATGAGATACTTGTGCACTATTAGAAGAGGGGTGAGGGGTATTTCGCGAGAGTGCGATACCAGTTTAAATATGAGAAATTTCATATTTTAAAATATGGTAATTAGGCACTTGCTAAAATATTTTCAAACTCGGGCTCTGACCTGTTTCTCTATTTATCTCTCTTGATATATACGTATATATATTATGTATCCAGACACAGGAACGCGTGGATGATGATTCTTTCGAGTCAGACGTTCACTGCAATAGATGTGGATGCATACAGGTTCATTATAGACGTTTCTATCCTTGAGATCTAGATATGAGGTATTGTAGAAACATTCGGGTCGATGGCCTAATTGTATTCATTTATTCTTTACCGCCTTTTAGTGTGGCATTCAATTTGGTTGTATTAAATTGTACCGAGTGTTCGGTTATTTTATTTCATTTCAGTTGTTGCATATAAACTGTTGTGATGGATTTATTTAAATGGTTTGGTTAAAATAATTTAGTTAATTAAATTTTGACGCCAGCCTAAGAGGTTGTTAGTAATTAAATTGGTTTTCGCCAGTGATACTGAGAATGAACCATACGAGACTCCTGTTTTAATTTGGTACAGGATTGATCACCGGTCTTTTATTAGGCGGGGGTGTCACACTTACCTTTTGGTCACAGCTTCTCTGTAGTTCGTCTCTCATTTTCCACCGCCAATAACATGTACTGCTCTGCCACTCGACTTTTTCTCTCTCTATGTATTTGTTTGTATAAACAATTTGGAATTAAATGTAAAGAACTGAATATTTGTGGTACTACTTTTTGGATGAGAATATATTATGATAACCAATTATTTAGGTTTTTCATCATTCAAGAGGAAGGCGATTAATGATGACGTTTTACAGTGGGCAATGGCAACTCTAGGTTTTGAAGATTATCTTTATCCACTAAAGGTATTCTTGGTTGAATATGGAGAGGTAATTTTTTTTCAATATTTTGGTGCATTTCATATGTTATTATTGTTTAGGATTACTTGTAAAAAAATAGATTATTGGTTAAATAATCTAAGATGGGTAATGGTACAAGTTTTAATTGATGTTTTTGGAACCTGTATTGTAAATTCTTTCTAGAGATGTTGAATGGTCGATTAATGAGCTTCAAGGGTTTATATTCAATCGATAAGTTTGAACCCTATTTGTTTATCACATTTATTTGAAGTAGAAATAAATTAGAACTTTTGAATATAGTACTATGGAAATTATTTTTTGCATTTTTTATTAGAGCATCCATCCCCTCTCTTGTCATTCGTTGCTGAAGCTCGGATCTAGAAAAGAGATACATACACCTCATCAATTCTATAATTCTATATTGCTTATGAAAAATTGTCTATTCATATATCTTAGGGTGAAATGAATTATTGTAGTGGGTTCAAATATAAGTCTAGAATAACTTAGGAATGATAGGGTTTTCTAGAATTTGATTAATTTTTTTATATGGCATATTTTGTTTTAATTTGTTATTGCAGTTAGGTATTTATCATCATGTAAATATCTTCGCTCAAAGCACATAACCTCTATTTATTCGGAAATTGTTTACATGAAGAGAAAATTTATAGGAATATAATATCATTTGGATTGTATTCATTTCAAATATTTTTTTACCTTGCAATATCCATATTTGTACTCATAACGGATAAATGTGCCGTGGAAAAGTCACATGAAGAATATTGTAAGTCATTATTTTAAATCTATCCATTTGGGCTTGTTTGTTGTTGAATTTTGTTGAATTTTGGTTCCTACAAAAGAGATATTACAACAATTGCCAAATTCTTGTTGTGTTCTCTAAGTGTTTGATGGAATTCCAAAATGAAGACATTAATTACTTTTTTCTTTTCTCGCTCACAAAAGCTTCGCAACGCATTGACCCTTTGCCCCTTTGAAATCTTCCCAATTTATACTAATCTACTTATATGAACTGTTTAGAGATCATTATTTTTATGCATCCACATACAATTTTATTAATTCTACTTTTGTTTGCTTAGCTCACTATAAATAATATGTTTACTTAGCTCACTACATTTCAGAATGTGAAATTATTACAAAGCTATCATATAAATGATGCAACGTAATTGATGTATCCATACGCTTCATCACATTTATGGGGTCAATATTAATGACACGTTCACATTGATCCTAAGTCGAAGGAATACTAAGTCACAAATGATTCTTATAGGATTGGTTTAGCGTGCGATCCAAAACTTTATATTATTTAGTTTGTTGTCTTGTTATCTAAAAAAGTCATTGATGTGTGATAATACGACTGTGAGTATAGGTCTTATATTCAACAAATTGCGTGATGATGTAATTGCATGTAATAGTATCCATAATTGTTATATTCAATTGAGTGGGAGAAAAATGTCTTGATCACATGTTGGCCTTTTTAGTGTTATGGACTAATTGCTAGAGTTCCTTCCTTTTTTGTTTAAAAGATGAAGCATTGGGAGTCGAAATGTTGAGACATAAAAGGGTTGCCAATTTAATTGGGTATTGTTGTGACGGTGATGAGGGGTTGCTTGTTGCTTAGTATATGCCTAATGATACACTTGCAAAAAAAATTTTCTACTGTAAGTATTTACATTTGCTTCTGGTTTTTGGTTTTTGATTTAGTTGTGAAAAACTTAAGTAACAAACAACTTTGGTCATGCCTTAATATCCGGAATGAGATTCGGCAGATTTGGCTCGATTGAAGAAACTTTGGTCACCATCGTATAAAATCCTCTCTAATGGTTGCCTGAGGAACGTTTAGGTACACAAAGTCAACTTATGATACATCATATTCAATTTACTTATCGTTGTATTTTTTATCACTTGAACTTCTTTGTTTTCTTTTTGTCTAGTATTGATCGCTGCTACTTCGACTATAAATAGTTGATGTGGACGAGTTACTGAATTTTAGAGGTAATGAATTTACTCTCATCCATATATTGGTGTTTGAAGGTTGAGTAGATTATTAGTGTATTTTTAGCAATCTTTGAACTGATATATCTTTTTTAGTGTGGTATTGGAGGGCCTCTTGTCAACTATTATGGAGAATGAAAATTTTAAAGTCTGGTTTGAGCTCTCAGTGGAAAGTTTTTGTGACACCCCGACTAATTAAACACCGGGTAGCTACTCCTTTATAAAATTAATTCAAAATGCCAAGTTGGCTCAGTTAATAGCATCACTGTCGAAAACATTTTTATTATATCTAACCACCTAGTATTTAAAAAGCAAGTTGCCAAATTTTAACTTAAGTCTGATTAACATGCAACAAGTGTAATGAAGAAATAAATAACACCATTCACCATACTGAAGTAAAACAAATAACCATCACAATAGAGTAAATAAAGTCTGGAGGAAACCCCTCACTACAATCCCATAACTGAAATAAATGAACTGAAACAATAATAAAACGTACTAAAGTCTGAAAACTAAAGTATAAAAGATGTCTCTAAATAGAAATGGGCAACATGCCCTACAACGGATAAATGGTGACTCTGGAATCCAAAAGATAGAAGCGTCTACATGCAAATCCCTGTAGCTTCCACAAGCAGCTACAGCTCGTCACCTGAATGGGAATCCTATGCTTGGTGTCCTTGTGGCTGGGCACCTAAAATGGTTTTACAAGAAAATATATTTGAAAGCAAATGGGTCAGAGCCCGAAAGTGGAAATCATTTTAAAAACCTGCAAGTGCTTTAAAAACATTTAAAACATTAAATGCAAAGTACATGTTAGGACGTGCACTCACATTAAATTCTCACCTCTCGACTAACTGTGCACTCCTAACGTAAGTACCCATCTATAACTACCCTTTCCACTAGCTAAGTGACAACGTAACTAGCTAGACTACCAAGGGTTCTACCCATTTTACTCGGTTAATTTAACATAACAACGCTCGTAATTTAATAGAGGTTTAACGTAAACTCAGTTACTAACTATGCCATTTATATAACTATCAGCTAACTCATTATATATCTCGAAACAATACCGTAATATTTTTACAACATTAACATGAGGATTTCCATTAATTTAATGTATATTATTCACATCATAAATATACGATACAAGCACCCCGCAATCTAAGCTATGGTGCACACATACTCTGCTATCCATCCCGGTACATCACGTACATAAGGATCACATATTCCGAATCTCTTAGGAATAGTCCAGATAACACAAATCACAAATAGTGGAGGCGAACACAGTCACCATCACATGGGTCACGCACATACCTACGCTCCCATGGTCAGCGGACTTATTAATATCACAATAAGTCTTTCTATGACCTATGTTCATCAAGGTACCAGTCTATATCCCCCCCGTAGGCACACAAGGATTAGAGGGTCCTAAGCGAACGCAACCTCCCGTGATAGCAAGTATGGTAGGTATGTCATACACACAATCCATATACTAATACTACGTAAACACACATCTTAGTAATACCGTATTTTAATCGTAGTACATATTGCATACTCGTACTAGCTTATACTTATCATAATTCATGCTATTCTGGTTTGTAATTATACTCGCTATAATTCATCCTTACATCGTAGTAGACACTCACGTCTCAACCCAAATGGTTCTTTGAATATAACTCCCGTATATAGTTTACTCCTCTCAATAATCCAAAAGTCCCAAATCTAACCTTACATCAATAAAGGAAGGTCATCTATATCCTCGAACAAGTTTAAGGGGTTCCAAAAAATCAAAACAGTCCAAAAAGGGTCAAACTGTCAACTCGTTAGAAGTCTCGTTCGAACGAGGCTTCGAACGAGTTTGGACTGTCAGGTCGTTAGAAGTCTCGTTCGAACGAGATCCCAGTTCGTTCGAACGAACTGACCCTTCTAACGATATCTCGTTCGAACGAGATATCGAACGAAAATCCCTACTCGTTAATAACGACTGGTCAACTCGTTAGAAGCTCGTTCGAACGAGCTCGTTCGAACGACCTGGGGGCTGCTTCTAACGAGTGGCCAGTTTCGGCCCAGATTTTTCCCCAATTCGTTTTTTCACCATTTTTACTCCTCAAACCTTTTCTAAAATTCGTTCCAACAATATATTGAGTTCTCTAATCATCCTCAAACATGTTAAGGGGCTATACTAACATCATTAAAGGGTTTAATATCTTCTAAACATCATTAAATCACAATTTCTACAATAATTCCCAATTTCCTTCAAGAACATAAACCCTAGGTTCTTCTCATCAAAATTTCCCAGATTTTAATCCGTTAAAACATCACATAGATATGAAATCTCTGAATTTAAATCTTCAAACAAGGGTTCTACATGCAAACCTATCCCAAAATTTAATAACAATCTTCCAATTTCATGGGTTTTCTTTTAACTCTTATATAAGATTGATTCACAAGGTTTCTAATATGGAAAAAGCATTCACTGCATAAGGAATGTAATTTAAATCACTTGCCTTGGTTTGATTCCGGATTTGGTGTTGGTTTGATGAAGTTTCTGCAGAGTTTCCTCTCTCTCTCTCTCCTTCTCCAAGCTTTCTTCTCCAAAAGGCTATGGTGGCTAGGGTTTGCTTTGGGGAAACTTATGAAAATCTAATTTTATAAACCTCCGTAGCTTGTTGGGTTAATAAGGGTTGGTTGGGGTCAATCCTTATCAGATTACAACTCTTCAATTTTCGTCACTTTTAATTACCCAAAAATACCAAATTACTAAAATACCCTTTAAGTTACCTGTATGGCCTAAAAATACCCCGGGACCCAAACTATACCCCCGGCTAGTGTTTTCTGACTATCTCGACCCTTCCGGACGCGTTGGCGCACTCAAAACGACCATACGGATTATAGATTTTAAATTCACTTTTATTAATAAAATATTATACCGTGACGCGGCGGTCCCACGCGTCTCAACAAAATTTCCAAATTGCCGTATATAAATCCCACGACAAATTTCATAATACCAAATACATATATAATCTTATATGTACATAAATAAATACCAAATCGCATCATATTAGTATTTATAACCCGGATTAATTTCCAATTAATACGCATTTAATTAATTAATCCCAAAAATAAATATAGCCAAAAGTACGGGGTATTACATACTTCCCCCCTAATAACTGAATTTCGTCCCGAAATTCGAAACTAGAAAGTACCTGCTAAAAACAGCTCTGGATAACGCTCGCGCATCTCATCCTCGCGCTCCCATGTGGACTCCTCGACATTGTGATGTCGCCACTGAACACGCACTAACGGGACTATCTTTGACCGCAGTTTCCTCTCGCTTCGGTCCAAAATAGCAATCGGCCCCTCCTCATAAGAGCTATCCGGCTGGAGATCGATGTCCTCCACAGCAATGTGAGAATGAGCCAAATTATCTCTAAGGTATTTCCTCAGCGAGGAAATATGGAACACGTCGTGAATCCGATGCAAATGCTCCGGTAACCCGAGTCTATACGCAACCGGTCCGATTCGCTCAATAATAGGAAACGGCCCCACATACCTCGGTGCCAACTTCCCCTTCTTTCCGAAACGCATAATCCCCTTCATAGGAGATACCCTGAGCAAAACCTGGTCCCCCACTTGGAACTCTCTGAAAAATCTCTTCGCATCAGCATAACTCTTCTGCCGGTCTTGAGCTACCCGAATGCGACTCCGAATCAATTCAATCCTTGCTGAAGTATCCTGAATCACTTCCGGCCCAAGTAGTTTGTTGTCCCCCACCTCCAACCAACATGCTGGGGAACGACAAGGCCTACCGTACAATGCCTCGAACGGAGCCATGCCAATCGTGAACTGATAGGAGTTGTTGTAAGCAAACTCCACCAGTGGAAGGTACTGCTCCCATCCACCCCCGAAGTTAATAATGCACATGCGTAGCATGTCCTCCAACATCTGATTGGTGCGCTCTGTCTGCCCATCGGTCTGCGGATGATAAGCCGTACTCAACCGTAATTCCGTGCCCATGGCCTCCTGGAAACTTTCCCAAAACCTCGAAACAAATATCTTGTCTCTGTCAGACACGATATTCAGGGGCACACCGTGAAGTCTCACAATCTCTGAAATGAAGAGTTGAGCATACTGACCCGCAGTGTAATCAGTCCTTACGGGTAAGAAGTGAGCGACCTTGGACAACCTGTCCACAATTACCCAAACGGAGTCGTGGCCCCTCTGCGACGTAGGCAACCCCGTGATAAAGTCCATGGATATGCTCTCCCACATCCACACCGGAACCTCCAATGGCTGTAGCAATCCTGCCGGTCTCTGATGATCCACTTTTACGAGCTGACAAGTGGCGCATTTCGAGACAAACTCAGCGATATCTCTCTTCATACCGCTCCACCAATATTGCCGTCTCATGTCTTGGTACATTTTGTCCCCTCCGGGATGTACCGCGAACCGTGAGCCGTGCGACTCTGCCATCACATCGTGCCGTAATTCTTCCCCTTCCGGAACCACCAATCTCCCATTGAAGCGTAATCCCCCGTCTGAGCTAACGGTATAGGACTCGGCTCCCTCGGCTAGCAATCGAACTATCTGCTCCTGACAGAACGTGTCATTAGCCTGTGCCCGTACTACCTTCGTAACAATCTGCGGTGTAACGGTCATCACAGACATGAAAGATCGGGCCACTGCATCCTGGTGTCCCAATTCCTTCCACTTAGCTTTCCACACCTCTGCCACCTCATCTGCTGGCCTACGGCTCAACGCGTCTGCTACCACGTTAGCCTTACCCGGGTGGTACTGGATGTCGAACTGGTAGTCCTTCACAAATTCAATCCACCTACGCTGCCGCATATTCAATTCCTTTTGCGTGAACAGGTACTGTAGTGACTTGTGGTCCGTGAACAGCTGAAACTTCTCCCCCAAAAGATAGTGCCTCCAAATCCGTAAGGCAAATACCACTGCTGCCAACTCCAAATCATGCGTGGGGTAATTCTTCTCATGAGGCTTAAGCTTACGGGAAGCATAAGCTATGGCCTGTCTCTCCTACTGCAATACACCTCCAAGCCCTTGCAAAGACGCGTCGGTGTAAACCAAATACTCAACTCCCAGTCTCGGCAATGCTAACACAGGTGCTGAGGTCAACTTGTCCTTCAATTCATCGAATGCCAACTGACAGGCATCACTCCAGATGTATGGCACACCCTTACGAGTCAGATGTGTCAAAGGACCTGCTATCTCCGAGAATCCCCGAATAAATCTCCTGTAGTATCCTGCTAAGCCCAAGAAACTACGAATCTCCGTTGGTGTCGTGGGCTGTCCCCACTCCCTCACCGCTGACACCTTTCCTGGATCAACAGATATCCCTTGGTCGGAAATAATGTGACCCAAGAATTGGACTTCCTTCAGCCAAAACCCGCACTTCTCATATTTTGCATACAACTCGTTCTGACGGAGTGTCTGCAAAACCTGCCTCAAATGCTCGGCGTATTCCTCCTCTGTCTGAGAGTAAACCAGAATGTCATCAATGAAGACAATGACAAACTGATCTAGGAAATCCCTGACCACCCTGTTCATCAAGTCCATAAACACTGCTGGAGCGTTGGTCAAGCCGAAAGGCATAACCCGAAACTCATAAGAACCATATCTCGATAAGAACGCAGTCTTCGAGACATCCTCCTCCCTGATACGCAACTGATGGTATCCTGACCTCAAGTCAATCTTCGAGAAGAAAGAAGCTCCTCTCAACTGGTCGAATAAGTCATCGATTCGAGGCAACGGATACTTATTCCGTATCGTGACCTTATTCAACTCTCGGTAGTCCACACACAACCTCAGTGAACCGTCCCTCTTCTTCACAAACAAAACTGGAGCGCCCCAAGGTGAGGTACTCCTGTGAATAAAGCCCTGCCCTAACAGCTGCTCTATCTGATCCCGTAACTCTCGCATCTCAGCTGGAGCCATACGGTACGGTGCACGTGCTATAGGTCTCGTACCCGGTAGCAAATCAATAACGAAATCTATCTCTCGACTGGGTGGTAAGCCTGGTATCTCCTGAAACACATCTGAATACTCCCTGACAACCGGGATCGAATCCAAAGGAATCACAACCTCCTTAGAGGTATCCTCCTCTATGTAATACAGATGAGCGGTCGATCCTCCCTCTGGGCGAGGCATCGCCACTATAAACATCTCTTGCCCCGGAATGGCAAAAACAATGCTCCCGCTGAAGCAATCAATCATGGCCCTATATGCTACGAGCCAATCCATACCGATGATCACATCGTGAACATGCATGTCTAACACTAACATGTCCGCAGGTAATACAAAACCACCAACCTCTACCCCCACTCCCCGGCATATAAAGAAAATAAGTGACCCACTCCCTAATGGTGAGTCGACACACGTCACTGTGCTCTCTGCCGTAGCTAACAATCCTAAAGCTTTCGCGAAGTGTGTAGCAATAAAACAATGTGTAGCACCCGTATCAAATAACACCCGACCCATAGTGCCATGGATAGGAAACGTACCCTCGATTGCGGGCGGTGCCTGTGGAACTGCAGCCTGGTGAACGTTGTAGACACGTCCATACTGTAGCTGCCCCTGCTGAGCTGGGACTGCTGGAATGGGTGGCAAAGCTGCCATCTGTGGCGGTGCAGGAAGAGCGACGGGAAATATAGGTCTCTGTGGCTCCTGGCGAGCACCCTGCTGCTGCTGCTGTGGGGCCCTGCCCCTATCAGGACAATCCTGCTTCTTATGGCCAGTCTTGCCACAAGTAAAGCACTTCCCTGGGAAGTTCCCTCCCCTCTGCCCCTGCTGTCCCCGGCCCTGGTGGCCGTTACCATTCCTCCCTTGGCCCTGCTGGCCCTGATGAAACTACTGTCCATTCTGTCCCTGTTGGCCCTGATGGCCGTTTGGACCCTGATGGCCCTGGCGGAAACCTCCCTGACCCTGCCTGTAGTTCCCTGACCGGAACCTCTTATTATCCCCCTGCTGGGAGCCCTGCTCACTCTGCCTCTGCCCCTGACCCGATTGTGCCCCGCTGGCACTATGTCCTCCAGTCCTGCCCTGATGGCTAGACTCCCCCGGCCGCTTGCCCTCGGCCATATGAAAACGGTGGTCCTGGCAGTGTAGTAATGCAGCGTTAACCACATCAGAATACGTGGCCAACGATAGGTTCCCTAGCAAATGCTGACGGATCCTCCAATTCAACCCATCAGTGAACTTCTCTATCTTCTTCTTCTCTGTTGGAATCTCGTCTGAAACGATATTCAACAGGTTAGTGAACTCGGCCTCATACTCGGCCACTGTCTTGCCCTCTTGCTTCAAACTCATCAGTTTCCTCCTCATCTCTGTATGAACTGCGGACGGAAAGTATTTGTGGTCGAACCGCACCCAGAACTCCTGAATCGTGAGGGTATCCCTCTCCTCCGCGGTGGTAATGGACTCCCACCACTGTAATGCAGATCCCACTAGCTTGAAAGTAGCTAGCACCTGTTTCTGAACATCTGTGCACTCATGCATCCTCAAATGCCTCTGTATGTCCTTCCTCCATTGGCTCGAGACTACCACGTCTGAGCTACCTGCAAACTCCGGCGGATGCGCTTTCTGAAAAGCGTCACGTACACGCTCCCAAGCAGACGGGAATGCATTAACCTGTACTGGCACGGCAACCGGCGCCGGTGGTGGTGCCTGCTGAATAACGGCAATCGCGGCATTTACCGCTTGAGCCACTATAGCTGCAACCTCAGCGGCGTTCAACATGCCCTGAACTGGAGCGGGCTGGGGTTCGGGCACTGCATTCCTGGGAACTCGTCGTGCACGTCGTGGAGGCATCTGAAATAAGAATGAAGTTTATAAGTTCACGGTTTATAAACTTAAAATAGCTGAAGAACGAAGCATACACAAAAAGAATACAACAGTCCTAAAATATAGGGCTCTATATCAAAGAAACGTAGCGGAAACATAATAGCCGTAAAGATCCTAAAGGACACTAGAACCTGATGCTCTGATACCACCTGTGACACCCCGACTAATTAAACACCGGGTAGCTACTCCTTTATAAAATTAATTCAAAATGCCAAGTTGGCTCAGTTAATAGCATCACTGTCGAAAACATTTTTATTATATCTAACCACCTAGTATTTAAAAAGCAAGTTGCCAAATTTTAACTTAAGTCTGATTAACATGCAACAAGTGTAATGAAGAAATAAATAACACCATTCACCATACTGAAGTAAAACAAATAACCATCACAATAGAGTAAATAAAGTCTGGAGGAAACCCCTCACTACAATCCCATAACTGAAATAAATGAACTGAAACAATAATAAAACGTACTAAAGTCTGAAAACTGAAGTATAAAAGATGTCTCTAAATAGAAATGGGCAACATGCCCTACAACGGATAAATGGTGACTCTGGAATCCAAAAGATAGAAGCGTCTACATGCAAATCCCTGTAGCTTCCACAAGCAGCTACAGCTCGTCACCTGAATGGGAATCCTATGCTTGGTGTCCTTGTGGCTGGGCACCTAAAATGGTTTTACAAGAAAATATATTTGAAAGCAAATGGGTCAGAGCCCGAAAGTGGAAATCATTTTAAAAACCTGCAAGTGCTTTAAAAACATTTAAAACATTAAATGCAAAGTACATGTTAGGACGTGCACTCACATTAAATTCTCACCTCTCGACTAACTGTGCACTCCTAACGTAAGTACCCATCTATAACTACCCTTTCCACTAGCTAAGTGACAACGTAACTAGCTAGACTACCAAGGGTTCTACCCATTTTACTCGGTTAATTTAACATAACAACGCTCGTAATTTAATAGAGGTTTAACGTAAACTCAGTTACTAACTATGCCATTTATATAACTATCAGCTAACTCATTATATATCTCGAAACAATACCGTAATATTTTTACAACATTAACATGAGGATTTCCATTAATTTAATGTATATTATTCACATCATAAATATACGATACAAGCACCCCGCAATCTAAGCTATGGTGCACACATACTCTGCTATCCATCCCGGTACATCACGTACATAAGGATCACATATTCCGAATCTCTTAGGAATAGTCCAGATAACACAAATCACAAATAGTGGAGGCGAACACAGTCACCATCACATGGGTCACGCACATACCTACGCTCCCATGGTCAGCGGACTTATTAATATCACAATAAGTCTTTCTATGACCTATGTTCATCAAGGTACCAGTCTATATCCCCCCCGTAGGCACACAAGGATTAGAGGGTCCTAAGCGAACGCAACCTCCCGTGATAGCAAGTATGGTAGGTATGTCATACACACAATCCATATACTAATACTACGTAAACACACATCTTAGTAATACCGTATTTTAATCGTAGTACATATTGCATACTCGTACTAGCTTATACTTATCATAATTCATGCTATTCTGGTTTGTAATTATACTCGCTATAATTCATCCTTACATCGTAGTAGACACTCACGTCTCAACCCAAATGGTTCTTTGAATATAACTCCCGTATATAGTTTACTCCTCTCAATAATCCAAAAGTCCCAAATCTAACCTTAAATCAATAAAGGAAGGTCATCTATATCCTCGAACAAGTTTAAGGGGTTCCAAAAAATCAAAACAGTCCAAAAAGGGTCAAACTGTCAACTCGTTAGAAGTCTCGTTCGAACGAGGCTTCGAACGAGTTTGGACTGTCAGGTCGTCAGAAGTCTCGTTCGAACGAGATCCCAGTTCGTTCGAGATCCCAGTTCGTTCGAACGAACTGACCCTTCTAACGATATCTCGTTCGAACGAGATATCGAACGAAAATCCCTACTCGTTAATAACGACTGGTCAACTCGTTAGAAGCTCGTTCGAACGACCTGGGGGCTGCTTCTAACGAGTGGCCAGTTTCGGCCCAGATTTTTCCCCTATTCGTTTTTTCACCATTTTTACTCCTCAAACCTTTTCTAAAATTCGTTCCAACAATATATTGAGTTCTCTAATCATCCTCAAACATGTTAAGGGGCTATACTAACATCATTAAAGGGTTTAATATCTTCTAAACATCATTAAATCACAATTTCTACAATAATTCCCAATTTCCTTCAAGAACATAAACCCTAGGTTCTTCTCATCAAAATTTCCCAGATTTTAATCCGTTAAAACATCACATAGATATGAAATCTCTGAATTTAAATCTTCAAACAAGGGTTCTACATGCAAACCTATACCAAAATTTAATAACAATCTTCCAATTTCATGGGTTTTCTTTTAACTCTTATATAAGATTGATTCACAAGGTTTCTAACATGGAAAAAGCATTCACTGCATAAGGAATGTAATTTAAATCACTTGCCTTGGTTTGATTCCGGATTTGGTGTTGGTTTGATGAAGTTTCTGCAGAGTTTCCTCTCTCTCTCTCTCCTTCTCCAAGCTTTCTTCTCCAAAAGGCTATGGTGGCTAGGGTTTGCTTTGGGGAAACTTATGAAAACCTAATTTAATAAACCTCCGTAGCTTGTTGGGTTAATAAGGGTTGGTTGGGGTCAATCCTTATCAGATTACAACTCTTCAATTTTCGTCACTTTTAATTACCCAAAAATACCAAATTACTAAAATACCCTTTAAGTTACCGGTATGGCCTAAAAATACCCCGGGACCCAAACTATACCTCCGGCTAGTGTTTTCTGACTATCTCGACCCTTCCGGACGCGTTGGCGCACTCAAAACGACCATACGGATTATAGATTTTAAATTCACTTTTATTAATAAAATATTATACCGTGACGCGGCGGTCCCACGCGTCTCAACAAAATTTCCAAATTGCCGTATATAAATCCCACGACAAATTTCATAATACCAAATACATATATAATCTTATATGTACATAAAAAAATACCAAATCTCATCATATTAGTATTTATAACCCGGATTAATTTCCAATTAATACGCATTTAATTAATTAATCCCAAAAATAAGTATAGCCAAAAGTACGGGGTATTACAGTTTTTCACTGAGTTTTTACGATTGATAATGATGTCAATATATAGATGAGTAGATGGGTTTTACAAGGGTTATAACTGATAATTGAGAGCTACGAGATACCAGGGTGTTTAAAAATATTTGAATTAGTCTTAGTATACTTGTCTTCCTTTTTTAGTTTTTCTTTTATTTTGCCATTTGTTATTCAGATTTGTTTTTACCTTTAATTGAGTCATGATGTAAGGCCTATTGTAAGTACCTAGAATGTTCTTTTGGTTTGTTTCCTTCTTTTAGCCTTAGTTTAGTGATGCCTAAGGATATCTAGGCACACAGTTTACCACTATGGTTTGTCCTCGTATGAGCATTAGCTATTCAGTGGAAGAACTAATATAATTAACATTAAAAACTGTAATTATCAATAAATGACATTAACACACAAAATTACAACTGTTATTTACTTTTATTTGTAGATAACCCCACACTTTTCAAGTTCAAATGCACTATAAGTGTAATTTATCCCTCACAGACATTTTTACCTCAAACATCACTAATCTCTTCTATAATGGTTTAACTTAGCTATAAATACATCAGACGAATTATCTAGTCAAAAGATGACAAAATGGAAACAATTGTGCTCCACTGAATAAATAACCTCTCAAAGATTTATAGATCTCCACACCGTGATCCAACGTTCAATCTGCTTATTGGACTTCTGATCCTAAACATCACAACCATAAGAATAAAAAACAATATTAATGCCTAAACGAAAAACTTAATTAATTGAAGGAATACTTAGAGGCATCTTCGAAACAGGAGAACAAATTAGGTATAAAGAGAAAACATAATGGATAATGACAGATTTGGATCCAACTAAGAGAATATGCATTGTAGATCCATTAACATTAAGCTGCTTAGTTGAAGCGAGAGCGACGACATTAAAACCGATTGGCTCCGGAGCGGTTTCGTCTTCGTTGTAGATGATATATTTGAAGAATCTTTATAATGGACAATGCTTGGGACCTCTTATTATAGTTCAAAGAATTTAAGAGCACTTAAGATTTTCAAGTGTTCTGGTGACTGGGAAAAGTTTCTTGAAGTTATTACGGAGAGAGTTAATAGTTGGGTTGAGATTCATTTGGAAAGAGTGCAGGTTAGCGATTCTGGACTCGCGACGATTTTGAATTGTTCGCGTCTTGAGATATTTCACCTTGTGAAAATGAGTGTACGAATGAGGGGGTGAAATACGTGGCGGGGAATTATAAGCTTCTTAAGAAGTTGCATATTAATGGGTCGAAGACTAATAGGATTTATAATGAGGAGATTAATGTTATGGCTAAGTATTTTGTTAATCTTCAGGAGCTTGTGCTTATCGGTGTTAATCCCACGCGTGTTAGTTTGGAGCCGTTGGCGACAAATTGTCATAATTTAGAGCGGCTATCGTTGTGTGGGAGTTAAACGGTTGGGGATGCTGAGATTTCATGTATTGCTTCAAAATGTGTTGAATTGAAGAAATTGTGTATCAAGAGTTGTCCAGTTTCGGATCATGGAATGGAAGCCTTTGCTGCTAGTTGTCCTAATTTGGTGAAGGTGAAGGTAAAGAAATGCAGGGCAGTGGCTTCGAAAGGGGCGGATTGGTTGAGAAAAAGTAAGGGATAATTGGATGTTAATTTGGGATACAACCGGACCTGTTGAAAGTCAGCACCAAAGAGATAGTGACAGTGCACAAGAAGTTGTTGGTATAGAGAATCAAATTTTAGCTGCTCAAGTTGAGGCTAGTAGTATTGCGTCGATCAGTACTGGTAGATTGACGCCATTCAAGGCACGATTATGGTTTACTGATGGGAGAAATTTGGCGGCTTGCACTCTCTGAAGGTGGCCGAGCTTTAGTGGAAGTTCCCAAACTAATTAGAGAGGGAATTGCATGAAAAAAATTGCCTATTTGTTTGTTACATTATTGTGCACTGTAGTATCTGTTTGTTTCTTTTGTGTGTGTTGTTGATGCCTTCCAAAGTTGATCTCCAATGTTGTCTATTGTCATTACGATATATTAAAACTCCTTCAAACTATATGTATTATTAATATGGATGGATGCTTTCTGATTTGGTAGTTTATTTTCTAACATTAGTTTATAACATAAAAAGGATGCATGGTTTACTAGAACATTTGATTTTTTATTTTGTTCCGCAAGTCAAGGTGTTGATAGGGAGATAGGCTAGACGATGTTAGTTAATAGTTTCTAGTTATTTGATTTATGCTTCAGCTAGAATGATGTTGTGCTTGTAAAGTTGAGAAATCCTATTCTACCCGTTATTTTTACCGAAAGTAAGCTGACTGAATTAGTTGGCAACTTGCTGGCAATAAACCAGGAAGAAAAGTAAGTGCCGCCAAAAGGAGTATTTTGTTGACCAAATACTAAAAACAACATAGTCTAATTTTAAGTTTTCAAGACTTTTTTTTTCTTAAATGTGTCATTTTCTACCTTTATGTGACACCCCACCTAATTAAATACCGGGCGATCACTCCTTTATTAAATTAAAATCAAGGTGAACAGTTGGTTCATTCTTAGCATCACTGTCGTAAAAATAACTTTTCCAAATTTAACACCCTATTTAATTTAGCTAAGTGTCAAAACCATTTTTTAAACTTTACTTTTCAATTTTATTTATTTATTTTATTAAACAATCAATCCAATAATTTAACATTTAACAACCCAATCCCAGCATTTAAAACTTAAAGTAAAACATACATGCTGAATAAATCCCAAAGTAACAGTACTAGAAATAACTGAAATACAAATATCCCAATAAAACAGATAAATAGTGGAAAAGGGCGACACATGCCTAATAAGGAGAATGATAGAAGTGGAATCAAGTAAATGAAATCGTCTAAGCAAGTGGCATGCAACTCCCACCTAAGCTGCAGCACGTTCCTTCCAAGGGATCCTAAACAAGACGCCCCTGTGGCTGGGCACCTGTAATATATACATATATATACAAGAGATAAAGAGGAATAGAAACGGGTCAGAGACCGATAGTGTATATGATTTTAAAAATTCGTTTAGCAAGTATTTAAATTGATACAGGCCAATGCAACAACATATTAGTGCGACACTCTCTTGAGAAATTCTCGCCTCTCTTCTAATGTGCACTCCTATCGCATTAACCTTCCCAATGGTTTATCTCATCATATATCACACTATCCTTTCCCAAGGATTTAACTTATCTTAGGTGACTCTCAAAATTTATGATTTAACAACATCATGGTTTAAAAAGGATAATTTCATTTAGTACAAAACGCTCATTTTAACTTTATTGATTCATAAAGTTTTTCAATATCGTATTATACTTTTCAAAACAAGTATTTCCAATTTGAGTCATTATACATGGCTTACTTACCATAACACAGTAGGCAGTTTCCCATATTTCAGAAGTTCATATATATATTAAATACTCGTATAATATATATATTCTAACAGCACCCCACATAAAATTTTATGGTGCGGGCATACTCTGCTATCCAATCCCCGTATCAATCGTACTAAAGGGAATAGAAGTTCGGAATCACTCTCGAACTGTATAAATACATACACAAATAATATTGAGGCGAAGCATAGTTTCCAAGTCCAAGAGGTCAGTACATACCCTCACGTCTCTTTGGACCGTGACTACCGATTCGATAGCCTGTACCTAGGATTGCTATCTTCTAGGGTACGAGTCAATATCCCCCATAAGGCACACGAGATAAGATCGTCCCAGCGCGGAAACCTCAGGGATAGCAAGTAGCGCGGGCATGATTTTCACAACTATATAATATATGCATACACAATCATATAAATATATCACTTTTATTATATCAATTTAGGTTTATCCAATAACCCACATTCACAACATTTATCCTTATTTTCCCATTATTATTTATCAAGTATAATGGTTCATTTCTAACTTTAATTCGAAGGGTTTTTCCAACTTACTACGTAACCCTCATGGACTCTATTCTTCCAAATGTACAATTCAGTAGATATCCATTATTTTCCAACGTAACTCTCTCTTACGTGTCTCTCCCCTTTAATATATACTTACATTATCCCTTATGCAAAATATCCCAAAAATATAGATTTGGCCTTACATTAAAGGATTTTGAATTTTATTTTCAAAGATGAGAATTTCAAACGGTTTTGAAATCGGAATTAAAATGGAGTTTTAATTGAATTTTTTTTATTATCTCTAAGAGTCCTCAAAACATAAAACTGTCTAGCAAAAAAAAATATTAAAAAATATTGAACGGTGCGATCGAGTTGAATTTTTTTTCTGTAGCTTCCTCTCATCTTCAGCTAATTCTCTGTAAAATCTCATCCAATTCCAACGGTCCGATCGCCTGGAATAATTTTTTTTTAGTGTTTGTATCTGATTAGAACTCTTTTCTTAATCAAACTCTTAATCCTTTACTTGACAAAGGGTTTCGTGAATATCATATAAATCATCACTACATGAAAATTTCCCATCTCAAATTGGGTTTTTCTTCCATAAATTTCATCCTAATAACTCCTAAACTAATATGGATGATGCATCAAAGAAATAAGCAAGATAAACACTTGCCTGGGATTTTCAGAAATCTGGTTTGGTGTTGAATTTTGTGTGGTTGCGTTCCCCGTCTCGCGATCTACGCGTTGGCGGTGGCGGCGGTGCAAACGGGTGAGTTTTGAGCATTGGAATGCCTTGAGAGCTCTCTCCTCTCCTCTCCAATGGCCGTTCTAGTGTTTTGAGTTATCTAACCCTAGGAGATAACCTAAACATCTGATATAACCCCTTTAATTTTCGTGGGTTTAATTACCCAAAAATACAAAATGACTAAAATGCCCTCCTGGGGTACTAATTAGGCCTAAAAACGCCCCGAGACCCAAATCAAACTCCCGGGTATACTTTTCTGACTATCTCAACCCTTCCGGAAGCGTTGGCGCACTCAAAATGACCATACGAACGACTTATAAAATATTTACTTTTATTTATCAATATTTAGTCCCGACGCGACACGGGCGCGTCCCGACTCAAATTTCTAAAATTGTCATTTTATTCACTCGTGACATTTAATATGGCCACTATTATATATTACTTTGCTCATTAGTAATATTCAACAAATTTTCCCATAATTACTAACTCTCATCACGTTAATAATTATAACATAATTAATTTCCGAATTTTTATTAAATAATTAATTCACATTAATATTAATAAATCCCCAAATTAATATAGCATAAAAATACGGGGTATTACATACTTCCCCCCTAATAACGGAATTTCGTATCAAAATTCAGAAAATAAGGCATACCTGGTAAGAACAAATCTGGATATCTCTCGCGCATATCGGCCTCGCGCACCCAAGTGGATTCCTCCACATTATGATGCTCCCACTGGACCCGTACAAGTGGAACTATCTTCGACCTCAATCTCCTCTCACTATAGTCTAGGATAGCCACCGATCTCTCCTCGTAAGAACTACCAGGCTGCAAGTCTATGTCATCTATCGCGATGTGAGTATGGGCCATATCATCCCGAAGATACCGTCTCAACGACGAGATGTGGAATACATCGTGAATGCGATGTAAATGCTCTGGTAGTCCCAATCTGTATGCTACCGGCCAATCCTCTCGATAATGGGAAATGGTCTCACGTACCTCGGGGATAATTTCCCTTTCTTCCCGAACCTCATCACTCCCTTCATAGGAGATACACGCAGTAACACTTGGTCCCCCACATTAAACTCCCGGAAGAACCGTTTCGCATCGGCGTAGCTTTTCTGCCTGTCCTGGGCTACTCGAATGCGACTCCTGATCATCTCAATCCTCACGGAGGTTTCCTGAATCACGTCTGGTCCTAGCAACTTGTTATCCCCCACCTCGAGCCAACAAGTTGGAGAACGACAAGGCCGGCCATACAAAGCCTCAAATGGAGCCATACCAATCGTAAACTGATAAGAGTTATTATAAGCAAACTCTACCAGTGGAAGATGTGGCTCCCAACCTCCTCCAAAATCAAGAACACACATGCGTAGCATATCCTCTAACATCTGATTAGTATGCTCTGTCTGTCCATCTGTCTGTGGGTGATAAGCTGAACTCAACCTCAACTCAGTACCCATAGCCTCCTGAAAGCTTTCCCAAAAACATGATACGAAAATCTTATCTCTATCTGACACAATATTCAGGGGCACCCCATGTAATCTGACAATCTCAGCAATGAACAACTGAGCATACTGACCTGTGGTATAATCTGTCCGCACCGGCAAAAAATGAGCCACCTTGGTCAAACGGTCTACAATCACCCAGATAGAGTCGTGGCCCCGCTGTGATGTAGGAAACCCTGTACTAAAATCCATGGAAATACTCTCCCACTTCCACGCGGGTACTTCCAATGGCTGAAGCAATCCTGACGGTTTCTGATGGTCCACCTTCACCAGCTGGCAGGTAGAACACTTGGACACGAACTCAGTAATGTCCTTCTTCATCCCACTCCACCAGTATTTCCTCCTAATATCCTGGTACATCTTATCACCTCCAGGATGTACCGCAAATCGGGACCCGTGAGATTGGGTCATCACTGCATAACGCAATTCTGCCCCTTCTGGAACCACTAACCTCCCATTAAACCTCAAACCCCCATCATAACTAACAGAATAGGACTCAGCACCCTCGGCTAAAAGTCGTACAATCTGCTCCTGGAAAAATGGGTCTGTGATTTGGGCCTGTATTACCCTCGTAACAATCTCGGGTGTGACTGTCATAACAGATATGAAGGAACGGGCTACTGCGTCCTAGTGACCCAACTCCTTCCACTTCGCTTTGCAGACGTCCGCTACCTCATTTACCGGTCTACGGCTCAACGCGTCAGCAACTACATTGGCTTTCCCCGTATGATACTGTATGTCGAACTGATAGTCCTTCACAAACTCTAACCATCTGCGCTGACGCATATTCAGCTCTCGCTGAGTGAACAAATACTGCAGTGACTTGTGGTCTGTGAACAAACGGAACGTCTCCCGCAATAAATAGTGTCTCCATATCCGCAGTGCAAAAACGACCGCTGCTAACTCCAGGTCGTGGGTGGGGTAATTCTTCTCATGTGGCTTAAGCTTGCGGGAGGCAAAAGCTATAGCCTTCTCTTCCTGCTGAAGTACTCCCCCAAGTCCCCGTAAAGAGGCATCAATGTAAACCAGGTACTCCACACCCGGCTTCGGTAAAGCAAGGACTGGTACTGAAGTAAGCTTGTCTTTCAGCTCGTCGAAACCCAATTGACAAGCATCATCCCAAACATATGGTACCCCTTTGCGAGTCAGGTTCGTCAATGGACCTGCTATTTTGGAGAATCCACGAATGAATCTCTTGTAGTATCCGGCTAACCCCAAGAAACTACGCACTTCCGTCGGTGTCGTGGGCTGTCCCCACTCCCTCACCGCTGACACTTTACTCGGGTCAACTGCTATCCCCTGTTCAGAAACAACATGCCCCAAGAACTGTACCTCTCGCAACCAGAATCCACCCTTCTCGTACTTAGCATACAACTAATGCTCTCGTAAAGTCTGAAGAACCTGCCTCAAGTGCTCGGCATGCTCCTCCTCGGAGTGTGAATATATCAAAATGTCATCTATGAAGACGATGACAAACTGATCCAAGAACTCTCTGAATACTCGGTTCATTAAGTCCATGAACACGGCTGGAGCATTTGTGAGACCAAATGGCATCACTCTGAACTCGTAAGACCCATATCTCGTCAAGAAGGCAGTCTTTGAAACATCCTGCTCTCTAATACGTAGCTGATGGTACCCCGACCTTAGATCTATCTTCGAAAAGAAAGTTTCTCCCCTCAGCTGGTCGAACAGATCATCGATTCGAGGCAACGGATACTTATTCCGCATCGTGACCTTGTTCAACTCTCGGTAGTCCACACATAACCTCAGTGAACCATCTCTCTTCTTCACAAACAAGACTGGAACGACCCAAGGTGAGGTACTCCTGTGAATGAAGCCCTGACCTAACAGCTGCTCTATCTGATCTCGTAACTCTCGCATCTCCACTGGATCCATACGGTATGGAGCGCGTGCTATCGGTCTCGTATCTGGCAATAAATCTATGACAAAGTCTATCTCTCGACTGGGGGTAGGCCTGGTATCTCCTAGAATACATCTGAGTACTCCCTGACAACTGGGATCGAATCTAAAGGAATCACAACCTCCTTAGAGGTATCCTCCTCTATATAATACAAATGAGCGGTCGAACCTCCCTCTGGGCGAGGCATCGCCACTACAAACATCTCTTGCCCCGGAATGGCAAAAACAATGCTCCCACCGAAGCAATCAATCATGGCTCTATAAGCTGCGAGCCAATCTATACCGATAATAACATCATGCTCATGCATATCTAAGACTAACATGTCTGCAGGAAATATCAAACTACCAATCTCTACCCCCACTCCCTGGCATATAAAGAAGATAAGCGACCCACACCTCAATGATGAGTCTACACACGTCACTGTGCTCTCTGTTGTGGCTAACAACCCTAAGGCCTTCGCAAAATGCGTAGCTATAAAACAATGTGTCGCCCCAGTATCAAACAAAACCCGACCCATAGTACCATGGATAGGAAACATACCCTCAATCGCGGGTGGTGCCTGTGGAGCTGCTGCCTGGTGGACGTTATAGACACGTCCGTACTGTAACTGCCCCTGCTGCACTGGAGCTCCTGGAATGGCTGGTAGGGCTGGCACCTGGGCTGGAGCTGGGAGGGCAGCTGGAAAAAGTGGTCTCTGTGGCTCATTACGGGCACCCTGCTACTGTGGGGCCCTATTACCCTCTGGGCAATCCTGGCGCTTATGACCATGCTTGCCGCATACAAAACACCAGCCTCTGAAGTTACCACCCCTCTGACCCTGCTGACCACGGCTCTGCTGGCCGTTACCTCCCCGCCACTGGCCTTGTTGGCCCTGATTAGCACGCTGTTGGCCCTGTTGTCCCTATTGATTAGGCTGGCCCTGCTGGCCCTGCCTATAACCCCCAAATCCCTGCCTGGAATCACCTGAACGGAATCGCTTAGCAGGGTCCCCCTGAGGGTAACTCTGCTCGTGTTGACGAGTCTGTCCATGAGATGGTGCCCCACTAGCACTAGTATCCCCGATCCTGCCCTGCTGGCTGGACTCTCCTGCTTCCCTGCAGATGGAAGCGGTGATCCTTGCAATGTAGTAACGCACCATTGAGTACATCAGTGAAAGTACTCAGAGATAGATTCCCTATAAGATGCTGACGGATCCTCCAAGCTAACCCGTCCACAAACAACATTATCTTCTTACTATCAGTAGGTGCCTCATCTGGCACTATGGTGAGAACTCTCGTGAACTCCTCCTCATACTCAGCAACGGTAGAGTTCTCCTATTTCAAATTCAGTAATTTCTGCCTCATCTCAGTCTGCACGACGGGTGGAAAGTACTTGCGGTCAAACCGCTCCCAAAACGACTGAATAGGGACCATGTCCCTCTCCTCCAAGGTGGTAGTGGACTCCCACCACTGCAAAGCGGCCCCCACCAGCTTAAAGAAAGCCAATAACTGCCTTTTCACGTCAGTGCACTCATACATACGAAGATGCCGCTGTATAAATACATACACAAACAATATTGACGCGAAGCAAAGTTTCCAAGTCCAAGAGGTCAGTACATACCCTCACGTCTCTTAGGACCGTGATTACCGATTCGATAGCCTATACCTAGGATTTCTATCTTCTAGGGTACGAGTCAATATCCCCCATAAGGCACACGAGATAAGATCGTTCCAGCGCGGAAACCTTAGGGATAGCAAGTAGCGCAGGCATGATTTTCACAAGTATATAATATATGCATACACAATCATATAAATATACCACTTTTATTATTTCAATTTAGGTTTATCCAATAACCCACATTCACAACATTTATCCTTATTTTCCCATTATTATTTATCAAGTATAATGGTTCGTTTCTAACTTTAATTCGAAGGGTTTTTCCAACTTTCTACGTAACCCTCATGGACTCTATTCTTCCAAATGTACAATTCAGTAGATATCCATTTATGTTCCAACGTAACTCTCTCTTACATGTCTCTCCCCTTTAATATATACTTACATTATCCCTTATTCAAAATATCCCAAAAATATAGATTTTGCCTTACATTAAAGGATTTTGAATTTTATTTTCAAAGATGAGAATTTCAAACGGTTTCAAAATCGAAATTAAAATGGAGTTTTAGTTGAATTTTTATTATCTCTAAGAGTCCTCAAAACATAAAACTGTCTAGCAAAAAAAATATTAAAAAAATA
Organism: Sambucus nigra; assembly: GCA_949130495.1. Classification (NCBI taxonomy): domain Eukaryota; kingdom Viridiplantae; phylum Streptophyta; class Magnoliopsida; order Dipsacales; family Adoxaceae; genus Sambucus; species Sambucus nigra. The sequence continues at coordinate 602,278,588 of OX422212.1, read as the reverse complement.
TTGAACAGTCCGATCGAGTTGAATTTTTTTCTGTAGCTTCCTCTCGTCTTCAGCTAATTCTCTATAAAATTTCATCCAATTCCAACGGTCCGATCGTCCAGAATAAATTTTTTTAGTGTTTGTATCTGATTAGAACTCTTTTCTTAATCAAACTCTTAATCCTTTACATGACAAAGGGTTTCCAGAATATCATATAAATCATCACTACATGAAAATTTCCCATCTCAAATGGGGTTTTTCTTCCATAAATCTCATCCTAATAACTCCTAAATTAATATGGATGATGCAGCAACGAAATAAGAAAGATAAACACTTGCCTAGAATTTTCAGAAATCTGGTTTGGTATTGAATTTGGTGTGGTTGTGTTCCCCGTCTCGCGATCTACGCGTTGGCGGTGGCGGCTGTGCAAACGGGTGAGTTTTGAGCATTGGAATGCCTTGAGAGCTCTCTCCTCTCCTCTCCAATGGTCGTTCTAGTATTTTGAGTTATCTAACCCTAGGAGATAACCTAAACATATGATATAACCCCTTTAATTTTCGTGAGTTTAATTACCCAAAAATACAAAATGACTAAAATGCCCTCCCGGGGTACTAATTAGGCCTAAAAACGCTCCGAGACCAAAATCAAACTCCCGGGTATACTTTTCTGACTATCTCAACCCTTCCAGACGCGTTGACGCACTCAAAACAACCATACGAACAACTTATAAAATATTTACTTTTATTTATCAATATTTAGTCCCAACGCGACACGGGCGCGTCCCGACTCAAATTTTTAAAATTATCATTTTATTCACTCGTGACATTTAATATGGCCACTATTATATATTACTTTGCTCATTAGTAATATTCAACAAATTTTTCCATAATTACTAACTCTCATCACGTTAATAATTATAACATAATTAATTTCTAGATTTTTATTAAATAATTCATTCACATTAATATTAATAAATCCCCAAATTAATATAGCATAAAAATACGGGGTATTACACTTTGCTTCTTCTCCAGCATTAGTCAAAGAAATTTTTACAGTGGAACATCACGAACATTAAGCAAGAAGAAAAAGGTAGTTTTAAAAATTATATTACATTAATAAAAAAAAAAAAAAAAACTATACTATATTTATAAAAACAAATATACTAAAAATTTGTATTTTCTATAAAAGTCATTTTTGAAAAAAAAAGTTTTTTAAATTGTTTAGTTTAAAAAAAATCTGTGTTTTCAATAAAAGTCATTTTTAAAATTTTTAGGGCATGTTTGATTTGCAACTATAATTCTGTTTTCTGTGTTTAAATACAATTCTGATAAAACATTTCATTTGGTAACATATTTTTAAACACAAAATTATAATATTTTTGTGTTATAATCAAGTTTTTCAGAAAACAGGTTTAGGGTGTTTTATAACTTCTGTTTTTTATTTTTCAACTCATAATTATTAATTCTTAATATTTTAAAGGAGTTATATACATAAATAAAAAAATATATATATATGTACATGTACATGTACACAAAATTACGTATGGAATAATATAAAGTTAAATAATATTATCAATAGATACATGATACTTATATATAGTTTTATACATGTATTATTAATGTATGAAATAATATAAACTATACATATAGTACATATGTATTAAAAATATTATCAATTCATGTATGTATATAATTTTATAGTGAATTATACATGCAATACCATTATATACACACACACACACACACACACACACACACACACACACACACACACACACATATGTATGATATAAATATACATGTCTGCCAAACAAAAGTTATAATTTTTTTTATGACTGTAGTATAATTTTTTTACCAAAGAAAAGAGACGACAAAAACTATTTTTTCTACCAAACACAAGCACATCTTAATTAAAACACAATAACAAGACACACCAGCGACAACACTAATCAATAACGAATCTAACACATCAAGTAAAAAGAATACGACACGACATTAAAACTTAATTTTTTATTAAACACGAAAACGATCCATTTAATACAAAGACTACACGACACACAATATTGATTTTTACATAACATGAACATGCCACAAATAAAATCGACACAACCTATTATATTTATTTACATGATATCTGTAATACCCCGTAATTTTATTGAATTTTATTTTATGGATTAATTGAATTAAATGAGAATTAATTGGAAATTAATCCGGATGTAAATACTAACGGGATGTGAATTGGTATTTGAGTATGATGTTAAAATTAAATATTACTGAGTATATATGGTAATATATGAGTATTATAAATATTAAAAATTATCGCGTGACAGAAATACGATAATTTGGGAAATTAAATTGGGACGCGCGTGTCAGTCGCGTCAGAAATAAAATTAATTAGATTAAGTAAATTATATTTTTATCAATCGAATGGTCATTTTGAGTGCGCCAACATGTCCGGAAGGATCGAAATAGTCAGAAAACACTAGCCGGGAGTTTAGTTTGGGTCCCGGGGCATTTTTAAGCCAAACCGGCAACCCAGAAGGGTATTTTGGTAATTTTAAAAATAGAGGAATTAAAACCCACGAATTTTAGAGTGAAATTCTATATTATTAGAGAGGCCACTAAGGCCATTACCAGCAAAACACAAAAGAGTGGGCTACAGAGGTTTTTGAGAGAAGTTAGAGAGAGGTTAAAGGAGGTTCCAAACCAAACAATCTCCTATCACCATGATTTTGAAAGAAATTGTGACCAGGAAGAGGAGAGAATCACCCTATAATCACCGACAACAGATCTGAAGAACAAACCTAAGGCAAGTGATTTGATGTTATTAAGTTCAATGAATATTTGACCCCAAAAATATGTTAAGAAACGACCTAGGAGAACTTAGAGTAGTTTAAGAACAATAAAACTTAATTGGGATGATCTTAGGATAGATTTAGAGAAAAGGAATTGAATTTATTTTAGAGACAACTTATTTATTTATTTATTTTTATTTCAGTTTGGATGTAATTAATTAGTGATTCAGACTTTATATTTGGTTATATTCAGTATTCGAATTATTTAGAGGAGTATTCCTCGAGATTCATTGTTATTCCATTGTTATTCTATTACGACTATTTTGTGGTTGTGATATTAGTATTTCATAATTTAAATGAATTGTATGTTAATCGGACTTAATTAAAATTGACAACTCACTTTTTAAATATTAGGTGGCTAGAAAATGTTAAAACATTTTTCGACTGTGATGCTATGAACTGAACCAACTTGACATTTTGTATTAATTTGAATAAAGGAGTAGCTACCCGGTATTTAATTAGTCGGGGTGTCACAATATCGCGATTGATTAGTGCCGCTGGCGCACACCCACATTTTCGGCTCACATCATTTGGTGTCTTAGATTCGAAATTAATTAGTGTCTCTTGCGCGGACCCACAATCAACAAATGATGTCGGTTCAGGAATGTGATTCCGCACCAGCGGTATTAATAAATCGCGATATCACGTCAATAAACATAGTTTTTTTATTTATGATTTTTTTTAATTTTAATTTTAATTTTAATAAAAAAAACTGTTTAATTTGATGTCTTAGAGTCGCGATGAATTAGTGCCGTTGACGTGGACTCACATTCAACAAATGATGTGGGTCTGCGCGATATCATGTCAATAAACATGTTTTTTTTTAGTTATGAATTTTTTTTTAATTTTAATAAAAAAAACAATTTTCTTTTAATTAAAAAAATTGTAAGTTTCTTAATTAAAAAAAAGATTTTTATAATAATAGAAAAACTGTTTTTTATTATAAAAAAAATATCTTTTTATTTAAAGAATTGTTTTTATATTAATTGTTAAAAATAAAAGAGTCACAAACTTAAAAAAAAAAAAAACGATTTTATGTACTAATATGAAATAATTGTTTTGCAATGTAATAATAAACTTACAAAGTGCTATATTGTAAGACTTAATGGAACAATGATAGAAGAAATGCATTGTATTTACACATGACCTTTTTCATTCTCTCATTATCAGTTTACACATCATTCGGTCGAAAGTTCTTCTGTCGATTGTTCGGTTCCAATAAAACCGCTCTATAAAGTCTGACTATGTACTTTGCCACATTTGAATATAATCCATTGACATATTGCTTACATTGAATCACTACCCAACTGCTAATTATCTAATATTTTTGTCTGATATAATCCATTGACATGTAAGCTAATTGTCTGATATGTTTGTACTTTTTTTCAATATACGTACTAGATTATTAGTTTAATATAGATGATAATGTGACCAGTTGATTTGATTTTTTCAGAGAAGGCTTGATGTCTTGTAATCAGTTTATTCAGGAGTTTAAAGATAATATTGTACCAAATGAAGAAGAGTGTAGGTATATAAAGGGATCACCTTAATAACAACCACATATATTTTAGTTCGACATGATTTCTTTTATTAAATTATTGTTTGTCTTGTTATATACATTTTATATTATTACTTTGGTTTTATTAGTTATGGGTGGCTTGACTTTTTATTACCCGGATATCAGGAATACACAGTATATATCAACTCAGAAACGATCTTATTTTGATGCTCATAAACAACCCCTTAATATCCCTACCTGACTAAAATAGTGGAAATTTTTTTGAGTGTGATGTACTTTACAAAATGTGATCCTATAGATATTTATTACTCATTTGAACAACGATCAAATAACTATGTTTAGAAATATTTTTGTAGTAAGAATTGTTACTAAGAGTTCTAGTGGCCATCTTTTCGAACAAGAAGTTGACATAACTTGAACCTAACAAGGGTTAGCAATTTCTTACAGGAACACAAAAATGACAACCCACTAACACAAATATCAATGAACCAAAAATTACATCAATAAACCTATTTGACTGATCTTACAACACTAGATGATACTTAGTTTATATAAGATTTATAGTGTGTACGCCATTGTGACATGTTTTGAACAATATTGATTGTGTTTTATATCTAACAAACAAATAATTATTAATTACATAACATGTTTAAAATGTCAATTGATACCTTTTAAGTTCATAATGTAATATTCACATCCAACACCTTAAAGTTGAAGGTCACTCCATATATATACGGAATTTGCCTTTGAACAGAACTCCATCACCACGTGAGGAGGTATTTAGTAAATTTGGGACCATTAAGCTTGGTGGTGTTTAAGTCAGAAGTAACATGGTCTGTCGTTGATAAGTCGGTGTGATCACTACTCAGCCAAATTTCCCACTAACCTAGATAATGTTAGAAAAAATGGTATTTGACAGCAAAATTTGAGCAATTTTGAGCTCAAATTAAGGTGGGACCCACACCACGAAAATTGTGGGACCATATACGAACGCGTTCTCCTTGGCAAGGAGATTAACGTAATATATTCATATGTCCAAATTCATTAAGTTATGAATGATATATGTGTGTTCAAAGTGACTCATAAAGAAATGAAAGTGTGACACTCCGCCTAATTAAATACCGGGCGATCACTCCTTTATTAGATTAAAATCAAGGTGAACAGTTGGATCATTCTTAGCATCACTGTCGTGAAAATAATTTTTCCAATTAAAACACCCTAAATAATTAAGCTAAGTGTCAAAATCATTTTTAGACATTAGTTCCAAATTTTATTTATATAAACCAACATTTAAAAACTTTACATCATTCATCGTTAAAGAATCACACAACAATTATCCTGGAATTTATAAATCCAAATAACCAAACATTCAATTAATTGAATCCAACATATAATACTTAAATGAAAAACATCCTGACAATAAATAATCCCCAAAGAGTAAAATACTGGGAAAAATTAAATGAGTCACAATGTTTGCTAAATAACTGAATACTGGAAAGGGCGACTCATGCCCAACTGAATAAATAAAACTAGGAGTGGAATCAACAAATGAAGTCGTCTAAGCAAGATGCCTGCAACTCCCACTTAAGCTGCAACGCGTTCCTCCCAAAGGATCCTATGCAAGACGCCCCTGTGGCTGGGCACCTATAATATATACATATATATACAAGAGAGAAAGGAAAATGGAAACGGGTCAGAGCCCGATTGTAAAAGATTTAAAATTTGTTTAGCAAGTATTTAAAATGTTTACAGGCCAATGCAACAACATATTAGTGCGGCACTCCCTTGAGAAATTCTCACCTCTCTTATACTGTGCACGCCTATCGCACTAACCTTTCCAACGATTTAACTTATCTTAGGTTACTCGTAAGATTTAAAACTGAACAATTTAATTGTTTAAGAGGATAATTTCATTTGATCACAAAGTTCTCATTTAAACCTTATTTGTTAATAAAGTTTCCCAGTGTCCTATTATACTTTTCAAAACAAGTATTTCCTAATTGAAGTCATTATTCATTTCTTACTTACCATAAACACAATAGGAAGTTCCCAAATTTCATAAATTCATATATATATATATATATTAATTACTCGTATAATATATATATTCTAACAGCACCCCACATAAAATTATGGTGCGGGCATACTCTATTATCCAATCCCCGTCTCACTCGTACTAAGGGAAATACAAGTTCGGAATCACTCTCGAACTGTATTAACACATAAACAATATTGAGGCGAAGCATAGATTCCAAGTCTCTAAGAGGTCAGTACATACCCTCACATCTCTTAGGACCGTATGACCATCGTTCAGATAGCCTTTACCAAGGATATCTATCTTCTAGGGTATGAGTCAATATCCCCCATAAAGGTCCCATCGAGATAAGACTGTCCCAGTGCGGTAATCTCAGGGATAGCAAGTAGCGCGGGCATGATTTTCACACGTATATAGTATATGCATAAACACAGTCATATAAATATACTACTTTTACCATATCAAATTTAGGTTCATCTCATAACCCATACTTATAACATTTTTCCTTATTCCTCATTATTTAGTTATCACTTATAATGGTTCGTCTCTTACTTAAATTGAGGGATTAATCCAACTTACTACGTAACACTCATGGACTCTATCCTCCCAAGTGTAGAATTCAGTAGGTACTCATCTAATTTCCAACCTAACTATCTTACGCGTCTCTCCCTTTAATACTTAATTTGATCGTCCCTTATATGTAAACATCCCAAAAATACAACTCTCATCTTATATTAAAAGTCTCATAATTATTAATAAGTCCTACTGGTCTTCTTTATCTCCCAAAACATTTTTAATAAGGATGTCCAAGGATTTTTACTCATTTAAATTGAATTCAACTAAATTAAAAAGGGAAAATATGAGTCTGCGAGAAGGGGTCGATCGATCGTGTAATACCCCGTACTTTTGGCTATATTTATTTTTTGGGATTAATTAATTAAATGCGTATTAATTGGAAATTAATCCGGGTTAAAAATACTAACGAGATGCGAGTTGGTATTTGATTATGCGCATACATGTTTTTATATGAATATTGAATTATGAAAAATTTGTCGTGAGATTTATATACGGCAATTTGGGAATTTTGTTGAGACGCGTGTGACCGTCGCGTCATGGTATATTATTTTAATTATAAAAGTGATTTTTATTTCTATTATCCGTATGGTCGTTTTGAGTGCGCCAACGCGTCCGGAAGGGTCGAGATAGTCAGAAAACACTAGCCGGGGATGTAGTTTGGGTCCCGTGGTATTTTTAGGCCATACCGGCAACTTAAAGGGTATTTTGGTAATTTTGTATTTTGAGGAATTAATAATGACGAAAATTAGGAGTCTTAATCTGATGTGGATTTAACCCACTAAACCCACTAACCAACCCATATTAACCCATTAAGCTACGGAGGTTATCATTTAGGTTTCCAACTTTCCCAAAGAAAACCCTAGCCACCATTGGAGAAGAAGCTTGGAGAGAGAAGAAATTCTGCAGAAAAGCTTCATCAAACCTACACCAAACTCAGAGACAATCAAGGCAAGTGGTTTAATTACTTTTAAATTCAGTGAATGTTCCTTCCATGTTAGAGAATTGAAGAATTGATAATTGTTCTTGGAAGATAAATGAAAACCCATATTGATTGGACTTAGAACTTGAATATTGAGGACAAAATTGCATGTAGAATCACATAGAGATGATTATTCTGGTATTAATGTATGTTGGATGTAATATAGATGAATTTAGAATGGGCTAATTGATGATTAAAAGTTTTAGGGTTCATGTTCTTGAAAATATTGGGAAAAAGTGTAGAGATTTGTAAATTTGATTGATGTTAGGATGGATTGATCCCTTAAAAACATGTTAGGATGTGACTATATATGTTTAAGATTGATTAGAGACCTTAAAACATAGTTGGGACGAAGTTTAGAGGAGATTTGAGAAGTAGAAATTGGGTGAAAAACGATTTTGGAATTTCTGGGCTCGCAGCTGGTAGCTCGTTAGAAACCAACCCAGGTCGTTCGAACGAGCTTCTAACGAGTTGACCAGTCGCTTCTAACGAGGGGCAGTTTCATTCGATATCTCGTTCGAACGAGATATCGTTAGAAGGTACAGTTCGTTCGAACGAACTGGATCTCGTTCGAACAGCCTCGTTCGAACGAGACTTCTAACGAGCTAACAGTGGAATCTCGTTCGAACAGCCTCGTTCGAACGAGACTTCTAACGAGTTGACAGTTTGGGCCTTTTTGGCCTGTTTTGATTTTTGGAGTCCCGTAAACTTGTTCGAGGGTAGAGTTAACATTCCTTTGATGATGTATTGATGGATTTGGGACTTTTTGGTTATTATGAGGAGTAATTTGTATACGAGTGATTTAAATCAATGAACGGTTTGGGTTGAGACGTGAGTGTCTACTACGACGTGAGAATAAATTATGGCGCGTATGATTATAAACCGTAATAGTATAAATTGTGATAATTATAAGTCGGTACGAGAATGCGATATGTACTACGATTAAACTACGGGATTACTAAGACGTGTGTTTACTTAGTATTGGTATATGATTTGTGTGTATGACATACCTACCATACTTGCTATCACGGGAGGTTTGCGTTCGCTTAGGGCCCTCTAATCCTTGTGTTGCCTGGATTTAGACTGGTTACCTTGATGAACATAGGTCATAGAAAGACTTATTGGGATATTAATAAGTCCGATGATCGTGGGAGCGTAGGTATGTGCGTGACCCATGTGATGTGACTGTGTTCGCCTCCATTATTTGTGATGTTGTTATCTGTGAACTATTCCTGAGAGATTCGGAATATGTAATCCTTATGTACGTGATGTACCGGGATGGATAGCAGAGTATGTGTGCACCGCAGCTTAGTTCTCGGGGTGCTTGTATTGTATATTTATGTTGTGATTAATATACACTTAATTAATGGGAACCTTCATGATAATGTTGTGAATATAATTACGGTATTGTTTCGAAAAACATAACGGGTTAGCTGATAGTGAAATATATTGCATTTTGAGCATCTGAGTTACATTAAACCCCTACTTAATTACGAGCGTTATAATGTTAATAGAACCGAGTAATATGGGTAGGACCTATGACAGTCTAGCTAGATATGATGTCACTTAGCTAGTGGTTTGTGTCGTTGTAGATGGGTACTTACGTTAGGAGTGCACAGTTAGACGAGAGGTGAGAATATCATGTGAGTGCACGTCCTAACATGTACTTTGCATTTAATGTTTTAAATGTTTTTAAAGCACTTGCAGGTTTTAAAATATAACTCCACATTCGGGCTCTGACCCGTTTGCATTTCAAATATATTTTTCTTTGTAAAACCATTTTAGGTGCCCAGCCACAAGGACACCATGCATAGGATACTCATTCAGGTGACGAGTTGTAGCTGTTTGTGGAAGCTACAGGGATTTGCTTGTAGACGCTTCTATCACTTGGATTCCGGATTCATTATCTATCAGTTGTAGGGCATGTTGCCCATTTCTATTAGAGTTACATTTTCAGTACAGTTTTCAGACTTTGGCATGTATTGATTTAGTATTCAGTTTACTTATCAGTTGTGGGATTTGTAGTGAGGAGTTTTTCCTGCAGACTTTATTTATGTTATGTGATGGTCATTCTATTTACTTCATTATGGTGAATGGTGTTATTATTCTTTATTACACTTGTTGCATGTTAATTAGACTTTAATTAAAATTTGGCACTTACTTTTTAAATACTATTTGGTTAGTAATCATTAAAACATTTTCGACAGTAATGCTATTAACTGGACCAACTTGGCATTTTGAATTAATTTAATAAAGGAGTAGCTACCCGGAATTTAATTAGTCGGGGTGTCACAGGTGGTATCAGAGCATCAGGTTCTAGTGTCCTTAGGATCTGACGGCTTATTATGTTTCCGCTACGTTTCTTTGATATAGAGCCCTATATTTTAGGACTGTTGTACTCTTTTTGTGTATGCTTCGTTCTTCAGCTATCTTAAGTTTATAAACAGCGAACTTATGAACTTTGTTCTTATTTCAGATGCCTCCACGACGTGCACGATGAGTTCCCAGGGATACAACGCCCGAACCCCAGCCCGCTCCAGTTCAGGGCATGATGAACGCCGCTGAGGTTGCAGCTATAGTAGCCCAAGCGGTAAATGCCGCAATTGCCGTTGTTCAGCAGGCACCACCTCAGGCGCCGGTTGCCGTGCCAGTGCAGGCAAATGCATTCCCGTTTGCTTGGGAACGTGTACGTGACGCTTTTCAGAAAGCGCATCCGCTAGAGTTTGCAGGTAACTCAGATGTGGTAGTCTCGAGCCAGTGGAGGAAGGATATGCAGAGGCACTTGAGGATGTATGAGTGCACGGATGTTCAGAAGCAGGTGCTAGCTACTTTCAAGCTAGTTGGATCTGCGCTGCAGTGGTGGGAGTCTATTACCACTGCGGAGGAGAGGGATACTCTCACCATTCAGGACTTCTGGGTGCGGTTTGACCGCAAGTACTTTCCGTCGGCTGTTCACACGGAAATGAGGAGGAAACTGATGAATCTGAGGCAAGAAGGTAAGACCGTGGCCGAGTATGAGGCCGAGTTCACGAATCTGTTGAATATCGTTCCAGATGAGATACCAACAGAGAAGAAGAAGAAGATTGATAAGTTCACGGACGGGTTGATATGGAGGATCCGTCAGCATCTGTTGGGGAACCTATCGTTGGCCACTTATTCTGATGTGGTTAACGCTGCATTGTTACACTGCCAGGACCACCGTTTTCACATGGACGGGGGCAAGAGGTCGGGGGAGTCTAGCCATCAGGGCAGGACCGGAGGACATGGTGCCAGCGGGGCACAATCTGGTCAGGGGCAGAGACAGAATGAGCAGGGCTCCCAGCAAGGGGATAATAAGAGGTTCCGGTCAGGGAACTACAGACAGGGACAGGGAGGTTTCCGTCAGGGCCATCAGGGTCCAAACGGCCATCAGGGCCAACAGGGGCAGAATGGGAAGCAGTTTCACCAGGGCCAGCAGGGCCAAGGGAGGAACGGTAACGGCCACCAGGGCCGGGGACAGCGGGGGCAGAGTGGAGGGAACTTCCCAGGGAAGTGTTTTGTTTGCGGCAAGACTGGCCATAAACGACAGGATTGTCCTGATAGGGGCAGGGCCCCACAGCAGCAGCAGCAGGGTGCTCGCCAGGAGCCACAGAGGCCTATGTTTCCCGCCGTTCTTCCCGCACCTCCACAGATGGCAGCATTGCCACCCATTCCAGTAGTCCCAGTTCAGCAGGGGCAGCTACAGTATGGACGTGTCTACAACGTCCACCAGGCTGCAGTTCCACAGGCACCTTCCGCGATTGAGGGTACGTTTCCTATCCATGGCACTATGGGTCGGGTGTTATTTGATACGGGGGCTACACATTGTTTTATAGCTACACACTTCGCGAAAACTTTAGGATTGTTAGCTACGGCAGAGAGCACAGTGACGTGTGTCGACTCACCATTGGGGAGTGGATCACTTATTTTCTTTATATGCCGGGGAGTGGGGGTAGAGATTGGTGGTTTGGTATTACCTGCAGACATGTTGGTATTAGATATGCATGTCCACGATGTGATTATCGGTATGGATTGGCTCGTAGCTTATAGGGCCATGATTGATTGCTTCAGTGGGAGCATTGTTTTTGCCATTCCGGGGCAAGAGATGTTCGTAGTGGCGATGCCTCGCTCAGAGGGAGGATCGACCGCTCATTTGTATTACCTAGAGGAGGATACCTCTAAGGAGGTTGTGATTCCTTTAGATTCTATCCCAGTTGTCAGGGAGTATTCGGATGTGTTTCAGGAGATACCAGGCTTACCACCCAGTCGAGAGATAGACCTTATTATAGACCTATTGCCTGATACGAGGCCTATAGCACGCGCACCGTACCGTATGGCTCCAGATGAGATGAGGGAGTTACGGGATCAGATAGAGCAGCTGTTAGGTCAGGGCTTTATCCGCAGGAGTAACTCACCTTGGGGCGCTCCAGTTTTATTTGTGAAGAAGAGGGACGTTTCACTGAGATTGTGTGTGGACTATCGAGAGTTGAATAAGGTCACGATACGGAATAAGTATCCGTTGCCTCGAATCGATGACTTATTCGACCAGTTGAGAGGAGCTTCTTTCTTCTCAAAGATTGATTTGAGATCAGGATACCATCAGTTGCATATCAGGGAGGAGGATGTCTCGAAGACTGCGTTCTTGTCGAGATATGGTTCTTACGAGTTTCGGGTTATGCCTTTTGGTTTGACCAACGCTCCAGCAGTGTTTATGGACTTGATGAACAGAGTGTTCAGGGATTTCCTAGATCAGTTTGTCATTGTCTTCATTGATGATATTCTGGTTTACTCCCAGACAGAGGAGGAGCACGCCGAGCATTTGAGGCAGGTTTTGCAGACGCTGCGTCAGAACGAGCTGTATGCAAAATATGAGAAATACGGGTTTTGGCTGAAGGAGGTCCAGTTTTTGGGACATATCATTTCCGAACGGGGAATATCTGTTGATCCGGGGAAGGTATCAGCGGTGAGGGAGTGGGGACAGCCCACGACACCAACGGAAATTCGTAGTTTCTTGGGTCTAGCAGGATACTACAGGAGGTTTATTCGGGGTTTCTCAGAGATAGCAGGTCCTTTGACACATCTGACTCGTAAGGGTGTGCCATACATCTGGAGTGATGCCTGTCAGTTGGCATTCGATGAATTGAAGGACAAATTGACCTCAGCACCTGTGTTAGCATTGCCGAGACCGGGAGTTGAGTATTTGGTTTACACCGATGCATCTTTGCAAGGGCTTGGAGGTGTATTGCAGCAGGAGAGACAGGCCATAGATTATGCTTCCCGTAAGCTTAAGCCTCATGAGAAGAATTACCCCACGCATGATTTGGAGTTGGCGGCAGTGGTATTTTCCCTACGGATTTGGAGGCACTATCTTTTGGGGGAGAAGTTCCAACTGTTCACGGACCACAAGTCCCTACAGTACCTGTTCACGCAGAAATAGTTGAATATGCGGCAGCGTAGGTGGCTTGAGTTTGTGAAAGACTATCAGTTCAACATCCAGTACCACCCGGGTAAGGCTAACGTGGTAGCAGACGCGTTGAGCCGTAGGCCAGCAGACGAAGTGGTAGAGGTGTGGAAGGCAAAGTGGAAGGAATTGGGACACCAGGATGCAGTGGCTCGATCTTTCATGTCTGTGATGACCGTTACACCGCAGATTGTCACGAAGGTAGTACGGGCACAGGCTAATGACTCGTTCTGTCAGGAACAGATAGTTCGATTACTAGCAGAGGGAGTCGAGTCCTATACCATTAGCTCAGACGGGGGATTACGCTTCAATGGGAGATTGGTAGTTCCAGAAGGGGAGAAATTGCGACACGAGGTGATGGCAGAGTCGCATGGCTCACGGTTCGCGGTACATCCCGGAGGGGACAAAATGTACCAGGACATGAGACGCCAGTATTGGTGGAGCGGTATGAAGAGAGATATCGCTGAGTTTGTTTCGAAATGCGCCACTTGTCAGCTTGTAAAAGTTGATCATCAGAGACCGGCAGGATTGCTACAACCATTGGAGGTCCCGGTGTGGATGTGGGAGAGCATATCCATGGACTTTATCACGGGGTTGCCTACGTCGCAGAGGGGTCATGACTCCGTTTGGGTAATTGTGGACAGGTTGTCCAAGGTCGCTCACTTTTTACCCGTAAGGACTGACTACACTACGGGACAGTATGCCCAGCTCTTCATTTCAGATATTGTGAGACTTCACGGTGTTCCCCTAAATATCGTGTCTGACAGAGACAATATATTTGTTTCGAGGTTTTGGAAGAGTTTCCAGGAGGCCATGGGCACGGAATTGCGGTTGAGTACGGCTTATCATCCGCAGACTGATGGGCAGACCGAGCGCATAAATCAGATGTTGGAGGACATGCTACGCATGTGCATTATTGACTTCGGGGATGGATGGGAGCAGTATCTTCCACTGGTGGAGTTTGCTTACAACAACTCCTATCAGTTTACTATTGGCATGGCTATGTTTGAGGCATTGTACAGTAGGCCTTGTCGTTCCCCAGCATGTTGGTTAGAGGTGGGGGACAACAAACTACTTGGGCCAGAAGTGATTCAGGATACTTCGGCAAGGATTGAGTTGATTCGGAGTCGCATTCGGGTAGCTCAAGACAGGCAGAAGAGTTATGCTGATGCGAAGATGTTTTTCAGGGAGTTCCAAGTGGGGGACCAGGTTCTGCTCAGAGTATCTCCTATGAAGGGGATTATGCGTTTCGGGAAGAAGGGGAAGTTGGCACCAAGATATGTGGGGCCGTTTCCTATTATTGAGCGGATCGGATCGGTTGCGTATAGACTCGGGTTACCGGAGCATTTGCATCGGATTCACGATGTGTTCCATATTTCCTCGCTGAGGAAATACCTTAGAGATAATTTGGCTCATTCTCACATTGCTGTGGAGGACATCGATCTCCAGCCGGATAGCTCCTACGAGGAGGGGCCGATTGCTATTTTGGAAAGAAGCGAGAGGAAACTGCGGTCAAAGATAGTACCGTTAGTGCGTGTTCAGTGGCGACATCACAATGTCGAGGAGTCCACATGGGAGCGTGAGGATGAGATGCGCGAAAGTTATCCAAAGTTGTTTTTACTAGGTACTTTCTAGTTTCGAATTTCAGGACGAAATTCAGTTATTAGGGGGGAAGTATGTAATACCCCGTACTTTTGGCTATATTTATTTTTTGGGATTAATTAATTAAATGCGTATTAATTGGAAATTAATCCGGGTTAAAAATACTAACGAGATGCGAGTTGGTATTTGATTATGTGCATACATGTTTTTATATGAATATTGAATTATGAAAAATTTGTCGTGAGATTTATATACGGCAATTTGGGAATTTTGTTGAGACGCGTGTGAACGCCGCGTCATGGTATATTATTTTAATTATAAAAGTGATTTTTATTTCTATTATCCGTATGGTCGTTTTGAGTGCGCCAACGCGTCCGGAAGGGTCGAGATAGTCAGAAAACACTAGTCGGGGGTGTAGTTTGGGTCCCGGGGTATTTTTAGGCCATACCGGCAACTTAAAGGGTATTTTGATAATTTTGTATTTTGAGGAATTAATAATGACGAAAATTAGGAGTCTTAATCTGATGTGGATTTAACCCACTAAACCCACTAACCAACCCATATTAACCCATTAAGCTACGGAGGTTATCATTTAGGTTTCCAACTTTCCCAAAGAAAACCCTAGCCACCATAGCCACCATTGGAGAAGAAGCTTGGAGAGAGAAGAAATTCTGCAGAAAAGCTTCATCAAACCTACACCAAACTCAGAGACAATCAAGGCAAGTGGTTTAATTACTTTTAAATTCAGTGAATGTTCCTTCCATGTTAGAGAATTGAAGAATTGATAATTGTTCTTGGAAGATAAATGAAAACCCATATTGATTGGACTTAGAACTTGAATATTGAGGACAAAATTGCATGTAGAATCACATAGAGATGATTATTCTGGTATTAATGTATGTTGGATGTAATATAGATGAATTTAGAATGGGCTAATTGATGATTAAAAGTTTTAGGGTTCATGTTCTTGAAAATATTGGGAAAAAGTGTAGAGATTTGTAAATTTGATTGATGTTAGGATGGATTGATCCCTTAAAAACATGTTAGGATGTGACTATATATGTTTAAGATCGATTAGAGACCTTAAAACATAGTTGGGACGAAGTTTAGAGGAGATTTGAGAAGTAGAAATTGGGTGAAAAATGATTTTGGAATTTCTGGGCTCGCAGCTGGTAGCTCGTTAGAAACCAACCCAGGTCGTTCGAACGAGCTTCTAACGAGTTGACCAGTCGCTTCTAACGAGGGGAAGTTTCGTTCGATATCTCGTTCGAACGAGATATCGTTAGAAGGTACAGTTCGTTCGAACGAACTGGATCTCGTTCGAACAGCCTCGTTCGAACGAGACTTCTAACGAGCTAACAGTGGAATCTCGTTCGAATAGCCTCGTTCGAACGAGACTTTTAACGAGTTGACAGTTTGGGCCTTTTTGGCCTGTTTTTATTTTTGGAGTCCCGTAAACTTATTCGAGGGTAGAGTTAACATTCCTTTGATGATGTATTGATGGATTTGGGACTTTTGGATTATTATGAGGAGTAATTTGTATACGAGTGATTTAAATCAATGAACGATTTGGGTTGAGACGTGAGTGTCTACTACGACGTGAGAATAAATTATGGCGCGTATGATTATAAACCGGAATAGTATAAATTGTGATAATTATAAGTCGGTACGAGAATGCGATATGTACTACGATTAAACTACGGGATTACTAAGACGTGTGTTTACTTAGTATTGGTATATGATTTGTGTGTATGACATACCTACCATACTTGCTATCACGGGAGGTTTGCGTTCGCTTAGGGCCCTCTAATCCTTGTGTTGCCCGGATTTAGACTGGTTACCTTGATGAACATAGGTCATAGAAAGACTTAATGGGATATTAATAAGTCCGCTGATCGTGGGAGCGTAGGTATGTGCGTGACCCATGTGATGTGACTGTGTTCGCCTCCATTATTTGTGATGTTGTTATCTGTGAACTATTCCTGAGAGATTCGGAATATGTAATCCTTATGTACGTGATGTACCGGGATGGATAGCAGAGTATGTGTGCACCGCAGCTTAGTTCTCGGGGTGCTTGTATTGTATATTTATGTTGTGATTAATATACACTTAATTAATGGGAACCTTCATGATAATGTTGTGAATATAATTACGGTATTGTTTCGAAAAACATAACGGGTTAGCTGATAGTGAAATATATTGCATTTTGAGCATCTGAGTTACATTAAACCCCTACTTAATTACGAGCGTTATAATGTTAATAGAACCGAGTAATATGGGTAGGACCTATGACAGTCTAGCTAGATATGATGTCACTTAGCTAGTGGTTTGTGTCGTTGTAGATGGGTACTTACGTTAGGAGTGATCAGTTAGACGAGAGGTGAGAATATCATGTGAGTGCACGTCCTAACATGTACTTTGCATTTAATGTTTTAAATGTTTTTAAAGCACTTGCAGGTTTTAAAATATAACTTCACATTCGGGCTCTGATCCGTTTCCTTTTCAAATATATTTTTCTTTGTAAAACCATTTTAGGTGCCCAGCCACAAGGACACCATGCATAGGATACTCATTCAGGTGACGAGTTGTAGCTGTTTGTGGAAGCTACAGGGATTTGCTTGTAGACGATTCTATCACTTGGATTCCAGATTCATTATCTACCAGTTGTAGGGCATGTTGCCCATTTCTATTAGAGTTACATTTCCATTACAGTTTTCAGACTTTAGCATGTATTGATTTAGTATTCAGTTTACTTATCAGTTGTGGGATTGTAGTGAGGAGTTTTCCTCCAGACTTTATTTACATTGCATGATGGTTATTATATTTACTTCTTGATGGTGAATGGTGTTATTATTCTTTATTACACTTGTTGCATGTTAATCAGACTTTAATTAAAATTTGGCACTTACTTTTTAAATACTAGGTGGTTAGTAATCATTAAAACGTTTTCGACAGTGATGCTGTTAACTGGACCAACTTGGCATTTTGAATTAATTTAATAAAGGAGTAGCTACCCGGTATTTAATTAGTCGGGGTGTCACAGATCGATGGCAGGAGCTCGATCGATCGATGCGTCGATCGATCGACACTCCTAGTTCGATCGATCAAACAGGTATGTCGAATTCTGCAGATTAACAGTTACGGGTTTCATAATCCAAAATCAATCAAATCCAGATTTTTCACACTCAAACTCCCAAAAATTCGTACTACAACCAGTATACACCCATATTATACACCTTCTACGTAAAGCATGCAAGTTTTCATCAATAATTATGGATTAATAGGTCAAAACTCATATCAATCTCAAGAACCCTAGAAATTTCTTTAACATGGTTCTAATCAGTCTTTTTCCAGAAATTCTACTCCTAATTCATCATAAATTCATGGTTAAGCCTCTACATATGAAGGGGTTTTCAGATTATCATTCAAATCATTACTACATGCGATTTTCCTATCTCCAATATGGATTTTCTTCTATAAAACTCATCCTAATCACCCTAGGCTAACATGGATGATGCATTAACGAAAATAAGCAAGGTAAATACTTGCCTGGGATTTTCAGAGTTCAGATTTTGCGGACGAATTTGGTGTTGTTGCGTTCCCCGTCGCGCGATCTATGCGTTGGTGGTGGTGGCGGTGCAACCGGATGGATTTTTGGCCTTGGATTGCTTGGAGAGCTTTCTCCTTCCCTCTCCTATGGTCGTTCTAAGATTTTGAGTCTGCTAACCCTAAAGGACCATTCTAAATGGCTGATATAATCTAATAAATTTCGTGGGTTTAATTACCCAAAAATGCAAAATGCCCAAAATGCCCTCCCGGAGTACTAATTAAGCCTAAAAACTCCCCGAGACCCAAACTAAACCCCCGGGTGCACTTTTCTGACTATCTCGACCCTTCCGGACACTTTGACGAACTCAAAATGACCATACGAGCAACTTATAATTTATTCACTTTAATTAATTAATATTTAGTCCCAACGCGATACGGGCGCGTCCCGACTCAAATTTCCAAAATTGTCATTTTATTCACTATTGACATTTAATAGAACCAATATTATATTACTCTACTCATTAGTAATATTCAAAAAGTTTCCCATAATTACTAACTCACATCACGTTAATAATTATAAAGTAATTAATTTCCGGATTTATATTAAATTGATAACTCACATTAAATTTAATAAATCCCCAAATTTATAAAGCATTAAAATACGGGGTATTACAGAAAGTTAATGTATTGAGTATGTTTTAACTCTTATCCCACATTGAAAGAGTAGTGAAAAAATGATGAGTTAATAAAACTCAATTGATGGACTAAGGCTTGGATGCCTTTGGGGTATCCCAACTCTTTGAAGGGGAGATGACCTAAGCTATGCTTGAGTTGACTTTCGGTCAAAGGTCCACACACGCGCGCGTGTCCGTCCGTCCGCAGTTAAAAACGATTTGATTGTTCCTAACAGTCAGAACCAAAACTATAAATACATTTCCTTCCCTCTAGTTTTAAAACTAATGAAATTTTGTCCTTCAACTTTCCTCCAAAAATTAAATGCTGCCAGAATTCTTTCTGCATTCATTCATCAGTTTGTTTGATTGAGTAAACACAGAAATTGTGTTCGTCGTGATTAATCACAGTTGCTACTTGATTAATCTTGAAATCCGTTCTATCTTGGGAGACTGTGTAACAGGGCTCAGATTTACCTCTAATTTATTATTAATTCTACAATATTCAAGTAAGTGATTTAATTTTCTGTAATTTCTTTTTCTTTCTGTAATTTTTATTTTATTAACAATTTTCTACTATTTCGAAATTTAAATAGTAGGATTAACAATCTTAAGACAAATTTATTTTTTTCTACTATTTATTGTGTACAGAATTTTAGTTAATTACAGAAATTTTATTTAGTATAAATTATTATGTTTTAAGGAAAATTAGAATTAAAATATTGTTTTATTATGAATTTAATAAAACAGTGTATTATTTTAATTTTTTAAACTTGTGTCAGTTTATATTTATAATTTCTTAAAAAATTCTGTTTTGTACAGAAATTGAAATATTTTAATTGTTTTAATCTATTTAGTTAAGTTATTTTATTTATTAAAAATTTATATTCTGTTTTGTACGGAATTTTTTTAATAATTGTTGATGCAAAAAACTTGACCGAATCCCATTTTTATGATCACAGATAAATAGATGAAAGCAATCCAATCAAGCACATGAGAGACAAAGATTTTTAAAGTGGGTCGGTTATAAGAAAAAGCCTACGTCCACTATTATTTTATTCCCAGGGGTTTACAATAGCACCATAGGGTGTAGAGAGAGAAAGGATGTGTATCTTGTGTATGGGGTTTCTAGGTTCTCTTGGATCTCTTATCGTTGTCGGATCTCTCCTCCCTTTTAGCTAAGGGGATACATGTATTTATATTGATGGGAGATAAAGAGATTCATTGTATGTAGACATTTATGTCTACATTCAACGAATCTAATTGTTGAATTGCTTGGTATGCTATGTGTTGTCATCTATTAATACAGTATAAATGTACATTAAGGCTCATTAAATGCGTTGTCATCTTCATTACTGCACATTAAATGCATAGTTATCCTTTGATTTCCTGGTTGGTATGCCGACCAACTCTCCTCGGGTGCCGACTAACTCTCCTCGGGTGCCGACCAACTCTCCTCGGGTGTCGAATATTGCCACGTAGGATGACATGTGTCCTTTTCTGATTGATCCTCGTAGATGGAGAGTTTTTGCGTTAACAGAACCCCCAATGCTCCATGTTTGATGGTTTACTTGAAAGGATGGAGTATTTATTCTGCAGTGTTGCTCGGTGCTCGTGAAATTCTTGATCTACCTTCTTGATTTGTTCAACATAAAGTGCATTATCTCCTGGACGACATATGATGCAGGCTGATCGATGGTTGCTAATCTTTCTTTTGAGGAACTCCGTGTGCTATGTATCACCCCTGGGAATTTGGATGCAACCATGCCATAGTATGAAACTTGTAGCTTGTCATAATCTTCAAGTATGTTGATTGGTTTGCTAGCCGACCAACTGCCTCCTATGCCGAGCAACTGAGTGCTAACTTCACGTGCTTGATTCTTCTGATTTATGCTCCTCTGAATACTTTGTCGAGTAACATACTAGCTTTTGAACCCAACTCTTCAATCTGATTAGTACCAAGCTAGTGGTGGACTTCAAAACATTTTCATACAACTTCTTCTTCAATGTTGGTCGGGAAGTAGTAGTAAAGATCTCAGTGCTGTAGATGCTGAATTTGACTTCTGAACTTCAATAGTATGTGCATAATAACTCCTGAATATGCCTCCTGAACTTCTGAATGCCTCCTGAACTTCAATAGCATGTGCATAATAACTCCTGAGTATGCCTCATAAACTTCAATAGCCTCCTGAACTTCAATAGCATGTGCATAATAACTCCTGAATATGCCTCCTGAACTTCATAAGCAAAATTAGCTCCTGAGCAAGAAAAATAACTTCTGAGTGATAATTAGTTGGGTCTGAATCTGATGCTCGACTGCATGATGTTATGAGAATGTGCTACCGAATGAACAACTGGATTTTTAATAGAGCCCCCAAGTGTGGAATGTGAACTTTGAATGATTTTTGCTTGATCGCTTTCACATCCTCATAAAATGTTTTCGACCAACTGTAGTTGACAACTTCTTATTTCCGACCAACCTGAGTTGACATTTTTAGTAATAGTTTTACTTCCCGTGGGAATACATAGTTTTACTTCTCAGAGGAATACATAGTTTTACTTCCTGTAGGAATACAAGTTTTACTTCCCGGAGGAATACAAGTTTGATAATAAATGATAGAGACTTCATCGGAGCTGACCAACGGATTATTGGGAATAAGATATAATAAATGCTGGAGACATCCTTGGAGCTGACCAACAAATTGTTGGGAATAAGATAATATATGCTGGAGACCTCCTCGGCGCTGACCAACAGATTGTTAGGAATAAGATAATATATATGTTGGAGACCTCCTTGCTGAAATAAGAATAGAATATGCATCCAAATAGATATAAAGAATAATTAAAAATAATAAAGTGCCTCATTGATCTGTCGAGGTAGAATTATATAATGCCGAACAAGAATAAGATCTTCCAGAACATAAGAATATGGCCGAGAACGTTGTCAGGCCTGAATATAAATAAGAATTATCCGACCAACTATCCATTGGGGGGTGAAATACAACGAATGTTGTAATTCTCCTCAAAGCTGAATAAGTATCTTGTCGAGGCACAATTGCATAATGCCGAATAAGAATAATATTTTCCAGAACATAAGAATATGGTCGAGAACTTTGCTGGGCCTGCATATAAATAAGAATTACCCCGACCAACTATCCGTTGGGGGTGACATATAATAAATGTTATAGTTCTCCTCGGAGCTGAATATGATAATAAGTATCTCGCCGAGTTCCATGTTGAGATGAATATAGAATATAAATCCCAAGGGATATATAGAATAATTTGTTCTTGAGACGATATCTGGGCCTAGATATAAATAAGAATTGCCCCGACCAACTATCCGTTGGGGGTGAAATATAATAACTGTTGTAGCTTTTCCTCGGAGCTGAATATATAATGAGTATCTCGCCGATCTCCATGTTGAGATGAATATAGAATATGAATCCCAATGGATATATAGAATCATTTGTGCAGGAGCAGATATCATAGCAATAATAAAATCAATAGTTCCTCGCTGAGGTGAAATTTCATACTGCCGAGCTATGATAATAGTTTCCAGATTGTTTCCGAGCATTCGTCGGCGTTGAGTCTTGTACCTGTAAAAATTAATATCTCGCTCTACCATTTGTGTAGGCTGAATTGATTAGTCGTGAGAATAATTTACTCATCCAATCAATATATGATATGTATATGCTTGAGAAATAAAAATATTAATTTCAAAAAATGAAATAATATATGTTGGCTGATATGTCGAGGCACAATTGCCTGATGTCGAGCAATACTACTTTTCCAGAGGTTTACGAGAGCTTTCATCGGGATTGAATCTCGTCCCTATGAAATTTTAATAAGCTTCCCGAGCACCTGTCGAGACTAGAGAAAATAATTATTATCATGAGAATAATTATTCAGCCAAACAATATGTGATGTATATCAGCATAAAATAATAAAAATTTCAAAATATGAAATAATATTTTTATGCCAAATGTGTGTGAGATGGACAAATTTTTATCAGATATGTGCCATAAATAAGACGTAGAGTTTTTTGTAAAGTTATTTAATCTCCAACAACTAATCAGGTATAAGTTGCTGTTTGAAAATTATTTATCACTTGGTTTTAAAAATATTTTTGGGGTGATCACAAGTTAAAAAAGACTTAAGCCCCCTGTTTGTCCCCGAGCTGAACTCGTGTTTAAAGAAATATCTGGGGTGCTTCGCATTTTTTTAATACCCCAAGATTCTACTGCTGCCGAGAAGCGGCATGGATGCTACCGACCAACATTTAAGGATATCTCAAGTTACAGAATATATGGTGCCGACCAAGAAGCAAATGGTCCCCGACCAGCTGAACAATTTCGTCGATCAACAAAAATGGTGTATTGACAGCACCCAACAATATTAAATGTCGCCGACCAAAAAGTGGATGGTTGGATAGTTACCGACCAGTAAATTGAACCCTCTGAACAAGACTGAGATATCGCCGATCAAGAAGTAGATGATCGTCGACCTGCAATTGGTTCCACCGAGCCACAATATGAGCCTCCGACCAATAATAAGATACCTCATAGTTGGATAAATTATTTTAACGTTGCTGGTGGATCTTCACATCTTATCTCCGACAAACAAAAATGGTCTGGTTAAGCTTCCCTTTAATAAAAGATGGCCCAAGATGATGCCGACCAACAATATTGATGGATGACCAGAATATCTCGAATCCTTAGATCAGAAAAATAATATTCGATGTAAAATTTAAGCATTAAGAATGTTAATTAAATGAATACTCATCTAATCCACTAGATCGTGTGATTTCGACAAAGAAACCCTGTGATGTGATGAACGAGGGGCCAACATATCAAATTTGTGCCCAGAATCTTGATATGATCATGATTGTTTAATTGATCCTCTTTTACAAGAGGTGGGTAATGATTTTTCAGGTGAGAGAAAATTATTTTTTTATATTGATCCCTTCCTATTCCCTATGTGGAGAGATAAAAATATGCCGAATGATCGAAGTTATTACCAAATTTATATAAAAAATCAATCAATGAGACTTTATTGACATAGATGGAAGATGAACCAAATTAAGTATATAGTTCATAAAAATGAATGCAAAGAGAATCAAACTTCAAGAGAGAGAAAGTAGATCTGGTTCATGATTTCCATGAGAAAACTTTTTATTGTCTTTAACCTTTTCCCATTCTCTGATTAAAAATATAATGGGAATTTGAATAGTCATTAAAGATCTTTCAAAAATTATTTCAAAATCAAAAATGAAAATTATCAAATCTTATCATCATCGTATATATTGGTATATGTAATCATTTAAAATATTTATTCCATGATATAAAATTGAAACTTGAGAATCAAGCAAAAAGTTATGATTTATAAAATCCACTATTTTTCAGATTTCTAAATAAGAACGAATCTAACAGTTATGATTTTAAAATCATG
Organism: Sambucus nigra; assembly: GCA_949130495.1. Lineage (NCBI taxonomy): Eukaryota > Viridiplantae > Streptophyta > Magnoliopsida > Dipsacales > Adoxaceae > Sambucus > Sambucus nigra. The sequence goes on along the minus strand of OX422212.1, from coordinate 602,253,897 downwards.
ATATGCAATATTTTGCAGACAAAAATTGGACAATTAATATATGTATATAAACATAAAAATCATGATTGAATCAAAAGATGTACGTATAATATATAATTGATTATACATAGAGAAAATAAAAAACTTAGCTTTTAATAGAGAACAATGCTTGTAACACGTTCCCACAGACGGCGCCAATCTGTTGATGCAAAAAACTGGACCGAATCCCATTTTTATGATCACAGATAAATAGATGAAAGCAATCCAATCAAGCACATGAGAGACAAAGATTTTTAAAGTGGTTCGGCTATAAGAAAAAGCCTACGTCCACTGTTATTTTATTCCTAGGGGTTTACAATAGCACCATAGGGTGTAGAGAGAGAAAGGATGTGTATCTTGTGTATGGGGTTTCTAGGTTCTCTTGGATCTCTTATCGTTGTCGGATCTCTCCTCCCTTTTGTCTAAGGGGATACATGTATTTATATTGATGGGAGATAAAGAGATTCATTGTATGTAGACATTTATGTCTACATTCAACGAATCTAATTGTTGAATTGCTTGGTATGCTATGTGTTGTCATCTATTAATACAGTATAAATGTACATTAAGGCTCATTAAATGCGTTGTCATCTTCATTAATGCACATTAAATGCATAGTTATCCTTTGATCTTCCTGGTTGGTATGCCGACCAACTCTCCTCGGGTGCCGACTAACTCTCCTCGGGTGCCGACCAACTCTCCTCGGGTGTCGAATATTGCCACGTAGGATGACATGTGTCCTTTTCTGATTGGTCCTCGTAGATGGAGAGTTTTTGCGTTAACAATAATAATAAAAACAGTTTGACACAATTTAATTTAGACTAGTGTAAACTAGTGCTTCAAAATTTCAATTTAAACTCAATTCAGATTATTGTTTAGAATTTTTTTTATAAATTATGTGTCAAATAAATCTGAATATTGTGTAGAATTCTTTTTGAATTCATTTGGGGAAATTTGTATAACAGAATTGTGTATTCTATTTTGATTAATTCATTTAAATATGAATACCATCATTGATAAAAATTCTATTTTTGTAACATAAATGGAATCGCAAAGTATGAACACTATTCCTATAAACGTGACTGTCACTAACACAAATGTGACTGCACCCGTACCTATGCTACATGGGGAGAAACCGAAAAAGTTCAATGGGGATAACTTCAAACGTTGGCAAGGACTAATGTATTTCTATCTCACTACCTACCAACTGGGTAGGTTTGTATATGAAGACTGTCCCTGTATTCAAGAGGGAGATGACTCCGAAAAGGTTGCTGCTGTTGATGCTTGGAAGCACTCTGACTATCTGTACCGGAATTATATTCTGGCTTACTTGGACAAGACTTTGTATCATGTATACTGCACTATCAAAACATCCAAGGAATCGTGGAATTCTTTGGAAAAGAAGTACAAAACTGAAGATGCTGGAGAAATTTATCGTAGGGCATTTTCTGGACTTCAAAATGGTTGATTCTAAACCGATAATCTCGCAGGTGCAAGGACTCCAAGTGATCCTCCACGAAATTCATGCTGAAGGAATGTCCCTTAGTGAAACTTTCCAAGTTGCTGCAATTGTTGAAAAATTACCACCATCTTGGACTTTATTCAAAAAATATCTCAAGCACAAGCGAAAGGAGATGAATGTGGAGGAGTTGGTGGTCAGGCTGAGGATTGAAGAAGACAACCGAGAGTCTCAAAAGAAAAGTGAGAAGAATCCAATGGAAACGAAGGTCCATGTTGTTGAAGGTCCTAAGAAGAACAAGAAAAAGCATGATGGGGAATGCACTTCCAAACAGAACAAGAAGAAGTTCAAAGACAAATGTTACAACTGTGGTAAACTTGGACACCGCGCAAGCGAGTGTTGTAAGCTTAAGAAGCAAAATCGGAATAATAATCAAGCAAATGTAACTGAAGGTGAAAACATCGCCAATGACTTAGCTGATATGAATCTTTCCGTCGTGGTCTCTGAATGTAACTTGGTTGGAAATACCAAGGAATGGTGGGTGGACACTGGAGCCACGCGACACATTTGTGCGAACAAATGGATGCTCTCCACCTATAAGCCTTTGGAAAATGAGGAGAACCTCTTTATAATGAACTCTTCCACTTCTAAGATGGTGGGACAAGGAAAGATTGTTCTGAAAATGACTTCTGGAAAGGAATTTACTCTCAATGATGTTCTTCATAGGCCTGATATCCGAAAGAATCTGATTTCTGGATCTTTCCTGACTAAAAATGGTTTCAATCTTGTGTTTGTGTCTGATAGGTTTGTGTTGTCAAAGAATGACGTGTATGTAGGAAAGGGCTACCTGAATGAGGGGCTCTTTAAAATTAATGTTCTTATTGTAACCCCAAAAATATATGTTTCAATGAATGAAAATTCTAGTTCTTCTTACTTGATTGAGTCATATGATATTTGGCATGCTAGATTAGGACATGTTAATTTTGATACATTGTGTAGATTAATTAACTTGGATTTTTTGCCAAAATTTAATATTGAGAAAAATCATAAATGCCAAATTTGTGTGGAATCTAAATTAGTTAATTACATTTCCATTCTGTTGAAAGGATAACTGAACCTTTAGAATTAATTCACACTGATATTTGTGATTTAAAATTTGTTCAAACTAGAGGTGGACAAAATTACTTTATTGCTTTTATTGACGATTGCACAAAATATTGCTATGTATATCTGTTACACAATAAAGATGAAGCTATTAGTGCATTTAAGCAATATAAAAACGAAGTTGAGAATCAATTAAGCAAAAAGATAAAGGCAATAAGGAGTGATAGAGGAGGAGAATATGAATCTCCTTTTGAAGAATTATGTTCTGAGCATGGAATAATCCATCAAACAACTGCTCCTTATTCTCCTCAATCAAATAGTGTTGCTGAACGCAAAACTGTACATTGAAGGAAATGATGAACTCAATGTTATTAAGTTCAGGAGCTCCACAGAACTTGTGGGGGGAAGCCTTACTTTCTACTAATTACATTCTCAATAAAGTACCTCACAAAAAGACTCACAAGACTCCTTATGAATTATGAAAAGGTCGAAGACCTTCCTATAAATATTTACGAGTGTGGGGGTGCTTAGCCAAAGTGATGGTTCCTAAACCTAAAAAGGTAAAAATAAGGCCAAAAACCGTGAATTGTGTGTTCATCGATTATGCTACTAATAGCAGTGCATATCGATTTCTAGTTTGTAAATCTGAGATATCGGATATTCATGTTAATACGGTTATTGAATCGAGGGACGCTTCATTTTTTGAAAATGAATTTCCGTATAATATGACTCGAGAATCTGGTCCTTCTAAAAGTACAAATCAATCTTCTACAAGTGGTACTCATCAAACTATTGATAATACGCCAATGGAGGATGAACCAAGACGTAGTAAAAGAGTAAAAACCTCGACTTCCTTTGGTTCGGATTTTCTAACATATTTGCTAGAAAATGAACCTCAATCGTATAAAGAAGCGATATCTTTACCCGATGCTTCTAATTGGAAAGAAGCAATTAATAGTGAAATTGAATCCATACGACAAAATCACACGTGGGAACTAGTGGATCTTCCACCAGGTTCAAAACTGTTAGGTTATAAATGGATCTTCAAAAAGAAGTTGAAGGCCGATGGATCAATTGATAAATATAAAGCTAGACTTGTAGCTAAAGGCTTTAGGCAAAAGGAAGGGTTGGATTACTTCGACACATATTCACCGGTAACAAGAATTACATCCATACGAATGTTAATAGCAATAACTGCTATCAATGGACTTGATATACATCAAATGGATGTAAAAATCGCATTCTTAAACGGTGAATTGGACGAGGAAATTTATATGGAGCAACCTGAAGGTTTCAAAGCTCCCGAACAAGAAGAAAAAGTATGTAAACTTGTTAAATCACTTTACGGATTAAAACAAGCACCTAAGCAAAGGCATGAAAAATTTGATAACGCAATGTTATTAAATGGTTTCAAAATTAATGAATGTGATAAATGTGTTTACTTTAAATACATTCAAAATGGATATGTCATTATATACCTCTATGTTGATGATATGCTTATCATGGGTAGTAACTTGGAAATTGTCAAAACTACAAAACAAATGTTGAGTAGTAGATTTGACATGAAAGATTTGGGAATCACTGATGTTATATTAGGAATTAAAATTTCTAGAACATCGGATGGACTTATATTATCTCAATCTCATTACATAGAGAAAGTACTTGAAAAATTCAAGAAGTATGATATTAGTCCTACCAAGACACCTGTAGATGTAAATTTACATCTATCAAGAAACAATGGTGAAAGCATATCTCAACTACAATATTCTCGTATTATCGGCAGTTTAATGTATATCATGAACTGTACACGACCGGACATAGCATACTCAATAAGTAAGCTAAGTCGATTTACGAGTAATTCAGGGAGAGATCACTGGAAAGCAATATTGAGAGTTTTGGGTTATTTGAAATATACTCAAAACTATGGACTGCACTACTCAAAATATCCATCTATTATTGAAGGACACTGCGATGCGAATTGGATATCCGATACAAAAGACTTTACGTCTACGAGTGGGTATGTGTTTACCCTTGGAGGTGCAGTCCTATCTTGGAATTCCTTAAAACAAACGTGCATTGCTAGATCGACAATGGAATCCGAATTCATTACACTAGACAAAGATGGAGAAGAAGCTGAATGGCTTCAAAATTTCTTAGAGGATGTTCCAAATTGGTCTAAACTTGTGCCCGCGATATGCATTCATTACGATAGTCAATCGGCGATTGGAAGGGCACAAAATCACATGTATAACGGAAAGTCACGACATATGCGTGGAAGACATAATACCGTTAGACAACTTCTCTCAAACGGAATTATCTCAATTGACTATGTAAAGTCAAAAGATAATATAACGAATCCACTAACGAAAGGTTTAAACTGAGAGCAAGTTGAAAGATCATCGAGATGAATGGGTATAAAGCCTATAAATAAATAAGAATCAATATAGTGGCAACCCAACCTAGCTGACTAGAGATCCCAAGATCTAGGTTCAATGGGCAAACCGAACTACATTGTATTCAGTAAGCACTGGAGGATATTTAATCCTATCCATTCCAAAGATGAGACAGTGCACATCTGCCGTGATATAAGGATACGTTATGCTTTTAATGACATCCATATCTTAGTATGTCTAAGTGGAGTATTGAAGGATACTCTTTATGGAAGTCACCTACGTGAGTAAGAAGGGGGCACTTCTATGAGAATAATGAAAGGCATATTCTCTAAAATACTCACGGAACCAAGTGGTGTTCACGACCAAAATGAACACAAATGTGAGAACCAACTGTGTTGAAGAATTATTGTGTGAATACTATTGTCTAGGTTTACAAAAATGGTTGACGATTCAAGGATATATAGTCTACTGATTAACCAAGTAAATCCGATAGTATATCACTAAGAAAAGTTCAAGGCCACCAGGCTACTTCTCTCGATGCAATAAAACTTCAGTTTTACTCAACCTGTGTCTGCATCTGCATTATTTATATTTATAGTGATATATCATTCATGTGGGGGATTACTAGAAAAAATGGTATTTGACAGCAAAATTTGAGCAACTTTGAGCTCAAATTAAGGTGGGACCCACACCACGAAAATTATGGGACATATACGAACGCGTTCTCCTTGGCAAGGAGATTAGCGTAGTATATTCATATGTCCAAATCCATTAAGTTATAAATGATATATGTGTGTTCAAAGTGACTCATAAAGCAATGAAAGTTAATGTATTGGGTATGTTTTAACTCTTGTCCCACATTGGAAGAGTAGTGGAAAAATGATGAGTTAATAAAACCCAATTGATGGACTAAGGCTTAGATGCCTTTGGGGTATCCCAACTCTTTGAAGGGGGGATGACCTAAGCTATACTTGGATTGACTTTCGGTCAAAGGTCCACACGCGCGCGCGCGTCCGTCCGGCCGTCCGGCTCGGCTTGGTTCGGTTCGTGTTCGGGCTTGGGCTTGGGCTTATAAAAATTCTTAAATTTTTGGGCCGAATCTAATTAACTTTCTGGGCTTTAATTTAATTAATTAATTTCCAAAAGTCAGCCGTTACTTTAAAACCGAAATTAACTGTCATTGACAGTTAAAAACGATTTGACTGTTCCCAACAGTCAGAACCAAAACTATAAATACATTTCCTTTCCTCCAGTTTTAAAACTAATGAAATTTTGTCCTTCAATTTTCCTCCAAAAATTAAATGCTGCCAGAATTGTTTCTGCATTCATTCATCAGTCTGTTTGGTTGACTAAACACAGAAATTGTGTTTGTTGTGATTAATCATAGTTGTGCTACTTGATTAATCTGGAAATCCGTTTTATCTTGGGAGATAATTATTCTTAAACTCAAGCACATTGGAGGAATAAATTTGTCTTAAGGTGACTGTGTAACATGGCTCGGATTTACCTCTAATTTATTATTAATTCTGCAATATTCAAGTAAGTGATTTAATTTTCTGTAATTTCTTTTTTTTTGTAATTTTTATTTTATTAACAATTCTGTACCATTTCGAAATTTAAATAGTAGGATTAACAGATAACTAATATGATAAAGATATGATGCAAAATGTTCGAGATCTTCAGCAGCGATCGATTATGAGATGTGGGACATAAAGTAGCAATGCACACAAGGTGAAACTCCTCTTTCATTTTATAGATGGATCGGTAGAGTTTAATCTGGATTTGTTTGCATGTGTATATATATATAGATCACATAATTATTATATCAATTGATTTATATATATATATATATTGTTCTCTATCTAATTTTATCTAACCTGATTTAAGTTTTTTCCTTTATGTGCTATAAGCAAACAAATCCAGATAAAATCCTACCTACGCATATCAAGTTTTTTCCTCATTAGCAAATTGAAACAAAGTCGACTGTGTAATTGGAAATCAAATTTTAATATTTAAACACCTTTAAGAAATAGGTTGTCTACATTGTATGAGAAGTAATCATCAATATATGGAAGGATAAGTGGATGGGTATGCATAATTAAGAAGAATTTGTTCAATCTTGGGGAATAGATATCCCTCCCAGACTTATAAATCTTACATTCAAAGAATTTATCAATAAAAAAGAGGAACTATTTAGTGCATTTAAAAATATCATTCTTCACAATACATTCGTTAATATATATTGTACTTTTTTGCCTATTTTCAAAGATCAATGTATTCCTCTTAATTATGTTTAACCCAAGGATATCTTTCCCTAAAAGCATATCATCCAATCCAAAATTGCTCCTTATACAATAATGAGGATAATAACCCTAACACTTGTCAGAACCCTTTAAATGAATGCAAATGTTTTGATCAAATTAGAAAAACTTTTAACCTTCAAAATTAAATCTCACTGAACTGCTCAACCATAAGTTACCAACCATAATATAATCTCATTAGTGGTTAAGAAGAATACATCTCTTAGTAACATTTTTTACTAACAAAATAACATCGATCATAGTTATTAGGTCACTATACTTGTACATTCACTTTTTTGAAATTATACTTACTCTGTAACTCTAAGATGATGTTCACTTTTCCTACTACACATTTCCTGATTATAGTTACAATAACATAACAAAAGACTAGTGTTCTACTCATAGAATTAATTACTCTTTTTTTTATAGGTTGGAACTCATTGGACGTTTGATGGTTGTGCATATAGAGATGAACCAATGTTGCTTGATAAATAAGGAGTTAAATACGTTAGTGTTGCTCGAAGAGAAGACTGCAAAATTTGAGATGAATTTCACATGTATTGACATGAATTTTATATGTATTGATATGAATTGAGATTAAATTCAAATTTACTCATGTATTGAGATAAATTTCATATGTATTGACATGAATTTTCTATTAATGCAATTTGAGCCATTAATTTTTAGTGAGCTTATTGTCTGGATGTGTATTAATGTTGTTGCGGACTATTTGTGTATTGTTGTTGTACTATTTTTGCCATGCTCGTTTTATATTATTATTGAATTTTTGTTATTCTAAAACAGGTACGAAAAATAGTATAAATGTTATTGATTTTTTTTGGGTAATATTATTTATAATTCATTTTTTTCTCCGATCCCAAAATTTAGCACAGTTCAAAACCGTGCCAAAACCATATCAAATTTTGGCACGGGTTAAAACTGTGTCAAAAGTATACCACAATGTACTCAATATGGAACAGTTCAAAACGGTGCCAAAAGTGTGCCAAAAATATCAAATTCTGGCACGATTTAAAAGTGTGTTAGAAGTGTTCCTATTTGGCCAAATCTGGCACACTTTTGAGCCGTGTCAGAAAAAAAATGGTCATTTTGGAACACCTGATTTTGGCACAGTTCCAAATCATGCTAGATTTGATCTGACACAGTTTTAAACGTGCCAGATTACTATTTTTGGTGTAGTGTACTAGGCATGTAAGTTAAACTAAGATTAATAAAGGTAATAAAAACTATAGGTTGCGATTAATATCCCTCACCTCGGTTTAATGCATATAAATGGTTACATGTGACTACGAATTTAGTAAGATTGAATCTCATTTGAACAATCAATTAAATTTAGAGTTGTCACCCCCTAAATTCGTATGAAATCCTAATATGATTTTGGCATCAACAAATACCCCAAAAATTACGCACGCAAGGTCGTAAATACGGAGTATACATGATATACCCTCTTAAATTTTCTAGAGGTAATAACAAGAACAACTCAATCATATTAAATGCATAGAACCCATTACCAAAGCAAAGCAACCCATTGAAACTAAGGTGCGTTCAATCAATCACAACCTAGGCTAAATTAGCTACTAAGCATAATGAAAGACATAAATTAAATGCAAAAAAGTAAGGAGAGCAATAAATAAAAAACTAATTAACAACGCAAGTAAATAAATGACAAAGGAAGAAATAAAGAAATGGAAGCTTGGATTGATGGAGATAATGATGTATAGTGTTCTTACACAACCTATATGAGTAAACCCTATGAGGGAGAAAATGGCACACCCAAATTCTCCTCTAAACCCTAAAACTAAATAAAAGAATAGATATCTACAAAATTGTGACACCCCGCCTAATTAAATACCGGGTGATCAGTCCTTTATTAAATTAAATCAGAATATCCAGTTGGTTCAGATTATGCATCAGTGTCAAAAACTTATATTATTAAATACTAACTACCTAATATTTAAAAAGGTTGATGTCAAAATTTTATCTTTTAATTTATATAAAACTAGGTTACGAAATAATTAAACATTCACCATTCACCATTCACATCAATCTCATATGATAGGAAATAACTGCAATAATAAATGAAACTAGAGAAAACATTTTCAGTCTAAGTCCCAAATACAATAATCCAATAGAAATAAACCCAACAACTGAATGAAGTAAATAACTAAATCCAAAATCTCTGAATATTTGGATAGAAAAGAGGCAACATGCCCAAACTAATAAAATAGCTCAGAAGGAAGAAATGATAGACATAGAGATGCCTACTACCAAGGTCCTGTAACTTCCACAGCAGCTACAGCTCGTCGAGTGAATGGAACTCCTATGCTTGGTGTCTCGCTGGATGTGCACCTAAAATAATTTGACAAGAAAAGAAATTTCCAGAAAACGGGTCAGAGCCTGAGTTGAAAACAATTTAAAAATCAGCAAGTGCCTAAAATGAGTTTATAGCACGTATATTAACCATGTTAGGTAAACGTACTCACTTGATATGCTCACCTCTCATCAAATGTGCACGCCTAAAGTTCCATCAAACCCTACTAGTTTCTATTCCCTTGCTAACTAGTCCTTTCCCGTCTAACAGCTAATCATAGCTCAATATTGTTCCCATGTATTTCCCTCGCAATATACGTAATATATATATATATATATATATATATATATATATCCAATTTCTCTTTATCATGGATAAGCACTTTTCAATTTAATATAATTAAGTGTTTTCAACCTAATTCATTTTCTATTTCATTATTATTCCTGTCTACTTAATTCACACAGTAGATAGTGTCACAATTATGTATATACATATGCTCTATTATATATATATATATATATATATATATATATATATATTCAATTCTGTAACACGAGACACAGCTGCAGTGCATGCATACTCTGTTATCATCTCCTAGTGCATCGCTCATTGCATAAAGGACGATAGGTTAAATCTCTCGCGAACCATCAAAACAACCACACATATTGGAGGCGAACATAGTTCCAAGCCGATGGGCTACGCACATACCTACTCGCCCATATGACCGTCATCACTATCATTATCACAGATAGCTCGTACCTAGGTTGTATGCTCTAGTGGTACAAATCAAAATCCCACCTGAAGGCTCCTCAAGGCATGATTGTTCATAACGCGCAACCTCCGCTCGATAACAAGTAGCGTAGGTATGTCATACACATAATAGTTCAATCAATAAGTATACACAAAACTTATTATATTCATTAGGTATTCACGCAACCTAAGTTCCCAAATTTATATGTAGTATATTCGTCCCTACTACCCACAATACTGTAACTGTATGATTTACCTCTCTATCATATATACTCTTTAAGATTATCTTATCCAACCCGTTCCCTTAGTAGTTACAAAATTTCTCTCACTACTAAATTATGAAAATAAGCTACTCTAAAATAGCATAGGTCCTATCCTCTCACTTAAAGGAACCTAGAAAGATTTTTTAACTCATTTGGACAAAAATTATAGTTTCTAAAATCTTGTTAGAACCTGGGGATTCTCGTTCGAACGAGGTCATTCAAAGGAATTTCTCACTTCAAACGAACTCTAAAATCTCATTAGTAATCTCATTGGAATTCTCATTGGAATTCTCATTGAAAGTCTAATTCGAATGACCTGGGCAGGTCTTCGAACGAGAATTCAGGGTTCATCCCTCATTTCCAAAATTTATGTTTTCCCAATTTATTCAACAACAAAATCACCCAAAACTCATCCTAATTCAAATTTAACAACTCTAAATTATATCCCCTAGTATTAGAACACTTTCCTATCCGTTTTTAACATCAAATCCCTAAAATTTCAACATGAATTTTTGGTTAATTTTCTCAAATCATCAACAAGCCCTAGTTTCACATAACCGCCATTAACAACCATTTAATTCCAGATTTAATACGTGAAATCAACCTATAAAACCCAGAATTATCATGCCCAGAACATGGTTATTCAACTACATGCAAACCTATACTCCCAAATAAAGATTTAATACCCAATTTTAATCCCAATTTCATAATATCATGGTTATTCCATCAACTACATTAACATCAATCATATATGCTCTAAAAATTTAGCAAGATAAAGACTTGCCTTTTTATGAAATTCTGATTTGCTGGATGAAATTGGTATATAGGTGATCCTCTCTTCACGATCTATGCATTGGTGTAATTTTTGGTGTGAGAGCTTGAGTTATTATCCCTGGGCTCTTACGGAGTTCTTCTTCTTCCTCTTTGGTTCTCTCTCTCTCACGTAGGTTTGGAAACTCAAAGATAGACTATTTTCCATGTACTCTTCCTTTTTAATTTCCTATTTTCATCCATTTTAATTCCTAAAAATCTCAAAAGACTAAAATACCCCTCCGGGGTGTCTGTTTGGCCTATATTGCCACGAAGCCCAAATAAAACATCTGAGTAGGGAGTTTTCTGAATCTCACACCAAAAACACCCGAGTAGAGAGTCCGGACTCATCAGTGCACTCAAAATGGTCATACGAGTTACTTAAAAATAAATTATCTCTTTAACCCAATAAAGTAATACCGACACGAATTACATGCGCGTCCCAACTAAGTATATTGTAACTGCCGTATTTTTTACTTTCATCCATAATAATATTTCCTTAATCATATATTACTTTACTCGCTAAGTAATATTCAACATAATTATCATAAATAAATACTAACTCTCATCACGCTAGTAATTATTACATTTAAATTCAGATTAATTATAAATAAATTTTCTCCATTTAAATTAATTAATGCTAATTCCATAATTAAAATAAAATCCCTAAAAAATACGGGGTATTAAATAAATAAATAAAAGGGGTCTATTTATAGTAAGTGAGAAAAGAAGAAAAGAAAAAATGGAAAAAGAAATAAAAAGGAAACAAGTGCCGGATAATTGCTACTATCGGTCGACCGCATCCAAGGGAAAAATTTGTAGGCCAATTCTGTAATCACCGGTCGACTGGGGGCTCAGGGCCTGTCGAACGGTCCCCTATTCTTTGTTATTCTTTGTTTTTCACATAGGAGGGAAAGACTCTTTACGAAAAATGGCAATATATTCTTCGTCCAAACTTGGAATGAAGTGTCGTTCACGGCCATGCGAAGCTAACTCAATGAAATACATTTTCGTGCCATGACATTAGATGAAGTGTGAAATGACTAAAATGCCCTTACAGTTGAGTCCGACGACGAAACTTCTCCGAAATTCAACTAATCCTCACTTTAAGCGTTCCAATACCTAAAAAAATTCAACTAAGCCCTGCAAAGCATATATATATATCCAAAACTGAGGTTCTTTGGTTAATGAGCATAAATATAGGCATAAGGAACACAAAAAGTTCTATGATTTAGAGAGTTTAGTGATTGAGGGTTGAAGTATGAGATATCTTCCTCTTATAACGCGAAATAGGTGGACTGAATTTATATTTAGGAGTAGACTGGGTTTAAATGTTATAAAAATTTACTCTATTTTATTTAGGGCGGGTTGGTGCCCCCCAAGAAACCCCTCGCTCCGCCCCTGTTTAGAACTCTTTTATTAATTTCAAAATTAAATAATTAATTAAATTACAAAACCAATGTGTAACTTGTATGTTATGTCTAGACCTGTCAACGGGTCGTGTCGAGTTGTGTACGTGTTGGGTTAATAGGTGAAAATACCCTTAGCCCATACACGATCTGTCAAGACTAACCGGTCCAATGATAATACCCAAACACGATCCGTTAATATTAACGGGTACACGACCCGAGTTGTTAGCACCCGTTAATATTAACGAATCAGTTTGAGTCTAAATGGGTAACGAGTTGGGTGACCCTATAGTACCCGTTAGTCTTCATTATTTTAAAATAATGGATTTTAAAGGTTATTCTTATTGGGTATAAGTTGGGTGACCTTATACTACCCGTTAGTCTTAAAGGATTTAGAAATAATGAATTTTAATGGTTATTCTTATTGGGTACGAGTTGGGTGACCCTATACTACCCGTTAGTGTTAACGGGAAAAAACGGGTACAAATAAATTTCTAAAACCAAACCATTAATGTTAACGGGTCTATCATGTTAACCCGTTAATTACTGAAACCCAATAAGTGTAAACCCATTAAGTTATAATTTCGTATCGGGTCGTGTCGTGTTAATGGGTTATCGTATTTTTTGACAAGTCTAGTTACGTTCATGTGTCAATCTAAGTTGACTACAAATCCACACCATCTCTTTCAACCAATTATAATTATAGTCTTAATTTAAAACTCTTTTATTGATTTTGAAATATATTATTTAATTAAATTATGAAATTAACGTCTAACTTATATGTTACGTTCATGTGTCAATCAAGTTGACTACAAATATGTAGTCCACACCATCTCATTTAACCAATTATAATTACAAACATAATTTAGAACTCTTTTATTTAATTTCTAAATTCAATATTTAATTAAATTACAAATTAAAGTCTAACTTGTATTCACGTTCATGTGTCAATCTAAGTTGACTACAAGTCCACACCATCTCATTCAACCAATTATAACCGTAGACTTAATTTAGAACTCTTTTATCGATCTCAAAATTCAATATTTAATTAAATTATAAAATTAAAGTCTATCTTATATGTTACATTCATGTGTCAATCAAGTTGACTACAAGTCCACACTATCTCATTCAATCAATTATAATTTTTAATTTAATTTAGAACTCTTTTATTAATTTCGAAATTCAGTATTTAATTAAATTACAAATTAAAGTCTAACTTTTATCTTACGTTCATGTGTCAATCTAAGTTGACTACAAGTCCACACCATCTCATTCAACCATTTATAATTGTAGACTTAATTTAAAACTCTTTTATTGATTTTGAAATATATTATTTAATTAAATTACGAAATTAATGTCTAACTTGTATGTTACGTTCATGTGTCAGTCAAGTTGACTACAAATCTGTAGTGCACACCATTTCATTTAACCAATTATAATTACAAACATAATTTAGAACTCTTTTATTAATTTCTAAATTCAATATTAATTAAATTACAAAATTAAAGTCTAACTTGTATCTACATTCATGTGTCAATCTAAGTTGACTACAAGTCCACACCATCTCATTCAACCAATTATAATCGTAGACTTAATTTAGAACTCTTTTATTGATTTCGAAATTCTAACTTGTATATTACGTTCACGTGTCAATCAAGTTGACTGCAAGTTCACACCATCTCATTCAACGAATTATAATTGTAAACTTAATTTAGAACTCTTTTATTAAGTTCGAAATTTAATATTTAATTAAATTACAAAATTAAAGTTTAACTTTTATGCTACGTTCATTTGTCAATCCAGTTAATTACAAGTCCACACCATATCAATCAACCTATCATAATTGTAAACTTAATTTAGAACTCTTTTATTAATTTCAAAATTTAATATTTAATTACATTATAAAATTAAAGTTTAACTTGTATGTTACGTTCATGTGTCAATCAAGTTCAAGTTGACTATAAGTCCACACCATCTCATTCAACCAATTATAATCGTAAACTTAATTTAGAATTCTTTTATTAATTTTGAAATTTAATATTTAATTAAATTACGAAATTAAAGTCTAACTTTTATGTTACGTTCATGAGTCCGTCTAAATTGACTACTAGCCCACACCATCAGATTCAACCAGTTATAATTATAAACTTAATTTAGAACTCTTTCATTAATTTTGAAATTCAATATTTTATCAAATTGCAAAATATATGTCTTAACTTGTATATTACGTTCACGTGTGATTCAAATTGACTAAAAGTCCACGCTATCTTATTCAACCAATTACTTTACCACAGTGATGACAATAATGGATGAAAAACAGAAGTTAAACAGAAACTACTAAATATGGCCCACTTATTTATGCTTGTGTCTAATTTTTGTGTATATAATATTGTTTATTAGTTGAGAAAAATGTGAACATCACACATGGCGTCAGTGTCTTTGAGTATGGTTGTATTACTAGTAATGGTTCTATGGGTGGCAGTTATTACAGTTGCAGAGGCAACATCTAACAGTAGAAAATCAACATTAACATTAACAGGAGAGGCGGAAGCTCTACTGAAGAGCGGCTGGTGGGGGGAAGTTATTGTTGTAGACAACTCTACAAGTCATTGTAACTAGAGTTTCAGTTGCAATGAGGCAGGACGTGTCACTGTCCTACAAATAAATGAATACTATATAGGAAGAATGAATACTATATAGGAAGTGAGCTCGGAAAGTTGAAATTGTCTTCCTTTCCAGACCTTCATCTCTTGGTTCCTTAACAAATCTGACAATTCTGAACCTGGATGGAAACAAATTGCATGGTCCAATCCCTGAAGAAATGGGTTCCTTAACAAATCTGGAATATCTAGACTTAAGTCATAACCATCTCATTGGTCCTATACCTTCATCTATTGGTCATTTGAGGAATCTTAGGGGTCTGTACCTTAACTCAAATCATATCAATGGTTCCATCCCACCCAGCATTTTTAATTTGGGCAGTAGCCTGGACTTTCTTAACTTATCTGCAAATCAAATCAATGATTTGATCCCTCCTAAACTTGGCGAGTTCTACATTTATTCACTTTCTTATATTTCTTCAAGCCATGTTTTAGACATGGTGCCACTCATTAAATATTGCAGTCTTCAGAAGCTAGAGCTGTCTCTGAGTTTTTATGGTTTTTCCATGGAGCTAGAACAATGCAGTAACTTGGTAATAAGTAAGAGTATTTTGAGTGAAAGACTACCTATTGGAATTTTCAATATTCCAGCCTCAAAGAGCCCATCTCTCTACTGCAATAGTTTTTCTTGCACAATCTCTCCTGATCTTTGCCGTATGTGCCACAACTCAACACTCAACTTGTCCCAAAATGCCCAGGCTAACAATAAGAAACAAAGAGTCGTTCATTCCCTCATCATTTTGCTTCCGACCACCATTTCTAGTGCCTTCTTACTACTAGGGTTTTTCTTATTGTTTCGGCGTAAGACAAAAAGTATTCCGAGTGAGGAACACACAAAGATGAATGGAAATATGTGCTCGATATGGAGTTATGATGGAAGAATTGTATATGAATATATCATTGAAGCAACAAATGTCTTTGACATCAGATATTGCATTGGCACCGGTGGTTATGGCAGCGTATACAGAGCACAGCTGCCCAACAACAAAGTAGTCGCCTTGAAGAAACTTCATCGCTTGGAAGCAGAGGAGCCATCTTTTGACAAGAGTTTTAAGAATGAAGTGCAAGTGCTATCAAATATAAGGCATAGGAACATTGTTAAGCTTTACGGTTATTGTTTGCACAATCGAAGCATGTTCCTTGTTTATGAATTCATGGAAAAGGGTAGTTTATTCTGTCTCCTGAGCGATGACGTTGAAGCTGTCGAATTGGATTGGACTAAGAGGGTAAACATTGTTAAAGGCATAGCACATGCTTTATCATATATGCATCACGATTTCACCTCACCTATTGTTCATCGGGATATTTCAAGAAATAACATTCTTCTAAACTCCAAACTGGAGGCATTTGTTGCTGATTTTGGTGCAGCTAGATTGCTATATCCAGATTCATCAAACCAAACTGTAATTGCAGGAACTTATGGATACATTGCTCCAGGTGAATCCATCTTTTATGAATATATAACATTAGTTTTCTTTTCTTATCCTAATGAGCTTAATGAAACTATTTTCAAACAATTATTATTGGTTTTGCAGAGCTTGCCTACACAATGGTTGTCACAGAAAAATGTGATGTCTTTAGTTTTGGAATGGTGGCATTAGAAACAATAATTGGAAGGCATCCAGGAGAGTTTCTATCATCATTAACATTGTCATCGAATCAAAATCTCACGTTGAATGATGTTTTAGACCCACAACTCTCACCTCCAAGGAATCGGTTTGTTGAACAGGACATTGTTTTGGTTGTTGCATTGGCCTTTGCATGCTTACATTCTGATCCAAAATCTTAGCCAACAATGCAAAAAGTGTCTCAAGAGTTTCTAGCTTGCGAGACACCACTTGCCAAACCTCTTCATTCAATTTCGTTGTTGCAGCTAAGAGATCATGGTTTGATACATTAAAGGAGTTGAGAGTCATATGACATGACAAGTATCAATCTTGTTATAATAATTCAAGAACTTCTATTATATAAAGAAATAAAAGAAGTGATGTTATTTGGAATCATTGAAAAGAAATAAAGAAATGTTTTATATGAATTGTGGTTAGAAGATTGGTCTATTCATTAAATGTTTCGTAAGAATCATAACTCATTTAGGAGGCACCAACTCATGGAGTAGTTGTTATATGTATACATATCAAGGCTTTGAGTAACATTATTTCTTTTTTAAAAAATTCCATATCTAGTTTACCAGAAAAAAAAGTAAATATGTAATTTTGACATACAAGATGCTCATTATACCATGTTTTAAAGTTGGAGCATTCAATTCATAACCAATTGGAAACAATTAATTTGGCCTGAAGAACTCATATATTAAGAATTAAGACTTTAAACATCACGGATTATGTATTCTCTACACAAACCCTCATGTGGACGAATTTTGTTGGGTTATGTGAAGCACATGTGACCATGAAATAACCTACACTACCGTATTAAAAGTGGAGAATACAACACAAAAACAATCTACATTGGGGAAAAGGCCCAAAATCTTATTTGTTAATCAAGACAGCCCAAAGGCGAACTATAAGTTCTCATTATAATTCATGTCCCCATCAGATTTATGCAGATACATAACAAAACGTGCATGACTAGAGCCAGGATTTCACGCCGGGGCGGGTTACCTTAATTTTGAGGTTATTCTTTAGTATTCACCAAATAGTTACTTGAAAATAATTAAATATTATTTTAATTAACAATTATATAAATACCTAACAATTAATATTATAAACTTTTAAATACCTAACAATTAATATAAATTAGTTAATACTTAAAAAGTAATAAAAGACAGGAAATAATTTGGAAAATCACCAAAAATCCTATTAGGGGTGGGCTGAATTTAAATTTAAAAAAAATTAACTCCATTTTTTTAGGCGGGCTAGTGACCCCCACATCCCCCTCTTGGCTCGCCCCTGTGACTAGCTTTTCGACTTAGTTATGTTAAACCAGTTATGGTTTTCATCATCTTTTGTTTAACTAGTCTAAAATAGTGCTCTATGATATGATTTATTTTAACAGCATGGAAAGGATAAGACGATTATTTCATTCCCTCATTTGAGAAAATTACTATTCAGCTGCATTAATACCACATATCCCAAACATGAATATTAAAGGACCATGATGGCGTAATTACACCATAATAAAGCTAGGAGGACGGTGTAATATCCAAAGGCCATTACATTTGATTCATGAAAAAGATAAATTGGGAAAACCAGCTCGAAGCAAAATTTCTTGATGTTCAGAATAAATACCAAAATTATTGTCACAACAATTACTTTTAGCATCATAACACGATTAAAAAAGATTGTAAAATAAAATAGCGGAAGCCAAAGTTGGCCGGCCTATCACCTATCCTTGAGTGATAGTACATGCTGTGATGATGAATAAATTTGGTGCCCTCAGCAACTTACATTGTTTTTTTCGTTATGTCCTTCATTACTGCATATAACGAACTAGAGAATTGATATGACCATTTCATTCTGGTTTCATTCTTTAGCTCATTTAATAAAATATTATTGTACTACCTTATTTGTGTTAGCATATTGTAGTGTATTCGACTGATAAAGTGGTTGTTGTATCAATATACATAATGTCCACGATTAGCTTCTAGTTTTTGACGAGATATGTGAGGTGTTAATATTCATGGGTGGGTTTGGTTCAAAATTATAATTACTAGCTAATTCAACATTAGAACAGAGGTATATGAGTTCTCGGGTTTTGAAACAACAATCCGTCCCTTCATAGAAGGTTACGAGAGCATTAGAAAAGCTTAATGTGCACCATATGAAACCTAATGCTTCCTCCTCAATATGCAATATTCCTTCTTTGCTATATTGTTCAAGATGAATTACAATCATTGTCATCTAAGACCTATTTTGGATAGACTTGTTTTATTCGTAAAATTATATATTGATAGCATCAAAATTGAAACAAAATTATTCTTATTACACATTTAGTTTTCTGCAGAATGACACATCGTACTTAGGCGCTATTATAGGATGGATTGACAGCTGGATTTGAGGAGCTGATTTTAGCATAAATGGAACCCTTTATAAGCTACTGGCAATGATAGATTTGTCTTGATAATAATCAAATGAACGGTTCTGTCATCGCCAGAAATAACGAGTTTTTGGTTCATTTGGATCTCAGTTTTAACAACATTGTTGGTCTTGTTCCACCCATCATTGGCAATTTAAGGAACTTACAACGACTTTATCTCTCTGGAAATAGTCTCAACCATGTCATCCCTTCATCTATCATTAAATTGACCAATCTCTGATACCTGTTTCGACATTCAAGTGATATTGAGGGTTCCATCCCACTCAGCCTTAGTAAATTAAAAGCGTTGCTAGAACTAAACATCTCTGCAAATCGACTCAGACATCTCCTCCCTGCAGAATTGGGGAATCTAACAAATTTAATTAATCTGGTTCTTAGTCATAACCACGTCATTGGCCCTATATAGTCATCTATTGGTCAATTAGGTAGTCTTACGGGTCTGTACCTTAATTCAAATGATATCGAAGGTTCCATCCTGCCCAACAATGGTAGATCAAAATCATTGTCAGACTAAAACTTCTTTGCAAATAGACTCCGCCATGTCTCATGCAGAATTAGAGAATATAACAAATTTAGTTAATTTAGACCATAGTCATAACCACATCATTGGTCCTATACCTTCATCTATTAGTCAATTGAGCAGTCCTAGGGGTTTGTACCTTAACTCAAATATATAAATGGTTATGTCCAACCCAACATTGGCAAATTAAAATGTTTTGAGACCTAAACATCTCTGCAAATCAACTTGGCCATGGCATCCGTACCGAATTAGGAATCTAACACATTTAGTTAATCTAGACCCCAGTAATAATTACTTCATTGGTCATACCTTCATCTATTGGTAAATTGAGCAGTGTTGGTAGTCTGGACCTTAATTCAAATTATATTGATGGTTCCATCCCACCTAGCATTTTTAATTTGAGCAGTAGCCTGGTACTTTTTAATCTCTTTGCAAATCAAATCAATGATTTGATCCCTCCTGAACTTGGGGAGTTCTACCTTTATTCACTTCATATTTCTTTAATCCTCAATGGTTCTATCCCACTCAATAAATATTGCAGTATTCAGATCTAAAGAAGTCTCTGATTTTTTATTTTTTTCTTGGAGCTACATGAATGCAGTGACTTGGAGTACTTGGTAGTAAGTAAGAATATTATATGCATCACAATTTCACCCCACCTATTGTTCATCGGGACACTTCAAGCAATAACCTTCTATTAAACTCCAAAATGGAGGTGTTTCTTGCTGACTTTGGTGCAGCTAGATTTCTATATCCTAATTCATTCATTCAAACTATAATCGCAGGCACTTATGGCTATGTTGCTCCACGTGAACAAGTCCTTTTAACAAATTTTAACATTGTCTGTATTTCCATATTTTCCCCATAAAACTATTTGTTTAAAGGCTTCTAAACATACGTTTCTATTAAATTACTATTGGTAGTCATTATAATTGAATGTTTTTTAAAGGTTTAATATATGCTAGAACCCAATCTAACTTAATTTAATGAAGCTATTGAGAACAATCTTTATTGGTTTTGCAGAACTTGCCCACACAGTGGCCCTGACAGAAAATGCGATATCTATAGTTTCAGAATGGTGGAATTATAAACAATAATTGGCAAGAGAGTTTCTCTCATCATTAGCATCTTTTTGGACTCAAAATCTCAAGTCGAATGGTGTGTTTGACCCACGGTTCTCACCTCCGAGAAATAAACTTGTTAAACAGAACATTGTTTTGGTTGTTGCTTTGGCATTTTAATGTTTATGTTCTGATCCAAAGTATCGGACGACAATGCATAATGCCAAACCACTTCATTCAGTCTCCTAGTGGCGGTGGAGGAATCAAGTATCAATCTTATTGTAATAATTCATGAACTCCTATAATACAGAAAAATATAGATATGATGGTTAAAAAACCATGACGGCATAACTAGACACAAATACAGCTAGTGACTAGTGAGGCAGGGTCAGACCCAGAGGCTGGTCGTGAATTTGATACACAAAAAAGATATTTTACAGAAAAGCAGCTTAATGTTCAGAATACAGACCTAAATTATTGCACACATTCTTTTTTGGAATATGAACCATAAATTCATAATCCACCCATCAAAATTACGGCATTACTTGTATCTTCATCCTGTAGTTATTGTATAGTTCTACGAGTGATCACGTGTCTTTCCTTTTTTGCTCGAATAAGGATAGGCAACATAAAGCGATAGGCCAAGTTGAGAAAGAGCATAAATCATAAGGATTCAAACGCATTTACAGGGTATCATCAAAGAAATGCTCAACTATACAATTCTGTAATAAATTGTTTGAAGTCGTTTTTCAAGTGATGATATTTTCCATAAACAATAATATATATGTTGTTCACTCGCCTGTGAATATAATTAATTACGGTGAGTTTTATAATTTCAAAATAGGATGACAAGTGATAATATAGCCAATTTGTCTAGCCAAAATAACCATCATGGCTATTTTGGGGCTGAGTGTTCTTTTGGACAAAGGCAAGTTTAACCCCATGTTGATGCGTAACATGCCCATTCCATAACTAATTAATAATAACCAACTGGATATCCCAGAATAAAGCAAATGTCCTAGTGCTAAGAAAAATGTGGTGTTAGCCAATTCTTATAGACGAACTTGGTCATTGAAATATGTAAATACTTTAGGCTATTTCCCACCAGCTAGTTGAGACATGAGATAGAAAATTACTTCCTTAATGGGACTGCTTCCTAAGCGAAATCATTTTGGATTGTACTCGATTTTCTTTTCCCTTGTCATTACCTAATCCTAATCTGCCCAGGTAATATTAGTGAATTTAGAGGTTTAATCAATGACAATTTTCTTTAAATAACCTTTCAAGTCACCACTACAATTGCATAATCTTGAAGTTTAGCATTTATTGTAACGAAATTATGAGGCACAAGATAGTGACGTGTTTTAACCTACATTTTCCCATTTTTTACTTACTAATATATATATTGCATTCTACAATATGTCTGCCGAACTTGCTTAGACCCAACGCTCGCATATCCAACTGATCAACTGGTTGAACAGGATATTGTTCTGGTTGTTACATCGGCTTTTGTATGCTTATGCTCTGATCCAAAATCTCGCCCATAATGCCAGGTGTATGTAATGAATTTCTCTCTTTGAAGGATGCCATTAGATGAACCAGATGAAGTTTTACTAAAGCATCCAAGGGATCTAAAAGTAAATTTGATTCAATAAACTAAGACAGATCCAATCACATGTATGTTTCAATGATTTTAAGTTGGTCAATTTACAATTAGGTCCCTTGTTGACAATTTGTAAACATTTAAGGACAGTTTACTATTAGGTCAATTCGTTATGTCACTAGCGTGGACTTCTATTAGAAGAGAATTAGTGTACCTAAGTGTTTAAAATTTGTCAAAATTCCTTTAGTGTTTAAAATTTGTTTACGAGGGACCTAAGAGTACTTTCCTCTTTTAAGTTTCAGAGTAACTAAATCTATGGATTGCTAGATGCTTGAGTCTACTGTGGGGCGGTTGGATATTAGGAATGAAACTATATTTGAGAACAATATATTCCTAGCTTTATCATGTTTTGTACCAGGGTTAGAGGGTGGACGAGAGATGCATGTTTTGTGAACAAAGGATGTATGAAAGATGATCTAAAATGCTTGAAATATTACAGTAAAGCTCCTAGAAAACTGCCAGAAAAGCTGTTCTGTTTCCTTAGCCATCATGATGTCCAGGAATAAAAAGATATAGCCTTTGATGAAGGATTTAACAGTATATGGATAATATGTAACTCAATTGATGTGAGTAATTTGTTATGTAAATCATGACCTCTGGTTTTGTATTCTTTGGATGTAATGCCTTTGATATGTGTCTACCTAATCGGGAATGACTTTACCTTACCTTTCAGGAATTAATCTTCATTTAAAAAAAATATCACTTGAATTTAGGGTGTTTGGGAACCACAATTCCAAGGAAACACACCATTATTGAAAATAACTTCAAAGTTTATTTATTTATTTTGTGGCATTCACAGTTTAGACCTGGTTTACCACTATATTCAAGAATTCCCTCTACGTGACTTACAAAGTTCTTTATACAGTAACCTTGAACAAATGTTATAGTTTAAAAATATAATGTTAACTGTAATACGAAAGAAAGCGTAATAACCTTGAACGTGAGGGGATAAAGCACCAGGTCCAAAATGTGTCGGTACCTTACGGTCTTAGTGATATGAATGTTAGCAAGTGACTTACAAAAGAATGCCCTTAAAGCATAAAGGCCATAGTTTTGTAAGATAGTGTAAAAAGCCAAAATATATATCCCTGTAACCTTGAACAAATTTTATATATTTTTCTTGTTTTTTTGTTAGCCAAAAAACTTTAAGGTATGGTTAAGCATATATTGAATGCATTTCAAATTTTGTTTTTTTTAAGCTAAAATAGATGACATAATTTTATGAACCTACGTTCATTGAGCACACAAAATTTATTGTATTTATATGTCTAATGGAGTCACGGCCACTTCATAAGCGTTATCAAGATCAGCAGTGAAATCATGTTCGTGAGCCTAACGCGGCTGAAGCTAGATTCCATTTGAACTTCTCCCATCTATTAAATTCAGCTCAACGCGCTATCTTAAATGCGTCGAGCTCAAGCTATTAAAGAGAGAGTTTTATATTTCATTTATTTTCTTAGGGTCTTTTTGATTGTATAGTTGGTAGAAAAAAATTTAATTTTCAGTAAAAGTAGTTTGCAATCTCTTGATTACGGAAGCGATATGTGTTAGCCATCACATGTGCTTACCATCGATGGTGGAACAGGGTGCCTACGAAAGTCGCAGAGATTCAATTAATATATATAATGTTTTCAATATAAGTTATCCTCAAAATTGTGTTATTATCAACCTAGACTCGCTGTGGGAAGCCTTAGTTTCAAATTGATTTAAGACCTAGTGCTGGGTCACTAATAATCAGTTTACTTAGTGAGAAATTTGTATGTTTTGAAATATGAGCATCCCTCCCCTTTCCCTTTGCATGTTCAAAACCACACTTCAGATAACAGAAAACAATTGGCTAACCAAAGGAAGAGTGGGCTGAATGCAAGTTTAAAAACAATAATTTGCCTTGTCTTTTCTTATAAAAATTATATATGTATTTAAATGAAAACTCACACCTGACCCTTCCATGCCTACGGGTTTTGTGGAAAATCACGGATGTCTTCTTCATATAGTAAATACATGTGTAATAAAAAGGGGATATCTACAAGAAGCTATATTCTACACCAGAAACTTCTTCATATAGTAAATACATGTGTTGGATATAGCTTTGGGATAAAATTCCCGGGTGAGTTTTATCATCTTGGTCGCTAGAGATAGTCTTGCTTTAGCGAAACAAGTGGTATCAGAGCTTTGGTTGCATTATTTGCCCCGTATTTTGGTTCGAGGTTGAATCAATTTTGGCATAGCTTTTGTTTTTGTTCCAAATGACGGAAAATGTGGAGAGTACTCGAGAATCAACCTCTACGAGCGGAGACTCAAAGAGATGGGATCCGAATTATGGATCGAGTGTCTCAATGAAGACGGACATGAAGGCTTTTGATGAGAAGATCGATTTCGGGTTATGGCAAAGACGAATACGAGGCGTTCTTGTCCAACAGAGGTTGCAATTAGCATTGTTGGGGGTAGAGGGACTATCGGTAGGCATGACCGATGCCGAGTGGATTGACATTGATCAAAGAGCGGCTTCGTGTATTGAGATGCTTATCACGGATGATGTGTTGAATAACGTGATAGCGGAGACCACAGCTAAAGGCATGTGGGATAAGCTAGAAGAGATTTATTTGGGAAAGTCGTTGTCAAATAAATTGTTCCTCAAGAAGAAACTCTTAAAGCTTGAGATGAAGGAGGGTGAGGATATGATAAAGCATATCAAAGTTTTTAATGCCTTGATAAATGACTTGAATTGGATAGATGTTCAATTCATTGATGAGGATCAAGCATTGTTGTTGCTTGCATCATTACTCGATTCATACGAGCATTTTGTGATCGCTCTCATGTTTGGAAAGTCTACGCTCCGGTGCAATGAGGTTGTGCAAGATATTCAATCTCATGTCACGATGAGAAATAAGTAAGGTGGAGGTGACGGGTATTCCCATAATGAAGGCCTTATGGCGAGAGACGGAGGTGGGTAAAATGGCGGGAGGAACTCCAACCGGTGATTTAATGACGGTAGTAGGTCAAGATCGAGAGATGTTGGTGGTAAAGGGATGAAATGCTACAAGTGCCGGGAATGGGGTCATATGATCCGAGAATGTCCTTTGTGGAACGACAAGGTTAAGGTCAAGGTTGATTCCGAGAGGACAACGGTAGCGAGTGAGAATTATGAAGATGAACTTGGAGAACTTCTCACAATCTCCAAGGTTAACTCTCTTTTCCAAGATGATTGGATATTAGATTCGGGATCATCGAATCACGTTTGCTCCAAAAGATATTTTGAGACTTTTACGGAAAATGGAAAAGGTTCCATGTCTTTGGCTAACGGAGAGAAGGTTGTCGTTGAGGGTGTCGGGATGGTGAAACTCAAGATGTTTGATGGGGCGGAACGCACTTTGGGTGGTGTGCTTTATATCCCAAAGTTGCGAAAGAATTTGATATCCATTAGCCGTTTGGATTCCAAGGGTCACCGGGTGTCGGTGGTGGGTGGAGTCTTGAAAGTCACACGCGGTTGTATGGTCCTAGCGAGGGGAGAGGAGAGAGAGGGGTTGTATCGTCTAAATTAGACTTCGAGAAAGATGGGAAAGTGATGTGCACAAGTGATCGAATGTTTGAGGAATGTCTCGTTTGTGAACAAAGCGGAGACATTGGGTGCTAGCTTTCCGAGAGTCGACGGCAGTGATGGGATAATACCTACTAGTGGAGGGGCTGGATCGAAATCTCCCTCCAGGGCCAACGAGTGATGTTGACTCAGTTTAGTTGCACACATGCATTGGCCGATTGGAATCGAGGAGGTGCAGGACTGTGATGGATTCGAGGTGTGTGTAGCTAGTTTAAGGAAGACCGATGAGTTATTGTTTGCGAGCATTGGAAAACGGGAGTTTTTCGTGATAAAGACTTGGTACATCTTTTGAGGGTGAGATTTGGAGGGTGTGGGAGGTGAGGAATTTTTCCTCTCATCCGTGGTTATTTCTCAAGGTGGAAGATAGTGTTGATGTGTTTGAATGTTTCGCGTGAAGAGGGTGTGTGCTATATGTACTGTGTGGGGTGTACTCACCGGGTTACATGAGGAGCGAGATTCACCGTATGGTTACATGGGAAGCATTCAGATGCATGAGATAGAGTTCTTAGTTTAGAACTCGGTTCCTCAGCGGGAGGAGTCATTTGGAGTCTTGGAGTGAAGACTTGCGGTATCTCATTTCATAGTTGAAGTTTGGGGTGGCTTAGCGTCAGGTGGAGTGTATTGGCTTGTTAGACGTCGGGATGATCTTCGAGCGGATTTGATGTTTGTATTCCGAGTTCGGTTGGATCGTAAGGATCGCCTGGGGGAATCGCATTAGCTTGGTAGATGGTGGGACGGTCTTCAAGCGGGTTCAATTTCAGCATTCTAGAGATTGATTGGATCGTTAGGATAGCCAAGGTGGAGTTTTTTGGTTTTGGTTCTCCTATTTTTTCAGGTTTGGTTTATTTACAAATTTGCCATTTTGGCTCAAATCTATAAATACAAGTGTTATTTCTAAGTTTTGGGAGAGGATAAGAGTGGGCATATTTGAGAGCTAATCAAAGGCAAAGAGAGATAGAGAGCTAATTTGAGGGGTGAGTTCTTGTGAGGTTGTAGGTGACTTTCTAAGAAAGATAAATTGTGTATGTGTATAACCTTTGGGTTCCTCCATTTATCTATAGAAAGAAGAAATCCTCCTTGGTGGATGTAACCCAAATTGGGGTGAACCACAGTATATCGTTGTTGTTTTACTTTGATGATTGCTTGTATGTTCTTATTGTCTCTTTATTGATGCTTGGTTGAATTGATTGGGAGTTAGCACACTAGTTCATTTTTCGGAATAAGGTCTTGGGTGTTTTTCGCACACCAAGTGTTCGATAAAATTCCCGAGTGAGTTTTATCATCTTGGTCGCTATAGATAGTCTTGCTTTAGTGCAACACCTTACCCCATTATTTGAGAGGCTTCTTCCATAATATATTACAGTTTTGATGCAAAACAATGTCCTTTTCTTAATGATATTTTATTAGTATAAAACACCCCATTATTTGATCACGTATATCATGCCGTATATTATCATTAAGAAATTAGATCATTAGTACTAGTATGCATTAGATTGGTATTACATTTTTCTATGAAAATTATTCTTTTATCCAAACATTTGTCTTTGTGGTCATCTGCTCTACCTCTTTTTATGCAAAATAGTTCATACACACCCACCGATGAATTGGATTCCATGAAGAATTAGAGAGAAAAAATCTCATCAAATCAAATATCTCTTTTCCCAGCCTTCTTAGCTTCTCATCAATATAAAATGTTTTTTAGTATCTGTCCAACTTTGTAATCAAATGTTCCCTTACCACATTAATGATCTGATGGAAATGAAGCTAAAAAGAATTCTGGCATGATTACTCACCCACGTCTATAGTTTATAACATATGGGCTATAGTTTACAACACAACTAAGACAGAGAATATTGTAAAGAAATGTAACTTCTTTTATTAGTCCTGGAGAACTTGCAATCATATGAGTAGTATCTGGTATTGCTTTTGTAGTAATAAATCTAATTATTCATTGTTATTCTAATATGTGCAAACCTCTTCTTGAATATTATGTTGGATGGGAAAACATTTTATAAAGAAAGTTGGAAGGTTGGGCTCCCTGTTATACCAATGTGGGAGAATGATTCATTACAAAAGAATGGCTTCAAAGCCCTTATAGAGAGGGATCAGTAAGTAAATAGCAAAAGGACAATTTGTCACAAGAAATTTGACAAACCATTTGAAAATCAGCTAACTGAAAATGTTTCACCAGAGTTTGCAATTCATTGTTTATAATTCAAAATAATTTTATATACAAATTTAGATGTACTTTATATTAAGATATGTAGATGCTCTAGCACTCTTAAATCTTATTAATTAGAAGTTGAGTTGTAGATATATATATATTTACATATATCAAACAGTGATTTTTATTTTGTTATTGTTTGTAAAGAGTAAATTTAATTGTTAATATTATACTCATCCCTTTCTCGAATAAAATTGTGCATCCACCAATGCAGTCTTTGTTTTTCAGTCCACTATAGTTAATGGCGGATCACTTTCCATCTTCTTACAGTAAATATTTGTTTTAACACCAGTGAATTCTACATCGCGTGGTATGACTACTCATCCTCTAGGGTGGTTTAAATCTCATCAGGAACAGTTTTATACCTCATTTGGGACTGTTTATATCAAGGGTTGCCTCAATTGTCTAACTCATATCCTTTCCTCAAATAAATATGCCTGAATGAGAATTGTTCTCTTCTAGACAAACATTGTGTGTGTGTGTGTGAACGCTTTTACACTGTCCAAACCCATAAAAGAAAAGTGGATGATAAAATATAAAGTATGTTGTGTGAAAGAATAAAGTGTGCATTTCCTTCCTTATGTGAATAAGAAAATGAGGTGGGAGCCAATTTCTGGAACACTTTGGTATCAACAAGTCGTCTAATCGCGTTGATCCTGAAAAATATAATCATGAAGATAAACAAAAACAATTCTTACATTAATGACCTGATGGGAAACACCATATTTTTTTTAAATGTACATTGGGAAATCGTTTACTCAGGGGGCAGGCTTATTTTTATGGTCCCTTAAGCTCTAATCTGAGAATGTTATTATTATTTACATCAGCAGAATTCATATCAAACACAAGCATAAATAAAATGGCGTCCGCGTCATTTATGCTTGCAATAAACTTTACCAGTCCAATCCCTTCCTCTGTGGGTTTCTGAATCAATCTCAATACTTTGTACCTTCAACAAAATAAAATATTGGTCACATTCCGTCATCTATGGATCATTTGATCCATTTGGCCATTTTAAACCTTAACTAAAAATCATCTCGGTGGTTTAATTCCCTTAGGATTTGGGAACGTTAGAAATTGATTGAGCTGGAAGTCAATGGAAACGATCTCTTTGGTCCAGTCCCGTCAACTTTAGGGTTTGTGACTAATCTGACCCTTCTTAACCTTGCTTCAAATCTATAAAACGGTTATATACCTACTATACTTGGTTACTCGTCTAACCTAGAAAAACTTAATCTCTCCCACAACAATCTCTCTGGTACAATCCCCACTAGTCTTTCTAAATTGTGCCCCAACTGTGAGATCAACTTGTCAGGCTATTCCCTAGAGAGCCAATTGAATTGTATAGTAGTATCTAAAGACAACAACCGGACAAATAGAGAAATTCCTTTTTCCTCATCTTCCTTTCAATTATCTTTTTCCTTGTCTTGGGGATGCTTGGCTCTAGTTTCTTTTTTGGCATAAGGCTAAGAAAAATAAGAATTGAGTCAGGAGGAACAATGAAACATGGCAATATATGTTCGATATGGAATTATGATGGTAGAATTGCATTTGAAGATATTATTAAAGCAACCAATGACTTTGACATCATATATTGCATCGAGACTGGAGTTTATGGCAGTGTTTATGAAGCAAAACTCCCTAATGGGAAAGTAGTAGCCTTGGAGAAACTACAAAATTAGAATTCGAGGAAGCAAGTTTCGATTGGAGTTTCAAGAATGAGTTCCATGTGTTATATATAAGATGGAGGAATATTGTGAAGCTTTACGGGTTGTGTTTATTACAATTGAAGCATTTCCTAGTTTACGAATACGTGGAAAAGGGAAGCTTATTTTGTGCCCTCAGAAATGATGTTGATACTAACGAATTGGATTGGGCTAGGAGGGTCAATACTATTAAGGGTACTGCAATTTACATGCATCAGAATTGCACCCCACCAATTATTCATACACACATATCAAACAACAATATCCTTTTGAAGTCCAAACTGCAGGCTTGTTAAATCTTTATTCGTCCAATCAAACAAAAATTGCAGGCACTTACAGATATGTCGCTTTAGGTGAACTATTCTTTCCATAAAATTATAAAATATTTAAAATGCTTTTTTTTCCACCAAAGGCCTTTGAGTTCATTATTGTTATTGGATGATCTTTAAAGTTTATCATCTATTGGAATCCAATATTATTGTGTGGATACTAACTCGATAGAGTGATTCATGAACGGTCGAGACCCAAGATAAAGGACAACCCAAGAAATAACAAGAGAATACAATCTAAATGCAAACTAATGCGAAAGTACTGAGAAAACCAACAATCACATGATGAAGATACAATCTATTTTGTGTCTGTAGATTCCCTCTAATTTTGCTGATGCCATTGTTGAGCATTCTTTCAAGATGATATCCAACTACAGGACCTGTAAAGAAAATTATAATGGTAGAAGATACACTGAAGATGGTAAACAACCCAACCTGCTATACTACGCATATAATGCTTGTATTGTATATATCTAACTATCTAATTGAGTCATTTCACAAGGCTTATCAAGGAAGTTATGTTTGTTATCTAGTGAATGTCCCAAACATGAAAACATTAAAGGGGGGCAATTAAAAAATAAATGGAGGGTGAAAAAACCGTCGTAAATAAAAATTATTCAGTATCTGTTGTAACAGCAGCAATTTAAAAGTGGAATTAAAGAACAAAATTACTCAATGACGAGCAGAAAAAAACGATAAAAAAATAAGAATTCCAACACGATTGAGTCGCAGACACTGTCGCTCTCTTTAAGGTGTTTTGCGGCTCTGCCCAATGTGTGTTGAGAGTCTCAAAGCCTTGCCACCCCCAGAATAAAACAACCTCCAATAATCAGAAAATACGGCTTGATAAAGCACAAGAAACAATCCGGTCTATGCACATCCATTCGCATTCATTGCTCGATTCTAATAATAAATCTGGGGAGGATTTATTATTTCAGTGGTGAGGAAAAAATCTCAGAGAAAGCAGTTCTGTGTTTTTGGTGGTAAAAAAACGGAGGCTTATGACCTCCTTTATTTAGCAAAAAATAATGACGTTGGTAGCACACAACGTGGAGAGAAAACAGGAAAAACGTGGGTGGAAACTTTCAGCAAATAAAAGGCCACGTTTTTTTCGAATTAATTAACGTTAATAAAAAAAATTAAGCCCCAAAAATAATAATTTATTTGTCCAAAAACTTATTTCTTAATGAGCCAAGACCTGGACACCGGCCGGGTTGGACGGGCGGCGGCGGCTGTGTGCGTGCGTGTGACTTGGCACAATAAGTCTCCCACCCATACACAAAACATCTAATTTACTTCATCAAAAACAACAATCTGGCACAATTTTGAACTGTGCCAGAATCAGGTGTTCCAAAATGGTCATTTTTTTCTTGCACGGTTTAAAAGTGTGCCAGATTTGGCCAAACAGGAACACTTCTGACACAGTTTATAACTGTTAGTATATTTTGGTACACTTTTGACATAGTTCAAAACCGTGCCAAAATTTGAAACACTTTTGGCACGGTTTTGAATTGTGCCAAATTTTTGGATCAAAGAAAAAAAAATTAATTATTTGAAAACAAGAAAATTCAAAAATTGCGAATCTTGCACGTTGTTGATAAACTAATATACATAC
The DNA here is from genome assembly GCA_949130495.1 of Sambucus nigra. Taxonomy (NCBI): domain Eukaryota; kingdom Viridiplantae; phylum Streptophyta; class Magnoliopsida; order Dipsacales; family Adoxaceae; genus Sambucus; species Sambucus nigra. The sequence continues at coordinate 602,221,633 of OX422212.1, read as the reverse complement.
AAATTTCTAAATATTACAAGTCTTAATAGTTCACGGACAAAAAAAAATTGGGCAAAATTTCATCTATTTTTTAGACATTCGAAAACTTGTGTAATGTAAAGCCCGCATGACCGTAAATATGCAAATAAAATTATAAAAGCCTGCACGGCCATAAAAGTTAACAATAAAACTACAAAAGCCCGCGCGCCAAAAAAAGTAGAATCCTGAATATTAACAACATTAATTAAATAATCCCCTTGTTGTAAACCAATGACTTCTTCGTGTGTTACACGTGGAAAAAAAGCTAACAATAAAATGTTATCTGCAAAAAGATAGGATACAAAAAAGATACGATATTAGTAACCAAGTAATTTTAAAAAAATTCTTATTCAAGCTGAAAAATTACATATACGAGTTACAATTATTATTATGTTCTCAAACCGGAAGTCATGTGACTATGTGGTCAGCTCCTACGAGTTAGATTAGTCCCATGCGAGGTGTTAGTGCATCTTATGAGGCCGTTTGAGGACTGATTTGAGTTTTCACCTTCAAACGGCATGTTTTTAAGCATAAATCTAAATATTTTCAAATTATCGTCATACTCACAAATCGAGAAACCCGTGACTACGCAGACAGTGCTTACAAATTACATTGGTCTAGTGCAAGGTGTTCATGCCTCTTACGGAGACGTTCGGGTCTGGTTTGGATTTTCACCCTTTCAACGGCTTGTTTTTAAGTCTAATCTAGATATTTTCAAATTATCGTCAAATACTCAAATCGAAAGACCCGTGAATATGCGATCAATTCCTACAAGTTACATTAGTCCCGTGGGAGGTGTCCATGCCTCTTATGGGGGCCATTTGGGGGTTGGTTTGGATTATCACCCTTTAACGGCTAACTTCAAGTTCATGTATCAAACCCACATCTGATAATTAATGCAGCTATTAGCCTTAATCAATATCAGTGAGCTAGTATATCAGTACGTCAATGTATAATTACTTGAGATACTTAAGATGCTAGTATATCAATGAGCTAGTATATCAAGTATAACTATGGCATATCAGTGTATCTGCTATAAATATAGCAAGATTATATCATTGGTTGCCAAGTATATCAACGAGTATATCAAGTATAACTATGGCATATCAGTGTATCAAGATTATATCAAGTATCAAGTATATCAATGGCTGCTATTAATGAGTATAGCTGCTATATCAATGAGTATAACTGCTATAATTGCTATGGCTACAATATAGCTGCTATAAATCAGCGTATATCAGAGCTACTATAAATCAGTGTATATCAATGTATATTAGTGTATGTTAAATCAGTGTATAAATCAGATTATATCAGTGTATATTAGTGTATATTAAATCAGTGTATATATAAGTGTATAAATCAGTGGGCTATTGCTGCTAAATCAGTGCATATGCAATAGCTGCTATCAGTGATGATATAAGGAACTGATATTTAGGGTGGCAAAACGGGTCAACGGGTCGTGTTTTCATAAGACACGATAAGAAACCAGTGAACCTGAACACGACATGATAACGTGTTTTTTTTTTCTTTAACCCGAACACGACACGATAACACGATAAGTAAATATAATTCGATTGAACACGATTAGACCCGACCCGACCCAACACGACACGATTGGATACGATTAGACCAGTTAGTGAGGAATTAAAAAAATAATGGATCTAAATAGTGGGTTAATAATGGGTCTAAATGGGGGCAATATTGGGTCTACATAGGGTATATATCGTGTCCTTAATTGGGTCACTATCTATGTAGCACGGACACGGGTGTCGTGTCCGACACGACACGAACACGACAAATCTAAAAAAATCAGGACACAACACGGCGGGGACATGGTATTAATAAAATAATTTTTATAATTATTTATATATATAAAAAATATGAAATATCACATTAATACTAATCTTATACTAAGAATAACATTAAACATATAAGCATTAACAGTATTAAATCCATTCTACACATCAAACATCACAATGATACTAAATCCCATACTAATAATAACAATCAAAATGCATATGGCCAATGCAATTTATTAAACAGAGATTAAAAAAATAAGAATAAACAGGTGAGAAAAAGGAAGAAAAAAACATATGTTTCCTGCCCCCTTTTTTTTTAAAGTTATTATATATTTATGTTAGCCGTGTCCCTTAGGTGTCTCTACCGTGTCCCTTGCGTGTCCCAGCTGTGTCCCAGCTGTGTCCCTTGCATTTCCAACTATTTTTAAATGCCTTTTAAGCCCGACACGCCACGTGCCGTGTCGGACAGGTGTCCAAGTCGTGTCCCTTGCGTGTCCGTGTCCTTTAAGTGTCCGACACTCGTACGCGGCCTTCGAAGAAGTGTCCGTGCTTCATAGGTCACTATCGGGTCCTTATGGGTCAATTTTGTGGCAAAAATTGGACACAAACACGACACGATCCGATGGCGGGTCCAAAAACCCAGACCCAAACACGACCCGAACACGAAAGACCGTGTCAATGTCGTGTCAATTTTGTTTTGTTTCGTGTCGTGTTATCGTTTCGTTCCCAAAATTGCCACCCCTACTGATATACACTATAGCTGCTATAGCTGCGAAATCAGTGTATATCAGTATCAGTTAATGTATAAGTAGCATACCAGACCAATACAAGTAGCATATCAGTCCCATATCACTCATTTAGCTAGTAGCAACATCAGTCCATATTACTCAAGTTCATATGCTACAATATTAGTTCATATCAGTCCGATATCAGTTCAATATCATTCGAGATCAAATAAGTAGGTGCATAAGGATAAGCTTAGGAACACTATATGTTTAATGTATACACTCATTCCAGCTTAGGGACACTATACATTTAACATACACTCATTCCAGCTTTGAAAGGTGCAAACAATCAGTTAGTTGGTGAAAAAAGTAGGTGATGTAAATAAGATTTACCAATGAAGCCTTCCCTACTCGATGCCTATCTCATCTCGCCCCTTACTCCCCTCATGCAATCTACCTCCTAAATGGTTTATATTTCCCGTTTAAAAAAAACAATTACCATTAACCCCATAAATAACAGATTTATGTAAGAATCAATAAATGGATAAACAAAATAACAGCTTGCATATGTGAGACCTTAATTCTCAGCTTGCATATTTTGAAATAAGCCATGATATTTCTTCAATCTGCCTTTAGTCAACATTATAGAGTTTTTAAGATATGTTCTTATGATAAGCTTTTACATATCCCCTTTTTTTTATAATAGTTCTTGAAATAATTGTTCAAACAATCGAGGACATTCAGTTGTTCTTATGATAGGTGGTTGCTTACTTATTTTCTTATACAAACCCTAAGAACGTCAGAACGTAAATACCAGAGTTTCTACTTCCCAAAACTGACGAAACGAAACCCAACCTGTCAAACCGGGAGTCCTGTGACTGCGCGATTAGTTCCTACGAGTTACATTGGCCCCGTGCGAGGTGTTCGTGCTTCTCACATGGGTGTTAAGGAGTTGTTTTGCATTTTCGCCCTCTATCAGCATGTTTTTAAGCTCAAGTCTAGGGCCGTGACCACGCGATCAGTTTCTACGAGCTACATTGGTCCCCTACGAGGAGTTCGTGCTTCTCATGGGTCCATTTGGGGGTTGGTTTGGGGTTTCTCCCTCTAACGACATGTTTTTAAGCCTAAGTCTAGATATTTTCAAATTATCGTCATATTCTCAAACCGGGAGTCTCGTGACCACGCGATCAGTTCCTACGAGTTACATTGGTCCCGTGCGAGGTGTTCGTGCTTCTCGTGAGACCGTTTGGGGTCGTTTTGTGCTTTCACCTCTAACGGCATGTTTTTAAGCCTAAGTCTAGATATTTTCAAATTATCGTCAAATTCTCAAACTGGGAGTCCCGTGACCACACGATCAGTTTCTATGAGCTACATTAGTCTCGTGTGAGGTGTTTGTGCTTCTCACAGGCCATTTGGGGGCTGGTTTAGGGTTTCGCCCCTCTAACGGCATGTTTTTAAGCCTAAGTCTAGATATTTTCAAATCATCATCATATTCTCAAACCGAGAGTCTCGTGACCACGCGATCAGTTCCTACTGAGTTACATTGGTCCCGTGCGAGGTGTTCGTGCTTCTCGCGGGGCCATTTGGAGTCTGTTTTGTGTTTTAACCCTCTAACGGCATGTTTTTAAGCTTAAATCTAAATATTTTCAAATTATCATCATATTCTCAAACCGGGAGTCTCGTGACCATGCAATCAGTTTCTACGAGTTACATTAATCCCGGTGTTAGTGCCTCTTACGAGTCCATTTGAGAGTTGGTTTGGGATTTCACCCTCTAACGGTGTGTTTTTAAGCCTAAGTCTAGATATTTCAAATCATCGTCATATTCTCAAATCGGGAATCCCGTGACCACGCGATCAGTTTCTACGAGCTACATTGGTCCCGTGCGAAGTGTTCGTGCTTCTCACGGGTCCATTTGGGGGCTGGTTTGGGATTTCGCTCTCTAACGACATGTTTTTAAGCCTAAGTCTACATATTTTCTAATTATCGTCATATTCACAAATCGGGAGTCTCGTGACCACGCGATCAGTTCCTACGAGTTACATTGGTCCCATGCGAGGTGTTCGTGCTTCTCGCGAGGCCGTTGGGGGGTTATTTTGTGTTTTCACCCTCTAACGACATGTTTTAAGCCTAAGTCTAGATATTTTCAAATTATCATCATATTCTCAAACCGGGAGTCCCGTGACCACCCGATCAGTTTCTACAAGCTACATTGGTCCCGCGTGAGGTGTTCATGCTTCTCACGAGTCTATTTGGGGGTTGGTTTGAGGTTTTGCCCTCTAACGATATGTTTTTAAACCTAAGTCTAAATATTTTCAAATTATCGTCATATTCTCAAACCGGGAGTCTCATGACCACGCGATCAGTTCCTACGAGTTACATTGGTCCCGTGCAAAGTGTTCGTGCTTCTCGAGGGGCCGTTTGGGGGATATTTTGTGTTTTCACCATCTAACGGCATGTTTTTAAGACTAAGTCTATATATTTTCAAATTATCGTCATATTCTCAAATCGGGAGTCCTGTGACCACGTGATCATTTTCTACGAGTTAGATTGATCCCGTGTGAGGTGTTATTGCCTCTTACGGGTCCATTTGGGAGTTGGTTTGGGGTTACACCCTCTAACGGTGTGATTTTAAGCCTAAGTCTAGATATTTTCAAATTATCGTCATATTCTCAAATCGGGAATCCCGTGACTACGCTATTAGTTCCTATGAGTTTCATTGGTCCCGTGCGAGGTATTCATGCCTCTTACAGGCCCGTTTGGGGGTGGGTTTGGGTTTTCACCCTTTAACAATATGTTTTTAAGCTCAATTTATATATTTTCAAATTACCGTCATATTCTATAATCGAGAGCCCCGTGACTATGCGATCAGTTCGTACAAATTAAATTGGACCCGTGCCAGGTGTTAGTGTCTCTTACGGGTCCATTTGGGGGTTGGTTTGGGAATTCACCCTCTAACGGTGTCTTTTTAAGCCTAATATAGATATTTTCAAACTATCGTCATTTTCTCAAACCGAGAGTCCCGTGACTACGCGATCATTTCCTACAAGTTACATTAGTTCCGTGCGAGGTGTTAGTGCCTCCTACGTGACCGTTTGGGGGTTATTTTGGGTTTTCAAATACATATTTACAAGCGATCCCATCCCCGTTTTGAATCATTATTATATAAATATGCAAGCCATTTTCAATATGTGGGGATCATAAATATGCAAGTCATTTTCATGGGTGGATTATTTTCAAATAATCAAACAGTATTATCCGAACACATACATTGAAGGCTGCTTGAAGGGCTTTCTTATCAAAACCAAGCAATAAGTCTGAAATGCTCGCGTATGAAACAGTTGTTTATATCTGCACTACAAAACCAAAACAAAAACCAAGTTATAAGTAACATAGATTAATTATTTTATAAATTAAAAAATGCACTATGAAATTTCATTCTGATCCTTAAGTAGGACATCACCACCTGTTTGATTTCAAAGGACACAAATGTCAGAACTGATACACTTGACATAAATCATAAACTTTTGGCGTGTCAACGTCCTTCAGATAAAGGTGATTTTTTATAGGAAAAAAGGGAGTACCCCTAATACTTATGTTAAATACAAAGAAAAGGAGGAAAAACCTCTCTTATGTGGCTCACAATAAAGGGGCGCCAGACTGACCTGTCATAAGATAAATTAAGAAAATGCCTACGCTACGATTCCCCCACCTTTTTAATCCTCAAAGTAGGCAAGCCCATGCAGTCCATCTATAAGAGCTTCTAGCAGCAGAAAATATGTCTTGTCTGCTTTTGTAAGTCCTCCCTCAACCATTATGTATCTATACTATCATTACACTGCACAAACAATTTATCTTTTTTATTTAGACCATTCCTACAACCCTAAGCCTTTATCATGATTCAAATCATGACTATTCTCAATTGGACTGATCTTTTACAAATGTATTGATGTTTACAACATGTGCACTATAATGTAACGTAAAATGGGAGTTATAAATAATGTAATTCATTTAAGTTGGAGACTTAATTAAACTGTGATAAAACTAAAGCTGGTAAGTAGCAAACAACATAACATATAATATTCTATTTATAAATTTGTACCTAGGATGATGAGATATGGACATGGAAGGTATGCACATTAATCATTTAAGAGAATGGGTTTGCCATGCTCATGTAGGGAGGCTATATATACACAAATTAGAATAAATGGTTAAGAATATTACATTTACCAATTATCCTAAAGAAACTATTCATTATCAATTCTATGATTTGACTGATCATAATGTAATTTTAAACCAAAATGAAAGATCTCATAACATGAATTTATTATAGACGTTATTTTGGTGATAATGTTGATCTAGAATAACAATTAGAGGACACATAAATTTGCACATACGGATTTGAAAACTCGTTACTCGTTATCCTATCACAACCTTATAATGCACATGAAATTATTCATAATGAGAAAACTCTAGGAGAATTAGAGATACCTAGTTGGAGCGTATGGGAGATCCATCTTATAAGGGGCGAGGTCCAACCAACTATAAAGAGGTAATATTTAGATTTTTATGCATGAAAATGGCATGAAGTCCTAAAATCTTAAATGGACTGTGTATTTTAATCAAGTCTGTATTTTATCATACCCTTTTAAGGATGTGATTGTTGTTGGGTGAATAAGGGTTTAGAAAGGAAACTGGTGCAAATGTAGAACATACAAAGCTTGACTAGTAGAAAAAGGGAATGCTCGGTGTAAAGGTCATAAACTTTAAAGAGTTCATCCATTAACTTTTATATAAGTAACAGCAATATATAAAGATAAAACAGAGTGTTCATAAAAAGGATAAGGTGTCTATGAGTTACCTGTGTCATAACCAAAGAGGAGACCACTTATCCCAGCTGACACGGCCAACTTCATGATGTAAGGTGTTCTCCATGTTGTTCGCCAACATTCTATGAATTCTGCTTTTGTAAGTCCTCCCTGAACCATTATGTATCTATACTATCATTACACTGCATAAATAATTCATCTTTGTTATTTAAACCATTCCTACAACCCTAAGCCTTTATCACGATTCAAATCATGACCATTCTCGATAAACATTCTTATAATATACATGTACTAAACAGGGAACTAAACATTGCAACATACGAGAATTGGGAACTAAACATTCTTATAATATACATGTACTAAACAGGGAACTAAAGTCTAAACAGGGAATATTCAATATACAAGTATACAAGTACTAAACATTTGACAAATCAGAGGGTTCTCAATAACAAATATGTAAAAAAAATTACAAAATAGATTATTAAAAAAAAGGGACCGAAAATGGTTTGTAATGGTTTATAAAAACGATTTTGACCGGAAATTACAAACCATTACAGAGTTTTGGTTCTCAGTAATGGTTTGGTGTAAAACGATTTGACCGGAAATGGTTATACAAACGATTTGACCGAAAATGGTTTGGTTCTCAGAAATGGTTTGACCTAAAAACGATTTGATCTCCAGTTCTTACCGGTGTTGCGACGGAGAGGTCTGAACGGCGACAGGGAGGTCTGAACGGCGTGACCGTGAGCGAGTGACGTAGAGAGAGAGGGTTTGGTTTTAGCTGAAGGGCGGGAGGGAGAATTGGGGCAAGAGTGGGCGGGAGAGTGAGCCGCGCAAATGAAAAGTCTTTAATTTAGTATTTGTTTATTTTATTTAACCCTTTTTAATTTGGAACGATTTTGGCACATTTTAAAACCATGCCAAATTTTGGCACAGTTTAAAACCTTGCCAGATTCTCCTTGTCCAAGCGGGCCAGATTGACAGTTTTGGTGTAGTGAAAAAATTAAATCAAAGCAAGTTCATATTTTTACACTGAAAAAAATAAAGGAAGTTCAGATATTTACACCAAAAAAATAAAATAAAAGACGAGTTTTACACCAAAAAAAACAAAGCAACTTTAACATATAAAACAAATTGTAGGATAGTACAAAGATCATTAAATAGAAAACTTCAAGCTCCTGCATCATATCTATTAACTAAGAGACTATCTAGAAAGTCTATTGATTCCACGTACCCCACCCGGCTAAACAAAGACCGCACTAAAACATTCCATGTTGCAACATTGGGGAAGATTCCTTCACCTAACATCCTGTGAAGATAAACACAGGCTTCTTCTAAACCATTCCACTCACAAATCCCACATATAATACTAGTGTATGCAATTACACTTGGCCGACATCCTAAACCACTCATTGCATTAAGAATTCTAATGGAAAACTCAGCCTCACCACACTTAAAGTAGGAATTGATTAGTATGTTGTATGTGATAGCATCAGGCTTTATTCCCCTGACCAGCATCTTCCCAACAAACTTCAGAGCCTCCTCAAGCATACCACCACAACAAAAGCCATATATGATTATGTTGAATGTCACTAAATTAAGCTCGATGCCCCTTTTTTCCATGTCCAAAACGAGCTCAAATGCAACTGTGAAGTTATTCACTTTGAAGAGACCATCCAATAGCTCGTTATAAGTAGTTACGTTAGGTGAGCAACTGTATTTTTCCATCTGAGCAAACAATTTGAGTGCCCATTCTACCCTTCCACCCTCGCATAAACCTTTGATAAACGTATTGAATGTCACTGTATTTGGTGAACAATTTTCTGTCAACATATTTTCAATCAGACAATGGGCTTGGTCAAACATGAGGTTCCTACAAAGGACATCCACCATGCATGTAAAAGCCACAACATTAGGATGGCAACCATCCGTTATCATCTTGTTCCACATATCAGATGCACTAAACAAATCCCCACATTTCGCAAAGCCATCGATGAGGATGCTATACGTTGTCACATTTGGAGGACACCCATTTCTCTCCATTTGATTATAAATTGATACAGCTTTGCCCATATTCCCAACCGAGGAAAACCCATTTATGAGCGTGTTATATGCAACAACATTGGGAAAAACTCCCTCTCCGATCATCCGATCCCACACTTGAAGGGCTTCATACAATCTCCCTCTCGAGAAAAAACATTTTATTAAAGAAGTAAATGTGTGAATATTTGGACTGCATCCCCTCACAAACATTTTGGCCAAAAAAGCAAGAGACAGCTCAATCTCAACACCACCCGCATTACAAAAAGCATTGATGATCGTCGTGTAAGTTATTACATTGGGGCTAACTCCCTTATTCACCATCTCATCAAACAACTGGAGTCCCTCCTCAAGACTACATTCTCTACACAATCCATTCAACAAAGCATTATAAACGGGGACAGTCAACGGGGCAAATCTCATAGTAAGCTCCCTTGCTTCTTTCACCTTACCAAGCTTACACAACGCCGACACAATCGTCGTATAACTCACTGCATCGGGAGAACATCCCTTATTGGACATTTCCACAAGCAACTTGTGGGCACCATCCACCCTATTATTCTTACACAATGCCTTCAAGAGAATATTATATGTATACACATTTGGCTCCATCCCATCTTTCTTCATGTTACTATAAATAGGATGGATCCTATGAAACCTATTCTCACTAAGTAAAGCATCTAACAAATGATTATAAATCTTAACAGTGGGCTTACACCCAAAATCTTGCATCCTATAAAAAGTTTTCAATGCTTGTTCAGAATCACCAGCTCTCCTATAAGAATTGATTACACTGATGAATAAATCTTCAGAGCAAATAATATTATCCAGTTTCATTTGTTGCAAAAGGTACTGAACACCATCCATTTCACCTTCCCACCCAAGCTTTTGAATCATCATTTGGTAAGTGAGAGGAGTGTGTTTGAAAGATTTTGAATTGGCTATTGATTTGAAGTATTCTAAAGCTAAAAAGATGTCATTTTCGTGTTTCAACCGTTTCAAAACATCAATCTCTTTAATAATTGTTGGGCAGTGTTTATTTTGGTGGTTGGAAGTGAGAATTGGGATTGGGTTGGTGTTGGTGTTGAGGAGAAAAGGTATGGAGGGTTTGTGGACTCGTAACAATAATGAACATCCTTGTTTCAAATGCATTTTCTACCAAGGGGTGGCTTCACCAGTGGACGTGATGACTCTCAAGACCCAAAGCCCATTCACAAATTTTCATTATGAAATTGACACGACTAGCAGACTACGTTCCAAAGTTGCGCTTTCAATATGCATTAAGTTACTCTGCCATGTAAAATTGAAAAAATGCAAAATAAATAGTATTTTAATTTATAAATATTTAGACATAATTTTTAATTATGTATCATTTCAGAATTTTTTAAAGTCTTATTATAGTTAAAAAATATTAAAATATAGTAAAAAAGGTCTCAACGCTTTTTCTTACCTTTTAAGGGTTGACATCTACCCCTTAGTCACGTCCCGCGTATTTTAGAACCTTGTTTTGAAGTAAATAACTTCAAGGTAAATGAGTAATTTATAACATGTGTTTATTTAATATAAGTTAAAAAATCATCAATTTTTCAGATTTTATATAAAACACAAAAGTTGAAAAATAAAAATAAATGTGAAAAATCTGTGTATGAATATATATTATTTACGGAATATATATTTTACAGAATATATATAGATTGAATATAAATTATTTAAGGAATATATATATATATTATATATATATATATATATATACTGAACATATATTATACACACACACACACACACACATATATACTGAACATATATTATACACACACACACACACACACACACACACACTGAACATATATTATACACACACACACACACACACACACACATATATACTGAACATATATTATACACACACACACACACACACACACATATATATATATATATATATATATATATAATAAAAAGGAGGGTTTTTTTTGTCTACTCTAACTGATGGCTGAGATTTCATCTTGAAGAATTTGGTCTTTATCAACTGACGGTTCAGATTTAACAAACTAATGGGGGTGAACTTTGGTTTAACTTTGCGAAGAGCACAAGGCTCAAGAAAATCAATGTACAGCTGTCCCTCACCCACTGCCAAATTGTCCTGTCTCTCACCCACTCCATCTTACACACCCATTAGCTTTTTTTTGGTGTAGGTAACATCTCTCATACCATTTGTTGAGAGAATGCCAAGTGGAGCTTAAAGGGATTTCATCTCTCACACCATTTCTCTTATGCGTTTCTCTCCTGCATTTCTGTCTTACGGTGGGTACCCATATGAGCTTACCTTTTCATTTCTGTTGTTTACATTTAGCGTACTTACTACCTCATGTGTTTATGTTTGTGTTTGTTTGTGTGTATTTTATTTTGGTTTCAGATCTGAAGAGGGTTTGGAACCGTGTGATCCACACATCAAAGAAACAAACAAAAAGGAAAATACAGATTTTCAAAAAAGAGGAAAAAGGAGATGGAGAAGAGTTAAGTGTAGGTCCCTTAGATGCAGAACAATATTATTTTTGTCCCCAAGCCAATGGACGTTGAACACAAATATTTTTTTAGTTTTGTAGTCTAGCTTTTACACCATCTCTATGCTAGCTGAAAGTTTTCAAATGGCTTTTACACAAAAATAGTATAGTGCAACTTTTACTTGAACCTTTTGTTCTCCGTACCAGCCATCCCACTAAATGGTATTTTCATTTATGTTTTACCTCACTGTTTGTAATTCGGCTTTTGGTTTTAGGTTGAACTAACAATATGTACAATGTTTTTTTGTCATGCACGGAATAAAACTGTTGAAAATTTGAGAACTGGAAAATTTTAGAAACATATGAAAATGTTTGAAAGTGATGAATGTTGCACACATAAAAATGTTATTACAGGACTTAAACAATTGCTTTAGGTTTTTTTGATTGTGTTTTTTCTGTTTTATTTTTTCTGTTATGTTATTACTGATAGAAGTCAAATGATAATTTAGTACAAGATTTTTTTTCTCTAGCAGGTTCGTTGTGTGTAATTTGTGATCTTTTGGTTTAGAGGTGGAGTATTTAGGCTCACCATGGTATCTATATTGGATATAAAAGGTATTTGCATCCATTAGTTATTGATATGTTTACATTTGCACAATCTTTGTAATACGCAGAGAATCCACCTTAAACCACTCTCATCACTTTCATACTCTCTATTTCTCTCTCTCAACTATGGTTTCAGTTTCAGGTGAAGAAAAAAATCTATGGTTTGACGAGGTTTTGTATTTTGGATTTCAAATATTCTATAGGTTTTATTTGTTTGAGATTAATACTATTTTTGTACAGGATTTATTTGTAGTTTATCAGGGATTTTTTTGGATGACCGGTAAGTTGCCAGATTTTCGGTAGTGTCTAAATATGGTCTCTCTCTCTCTCTCTCTCTCTCTGCAAATGTTTTATTTTTTACGTTTTGTTTTTCTTTGCTACAATTTTGATCAGAATTTGTTTTGTTCTTGATATGTTTTTCACTGTGTAAATTAGTGCTTCATCTCATCTGTTTATATTTTGTACATCTTACTCATTTTCCAGTCATTTTGTATCTGACATTTAATTTTTCCCGACTTTCTACTTTTTCCATATATATTGGTGTGGCAACTCAAGTGAGGGTGGAAGAGTTGCCCGTGCTTAAGTCACAATGAAAAAAGTCTCGGGATCAAAAGGTTGTTAAGTACATATCAGAAGGATGGGCAAGACCACACATCCACTGAGTACCAATTCAGTGCAAGGAATGACAAAAAATAAGGGATTAAAAAATAATGACGTCTGAACACTTGCGTGGCTTGAGGTGAACAATACAAAGGTGGACCTACATCTAGAAAACACAAGCATAGGATAGGCGTGTGGCTTAACATGGGAAACGAGGGGCCCAAGGCAAGTCAGAGTTGGTGGTATAATTTTAAAAGTGGTGCTACTCTTACCGAACCAAGTTTCCTCAATCCAAATCTAAACCCAGCTCACACTACATTTGTTTAATTAACTCTGTTTTATAAAATAAAATAAAATGAATTTTTATTAAAAAAATATGTTTTTATATATAAAAAAAACTGTGTTTGTATAACAAAAAAGTGGAAACACGAACATGACTAAATTCAATCAGTTTTATATCTGATCTAATGTCAATTAAAATGTGTTAGGTAAGACACGATAAGAGTTTTTTTTTTGTTGATAAATTCAGACTTAATAAAAAAAATATTCTGCTAATTTGATGTCTTAGATTCACGATTGATTAGTGTTGCTCTTGAATCCACATTTAATAAATGACGTTGGTCCGAAAATGTAAGTCGCGTGAGCGGTATTAATCAATCGTGAATCTAAAATGTTAAAATTAAAACTAATATTTTTTCAAAAATAAAAAAAATTATGTTTAATATTAAAAAGTCCTTTACGACAAAAAAAAAACTAAGTTCCAAAAAGTCACTCATTAATAAAAACACTGAAAGCGAGTTGTTGATGCGGACCTTTAAAAATTAGAGAATATTGTTTAAATTAGTGTTTGAGTACTTTTTGGAACAAAATAAAAACACTGAAAGTGTGTTGTTGATACGGAGCTTTAAAAATAAGATAATATTGATTAAATTAGTATTTGAAGACTTTTTTGAATAAAATTAAAATGATTGAACTAAATGTGTATTAAAAAATGTTTGAGGGATTTTTTGGTAATTAATTTGTTGAATATTAATTTAATGTAAAGTTTATTTAATTTTAAAATAAATCACAACTCTAATTATTTATTAATCTTTTGTTAAATTTAAAAAAATTAAGAGAATATCTTTTAATTTTTGTTTAAAATAAATAATAAGTGTAGAGATATAATGTATTATTTTTTTAAAATACATTAAGGGTCAAGATTGGTTTGAATGAAATTAAGGGTTTGGATGAAATTGGGTATCGGAATGGTAGACTCCCCATTATTCTAATTTTAATGCGTGTTTATTATTAAAATGTAATCATGATTTATTCCATGCCTTTTTTTTGGTAGTGTTTTTTTTTATTAATGGTTGTAGCATTTTTGCCAGATATTATTTGGCCTATTTTTTTGTTTTTTTGACTGAATATCAAGTATTTTTTTATGAATTTTTTTAATACGTGTCTTAAGGGCACGTATTTTGATTTTTAAAATAGTGAGTATTAAATCTTCACATGAGAGCCTTATTAATTGTATGCTGGAATTATGTCCTACTATGTATTCTTTTTTAGTATGTGAGTGAAATTAAGTTTAGATCTCACTTTTGTTAATCATTTTCTCATGTAATTATTCTTGCTTTACTTACATTTTCAAAAATATTTATTATGGAAAATTCTTTTTATGATCATGGCTTAATTTTTTTATGTGTTTTGGGTTGATCATAAACACTTCCAAAGTTAAATTTATACATGACACTATAAATTTTGACTTTAGAACAAATTCCCGTGCACCATGTCACGCTTTATTACTTTTATCATGTAATTATTCTTAATTTACTTACATTTTCAAAATTCAAAATTCTGAAAATTCTTTTTATGATCATGGCTTAATTTTTTTATGTGTTTTGGGTTGATCATAAACACTTCCAAAGTTAAATTTATACACGCCACTGTAAATTTTGACTTTAGAACAAATTCCCGTGCACCATGTCACGCTTTATTACTTTTTAATAAATTTTAAATATAAAATGTTCAAAGAAAATTGACATATGGGAGTCAGTGTTCTATAATCACAAATACTCTGGAACAAAGTTATCTCCATTTCCATTGGCACATGTATGATTGTGCTATAATAAAAACTAATCGGAGCAAATTTAACATCGTGCAAATCATCATTTTTGGATTGAGACTGTTCTATTACTTTGTAATCAATTTTAATGTAACATATTGAACGAAAATTGACTCATGGGAGTGTGAGTGTCTTATCATCACAAATACCCCGGAGCAAATTTATCACCGTGGTATCAACAAGGGTTTGACTGTGCTGTATCCAGAAATATTTGGGAGCAAATTTATCACCATGCCATCGACACAGGTACACAACATAAATTGAGTGCGTTCAAATCTTTTTCATTCTCAAAATTCAAATCTTTTTCATTCTCAAAATTGAGTGCGTTCAAAAGTAACCAAAGTAATAGAGAATTATAAAAATTTAAACAAAAATTGAAGAAAATTTAACGCTAACTATGATATAACACAATAAAATATATCATTTTGCTCTTTAAAACTGTTAATTATTTCTACTACTGTGTTTAATTCATGCTTGGGGGTTAGAACCGAGGTATATATAATGTTTTGGCTGAATACGATGAGCATTATTTTTCATGAGCAAGACTTGAAATTTTTATTTTTAAACATTTATCGGTTGATAATATTTTTCACCCAATTGTATATGTGTAAAATCAAAATTGATTGGAGTACGAAATGAGTAATTTCAAAATAATAGTGAGTATGAGTGTATGTCCAAATAATTCCTTGAATGTTATCATTTTAAAATTAATTGAAAATGAAATGCCATTTGCAAATACCAAGTCAATTTACAGTAGGTGAGATAATATTTTTTTACTAAATTTCAAATAGTCTTGCAAAAAATTATAACTACAAAAATAGTCATGATAAAAATAATTAAGAATATGAACTAATGATAGGTCGCTAATAGAAATGCACCGGGATAAAATTATGAGTGTGCCATCGGCACGGGCACAAATTATCATGGGAACAAGTTTATTGCCGTATCTTCGGAACGGATACACAATATCACGGGAACAAATTTTATTGCCGTGCCATCGGCATGGGTACATCCTAGTATATATATATATATATATATATATATATATATATATATATATATATATAGAGAGAGAGAGAGAGAGAGAGAGAGAGAGAGAGAGAGGCAGTTTCATGTGCACACTAAGTTTGCACATGTGCTGTGCACAAGAGTCAACGTCATATACAGATAGAGTCCTTTGCACATCATTTTTTTAAATAGTAAAAAAAATATATTTGAGTTGATTTTTTTTTGTGTGTAGTATTTAAACATTTCAAGGGACACATATAAAAAACATCAGTTCAAATTTTTTTTTTTGTTATTTTTAAAAAATCGGTCAAACTTTCGTTGTTTTTAAGGACTTTAAAAGCTGTGAAAGTTTGATTGATTTTTTAAAAATAGAAAAAAAAAATTGAGTTGATTTTTTTTATATGGGTCCGTTGAAGTATTTAAATATCACATAAAAAAATTAACTCAATTTTTTTATAATATTGTAAAAAATTGGTGTGTGCCAGCACATGTGCAAACTTAGTGTGCACAGGAGCCTACATATATATATATATATGAGAAGGCTCACCTACTCTATACCCTAGTTATAGGACCTAAAAAATATTTTTTCCAAAATTTTTATTTTCCTCTTGAAATTAACCTTCCAATAAATCCATGTTCAACAATTAGGTCAAAATACATTTTGTACCTATTTTTAAAAAATTCACAAAATGCTTTATTTATAAGGGTCTGCGCCAGCAATTTTTTGTGAATTTTTTAAAAATCGCTACAAAATGAATTTTGGCCTAATTTTTTGATTATGGGTTGATTAGAAGGTTAATTTCAAGAAAAAATTAAAAAAATTGAATAAAAAGTTTCTTAGGGCCTAGAACTAGGTGTGATGTATACATCATGATGTAGGCGAGTCTTCCCCCCTCTCTCTCTCTCTCTCTCTCTCTCTCTCTCTCTCTCTGTATATATATATATATATATTTGTTCATTTTATTTTAGGAATATGTATACATACACATTACGAAATATATGAAATACACAAAAAAATTATTTTCTTTTAGGAGCTTTTGAAAAAATGTCCAATCCAACTCAAAAGTGTGAAAAAATAGGATAGCCCACACAATTTTATAAATTTAGTCCATGTACTAAAAAGACCATTAAAAAACCAATATACCGTTTGACAACTCCTACAAAAAAAAACATCAAATCTTTAAAAGTCTATAGCCTCAAATCTACAATTCCAAAATTCACAGAATTTAAATATTTGAATTTACTTGTTGAGATATATCAAACAACATCCACATTCGATATTTTTTATAAAAATATCAAAACAAATAAATTTACTATTTCACAATGATCTCCAATTTTTTTTTTTGCGAAAGACCTTATTTTCCAACTCTAAGAATGGTCCCGCTGGCGGGACCAGAAAAAGAAAAGAAATAGAGGAAGAGAGAGAGAGAGAGACAATTTGACGAGGATTCTGACAGACTGTTTAGGCGAGGATTGCGGTGGATGGGGTAGGATGAGGATAGAGTTATGTTTTTATTTTTAGAGAGTAAGTGAGTTTTAAATTGGTATGAGTAGCGGTATAAATATTTTTTAAAATAAAACATATAGCAGTTCACTTGTTTTGTATATTTGTATCTCTATAGAGACCACACAAATAAATGTTATTGTACCATATAGACTGTTGATACCAAATTTAATCTGCTGACTTGGACCAACTATATGAAGACACGTGGCTATCTACATGGCAACAACAAGCACTTCCGAGATGATCATACGCTCCGAGGAACTCTTATGCTCCGAGGAACAGGACCTCTCCGAGGAACTCATTAGCACCGAAAAGCTCAGGCGGTCCGAGCTACTCAGGCGGTCCGAGCTGCATCTCGAACAAAGCATTAATAGCTGGATAACCAACTGTTCAGCTGATTCATTAAATGCTTATCATTCAGACGCACACGCAAATAGGGCATTAAATGTATTACCCTTTCATATGTATATCATTTAATGTATTACCCTTTCACATTACAGCCTCAGGGCTATAAATACATTGTACAATCCTCATTGTAATGGAGCTGATCCTGAATCCAAACTTTGGGATCCAGAACGGAATTTCTTGTAATCGAGAATTCTCAAATACTCAACAATAAAATAACAGTGGACGTAGGCCATTCTTATAAGGCTGAACCACTTTAAAAATCTTTTATCTCATTTATTTATCTGTGATTGAATTATTAGAGTAATCTAATTTTTTACATCAACAGATTGGCGCCGTCTGTGGGAAACGACTGGTAATATCGTTTTCTCACCAATAACAATCCAATACCAATGGCTGATATACCTGAATCCAGCAATCGAAACACTGGAACCCCTCTAAATCCATCTGCTCCACCAATTATTCCAGATCTGACTGGAATGATGGCGAATCTGGCTCAGGGCAAGACCACCATGCAAGAAACGATGTGACAACTCATCCAAACACTCCATGGCGGTGCGCCAGCCCATTTCGGATCACGAAGCATTCAAAGAAATATCCATGCGCCTTCTGTGCGTACTAATTCATATCGCAATGAGGAATCTGAAGATTTTTCTTATCAACCTAGACGAACTTCGTCAGTGCGAGCCACAGATACTGAACAACGTGTCACCCTCTCCCCAGAAAGGGCCAGTGCATTGGAAAGATTAAGTGGGGCCTCTCCTTTTGATCGATTAGGCCCTAGGAGGAACAAAAGTCCTCTTAACGCAGCGTCGAGGAGCTTTCGACGACCATCAGATTTAAGGGAAGGATCTGCCTAATCGCGACCAGTTGCTCATCAAGATGGATCCGCTGACCGACCAGCTGCTCGTCAAGATAAATCCCAGGAAGCCACTTCAACGCGATCAGTTGCTCAAACCAATAGGCCCGAGGAAGGGAATGATGCATGGAAAGGATCTATTCAAAGGCTGGAGGATAGATCAGGGGAAATGGTTAAGGCTAAGAACCCTCTACAACGAACCTTTGTTCGAGGAACACCTTTTGTCCAGGATATTGTTGATTTTCCAACACCATCAAAGTTCAAAGCACCTGTTGTGACTCCCAAGTATGATGGGAAGACTGACCCTGTCCTTCATATAGAGCAATATCAAGCTGCTGCCAACATCTATGATGTCCCAGACGAGATGAGATGCAGGGCATTCTCGGGAACTCTTACCGGATCTGCTCAGATATGGTATAATAATCTTCCTCGGGGTAAGATTTCAACTTTTCTTCAACTGGCCGAGTTATTCATTGGGAATTTCTGCTTTGGAGCAAAGCCAGTTAAACGAGTAGCACATTTGTTAAGTGTTAGACAAAAAGCTGGTGAGAGTATCAGGGATTATATAACTCGTTTTAATACCGAGAAGCTCGAAGTCATTGATTATGAGGAGAAGACAGCGATTACTGCTTTGATGAGTGAATTGCTGCCAAACAAGTTGTACTACACTTTGGCCAAAGATTCACCTCGAACCATGTCGGACCTGATGGGAAAAGCGTCCAAGATTATGAATGCCGAGGAGGCTATGTCTGTAAAGAAGAATATGGATACCAAAGAAACCAAAGTAGAAGGTGATAAAGCTAAGAAGAAAGAGCATAAGAACAATGGTGGTGATAAACATTCCAAAAGTAGGTCTTCATGGGAGGTCTTGAAGAAATTTGATAATTACACGCCTTTGAAGGAAAATATCAACCATGTCCTGGAAGAAATTAAGAACAACGAGGAGTTAAACTGGCCAAAGAAAATGAAGTCAGACCCGGACACGAGGAATAGGGAGAAATATTGCGAGTTCCATAAGGATCATGGCCATATGACCAAAAATTGCATAGCTCTTCAGAACGAGATTGAAACACTCATCCGACGAGGAAAGCTAGCAAAGTATGTTGATCGGGGAGACGAAAGTAGAAACAATGACCGAACTAGAGAGAGGTCTAGATCTCCTCGTCGAGCAGAGGAGAAAAAGAAGAGAAACCATGATGATGATCCAGATGATGACCCGGATCTTCCCAAGAAACCAAGGCAGCCAGAACGAGAGGTATTTTCAATACGCTTTGGGTCATTTGATTGTAATGTTATTACAGGAGGAGATGCGGGAGGAGGAGACCTTACTGCAGAAAGAAAAGTTTACCTCGGAGAGGCTCAAGCTTGCTCGTACATTCAGCGAATAAAATTAGCTGAGGAAAATCGCCCGAGAAAGGTGAACAAAGAAAAATTGGTCATTGGGTTTTCAAAGAATGATCTTGCAGGAGTTCTGTATCCTCATAACGACCCACTAGTGATCAAAATGAGAATGAAGGAGGTAATGATTTCAAGAGTGCTGGTCGATAACGGTAGCTCGGCAGACATTATGTTCTACTCGTATTTCGATAGTTTAAATTTAAAGCTATCTTAACTGGAGCATTACCACAGACCCCTCATCGATTTTGCTGCCGAGAAAGTGTTTCCACTTGGGACGATCAAGTTGGATATATTCATTGGTACGTGGCCTGCTTGTCGGATAGAAAGAATACATTTTTTCATGATGGATAAGAATGTCCAGTCATCGTACAATATCATCATGGGAAGAGTAGGATTGAAGAAGTTTGAGGCTGTACCATCTACAGTGCATCAATGCCTAAAATTTCCAACAAACTTTGGAGTAGGAGTTATGAAAGGTGATCAGAAAGTAGCTCGGGAGTGCTATTATTCATCCGCCGAGCAAGATGAATTGGAAGAATCAAAGAAAAAGACAACTACTTATCAAGTGGATGAAGGTGCAGAAATTGAAACCTTGGATCCTCGGGATGAGTCGCAACTCGTGAAGGGTCAAGTGGTGGAAGCTACTGAAAATATCATTCTGGACGACGAACGCCCTGAACGAACTACTCAAATAGGTTCATCATTGGAAGCCTCACTAAAACAGGAATTGATAACTTTCCTTAGAAGATGAAGACAAACTTTTACCTGGAGTCATGAAGATATGCTTGGGATTGACTCAAACTTCTTATGTCACGAGCTCAATGTGAATAAGGAGATCAAGCATGTGAAGCAGAGAAGAAGAGTATTCAGTCCCGAGAAGAATCAAGCTATACAGGAGGAAGTCGAGAAACTCCAGAAAGCTTGTTTCATTGAAGATGTAAAATACCCAGATTGGTTAGATAATATGGTGATGGTAAAGAAGAAAAATAACAAGTGGAGGATGTGTGTAGACTTCACCGACCTCAACAAGGCTTGCCCAAAAGATTATTTTCCACTGCCCCGAATTGATCAACAGGTGGATGTTACCTCGGGACACGAGTGGTTGAGATTCATGGATGCTTATTCTGGTTATAATAAGATCAAAATGAAACCTGAAGACAGGGAGAGTACTTCTTTTATTACCCCTAGGGGAACTTATTGTTATAATGTTATGCCTTTTGGTTTGAAAAATGCAGGTGCGACATATCAGAGGCTGATGAACAAGGTCTTTGATGAACAAATCAGTGACAACATGGAAGTCTATGTTGACGATATGCTGACAAAAAACAAGAAAGCTGCCGATCATCTAGTTGACTTAAGCCAGACTTTTGATCAACTAGATATATATCAAATAAAGCTGAACCCGACGAAGTGCGTCTTTGGAGTACGAGAAGGCATGTTTCTCGGGTACATTGTCAATCAGCGAGGCATTGAAGCAAATCCTGAAAAGATCAAAGCTCTATTAGGGCTGCGATCTCCAACAACGAAGAAGGAAGTATAGAGTCTCACTGGACGAGTAGCAGCACTCAACAGATTTGTGTCACGAGCAACTGATAGATGTCTCCCATTCTTTAAGACACTCAGAAAAACTTTTGAGTGGAATGATGAATATGAGAAGGCTTTTCAAGACTTGAAGAAATACTTGGGAGCACCTCCACTATTGTCCAGGCCGGTGATGCGAGAAAAATTGTATTTGTACCTTGCAGTGTCCGAGAATGCAGTTAGCTCGGCGTTGATCAGAGTGGAGAATGGAGTGTAAAAACCAATTTATTATTACACAAGTAAGGCCTCCCGAGGAGCAGAGATCAGATATCCAAAGCTGGAGAAATTAGCACTGGCGCTGATTGAGGCGAGTAGGAGAATGAGACCATACTTACAGGCTCATACTATAGTAGTATATACCGATGTTCCATTGAGACAAGCCCTTCATACGCCAGAAAAATCAGGGAGATTGATGTACTGGGCAATAGAGCTCGGTGAATATGATATAATTTATGAACCCAGATCATCACTAAAAGGGTAGGCTGTAGCAGATTTCATAGCAAAGTTCACCTATCCTGATACCCCCGAGGAGCAAAAGTTACTCGTTGATCAACCTGTGGATGTTACAGGATCAACAAACACTGGCTCAGACCAACTCCGGTTGATAAAAGGGCAAGTGGATGTTACAAGGTCATTAAATTCGAGCTCAGACCAACTCTGGTTGGTAAAAGGGCAAGAAAAGATGATCGACGAGGAGCGGGAAAAATCCGGGGATGATGAAAAGAAGTAGAAAATATTTCACCGATGAACTCTGACTGATCAGAAATTTGAAGACGAGTTACCTATATGGAGGCTATATGTAGATGGCTCATCTTGCAATACAGGATGTGGCGCGGGGATAGTTTTGAGCACTCCGGACGAGGTCGATATGGAATACACCTTGCGTTTCCAATTCAAAGCTTCCAACAATGAGGCTGAATATGAGGCCATGATTGCAGGGTTAAATTTGGCAAAAGTTATGGAGGCGCAGCAAGTTATGATCTTCAGTGACTCTCAACTGATTGTAAACCAAATGATGGGAGTATATGCAGTTAGAGGAGAGTTAATGATCAGATATCATGCAAAGGCAAAGGAGCTAGTGTCAGAATTTGCAGCTATTCAGCTGGTCAGAATACCAATAACGGAGAATACGAGAGCAGATGCCCTAGCTCGACTAGCATCAGCTACTCGCACTGAGCTACGACGAACAATCCCAATTGAAGTGTTAGCTGGTCGGAGTATAGATGAAGATCTGATGATGAACTTTATCACCCTTGATTTATGACCATCTTGGATGGATCCCATCAGGGTATATATCGAGGAGGGAGAATTGCCAATTGACAAGCTTGCAGCAAGGAAATTAAAGTTCAAAGCTACTCGGTATGTACTAACTAATGGTGTTTTATATAGACGAGGAATTATGGCAGGTTTGCAGAGATGTGTACACCCCACCGAGGTGAAAGATTTGATTGAAGAGATCCATGAAGGGTCTTGTGGAGCACATGTAGCAGGTCGGACACTTTACAAAGGGTGATGACTCAAGGATACTACTAGCCGACGATGAGGGTAGATTGTATAGCCTATGCCAAGAAATGTGATAAGTGCCAGCGCTTTTCCTCCATCCGAAGAACTCCACAAGCATTTTTGACACCCATAACTTCCCCTTGGCCATTTGCCATGTGGGCAATTGATTTGGTTGGACCACTGCCAACGACCCGAGGAAGGTTCAAGTACCTTGTCGTCGCAGTGGATTATTTTACTAAGTGGGTAGAAGCTGAGCCACTCATTGATATGACATACGAGAAGGTGTACCAATTTGTTTGGAAGAACATCATTTGCCGATATGGTCTCCCTCATGCCTTCATCACAGACCATGGGACACAATTTGATAACGAGGAGTTTCCCGCCTATTGTCATCAGTCAAATATTTTGAAGGTCCACTCAGCACCAGGCCATCCTCAAAGCAATGGTCAAACTGAGGTGACAAACAGAACGCTGCTGAACGGTTTGAAGAAAAGATTGGATGATGCGAAAGCAAACTGGATCAACGAGCTACAATCAGTACTTTGGGCTTACCGAACTACTCCCCGAGTAGCAACTAGAGAATCACCATACATGCTGCGTTCGGAAGTGAAGCTGTCATACCTGTCGAGTTGGGCCTCCCAACACACAGGGTACTGAATTTCAATTCTCCTGTCAGCGACTTAATGAGAAGACTGGATTTAAACATGCTCGAGGAAGTTAGAGAAGAAGCAGCCATTAGAAATGCTGCTTACCAGCAGCGAACAACTTTGTTCTACAACAAGAGGGTGAAGAAGTGCGACCTGAAAGAAGGAGACTATGTGATGAAGAAAGTAATTCAAAAGCATAATAAACTGGAAGCAAACTGGCATGGACCATACCGAGTTACAGAAGTTGTTCGACCAGGAACTTATCGAATAGCAACTTTAGAAGGCGAGGAGTTTAGAAATGCCTGGAATGCAGAGCACCTGCGCAAGTATTATCAGTGATGTATATGTAACACAGTTTCCATCAGTATGAATAAAATGAAAATATTCTGCAAGTCTCTCTATTTATTGAAAAATTTTCGGGGAATACTAGTGCTATGCACTACTCGGCAAAGCTCGGCAGACTACTCAACGAAAAAATTCCAAACTGTACCAACTTAGTTGGTCGACGAGGAGAAAAAATTCCAAACTGTACCAACATAGTTAGTCGACGAGGAGAAAAAATTCCAAACTGTACCAACATAGTTGGTCGACGAGGAGAAAAAAATTCAAACTGTACCAACTTAGTTGGTCGACGAGGAGAAAAAATTCCAAACTGTACCAACATAGTTGGTCGACGAGGAGAAAAAATTCCAAACTGTACCAACTTAGTTGGTCGACGAGGAGAAAATATTCCAAACTGTACCTACATAGTTGGTCGACGAGGAGAAAATATTCCAAACTGTACCAACATAGTTGGTCGTTGAGGAGAAATATTCCTAAAAATGCCAACCTGTTTGGCTAGGAAACGAAATATTCCAAAATCTACCAAACATGGCTGGTCGGGGACAAGAACCCACTAACTGTAGTTGGTCGACGAACACAATTTAACAACCTTGGTTGGTTGGAAAAATTTTAAACATTTTTATACTCATTTATTAGGTGATCGAGCAACATTACTGATACTTGTAACTTTTTATTACTAAGTTGGTCGATGAACAACACTATTATTATCTTTTTAACAGATATGCATAAATGTAAAGTGTTTGATATTTGCAAGACAATAGCAAATAAGATTTGCAAGCAATAATGAAAGTCTTTCATTAAATTCGAAATAAATGACAAGTTACATTTATAATAAATTGAAAATTACATGTGTACTAACTGTTACATTAAAAACTCCTATTCTATTGGTCTTTTCCCCTCAGCTTTCGATACAGGTTCCTCGCCAGCAGGCGGATCATTTAAAGACTGAGGAGAATTAATGAAGTTCAAATCCTTCAGCATCCTGACGTTCATCACAGAAGGTCGATCTAGAAGATGCTCGGGACGAGATACCTCAAATTGAGAATGTAAATTGTTATCACCGAGGTATTTCGCAATTAAGCTCCAAGGAATGACACGAGCTGGGATCCATTCCATGTCCAGATTGTACGGTGGCACAGGCAAGTCGAGCAACCCGGGATCATAATAGTCCCACATATAGTGTCCTTGTTCGAGCTTCAACACGCCTAAGGCATTTAGACAACCTTGTTTGTAGCCATCATTATTGGCATTCTAAATACGATCATCTAAATGGAATAGTGCTTCGTTGTATCCAGCCATCCAGAACTCCCTGGGCTGTTTGTGGAATTGATATGTTAGCCTTTCAAGCTTCTCATGGAGACTATTGACAAAAAGCTCATTATTCTCCAACACTGATTTATTTGCAGAGAGCTATTTTTCCAGGTCTCGAATCTTCTTTGACATATCAGATAATGCCTGGTTCTTCGCCTTTAGTTGGAAGGCCGGGTTCTCTAAGGCAGATGCTGTCCTCTGTTCCTCGACAAGAACCCGAACTGTTCTTCCTCGACCCCGAGGAGCTCTTGCTCGTCCCCGAGGAGATGTGGAAGTGCTCGACCTCCTCAAGGTGTCCAACTCTTCCCTTAACTTGGCATTCTCAACCTCTAAAAATGAAAATCCCTCATCAGTTACTGGGATTAGGGCTGTTGAAGAAGAAGCTGCAGACTTCAACTGCGCTAGCTCCTTCTGCAAATTGTTATTCTCTTGCTCCAGCAGCTCGGCAATCTGTCTGCACTGTTCAACCTCACCCTTTAGAGTTCTCTCTCTCAGATCATACCCAGCAAAAAGCTTCTCGTAGCCCTTGTCAGCAACGATCATATTATACTTCTTCTCGTACCCCTCATGCAGTAAGGCAGTTGATTCCTTGTACTGATTCTAAAGGTCTTCGAGGGTACACTGGAGATCTTCAATCATTTCATAGTAAGCCACATTATTGGCTACAGCTCGATCAAGTAAACACTTCAGGTACTGATATGCTTCGACTGCCTGTCTTGAAGCATCATGACCAAGGATGTCGGTAACTTCTGATGCACTCAGGTCTGTGTGACCAGCCTTATAATATTCATTACATTGCTGCATCAGCTTTGTATCATTGGCAGATAGTAGGTCCATCCTGGCCAGAAACTAGCAGAGAAAGAAAAAATAATCATCAAAAAGAAGATCAAGACAGAGTACAAATGGAAAAGAGACAACCGTATGGAAGAAAACTTAAGTTTTATTAGATCATAGTGTAGAGTTACATAGATTTTGGTTACATTTGACAAAAAAGAAAAATAGAAAGAGAAAACCGAACAACACTACACCTTTTCCTTATCTCCCAAAACCTTCTCGGGAGGTTGGAAAGAGGAGGCAAGTTGCTCGGAGGGAACTGTGACTTGTTCGGAGATCACCAGTTGTTGCTCGAAAGAATAAACTACTTGCTCGGTAGCAGGATGGCTGGTTAGGGCATGTTCTCCCACTACCATTGAATACTCCTCAGAGGTAGCTTCGTCCTCTTCTAATTCTCCTGGAGTAGGAGGGGGACCAGGGATGTGTCTCTGGAAGAGCTCGGATGACTCGTCGACCTTCAATTCCTGAAGGGCAGCAACCCATCCGTCCCTGAAATACTTTACACTGCCATAATCCACTTGAGATACCATGGAAGCACATCCCTTATCCCAACCTTTATCCTAGCCAGAGCTGAAGGACTTCTTCACGGCAGCTTTCCTTTTGGCCTTCTCCATGGCAAGTTTCTCGGACAGCAAAACATCAGCAATTTTTAGTTTTTGTTCAGCTTCCTCCTTCTGCCGAGTTATTTCCTGGAGTTGGACCAACCTCTCCTCAGTAGCCTTGAGTTTATTTTCAAATTCCCCAGCAGTCTTGAGCTTCACATCGAGCTCTTTATTAGCCTTCTCCAAGGCATTCACTTTCCTCTCCAAATCCTTAGAGGCCTCAGCAACCCGAGTTTTCTCCTGCTCGGAGGAAGTAAGTTTTTTCTCCCAGGCTGCCTTATCAGTATCGTACCTCTGGCGAGATTCCTCCAAGGACCTGGTAGCTTCTTCCAGAGCTCCCCCCACACTGGACGAGGAGCAAGAAGCTTTGATTGCTTCATCCTTCTCAAGGATTATGTTGAAGCAGCTCGTCAACTGTAAACAGAAAAAGAAAGTAAATTCAGAAACAAATATGAGAAATAACAAAGGAAAATATAAAAAGTTCAAAGTAAAGGTACTTACTGAAGCAAGATGACGAGCAACCAAAGAAGTAACCATATCCCGAGTAAGGTTATCTTCATTACCTTACACCTCGGGAATGGTCAAGGACTTTACCAAGCTCATGTCAGAGCTCGGGGGAACAGATGTGGGAACCTCAGTCCCAGCAGTAGGGGCTGAATGGTGGTGTCAGCCAAATTGACCGAGGAGCTCTTCTTCAGCCTCCTCGGGGGAACAGGTACAACCAAGGAAGAATCCTTGGTCGGTGATATCACAATCACCTTTCCAGGAGCAGCAGAGCTGCTAGAAGCCACTGCGGGCTTCTCAGCAATCTTCGCAGGAGCAGCTGGAGGAGCTGTAGCAGTTTTCTTTGTCCCCTCCCTTGGTACATCAATCCTAATCCTTTTTACCTCCCCAGAACCGGAGGCAGTTTTCTCAAACGGAGAAGGAGTCCTTCTCTTCTTCATCCTTTCGCTCAAAGGAATGTGGGATTCAGGAGATGAACTTGCAGAGGCTGGTACTGGCTCTGCTTCAATGATCACTGGACGAGCAGTGAAGGAGGTTGTGTAGCTCTTGTACTGGAGCAGATACGAAGCCGACCTGATGTGCTCATCGGCAACCCTTTGATGCAGACCCCAGATAAGTCCCAAATGCCTTATATTGACATCTGTTTCTTTGGGGCACCTTTTCTTGCTATCAACTGCAAATAAACAAACATTGTTATCAGTAACACATTTTATCAAACACAAAACAAACATGATTTCAAGATAAATAAAATAAATAAAAATAACCTATCCCATTGCCATAAGGAGGGCATCTAGGACCCTGGTAAACCTCATTTCCGGTTAAAGGAGGGTGTTGCCAATTTTTTACAACAACCCCATGTTCAAAATAATCCCTGTTGGCATCAGGGAGATGGACTACTAAAGATCTATTTATAAACCTAGTTTTTAAATAATAAATATTATCATTAACTGCCCATCTATAGCAGTACATGATTTCTGGAATTCCTATACGAGTTCCATGCACTTGATTTAATTTATACACCCCATTAACTATTCTCCATGTGTTGGGGGCTATTCGTGTAGGAACAACATCAAAGTACTGACAAAATTCCAGAGACAGAGGATTTGGTGGAAAAGAAAATCCACACTCAGCAAAAAAGAGACTGGGGAACCAATGTCCCTCAGCCAAATTGAAATAATTAGAAGGCTCAGAAAGCTCTTCCAATACAACCCAAGAAGGAATAGAAAAATCAGACCGAAATTTATCAAGAGACTCAACAGGGTAAACCATGATGATGAATTAAAAGAAATGAATAAGAAGAAGAAGAAAGAAGATCTTACAGAAAAAAAACTGAAGCTGTTGACAATGAACGACGGAAGAGATGAACGCACAAGAGAGTAGAAGACAATGAAAAACTCGAAGATGAAAATTTGAAAAGATAGAAGACGATGGGAGTCTCTGTGAAGTTTAAATACCTTTCCTTGGGAACTGGCAAAGTAATGATTATAAAAAGAATGATTACATTACCGGCGGCTAAAAAGGCATTAAATATTGGCGCGGGAATCAAAGCGAACAACAGCGGCTAAAAAGACGAAAAGTGACGCGGGAACCGAAGCGAGCAGAAAAGTCTAAAAAAGCATGATTCTACGAATTGGGAAGGAGAAATAAATACAGGGGAGATGATCCTAAAAATTAGGAAGAACTATTTAAAGGTACCGTATTCCGATAAAGAATGTTCCATACTCCTCAAATTTCGAACTATGAAACATTGGGGGCTTCTGTTGATACCAAATTCAATCTGCTGACTTGGACCAACCATATGAAGACACGTGGCTATCTACATGGCAATAACAAGCACTTTCGAGATGATCATACGCTCCGAGGAACTCTTCTGCTCCGAGGAACAGGACCTCTCCGAGGAACTCATTAGCACCGAGAAGCTCAGGCGGTCCGAGCTGCATCTCGAACAAAGCATTAATAGCTGGATAACCAACTGTTCAGCTGATTCATTAAATGCTTATCATTCAGACGCACACGCAAATAAGGCATTAAATGTATTACCCTTTCATATGTATATCATTTAATGTATTACCCTTTCACATTACAGCCTCAGGGCTATAAATACATTGTACAATCCTCATTGTAATGGAGCTGATCCTGAATCCAAACTTTTGGATCCAGAACGGAATTTCTTGTAATCGAGAATTCTCAAATACTCAGCAATAAAAGAACAGTGGACATAGGCCATTCTTATAAGGCTGAACCACTTTAAAAATCTTTTGTCTCATTTATTTATCTGTGATTGAATTATTAGAGTAATATAATTTTTTACATCAACATAGACTATATTTATAAACATGAAAAATAGTATCCTATAAATCTAAATATATGATGGAACATGGCCTTAAGCCAAATTTTTTATATTTTTTACAACTCGTGTTTAGTCCCCAAAGGATTATGTGTTGGGCTGTCGAGGTGGCACTATACATGGATATTAAATAATCCATGATCATTGTAAGTCTCAGTCATCTGCCGATTACGAACTGAATAAAGATGACCTTATAAATGATAACGACAAAGATGACTTGATACAATTCTATAGGTGTGTAAATTGGATTGAGTGAATCGGACTTGGGGTTGCTCAGAGTCTACTCGAATTGAACTTCCCAAGACCGAGCTCAGCTAAAATAAAATAGGAGCCTAGCCACAAGCCCGACTCACCTTCTATTATGGATTTCGGGCCTGAACTCGATTTCAACAAGAAATTTTTATTTGTTATTTCGTTTAAGACCTAAATAATAAAACAAATGAAATTAAGTTTAGAAAAATATAAAATAAAAATATATATAACCTTTACATAAACATTATAAATTAAAAAAAATATTCAAAAAGAATAAACCACAAAAAATATTACCAAAATCTCTTTAAATCTATTGTTTAGATTCATTACACATTACATGTAGAATTCAATTGCATAATAATAATAATAATAATAATAATAATAATAATAATAATAATAATAATAATAATAATAATAATAATAATAATAATAATAATAATAATAATAATAATAATAATAATAATAATAATAATTTCGAGTTTGGGCCTAATTCGGGCTTAAGCACATGTGGCACATGTTCAACACAAATTATAGTTCGGGCTTGAAATTTTTGCTCAAGCTTAGACCGATTCAAACTCACTTAGGACTCGACCCAAATTTAGTTGGCCGAACGGGCGAGCTTTAGTCTTTCTCGACTCAATTTATAGTCCTACAATCTCATTGCAATTCAATAACAAAAAATTTAAGGATGAAGACAAAAGTCAACTCTATCTTGAATGCTCTAACCAAATGCGTATGTAAATAAGACTCTTGTATTTAAATAAGATCCCCTCTCGTGAGGAAATGAATATAAAACAATATTGCAGCCATGACTTCGATTTTCAGCTAATATTCTCTAGCACTTAAAGTCGTCATTCTCTCCGATAAATAATTAAAACTTATCTCCCTTCCCCATGGATATAGTGTTGGGGATTTATTTCTTAAAACCGTTTATGACATTTATTTTTCAACAAAGGTCTATCGTATTCATTTTTAAATGAGAATCATGTAATACCCCACCGATTTTATTAATTTTCTCGCGTAAGTTGTAATAATATAAAAACCTTGAGATTTAAATCATTATGATTAAGTTTATAGCTACAATTGAATGTTTGGGGCCCTGAATGTAATTGTTGGAAGATTATGGGATAAAAATTGTAAAATTTGGAGAAAAATGAAGACTGGTCATTCGAACGAGTTCAGGTCGTTCGAATGAGAAACCAAGGTCGTTCGAAGTAGGGGATCGAACGAGGTTCAAACAAGATCCCACTGAATAATAGGTCCCGGTCGTTCGAAGTAAGGGATAAAACAAGATACCTTTCTCGTTCAAAGGAGGGGAAATTTTCATTCGAACGAGCGCGATTGAACTTTTAAATCGGGTTACCCTTGTGCACTGTCTCATTTTTAGCCATTGGATTGATGAGTTGTCGACCTCTAGTGAGCCCAGATTGGGCAAAAACGAGATTTTGAGGTTTTTGAGAATTTTTAAAGGGCTGTTTGGGCTCATTTAGGTTATTTTGAGTTGGATGAAGAGAGAGAGAGAGAGAGAGAGAGAGAGAGAGAGAGAGAGAGAGAGAGAGAGAGTGGGGTGGGTCTTCCCCCACTATTTTTAAATTTCTCCACCACAAACCACCATGCTACCACCATTCCTCCACCTTATACCACCTTAGTTTACAAGTATTCCACCGTATTTGAGCCATAGATACCCATTTCCACCATTGTTGGGAAAAGCTACGAATTTTGTAGGTGTAGTTGAAGGTTTGGGAGGAGATGAAGATGAATGATTTATGGAGCTTGAAGAGAGTTTTGATGGAGTTTTCATGGAGACAAACTTAGTGGAGCTATGAAATCTCTTTAAGGCCACCTTAGGAGCTGGGTGGTTGCCATCTTCTTAGACATTTCATGCCTCCCGTTATTGGAGTTTCCTTTGAGGTGAAAAATATTCCACTCTTTGAATTATGACTCTATTTTCTTAGTAGTAGTTTTGTTTGTAGAAATTAAGAGTAGGATGCATATGGGATATAAGATTGATATTTTCTTAGGAGTTGTAAGAAAATGGGTTTTAATGATTTTGAACAAGAATGAGATATTTCAGGAGAAATTAGTGTTTAAACATTTTTATGAAATAAAAATGTTGTTTTGTTGGGAATGAACCATGAGAAAATATTTTAAGGCTTTCTTGAAATAAAGATTTGGGATATTTGTGAAAAAAAAATGTGCTTCAAGAAGTTGGGTGCTAAACATTTTTATGGAATAAAAATATTTGAAATTTACATTTTTATCTTGCTAAAGATATTTGGTAAATTAAGTTTGAGTTCTTGAAAAAATGAAGGTTTTATACCGAAATAGGACATTTGCTTAAAGTTTTGAAGAAATAATAATGTCCTTTAATCTTGAAAAGTACGATTTGCAAGTATTATGAATTTCTAGAATAAACCATGTGTTCAGCCCGTTAAATAGGATTTTAAGATTTAAAATCCATCCTCCCATACATATAAACTTGTATTATTTTTATGATAAACATATAAACAAGTTTAACGAAATCTTATTTTGGTTTAAACATGAAATAAAGAAGAAACCAATTTCAACCCTTATTGTGTGTGAAAAGGTGTTGAAAATGTGATAAGTGTAAGGAATTAAGACTATATGTGTTTATAAAAGGAAATGGTATTTTCGTAGAAAAGTAGTCGTAAAATGGAACTGAGTTTTTTGATAAAAAAAAGTGAAGAAATGCCTAACTTAAAAAATGGTTAGAAAGGTGTTGAAAAAGTGTTAATGGGTTAAAACATTGAGAAATTAGTGTGTATAACATAATAATATTTTGGGGAGATTAACACTTATGAAATTGGAAGAAAATGACAAGTTTCAAAACAAAATGGTAAAATGGTAATTTTACTTAAAGTGGAATATTTTTATAAAATAAAAATGTTTGAAAAAGGTGTTACACAAATTGGTCCTAAAAGAACATGATTTTAGAATAAAATCAAAGATAAGGTGTAAGGGACATAAAATGTTGATTTTTGAAGTGTAATAAATTGGGGTAAAACCTCGGGTTTTGGCTTAGAACTGAATAAAAAGGAAAAATGGAATAATGTGAACATTTGCAAAATGTTTAAACACATTAATAAGGACTCGGATGACATCGGGATAATTAAAGAGGGCCCGAAGCCTTGGGGTAAAAGACCCAAAATCACTGGCCAAGGCATATGGTGGCGTCGCCGCTGGTGTAGAGCCCATTAAAGTACGTAGTTTATTGGAAGATTTCGAGAAAGATCAAGGAATGAGGAACATGTCAGGAAATGGGTTGTATAGTGAAAATGTGTGAAGAAAGCTTAACTTGAATGAATTAATAAATGTTCCTGTAAAGGTTAAATTGGACAAGAAACGTGTAAATTGATTAAGGTCCATAAAGTAAAAGAACGTCAAAGTATAATGGTTACACGGGTGAGTAAAGAAACCTATTAAGTTTTAAACCTAATTAACACAAGGGTGTGTTGTGAAAGGTTTTCAAAAGTTAAATAAGTATTTTCTAACACGGTGTTCGCGTGCGTTGAAAGGGGTGATTTTTGATGAAAATATTAATATGAGGTGGTTTAAATGAAAAGGGTGATTCTGGTTAAATAAAGTGTAGTTGTTCAAGTATTTGACCGCGTATGCTAAGTAAAGGAATAAATTTGCAAGTCAAGACAGAGGAAGTTCTTTGTAAGATTAAGGTGATTTAATCATAATAAATCATGTTTTAGGTAATAAAAATGATTTCACGCATTGTGTGTTTGTGTATGTGTATATATATATATAAAGTAGTTGCATGCACACATAGGTATAATGTGTTAGAGTCTTCTTTCTACCGTTCGATTATAAATTGTATTTGTATATTTTCCACTGAGCATTCGGCTCACACCCTCATCTTTGTTACGACAAGTTAGGTGTGGGTTCGTATTTCGAGAGCATAACAAAGTTAATTACTCTTTTTTATTTTACGTTAGTTGCTCTGTATGCTTGGACTCAGGGGAGGGTTCCCACAGGTCCCCCACATAGTTTGATTTGAAATTAAAATCGCAAGACATTAATTAAAATAAGAATTGAATTAGCAACACTATATAGGTTGTTTCATTGACATTCACACCTAATTCTTGGGCTGGACCAGGTTGACTACGGGTAACCCATAAATTCAGGTCGGGGCATTACAAATGGTATCAGAGCTCTAGGTTCAAATTCCTTTCAAGAGTGATGTGGTGAAGTCGGTAGTGCATCTTTTGACGTTGGTGTTGGTTTGGGCCAGCCACACTAGTTTTGGTGACGGTTTAGTTTGTGTCCTCAATGGTGAAGTCAAAGAGGTTAACATGATGGGTCAATTATTTCCAAGTGTCATGCGACTAAGTTATTTGTTATTAATCACTTTCATGCTTCTGGTTAGATATGTTAATGATTTACGGGTATCCTTACAAGTCAATAATAGTGACACCGTGGTTTTTAATGTGAGATGCTTATGTCGCACCTTTGTTGACGTAGAGTTTTTTAAGAAGTAAATAGAGGGAGATGACGCCCAATGGGCAAGCGATAAAAGTTGCGTATAGTCAACGGTAGAGGTCGATAGTTAGGGCATCGTGACCGAGTAATGAAGATTGGTGATTAAAATGCATATAGCCCCTAGGTGCAGCACTTATAGGTGATTAATGGTAATGATGATATTAGACAAATCAGATCGTTGGGGGCAATACCATGATTGATGGATAGTTCGATAAGCATATAAATTTCATGGGACAATGATTGAGGTTTTGTGCATTCAGTTTTAGTTGATAGGATGCTATCCTTATGGGTAAGTTCCATAGTGATGGTCAACCAATAGATGTATCTCATGAGCCATGATTTGAGTCACTAAACCAAATCTTGTGAATTGTCACGGCCAGGGGGTCACCACCCTGGGCCGTGACCAGCTGATCATGGATTTTGGTCGTGACCATCGTAACATTTGGCGTGACCAAATCCATGACCACATTGGGTCATGGATGCTCATGGAAGTGGTCATGAAATAAATCCCTGACCATTGTGGGTCATGGACCTGGGCTGTGACCATGTTGAGACCATCATCGCTCCAAATTCGCACTAATATTCCCTCCAAGCTTGGTCACGGATCGATTGCGGACTTAGTCACCACACACACACAAAGGGTTATGACCACTTCCTTGCATGGGTCACGGCTATGGGCCGTGACAAGCTGTCATTCGTCGGCATGGCTCCGCTTTATTAATTGGTTGTGGTTGGTGGGTTATGAATCGAAGTCGTGACCATGATCAATCCATAAAAAAATAGGCGCCCAAAGATTCATTTTGTCAATCACTAAAATTTCATTTCCCGACCTCATCTAGTTTTATTCGATTTGGTTGCGATTTCAAAGTTGGATTTGGATTTTGAGTTGCGATTTGGATTTCGAGTTAGGTTTGGTTGCGATTTGGATTTCGAGTCGGATTTCAAAGTTGGTTTACCAATTGGTTTGCTTTTTCATATTTTTCTTGTAAGGTAATACATTTGTGTGTATGTTCGATTTCGATTTCAGATTTGGATTTCTTATTTCAAATTTGTGTGTATGTATGTATGTATGTGTGTGTATGTGTGCATATATGTGTGTATATGTGTAACTATGACACATTGTATTTTTGTGTCAATAGACCCTAAACATTGTATTGGGGTTAATTTTTTACAAAATATTATTCAAAACCCTAAACATTATTTTTTTTGACAAAATATAATTATATGGATTTTTAGTAAGTAAAAAAAATACATCTATCCTGTTGCGGGTCATCATGTGTATTGACATTTTATTAGGGGTTATATGGGTGTCGTGATTTTATTTTGACATAAATATAATTAAAAGGATTTTTTGTACATTGTATTTTGGGTTGTATACTGTAAGGACACAAATTTCCAATTGATTCCTTTGTAGTTTTGGCTCAATTCCAGACAAAAACGTTTGAGTCATACGATAGAGTATATTGATCATCTTTCAAGCCTATGACGTGTTTGTTGAAGACGTAGTGGCCAAGTGTATAAAGCTTCATCAAAATGTTGTGGTTTATGTGCCTCGTTTCAACGTCATTAACAATGGTTCCATGCTCCCAAGGTATGAATGCATTACATATATATATAGGAGCTTGGAACAGTTTATATTGGGTGTTAGGTTTTTAAAACTGCGTTTTGTTTTCAGAATGGTTTCTATTAAAACTTATATGTAAAGTATATAAAAGTTTCTGGGCTTAACAAAGAATTTTTGAACATTCTGTGAGTTCGTTCGAAGTGTCATTCGAACGAGATTGTCGTTCGAACCACAAGTCGTTCGAACGAGACTGCCAACGACTTCCCATTATGGCATACTGGAACTTCGTTCGAAATGTCGTTCGAACGAGATGGTCGTTCTAATGAGATTTCTAACGAGCTTCTAACGAGTTCATACTGGAACTTCGTTAGAAGACTCGTTCGAATGAGAATGTCGTTCGAACGAAATGTCGTTCGAACGAGATTTGGCGGGAACCGTTTTTTAGCACTTTTAAGCAGTTTTCTCTCACTTCCCTACTTGTTTCTTAACTGAATTTTCTCAGACTTTATTATGTGCGGGAAACCATTTTTCTAATCTATCCTTTTCATATCCTTCTAACTCTTAGAGAGTGTTTAAGAGAGCAAAATATAAAGAGAAAAAGATCAAGTTTTGAGTGTTAATTTTCAAAGAGAAAATCATTTACCACTCTAGCTTTCACCCATAGTTTTATGTATCCAAGTTCATATATATATATCTTGCTTGGAGGTTGGCACCGGGTTTATCTCTACACCGAAGTGAAGAGAGTGTTTGGGTTTGCTTCTAAATCCCACAAAGAAGAAGTTGTTTATGTTGATTTACCCACTTGGAGAAAGGCTCCTAGTTCGGGTGACGGTGACCATATAAAGTCCGATCTGTGGATTCCGAGACCGCGGTGGAGCTCCAAGGTTATCCACTAGGAAGAGGTGTCTACAAGAAAAAGCGTCGGGGCTTGAGAGGGATCGAGTCGTGTGATGTAAGTCTTTTGTCTTGTATTTGTAAAACCGTATCTAGTGAATTTGTGGCTAGGGCAGTCCGAGGTTGTTTCCCATCTTGGGTTTTTCCTCGTACATCGCGGCGTAGTGTGATTAATTTATTTTTATTTTGCTTAATGACTTAGAACTCATGCTTAGGATAATTCAAGATAAAAATGGTTTTACTTGTCACACTTAATTTAATTTGGTGCATAATTAAATTTTGGGTAAAGTTTATTTAATTCAAGTAATTTGTTAAAATTGGTTTACCCTATTTTGTTTAAATGAAAAATATGTCTTAGGAAAATTCTAGGACTTGAATTGATTGGTTTAAGTGAAACTAATATGTGTGTGTGTTTAATTAATTCTCACTTGTGTTTAATTTTAATTTGTTAAAGAAATTAAAATTTGCTTTAAGTTGAACCATCACAACAACGCTTCCGCATCTGTTTCATAAGAAGGAAATAATATTTCTTAGAGAAATTAAAAAGGGGGCCCTCCGGGTGATGACTTCATATACGTGTCGTGATATTGTATTAAGGGTTATATGCGTATCATTATTTTTTTGACAAAAAATAATTAAATTGATTTTTTTTGACATTGCATTGGGGGTTATATGTGTGTCGTGATTTTCTAATAGTAAGTCCCACTGTGTTGTCTTCGTGTGGCAATTAAGACTTGCGTCAGTCGTCTTATCGTGTCTTGTCGTCGTGTTATTCATGTTTTACTTGTATTTTTGTGTTATTCATGTTTTTATAATTCTTTAATTCTTTACTTCTTTACATTAAATATGAATCGCAAATAGGTGTGCATATTAATAACTCAGTCGTTTATAGGTATGATAAATGACCTTACTAGAGTGAGATATTTTGATTATGGGTATGCGTTTTATCACGTAGATGATAGAAGGAGTACGGGATAATTATTGGTTATTGATTTGGTTTTTGGATACTATGTTGGATTTCTTGGATTGATAATACACATATACTTTTAACTCTCTCATAATAAACCCTAAAAAAATGTGTTACAAACACTTACGACAGGTTATTGTTGGGATTTCACATCAATGAGGTCCAAAATGCAAAGGGTTAAAAGACGAGTAGTGATGAATCAAAACTATAGTCAAACTAATATACCCTAATACCCTCATATACGTTTCTTAGGAAACATGAGGCACGGTGATAGTCACTGGTAATAAGAGTGAAAGAGGATGCAATTGAACCACATACATAACTCTTTTGTTAGTGCGCGCCATATAGAGGGTACTCCTATTTATATGTATGGAAATAAAAAGATCGAATAATTTAACTCACTTGTAAATCATGGAGTTGATCGCCAGCAAGAGTACCTGTTCAATCATATTTTATTTTCCCTACTAGAAAGTTGGGATGACGCTATACAAAATATATTTCACACACATAATCTCGACATGGCCCTGACCTTGCTTATGTTGTTGGAGAAGGTAGAAAAAAATCCACCCGTTATGCATACAACTGCGTACAGAGAGCATTGACATAGATTGTGATGTCTCACGCCATATACATGTAAAAATGAATCTTACCAACAAGTTGAGAAAGATGGGATTCTGAGTTCATGTCACGGATATCTGCACATCAATCATATATACCCTTCCTCCTAGTTGGCCACGTGCAAAAATTCATAGGTTCTTAAAAACTAATACTGAATAGATGGGGATAAGACATATTGAAAATATACTAAAGTCTTACTCTGACAAGGTATATATATATATATATATATATATATATATATATATATATATAAGCTTGATTAATTAGTTATAATTTTATATTATTATAATTATTTA
Organism: Sambucus nigra; assembly: GCA_949130495.1. Lineage (NCBI taxonomy): Eukaryota > Viridiplantae > Streptophyta > Magnoliopsida > Dipsacales > Adoxaceae > Sambucus > Sambucus nigra. Next base: position 602,182,461 of record OX422212.1, on the reverse strand, counting down.
GTCGCTTATGATTTTTCATTTTTGTAAATAATGTCCGGAGGAAATAATCAAAACGTAACAAGTGACGAGGTGACACCCCAATGAGTGCACAGCCTGAATTCTTAAAACTAATGGTTAAGCAATTCACAACTCCACCAATGGTTCAATACACACCAAATCCAACTCCAAGTGCTCCAACGCCCCCATCCAGCACTCCCGTTGCTCCAACACCCTCATTCAGCGCTACCGACACCTCCCGCTAAAATAAAAAGAGGCCCAATAGGTTCTCCCTTCTCAGGGATAACCAGCAGGTGATTGTAATGACCCGTTGAACTTTAAAGCCTAGTGTCTATCACTGGAAAAAATGAACGTAGGGGTCAGTGGACCAGACAACTGAAACTTTGTTGATCAGACCATGACATATATGATCACTTTCGACCGTTCCATGAATAGGGTTCTTTCTTGGGCTGCTAAATCATTGAGGACATACATGAGAAACCTTCGAAAGAAATATTTCCCGAAAAAGGCAGCGAGCTCCGATATTTTGGCTTTGAAAGATAGAATGCCTCCAATTGTTGAAATGCCGATGGAGTAGTGCAATAATCTTTTGGAGAATGAGGCGAAGGAGAAAAAGTTTGTCCAAATGGAGAAAAATAAACATAATAGGGTAAACTAAACTGATATCCACAGGCTGGGCTCCAAATCATATAAGGATTTGAAGAATGAATGAGGGAGTAGGACAAAGGATGGTCTAGATGCTGGTAAACAACCAAATTTGGCCAACTTATACGTTCATGCTCAACGAGACAAAGATAATAAATTCCCACACTTGGCTAAGACGTTAGAATAAATAGAGGCCATTAGCAGTCAGTCATGTTCGATCCCTTTTGATGATCTTGAAAATGATTCCCTGACCCAAACCTTTGGAAAGGACAAAAGGGGGAAAACGAGAGGTGTTGGCTCACATATGATAAAAATAGAATTTAAACATATCGCACCTCTCGTGGATGAGATTTTTTTGTCAGGGATTATATCTCGACCCAAGAGGGATAATAGTTTGGACCGATGGGGATGTCCAGGAGATTAAAAATAACTTGGGATTCTTGTCGAATCAAAATTGGGAAACTTGTGACTTTTTTTGAAGTTTATAGGCCCCCAATGCCTCCTCAAGGTTTCCCTTATCCTTCCCCTTCATGTTTTCATTCCCAAATGCCATCTCCTTCAATATTCCCCTCCTAAATGCTGCCTTCTTCAACATTTCCCTCTAAATTCTGACTCTTCCAACATTCCCCTTCATTATGCCTCTGCCTGTTAAGGCACTTGGATCATTATCCATAACTCTCGGTGACTATGACCAACAATATTATTTCAAGGACGTGGGCAATACGAGGGTTGTTGGTATGTCCACACTCATCTCTGTAGCTATCGAAACTCCAATACACGTCCGAGCTTTGGAGAAAGGTGAGCCTCAAATAATAGTCAATCAAATATACAACGACTGCAGAGATGTACCTGTGTACATTGATAGCGAGGAAGGGAGGGAATTGAAGAACTATGTAGAATCTTTTGTTACTTAGCCAGTTTATCTACTGGTCAACAAGTTCTAATAATATTTTCTTTCCTTTTAGTTGTAATAACATTATTTTTTATTTCAGTTGTAAGAATATAGTTTTAGTTTTAGTTGTAATATTGAGAAGAGTGCGCTTGCGTTCAAATAAGGAAGTTATTTAATTAAACACAGTTTTTACCACTTAAGTCCTAAACATGCATCTATATGTAATTAAATACGATGGTGAAACATGCAAAAACACATATATGAGGAAAAATCCCCAACGGGGCAAAACTTTTTATTTTCACAATAATTTTTGTAAGACAACGACTTACAACGGATTATAATGAAAATACAAGTGATACAGAAATACCCTCGGGTGTCGGTTCTGTTGTCGGCGGCTGGAACAATCCCTTTTCAGTAGGGCAGCAGTGAAGAAGAGAACGGCTTCCTCACAAAGTACTCCAGATGAGTAAATGATTTTCTTGAAGGTTTAAAGATTCACACACATATATGTGAATGGTTTTGTGAATCAAAAAGGTGTAAAAAACCTTAAAAGGTGAAATCTTATTCTAGGCAGATTTCGCAGAATATTGAGATTGCAGAAAGAATTAAAAAACGTGTAGAAGGAGATCAGATATTTATACAAAAATCTAGGCGGTGGCTTGTTCGAACGAGATAGCATGTCGCTCGAACGAGATAACATGCCAATCGAACGAAGGACATAAGTCGTTCGAACGATATCGCGCGAACGACTTGCAAAGTCGCTCGAGCGATCTCGTCGATCGAGGCCATTCGCTTCTACACTTAGAAAAATTCTTCTTTTGATAAAAAATTAATCCAGAATTTAAAATTAATTTTCAAAAACAATTCCCAAATATTTATGCAAATATTTAAAGTTCCAATAAAACATTTTACTGATAAGGCGTAGTGGAGTAGTGGGAATGAGCTGAGCAGCACGTTGCATGTAGCATGATGCACGTGAAGAAAGTGGTTGCATTGAATTCGGATACAGGCCGTCGAGGATGATCGTGTTGACGTGCCGAATGTAGCGGTATCAGAGATATGAACTGTGATCCAGGAGACAAATAGAAAATTCCTAGATTCTACCCCGGACATTTATAGAATTATGTCCTTACAAATCTCCCCCCATGTCTATGCCGGTACGTACATAAAAAAAAAATGAATTATGCAATCAAATGACATATAAGATAATATCCCCATTAAATCCTCAAACTGAGAATACTAAATGACATGTCTCCTAAATCTTCAGCTCTTCAGAAATTGTCAAAGCTTTTCTCATCAGGGTGTGCAATCCAAAAATGAACAATGGTGTACCTACTTAAGCTTCAGCAAATCATTCATAAATCAACCAAAATACCAAAACATAATTCTCCCCCATAATTCTTCTCCCTCTTTTTACGATGTCCCCAAATAGACAAATATGAGAAGCAGAAATGAATGCACATGGAGAATGACACACGGGAATAAACTGCTATTTTTATATTTTTCAAAAATATTTTACACATAGTATACAACAAAGAATCACACCATGAAAGATCACAAAAACAACCAAGTCAGTGACAGCGAAATGAAGGGGTGTGATCAGATTTGATAGGAAAATCAATGCATACAAACATGACATATGTGCAAGATGAATATCGGATACTCCTAACGAATGAACTCAAAGTATTCCTTTGGTGAAAAAAAATGGAAATATAAGATATTGACTCAATCAAATCAACAAATCAAAACTCAAAGTTATTTCCACACCAATAACGTCCAAAACTATTTCATGCTTTTTCAGGACTTTCAAGGAAGTGCAAACCCGTTTATATTCTCCAACCAAACGCCCTCAGATTGTTATTTTGAATAGAGGCTTTTCTAAATTCTCAAACTTTGGAGAATTGAAGGTGAAACCTAAGTGGTCCATATTTGGCATGAATTGCTTTTTATTGCCTTTAAATTTTTGGGCTCTTTTAACCTCTTTGAACCCCCGGATAATAAAATTCCTCCATTTTTTAGGTCCTTTTGAACGGTGGCTTTTGTGCAAAGACGTGATAAATACCTTTCGCATCCCCTCCCCGTTCTTAAACAAACACTCAGTCTCACAAGAAAAACGGTTTTTACATGCAATCCAATCTTTTCAAGTTTTATCGCATATTGTTAGTTGTATAGAAAGAATTGAGATGGAAACACTCAAGCCAACATGTGATAGACAAGTGCAATAATCAAATAAAGCTGTGCATGTGTTCAATAAAGGATATAGGAGTCAAACATGTAGGAAAATATCACTAATCACATCTCAAAGACTCCAATCAATGTAAAGCACATGGATGAAATGATGTAGCGTCTCAAATCTCTATCAAACAGTCACATGGATAAATGGAATGAAATTGTGACTTGGCTATCTTAAATGTTCATCCATAAAAGGTTTATATAAAAAATACAAAAATCTTTTTGGGCTTTTCTAAAATATTTATATACAAAAACAAAAATCTTTTTGGATTTTTCAAAAGAATATATAAATAGTTGTACAACAAAACAATGGTACATATAAAAACAGACTAGCAATAGGAAGCATTAGATATGAACATGAAAAAGCATCCTATTCTAGACATAGACCAACCCCTCGGTCAATTGTGAAAATCCCCAAAGACTTCCTAAGACTCTCAAATCTAAGGGCATCTAAAGGTTTCGTGAAAATATCGGCTAACTGACGGTCGGTGGGAACAAAACTCAGGGATACGACTTTCTCCTCAACTAACTGTCGTATAAAGTGCTCACGTATCCTGATGTGCTTTGTGCGCGAATGCTGGACCGGATTGCGGGATATGTGTATCGCTCTTGTGTTATCACAGGAAATGGTCATGGTGTCCTGTGAAATCCCATAATCCTCCATCATTTACTTCATCCACAAGAGTTACGTGCAATAACTCCCGGCGGCTATATACTCAGCCTCCGCAGTGGACAAAGAGATGGAATTTTGCTTCTTGATCATCCAGGAGACTAGAGCAGAACCAAAATAGAAACACCCATCAGAAGTGCTCCTACAACCATTTACATCCCCGGCCCAATAGGCATCTGAATAAGCGGACAAACGGTTATCAGTATCAAAGGAATACCAAATACAGTATGAGAGAGTCCCACTCACGTATTTAATAATACGTTTTAGAGCAAGTAAATGTGACTCTTTCGGGGACACCACATATCGCGCACAGACTCTAACACTAAAGGCTATATCGGGACGACTGGCAGTCAAGTGGAGAAGACTACCTATCATACTCCGATATAAGGTTTGCTTTACGTCCTTGCCTGAAGTGTCCTTACTAAGCTTGGTAGTGGCACTCATAGGTGTACGTGCATGCTTAGCGGAGTCTAAACCAAATTTCTTCACTAGGTCTCTAGCATACTTGGATTGGGAGATGAACATCCCATCCTCTAGCTGACGAACCTGGAGACCAAGGAAAAAGGTAAGCTCACCTACCATGCTCATCTCAAACTCACTTTTCATCTCCTTTTTAAAGTGATGAGCATGTTAAGAGAACGTGGATCCAAAGACTATGTCGTCCACATAGACCTGGGCAACCAAAATTGCACCGTCATCTCTCCTGACGAACAACGTCATATCAACTCCCCCTCTCTTAAAGCCACGGGCTAAGAGATAGAAATTAAGCCTCTCGTACCAAGCACGGGGTGCTTGCTTCAAACCATACAAGGCCTTTCTCAAATAGTAGACGTGGCCCAGGTGCTGAGGATCTTCAAACCCTTTTGGTTGTTCCACGTAAACCTCCTCCTGTAGAATTCCATTCAGAAAGCCACTCTTGACATCCATCTGATATAACTTGAAGCGCAGATGACATGCGATGGCGAGTAGTAGACGGACGGACTCAAGCCTCACAACAGGAGCAAATGTCTCCCCAAAGTCTACACCTTCTATCTGTGTGTAGCCTTGAGCGACCAACCTAGCCTTGTTTCGGATTATGGTACCATTTTCATCCATTTTATTCTTAAAAATCCATCGGGTACCAATCACATTAGTCTCACTAGGTTGGGGAACAAGTTCCCAGACGTTATTCTTTTTAAACTGAAGCAACTCATCCCGCATAGCAGATATCCAGTGTTCATCCTTGAGTGCTTCTTTATGATTTTTGGGCTTGACTTTGGACGTGTAGCAAAGATGGCTAACAACGTTATCTAGCTGAGCAAGAGTCTTGACCCTTAGAGTGGGATCGCCAACAATGGCAGACGGGTCATGACTCTTGCGAACCCAAGCGGGTGTGTCCCCTAACACAGGAGTGGGGACCACAGAGTGTGGGTGAGGGACTAGTGGATCACTGTCAGACGAGTCCTCATCCAAACACTGAAGGTTAGGATCAATAACCGTCGGAGGTTCGTCATCTTGCACAGTGACGTTTATTGATTCCATAACCTTAGAGCTCTTCAGGTTAAAAACCCGATACGCTTTACTATTCGATGAATATCCTAGCAATATTCCCTCATCGCTCCGGGAGTCAAACTTTCCTAATTTCTTTCTATCCCGTAGGATATAGCATTTACTCCCCAAAACACGAAAATATGCCAGGTTGGGTTTCTTACCTGTCCACAATTCATAAGGTGTCTTAAGTGTGTGTGGACGCAGGTAAACCCTATTCACCGTGTGGCATGCAGTAGACACTGCATCTGTCCAAAATCTCATAGAAATATTACGACCTGAAAGCATAGATCTAGCCATTTCCTGGATCGTTCTATTCTTTCTCTAGACAATCCCATTTTGCTTAGGAGTTTTCACAACAGAAAACTCATGTTTGATCCCAAGGCTATCACAATACAAATCTGCCTTTGCTTCCTTAAATTCAGTGTCGTTATCACTACGTATCCTGTTAATAGTGACTCCGTGTTGATTTTGCAGGACACAGCACTTGGTCGTTAAAAACTCTACATCATCGAATTTCTCTCTCAGAAAACCTACAATGGAGTACCTGGAGAAATCATCCACCATCACGAGGATATACCTCTTACCACCCAGACTCTCAGTACGAGTGGGACCCATAAGATCCATGTGTATAAGCTCAAGAACACGAGAGGTGGTAATGGAATGCAACTTCCTATGGGGACTACGAATTTGTTCTCCCAACTGACAGGGTCCACAAACCGTCGAAGTTGGCCTTCCAAGAGATGGTAAGCCACGTACTAGGTCCTTTTTAACTAAGCGAGTGATATCTCTAATATTTACGTGACCTAGACGTTGGTGCCACAGATCCATAGGAGTGATCGTGACGCTGTTACAGACAAGTGAGGAAGTAGGCACAGTCCCATAACAATTATCCTCGGTCCTCACCCCTTGCATTAAGAGTTTATTGGCTTGATGGTAAACATTACATGCGTCCCGATCAAACTTTACTGCAAAGTCAGTGTCGCACAGCTGGCTAATGCTGAGAAGGTTTATTTTTAAACCTTTGACGTACAACACATTCTCTAGCTTAGGAAATCCTGGTAACACTACAGTACCTCATCCTATAATTCTAGACTTGCTCCCATCTCCAAAGGTGACTCTGCCGTCCTGATAATCCTCAAGAGATGTAAAAAATGAGGCATCACCTATCATATGTCTGGAGCATCCACTGTCAAAATACCACTGTGAGGTATTATGTGCCTTGAGAGAGACATGAACAGCAAAGGCCTTTTTATCTTTCTTAGGTACCCAAGAAGTGGTGACCTTTTGTTTGCCTTTGTTGTTGTTGGTTTTAGCTGGAATGTGAGAAGCATTCCCTGACGGCAAAGACATCCGTCGGAATTCCTCCATCAAACTCTGAGTCGTGGCAGCTAAAAACTTAACTCGCTCTCTCAGACTAGTAAAATCATCAGTATGCTGATGTGGAGCAGTTGTACGTCGTGTCCGACCCATACTATAGCAAAACTCCCTGAGGTGGCCTTTTCTTTTGCAATAAGTACAAAAGAACGCAGTCAAAGGCGGACCTTAGTTTGCTTTCTTAGTCGAACTCTCCTTCGAGGTTTTTGACGATGGGTATAAGGAGTCGTAGTAAACTCAGGTACTGGTCCAGGTGCAATTTGGGATGTGGAGGCACCATCATAACCAATTCCCTGCCGATCACCAAAACCTAAAGCGGGGCCGAGGAGCATCTTTCCCATTTTCTCAGATCTGTCCTCGATATGTACCTTGACTTCCCGTGCTTTCTCAAGATCATGAGTCAGCTGGGCAACAAGGGCTTCAAGTTTCTTTTGAGTCTCCACGGAGGAATGGAGCTAACTCGTAAGACTAGCCACTTGTTTAGTCAAGTCCCCTCTTTCTTTCTCAAAAGTGTCTCCCTCTCTAAACAAACTTTCTTTCTCAACACAGGCAAATTCTCTCTCTCTCTAAGCAGTGTAGGTGGAAGACTCTCTCTCTCTCTCGCTTTTCTTAATTCTTCCTCTAAGCCGGTGATCTTAAGGACTAACGCTTTGTTACCCTTTTTAGTTTTAAATGACTCAGAATATAACTCAGTGTAGGCGCGTTGAATATCACTCTCGCTCTCACTTGTGTCATCCTCCCCCTCACTCACATCACTCTCACCGTCGAGGTGTCCCTGTGAAGCATCATCCTCATCGTTGTGAGGAGAACTAGAAGTGCTCACATGACTAGCCATGAATACGGTGAAGTTACACTCATGCGGTGACTCGACTCCAGAATCCACCGACTCGACCTCACTGTCATCACTAAGAGTAGCATTAAGAACAACTTTCCCTTTCTCTCTATTCAGACGTGTGGCACACTCAAAGGCTCTATGACCCCTACCGTCGCATTCAAAGCATCTCTCACTTTCTTTCTTAGGAGGTTCTTTAAAAACTTTTTCATTTTTCTTTTCAAACTTATTTTTCTCAAATTTCTTTTTATCTTTAAAATTGCCATTTTTCTTAAATTTGAGAATCCTCTTGAAATTTTTTGCAAAAAGAGTCAAATCATCTAAGTCAAAACACAATCAGAATCTGACGTGTCAGTCTCTCTCTTTCTAGATGACTCTTCCCTCTTTCTAGCCGACCCCTCATTCTTTCTCTCTTGGGCATTAAGTGCAATTACCTTATCTTTAGACTTAACAGTTTTAGGGAACATATCAATTTCATATGTTTGCAAATCTCCTACAAGTTCTTCCAATTTTAGCGTATTTAAATTACCCATAGAATTTAGCACAGTGACTTTGGGGATAAAACACTTAGGCAAAAACGAAGAATCTTTTTGACAACTCTAGCATTAGGAATATGTTCACCAAGGTTAAAGATAGTATTAACAAGGTCAGACAGTCTAGCATAAAAATCATCAAAACATTTAGTTTCATGCATGGTGATGGTTTCAAATTGAGTTGTCAAATTTTGTAATTTAGACTCTTTCACAGCATTAGTTCCTTCATGGGTGAGTTGTAAAACATCCCATGCCTCTTTGGATGTGGTACACGTCATTATGCCTTTAAACTCATCAGGTGTGACAGACCCAAAAATAGCACTTAAACCCTTAGAATTGAATGACGACCATTTATATTCGTCTTCAGTCCAATAAGTGGCAGGTTTTAAATTGATCACATTATCAATGGTGACGGAGGGAGGAGTCCACCCTCTTTCAACCAAAATCCAGACACGTTCATCAATGGCTTTTAAAGCAGACCTCATGCGGGCTTTCCAATATGCATAGTTTGTCCCGTAAAAAACTGGCATTTTATTATATAACTTCTCCATAATGAACACACTCGTTTTCAAAAAAATCAATTTTTCAGAAAATTGATATCTTAGAAAAATTTTGCTAAAAATTACACGGTAAAATTGTGTAACTGGCACTGATACCAATTTGAGAAGAGTGTTCTTGCGTTCAAATAAGGAAGTTATTTAATTAAACATAGTTTTTACCACTTAAGTCCTTAACATGCATGTATATGTGATTAAATATGATGGTGAAAAATGCAAAAACACATATATGAGGAAAAATCCCCAATGGGGCAAAACCTTTTATTTTCACAATAATTTTTGTAAGAGAACGGCTTACAACGGATTATAATGAAAATACAAGTGACACAGAAATACCCTCGGGTGTCGGTTCTGTTGTCGGCAGCTCGAACAATCCCTTTCCAGTAGGGCAGCAGTGACGAAGAGAACGACTTTCTCACAAAGTACTCCAGATGAGTAAATGATCTTCTTGAAGGTTTGAAGATTCACACACATATATGGGAATGGTTTTTTGAATCAAAAAGGTTTAGAAAACCTTAAAAGGTGAAGTCTTATTCTGGGCAGATTTTGCAGAATATTGAGATTACAGAAAGACTTAAAAAACGTGTAGAAGGAGATCAGATATTTATACAAAAATCGAGGCGGTGGCTCGTTCGAACGAGATAGCATGTCGCTCGAACAAAGGACATAAGTTGTTCGAACGATATCGCGCGAACGACTTGCAAAGTCGCTCGAGCGATCTCGTCGATCGAGGCCATTCGCTTCTACACTTAGAAAAATTCTGCTTTTGATAAAAAATTAATCCAGAATTCAAAAATAATTTTCAAAAAAAATTCCCAAATATTTAAAGTTCCAATAAAACATTTTACTGATAAGGCGTAATGGAGTAGTGGGAATGAGCTGAGCAGCACGTTGCATGTAGCATGATGCACGTGAAGAAAGTGGTTGCATTGAATTCGGATACAGGCTGTCGAGGATGATCGTGTTGACGTGTCGAATGTAGTGGTATCAGACATATGAACTGTGATCTAGGAGATAAACAGAAAATTCCTAGATTCTACCCTGGACATTTATAGAATTATGTCCTTACAAATATTTTTTTTTGTTTCAGTTGTAATACTATTTTCGTAATTAAACTAACTTCTTGTATGCAACATGACATTTGTTTGAACCTATTAACACAATATTGAAATTTGAAGATTATTACATGGATTTCCCACAATATATAAAGAGTGGATAAGAGAGACTAACCAAATAACAAATAATAATGTAAATGGCGTTCAAGAATTTATTAAATACGCTTCCAAAAATCTTATATCCATTAAATATGAAGAGATAAAAAACCCTTCTTCGTGAGCATAAACTTATGATCTTTAGAGATATTATTTACTTGTTCTCTAACCTCAATTATATTTTTATTCTTGATGGATTTCTTCTCTTTCGATTTCATACACTTAAGGAGACTTTTGAGTGATCCCAAATATTTTAAATGCCAAAAATTTTTAGTATACCTTCACATATTCTAGGTGTTAGTTTAATTGGCTACTCTCGGTTCCTTTCTACTTGAATAATAGATTTCTTCATTTATAGTAAAGACTTTTTTTGAAAAGGTCCAAGGGAAACAATGTTAATTATTGATCAAGACATTGAGGTGTTAAGATACTCACCGATATTATAGAGTTCTCCGCTTACTAATATTAGTGGAAAAAGTTAGATGTGGAGGTAGCATAAATAGCAATGTAAGATATAAATCCCATTTATAAGTTTTTTCCAAGCTTTAGTGAGATTTTTGGATTGACCTAATGTTTTTCATGTTATTGGGTTTAACCTCATACATCCAATTTGGGGTATCAATTTGTCTTTTACCTATGATTTATCATCAAAATATTTACCAAGATTAAAATTTGGATTATAAAATGAATCATTGGTAAATTTTATAACATATACATTTTACGGTGTGCTTAATGTTTCCACTATTAAATTAGGAAAATAAATTTTAATGGTCAACCTCCTTTTTAAAATTGCACAAAGGTCACTCTCAACATAAATACCAACTACAATAGACGGCGGGAGTGCACCCTTGGAGCCTTATATTTATATGGTGAATAGTTTTGACATTGTGAGTGTAGGGAGAAAATGCTTAGAGATACATATCTCATGTCCTTGCTTCTGTAATTACACCTAGAGACATATAATTAAAGATAACCAAATGATCATTTTGTTACCCAAGAGAATTGAACGATACGTGCTTTCCCCATAAAAGTGAAGGATATTTACCTTATCATTATGCCGATTTCCAAGAAGGTCGAGATGGATATTACTCCATATATTTATCGAGCATCACTGTAACATTTCATATATTAAGTTCAGTACATATGACTTATAGCTTATTAATATAAGATGATTATATCCAAAATTTCTTTCATAATCCATCCATGATTCACTTGGGAGAAGGGGGAGGGGCGAGAGGGGGGGTTCTTAGGGATGGTTATAACGAGTTTAATGGGAGGCACAATGACTTTAGATTTTTTATGAGCAAAAAAAGTGTGTGTTTTTTGTGTACCTACGGCTCCAGTGCAAGCCGATCACTCAAGTAATAGATCTGGTAAGACATGGTCGACTTCTCAAGGAATAGGCCGCTAACGACGAAGGTATGGTTTGTATCCTAAAGCTAGGCTTTGAATCCTAAAAGAAAAAAAAAATGTAATGATTCTTACTTTAAAAGATTTCTAATTTCCTACGAAATTAAATTATGAAATTGCAAATTTAAACTAATCAAAGCGAAAATTGAATTTGATTTTAAAATAATTTTGGAAAATTAGGTTGGGATCCACTCCCCCAAACCGTAGAGTTCCGATAATGAATATTAAATTCTGTAAATTAATTAATTAGTTAAAAGAAAAATGACAAATAAATTCGAAGCACCAACCTGAATTGGTCAATAAATTAATAAGCGTGATTAAGATATTCACCAACACATATAATGCATCCTCAAACACTTGGATTGTTTTCAACCAACTGAATTAAGAGGCCTACATAAATAGCCTTGCTCAATATATCAAGATCGAGAAATTAATTATTTATGACGAATTTTACGTTTAAAGTAAAAAACCCTAGGTTGGGTTCATGTTCCCCAACCTACAAAAAATTTAGCTACACATGGAAATTATTTTTATGCAAATTATATTAATCACGCAAGCATTCATATTGAAATATAAAGAAGAAAAGATTTAGAATTGAATATTTGAATTTCTTATAATTATATAAGAAATCCCCACTTAATAATGAGTAAAGTATATTTATTTAGACTCCTAATACCTTTATATAAGGGCCAAAAAATAGCCAAAGTGCTAAACATACGCTCCAACAACTCTAGCTACAACATAGGAAAAGATAAAGAATCTTGCACAAAATCGAACCTACGAGCCAAACCGAACATGTTTAGACCGAACCCATCATATAGGCTAACCGATTCACTCCAGAATCGAACTAGTTTGGTTTTAGTACTGTTTTGTGCATTTGGAATTACAAGGACTTTTCCCCACTTGCAGTTTTTATCCCTGAACTTTTTTCCAATTTCAACCCGCTGGAACTTCTTCACCATAACTTGGAATGAGGAGCCGTTTCTTCCTATGTTCTTGTGAACTCGATATATTCAAATTTTATGTTGGCTCCTTGTTCGAGTTTTTGGTTGGAAAATAACTATTTTTCCCTTGGCTATCTTTTCTAGCATGGTTTTCATCACTTTGCACTATTCTCTTATGTCCAATTGCACGAATTAGCTGTAAAACACATGAGAAATATACAAAATAAGAAACACGTGCCAAAAAGGTTTGTTACAATAAATATGATCAAAATTCGGGATAAATGTGATGTTCGGGATCGTAAAAATACTTAAATTAGAGGGATAAATATAGAATATTCATGCCGAATCAAACCCCCCTAACTTAGAACGTTGTAAGTCCTAAGAAATGTAAAAGAATAAAAAATAAGGTCTATAAATTGCATTTATTAACTAAAGTATAGAATAAGTATTTTGCACCCATGCGATTGCATTTAGCATATGCAACAAGCCGTTAAACCCCTAGGTTAGCCTAGTAGGATGAGTGGTGTCTCGTGAGAGTTTTGCAGTGAATTTACCCATAAAATTCATTTTTTACCACATGGTACGACTCAAAGGAAATCAAACTAATTAAAAGTCGTATAATTTAAATTCCAGAAAATAATCAGAAAATTTTATTCGATAAATGTCAATTCATAGTGTGTGCGTGTGTGTATGTGTGCGAAGTCAAAAATTAACCGTTAACATCTACTGATTGATCATCACGTTACTTTTTGAAAATTTGCTTTGATTTCAATTTCTCACGAGATGCACACACAAACGAATCACTCATATAGTGGTTTTTTCTCTCGGTGTGCATGAAATTAAAAGCAAATATAATAAACACGAGCTCACACACACTGATTGAAAGATGAAAATTTTAGGGTGAAAAGTGTAAGGACATATTTTCATAGATCCGTTATCAATTTATTATGTCATATACCTCTACACCATCGAAGAGCATTCAAGAGACATCTACATCAAAGACGGATCCGAACTACTCAAGTTCTTCATCATATTAGACTCCGCGAAGTTTACTTTGGTAAGGTTATGTTTTAAATACCTTAGCATTTCACTTAAAGTGTTGGGATATTTTTATGAAATATTTTTCTAAAGATTTTGTTCTCGGACACGTTTTCGTAGAAAAATCATAACTAATTCATAAAAAAATCAGAACGATACGAAACTGGCGGCCACGCGTTTATTTTGAAATTTTCTACAGGATCGCGTGGAATCTCGTTTGATAGGTCGTTCGAACGACCTTCTTTTGCCATTCAAATGACATAGCATCTCGTTAGATCTCGTTCAAACGACATTTGTCCTTCGTTCGAGCGACTTGCTGATCTCGTTCGAACGAGCTCTGTTTTTGAGGCGGCGTGATTTTCTATAAAATCTCATTCTCTGGTTCCGTTTTCATTAAGAAGTCACAGCGTTTTAACAAACAGAAAAAACTGCGAAAACAGAATTCTTTTAGGCTTCTTCCTTTAGGGATTTAATCATTTTTTGTTTTCAATTCACAAAACTCCCATATGCTTTAGTGAATTGTTTTGGTTTTCAAGAACATACTTTGCTCTTGTGTTATACTTTGTGGTGAGAGCTCTATAACCGACAGCTGCATGCTATTGTGGAGGGAGTCCTTATAAAGTTCACTTGTGGAGGATCCATTTTCTTCTTCATTGCAGCCCTCCTGAAAAGGGAATGTTCCAGCCGACAAACTTGCGGAGAAGCCGTTTTCTTCTTTATTGCTGACCACCTGGAGTTCCTGCAGGAGATCTCAGCCGAGACATCGAAACCGACGCCTGAGGGTATTTCGTATGTCACACTTATTTTCATTGTAATCCGTGTAACCGTATCTTACAAAATTATAGTAAAAATAAAAGGTTTTTCCCCTTCGGGGATTTTTCCTGAAATTGTTTGTTTTATCCTGCATTCTTTATTTTATTGGATAAATCATCAAGATGCATATTTTAGGGTTTAACTAAAATTTGGGATTAATTAAAATTGGATTTTATTTGAGAAGTCGCAATATTTACACTGTATCGATTATTCAAATTGGTATCAGAGCTTATTTAAGAGATCACCACTTTTACAAATTGGTATCAGAGCCTGTTGCACTGAGTTATTTTGTTTTGATCCTGATTTTGCACAAAAATGGCTTTTGATGGTTTTGATGATCTTCGATGTCAAATTTTTGAAAAAGTTAATTGGAAAATTCACACGAACTCTTGTTTTAAATCTTTTGTTGAAAACGATTCTGAGTGGTGTCCTTGTTGTGAGGGTGTTGATCACACGTTAGATGGGTCTACTACAAATTTAAAGAAAAAATTAAATAAATCGATTTCTCAAGTTTCTACCCTTAGTGACTGTGATTCGGAAGAAGAAATCTTTTATGCTTCTAGGCGAGAGTTTCCCATCCATGTGATTAGTAATGAGAGTGAGGGCGAAAAGAGTGAGGAGGAGGAAGAAGAATTGAGTGAGTTGCAAGTTGACTACAATAATTTGTATTTTGAATCTTTAAAGACAAAAAAGGCAAACTTGAAACTTAAAGCTGAATTGAAGAAACGTGCTTTAGATAATGATAATACAGATGCGTTGTTTAAGGATCTTAGGGCATGTGAGGAGATGCTTAAAGAGAAATTAGGATACATTGAGGGTGAGAGAGATAGTCTTAGAGGGTTGATGGAGACTATAAAAAAGGAGCTTTTAGAGTTTGAGGATTCTAGACGTGTACTTGAATCTAGGATAGGTGAACTTGAGGTGAAATTGAAAGATTCAGGTAAAGTGAAATTTGATTTGGAGTCTAGGTCTAAAAAACTTGATAAGATTTTAGGCACCGTCGAGATAAAAAAGGATAGGGGTGGGATTGGTCTTGAAAAATATTTGCACCCATTCCCACACGTGTGAGAGAGCCTCCTAGGATTGTTAAGAAAGAGGCACCTAAGTTTGTTAGGAAAGAGCCCCGTAGGAACATCGTGAGAGAACCTCCTAGGATCATTAGGAGGGACCCACCTAGGCAAATTCGGAGAGAGCATCCGAGAAATTTGAGGAGAGGGCCACCTTTAGGTAGCACACACCGCCCGATTTACACTTGCACACATTGCGGTAGACAAGGTCATCGTAGGCGCTTTTGTTACAAGCTTTTAAATGGACCTAGGAAGGTTAATAGAAGAATAAATTCAATTCCCCACACCCCCACACCTCGTTACACATCGATTTGGGTCAGGAAATTGGATTTAGAGGCTTATGGTTTACTTGTCCACGATTCCCGTTTGCTTGCACGTGATTCACCACATGTGAAATATTTTGGTTGATTGTGTTGGATGTTTGTCATACACTAGCGACGCATCATGTTATACTCTTTCTAGTGTTATGACTCACTTTGATGTAGCGCACATTGGTATATTTGTTGTATTTATGTGTTTCGCTACCGTTTTAGCACTGCTTTGGATATGTTTGCCCCTTACTGGTACTTTTTTCAAGAAATTTTTTCACTGGGAAATATTATTTTATTTTTCTGGGAATCTGGGAAATTTTGGCAGATCGTGAGAAGTCGTTCAAACGACATTACATGTCGCACGAACGATATCTGTCTTTCATTCGAGCGACTTCCTCAACTCGTTTGAGCGAAGTCCCTGGCTCGTTCGAACGACAGGCTGAATCTTGCTTCTGATTGGTTTGTCGTCCTCTGGGTTATTTTAATATTTTGGTACTGCTGGAAGTATTTTTGGACTGTCTGGAAATTCTAATTTTTGATTCCCTTCTGATTTCAGTACCCGGTGTTCATATGCTTAGGTTTTTGGTACTGATGGGTTGCTTCTGCGTTGTTTATTTGCAGTTATTCTTGGTATCCATGCTTAATTGATAACACTACATTGCTCATTTATCACATATGCTCTCATTGTGGATTCTCTTGTGTGATTACTGTTTGCTAGCATAGGATGTTGCGCATATCGATATTATATGCCTATTGCTGGTTGTATCATTTTGTAGTTATATTTTTTTTCTGTTTGAAAATTTTGAAAAAATACAAAAAGATTTTATTTTGATAAAAATTTTGAAAATCCAAAAAGATTTTTTTATTTTGTTTACACCGTTTATGGATAAACACTTAGTATGACCGAGTCACAATTTCATTCCATTTATCCATGTGACTATTTGATAGTGTTTTGAGACAATAGGTTAATCCATCCATGTGCTTTATAATGTTTGGAGTCATTAAGATGTAATTGAGTGTTACTTCCTACAAGTTTGACTCATAATTTCCTTTATTCCACACATGCACGGATTTATTTGATCATGTTGGTTGGGTGTTTTCATCTCATTCTGTCCTTAAAATAAATCAAGTGCAATAATACGAGAGTAATAAAATTAGTGCATGTAAAAACCATTACCCGTGAGGAATTTATTTAGTTTGAAAAAATGATGAGTGAACACGGGAAAGGGCTGCGAGTGAATAATAATCACGTCATGAAAGCCACCGTTTGAAAAGAGCCCACACAAAAAATTAAGGCAATAAAAAAATGAAATATGCCAAAAATTTGGCCCAATAGGTTTTCTCTAAGTTGAGAATTTAGTACCTCTTTAGATATAAAGAATTGAATTAATATATATGAGGGAGTTTTGGATGGATATATCAATGGGTTTGCACGTCCTTTGAAAAGTTCTCGAAACGGCACTAAATAGTTTTGTACGTTATTGGTGTGGAAATCATTTAGACTTTGATTTGTTGATTTGATTTAGACGATGTCATTTAAATTCAACAATTTTTACACCTAAGGATTCTTTTGATGTTCATTCGTTAGGGGTACACGTATGCAACATGCACATATGATTGATTGAGTTTATTTACCTATCGAATGTATTCACACCCATACATTCCATTTCCATGGCTTGGTTGTTTTAGTTTAAATCCATGGTGTGATTTTTAGTATCTTATTTTTGTATGAAAAATTGAAAAATCCAAAAATAGTTTGGCATTATGGGGGAGATTTGATTATTAATGCTTTATTATTATATCATTTCAAACTCGATGCATCACGAAGGTATTTTGCTTTTTCTTATGTGTGTAGGTACAAAGATTGAAGATCATGATGTTGCACACCTGATGAGAAAAGCTTTGAGATTTGACGAAGATGATTGAAGAATAGTTTTGAGGTCTTGCAAATTTATTCATGTGAGGGTAGATTTATATAGGCATTTTGGTTTTTGATAATTCAAATTTTTTATGTATGTACCGGCATAGACATAGGGGGATATTTGTAAGGACATATTTTCATAGGTCCGTTATCAATTTATTATGTCATATACCGCTACACCGTCGAAGAGCATTCAAGAGACATCTACATCAAAGACGGATCCGAATTACTCAAGTTCTTCATCATCTTAGACTCCGCGAAGTTTACTTTGGTAAGGTTATGTTTTAAATACCTTATCATTTCACTTAAAGTGTTGGGATATTTTTTTGAAATATTTTTCTAAAGATTTTGTTCTCGGTCACCTTTTCGGAGAAAAATCGTAACTAATTAATAAAAAATCAGAAAGATACCAAACTGGCGGTCACGCGTTCGTATCGAAATTTTCTACAGGCTTGCGTGGAATCTCATTTGATAGGTCGTTCGAATGACCTTATTTTGTCATTCAAACGACATAGCATCTCGTTAGATCTCGTTCGAACGATATTTGTCCTTCGTTCGAGCGACTTGCTGATCTCGTTCGAACGAGCTCTGTTTTCGAGGCGGCACGATTTTCTATAAAATCTCATTCTCTGGTTTCGTTTTCGTTAAGAAGTCACAGAATTTTGACGAACAGAAAAAACTACGAAAGCAGAATTCTTTTAGGCTTCTTCCTTTAGGGATTTAATCCTTTTTTGTTTTCAATTCACAAAACTCCCATATGCTTTAGTGAATTATTTTGGTTTTCAAAAGCATACTTTGCTCTTGTTTATACTTTATGGGTAGATCTCTACAACCAACAGTTGCATGCTATTGTGGAGGGAGTCCTTATAAAGTTCACTTGTGGAGGAGCCATTTTCTTCTTCATTGCTTCCCTCCTGGAAAGGGAAAGTTCCAGCCAACAAACTTGCGGAGAAGCCGTTTTCTTCTGCATTAATTGCTGACCACCTGGAGTTCCCGCGGGAGATTTCAGCCGAGACATCGAAACCAATGCCTGAGGGTATTTCGTATGTCACACTTATTTTCATTATAATCCGTGTAACCGTATCTTAAAAAATTATAGTGAAAATAAAAGGGTTTTCCCCTTTGGGGATTTTTCTTGAAATTGTTTGTTTTATCCTGCATGCTTTATTTTATTGGATAAATCATCTAGATTCATGTTTTAGGGTTTAACTAAAATTTGAGATTAATTAAAATTGGATTTTATTTGAGAAGTCGCAATATTTTCGCTGTAGCGATTCTTTAAATTGGTATCAAAGCTTATGTAAGCGATCACCACTTTTACAAAAAGATCTCATGAACGGATTACGGTTGCTGGGCGACGGGAAAATATCGTTCTTTATTCGCACTGATTTGTCTCATTAATATATATGTGTTTTTTAGGTCTCTACGCGGTGATCGATTTCGTTATTCGAGCTCGGTTAGGACTTTTTTTGGGTCAAGGGTATTTTGGGGACTAATGGATATTTCAAGAAATTTCGAAGTTAGAAAATTTTAGGTGAAGGTCGATTGGTACTTTTTCGGGCTTTCGCTCATTTTTCTTATTTTTTTGTTTCATTTTTGTTTTATATTTTTTATATTTTCATATTTTTCTCTTTTTTAATTTGATATTTTTTCCATTTTTCGGTCCCTTTTTCTGTGCCATATGGACTTAAAATTCTGACTTTTTACGATTTTCACAACTCTAGACCAATTTATTTTTCGAGTTAAGAAATGAAAGGGATATAAATTTTTGGTTCAATTTGGATTTCAAAAGTTGGATATTTTTCTAGATTTTTTTGGCAAATAGTTTTGGTTAGCAAACGATGGGTAACTTCATGTGTTCGAATTACAAATCTAATTACTATATTCATCTCGAGATTTATTTTTATTTTTATTTTTGAGACATTTTTTACCACATTTTAAATAAAAAAACTCCATTTGCTTTCTGTAACCAATCAAAACAATGAATTAGAGATCAATGAAGATTTTACTACTAAAAGAAAGTTTGAGTTATTTTAACTCGAATTGATTTAAATTACTTGAAAATTAGGATTGGCATAAAAATCTCATCAAGCTAAAATCTCCACATTTATTCGTATAAGTCATCAATTTTCATTCACTTTCCATTTTAGATCAATTTCGTCTTAAGGCATAATTTTTTTTACAAATTGAGATTTGAAACAAAAAATTTGTAATATTTTTAAGGATTTTAAATTCCATTTTTTACATATTTTCAAAAAAATATTTTTGACTTTTTGAAAATTTTCCATTTTTGGATTTTTTTTGAAATTTTTAAAATTTTTGGGCATTTTAAAATTGTGAAGTTTTTAAAAGACGTACTTGTACCCCCCCCCCCCCCCCCCCCCCGGACATAGACTTTTATTTGTCCTCAATGTGAAGGACTAAAATTTAGATAAGAACAGAAGTAGGTGCGAAATTTAAAACAAACAATATTTAAAATGGACTAATGACACTATATGAACACAAACACTTTTATTCATAAGAGAGAGTAAATATTACATAGCTTCTTAAAGCCAAAACAAATAAAGTAAAGAACATACATAAATAGTGAACACCCAAAAGATACTCAATGTGATAGGTTGGGGGCCTTTGAGTCCCGGGCATAAGGATCCATGAAATAAGAAGGTAAATCGGCACCTGGGCCCAGGCTAAGTCTATATAAATTGGAATGAAAATGCATCATCATTGAGGTGTCGTGACGGTAGTTAGCTCTAAAATCATCCCGGTATTGGAAATATTCCACAAGAAAATCGTCAATTTGATACTCGAGGTGGTCCATACGGTTATTTATGACCGCCATCTCGTATGCGCGCTTATCAAAATCACCCTCAAAATCTGAATCCGCCGGATCATCATTTTCTTTCTCACTGGGGTTGACGTCCTCACCCACATATTCTTCTTCTTCGGTCTTCTCTCCTCCTTATCCTCCCTCCTATATTTCAAAGTCCTCAAAAATCGGTGCGGGAGGAGGAGGTTGATTACCGGCTTCACACATGCTCCTATCCATCGAGGTTTCGTTAATAGGCTTGCGCACACGAGCCTTCTCACTCCATGGTTCGACCGTCGTCTCTAAGTATAGGCAGGAGATTAAACGACCATACAACAAAGAAGTCGTACCCGCGGAGTCATGCGCTGCATTTTTGATCTCGTCAAAGTATATGAGCGAGAGGCAAATCTTGGCCACAGTGTTGAACAAAAAGTATAGAAAAATCACGTGTCATAAGGGAATCGCCGAATCATTCTTCAGTGGTAAAATGGTAGCACACATAATGTGCTTGGCCAGCCGGGTGCGAGTAGGTAGACTCCCGGATGGAAATGTCTCTCTATACACAGCCGTCGCTTGGTTCAGGCGATGTCATTTCAGTGGTATGGATAGGTATAGGATTGATAGTATTTCACACCCGTCGCTTGCATTTTTCTCTTAACAATTTTTAGAGAGAACAACATCATCAATATATGCCTCGTAGTTCCTGGCAAAACTGTGGACGAGGGGTCCCATAAAATAATCGGGCAATACGCTCATAGATCGGATCCTTGTCGCGGCGTACCAATTGTGCCACCTGAATTTGGAGAAGGGGGACACAACATTTTACGGGAGACCGTCCCAAATAATAGGTCATTCAATAAACAAGGTCGGATGAATGATAAAACATGCATGGCACTAATTCCATTCTTGGGGAGAACAAAACATTCCACTCTTATTGACTTCTTTCACGTTGATTGAGTTTTATTTTTTAGGTATTACTTGGTAGATATGTAATTTCAAGGATGGGAATTTAGGAAAATTCTAGGAAATGAAGAGATGGTAGATTTAAGGAGGAATGGGGTTGATAGGGGTATTTAAAAGTTGGAGATGGAGCAAAAATGGAAGGTTTGGTTTGGGGGTGGAATGAATGGGATTGGTTGGTGAAAGGTTTGGAAGACGAAAAGAGGTTTTTCAGTGTAAATTCGTGTATGGAGGAAATGGAAAATCATTGGGGCGGAGGGAAAGTGAAAAGGTGTGAGGGAAATAAGAATATTTCATGTAAAAATTCATGCATTCTCTTCAGAAAAGCGAACCAGTTTGTATGAGGAACCACAACAGTTCACTCAGAAATCGAACCGGATCGAAATTGAGCACTGCCAAAACCAAACCTCGTGCTGACGGTTCGATTTTTGAGCGAGTAGGTTCGGTTTTCAAAAGCAATTTTTTTATACTTTTTCATTTTGCTGGCAGTTTTCACGTTTTCTCGGGCACGGGTAGTGGGTTTCCTAAAAATCTCCTGGGATTCAACCTAAAATCACTGTTTTCGATGGAATTTCATCGAAATCTCCATGGACTCGTTGGAAAACTCTCAGAACGGGTATCGAAAACTTAAATAATCCACTATTATTTATACACACATGATAAGTGCATTATTTTGTATTATTTATACCCAAATCTAGGCCTTGTTAGGCCCGCAACATCATAAATAAAATACTTTTAGAGTCATTTTTATTATTTAAAAGAAAAATACAAATTTGTGAATAAATGGGATTAAAAGAGAAATGTTGGAACCTCTTACTCACATCTTATATGCATGGCCATGAATATTCATTGTTAATCGCTTGTACAAGGTTGCTTTTGACTATTGACGGGTTTAAAGTGCAAGCGGAGAAGTCTGAACGCAAATTGAGCATGAAAAGATCACTTACACAAATTCAAGGGTAATATTCGGATCGGACCAAACATGAAAATTGAAGGCCTTGAATTAAAGGACGCCTGGGTTCAAACATCGTATCAATCGGTGTTGAAACGAAGAAATTATGGTCGTGCAAAGTTCAAAACTAAAAGAAAGTGAAAAGCCATGCCTGAAGTCAAACTCATTCCCCTAACCCAAGCCAACCCTTAAACCGACCCAACCTATACATACACCTTGTGTGTGTTTAGTTTGTACTTTTATACTTTTAGATTTTTGGTTGAGTCATGTATAATTTTTAAGTACTTTTATATTTTATTTGTGTGCATATAGTAGGGGTGTTCAAAACACCAACTGGATCGACGGACCGAACCGAACCGAGCCGAACCGACCCTTTTTTCGGTCTTTTTTCTTAATCGGTCCGGCCTCGGTTTATTTTTTTGGTGGACCGACCTAGTCGGTTCGGTCCACGGTTTACAATTTCAAAAACCCTGTTAGGACCGATCCGGACCGACTGTATATAAAATAATATATTTTTACATATATATGTATATATATAAGATAAATAAATAGTAAAAATATATATTTCAATATTTGATTAGTTTAAATTATAGTTTAATCAAATAGTAGGTTTGTTTTAATCGCAAATTTTGATATTTTTTAGTTTTTAATGTTTGAAAAAAATAGACTCGGGTATATTTGTACTATTATAAATGATGTAATTCATTAATGTGAGGACCGACGGGTTAGACCGGACCGACCCTATAAAAACCGAACCTACTAGGGTCGGTTAACCGACATTATCGGTCCGGTCTCGGTCCATTTTTTTAGAGGACCGACCAAGTCGATCCGGTCCAAAAAAAACCTTAAAACCGAGCCGGACCGGACCGCGAACACCCCTAGCATATAGTTATAAATAATAGGGTCCATTATTGTGTGTCGTGTGTATTTTTAATATTTGCTTCTCGTTTATTTTTAATATTCTTATAGTTTTATAGGTGTGAGTTTTACTTTTATTTGATTTTTAATTTTAGTTTCGTGTTATTAATATTTTATTAAGTTTATTAGTATTATTTTATTTTGAGTCCTTTTTTTTAGGATTAAAAATTTATTCATTTTTATATAATTTAATAGAATTTATACTTTTTAGTTTTATTATATAGATTTGTAAATTTTAATAGATTAGGATTTTAGTTTTCTTTAGATTTTTATTCTATTTTTATTAGTTTCAGTTTAGATAGTCTTAGTTTTATTTTTTTATTTTTTTTAGTTGGGTACAAATTTAACACATACACATTATCCTACACACACTTGCACTAGAAAACAAATCCACTCATACCCAATACCCATACACCTTACTCATACTATGAAGTGTAATTGCCAAGGTTTTGAACCATGACCACCCCAACGGGTCAAGGTCTAAAGTTGTGGCAATATCAAGCACAAAAAAACTGGGGATCACGATCCAAACCCGTGACCCATAGGGGAGACTTTAAGTCGCAATCCAAACCTGTGATCACCATACCACAGAGCATCACGGATTCACGATCCATGCTCGTGACCCGGAAGGGAGAATGTGGATCACGATCCAAAGTCGTGACCACCATATCACGGGGGGTCACAGTCAATACTCGTAACTCGGAGGGGAGAATGTGGGTCCCGGTCCAAAATCGTGACCATCACATCACGGGGTTTCATGATTCAAAACCGTGACCCCAAATTTCTTTTTAATTTAAAATAAATAATTGGTCACGATTCAAAACCGTGACAATATTTTTAAAAAAAATTAAAATAAATTGGGCGTCACGATTTTGGGCCGTGATTAATAATTTATTTTAATTTAAAAAAATATATATTTGGTTACGATTTTGGACTGTGACCAAATTAAAAATTAAAAAAATAATATTTATTTTTCTACATCCCAAAAAAATCTTTACATTTTATAAACTTGTTTACATTTCTAGAAATAAATATTTAGTTAATATGTAATACAAGTTAACCAATGCATGTTTGCATGAATATGTAATAAAATACAACACATTGTTGCGTGAATATGTACAACACAAAAAATACAACGCATGTTTGCGTGAATATTTACAGCACAAATAAAAATACAACAAATGCTTGTGTGATAAGTTTCAAATGTTCCTTCTCCAATGAGACCAACAAACAAAGCTCCAAAATGTCCTAAGTGGTAAGTAACTAAGAACTTGAATCCCAAAATTAACTTTGGAATACCTATGTAACCAAAAATGGCGTCAAAATCCACGTAGTTCGTAAGATGAACAGGGTTGAGGTCTAACTCATAATTCAAATCTAGGGTGTCTCTTTTGAATTATGAAAATATATGTCAAATGTGTTGAAAGAATAGATAATTGTGAGAACGCTATAAATTGAGAATTATGGTATAGGCCCCCTTTTTTGGTTTTTTATTTACGAAAATATATTTGAATGCATACATGAAAATAAAAAGTGTGGTGTCCCGTGACTACGCGGTCATATTTTAAAGCCCAAGTCTAACTATTTACAAGTTTTGATCATATTCTTGAACCGGGAGTCGTGTGACTACGTGTGAGTCCCTATGTGTTGCATTGGTCTTGTGCATGGTGTTCATGCCTCTTGCGGGTCGTTTGGGACTTTTTTTATGTTTTGTACCTTGAACGGCATGTTTCAAGCCTAAGTCTAACTATTTATAATTTTTTGTCATATTCTCGAATCGGGAATCTAGTGGCTACATGGTTGGCTGCTACGTGTTCCGTTGCTTCTATGAGATGTGTTTGTGCCTCTTGCGAGGCCTTTTGGGGGCTATTTTGCATTTTCTCCCTTTAATGACACGTTTTTAAGCCTAAGTCTAACTATTTTTAAGTTTGGTTATATTCTATAATCGAGAGTCCTGTGTCTATGCGGTCTGTTACTACGTGCTATGTTGTTCTGTGCGAGGTGTTAGTGCCTCTTACGGGGCCGTTTGGGGGCTGTTTTGCATTTTTTCCCTTCAACGGTATGTTATCAAGCCTAAGTCTAACTATTTGAAAGTTTTGACCATACTCTCGAACTGAAAGTCCCGTGTATATGTGATCAGTTGTTATATGTTACGTTGGTCACGTGCGAGGTGTCATTGCCTCTAGCAGGGCTGTTAGGGGGATGTTTTGAATTTTCATCCTTCAATGGCATGTTTTCAGGTCTAAGTCCAACTATTTGCAAGTTTAGGTCATATTCTCAAATATAGAGTCCCGTGACTACGCAGTCAGTTGCTACATGTTACGTTGGTCCTGTGTGACCTTTTGGGGTTATTTTTCATTTTCACCTTCAATAACATATTTTCACGACTAAGTCTAACTATTTGTAAGTTTTGTTCATATTACTGAATCGGGAGTTTCGTAACTACCTGGTCAGCTACTATATATTACATTGGTCACGTACGAGGTGTTCGTACCTCTTGTGGGGGCGTTTGGAGGCTGTTTTATATTTTCTTCCTTTAATGGCATGTTTTCAAACCGAAATCTAACTATTTTCAAGTTTTGGTAATATTCTTGAATTGAGTGCCGTGACTATGCTGCTAGTTATTACGTATTATGTTGGTCCCAAGCGAGGTGTTCATACCTCTTACGTGACCTTTTTTTGTGCATTTTGTCCCTTCAATGACATGTTTTCAAGCCAAAGTCAAACTATTTGTAAGTTTTTATCATATTCTTGAATCAGGAGTCCCGTGACTACGGGTTAATTACTACATGTTTCGTTGGTCCTGTGCGATGTGTCTGTGCCGCCTGTCGTCATTTGGGGGTTGTTATACATTTTCGCCCTTCAAGGGCATGTTTTCAAGCCTAAGGTTTTTCTGATTGGCTATCAAAGCATCAGCTACCTTGGAAAGAACCATTGGATTTGAACCAGTTGGGAATGAAAATGTCTTATCAAGTTACTCCCAAATGTCATCCTTTAATGCGAGATCAATCTTCTTTCGGTTGTCTGTGCCCCCGATGCCCATAGTCATCTTTCCCAAACTTAAACAAAGACTTTTAAAAATTTGAACGTTGCCTTTATAACCTGTTGGATTAGTAGCAACGTATATAAGAAAATACGGTTTACGACTATATATATACCTTTTCGACAACTTTTAAAACACGCCCAATGTGTCTGGTTTCAATCCAATCAATATTAGTTTTTAAAAATATATGAAAATTTTCACATGACCAAGCAGGTATGATTGACGTATAAAGGTCCATGATATGAACTCAGAATCTTATCATCTTCAACTTATTTGTAAGCTCCTTTTTAATATGTATGTGTCGCAAGACATCGCAATCTAGGTGAATGCTCTCTTTACAAAATTGTATCCACTAAGGATGAATATTTTTTTCAGCATTTTTTAACTCTGTCACCAACGTCAGTGCCTTGTTGGGATTATGCAGGAGAAATATATTCTCTATTACCTCGTCCCAGCATTCTGGCAATGAAAACAGAACACGATTGAACATGTAGTATCACAAGAGATCAATTCCACGATTGGTAAGGTAATTAAATTGTTCAATTTTCCTATTACCATGCTTATCAATATGGCATGCGCTAATGAAAGATGTTTCAGTGTGGCTAAGTTGCACCCTCTCATACTCTTTTTTCTAGTAATTACTACTGTGACTCATTTTCCCTAAGAAAATATATATAGAAGGGGGGTGAATATGAGTCTTAAGGGTGAATATACAACAAGTTATGGATCTAATTACTCCTAAATAAATTATGGTTTTCTATTCGATCAATCAGACACAACAATTTATGTTCATTTCAATTTAATTAAACCTAAAATTACAATTTTGTCACCAATTGTGCAAGTACTTCCACCAATTTGTATTCACCAAAACAATAACCATTTAAGGAAAGGGTGAACACAGTCACAACAAGTTAACCAAATGACTCTATTATAAATATTTAGTCATTAAGATAGGGCAGTCATTAAGATTTGGTAGTCATTAAGATAAATAATTAGTTAAAGCTGCAAAGAATTAATAGAGTGAGCTTTTGAAGTATCCATCATCCGTATCAAACCACGATCATTCAACATACGTCACAAAAATAATCAACCCAAAAATCCTACATAAGCATATCCCGTAATCCTTCTAGACCATCTACTTGATTGATTTCCAACATAACTTTATCCCACTCAACATTACTAACCTAATAATTTTATAAATCAACAGTAGGGAAATTTATACACCGACATGATTAACATTATTAATATTCTTGAATTTTAAAAAATATGACCCTTAGTTTTGTATCTAAATTCTTCTTGAAGATACTTAGAGAAGTCGTCTCTAGAAAAAATATAAGACTATCACACAATAAATGTAGGGTTTGTATCTCAATGTCGCAAATATAGTAGGGCTCACAGGCAAAGATTAGAGTGAACAATGGGCAATAAAGTTTCAAGACGATGCATAGTTGAACACACACACTGTCACACATACACACACTGAAACACTCATACACATACATTGAAACACACATACGCGCACGCACACACACTGAATCACACACACACTAAAACCCTATCTCACACACATATACGCAATAAACACACACATAATAAACTCACACACATACGCAATAAATTAAGGTTGGAGAAGTACCTTTGTTGCAGGTTGGAGATGGCCAAAAATAGAGGTTCGAGAGAGAGAGAGAGAGAGAGAGATTGTTGTCAACGATTGGAGAGAAAAAGAAAGATGATTTATGGTATTAAGGTGAAATGAAATCTTGGGTTCTAATTTTTTTTTATACCCAAAATGTGATCACGGTCCAAAACGTAAACCATTTTGTGACTCATTAATGACTAAAACATGGTCATGATTTTAGAACGTGACCCTATCCGTGGATAATTGGAAAATCAAGACATGGTCACGAACCAAAATGGTGACCCATGTACTATGACCATTTTGAAATGGATTTGGGGTCACAGTTCATAATCTTGACCAGTGTTCAGACCTTTGTGACCGAAAGAGCGGGAATTTTAGCGCTATAATGGGTCACAAAGAGTCATGTTTTTGGATCGTGACCCTTAACCCTAGTCAGTGTATACGGTTGCAGGTGAGTCACCATTATTGACTGTGACCGCCAGTGTGACTACATGAGCAGGAAACTTTTTGACATAATGGGTTACGAGAGAGTCACGAATTTGGACCGTGACCCCTTAGGTTACGGATCTTGACCATGACTAAACCTTAATGAGGCCATCCTAAATCTTGATCACTTATTTGGTTACAGTAAATAGCTAGGGAACACTATTTTGGATCGTAATCCACTGGTCAAGGTCCAAAACCGTGATCCACTTACTGTAACCATTCCCGATTTTTGGTGTAGTGGAAAAGGATTAACTAGTCTTCTTTCCCTAAAAATAGTTTTAGGTTCTTAAAAATGAAGAACATACAAAATCCAAACTTATTTTGAAATACGTTCTCATGAAGAAGATGTTAATCCTTATGAAAGAGAAATGCTAATAGGGTATGTAACCTAGAAAATGCATGTTCCCACTTATCTTGACAAGGAAGAAAGGAGCAGGCTAAAATATCCCACCGAAAATTGCATTTTGGAAATATCTAAAAATAATCTTTTGATATGTAGAAAAAAATCAACTAATAGCATTCACTAACCTTTCATTGTAGGGGTGTTCGCGGTCCGGTCCGGTTCGATTTTAAGGTTTTTTTCGGACCGGACCGACTTGGTCGGTCTGTAATACCCCGTACTTTTGGCTATATTTATTTTTGGGATTAATTAATTAAATGCGTATTAATTGGAAATTAATTCGGGTTATAAATACTAACGAGATGCGAGTTGGTATTTGATTATGTGTATTTGGTATTATAAAAGTTGTCGTGAGATTTATATACGGCATTTTAGAAATTTTGTTGAGACGCGTGGGACCGCCGCGTCACGGTGTAATATTTTGATTATGAAAGTGAATGTAAAATCTACAAACCGTATGGTCGTTTTGAGTGCGCCAACGCGTCCGGAAGGGTCGAGATAGTCAGAAAATATTACCCGGTGGTGTAGTTGGGATTCCGGGGTATTTTTAGGCCATACCGGCAACTTAAAGGGTATTTTGGTAATTTTACATTTTGAGGGATTAAAAGTGACGAAAATTAGGAGTCTTAATCTGATTGATTATTGACCCACTAAACCCACTATCCAACCCACTTTAACCCTTTAAGCTACGGAGGTTATCAATTAGGTTTCCAAGTTCCCCAAAACAAACCCTAGCCACCCTAAGCCACCATTGAAAAAGGAGCTTGGAAGAGAGGAAATTCTGCAGAAAAACTCCATCAAACCTACACCAAAATCAGAAATCGAACCAAGGCAAGTGACTATATTCCATTTAATTTCAGAGAATGTCTTTTCCATGTTAGAAATTGAAGAATATCAATTGTTCTTGAAAGATAATGAAAACCCATGTTAATTGAACTTATAACTTGAAATCTTGAGGAGGATTTGCATGTAGAATGATAGGTAGATGTTCCTACTGATGATATTTATGATTGGGTGAAATTTAAAACGGATTTTATTGGGTTAATTCATGATTCAAAAGTTAGGGTTCATGTTCTTGAAATAATTGGGGAAAAAGTGTAGAGATTTATATTTTGATTGATGTTAAAGAGATTTAATCCTTGAAAACATGTTAGGAGATGACTTGAATATGTTTAGGATGAATTAGAGACCCTAAAACGTTGTTGGGATGAACTTTGGAAGAGATTAGGAGTGATAAAATTGGATAAAAACGAATTAGGGAAAAATCTGGGCCGAAACTGGTCAGTCGTTAGAAGCAATCCCCAGGTCGTTCAAACGAACTCGTTAGAACGAGCTTCTAACAAGTTGACCAGTCGCTGCTAACGAGAAGGGATTTCGTTCGATATCTCGTTCGAACGAGATATCGTTAGAAGGGACAGTTCGTTCGAACGAACTGGATCTCGTTCGAACAGCCTCGTTCGAACGAGACTTCTAACGAGTTGACAGAGGGATCTCGTTCGAACGAGACTTCTAACGAGTTGACAGTTTGGTCCTTTTCGGACTGTTTCGATTTTTTGGAGTCCCGTAAACTTGTTCGAGGATATAGATAACCTTCCTTTGATGATGTAAGGATAGATTTGGGACTTTTGGGTTATTACGAGGAGTAAATTTATATACGAGAGATTTAATTCAATGAACCGTTTGGGTTGAGGCGTGAGTGTCTACTACGACGTGAGAATAGATTATGGCGCGTATGATGATAAACCGGAATAATATAAGTTGTAGATATTATAAGTTAGTACGTGAAAGCGATATGTACTACGATTAAACTACGGGATTACTAAGATGTGTGTCTACTTAGTATTGATATATGAATTGTGTGTATGACATACCTACCATACTTGCTATCACGGGAGGTTTGCGTTCGCTTAGGGCCCTCTAATCCTTGTGTTGCCCGAATTTAGACTGGTTACCTTGATGAACATAGGTCATAGAAAGACTTATTGGGATATTAATAAGTCCGCTGATCGTAGGAGCGTAGGTATGTGCGTGACCTATGTGATGTGACTGTGTTCGCCTCCACTATTTGTGATTTTTGTTATCTGAACTATTCCTGAGAGATTCGGAATATGTAATCCTTATGTACGTGATGTATCGGGATGGATAGCAGAGTATGTGTACACCGCAGCTTAGTTCTCGGGGTGCTTATGCTGTATATTTATGATGTGAATAATATACACTTAATTAATGAGAACATTCATGTTAATGATGTGAATATAATTACGGTATTGTTTCGAGAAATATAACGAGTTAACTGATAGTTATATATATTGCATATTGAACATCTGAGTTACGTTAAACCCCTACTTAATTACGAGCGTTATTATGTTAAGAGATCCGAGTAATAAGGGTAGGACCTATGATAGTCTAGCTAGGTATGTTGTCACGTAGCTAGTAGTCTGTATCACTCTAGATGGGTACTTACGTTAGGAGTGCACAGTTAGACGAGAGGTGAGATTATCATGTGAGTGCACGTCCTAACATGTACTTTGCATTTAATGTTTTAAATGTTTTTAAAGCACTTGCAGGTTTTTAAAATATAACTCCACATTCGGGCTCTGACCCGTTTGCTTTTCAAATCTTTTTCTTGTAAAACCATTTTAGGTGCCCAGCCACAGGGACACCAAGCATAGGATTCTCATTCAGATGACGAGCTGTAGCTGTTTGTGGAAGCTACAGGGATTTGCTTGTAGACGCTTGTATCTTTTGGATTCCAGAGTCACTATCTATCAGTTGTAGGGCATGTTGCCCATTTCTATTAGAGACATCTTTTACATTACAGTTTTCAGACTTTGATTTGTATTGTTTTAGCATTCAGTTATTTATTTCAGTATGGGATTGTAGTGAGGAGTTTTCCTCCAGACTTATTTACACTATGTGATGGTTATTCGTTTTACTTCAGTATGATGAATGGTGTTATTATTCTTTATTACACTTGTTGCATGTTAATCAGACTTATATTAAAATTTGGCAACCTACTTTTTAAATACTAGGTGGTTAGTAATAATAAAATGTTTTCGACGGTGATGCTATTAACTGAGCCAACTTGGCATTTTGAATTAATTTAATAAAGGAGTAGCTACCCGGTATTTAATTAGTCGGGGTGTCACAGGTGGTATCAGAGCATCAGGTTCTAGTGTCCTTTAGGATCTGTACGGCTATTATGTTTCCGCTACGTTTCTTTGATATAGTGCCCTATATTTTAGGACTGTTGTACTCTTTTTGTGTATGCTTCGTTCTTCAGCTATTTTAAGTTTATAAACAGCGAACTTATAAACTTTGTTCTTATTTCAGATGCCTCCACGACGTGCACGACGAGTTCCCAGGGATGCAATGCCCGAACCCCATCCCGCTCCAGTTCAGGGTATAATGAACGCCGCTGAGGTTGCAGCTGTAGTAGCTCAAGCGGTAAATGCCGCCATTGCCGTTGTTCAGCAGGCACCACCTCAGGCGCCGGTTGTCGCGCCAGTACAGGTTAATGCATTCCCATCTGCTTGGGAGCGTGTACGTGACGCTTTTCAGAAAGCGCATCCGCCAGAGTTTGCAGGTAGCTCAGATGTGGTAGTCTCTAGCCAATGGAGGAAGGATATGCAGAGGCACTTACGGATGTATGAGTGCACGGATGTTCAGAAGCAGGTGCTAGCTACTTTCAAGCTAGTTGGATCTTCACTACAGTGGTGGGAGTCTATTACCACCATGGAGGAGAGGGATACTCTCACGATTCAGGAGTTCTGGGTGCGGTTCGACCGCAAGTATTTTCCGTCAGCTGTTCATACGGAAATGAGGAGGAGATTGATGAGTCTGAAGCAGGAGGGCAAGACAGTGGCCGAGTATGAGGCCGAGTTCACAAATCTGTTGAACATCGTTCCAAACGAGATACCAACAGAGAAGAAGAAAATTGAGAAGTTCACCGACGGGTTGACTTGGAGGATCCGTCAGCATCTGCTAGGGAACCTATCGTTGGCCACTTATTCTGATGTGGTTAACGCTGCATTGTTGCACTGCCAGGACCACCGTTTTCATATGGCCGAGGGCAAGCGGTCGGGGGAGTCTAGCCATCAGGGCAGGACTGGAGGACATGGTGCCAGCGGGGCACAATCTGGTCAGGGGCAGAGACAGAATGAGCAGGGCTCCCAGCAGGGGGATAATAAGAGGTTCCGGCCAGGGAACTACAGACAGGGACAGGGAGGTTTTCGTCAGGGCCATCAGGGTCCAAACGGCCATCAGGGCCAACAGGGGCAGAATGGGCAGCAGTTTCACCAGGGCCAGCAGGGCCAAGGGAGGAATGGTAACGGCCACCAGTGCCGGGGGCAGCAGGGGCAGAGAGGAGGGAACTTCCCAGGGAAGTGTTTCGTTTGTGGCAAGACTGGCCATAAGCGACAGGATTGTCCTGATAGGGGCAGGGCCCCACAGCAGCAGCAGCAGGGTGCTCGCTAGGAGCCACAGAGACCTATGTTTCCCGCCGCTCTTCCCGCACCGCCACAGATGGCAGCATTGCCACCCATTCCGGCAGTCCCAGTTCATCAGGGGCAGCTACAGTGTGGACGTGTCTACAACGTCCACCAGGCTGCAGTTCCACAGGCACCGCCCGCGATCGAGGGTACGTTTCCTATCCATGGCACTATGGGTCGGGTATTATTTGATACGGGTGCTACACACTATTTTATAGCTACACACTTCGCGAAAGCTTTAGGATTGTTAGCTACGGCAGAGAGCACAGTGACGTGTGTCGACTCACCATTGGGGAGTGGGTCACTTATATTCTTTATATGCCGGGGAGTGGGAGTAGGGATTGGTAGTCTGGTATTACCTGCAGATATGTTAGTATTAGATATGCATGTTCACAACGTGATTATTGGTATGGATTGGCTCGTAGCTTATAGGGCCATGATTGATTGCTTCAGCGGGAGCATTGTTTTTGCCATTCCGGGGCAAGAGATGTTTGTAGTAGCGATGCCTCGCCCAGAGGGAGGATCGACCGCTCATCTGTATTACATTGAGGAGGATACCTCTAAGGAGGTAGTGATTCCTTTAGACTCTATCCCAGTCGTCAGGGAGTATTTGGATGTGTTTCAGGAGATACCAGGCTTACCACCCAGTCGAGAGATAGACTTTGTTATAGATTTGCTACCGGGTACGAGACCTATAGCACGCGCACCGTACCGTATGGCTCCAGCTGAGATGAGGGAGTTACGGGATCAGATAGAGCAGCTGTTAGGTCAGGGCTTTATTCGCAGGAGTACCTCACCTTGGGGCGCTCCGATTTTGTTTGTGAAGAAGAGGGACGGTTCACTAAGATTGTGTGTGGACTACCGAGAGCTGAATAAGGTCACGATACGGAATAAGTATCTGTTACCTCGAATCGATGACTTATTCGACCAGTTGAGGGGAGATTCTTTCTTCTCGAAGATTGATTTGAGATTGGGATACCATCAGTTGCGTATCAGGGAGGAGGATGTCTCGAAGACCGCGTTCTTGTCAAGATATGGTTCTTACGAGTTTCGGGTTATGCCTTTTGGTTTGACCAACGCTCCAGCTGTGTTTATGGATTTGATGAACAGAGTGTTCATGGATTTCCTAGATCAGTTTGTCATTGTCTTCATTGATGACATTCTGGTTTACTCCCAGACAGAGGAGGAGCACGCCGAGCATTTGAGGCAGGTTTTGCAGACACTTCGTCAGAACGAGTTGTATGCAAAATATGAGAAGTGCGGGTTTTGGCTAAAGGAAGTCCAATTTTTGGGGCATATCATTTCCGATCGGGGAATATCTGTTGATCCGGGGAAGGTGTCAGCGGTGAGGGAGTGGGGACAGCCCACGACACCAACTGAGATTCGTTGTTTCTTGGGTCTAGCAGGATACTACAGGAGGTTTATTCGGGGCTTCTCAGAGATAGCAGGTCCTTTGACACATCTGACTCGTAAGGGTGTGCCATACATCTGGAGTGATGCCTGTCAGTTGGCATTCGATGAATTGAAGGACAAATTGACCTCAGCACCTGTGTTAGGATTGCCGAGATCGGGAGTTGAGTATTTGGTTTATTACACCGATGCATCTTTGCAAGGACTGGGAGGTGTACTGCAGCAGGAGAGACAGGCCATAGCTTATGCTTCCCGTAAGCTTAAGCCTCATGAGAAGAATTACCCCACGCATGATTTGGAGTTGGGGGCAGTGGTATTTGCCTTACGGATTTGGAGACACTACCTTTTGGGGGAGAAGTTCCAACTGTTCACGGACCACAAGTCCCTACAGTACCTATTCACGCAGAAGGAGTTGAATATGCGGCAGCGTAGGTGGCTTGAGTTTATGAAAAACTACCAGTTCGACATCCAGTATCACCCGGGTAAGGCTAACGTGGTAGCAGACGCGTTGAGCCGTAGGCCAGTAGATGAGGTGGAAGAGGTGTGGAAGGCTAAGTGGAAGGAATTGGGACACCAGGATGCAGTGGCCCGATCCTTCATGTTTGTGATGATCGTTACACCGCAGATTGTCACGAAGGTAGTACGGGCACAGGCTAATGACTCGTTCTGTCAGGAACAGATAGTTCAATTACTAGCAGAGGGAGCCGAGTCCTATACCGTCAGCTCAGACGGGGGATTACGCTTCAATGGGAGATTGGTAGTTCCGGAAGGGAAAGAATTGCGACACGATGTGATGGCAGAGTCGCACGGCTCACGGTACATCCCGGAGGGGACAAAATGTACCAAGACATGAGACGCCAATATTGGTGGAGCGGTATGAAGAGAGATATCACTGAGTTTGTTTCGAAATGCGCCACTTGTCATCTTGTAAAAGTGGATCATCAGAGACCGGCAGGATTGCTACAGCCATTGGAAGTCCCGGTGTGGATGTGGGAGAGCATATCCATGGACTTTATCACGGGGCTGCCTACGTCGCAGAGGGGTCACGACTCCGTTTGGGTAATTGTGGACAGATTGTCCAAGGTCACCCACTTTTTACCCGTTAGGACTGACTACACTACGGGACAGTATGCCCAGCTCTTCATTTCAGAGATTGTGAGACTTCACGGTGTGCCCCTAAATATCGTGTCTGACAGAGACAAGATATTTGTTTCGCGGTTTTGGGAAAGTTTCCAGGAGGCCATGGGCACAGAATTGCGGTTGAGTACGGCTTATCATCCGCAGACTGATGGGCAGACTGAGCGCACAAATCAGATGTTGGAGGACATGCTACGCATGTGCATTATTGACTTCGGGGGTGGATGGGAGCAGTACCTTCCACTGGTGGAGTTTGCTTACAACAACTCCTATCAGTTCACTATTGGCATGGCTCCATTTGAGGCGTTGTACGGTAGGCCTTATCGTTCCCCAGCATGTTGGTTAGAAGTGGGGGACAACAAACTGCTTGGACCGGAAGTGATTCAGGATACTTCGGCAAGGATAGAGTTGATTCAGAGTCGCATTCGGGTAGCTCAAGACAGGCAGAAGAGTTATGCTGATGCGAAAAGATTTTTCAGGGAGTTCCAAGTGGGGGACCAGGTTTTGCTCAGGGTATCTCCTATGAAGGGGATTATGCGTTTCGGGAAGAAGGGGAAGTTGGCACCGAGGTATGTGGGGCCGTTTCCTATTATTGAGTGAATCGGACCGGTTGCGTATAGACTCGGGTTACTGGAGCATTTGCATCGGATTCACGATGTGTTCCATATTTCTTCGCTGAGGAAATACCTTAAAGATAATTTGGCTCATTCTCACATTGCTGTGGAGGACATCGATCTCCAGCCGGATAGCTCCTACGAGGAGGGACCGATTGCTATTTTGGACCGAAGCGAGAGGAAACTGCGGTCAAAGATAGTTCCGTTAGTGCGTGTTCAGTGGCGACATCACAATGTCGAGGAGTCCACATGGGCGCGCGAGGATGAGATGCGCGAACGTTATCCAGAGCTGTTTTTAGCAGGTACTTTCTAGTTTCGAATTTCGGGACGAAATTCAGTTATTAGGGGGGAAGTATGTAATACCCCGTACTTTTGGCTATATTTATTTTTGGGATTAATTAATTAAATGCGTATTAATTGGAAATTAATCCGGGTTATAAATACTAACGAGATGCGAGTTGGTATTTGATTATGTGTATTTGGTATTATAAAAGTTGTCGTGAGATTTATATACGGCATTTTAGAAATTTTGTTGAGACGCGTGGGACCGCCGCGTCACGGTGTAATATTTTGATTATGAAAGTGAATGTAAAATATATAAACCGTATGGTCGTTTTGAGTGTGCCAACGCGTCCGAAAGGGTCGAGATAGTCAGAAAACACTACCCGGGGGTGTAGTTGGAATTCCGGGGTATTTTTAGCCCATACCGGCAACTTAAAGGGTATTTTGGTAATTTTACATTTTGAGGGATTAAAAGTGACGAAAATTAGGAGTCTTAATCTGATTGATTATTGACCCACTAAACCCACTATCCAACCCACTTTAACCCTTTAAGCTACGGAGGTTATCAATTAGGTTTCCAAGTTCCCCAAAACAAACCCTAGCCACCCTAAGCCACCATTGAAAAAGGAGCTTGGAAGAGAGGAAATTCTGCAGAAAAACTCCATCAAACCTACACCAAAATCAGAAATCGAACCAAGGCAAGTGACTTTATTCCATTTAATTTCAGAGAATGTCTTTTCCATGTTAGAAATTGAAGAATATCAATTGTTCTTGAAAGATAATGAAAACCCATGTTAATTGAACTTATAACTTGAAATCTTGAGGAGGATTTGCATGTAGAATGATAGGTAGATGTTCCTACTGATGATATTTATGATTGGGTGAAATTTAAAACGGATTTTATTGGGTTAATTCATGATTCAAAAGTTAGGGTTCATGTTCTTGAAATAATTGGGGAAAAAGTGTAGAGATTTATATTTTGATTGATGTTAAAGAGATTTAATCCTTGAAAACATGTTAGGAGATGACTTGAATATGTTTAGGATGAATTAGAGACCCTAAAACGTTGTTGGGATGAACTTTGGAAGAGATTAGGAGTGATAAAATTGGATAAAAACGAATTAGGGAAAAATCTGGGCCGAAACTGGTCAGTCGTTAGAAGCAATCCCCAGGTCGTTCAAACGAACTCGTTAGAACGAGCTTCTAACAAGTTGACCAGTCGCTGCTAACGAGAAGGGATTTCGTTCGATATCTCGTTCGAACGAGATATCGTTAGAAGGGACAGCTCGTTCGAACGAACTGGATCTCGTTCGAACAGCCTCGTTCGAACGAGACTTCTAACGAGTTGACAGAGGGATCTCGTTCGAACGAGACTTCTAACGAGTTGACAGTTTGGTCCTTT
Source organism: Sambucus nigra (assembly GCA_949130495.1). Taxonomy (NCBI): domain Eukaryota; kingdom Viridiplantae; phylum Streptophyta; class Magnoliopsida; order Dipsacales; family Adoxaceae; genus Sambucus; species Sambucus nigra. The sequence continues at coordinate 602,143,945 of OX422212.1, read as the reverse complement.
TTGGACTGTTTCGATTTTTTGGAGTCCCGTAAACTTGTTCGAGGATATAGATAACCTTCCTTTGATGATGTAAGGATAGATTTGGGACTTTTGGGTTATTACGAGGAGTAAATTTATATACGAGAGATTTAATTCAATGAACCGTTTGGGTTGAGACGTGAGTGTCTACTACGACGTGAGAATAGATTATGGCGCGTATGATGATAAACCGGAATAATATAAGTTGTAGATATTATAAGTTAGTACGTGAAAGCGATATGTACTACGATTAAACTACGGGATTATTAAGATGTGTGTCTACTTAGTATTGATATATGAATTGTGTGTATGACATACCTACCATACTTGCTATCACGGGAGGTTTGCGTTCGCTTAGGGCCCTCTAATCCTTGTGTTGCCCGGATTTATACTGGTTACCTTGATGAACATAGGTCATAGAAAGACTTATTGGGATATTAATAAGTCCGCTGATCGTAGGAGCGTAGGTATGTGCGTGACCTATGTGATGTGACTGTGTTCGCCTCCACTATTTGTGATTTGTGTTATCTAAACTATTCCTGAGAGATTCGGAATATGTAATCCTTATATACGTGATGTATCGGGATGGATAGCAGAGTATGTGTGCACCGCAGCTTAGTTCTCGGGGTGCTTATGCTGTATATTTATGATGTGAATAATATACACTTAATTAATGAGAACATTCATGTTAATGATGTGAATATAATTACGGTATTGTTTCGAGAAATATAACGAGTTAACTGATAGTTATATATATTGCATATTGAACATCTGAGTTACGTTAAACCCCTACTTAATTACGAGCGTTATTATGTTAAGAGATCCGAGTAATAAGGGTAGGACCTATGATAGTCTAGCTAGGTATGTTGTCACGTAGCTAGTAGTCTGTATCACTCTAGATGGGTACTTACGTTAGGAGTGCACAGTTAGACGAGAGGTGAGATTATCATGTGAGTGCACGTCCTAACATGTACTTTGCATTTAATGTTTTAAATGTTTTTAAAGCACTTGCAGGTTTTTAAAATATAACTCCACATTCGGGCTCTGACCCGTTTGCTTTTCAAATCTTTTTCTTGTAAAACCATTTTAGGTGCCCAGCCACAGGGACACCAAGCATAGGATTCTCATTCAGATGACGAGCTGTAGCTGTTTGTGGAAGCTACAGGGATTTGCTTGTAGACGCTTGTATCTTTTGGATTTCAGAGTCACTATCTATCAGTTGTAGGGCATGTTGCCCATTTCTATTAGAGACATCTTTTACATTACAGTTTTCAGACTTTGATTTGTATTGTTTTAGCATTCAGTTATTTATTTCAGTATGGGATTGTAGTGAGGAGTTTTCCTCCAGACTTATTTACACTATGTGATGGTTATTCGTTTTACTTCAGTATGATGAATGGTGTTATTATTCTTTATTACACTTGTTGCATGTTAATCAGACTTATATTAAAATTTGGCAACCTACTTTTTAAATACTAGGTGGTTAGTAATAATAAAATGTTTTCGACAGTGATGCTATTAACTGAGCCAACTTGGCATTTTGAATTAATTTAATAAAGGAGTAACTACCCGGTATTTAATTAGTCGGGGTGTCACACGGTCCTCTAAAAAAATGGATCGAGACCGGACCGATAATGTCGGTTAACCGACCCTAGTCGGTTCGGTTTTTTATAGGGTCGGTCCGATCTAACCTGTCGGTCCTCACATTAATGAATTACATCATTTATAATAATAAAAATATACCCGAGTCTATTTTTTCCAAATATTAAAAACTAAAAAATATCGAAATTTACAATTAAAACAAAACTAGTATTGGATTAAACTATAATTTAAACTAATCAAATATTAAAATTAATATTTTTACTATTTGTTTATCTTATATATATACATATGTATCTAAAAATATATTATTTTATATATAGTCGGTCCGGGTCGGTCCTAACAGGGTTTTTGAATCTGTAAACCGTGGACCGGACCGACTAGGTCGGTCCTCCAAAAAAATAAACCGAGACCGGACCGATTAAGAAAAAAGACCGAAAAAAAGTAATCGATTCGGCTCGGCTCGGCTCGGTTCGGTTCGGTCCGTCGATCCAGTCGGTTTTTTGAACACCCGAGATTTACCAAGGGTTTTCTATAAGAAAAGAGATACTATGCCGCGACCTACGAGATATTTCACTAAAGAGAAGTCCTATTTCATTGGAGGGAGATATCAACGAAGCATATCGCAAATATCTCAATCGAGTATACTATAATCTTATAGGTTACAGTAACTAGTGGAAGAACAAAAAAGTTCTTGGCTGACGCACCATTCAATTCGTAACCAAGAAGTATGTGTGTTGCTCTCTAAGAAAATTCAACTCCATAAGGAGTTTGTCGATCCCAAACTTTTTGAAGGCCAGCAAGATTAAATTCAAAGTACTTCGGCTTTCTCTTGAAATTAGTACATGCTATAAATGGGAAAGATGATTGAAGACTAGCGCAGTTGTATCAATAAAAATTGAAACAAAAAGTAAGTACTCTGCCAGGAGATGTGGTCACCACAGGCACAAGAAGACCTATGCAGTTCTCACCAAAAAGGCACCCAAAAAAGACTAAGGGTCCGTTTGATTCGCACATTTGCCATGGCGAATGTCAAATCAGTGGGCAAATATGACATTTGTCCACTTTTTGGTCTGTTTGATTCACAAATTTGCCTACAACCCATTTGCCTATGTACAACACCTCTAATGCATGAAAAGTGGGCAAATTTGGCTTTGCTATTTGGGAAAGAATTATTTGCCAAACAATTTGCCACTTCTTACAAGTGCTTGTTTTATATTTTGATGCTAAAATATTTTAAAAATTATTTTACAAACTGTTTTATAAAACTGTTTTAAATAAAAAACTATTTTATAAAAAATGTTTTTAAATTATTTTAAAAACTGTTTAAAAAATGTTTTAAAACAGTTAAAAAAACTGTTTTAAAAACAATTTAAAAACTGTTAATTTCTTTTTTTTTTAAAACTATTTTATTAAAATCTGTTTTAAAACTGTTTAAAACACTATTTTAAAAAGTTTAAAACTGTTTTGAATAATTAAGAAAACTGTTTCAAATATTGAAAAAATTGTTTTATAAAAATGTTGTTAAAAACTGCTTTAAAAATTATTTTAAAAACTGTTTTAATAATGTTTTATAAAAACTGTTTTTGAAATGTTTAAAAAAAACTGTTATAAAAAAAATACTGTTTTATAAAAAATGTTACAAAAATGTTTTTAAAACTGTTTTAAAAACAATTTAAAAACGGTTTTAAAAAAATGTTTTATAAAACTGTTTTATTAAAAACTTGTTTTAAAATCATTAAAAACACTATTTTAAAAGGTTTAAAATTTGTTTTGAATAATTTAAAAACTGTTTCGAATATTGTAAAAATTATTTTAAAAAACTGTTTTATCAAATTTAAAAAAAAAAAACTGTTTTAGAAATGTTTTAAAAATTGTTTAAAAACTTTTTATAAAATATTTAAATAAACTAATTGGATTGACTTTAATTTCGCCTAATTGTTGTTTGATAGCTTCATGTGAAAAAACTAGGTAAAATTTGCCTAGGCAAACTTTATCCATGAAAATTTTTGCCATTTTGACTTTTGCACACTTTTGAATCAAACGGACCCTAATATGTTTTTATTCTTGTCCTTTAAGGACCTGGGAACCATCTAATCAGGTTGCGAAACTTATCCCTAAACTGTGAAAATGATATATACTAGACTCAGGTGAAGTACGAAGGTCTTAGTAGTACGTGATTTTATTCAGGACTTAAATTTGTGACATAAATTTGTTTTATGAAAACTGTACCCATAAAAAAAATTAAAGAAACTTTGTATTGCCTGGATAGGTAAGATTCCATAATAATAGAGAACTTCTATTAGTAATAGGTGGAGATAGAGATGAACACCATTCTGTTATAACAATTGTCATAAATGTAATCTCCCCACATGGGAGTTCATAAACATGATCATCCTCAAGTGAGGTTTTTATTTTGACGTTGCTATGGATGTTGTATGTAGTACGAAATGACTCAAAGCCATTTTCATAAGGAACATCATACTTCCTAATATGCCTATACATAGCGTGTTAGTGGAGTAGAGGAAAATGAAGGTTTTTAGAAGAAAAAGAGGAAAATGTTTCTCCGTAACTAAATGTTGGAAACAGCTGGCCTTTATTGGCAGCTGTAAGTTGCAAAACAAAGTTCAAAATTTGGCTTTCTCTCCGTGTCCCACATCGGTGGGATAGTTCAAAAGTGTTGTGTATATTTACAATTTTTTGGGAACAAAGGTTCAGCCCTTTGGGCATTCAAGTTTTTGTGGGTATGTGGGGCAGACCCAATGGGCCAAGTCACACGCGCGCGCCGCCGCCGGCCGTCCGGCCCGGGCCCGGGCTCATTAAGAATTAATTTTTTGAACAAATAAATTAACGTTTTTGGGCTTTAAAAATTATTTTTTTAACGGTAATTAATTCCGAAACAAACGTGGGCCTTTAACTGATTGAATTGTTCCACCCACGTTTCCAGATTTCTCTCCACGTTTTAGCCCACTAACGGTAATTTCTTTTTGCATAAAAAGAGGTTGATACCTCCGTTTTCAACACAGTTTTTTTCACAGTTCTGATTGAAAAAAAAATTCTTTTCCCAGAATAACTTCTTCCTTTCTCCCAGAATATTTTTTTTCTCCAGAATAATTAATCTCGTTCGTTATACAGATTAATTATATTATTGTGCTTCATCAATCCGTAATTTAGTGAATTGTGTTTCATCAATCCGTAATTTATTGTGCTTCATTAATCTCGTTCGTTATTTAGAATCGAGCAGTTAATACAGAATGGGTGTATACAGACCGGATTGATTCTTGTGCTTCATCAATCCGTAATTTAATTTTGGAGGCTGTTTTATCCTGGGGGTGACGGGCTGTACACTGTCAGCACACTTTGGGCAGAGCCGCGAAACACCTTAAAGAGAGCGACATTGTCCGCAACTCAACCGTGTTCTTGACTGTCCACTTCGGGATTTTGGGATTTCTTATATTTATTCTGCCCCGGAATTATTTGCTCCAAAATTGGGTAATTTCGTTCCTGTTTTTTAATTCTGCATTTAATTATTTAATTGCTGCTACAACAATTTTAAGGTGTTCTTATTCTGCCATGGACGAAATTAACTCTAGTAACCTAAATAAGCCTTTCAAATATGAAGGCACTCATTTTAAACGTTGGAGCAAAAAATTGCTATTTTATTTAACTACGAAAAAGGTCGCATCATGTGTTCAATTTGACAAACCCGTAGTTAATAATCCACCTACTGTTGAGGAAAGCAAAACAATTAGAACTTGGGAGGAAAATGACTTTTTGTGCAAGAACTATATTCTGAATGCTCTAAGTGACGAACGTTATGATTATTATGCCAATTATAAAACTGCGAAAGATGTTTGGGACGCACTTTTTAAAAAATATGACACGGAGGAGGCGGGTGCTAAAAAATATGCCGTCAGCCGTTATTTGAAATTTCAAATGACGGATGACAAATCTGTTGTTGCTCAAACCCATGATTTGCAAATGATTGCCCATGAAATTATTTTCGAGGGCATGGCTTTAGATGAGCAATTTCAGGTGGCTGTGATTATTGATAAATTGCCTCCACTGTTCAAAGAGTTTAAAAATAATTTGAGGCATAAGTCTAAAGAATTCTCACTAGAGTCATTAATTACTAAATTGAGAATTGAGGAGGAATCCCGAAAACAAGACTATAAAGATGAAATTCTTGTTGTGTCTAACAACAAAAATCAGAAAAAGAACCACACTCCAGTTGTTTTAAAGGCAAACGGAAAAAATATGAAAAATCAGAAAAAGAGCCACAACCAGAATTTTAAAAATCAGACTCAGACTCAGAATAAGTATAAGAACCCTGGAAATGGACAGTCTAGCAACTCGGGACAGTTTCTCTGTTTCAAGTGTGGCAAGCCTGGCCATATGGCTCGCAAATGTCGCAATGTGCCACAAGCACAAGCGAATTTGACCGAAGAGGACCTATGTGCTATGATTTCAGAAATCAACATGGTTAGCGGTGCCGAAGGGTGGTGGTTGGATACTGGTGCTTCCCGCCATATCTGTTATGACCGTAGTCTGTTTAAGACTTATTCTGAGACTGCAGATAAGAAGGTGTTGTTGGGTGATTCTCACTCCACTGAGGTTGCTGGTACTGGAAATGCGGAATTGAAGTTCACTTCGGGAAAGACTGTTATCCTCAAAGATGTTCTTCACACTCCCGAGATAAGGAAAAATTTGGTTTCGGGCTATCTTCTCAACAAAGCTGGCTTTACTCAAACTATTGGTGCTGATTTATTTACTTTGACCAAAAATGGAATTTTTGTAGGCAAGGGTTATGCCACTGATGGGATGTTTAAATTGAATGTTGATGCAATGAATAAAATTTCTCCTTCTGCTTATATTGCTTGTTCATTTAATATTTGGCATGCTAGGTTTTGTCATGTTAATAAACGACTTGTTAAAAATATGAGCACTTTAGGATTAATTCCCGAATTATCATTAAATGATTTTGAAAAATGTGAATGGTGTAGTCAAGCAAAAATCACTAAGACACCACATAAATCTGTTTTTAGAGAATCTGAACCACTTGATTTAATTCATTCAGATATTTGTGAATTGGATGGTGTCACAACTAGAAATGGCAAACGTTATTTTATAACTTTTATTGATGATTGTTCCGATTATTCATTTGTGTATTTAATGAAAAATAAAAGTGAAGCGTTTGACATGTTTAAAATTTTCCTAAATGAAATTGAAAATCAATTTAATCGGAAAATAAAAAGGTTACGTAGTGATAGAGGCACCGAATATGATTCTGGACTATTTATTGAATTTTATAAAATCTACGGTATTATTCACGAAAAAACTGCCCCTTATTCGCCCGAAATGAAGGGTAAAGCCGAAAGAAAAAATAGGACATTAACTGAATTAGTTGTGGCTATTTTATTAAATTCAGGGGCTGCCTCACATTGGTGGGGTGAAATTATTTTGACTGTGTGTCACGTGCTTAATAGAATTCCTAAGACTAAAATGAAAATATCTCCTTATGAAATTTGGAAAAATATTAAGCCCAACGTGTCATACTTTAGAACGTGGGGGTGCTTAGCCTATGTACGTATACCCGACCCTAAAAGGTCTAAATTGGCAAGTAGAGCATATGAGTGCGTTTTTATAGGCTATGCTATTAATAGCAAAGCTTACCGATTTTATGACTTGAAAAATCAAGTAATTATTGAATCAAATGACGCCGATTTTTATGAAGATAAATTTCCTTTTAAATTGATGAATAGTGGGGGCGAGTCATCCACTAATATTTCTTTAAATAAAAATAAAGAAAATAATGAATCCATTTTAGAAATTCGAAAAAGTAAAAGGGCTCGTGTAGAAAAAGATTTCGGTCCCGACTTTTATGCTTACACCTTAGAGGAGGATCCTAACACTATTCAAGAAGCCTTATCTTCTTTAGATGCCGATTTATGGCAAGAGGCTATTAATGATGAAATGGATTCTTTGGAAACAAATAAAACTTGGCATTTAGTGGACCTTCCTCCTGGATGTAAAATAATTGGGTGTAAATGGATTCTTAAAAAGAAATTAAAACCTGATGGCACTGTTGAAAAATATAAGGCACGTCTTGTTGCTAAAGGTTTTAGACAAAGAGAAAATGTAGACTTTTTTGACACATTTTCACCCGTGACTAGAATAACGTCTATACGTGTACTATTCGCTATAGCTGCCTTAAATGATTTAATTGTACACCAAATGGATGTTAAAACTGCATTTTTAAATGGAGAATTAGAAGAAGAGATTTATATGGATCAACCTGAAGGTTTTATTGTACACGGTCAAGAAAATAAAGTATGTAAATTAGATAAATCTCTTTATGGACTCAAACAGGCACCTAAACAATGGCATGATAAATTTGATAGCTTAGTCATCTCTAATGGGTTTAAAATTAATGAAAGTGACAAATGCATTTATTATAAATATGTTGAGAACATTTGCACTATCATATGTCTTTATGTTGATGACTTGCTTATATTTGGTTCTAATATTCATGCCGTAGAAAATGTTAAATCATTATTATGTGCCAACTTTGATATGAAGGATTTGGGTGAAGCTAGTGTAATATTAGGAATTAATATTACTAGGTCAGAAAAGGGACTTTCTTTGGATCAATCTCATTACATTGAGAAAGTTCTAAAGAAATATAATTACTTTGACTGTAAACCTGCTAGTACTCCATTTGACCCTAGTGTAAAGTTATTTAAGAACACTGGCGACAGTGTAAACCAAAATGCTTATGCAAGCATTATTGGTAGCTTACGTTATGCTACAGATTGCACTAGACCTGACATAGCTTATGCTGTGGGAGTACTATGTAGATTTACTAGTAGACCTAGTATGAAGCATTGGCATGCTATTGAGAGGGTCATGCGGTACCTTAAAAGGACGATGAACCTCGGATTACACTATAATAAGCATCCCGCTGTCCTTGAAGGATTCAGTGATGCAGATTGGAACACCCTATCTGATGATTCTAAGGCTACTAGTGGATATATATTTAGCATCGCTGGTTGTGCAGTTTCTTGGAAATCTAAGAAACAAACTATTTTGGCTCAATCCACTATGGAGTCTGAGATGATAGCACTAGCTGCTGCTAGTGAAGAGGCAGGTTGGTTAAGAAACCTCCTGTCAGATATCCCATTATGGGAAAGACTGATTCCAGCCGTTTTGATTCATTGTGATAGTACCGCGGCTATAGCAAAAGTTGAGAACCGTTATTATAACGGTAAGAAACGACAAATACGTCGTAAGCACAGTACTGTTAGAGAATTTATCTCTACGGGTGCTGTGAGGGTGGATCATATACGGTCTGAACAGAACTTAGCTGATCCTTTGACGAAAGGACTAGCTAGGGAGAAGGTGTGGAACACCACGAAAGGGATGGGACTAAAGCCCTTGGATAAATGAGTCATTTGTGATGGTAACCCAACATATAGACTGGAGATCCCAAGAAATATGTTCAAAGGGTAATAACAAGTCACAAGTGATATGGGTTGAATCATGCGATTATTAATTAATATAGAACGGGGTTTTACTCCGAGTCCATCCCTATGGAGCATGATATCCTGAAGCGAGTTGAGGATGAGTTATTATAAATCTTAATGAGATCTATAGCTTTATTTTGAGTGGGGTACTTAGCTACAGGAGTATTCTTGATAGACTCACCTATGTGAATGTGGAAGTGTGGCCGCTTCCTATGGATAGTTTGGGCAAATTCCTAAAGCGTTCACTATACTGGGATAGAAGCACATGGCCGTAACGTGCTAGCTATTTAGACTTACACCCAAGTAGGGTTGTGTGTGGGATGTTGTCAGAAATAGAGTTCAAAACTACGGTTACTCTAGTATATTCTGAATCATCTTTACTACGTATAGGTTCAAGTCGAAAGACACCTTTGCTTAAGCACAATTCTATAGATTAATGCTCGATAAAATGTTTTCAAGTTTTGCAAGTGGGGGATTGTTGGAAACAGCTGGCCTTTATTGGCAGCTGTAAGTTGCAAAACAAAGTTCAAAATTTGGTTTTCTCTCCGTGTCCCACATCGGTGGGATAGTTCAAAAGTGTTGTGTATATTTACAATTTTTTGGGAACAAAGGTTCAGCCCTTTGGGCATTCAAGTTTTTGTGGGTATGTGGGGCAGACCCAATGGGCCAAGTCACACACGCGCGCGCGCGCCGCCGCCGTCCGTCCGGCCCGGTCCGTGCCCGTGTCCGGGTCCTGGGTCTTGGGCTTGGGCTCATTAAGAATTAATTTTTGGACAAATAAATTAACGTTTTTGGGCTTTAAAAATTATTTTTTTAACGGTAATTAATTCCGAAAAAAACGTGGGCCTTTAACTGATTGAATTGTTCCACCCACGTTTCCAGATTTCTCTCCACGTTTTAGCCCACTAACGGTAATTTCTTTTTGCATAAAAAGAGGTTGATACCTCCGTTTTCAACACAGTTTTTTTCACAGTTCTGATTGAAAAAAAAATTCTTTTCCCAGAATAACTTCTTCCTTTCTCCCAGAATATTTTTTTTCCCCAGAATAATTAATCTCGTTCGTTATACAGATTAATTATATTATTTAGAATCGAGCAGTTAATACAGAATGGGTGTATACAGACCGGATTGATTCTTGTGCTTCATCAATCCGTAATTTAATTTTGGAGGCTGTTTTATCCTGGGGGTGACGGGCTGTACACTGTCAGCACACTTTGGGCAGAGCCGCGAAACACCTTAAAGAGAGCGACATTGTCCGCGACTCAGCCGTGTTCTTGACTGTCCACTTCGGGACTTCGGGATTTCTTATATTTATTCTGCCCCGGAATTATTTGCTCCAAAATTGGGTTTAATTCTGCATTTAATTATTTAATTGCTGCTACAACACTAAAATATGAAGAGAAAGAGACAAAAAAGAAGAAGTACCTTTTTTTATTTCAAGTAAAGATGGTAAAAGAGGTTTTTGAAACGCCTTATAACTACTTCCACTCAAAAGCACATGAAATGAGGGTTCTTTTAAGTAGAGATAAATTCGCCCAGGCCACGCGTTTCACCCACATTGATTGCCTAGGAGAACCCCAATAGTGTCACATGCAACCCTAGGTAAAGGGAATACGCATAAATTAACCCATAATTTCATTCCTACTAAGGATAAGCGGGATGTGTAAAAGTTATTGAAACCTTTTATTGGAAAATCCATTTGACTCATAGATAATACGCAAAAACAGAAATGGGCTGACCAGTCCTAAAAATTGATCATCCTAGCATTGGGAGAAAATGGATTGATATGATCCAAAGTTTCCACGTGGAACTACACGTGGCATTCAAAGAGTCCTAAGTCATTGTATGTCCTAGTCGTTCGTCGACTACAGATCAGATAAAGACGATCCTATAAATGATAATGAAAAGATAATCAAATGCAGTTCTATTTTAACTCAATACCCTAAAAGACAAGGTTGGATATAGAGACTGACTTCATAAGTAATACAAAAGGCGATATTTTATATTAAATAGAATTTATGTATTTATAAAGGCACTGTTTGGTTGTTTCAAAATTATAGATTGGATCAGTAATAAATTGATCCATTTACAAATTGATCCATTAATTGTGTTTGATTTCATTAATGAGATGATTCATTAAGGCTCTGTTTGGTTGTCCCAAAATTATAAATTGTATCATTAATAAATTGTCTCATTTACAAATTGACTCATTAATTGTGTTTGGTTTCATTAATGAAATGATTCATTAATTGTCCCATTTTAGCTCATGTGCAAAATCTGAAATTGGATCATTTCACAAAAAATGTGAAATGAATCCATTTGAATTAGAAGTCACATTAAGTGCATGTCCCCTCTCCCCCTTCCTCTTCCTCTCCCCCTCTCCCTCTCTCTTTCCCTCCCTTTCTCTCTTGATTTGTTTTTATATTTTTTTCATAGAACCTTAACATCAATTTTAAATTACCAAACAACGTGTAAAATTGGATTTAACTCATTTCAAATTCACTCATTTATAATTCACTAATTCACAATGAAACAATTTACATAATCAAACAATTTGCGCAACCAAACTGGGCCTAATTGTTTCATTTTAGCTCATGTGCAAAATCTGAAATTGAATTCATTTCAAATAGGAGTCACATAAAGTGCACATCCCCTCCCCCTCTCCCTCCCCTTCTCTCTTAATTTATTTTTATCTTTTTTTCCATTGAACCTTAACATCAATTTCAAATTACCAAACATTGTGTAAAATTGGATATAACTCATTTCAAATTCACTTATTTACAATTCACTAATTTACAATGAACTAATTTACATAATCGAATAATTTGCGCAACCAAACTGAATCAAATAGATCTCCTTAGTTAAATGAGGAGATATATAAAATAACATTAGATGAATAACTTGAACTTTCATCTATCACTCTTCAACACTTTGAGTCATCTTCCTCGCTATATAATAAAACAATCCCTCTTTCTTTTCCCCATGGACATAGGTAGGGTCCATCTGTCAAACCACATATATTCCTTTGTTCTTTTATTTACTACATTAATATTTGTAGTCATTCTTGATATTTAGAAATATTGTATATTTGATCCTCCTACAAATTTTTATATGACATAAAGTTTGAATAGAATGTTCAATATTTTTAGGCCCGGTTTGGTTGCCCCAAAATTATAAATTGGTCCGTTTATAAATTGGTTCGTTTACCTATTAATTGTATTTGGTTTCATTAATGAAACAATTCATTAGCTAGTCCCTTTTAGCACCCGTGTAATTTGAAATTGGAGCATTTCATAAAAAACTTAAAATGCATCAATTTAAAATAGGAGTCACAAAAAGTTCTCTATCTATCTCTCTCTCTCTTTCTCTCTCCCTCTCTCTCAATTCATTTTAATTTTCTTTATTTAACCTTTACATTAATTTCAAATTATCATACATCACCTAAAACTGAATTTAAAAACATTTAAAATCCACTAATTTACAATTCATTAATTCACAGTGAACCAATTTATATAATCAAATAATTTGCACAATTAAACTAGGCCTTAGTATTTTAAAAATAAAATATGCACGGTTTAGTTTGAGCAGGAGCCTAATTATGGGGGAGGGGGACCTGGAGGTGAGGCTAAATTTCATTAATAAAGAACATTCAGAATTTAAGAAAGTGTTATCTGGGAACAAAGATTGAAGTTACCATATTGAAAATTAACCTTATATGATGATGCAGGCCTCTATTTTTTTCGGTGAAATGTAAAATTTAATTAACACCAAAGGCAAAAGGCCAAACAAGAATTACAACTGTTCAGTCCAAATAAAGAAAACCCAACAAGCCTACAAACAGGCTCAAACTCAGCATGGCATACAGGCCCAAAAACCAAACTTGGCACGCAGGCTGTAACTAAAAATCTCTAAGAAAAACCTATACACCCAAAAAGGGCCAACCTAACAAAACACCCAAATTCAAACTCTTACAAACCCAATGATTAACCCGATCCATATCCCGGTTTAAACCAAGATATAATAGCCCTTAGTTATCAAAACCATCCAACTAGACCACTATCAAACACTCCCCACGTGTACTCTAATATCTAAACACACATACATGCGTGCACCATCGCAAAATTAGCCAATCAAATAACATCATGCACACACTTAGACTGCCACAATCCACACAAATCAAGTCTATCACTATTACTCTTTTCTATCTACTCAGACGAAAACTCAAGCCAGTTTTTATCCATGGAACCTCCTTCAACCAAACCAGACTTCCCAACGTGAAAACCATAAATAAAACACCAATCCTTCCCAAACTCAACTTCCTTCAAATAAAACACACCAAACTTTTTGAAACCATAAGCTGACCCATCACCAAAATCTACCAAGAACTGAACAACTTACAGATGCCACTAAAATTTACACTTTAACCTAGGACGACAAGCTACTCTCTTCAGCACTGAAAATGGGATCAAATCAAGCATCAAGAAGGGAAAACCCAAATCCACCAAGAAAATCAGAAACCAACACTCCATACAAAAGAGGAAGGCATAAACCCACCATGTATGTCAACCAAACATCCGCGCAAAACTCAAGACCAGCCTCATTAGAAGTGGAGATGCTCTCAAGAACAAATAGGAAGGAATTAACCACCATACATGTCAGCTATCCATAATCCAGATGAAGGCGCAAGAAGAAGCAAGCATCCACATCAGACTTTCAACACCCAAGATAAGATTTACCACTTTCTTACTGCCGTGCTATAGTATAATTCTGATCAACCTGTTTGTGACAATATATTTTCTTTTAACCCCCATTATTCACTGTTTCCAAATTCTTCGTAGTTCTGCTTATGTTCCTCCACTTGCGTGTTATGTCTTGAACCATCCTTTCAATTTTTTGAAAAACTATACTATCCTCCATTTGAATATATAGCATAAATAGCAATTGACAAACTAACCTTCTGCATTATAACTCCAAAATTCTCACTTTTATGGTAATTAATTCCACCTCTTTTTCAAAGCTTTTTACATTCCTTATGCAACCAATCAAACATAAAACTTTTTTCCAAATCTTCTTGGATAATTCACAATCGAAAAATAAATTATCCCTCTGTAAGGACATAAATTTCTAATTGAGTCCCTGTATTGTTTTGACTTAGTTTCGTGAACAAAACTGTGTTTGTAATATGTCATAGGGAGATTTTATTTTGCCACGATCCCACTTGGTCTGTGACGTATTGAAGAAATTGAAGACGTTGCAGCAAAGCTTCAAAGAATTAATCATGTCGAAGTTTAATTGGTGCAAGTTTATTTGTCTTCAAGTTAATTGCATTCTGAGATCACACAAATTGAATGCGTATAATTAATGGTGCTCGGAATTGTTTTTATAAAAGATAAGGATGTAATTTTATAAAAAAAAATGTTTTAAAAGTGTTTTAGATGTTTTAAACTATGTTTCATTCTGATAAGCTCGAAAAAAAATTTGACTTGTTTGGATCTCTTTTGCAAGAGACGTTTTAAAGAAAAAGTCAAACTGACATGCGACGTCGTTCAAACGACAAGCTGACTCGTTCAAACAAGATGGCTATGTCTCGCGAACGACTTGCCAATCTCGTTCGAGCGACACATTTTTTGAGGCAATGATTTTTTCGTATTTAAAACGTGGTTTTGCCAGAGTTTACAAGTGTGCATTCTGGAAAAACAGTTTACGATCCAGAGACGTGTTTGCACATGTTTTTCTAAGGTTTCAAAGCTTAAACACATCCTTAGAGTTTGCAAATATCCGAGTTATCATTATTATATGTTTATGTGATCTTGCTGCACCAAGAAGGTTTGTTCTATACTTGAACATCTGAGTTTTGCGGTGAAGAAAATATAAGTACTTTTTGTTTGACATCGTAGACGTATCAAAGCCATTCGGTGGACACTGAGACATACGTGGGCGCGTGTGTTGTGAACAAGTATCGTGGAAGAAGGACTTTTTGTGTGAGCACTATGAGAGGAGTGGTTGAAGATCAGAAAAGCGTCAAGACCCGTGGGGATCGAGTCGTTGAGTGAGTCTTTTGTCTATTCATTATAATTTCACATTCATAGTGATTGTCTGGCTCGGGTCCTCCGAGGTTGTTTTCTCGTCTTGGGTTTTTTCCTCGTACATTTGGCATTGTGAGTATTCTTTACTTTATTTTACTTGCTTTAATCACTAGATGCATGTTTAGGATTAATCAAGAAAAAATTGGTTTAAAGTAAGAATTGGTTTTTCACAACTTCGTTTGGTGCAAATTAAAAGTTGGATAATTTTGGTGAAAATTAGTTTGATCTGAAACACACATAGGGACTACCCCGTTTCTCAAATTGGTATCAGAGCTAGAAAATATAATTTATTTGTTTTGTGATCCCGTGTGTTTTCAAAGATGAATTTTGAAAATAACGAACTTTTTCGAACTCCTATTTTTTATGGCACTAATTACACCTATTGGAAGATGAGAATGAAAAGTGCATTAAAATCAATTGATGAGCGTGTCTGGCTAGCAGTTGAGAAATGTTGGACACCCCCTGTCACTATTTTAGGTGAGGTCACTAATTTAAAGCCTGTCGAGTCATGGACCGAAACTGAACATAAACTTTCACAATATAATTCTAAGGGTCTGCACGTTATTTCTTCACATGTCACACCAGAAGAATATAATAGAATTATGACTTGTGAAACATCAAAAGAGGCTTGAGATATTTTGGCATTCACTCACGAGGGCACTATCACGATTAGGGCATCAAAACTTCAAAATCTCACTACACAGTTTGAGACCATTAGGATGTTATAAAGTGAAACTTTTGATGAGTTTTATGCTAGGTTGTCCAATATTGTCAACTCGTCGTTTAACTTAGGTGAGAAAATTCTGACAACCATGTCATTAAGAAAATCCTTAGGTCGTTGCCTAGTAGGTTTGATGCGAAAGTGACTATTTTAAACTCCTTGGGTAAGTTAGAGTCGACGAAAGTAGAAGAGATTGTAGGTGACTTACAAACCTATGAAATCGACATGATTACCTTCAAGAAAGTGCCTAAGAAAGAAAAGGGTATTGCTTTGAAAACCCGGAAGGAGCAAATTAAAGTTTTGGATTCCGATCCCGATTTTGAGAATGTTGCTTTGTTGGCAAAGAAATTTAAAAAATTTATTAAGTTTCAAAGGCAATCGAAAGATGCCAAGAAATTTGAAAAATTCAAGAACAACAAAGTTGATCCCACCTCTAAGGATAAGTTTGAAAAGCCTAAGAGAGATGAGTCGGATAAGTGTTTTGGGTGTGAGGGGTATGGTCACAAAGTTAAGGAGTGTCCCACTAGACTTAAGAAAGAGGGAAAGCAACCAATTGTTTATAGTGCCACCTTAAGTGATAGTGATCCGAAAGAGGGAGAGAGTTCCCCCATTTAGGCTTGTCAATCGGGCTCTATGAGCCGAGCTTGGGGTTGATCAAGCTCGACTCCATTTTAATTTACTCGGCTCAAGCTCAAGATCGGCCCGAACGAGCCTGAGAGTGCTTGTCTCAAGCTCAGCTCACAAAATATAACGAGCTTCGGGCCCGATTTGAGCAGGCCCGAATTGAATATTCGAATACGTATTTGTTTATTTTAATAATAAATATTCATATTTCAACAATAAAATTCTTATTTTAGCAATAAAAAACACATTTTAGCAATAAAATTCATATTTCAGCAATAAAATACGAATTTCAGAATTAAAAATTCATATTTCAACATAAAAAATATATATTTCAGCACTTAAAAAACACATTTTCGCATTAAAAAAACATATTTCAGCATTAAAAAAACACATTTCAGCACTAAAAAAATCATTTCAGCACAAAAAAAAAAATATATTTCAGCTTTAAAGTAAATCAATCTAAGCGTGTAAGGGGTGTATGTGATATGTTTCCTTTCCTAATTAAAGTAAATTAATAAATGACCCACCTTACTTTTGTTTCTTTAATATTAAGTCCAATAGTTTGTTTGCATAAGGAAAAAATTAGAAAAACTATTTTGTTTTAAAATATTTTTTACATATCATAGAAAATAAAATAATTTTGTATATATATAAATATATAATTATATATATTATTTTGGGCCGAGCCTAGTTTGGGCTTGAAAGTGCTTCGCTCAAGCTCGTCTCAAATTGAATTCGGGCCTAATACCTCGGCTCGGCTCAATTGACAGGCCTACCCCCATTAATCGTAACTTTATTGCGTTTATGGCATGTCATGTGAGCGACGACGATTCTCATGTGAATGACACTTCCGAGGAGGTTTTGAGTGTATCCCATGTTAGTGAGGGCGAAGAGAGTGACGAATAGGAGATAGATGTGAAAAAATTACAAAATGCATTTAATGAGTTGTATGCCGAAACGGTGAAGGTGAAAAAGGCTAACTCAAAATTGCAAGCTAAGTTGAATGAGCGTGCCATAGAAAATAATGATGCATTGACAGAGGATCTTAAGGCACGAGAGAAGAAGTTCAGGGAGAAACGAGAGTTTGTTGAGAAAGAGAGAGATAATCTTCGCGGTTTGATGGAGTGTTTGAAAAAGGAGATTTTAGCGTTTGAGGAGTCTATGTGCTTGCTCAAGTCTAGGATTCATGAGTTGGAGGAGAGATTGAGAGACTCGTCTAGAGTTAAGTTTGATTTGGAGGCTAGGTCGGAGAAGTTAGATAAGATCTTAGGCACCGTCCAAATTAAGGGAGATAGGGGAGGTATAGATTTTGATGAGAGCGTTGTTTCCATTCCCCCCACACGTGTGAGAAACACTAGGAAGGTTAGAAAAGCTCCACATATATGTCATCATTCCCACCGTCGCTACACTTGAACGTTTTGTGGTAGGAAAGGTCACCTTAGGCGTTATTGTTACGACCTTAGACAAGCTCCTAGGAAGTTTAGGAATAAAGTTGCCCCGATTACCCCCATGCGCCGTTTTACACTTACTTGGGTTAGGAAATCGGATTTAGTGGCTTTAGGAATAAATCTTCATGATTCTTGTTTGGGTGCACATGATTCTTCCCATGCAAAATTTAAAAGGATAATAGTGTTGCCATGTTTGTCATATGCTAGTTTGCTTCATGATATATTCATTGCTAGTATAATGACTTGTGTATCATTTTATATTATAGTTTTCATTTGATTGAGTCCTATTGAAAAAATACTAAAAGATTTTATTTTTTAGATGACTTTTGAAAAACCGAAAATATTTTGCTTTTATTTGAGTCAAAATATGTTTGAAAAGCCAAAAAGATTTTCGGTTTTTGTTTTTGAGTTTACATGTTTGATGTGGTATATTGGTGTGCTGGGACCCCCCCCCCCAATCGTTTCATTATCCATGTGGCTAGGACATTTGGTCAATATTATCGATGCTTAGAATGATCTTAACCATTGTTTATATGGGGTTGTTTCGAAGTTGATATGCATTTTGATTCGACTTTGTATATATGCTAACATAGCACACATGCACGAGTTTATATGGATGTTTGACTTCTCTTGCATATTTGAATTTAGTGAGGTGTTCTTATGTCAATCTTGTCATCTATGCATAAGTAGACTTAAGGAGAAGTGTTCATATAAGAATTGTTTATCGTGAGGATTTGAATTGGTACCTAATTGAAAAAATGATGAGTGATTCACGGGAAAGGGCTGCGAGAGTTCAAAATTAACTCGTCGTGAAAATCACCGTTTAAAAGAGCCCAAAAGAAAAAACAATATGCTAAGAAAAGGGGAAATAAGATTTTCTCAAAGTTGAGAATGCTATAAACGTCAAAAGAACTTGAAAAAGTATATATTTATGAGGGAGTTTGGTTGGAGAAAATTTAAACGGGTTTGCAAAACTAATCCTAATGTTGAAACATTGCAATTTGACGCTATTGTTTGTAGAATCGTCAAAATTCTGCATGTAGTATGTTTAGTTCATTAAGCTCACACTTTAATTGTCATATGGCTATGATAAAGTTTGATAATTTATCGCTATTACTTAGAGCTTGTTGATCTTTTCGATGTGTTGGAATTGTGACTCATTTGTTGTAGTTTCACGCCCATACATTCCATGTCCATGTTTAAGCACATCGGTACTATGTTTGCATGTAACTCACATTGTTAGTTTTTATGCATTTTTGCATTTTGGAAAAAAAGCTTACTATTTTACCACTGTTTTGCTGCTGTCAGGCCTTTATTGGTATTTTTTTCTGGAAATTTTTTCACTGGGCAAAAATATAAGATATTTTCTGGGAATCTTGGAAAAATTGGCCTGTCGCGAGAACTCGTTCGAACGACATTACCATGTCGCGCGAAGTCTCGTTCGAGCAACGTCCTCATCTCGTTTGAGCGACGTCCCTCGCTCGTTCGAATGACAGTCTGGATTTTTTCTTATGATTTATTTGCAGCACCCTGGTTTATTTTGGTATATTTTTTGGTTCTACTGGAAGCTTTCTGGACTGATTGGTTTATATGCAGGTAATATTGGTTCATAATTGATACTTTGCATATGATTCCGTTTATCACACCTGATTAGTTTGATATATACTTTATGTGATTACTGGTTTACTAGCTACTTATTTGTCATTACTTGATCATATTTAGTTGGTTATGTCATATTTATCTAACGATTTCAAATTTCAAATTTGTATATCTTCATGCAAGATACTTTGATTGGTTTATCTTTTCACCAGATTGTCTATTCGAGACAAAAAGGGGGAGAGATGTATGTGATATAGGGGGAAATTTGAGATTTGTTGAGCATGTTTTTTATTACATATTTTATAAATTGGTAGTACAAATTGGTATCATTTTATTTCTCAATTGTTTAACAAATGATTTTTTAGAGTTTATTCATATTGGTATCTATTGTAAAATTGGTATCATTTGGATATATATATTGGTTTCATTTGTTCCTCCATACTTCACGGGGTATTTGTTTGTCTGTTTCATGTGTGTAGGTATACTTCAGAGATTCGAGATTTCAAGTCTACATCACATTCAGACAGTTCATGCTTGCCGGTGCTACATATACTAGTTCTTGTCGTGTAATTTTTAACTTTGGATTTATGGGATGGGATTTAGGCATCATACGGCTTGACGGCCCATCTTAGGCATTTCACTGGTTTAGTTTTGTCCCGGAATAGTCAAAGGGGGAGATTTATAAGGACATAAATTTTCAATTGAGTCCCTGTATTGTTTTGACTTAATTCAGTGAACAAAACTGTGTTTGTAATATATCAAAGGGAGATTTTATATTGTCACGATCCCACTTGGTCTCTGACGTATTGAAAAAATTAAAGACGTTGCGGCAAAGCTTAAAAGAATTAATCATGCTGAAGTTTAATTGGTGCAATTTTATTCGTCTTCAAGTTAATTGCATTCCGAGATCACACAGGTTGAATGCGTATAATTAATGGTGCTTGAAATTATTTTTATAAAAGATAAGATGTAATTTTATAAAGAAAAATGTTTTAAAAGTGTTTTAGATGTTTTAAACTACCTTTTATTCTGATAAGATCGAAAAAGAGTTTGACTTATTTGGATCTTTTTTTGAAGAGACATTTTAAAGAAAAAGTCTAAAAGTCAAACTGACATGCGACGTCATTTAAACGACAAGTTGGCTCGTTCAAACGAGATGGCTATGTCGCGCGAACGACTTGCCAATCTCGTTCGAGCGACACATTTTTTGAGGTAGTGATTTTTTCGCATTTAAAGCATGGTTTCGTCAGAGTTTACAAGTGTGCATTCTGGAAAAACAGTTTATGATCCAGAGATCCGTTTGCACATGTTTTTCTAAGGTTTCAAAGCTTAAACACATCCTTGGAGTTTGCAAATATCCGAGTTATCATTATTATATGTTTATGTGATCTTGATGTACCAAAAAGGTTTGTTCTATACTTGAACATCTGGGTTTTGCGATGAAGAAAAGAGAAGGACTTCTTGTTCGACATCGTAGACATATCAAAGCCATTCGGTGGACACCGAGACATATGTGGTCGCGTGTGTTGTGGACAGGTATCGTGAAAGAAGGACTTTGTGCGTGGGAACTGTGAGAGGAGTGGTTGAAGATCAGAAGAGCGTCAAGACCCGTGGGGATCGAGTCGTTGTGTGAGTCTTTTATCTGTTCATTATAATTCCATATTCATAGTGATTGTCTGGCTTGGGCCATCCGAGGTTGTTTTCCCGTCTTGGGTTTTTTTCTCGTCCATCCAGCATTGTGATTATTCTTTACTTTATTTTACTTGCTTTAATCACTAGATACATGCTTAGGATTAATCAAGATAAAATTGGTTGAAAGTAAGAATTGGTTTTTAACAACTTGGTTTGGTGAAAATTAAAAGTTGGATAATTTTAGTGAAAATTAGTTTGATTTGAATTACACATATGGACCACCCCATTTCTCACCCTGTTTTCAGTTGTCTTTCTACAGGGCACACAAATGTCATCATTCATACACCCCACTCCTTGAATTTATCCGTGGTCCATATCTTATTTAGACATGCAGTCCATATTAAAAAGGAACATATAAGAACTCTTTTAGCAAACCAAATAGCATCATCCTAACTCACATTTTGCTTTCTCTCGCTAACATCATTATAAGTATGTTTGACATTAAACTGACCATCTTTAGGTATGAGCCATGTAGTCCTATCTTGGGAATCAAGTAACCAAATCAATCAACTCTAAATAAATAGGTCTAGGAATTCCCCATCCTTCCTCACTAATAAACTCATATGCTCTAGTCATAACAAGACTTGTTGCATCATAAACAATCCTTATTCCAAAATGATCAATAATAGGTCCATTCTCAAGCTAGTTATGAATCCAAAAATAAACATGATCCCCATTCCCAATATGATATTTAATAAATCTTCTAGCCTTATCCCTTATTTTCCTCCATGTCCAAGAAGCATCATTTGAGAGTTTAACTATCCTAATAGTATCATTTTTAATGAAAACAGAGTGAATCTATTTAACCCATAGAGGATCCTTTTTTCAAGCCAAATCCCATTTTGTGGCTACATTTAACCCATGGAGGCCTCTATTTATAACTATGTGCACTAACATTGTAAATAAAATGATCCATTTGAAACCCTATCCTAACAGCTGCTCGATATGGTCCCGTAACTCCCTCATCTCCGTCAGGGCCATACGATATGGTGCGCGTGCTATCGACTGAGTGCCCGATATCGAATCTATCATAAACTCTATCTTCCTATTGGGCAGCAATCCCAGTATCTCCTGAAACACATCAACGAACTCATAAAATGACCGAAATCGAATCTCAAGGAATCACCACCCCCTTAGAGGTCTCCTCCTCAATATAGTATAAGTGGGTGGACAATCCTCCCTCAGGGTGAGGCATCTCCACCAAAAATATCTCCTGACGTGGTATAGCGAACACAATACTCCTACTATAATAGTCAATCATATCCTTATAAGCGACTAACCAATCCATGCCTATAATGGAATTATCCTCGGTCATTTCTAACACAAGCATGTCGGAGGGCAAAAGCAATCTCCCAATCTCTATACCCACACCTTGACAGATTAAGAGAATTGAATTATCGTTTTCCAATGGAAAATCTACACATGTAATTGTACTATCAGCCATGTCAAACAATTCTGCATCCCGTGCAAACCTAGTGGCTATGAATGAGTGCGAAGCCCTGGTATCAAATAAAATGCGTCCAGAAATGCCATGGATGAGAAACATACTTTTAACAGCAAGTGGAACCTGTGGTGCTGCTACCTGGTGGATGTGATACACGCGCCCATACTGTAACCTCCCCTACTGAGGTGGGTCTGCTAGAGTGGCTGGAATGGAAGGAAATGTTGGCATCTGTATTGGTGCTGAAAGGGCAGCTGGGAAGATAGGCATCTGGGGCTCCGGGTGAGCACCATGTTGCTGCTTTGGGGCCAGCCCCTCTCAGGGCAGTATTATCGTTTGCGGCCAATCTTGCCACAAGTAAAGCACTTAACCACTAAGTTTCTTCCCTTCTGACCCTATTATCCCCGACCTTGTTGGCCGTTACCACCCTTCCATTAGCCATGTTGCCCTACTATCCACGTTGCTGGCCTGATTGAATCTGCTGGCCCTAATGGTCCTGCCGAAAACCTCCTTGTCCCTGACTGGAATCACAAAATCTGAATCGCTTAGCAGGGTCCCCCTAGTGGGAACTCTGCTTACCCTGCCTAGGCTGACTCTGAGATGGTGGTGCCCCACTGGCACTGCCACCCTCGGTCCTTCCTTTGTGGCTAGACTCTCCCCCTCGCTTGCACCCCTTAAGATATAAGCGATAGTTTTGGCAAGGTAACAAGTAAGTATTAACCACCTTGGTGTACTTCCTCAAAGAAAGATTACCCAATAAGTGTTGTCGAATCCTCCAAGTCAAGCCATCCATAAACATCTGAATCCTATTCTCTTTAGTAGGTACTTCCCCTCGCACGATATTTGTCAACCTCATAAATTCCAACTCGTACGCAGCAATTATCTTCCCCTCTAGGGTGAGATCCAATAATTTTCTCCTCATCTCAGTCTGGACGATCGGTGGAAAGTATTTGCGGTCAAACCGCACCCAAAACTCCGCATCACCATGATATCTCTCTCCTCCACTGTGGTAGTGGACTCCCACCACTGCAATATATGACACCCCGCCTAATAAAATACCGGATGATCAGTCCTATACCAAATTAAAACAGGAATGCCAGTTGGTTCATCCTTAGCATCACTGTCAAAAACTTTTTAAAACTTACTAACCACCTAGTATTCCAAAAGCTGGTGCCAAATTTTAACTTTTTAATTAACAAAACTATACAAGAAAAAATAAATATAAACCATTCACACAACTGAATAAAACTAAACTGAAATAATTAAATAAACAATTTGCCGAATAAACCATCGGCCACCAAAGTGAAATCCAAAACAAACATCCTACACCTGAATAAATACATATGTAATCTGTACTGAGAAGCCTGGGCGACAAGCCCTAAATAAAACTGAAACTCATAAATGATTCCTACTCTAGGAATGAATGAGCGATGCGTCTAATCCCAATTCCTGCTAGCATCCACATATGTCGCAGCTCCGTGTCCCTGGAATAGAATATCAATCATGGCGTCCCTGTAGCTGGACACCTAAAAGGTTTTGAAAATTATTTTATAGCAAGGGTTAGAACCCAAAACATTTGGAAAATATTTAGCAAGTGAACTAACTGCAGTAATTTAAAATGCATTAATGCGCTTCATATTTAAGTTAGTGTCGCACTCTCTTGAGGACATTCTCACCCCTCCACTATTGTGCACAACTAACGGTTACCTTAACCCCACCTAGTTGTACTACCCCATCCAACTAGTCTTGGTATAACCTTCCCTTGCCATACTACTCTAACCCGAGTATAATTATTCATGAATTATAAGTTGTCTCACCAATTAACTTAATTAATTCCTTCTTAAATAATAGCATATAACTGTGTCACAAGTTATATAAAGTAAATACATCACACACTGTATTATTACCCGCATATAATATTTAATACCATTATATACGTACCTTTACTAAAACATCCACACATATATCTTACGTATATCCATCCCTCCGAGTATACCATCGCCGGATGATTCCCTCTAAAGTGCCATCTCACTAGGTGTGCTCACATAACCTAGTTACCCAAGTTGGATTCGCTCCCCAACCTGGCCAAAAATATAAACGAAGTGGAGGCGGTCATATTCCTTCCCTAAAAGTGAGATAAGCCCCTCACCCATATACCGGACGCTATGACCTGGGGATATACTCACCCTACTCCTCAAGCTAGGGGATTCACCCACATCGCGCAACCTCCCTTGATAGCACTAGAGTATATAATTAAATAAATATCTAATCACTGATATTTAATAGCACACACAATATATACACCTATATATATATATATATATATATATATATATATATACTATCACTACACCGTATATATATAATATAAACCCCGGTTTTACCGTGTACTTCAAGATCCGTAACACTAGCCTGAAATTTTCTAAGTCTTTGTCCCGACTCACTTAATTAATTTACTCACTTAATAATTTATCATCTTTTCGAGTCTATGGTCCGACTCTAATATATTTAATTCACACCTCAATTAAATTAATATTTTCCCCGAGTCTATGGTCCGACTCTAATATAAATACTTTACACAGTAATGGTCTGACTCTAAGATATTGAATTCACATCTCAATTAACCTATCACTTTCCCGAGTCTATAATACGACTCCAATTAAATTAATTAACACACTTATTTAATTTAATACCTCCCCTAGTCTATCGTTCGACTCTAATTAAATTAATTAGCACACCTATTTAATTTAATACCTCCCCGAGTCTATCGTCCGACTCTAATTAGATTAATTAACACATCAATTAATTTAATATTGATCCGAGTCTGTGGTCCGACTCCCAGTTAATTAATTTACACATTAATTAATTTATACCAATCCGAGTCTGTAATCCGACTCTAATTTAATTAATTACAACATCCATTAATCTAATACTTTTCCGGGTCTGCCTTCCGACTCTACTTTCATTAATCAAGACATCCATTAATTTAATAACTTGGTGCCACCCAACCATTATTCTCGGACTCGCTCACTTGGCCCATAACTTAATATTTCCCAAGTCTGTTCCGACTCCAAATTAATTTATTCTCTCAATAATTTAATTTAATACTTTGGCGTCACTTAACCAACAAGCCCGAACTCGCTCACTCGGTCCATCTTTACATCTCAGAATTTTATTTCCACATATTCGCCCATAATGTGCCACACATTCATCTCCATCAAATTTCTCAATTATATTTACCTATAATTACCAACATACCCGGACTTGCTCACTTGGTCCATTTTCAACATGTAAAATCAGCCCCAAAAATCTTTTTCTCAATAATTATTTCCATGTAATTAAAACTGACGGCATTGACAGAATTTCTGCATCATCGATCAATCGAACCCCCTTGATCGATCGATCGATCGTTCCAGTATTCGTCCTCTCCAACCCACTGTCATCCATGGACGAACCCTAAAGCTTTAATTCTCAATCTAAACCTTTACCCAAATACAATTAATATATCCTCCATATAAGAAAAGGGTCTAAACATCCTACAGACCTTAATTCATCATCAATTTCCATTAATTCCAACGTTTTTTCGATTTGGGTATTATCCGAATTTCAAATCTCCAATACGAATTTCATTCATATTAACAACAATTAACCATTGATTCTTACTGGTTTTAACATACGATTCATTCCTCTACATTCTAGAATCATAAACACAATAAATCTCACCCTTAATCCCATTAAGGTATATCAATTTTCAAAAACCCAATTTTAATTTTGGTTACACACCCAAAACGAATTTTTCATATATACACACTACGATATGACTTGATTATCATCAATTTAGGAATCACAATAGTTAACCACTTGCCTGAAATTGTTCGTAGAGTCTGATCCGTTGGTATAGTCCCTTAATTTGGCTCCAAAATCCCCAAATTGGCTCTTGATTTGCTTACCCCCAATTTCCCTCTCAAGCCGTAGGCTTAGAATTTGTGTTTTCTGTCGTTTAACACTTTTCCATTTAGGTTAAAAACCCTTAATCCCGTTTAGGCCATGTAGGCCTAATTAAAATGGCCCAACTCACCCCGTGTGGGCCTTGCTATGCCCAAAAATACCCCGAGACCCAATTACTACCCCCAGGCACTCTTTCCTGGCTATCTTGACCCTTTCGGACTCAACCGCGCACTCAGAATTGTCATCTAAAATACTTTTTGATATTTCTAAATTTCTACCTCAAAATTCGACATACATTAATTCGGACAATTAAACTTTAAAGTCACCAATTATAAATAATTCGTCTCACTCAAATAAATTCTCTAACTTAAATTTAAGTTTCTCCAATTTAAATATTTTTATAACTCCCAAAAATAATTTATATATTAAATCCTCAAAATTACGGGGTTTTACATACTTCCCCCCTTACAAAGGAATTTCGTCCTTGAAATTAAGATAAGCGTAGTGCTCCAAGCTTCAAATATCACTCTATAGTCATGTACCTCTAAGCTTGCTATATCTATCTCTCCCGCTTCTAACCATAAGTTACACAAGTATGCATTTAAATTAACTGGGGCACCCATATACCCTATACCCGTGCTTAACCGCACAAAATTTGCCTTAATTAACCCAGGTGCCCATACACCCTATCCCCGTGCTTTACCACACGAAAAATTTACCCGACTATCCTAGTCGTAACCCGTAATATAACTTCGAACCCGTAGTCATATCTCACACACACACACACATAAATTATATATATATATATATATATATATATATATATATATATCTACTGCCCGGGGTACCCAACCCATGTACTAACGACCAAACCTCTCCCCACTTCCAACGTTGCGCTAAGTTTCATGCGTGGGACGTCTCGCAAAGAGAAATCCAAATAAGGAACCCCCCCCCCCCCGATACACTACTACTTAACATTGTCGGTCGTTGAGATCCGTTAGACCCTCAGTCCATAGCACGTACCCCTAAATACTTGTCTTTTAACACAAAAGTATATGCGCCTATCCTCATGCTACCCAAGACAACATAAATTACCGCGCCCTTACTATCACTAGTCCTTGCGCAAAATAAACCCGAGCTATCTCTGTTTGCTCGAACATAAATCTAACCACCCTGATTTACTTTAGTAAACACCCCTACTTACCGGGATAAAATGTGAGAACACAAGACCTCACTATGTGCCTATCGCACCACGCAATACAACATATATACACACACATATATATAGACTAGACACCCTCTCAGGTGATACTTAGTACCAAACATACCCTGGTGTCGTGAACACCAAAACTTAACCCCACTATCCACAATAGTTCCATCCCATCGCTATCCAACCGATATTTAGGAACCATTATCAACCCTACTCCCATAATTCTCAAAAGTAGTAACTCTTCTCATAATTCAAACCTTCTCTCAGTGTACACCCCCCACTCTCTCGTGGATAACACCAAAGAACTCCGCTACCCCACGGAAAATATATACATATATCCCACTAAATTCGACTTACCCGCGAACTGTAGTGAAAATAATTCTTATATTGTGACACCCTCACTGTCACACAAAGTATACCCCATTCCCCTAGGATAAAAAGATAGTTACCTCCATATTTTAGCATTAATGGCTGACCCTCGGGTTTCTGAGCAGCTTCCCCCTGCCCGAACGCACCCATGACTTGTTGTAGTGGCTGCACATCCAGGACCTCGTCGTGTATTTGACCCCCTCCTCGCTGAGGACAATCTCTCTCACGTGTCCCGCTTCCCAACAAACGAAACACCTCCTAATAAATTCACTCTGCCACTGATCTCTTCCTTGCTGGCCTTGTCGAAAGTCCTAGCCATCCTGTCGATAGCCTCCAGACCTAAATCGTTTGGTCTGATTCCTCTGTCGGGAATCCTGCCCCTGATGTCCCCCTGTCTGCTGTTGGGATACCCCATTGGTGTTATTCCCTCCTGCTTTATCCGACTGACTGGGTTCCACTCCCCTCTTGCTTCCTCTCATGTGGAAACGATATTCCTGGCAGTGTAGGAGTGCTGAATTAACGACGTCCGTATAAGCTACTAAAGCGGGATTTCCAATCAAATGTTGTATGATCCTCCAGACTAACCCATCCATGAACTTTGACTTCTTTCTTTCTTCATCGCTTACCTTATCCGGTATAAAATTTTCCAAGCGAGTAAATTCTTCCTCGTAATCGGTCACTGATCGGCCTCCCTGAGCTACCTCACTAATTTTTTCTCCTCATTTCGGTCTCAACTGCTGAAGGAAAATAACTTGCGGTCGAACCGCACCCAAAACTCTGCAATAGTTAGTGTATCCCTTTCCGCAACTGTGGTGATCGACTCCCACCACTGTATAGCGCTGCTCCCACTAAACTAAAAGTGTGTAGCATTTGCTTTCGCACCTCATCGCAATCTCCCATGCGTAGGTGACGCTGGATATCTCTATTCCTTGACACGCTAGCACTACATCTGAACCCCCTCGAAACTCTGGTGGATGCCCATTATGAAAACCTCTCGTACTTGCTGCCACCCTGACGGCCCTGCGTGAGCCTGAACATCTAGCATCATTAACACTCGTGGCTGATCCCGTGGGAAGTACCCTTCCATTGCGACCATCGTCGCTTCAACTGCCTACGCCACTAATTCAGTTACCTGCGCTGCCTAAATCATCTCTGGCAGTTATTGCGGTAACTCTGGCTCCTGATGAGCCTCTCTAATCTCATCCCCCCTACTGCCCTAGCTGCTCTCTCTCTCCTGGGCGACATCTGAAATGAGAATCGAATCGTATGAGTTAACCCTTAGTTAAAATAAATGGTA
Source organism: Sambucus nigra (assembly GCA_949130495.1). NCBI lineage: Eukaryota > Viridiplantae > Streptophyta > Magnoliopsida > Dipsacales > Adoxaceae > Sambucus > Sambucus nigra. The sequence goes on along the minus strand of OX422212.1, from coordinate 602,114,370 downwards.
GAAGAACGTAAATGCGCTTACGTATAAGAATACAACAATCCTATGATAGGGCTCTATATCAAAGATTGCGAAGCCGAAACATGAAAAGTCGCAAAGATCCTAAGGACACTAGAACTTGATGCTCTGATGCCATCTGTGACACCCCGCCTAATAAAATACCGGGTGATCAGTCCTATACCAAATTAAAACGGGAAACCCAGTTGGTTCATCCTTAGCATCACTGTCGAAAACTTTTTAAAACTTACTAACCACCTAGTACTCCAAAATCTGGTGCCAAATTTTAACTTTTTAATTAACAAAACAGTACATGCAGAAATAAATATAAACCATTCATACAACTGAATAAAACTCAACTGAAATAATTAATTAAATAATCTGCCGAATAAACCATCGGTCACCAAAGTGAAATCCAAAATAAACATCCAACACCTGAATAAATACATTTGTAATCTGTACTGAGAAGTCTGGGCGACAAGCCCTAAATAAAACTGAAACTGAAAAATGATTCCTACTCTAGGAATGAATGAGCGATGCGTCTAATCCTAATTCCTGCTAGCATCCACATATGCCGCAGCTCCGTGTCACTGGAATAGAATATCAATCCTGGCGTCCCTGTGGCTGGACGCCTAAAAGGTTTTGAAAATTATTTTATAGCAAGGGTTAGAACCCAAAACATTTGGAAAATATTTAGCAAGTGAATTAACTGTAGTAACTTAAAATGCATGAATGTGCTTCAGATTTAAGTTAGTGTCTCATTCTATTGAGGACATTCTCACCCCTCCACTATTATGCACACCTAATGGTTAATTTAACCCCACCTAGTTATACTACCCCGTCCAACTAGTCTTGGTATAACCTTCCCTTGCCATACTACTCTAACCCGAGTATAATTATTTATGAATTATAAGTTGTCTCACCAATTAACTTAATTAATTCCTTCTTAAATAATAGCATATAACTGTGTCACAAGTTATATAAAGTAAATACATCACACACTGTATTATTACCGGCATATAATATTTAATACCATTAAATACGTACCTTTACTAAAACATCCACACATATATCATACGTATATTCATCCCTCCGAGTATACCCTCGCCGGATGATTCCCTCTAAAGTGCCATCTCACTAGGTGTGCTCACATAACCTAGTTACCCAAGTTGGATTCGCTCCCCAACCTGGCCCAAAATATAAACGGAGTGGAGGCGGTCATATTCCTTCCCTGAAAGTCAGATAAGCCCCTCACCCATATACCAGACGCTATGACCTGGTGATATACTCACCCTACTCCTCAAGCTAGGGGATTCACCCACATCGCGCAACCTCCCTTGATAGTACTAGAGTATATAATTAAATAAATATCTAATCACTGATATTTAATAGCACACACAATATATACACCTATATATATAATATCACTACACCGTATATATATAATATAAATCCCGGATTTACCGTGTACTTCAAGATCCGTAACACTAGCCTGAAACTTTCTGAGTCTCTGTCCCGACTCATTTAATTAATTTACTCACTTAATAATTTATCATCTTTCTGAGTCTATCGCCCGACTCTAATATATTTAATTCACTCCTCAATTAAATTAATATTTTCCCCGAATCTATGGTCTGACTCTAATATAAATACTTTACACAGTAATGGTCCGACTCTAAGATATTTAATTCACATCTCAATTAACTTATTACTTTCCCGAGTCTATAATCCGACTCTAATTAAATTAATTAACACACCTATTTAATTTAATACCTCCCCGAGTCTATCGTCCGACTCTAATTAAATTAATTAACACACCTATTTAATTTAATACCTCCCAAGTCTATCGTCCGACTCTAATTAAATTAACACATCAATTAATTTAATACCGATCCGAGTCTGTGGTCCGACTCCCAGTTAATTAATTTATACATTAATTAATTTATACCAATCCGACTGTAATTTAATTAATTACAACATCCAATAATCTAATACTTTTCTGAGTCTGCCTTCCAACTCTATTTTCATTAATTAACACATCCATTAATTTATTAACTTGGTGCCACCCAACCATTATTCCCGGACTCGCTCACTTGGCCCATAATTTAATATTTCTCGAGTCTATGTTCCGACTTCAAATTAATTTATTCTCTCAATAATTTAATTTAATACTTTGGCGTCACTCAACCAACACACTCGGATTCGCTCACTCGGTCCATTTTTACATCTCAGAATTTCATTTTCACACATTCGCCCATAATGTGCCACACATTAATCTCCGTCAAATTTCCCAATTGTATTTACCTATAATTACCAACATACCCGGACTTGCTCACTTGGTCCATTTTCAACATGTAAAATTAGCCCAAAAAATCTTTTTTCTCAATAATTATTTCCATGTAATTAAAACTGGTGGCACTACTAGAATTTCTGCATCATCGATCGATCGATCGATCGTTCCAGTATTTGTCCTCTCCAACCCACTGTCAGCCATGGAAGAACCCTAAAGATTTTATTCTCAATCTAAAGCTTTACCCAAATACAATGAACATATCCTCCATATAAGAAAAGGGTCTAAACATCTTGCAGACCTTAATTCATCATCAATTTCCATTAATTCCAACGTTTTCCCGATTTGGGTATTATCCGAGTTTCAAATCTCCAATACGAATTTCATTCATATTAACAGCAATTAACCATTGATTCTTACTGGTTTTAACATACGATTCATTCCTCTACATTCTATAATCATAAACACAATAAATCTCACCCTTAATCCCATTAAGGTATATCAATTTTCAAAAACCCAATTTTAATTTTGGTTACACACCCAAAACGAATTTTTCATATACACACACTATGATATGAATTGATTGTCATCAATTTAGTAATCACAACAGTTAACCACTTGCCTGGAATTGTTCGTAGGGTCTGATTCGTTGGTGTAGTCCCTTAATTTGGCTCCAAAATCCCCAAATTGGCTCTTGATTTGCTTTTCCCCAATTTTCCTCTCAAGCCCTAGGCTTAGAATTTGTGTTTTCTGCCGTTTAACACTTCTCCATTTAGGTTAAAAACCCTTAATCCAATTTTTGGCCATATGGGCCTAATTAAAATGGCCCAACTCACCCCGTGTGGGCCCGACTATGTCCAAAAATACCTTGAGACCCAATTACTACCCCGGGCACTCTTCTCTGACTATCTCGACCCTTCCGGACTCAACCGCGCACTCAGAATTTCCATCCGAAGTACTTTTTGACATTTCCAAATTTTGACCTCAAAATGTGACACACATTAATTCGGACTATTAAACTTTCCAATTATAAATAATTTGGCTCACTCAAATAAATTCTCTAACTTGAATTTAAGTTTCTCCAATTTAAATATTTTTATAACTCCCAAAAATAATTTAAATATTAAATCTTCAAAATTACGGAGTGTTACACAATATTGCCCAAACTAGCTTAAAAGTAGCTAGGATCTGCCTCTAAACATCTTTACACTCATACATCCTCAGATGCCGCTGGATATATTTCTTCCATTGCCTCGCCACCACTACGTCTGAACTCCTTGAGAACTCTCGGGGATGTGACTTCTAGAATGCATCCCTAACTCGTAACTATGAAGAGGGAAATGCCTGAGTTTTTGCTGGTGCCACCACCGGTGCCTAGGGAGGGGCCTACTGTGCTACTAATGTTGCATTCACTGTTTGGGCAACTATAGCATCCTCCTCTGCCGCATTCATGGAGCCCTATACTGGGGTCGGTCGAGTCTCTTGCTGTGCCGCTAGGTTGGCTCGTGTGGCACGATGAGGAGGCATCTGAAAGGAGAAAGAATTTTTCATCAGTCCACAATTAATTATGGCTTAAAATAGCTGAAGACGTTAATGCACAAATAAGAATACAACAGTCTTAAAAATAGGGCTCTACATCAAAGAACGCTACACTGGAAACATAATAAGCCGCATAGATCCTAAAGACTCTAGAACCTGATGCTATGATGCCATCTGTGACACCCCGCTTAATTAAATACTGAGTGATCAAGCCTTTATCGAATTAAAACAAAATATCCAGATTGGTTCATTCTTAGCATCATTGTCGAAAACTTATTAATCTTTCTAACCACCTAGTGTTTGAAAAGCTGATGTCAAAATTTTATTTTTTTATTAACATGCAAAGATTTAAAACAATTAAACAATTAAGTATCACATTCATAATACAAAATAAATCAAAACCATAAATGATGAAATACTGGATTAAATCAAATGTGATGGGATTAAACACCCCAGCATAATACAACAATCCACATAAAAACTAAATCCACAACTAAATAAATACGAAAATATAATATCTTGGAAACAACTCCTAATAAAAGAAGGGTGACATTCCCGACTGAGATAAGATAAATGATGCATCCGGTCTGAAAGGAATGGAGTTTTCTACCAAGTAAGTCCTGTAATCGTCCACAACAACTGCAACAACGAAAAATGAAAATAAATTCCTAAGTTGGGCCTCCCTTTTGATGGGCACCTAAAATGCTTTTTACAAAAGAAGATAGATTTGGAAAACGGGTCAGAGCTCGAGTAAAATCATTTATAAATTCAACAAGTATTTAAAATTCTAATTAGCAGATATTATATGCATGTTAGGTTCACGGCTCTCACTTGAGGTCCTCACCCCTCAACTAGTGTGCACGCCTAACGTATACTCTTAACCTTTCCTAGTTATGCCGCCCCGACTAACTAGTTCGAATTAAATACTTTCCTTCATCTACTAACTTGGTGTTTACTTATGTCACCCATACAACAGTAATTTATTTTCTACGACTATTAGACATCTATAAATTTCTCACACAATATTAAATTCTCGCACAATTATATACATTTAGATATCACTATCTTACACATCTACTAAGCACAAACTGTAGAATTTTATCACAAGTATATATATATATATATATATATATATATATATATATATATATGTAAATCTAATTATATATATACTACTATAGCACCCCCTAGGTTGAGACCTGCGGTGCATGCATACTCTGCTATCATGCCCTGGTACATCACACACTGTATAAAGGACAGCCATTTATGTATCTCTCTCGAACAATAAATACAATTCACATATATTGAAGGAGAATATAGCTCCAAGCCTATGGGCTACGAACCCATATAACCGACAACTTATCGTTAACACAGATAGGCCTTTCCTAGGTTCTATATTTTGAAGTACAAGTCAAAAATCCCCCTAAAGGCTCATCGGGATATGATTGTCCCGACCCAAAAACCTCTCGTGATAGCAAGCAACATAGGTATGTCAAACACATAAGAAATCATGCAATAGGTATACACACAACTTATATATTTATATAATCAATATAGGTATACTCCCAACCTATATTATACATCCCATACATAGTATATATCTATCTCCCGAATATCTCACGTATGATTAATTATCATTTATACTTATCATCGTATATTCTCGAGTATCTCTCACCATTCGAAGTGTGTCCATTATTTTATACATAATATAAGTAGGTAACTCACTCATATTCTACTGGTCTAAGTCATCATTTTTCTCGAATTCTTGTGCTCCAATTATCCTTCAATTTAGATCTTTCCTCTCGATTTAGCCTAATTAATTAGCCCTTAAAATCCCCTCATAGGGTCAAGCCTAACACCCAACCTAGGCCCACTGGTACATCAATATAATCCCCATTATATTTAAATTTTAACCTAATAAGTAAATCCCGAACATTTCCCAAAGATTCTAAACAAAAAGTGAAAAGTGGCCAAAATCTGGGCAGCCGAATCGATTCGTCCAAGAACCGAATCAATTTGTCCTCTACAGGTTTCGTCTTTTACCTTTGTCTATTACGGATTCTCTACATTTTTACACCTCCAAACCATCATTATACTATCCAAAACTCCCAAACAAAGATCTATAACATTGTAGTTGTAAGAACGTACTTTAGATTATAGATGGAAGGCGTAACCCCTTTTGAAGTATGGTGATGATAAGATAATTGGCCAAAGCTTTGGATTAATGATAGGACATACAAACGCAAACCCCAATGAAGATAAGACTCAGTTTAAACTCACAAATCTCTCGTGTATAACTCAGAAGAGGGTAATGAACTTAGAAGTAACTTAGCTAGAGGGAGAGAGAAGTAAGCACCCTAGATAAACCTTGGTAGGCAGGTAAACACACCAAACACCCTCAAGAATCTCTGTATGATATTAAAAGCTTCGTAATAAAATGACAATGGCCAGTGAGTAAACCCTCTGGTTTGTAATAACTCTCTTTGATGTGTATTCTCCTAGCAATAACTCCTGAACTCTCAAAAGATCATCCTCTCCTCAGGGGTGGTTGGGGTCCTTAAATAGCCCCCACACCATCCCCGAGGCAACTCAGTCATTAAAGACTATGAAAGACGTCCCTCATACTTTATGTCACAATATTAAATGCATGATGCACTAGTTGTCTCCACGTCATAAACATTAAATGCCAAGACATGCCTTTTGCCTAACCACTGTGTGTCAGGGGGCTGTTGTCGCGGAGGTGGCTCACTAACTTCCTGACAGCCCCAAATACCATAGTGGTTTACTCAAGTGCAGGTCTGACATTGTTTCGCTAGCTAGTGACATCACCTACAGTAGATGTGACATTAAGTAGAGGACTGTTTGGTTTATAACTCAACGCACGATGGAACTCCAAGATACTTCGCCCGGGGTTCCACGTTCAGGGTCCTTCGGTATTTTACCAGGTATATCTAAGATGGTTGGGACAAGCCCCAATGGGGCCTCACTTATCAATCCTCCAAACCAAGTCCCTATAAAGTTCCCACAACGTGGTCATTCGATAGAGCATGAAAGCTCTCCCAGGCCCGGCCAAGCTTGGTTTCTCGCGAGTACCGTTTAACCTCACACTAAAACTCATTATTATTCTCGTTACATCGTTACAAACGTTATAGCTTACAGTCAGTATAAACAGAAATACAATACGACTAATGCAACAAGCTAAAGTATGAGTTTCCACGCCAAGCTGCCTCGCTGAGTTGCCACGCTTGAGTTGCCATGCTTGAGCTGCCACGCTTGCTTAATCTCAAACACTATTGCCAATTAGGGAATTATTCCTAATCTAAGGAATACCTTCAAGCCCCCTCTACATTTGCCCCTTCGTGGAGAGATTTGTTGGAACAAGAAATGTTTGCACGAAACTTTTCAATCCGATGAACCCTCTCCGCGTAAAAAATTCTGGCCTCCTCTATTCGTTAGAACCACAGCGTTATAATCTCCTGGAAAAAGTAAAATTCTCCCCGATGTACCTAAGACGAAGCGCCATGACTTATTGGGGCTTGGGCGAAGGGACATCGCCACTTTTTCCTCATGCTGAGCCTCAACCGTTCTAGCTTTGTTATTTGAAATTCTCCCGAAAGGCCTACTAACCTTCTCAAATACTCGTTTGAACTCTTGGTAAGTGAAATTCTCCCTTGTAATGCTTCGCTATGTTCGAAAAAGCAGGAATTCTCCCCGATGTAATTGAGTCACAAATTAAACAACGTTTGGACTTGTGGGGAGGGGACATCGTAGCTTTTTTGAATCGTTGGGGGACTGTCTTCGTGGGGAGTCATTGGATATGTCTAACAAAAATTCTGGTGCCACAACTCAAACTTACTGGAGCAGGCAACCCCCTTCTTTTCCCCAAGCGTCACTTCATTAATGACGTGGTGTTGTTTTTTAACTATCGAGACCCTTCTCAATGTGTCACGTGTTCATTTGAAATGATTATAGGCGGCCTTTGCACGTGCGATGGTGGGAAACTCAAAAGTCAGGTTTAAAACCCATCAAACGTCTCTTTTATTTCAAAACCCTTCTCCTTCCTTCATCTTCTTCAAGCTCCCCGCTATATCATCCATCGTCACTCTATTATGGCTTCTCAAAGTGCTTCCAAGGTTTCTACCACCACTCAGCCAGGCTCCCCCTCCGCCACTTCTGGTGTTGCTGCCGCCCCTAGCGTCGCTCGTCAAGAGCAGCTACGCTTCAATCACCAGGCGCCCATCTTTGAAGAAGATGATAAATTTTCTGAGGCATGCAAGACCCGCCATTTCTCCTCCAAGTTCGACCATTTACTATTGGGTGATGAGGAAGTAAATTCATCAAAGTGGGGCTATCTAACCCTAGAGGGGAATCATCATTTTTGCTTCGACCGTGGTGACTTCCCCTATTCTCAAATTGACTTCGAAGCACCTGGGGGGTCACCAGCCCATTTCACTTCCTGGCATGCACACATGCAGAGCTCTCACGTTGGTGCTCTTGCCAAGGTTGGGCTTCATCGCGCATACTGGATCGGGGAGTTCACCCTCTCAAAGCATAATGCGGCGTTACAAGTGCTAGTGTTCCGATGGAACATCACAACCCACACCTTCTTCGCTGTGTAGGGGGAGTTCACCGTTACACTGGAGGACGTCTGTGAAATCCTTGGGTTTGAACCCATTGGTGAGTTCACCTACCATGATGAGGCTCTGAATGCCGTAGAAGCTACTAATCGAGTTGAGCTGGATTGGATTTACCGCCATTGCACGGGTTCCTCAAACAAAGCCACAGTTTCCCCCTCATCAACTATTTTTTCGAAGCTCTGACACCGAAGGATGTCAGTGCTGTAACGAGTCGGGGTAAAGGTACATCCCTGGAACTACCAGCTTACATACTTGTATTGCTTTCATGCTTCTTTCTGGTCGAGAAACCCAATGATCAGCCCAGGAGGGATCTGATAAATATTTCCATTCTTTTGGCCAGGGGGTTCAACCTTCCCTTGGCCTCCATCGCTTTGGGGTCCCTGTACACCTAGTGGGATCGAACCCACTTAGACATGGCACGATCACTGGGTCGTTATAACTTGGCCGATTTTGCCAATACCATTATTCTAACGGGCTTTCTTTACACCCGTTTTCCTGCCATCGCCGCCAAGTTTATTCCTCTACCTGTGGGCAGTATCAAGCCCCCATGCCTCCTATGTTTCCATAAGAAATAAAATGAAAAGGAGTTAATGGAGGTTTTTGATCATTTAGACTCCTTCGTGTTAAGGCCATATAGTGAGTCTACCTTTGCCCATAGTTGGGTCTTCTTTCCTTCTGCACCCACAACGGTCAAGTTCCATCTGGTTGTAGAAGATCCCTCGCAAATCGTAGTGCTTCTTTTTACCCCGGGGTTTTTCCCCTCCTACACTGAATGGAAATACACCTCAGAGCCTCACAACCCTGATAGATGCAGCTGGTAGTTTAGGTTCGATCAGGGGGCCCCTCGACCTGTGTTCCAGGACAACCACTTAAAAGACACCTTCGCTGAAGCCTGCATCTTCTATACTTCGATCGCGGTGCTTGGTGTGACGTCCACCATCGATGGCCGTGTCACCCTTCCTAGTGCTACTAGTAAGGGAGACTTACCCACTTCTTTTGTCACTAAGTTCCATTTGGAGCAGTTGGAAATGATCCGTGGGTACATTCAGTCCCCCCTCAATATCCCCCAGTCCTTTCCTTCTCTTCTTCTGAACTGGAACTTAAGGGAAACTCCATTCTTGGGGTTGAGTTCCCTCTAAGCCAAACCCCCAAAGATCCTCCCAGTGAACTTCCTCCGTACTACCCCATGATCCCTGTTGCCACGCCCAAATCCAAGGCTACTGCGACCCCCAAACCATCTGCCCCCTCGGCCGAAGCTGCCACGGGAGAAGGGCCTTCTCAGCCACCTGCTAAGAAGGCCAAGAAGTCCAAGTCCAAGAAGTATAAGTTCTAAGTTCAAACACAAATTCCTTTGGAGGCATTCGCTATTGCCTCCGTTCCCCCTCCTATGTCTCCAAAGATGGCTGAAGAGCTGCGGAGGCAGGTGCAAGCTGAAGTTGACAAAATACATTCCACAGATCCAACGACAAATAGGAAAAGAAGGACGAGGGTACCTGAAACTGGTGGTGCAATGAGCTCCAGGAAGAAGACGCTGGGTACGAAGACCCAGAAGAGACAAACTCTTGATAAACCTTCATCACCAGTTCCTTCTGATGCTGCCTCCTCGCTTCCTTCACCAGTAATTATACCTTCTCGTTCTACCTCTGGATCTGAGGATGTGTGCATTCTTTATTTCTCGTTACCCTTCTCTTAAGGTGTGTTGCATTTGCTCATTTCTTACTAAGAAAACATTTTGGTGCAGGGAGTTGGAGAAGAAAGGCCTAATCCTCCCAGTCCCCCTATAAGCCGCTTCATGGGGGGACGTTGCGATATATATCAATATGATATCACTCCTCCTCGTTCCCCCATAATAGGCCTTACCTAATCACGGAGATTATCCTCCTAACGGGCCAAGGAAGCTGCTGCGGGGGCCACTACCATTGGGCCTACTAAAATTCCCTGCCGTCCAGAGGTAACTACTGTAGCCTCTTCTGAGTTACCATCGGAGCAAGAGGTCCCTCTGCCCCTCGCTGTGATCGAAGAGAGTGCCCCGCAGGTAGATTTCTTTCCAAGCCTTATATCTTTTATTTTTCCCATTATTTTGTTTATAATTTATAATATGTTGGGCCGCTTTAGGTGGAAGTGGCATCGCTGATAGCTAGCATTCTCCTTCCTTTTGTATTGACTAGGCCCCTTATCGCAATTCCTCTTTTTGATGCCATAACGGGGGTAAGTTAGGTGCATTCCTACCCCTTATTCTTTTTTTTACTTCTTGTGTCTAACACTTGGCTTTTTATTTGCAGCTTTCTCCAAGTCTCTGGCCCCCCTTTGCTCTAAGTGGCCTTTTTTCTTCCCAGGCCCAGGTTGGTGCTACTGCTCTCATTGGGGCATCTTTTGAAGGTTCAACGTCTTCTTTCGATGATGCCCCCAGGTTATCTTTAGTACCTTATATTGACGAGGGAATTTTGCCTACCGTTGAGGCTTCTGTAGCCAAGGGCCCCGTTGAGGCTTCTGAGGCAATGAGCCCGCCTCCAACGGTTTATTCCATTATGGCCCCCGTGGTGACTCCCGTAATCGCTCCTACTGCTTCTGAGGTACTTTGCTAGTTTCTATGTATTTCTCAGTTTCTCGAACTTCAACTGTGTCTATGACTTAACAATGAAAACACTTGTTAAGTTTTTTTCATAAATTCCACCTATATTGGTGACTTAACAACGAAACACTTGTTAATGTTTCTCATAAACTCCACCTATATCGGTGACTTAACAACGAAAACACTTGTTAAGGTTTTTTCATAAACTCCACCTATATCGGTGACTTAACAACGAAAACACTTATTAAGATTTTTCAAAAACTCCACCTATATCTGTGACTTAACAACGAAAACACTTGTTAAGATTTTTCAAAAACTCCACCTATATCGGTGACTTAATAACAAAAACACTTGTTAATATTTTTTCATAAACTCCACCTATATCGGTGACTTAACAATGAAAACACTTGTTAACATTTTTCAAAAACTCCACCTATATCGTTGACTTAACAACGAAAACACTTATTAAGATTTTTCGAAAACTCCACCTATATCAGTGACTTAACAACGAAAACACTTGTTAAGATTTTTCAAAAACTCCACCTATATCGGTGACTTAACAACAAAAACACTTGTTAAGATTTTTCCTTTTGTTTCCTCTAATTGTTCTCACGTTGCTCGGGAGGATTCTCCCCCCGTTCCTTCGCCCATTACCTCGCCACATCATGAACCTGTCTCCTCCAAAGAATCTATCCATAATGATCAAGGTTCCACAACAGGTGCTGCTGCGGAGAGCAAATCTGGGTGCGAGCTTCCTCTTCCCTACTTGGCTCCTCCCGCCTTTTACCTGATGGTACTCCGATGTTCTCTCCAAATGCTTTCCAACCACCGTTTGGCAATTGAGGAACTTGTGAGCTATCATCCTGAGACCTTCACGGTGGACTGCCTACGTTCAAACATCTCAGTTATAAGCCATAGTCTTCAAGGCATGACCACCGTCATTGTTGAAATCACCAATACTCCGACTGCAAGCATTACCAGACCCCTCCTCAACTGATTCTTTGGTTATCTAAGGGAGTTGGGTCGTGATGAGTTTCGTTTTGACTGGATCATCGCACATTTAAAGACTTTGAAGAACCAGCAGTTGGACAGCCAGAGGGAGCTCTTACAAAAACATCAGGAGGATTAGCGCACTGAGGAAGCCAAGTTGACCGAGCTAGCACCTCTTCTTGAAACTATTGACAAAGAGGATGGGGACCTCGAAGAAGCTTTACGCGCGGCGAAGTCAAAATGAGAGAAACTGCTGATTGAGCGCAAACAGGCGCAGATAAGGTTGGAGGTCTCTATTAACGCTCAACGGTCTTGCCAAGCAACTTTTTTGGGCCTCCCTGGAGATTTTTTCTCTTCTCCAGATCTATGGTTCCTTCTTGGTGAATGAACTTGTATATGTATTTTTTTTATGGAATTCTTGGGCGATAGCTCCCCCTTTTATAGTGCCCCAAAGTTTATAAATGGAAAAAGATACTTATCTTCTTATGCCATCTCTTTGTGTTACAACTGTTTACTTAGATTGTGAAGTGTGGAGTACTGTAATTCTTTCATCTCTTCTTGAGAAATAATAAAAAGAACTTGTACGCTCATCATAATAAAAACAAAGAACTTGTGTATTCATAACAGCCAATTACATCCATGGTCAAACATAACTGTCTACACATGATAGACTTTCAACCATTTATTGTTGATCTTAAATGGTTTATCTTCTTCCATTTTTTAAATTAAGCAATAACTTGAGTGATGTGCCTCCTTTACGATGAAAGGTCCCTCCCAATTCGCTGTAAACTTTGGTAAAGGAAACCCCCTAATATGTTTCGCTGTTGCCTTCAATACAAGGTCTCCTTCCACGAACTTCCTTGGTCTCACTAAGTTATCATATGCCGTGGAGAGTTATCTCGTATGCATTTGAAAATATTGCATCGCGTTATCTCTGTGTTCATCCAATGCTTCCAACTGCACATGCCTACTCTGGGGGAGCATATTACTTCACAAAGCGTATCGAGCATAAGGAACTTCCAACTCCACTGGGAGAATCTCATCGGCCCCATAAATAAGAGTGAACGATGTATACCATATAGGCTTCCTCTTAGTCGTTCGATAGACCCATAACACGGCTGGTATCTTGTCATCCCACAATCCTGGGAAATCCTCCATCATTTTAGCCAAAATATTAACCAAAGTTTTGTTAGTCGCTTCGGCTTGACCATTTCCCTTTGGGTATGCCTCCGTCGAAGTGTGATGGATAATGGAGTATTTGTCTATGAGCATCATTACTTCTGAATTGACGAAAGGGGTTACATTGTCTGAAAGGATAACTTTTGGGATCCCAAAATGACAGATGATATATTCTCTAATGAAGTTGCTCGCCACTCCTGCTGTTTCCCTTCTCAGTGGTATCGCCTCATCCCACTTTGTAAAGAACTTCGCTACTACTAGTATCCATATATTACCCCTCGAAGAAGGATGTATTGCCCCTACCAGGTCAAACGCCTAAGTGTGAAAAGGATAAGGGGTTTCCAGGGAGTGTAAGTCCACTGATGGGGGCATAAATCATATTTCCATGAAGTTGGCAAGCCTTGCACTTTCGAACGAACTCAGTCAAATCTTTCTCTATCATTGGCTAATAGTATCCCAAAGTTAATAACTAGTCATATAACTTGGCCCCTCCTATGTGAGTTGGATCGTGTTCCTGCTTGAGGACCTCCGCTTCCTCTTCTCTCGTGATGCAACGTAAAGGTCTATTGAAGTATCGCTTTTAATAAAGCTGCCCCTCCTGAACGTAGAATCTCGAGGCCCTTCGTCGGAGTCCCATCGCATCACTTTTCTTCATTGGGACAACTCCATCCTTAAGGAAGTCGATGTAGGGCTATCTCCAGTCAGGCTGATCCTCCACGAAATGACATTCAGCTGCCTCGAAGAATAATTGGCATTTATCTTACTTTCGTTGTAACTCGGTTGCATCCTGCTTCATGCTGGGCCAAAAATATCCCTCCTTTTTAATTCTTCTATAAAGGGGGATCTGAGTCATTTCGCAGTGCTCTTCGTGTATTTTCTTCAACCTCTGCCCTGCTTCTTCTGGGCCAATGCATCTTGACAGCCATCCTCCTACATTTTTGAAATAAAGGTTTCCCTGGTTCATAAATTACTGGGCCAATTCTTTGAGCCCCATCGTTCCTTCACCATCCTCCAGTTGCCTCTTAATCTCTCCCCTCCAGTCCCCATATTCTTCCATTGGTAGGATTGACTGTACCATCGAAGGAGCTATTCTTCGTTGAATCATAACAGTAGTTGTATCGCTCCTCATGGCCATTTTCTGGGCAATGGTGGTATAGGCGTCTGGGTGGTAGTTTATCGTTCTGGGCTGCCTCCTGATCTTGGTCCGATGGAACTGGCAAAGAAGTCTCTGGATGATTGTTCTGTATAGTGCCAGGATATATGTTTCAACGCGTATTCTCCATTCACTTGATGAACCACTAAGTTTGAATCCCATTGGATGCAAAGTGAACGGATCCCCCTTCGAAGAGCCTCTAGCAATACCAATACCAATGCTTCATATTCTACCTTGTTGTTAGAGCAAGGAAAATCTAGCTTGTAAGAAAGGCAAATATTCTCCATTCCTTTCGAAAGAATAACCCCTGTTCCACTTTTATTTTCTTCCGATGACCCATCGAACTGCATTGTCCATTCCTCGTCCATTGCGTCTAGATGGTTGGCCTACAAATTGTCTCCTGGAATATCTTATTTGGGTAGCTCGAACGTTCCTAAGGGGAAGATAGCCAACATCAGCGTATGCCTGGATTTTGATCGCGCGAGGAACCACGCAATTCATGTCATATTTAGATAGGATGAGGAACTACCTAGCTACCCTACCAATCAAAATCGTTCCTTCTAGCAAATACTTAATAGGATCACATCTATTTACAATATGAATTGTAAAAGATAACATATAATGCCTAGGTTTTTACGCTACAAAGACTAAGGCTAAACAATGCCTTTCTAAGCTACTGTATCTGACTTCTGGCCCATTAATGATCCTGTTGAGGTAATAGACTGGCCGTTCTTGCTCGTCGATCTCTTGTGCCAGCAAAGCTCCCACGGACCTCGTGGTGGATGCGAGGTACAACTACAATGGTACTCCTGCCTTCGGGGAAATCGTGGTCTGTGGTGAAACGAGCAGTTTCTTCAGCCCGTCAACAGACTCCTAGTGAACCTCCTCCCATTTAAACTTCGTGTCCCTTCGCAATAGCTTCATCAACGGATGTGTTATTTCGGCTAATCCGGGCATAAATATCCTAAGGTAGGAGACTTTACTAAGAAAACTCTTCAGCTCCTTCACCGTTCTTGGGCATGGCATTTCCAAGATCGCCCACTGTTTGTCTTAGTCCATCTGCACCCCTTGTCGATCAACCACAAAGCCTAGAAATTTCCCACTTGTCACCCCCAAAACACATTTCAATGGATTTATCTTCAATTTATACTTCCTGCAACGAGAAAACACCTTCCTCAAATCCCTCAGATGGGACTCCTACCTCCTTGACTTGATGACCAAATCATCCACATAAAATTTCACAAACTTGTGAAAGAAGTCGTGAAAAATCACCATCATTGTTCTCTGCTAAGTTTCCCTAGCATTCTTAAGTCCAAACGGCATCACCCTGTACATGAAGTTACCCAACGGTTCTGAATATTTTCTTCTCTGCATCCGAGGGGTCCATCTTGATCTGGCTGTACCCCACATACCCATCCATGAAGCTATACATCTCATGACCAGCCGTTGCATCTATCAAGCTATCAATGGATGGCGGATGGAACTCATCTTTAAGGAAAGCGCTATTCAAATCTCTGAAGTCCATGCAGAACCTTGTTTGGGTTTTGTCCTTCTTCCCCATCCGAACGATACTAGATAGCTAGAGTGGGTTTTGTATCGACGTGATGAACCCTACCGTTAGTAAGCATTGAGCCTCTTCCTTGATCTTTAAATCTAGCTCAGGCTTATACGTCCTCATTGCTTATTTTATTGGAATAGCTGAAGGCATTACATTTATCTTGTGGCAGCTTACTTTCTCATCGAGCCCCTCGATCTCTGTGTATTTCCACGCGAAGACGTCTATAAAATCCTGAATTAACTCAACCAAGGCCTCTCGTTTCACCTTACTGAGATCTTTCGAGATGAAGATGGGCCTCGGATCCTCTCCTTCCTTTTCCAGGTTTAATTGCTCTAACTCTTGTGCCTGGGGCTTCGGCTGATTTACCATGTAATCCGGTTCCTCGACGACTTCCTCTACAAATTCCTGTATACTAAAATTGTCTATCACTGTGGACTGTCCCCGTTGATCTACCAGAAAGAATTCATATATCGGGTTAACCTCATCATCAGCTTCCTCGGCCACCCGGTCATACCGTTACAATCGATACACCACATTTCCCTCCTCGATAATAACCTTTTTGCATTATCTACTGGTAGCGATGACTGCTTTCCTCTTCTTTTCTCTAGAAGCTTCGGCCACTCTTTCTCCTAAGAATTGGCTCAGCACGCTTTTCCATCAGACCTCATGCTCCATAGGATCCACTCTGGACCTCATTCTATCTTTGAGCTTCTTCGAGATGCCTTGGGGCCGAGGGACTACCTGGTGAGATTCTTCGGTTATTTCCCTTGTGTTGCTCGCAATCTCCTTCTTTTGCTCATTTAAGGGCCCCATTCTTTCTCTGGTCGAGGGAACCCATGCTCCCTTCATTCTTCTTGTTAGGACCCAGACATCCTCCTCTAACTCTGTGTAAAAAATTACGTCCACTAAGTGAGCCTCCTCAACAGCGAAGGGCCTCTTTGTAGCCCTAATGGTCACCTCCGTTCCCTTGACATTTGCTTTGGCACATTGGTGGTACATAGAAGAAACTAGCCCTTTGTTGTGCATCCACACCCTCCCTATTAGCTGATGATAGGAAGTTTCACTCTCTATTACATGGAAATTGATATGGGAACTCATATTTCCCATTACAATCCCAACATTAACGTATACAATGGATTTGAAGGATTGGTTATCATACCCCAAAATTACCGAAGGCATGGTAACCAACCTTTTCTCTGGAATATTAGCTGCGTGAAAAGATCTGATTGGCATGATATTGATGGAAGCTCCCCCATCCATAAGAGTTCTTACGAATCTAACCCCGTTGACACTGGCAGTCACATACAACGGCCTGTTGTGAGGGAACCTTACAGCCCTATCTGCATCGCTGAAGGTTACCTCTGACAGAAACTTTCTTACCAACCTGGCCAAGGGTCCCTTCCATCTTAGCGAAGGGACTGCGTTCTTCCTCGTAATATCGAGTATTTCCTGGGTTATCTCCAACCTACTCTCCTTCGGTACCCCCACCTGGTCAAAGAACCAGGTGAACTTTGGGGATTTCGAAACTGCACAGTATTCTAGAACTGGGTCTACTTCCTCACCTTCAGCACCGTATACTTCCTCCATATCCTTGGCGCTTACTTCTTCATAAGCCAACACTACATTAGCCATTCCCCTTGTGCAATCTTTCAGAGCTTCTTCGTACTCTCTTTTCTTCATTGTTGACTCTCTTTCTCCTCTCTCTCAGCCTCTTTGTCATAGGCCACCATAAGATTGGCCCCATGTGCTTGCAAGGAGTTGTTGTTGATTTTCTGTGGAGGGATTTGCAACATCCATGCCTTCACTTACTTATTAATGATTCTTCTCAGCGTAAAATAGTTCTCAGTTGGATGCTGGATCCTCCGATGCCTGGTAATACTTTGGATCCTCCTTCATTATCGCATTGGTCTCCCCAGTAGGAACGCCCTTTGGCTCATAGACCGTTCCCCTTTGGACCATCGCATTGTAACAGCTGGCAGCTTCTTCCACTGTACAAGGCAATGGTGGTGGGTCTTCCCCGTCTCTTCCGAACTTCCTCTTATGGTCCTTCTTCGGTGCTTTGCCCCTATCTCCCCCTTCGGCGTACCCTACCCGTGGGGGCTGAGACCTCCCCCTCGCGGGTTGCATCGGTTGCCTAAACATCATGGGAACCACCACCAGATTGGTATGCACCACCAAGGAGATATTTCTCGCTGCTTTTAAGAACGCCTAGAAAGTCCCCTCGCGCGTCTCATTGATAAGATGGCAGATGTACTCGGGAAGCAGCTCCTCAGCGCAGATCTGCAATAGCTTGGATTCTTTGGCCTCCTCCCTCACATCGAGGTATATTTTCCTGAACCTTCTAATGTAGGCCATAACTTACTCCCGAGGTCGTTGCTTATCCCTACCCAGTTGGGTTAAAGTGAATTCATCTTCTGCCAGAAAAAACTTATGGACAAACAATACGTTCATCTCCTCCCATGTAGAAACGCTATTAGGAGTCAAATGGGAATACCAGGTATAGGATTTATCGGTCAAGGACTTAGAAAACTCCCTCATCCTAAGCCTTTTATTATTACAATGTGCCCCCAAATGTTCAACAAATCGCTTAATATGATCCTTCGAGTTCTCACCCTTTCCTGTGTATTTTTCAAGAATAGGAGTAATATAGTCCTTTGGATAGGGCTCATCGTTGTATTCCTGAGGATAGGGTGTTAGAAAGTCATCATAATCCGAAGCTACCTCGCCAGCAGATTGCGAGGAGGCTTGAATGAACTTCAACATCTCTTTCTGCATCTCCTTTCTCATTTTCTCCATGGGTGATGCTACTGGGGCAACAACCAATGGGACCATAGGCTGAGTATCCATTGTAGCTGGAACAGTCATCACAGTTGGTGCCATTAAAACTTCTGAGGTTCCCACGACCGGATTCACAACAGAGGGTATGCTTGCTGGGAGCGTTCTCGCCACACCTGCACCTGATGGGGTCGTCGGGGCTGTCCCTGGTGTTACGAATGCATTGGCTTCCAATCCTCCCAGCATCGTTGAAGTTGTTGGAGTTTGCAAAAACTCATAAAACTGACTCATGAAGAGCGCCACCTGAGTGGGTCCCAGCCCCGCACTCGTGGAAGCTTGTGTCACCCCTGAAATGCCTGTCGTCTCCTGAACCGGAGGTACCTCTATTCGACGAACCCCATCCCTTAGAGCCTCCAGTTCTCTCGCAGCCTGTTCTTTATTATGCTGGATGTCATCAAAGTTAAGCCTTTGAGTAGCATTATCTTGCGCCATACTCCTTACTTAGAAGAATTCCTCCCCAACAGAGTCGCCAAATATAAGAGGGTACTTTAGATTATAGATGGAAGGCGTAACCCCTTTTGAAGTATGGTGATGATAAGCTAATTGTCTAAAGTTTTGGATTAATGACGGGACATACAAACGCAAACCCTAATGAAGATAAGACTCAGTTTAAACTCACAAATCTCTCGTGTATAACTCAGAAGATAGTAATGAACTTAGAAGTAACTTAGCTAGAGGGAGAGAGAAGTAAGCACCCTAGATACACCTTGGTAGGCAGGTAAACACACCAAACACCCTCAAGAATCTCTGTCAGATATTAAAAGCTTCGTAATAAAATGACAATAGCCAGTGAGTAAACCCTCTGGTTTGTAATAACTCTCTCTGATGTGTATTCTCCTAGCAATAACTCCTGAACTCTCAAAAGATCATCCTCTCCTCAGGGGTGGTTGGGGTCCTTAAATAGCCCCCCAAACCATCCCCGAGGCAACTCAGTCATTAAAGACTATGAAATACATCCCTCATACTTTATGTCACAATATTAAATGCCTGATGCACTTGTTGTCTCCATGTCATAAACATTAAATGCCAAGACATGCCTTTTGCCTAACCACTGTGTGTCAGGGGGCTTTTGTCGCATAGGTGGCTCACTAACTGCCTGACAGACCCAAATACCACGGTGGTTTACTCAAGTGCAGGTCTAACATTGTTTAGCTGGCTAGTGACATCACCTACAGTAGATGTGACATTAAGTAGAGGGTTGTTTGATTTGCAACTCAACGCACGATGGAACTCCAAGATGCTTCGCCCGGGGTTCCACGATCAGGGTCCTTCGATGTTTTACCAGGTGTATCTAAGATGGTCAAGACAAGCCCCAACGGTGCCTCACTTCTCAATCCTCCAAACCAAGTCCCTCTAAAGTTTCCACAGCGAGGTCATTTGATAGAGCATGAAAGCTCTCCCAGGCCCTGCCAAGCCTGGTCTCTCGCGAATACCATTGGACCTCACACTAAAAGTCATTATTATTCTCGTTACATCATTACAACCGTTATATCTTGCAGTCAACATAAACATAAATACAATATGACTAATACAATAAGCTAAAGTATGAGTTGCCACACCATGCTGCCTCGCTGAGTTGTCACGTTGAGTTGTCACGCTTGAGCTGCCACGCTTGAGTTACCTCGGTTGCTTAATCTCAAACACTATTGCTAATTAGGGAATTATCCTTAATCTCAGGATTACCTTCAAGCCCCCTCTATAGTAGTAACATGTATTAATGATTTTTAACGTAGGATAATAATTAATCTCTTACCAAACAATCCCAAATCAGATTTTAATCCAATATAATCTTAGAAACCACCCTAAAATTTCCTATTTCTTTCAAACTTCATTAAAGATTCCAGATTTCTTCACTAAGATTGAATGTAAATTTGTGTGTTTTATACTATATGCATGATGGAATCTATCCTATATCAATTTCACCTAAGATTCATGATATATGTCTTCCATATTTGTCCAAAACACATGAATTTCATAGATAATTCAACCTACTTTAATAGGTACATCATATATGCTTATAAATTTGCAAGTTTAAACACTTTCCTCTTACTGTAGGTATGATCCGTTGGAGATGATGGGTATGGTGATGTTCCTCTTCCCCTGATCTACGCGGTGTTGGTGTTGGTAGTGAAATTGGAGTAGGAATTGGTGGTTCTAGCCTTCGGAACCTCCTCTCTTCTCCCTCCTATGGCCTTTCTACAACTCAATGAATTGTAGCCCTTAAAGACTCCTCTTCCCAGATGATATAATCCTCCAAATTTCGTAGGTCATATTTCACTAAAAACAAAAATGATTAAAATTCCCCTTTGGGGTGCCGTTTTGGCCTAAAAGCCCCCCAGGACCCAAACTAAATCTAAGGGTAGACTTTTTTTAATATCTCGACCCTTACGGACACTTTGGCACACTCAAAATGACTATTTGAAATACTATAAATAAAATTACGTTTTATTTCTCAAATTATGTCCCGACACCACAGACACGCGCATCCCGACTACATTTATCGTAACTGTCGTATTTTTCACTCATGACAATTATAATTTTTTTTTTCATATAATTATTATTACTCTTTCACTAAGTAGTATTCAATATAAATAAATATTAATCCTTATCTCGCTAATTAATATTAATTATTCCAAACTAAACCCCCGGTTAGACTTTTCTAACTATCTCGACCCTTTCGAACACTTTGCCACAATCAAAATGACCATTTAAAATACCAAAAACAAAATATAAAATTATGTCCCGACTAGGGGCGTGCACGAACCCGAATAGACCGGATGGACCGAAAAAAATGAACGAACCGAACATACTTTTGCGTTTTTTTTTAATTCGGTCTTAATTCGGTCCAAAAATATACAAGACCGCTTAATTCGGGTCGGTCTCGGTCCTGGATTATAAAAACCGGTTTTGGACCGGACCGGACCACTTTCATTAAATAAATAAATATATATATATATATATATATATATATATATATATATATATATATATATATATATATTATTGTTTTTAATTTCGTCACACGCACGCACCCTTTCAAAGACCCAAACCAAGTCAGTTAAGAGTCCCAAACAATTAACCCTACTTCTCTCTCTCTCTCTACGAAACCCTCCCCTGAGTCCCTTCCTTCCCTCTCCGCCGCCGGCAGGCAAACGCCTTCCCTCTACGAAACCCGCCCCTTCCCTTTCCTGTACGAAACCCTTCCATTCCCTCCATTCTGTCCTCCTGCGCAGCAAACCCTTCTGTTAGGGTAACACGCAGGCTCGCAGCAAAGAGGGTAACATGGCGACGGCAGCGACAGGTAACACGCAGTAACTCGATTTTTTTATTTTTTGTTAGTTTTGTTTTGAAGGTATATAAAATGGGAGAATATGAATCTGTATATGTTTTTTTATTTTACAATTTCCAGCTAAAAACTATTCTTAATGATCTCAATCTCCAACTAAGAACTCCAGTCTACTACTTATATACAGATTATAAAACAAATTCATAGCATAACTCATTTTTTTTTCTTTTGTAAAACAGATTGAGGATGAATTGCATGAGACCATTGAGCTGGTGGGAGAGTTAAGGTACTTCTATGTAGCTTGAATTGTATTGGACATTGATATGTATGTAATACATTTTGGGATGTTTCTTCATGTATTGGATTTGTACTGAGATATGAATGTAGTTAAATTGTTGGGTGAACCTTGGGCTGTATCATGTAGTTAAATTCTTAATGGTTCTTCAACCAGA
Organism: Sambucus nigra; assembly: GCA_949130495.1. Classification (NCBI taxonomy): domain Eukaryota; kingdom Viridiplantae; phylum Streptophyta; class Magnoliopsida; order Dipsacales; family Adoxaceae; genus Sambucus; species Sambucus nigra. Next base: position 602,091,885 of record OX422212.1, on the reverse strand, counting down.
TAAATTTGTATTGAGATGAATGTTGATAAATTTGTATTGAGATAGATTCTCATGTTTATGTTTTTATTTGTGTTGTATTCTGGTTGACTGTGAGATAGTTATGGTGTACTTTATATTAAATACATGTGTCATTTTGTTATCTTATATTACTGAATAAGCTATAGATCCTGCCCCTGCACCCCCCCCCCCCTCAAATTTTATAACTGAAATTATTACAGATATACACTGAGTTTGTATGTAATTTTATAACTAAGAATAGATAATTAAAGGTATATAACTGAAATTATTGTTGAGAGTTTGTATGTAAGGGAAATACACTGAGTTTGTATGTAAGGGAAATTATTGTTTATGGTATATAACTGAAATTATTCTGTTTTCTGTTAGTTTTAAAGGTATATAAAAATGGGTACTCTGTTTTCTGTTTCCACTTCCTCACACTCTGTTTTCTGTTCATAAAAATAGACTTTTATGGCTTGATGTTTTGTGATATAAATAGTGTGCGATTAAGATATAAATTATGTGATATTTCAGTTTTAGGATATAGTTGAGTTAATTTTTAGTAATGATTCACTCACAAACCTATTTTAGACTTTAGTTATTGCTAACATAGTTTGTAATTATTGACCCATATTTGGGTAATATTGAAATATTGAAAATATTGAAATGTCACATACTGTTATTTGTTTGTAATTATTTATTTGTTTTGATTGTAGGTTGAATCTTACCTCACAAGTATCTTGATATTTTTTTATGGAGGAACCACAATCAAAATCAAAGGTATGGATAAATAGTGCTGTTATGTAGTGTTGTTTTTAAAAATAGTGCTATTTTTTTATAATGGTGTGCTGTTTTTTTAAAAATAGAGTTGTTTTTTAAAAGAAAATTCCTGTTTTTTTAAAAGAAAATAGCTGTTTTTTCAAAGAAAATGTCTATTTTAATGCAGTTTTTAATAAAAAAAACTTGTGTTGTTTTTTAATGCAGTTTTACATGTACTATTTTTTAATAAAAAACGTAGTTTTACAAAAAAAAGTGTTGATTTTAATAATAAAAAATGTTTTGTTTTTATTGGTATGGACCGAATAGGACCGAGACCGAACACGGACCGTTTGAAAATAGAATAGGACCGAGACCGAACACGGACCGTTTGAAAACCGAATAGGACCGAGACCGATAATTTCGGTCCGCTTTCGGTTCGTAATTTTTTAGGACCGATTAATGCGGTCTGGTCCCAAAAATACCCCAAAATCGGACCGGACCGGACCGCTCACACCCCTAGTCCCGACTAGGGTTGTAAGCGGTACGGTTTGGTCGGTAAATAGTAGATACCAATACCAAAACCAAACTCTGGATGGTAAAACCAAACCATACCAGTTTCCCACCCGGTACACCAAAATCCATACCAAAACTAAACCGACCGGTATTTCATTTTTTCGATAATTTTGGTTTTTCTAGTTTCGATAAATTCTATTTTTTTTTCTGGTTTCGGTAAACAGCACTAAAAGCCCCCCAAAACCAAAAACAAAACCAACCAACTTTTTTAAATATTAAAACCAAAACCAAAACCAACTTTTTTTTTGGTTTCGGTGAATTGGGTACGGTAATTTTTGTAAATTTGCTACGATACGATAATTTCGGTAAGGTTTTTTCTGGTTTTGGTAAATTCGGTACAGTACGATAATTTCGGTACAGTTTTTTCTTATTTCGATAAATTCGGTACGGTAATTTCGGTAAATCGTTTTTTAATATTAAAATCAAAACCAACTTTTTTGCGGTAATTTCGGTTTCGGTAAGACCAGTTTCTGGTATTTTAATATATGAAATCAAAACCATTTTTTTCGAACCAAAACAGTACGGTACGGTAAAAATCCGTACCGCTTCCACCCCTAGGCCCGACACGATAGACATGCGTGTTCTGACTACATTTATCGTAACTGCCGTATTTTTCACTCACGACAATTATAACTTTTTTCATATCATTATTATTACTCGTTCACCAAGTAATATTCAATATAAACAAATCATAATCCTTATATCGCTAATTAATATTTATTATCCCGGATTACTTATTCCAATATAATTTAATTAAAAATTATAAAAATCATTAAAAATACGGGGTGTTACAACAAAGTCAATTTGAGGAAAAACCCCTCGCGGGGAAAACCTTTTCTTTTCAGCACTTTAAAGAGTTTACAAGACTATTGACTGATAGACTACTTGATACCAGTCACTTGTATAATGCGTAGTGCCTTCGTAGAATCACTAAACAATACTACTCGGTGAGGAAAAGTCCACATGCGATCTTCCATGCTCGGTATTCACTGATTAGCCTTTGTCTTCAACAATGATCCCCTCGAGAATCACAATGGTATGCCGTGAAGAAACTCTCTCCACAAGAGTTGTGTATCCAAGGATACAAACTAAAGGGATTAAATTGATTCACTCAAATATATCTTGGGGATGTGATTTGTGAATTAAAAGGATTTTCTAAACTCAAAAGGTTGAAAACTTTTGCAAAGGATATGCTGAAACAGTTTGGCAAAAGTCCTAAAAAATCTAAACACAAAACACTTATTTATATAATGTATACAAATTTTGAGGTAGCGTCTCGTTCGAACGAAAATGAGGCTCGTTCGAATGAGCATAGCAGATCATCAGAACGAAATAGGATCTCATTCGAACTAAACATCTATGTCGTTTAAACCAACTTCAAGCGATATTCAAACGACCTAAAATAGTACGCCCCGTTTGATGCATGTTTGATGTATACTTCAAAATAAACTTCAAACGAAAGTGGCATCTTGTTAGAATGAGAATGCCTTCTCGTTTGAATGAGGCAAGGGAATTTTACAAAAAATTAAACATAAAAAATGCTTCGACTTTTTAAGTAAAAAATCCATATTTCAGTTTTAATAAAAATTCAAACATCCCAAAATAAATTTAAGGAATAAATTTAAACTTTTAATAGCATTATACCTTCATAGTGTGGAGATCCTTGAAAGTTAGAGATGTTAGATATTCGGTCCTTCGTGACGGCTCGAGTCGAAGTCTAATGGGATATGTCAAAATCTATATAAGCCTAAGCTATTGAGCAATGATATAAAATTTACTCTTACAAATCTCCCCCTTTTGGCTATTTCGGTACAGACATACAACTGAAATCCAAATTATAATAAAATTATCTAAGACAACATCAATACCTTAATACCCTCCTAAACCCTTAAATGGACAGGTACAAGAATAATGATGTCCTAAAAAACGAATTCTTCAAATCTCCACATCCTTTTGACTTCTCTTGGGCACTTTGTCTTCATCGAGTGTAATGTATGATCTTTCAAAAGTACTTATACACATGAAACAAAGCAAATACCCCGTGATGCATCGAGTTTGACAAATAAAGTAAAATTCATAAAGATAAATTATCCCCCATAAACAAAACTTATGTATTCTCCCCCGTAATTTTTCCCCTTTTTATTTTGTTCGAAATAGACAAGGCGTAGAAAATAAACATGAAATATAGGGAACATCACTAAAAATAATAAGATATCATCACAAAGATATATGAATAACAAACACCCAATGATAATCTCACAGGCTCCACAAACTGTTTTTAATTTTTTTTTTCAAATATATAATTTTACAAATACAACCACCATGAAGAAATACAAAAATACCCGAATCATAGAAACAAATTGTAGGAGTGTGAATATATTCTCTAGGTTAATTAACATAGACACACATAACATATGTACACGAAGGAATAAGACAATACCAACGAAAGATCTCAAAGTCTATCTTAGGTGTAAAAGTGGTGAACTCAAGTGAAATTGACTTCACCTAATCAACTAATTAAGACCGTAAGTGATTTTCGTACCAATAACTCCCAAAACTATGTAATGCTTTATGAGATTTTTATATGACATGTAAACCCATTGATCTTCGACTTAACTCCCTAAAAACTAACACATTGAAGTTGTTTTTCTCAAATATTTTTGAAAAAATTAATGCTCATATGTAGCGAAGCATCAGTATTCTTTTAAATTAGCATAACACTTCTGTTTTTATGTGCCTTTAATCTTTTTGGCTATTTTCTTTGTAAATGGTGGTTATTCACGCAAATGCAATATGTCTTTTCACAGCCCAATTTCATTGCTTAAAAAAAATTATTGAATAAATGATTTTCTATTTTTATAATCCGGATAATGGTTCTTACATGCATTACTTTTATTATCTCATTTTTCACATTTGGTTCGTTTTAAAAGTAGGATGGAGATGAAAACATTACAATCAACACGTGAAAGGTAGGTGCAATACTCAAATAAGTCCGTGCTCATGTGCATTAAAGGTGACAAAGAGTCAAACATATAGCAAGTTTTCATCATATCATATCTTAATGACTCAACACATTATAAAGCACATAAATGAAATGATGTCACGTCTCAAAACACTACAAAATAGTCACGTGGATATAGAATGAATGGGTGACTCGACATTTTTAATGTCCATCCACATATCGTGAAAAAAATTACAAAAGTCTTTTTGGATTTTTTTCAAAAGTTTTATAAAAAGACATATTTTTGTCTTTTTCACTTTTTCTAAAAAAAATACCAAAAATATTTTTGTATTTTTTAAAAAATTTCAAGAAAAATAAAATCTTTTTGGATTTTTCAAACAAATATATCAAAATGAAAAATGTAAATACAATTATAATACAATGATAGTACAATCTAGCAATAGGAATATAAGATATGAACAAGAAAAGCATCCTATGCTAGAAACAAGTCTGAACCTCAATTGTTAGGCCCAGAGGAGTTCTCCAAAGGAGATGATATCCTACTAAAAAGATTCATCAAATGTTGTGAAGTCTTAACCAAATACTCAACTTTCTCTCGAAAACTTTCAAATTCTCTCATGTGATATGTGGGATAATGCGGAGTAACATGTGTGGGAGAGTGAATAGGAACTCATGTAGTAGCATATCATGGAAAATACCTATGAGACACTCAACCCAACTGTAAGGAAAAACTTTCAATTGAGTCTATTTGTAAGTGTTGTCTTAATTCCGGACAAAACTATTTGAGTCGTATGATATAGTTTGTGGCCTTCAAGCTTATGACATTTGAGCTTAAGACGTAGAGAACAAGAGAATCAAGGTAACATCATTCTCGTGTTTCATTCCTTGGTTAATCTCATCGACTTTTAAACTTTCCAAGGTCTCTAAGGTATGAATGCACATGTTATATCGGACCTTAGATATATATTTATTGGGTGTATTTTATCTTGTAAACAAAGTTTAAAATGTTTTTTTTTTTTTAAGAAAAAAATAATTTTTCTGAAATGTCGTTCGAACGACCCTTCAAACGAGATATTTTTTTTATCTCTGAATTCTCATTCTAAATGTCGTTCGAATGACATTGCAGTTTTTAGCAGTTTTTTTGGTTATTTTTTTAATACGTCCCACTACCCCATTTCTTTTCCCAGATGTTTTATAGAGTACGGGAATGAACTATTTTGAATGACTTTTTCTAGACTTCAGAGAGAAAAAACACCTTTCCAAAAAGTTCCTTGTGTTTTGTTAATCTTTGATGTTTAATCCTTCAAACAAAACACAAGTTTTTACACGCAATTATATCATGATGCAAGTTTACTCATATCATATGTTTTGAGATCATTGGTTTGGCACTGGGTTTTATTCTCTACCCAAAAGAGATAGTTTCTTATGGAGGATTCCGTGTTTGTGGATCGGGGTGTACATATGGTGGACTCCGTGTGTGTGTGATGGTAGCTTTGCCCCATCGCTGGACTTAGAAACGAAGGTGGATTCCTGAGTTATCAACTAATAAGAGGTGGAGGAACGAAGAGCGTTAAGGCTTGGGAAGTCGTCAAGTCTTGTGTAAGTATTTTGTCATGTCCTATGTAATTTTGTACATAGAGAACTTGTGGTTAGGCCATCCGAGATTTTTTGTCGTTGTGGATTTTCCTCGTACATCGCAGCGTTATGGTTGTGTTTATTTTTATCTTGCAAATTATCACGTAGATGCATTCTTAGATTTAACAATATAAAAATCGGTTTAATCACAACAATTATGTAATTTGGCGCTAATTTATTTTGGGTAATTTTTAATGTAATTTAACTTAAGTCGGTTTTAATATTTTGGCAAAATTAATGTTTGGTTTGTTTGGCCTAATTTAGAACTTGAATTAATTTTGTTTAAAAGAAAATTTAAATATTTATTTTGATTATATTTTATTTTGAAAGGAATTTAAAATTAGGAGTATTTCGGGAACCATCACCACTTTTAAAATTGGTATTTTCCGTCCCCTAACACCAAATTAAAGAATAATTTCTTAAGGTGACCTCTTTGCTTGCAGTGGGAATAAACATAAAAGGGCTTGGGTCCACCTCTCTCAAAATGTCTAGGATGAGCTCTCCTAGGTGTTATAAATCAAAGGCCATATGAATTAAACACAAATTTGGAACCTGCTCGGGTGCAACATAGGAAGTGGATGCACCAACATAACCTATTCCTAGCCTCTCAACATTACTTAAATAGGGATTGAGGAGCATATTCCCTACCTTCTTAGATGTGTCCTCTAAAGTAACCTTTACCTCCCGAACACATTCGAGATCTCTCTTGAGTTGGGATAAATGAGCTTCAAGTATCTCACGAGTCTCCAATGAAGATTGAAGTTCTCCGGTAAGACTAACTATGGTGTTGGCCAAATCGCTCTTTTTTCGTCCTAAACAGATCACTACTCACATAAAGAAATCTCCACCTTCTCGAGTTGACTCGCCGATGCCTCACACACCCTCAAAATTTTTACCTCTTTCTCCAAATCTAACACCCTAAGAGATAAATACTTATTAATGCTTTTTGTCTTCAACGTCTCGGTGTAAAGATCACTAAACGCTTTTTGGAGATTCCTTTCTCCCTCATTCAAAATCTCATCCTCACACTCACTATCTCCCGAATGACTCGAAACATCATTGAGGCTCTCGCGTTTAGATGTGTCCTTGTCGACGTGGGACAAACTAAAAGTACTTATGTGACTATCCATGAACGCAACGCCCAGTTCATATGATGATTCTCCCCCTAAATCAACCGACTCGATGTCACTATCGCTAAGAGTGGCTTTATTTGCAATCTTTTTGCCCTTTCTATTTATCCTAGTAAGATACTCATGTTCTATGTACCCTTTGTCCTTGCACTTATAACACCTTATATCTTCATTTTTCACACTGCTACTCTTGACCTCATCCTTCTTTTTATTTTTCTCAAATATCTTTTTATTGGAAGAATTATATTTGAAAATTTTGAGATTTTTTTTTGCAAAAAAGGCCAAATCATCAAAATCACAATCACCCTCAGATTCAGACTCACAACCTTCTCTTTCTTCTTTTTCTTAGTTTGAGTCTTTAAAGATACCCTTATATACTTAAGTTTAATGGTTTTAGGGAACATATCTATCTCATATGTTTGAAGATCTCCTACAAGTTCTTCTAACTTAAGAGTATTTAGGATCCCTAATGAATTAAACACGGTGACCTTTGGAATAAAACAGGCTGGAAGTGACCTCAAAATCTCTTTCACAACTCTCGTCTCCAAAATTTTCTCACCCAAATTAAAACTAGAATCGATAATGTCCGATAACTGCACATAAAAATCATCGAATGACTCGGACTCTAGCATAATGATGGTCTCTAATTAGGTGGATAAATTTTAAAGCTTTAACGCTTTTACAACATTAGTATCCTCATGAATGAGCTGTAGAGTATCACATGCTTCCTTAGACGTAGTGCACGTCATGATGTGACGGAACTTGTCTGGGGTGATGGCTCCAGAAATGACACTAAGTCCATGAGAATTAAAATTACACCACTTAAATTCCTCATCAATCCCAGAAGAAACAGGTTTAGGGCCAACAACATTCTCAATAGTGATAGTAGAAGGAGTCCACCTTTTTTCACAAACTAACCAAACTCTCTAATCTATGGCTTTCAATATAGGCCTCACCCTAGCCTTCCAATATGTGTCATATGTACCATCAAAGATGGGCACTCGGTTATACCAAGTCTCCATTAAAATTCAGTTTTTTAAAGATCAACAATTTAAAAAAAAAAATTGATATCAATGAAAAAAAATTACGAAAAAGATCACACAGTAAATTTGTTCAACAAGCTCTGATACCAGTTTGAGAGTGCGCTATCGGGATCTTAATGTATTATTTATATAGTTAAGTGTCCAACACACACAAATTCAAATTTTATCTTTTTATCCTAAGACATGCATCCAGGTGATAAAACTGATAAATTAAAACATGCATTCAACAAAGGAAATTTGAAGAAAAATTCCTTGCGGGCAAATCTTTTATTTTCAGCACTTTAGAGAGTTTACACGACTATCGACAGACAAACAACTTAATACCATCCACAAGTATAACGTCCAGTGCCTTCATAGAATCTCTAAAGAATACTACTTGGGGAGGAGCAGTCCACATGCGGCCTTTCACACTCGATATCAGCCGATCAACCTTTGTCTTATCAGATTGTTAGAACGAAACATGATCTCATTCGAACGAAACAACTATCTCATTTGAACTAGCTTCAAACGATAATCAAATGATCTAAAATTGTACACCCTCGTTCTATACATGTTCAATGTAAACTTCAAACCAGACTTCGAACGAAAGTGGCATCTCATTTAAACGAGAATGCCTTCTCGTTTGAATAAGGCAGGTGAATTTAAAAAAAAATGCCTTGATTTTTTAAAGAAAAAATCCCTGTTCTGTTTTAATAAAAAATCAATCATCCCAAAATAAATTGAAGGAATAAATTTAAACTTTTAATAGCATTATACCTTCATAGCGTGGAGATCCTTGAAAGTTGGAGATGATAGATATATGGTCTTCCGTGACTGATATTTTTAAAATAGCAAAAAAAGGTTTTTTTAGGTGATTTTTTATATGGTTCCCTTGAATTGTTTAAATGCTACAAAAAAGACACAACTCAAAAATTAATTTTTTGATATTAAAAAAAATAGTTTGCGTCAGCGGTATGTATACTTGGTATGTATGAGATTCTCTCTCTCTCTCTCTCTCTCTCTCTCTCTCCATATATATATACACACACGCATATATATATATATATATATATATATATATATGTGTGTGTGTGTGTGTGTGTGTGTGTGTGTAAAATTTTGTATTTTATTTTTAAATTTTGGTTTTTGGCATTTTTTGAATTTTTAATCTTATGATTTACAAAAGCTCTAAATCTTTTCCCATGAAAGTGCGAGGTAGTGTGAAGAAAAATAGAGAGGGAAGGGTAGGGGTAGATGTAAGGATATTTTGGATTTATTTTTAAAAAGAATTGACTGATTTATGGTGATTTTGTGAACTAATGAATTATGTTACAATTTGGGATAATATTAAAATAGTTTTTCTTTATTTTTTACTCATAGGTCCCTCCTGATTTTTTTTGTATATGACCATACTTTTAAATGCTAGGATTCTTTACCATAAAGGCTAAGGACCATTTTATTTTATTTTTTAGTATTTCTATGCCGAAACTTTATATATCAAATCGTTCCCAAAATAAAAGTTCAATTTACACGCAATTTATATATTTGGAAAGCTCTCGACAAGATTTATCAAAGAGATCTATGATTGATAAGTAATTTTGAAGTTCGTAAAATTTTCATTTTTTCCCGCGACATCATTCACATATTTGTTACCCTTTAAAGATCTTAATGGGATCTATCAAAAGAGTTCATTAAGCATGGCTAAATTTGAAGTTTTTATAATTTTATTCTCATCCCCAACGTTTGTATCCGACATGTGTGTTAATGATACCCCCTAAGTTCACCAAACTTTATAGATTGGTGCCTATTTGGGTTCACACATTCCTCATACATGATTTTAGAATTACCTTCAATTGTTTCTTTTTTCTTAGTCATTGTGAGGATTTCACAAGGGGCTTGGTGTTAAGGTTTATATGAGTACATGTAGTTTTTTTTGCGTGCTCCTAGTTGTAAAAAGATGTTAGAAAGTTTGAAGCTTGTTTATAATAAAAGGATGATTTTGTGAAAATACATGCAATTTTATGAAAACATGGACAATTTTATGAAAGTATATGCATTTTGTGTGTTTACTATACAATCTACATATATTCTTTAAATCTACTTTACAATGTACAAGAAAAAAACTTGCATTTAATTTATGAAAGTACACACTTTTTATATTACATGCATTTTTTTATTGTACTTGACCAAGTGCTCATAAACTTTCATATATACCTTACGATTTTTTTTCTTCGTAATTTTTTGAAAATTGATCACTCTTTCGCTCTCTTTGTTTATCTTTATTAATTAATCTATCTGTTGATACGAAAATTAGTCAGCTGCAGTGGACCAATTATATGAAGACATGTGTCATCTTACGTGACAAATGCCTATACTCATCACCCCGAGCTACTTAGCGTGTCGAGCTACTCAACGTGCAGAGCATCTGGCCAGGAAGATCAAAGGACAATTACACATTCAATGAACATCGGATCTAAAGAACATTCTTATTATACAGATGTATATGTCTATTAAATAACGGCATATCGTCTATTCATACTGACATCCCCAAGGCAATAAATACATTGTAACACCCTCCATAAGAGGGTAATTGATCATTGGCAGTTGTGATTGAGATTAAGGCAAACATCCGACAATACAAAACAGTGGACGTAGGCCATTTTCATAAGGCTGAACCACTTTAAAAGTCATTTGTCTTATTTTTTACTTCATATTTATCTGTGATTGATTAATTAGATCAAATCTGGTTCTTACATCAACAAATTGACGCCATCTGTGGGAACGACTATACATAGCATTTTCAATAAAACATTCATCATAAATGGCGGAGATCCCAGAATCCAGTAACAGGAACAATGACCGAGTTCCCCCCAATCCATCTGCTCCCCCAACTATTCAAGATCTCACTGGTATAGTGGCCAATTTAGCCCAAAGGTAAACAGATATGCAAGAGACCATGCGCCAACTCATTCAAACTGTTCGTAACGGCGTGCCTGCCCAGTCAGGTCAACGAAGCATTCAGAGGCTCACCCATTTGCCATCTTCAAGAACCAGACGTACTCTATTCCCAGATGTTTCTCAGTCCAGACGCACTGACTCTCATCATACTAAGAGGACCAATGATCCCTCATATCAGCCGGGTCGAACCTCTTCTACAAGAGCTACAGATTCTTAACGAAATGTAACTTTAGCCCCAGAACAAATAAACACTCCGGAGAAGTTGAGTAGAGCCTCTCCCTTTGACCGTTTGGGCCTTAGGAGGAATAGAAATCCCCCTAGGAATGCGTCGAGAAATTCTCAACGACCAAATAATCTAAAGGAAGGTTCTGCCCAGTCACGAGCAGTAATTCGTAATGAAAGATCCTAAGAGGAGAATTCAGCGCGATCTGTTGCTGAGGAAAATAGGTCTGAGGCTAGAAATAACGCATAGAAGGTCTCCATTCAGAGGTTGGAAGATAGGTTAGGGGAAATGGCTAAGGCCAAGAATCCTCTCCAAAGAACTTTCGTTAAGGGATCACCCTTCGTACAGGCAATTGGGGATTTTTCCACACCATCAAAATTTAAAGCTCCTGTAGTAATGCCTAAGTACGATGGAAAAACTGATCCCGTCCTTCACATAGAGCAGTACCAAGCTGCTGCTGATATCTATGCAGTTCCTGATGAGATAAGGTGCAGAGCATTATCAGGAACTATCACTGGGTCAGCCCAAATATGGTACAATAACCTTCCTTGAGAGCAGATTGCTACATTCCATTAGCAGGCAAAGCTCTTCATAGGGAATTTCTATTTTAGGGCGAAGCCAGTTAAGAGAGTGGCACACTTAGTGAGTGCAAGGCAGAAAGGAGGAGAGAGAACCGGGGATTACATCACTTGTTTTAATAACGAGAAACTTGAGGTCATTGATTGCGAAGAGAAGACTGTGATCACTGCTATAATGAGTGGTCTTTTACCAAACAAGTTGTGTTATACTTTAGCTAAAGATCCCCCCGAATCCATGGCTAAGGCAGCCAAAATTATGAACACCGAAGAAACTATGGCTGCAAAAAAAGAACAGTGAGACCAAAGAACAGACTAAAGCTGAAGGTAAAACTGAAAGGAATGATCAAAAGCATAATGGGGGTAGCAATCATCCGAATAGCAAGGAAACGCTAGAGAAGTTGAGGAAGTATAGGAATTACACTCGCTTAAAGATGGATATCAACCATATTCTGGAGGAGATCAAGAATAGCGAGGAGCTAACTTGGCCGGAGAAAATGATGAAAAACCCGAACAAGAGGGACAAGTCCAAATACTGCGAGTTCTATAGAGATCACGGCCATACGACCAAGCGCTGCATAGCTCTCCAGAATGAGATTGAAGCGCTTATTCGGCGAGGAAAATTGAGTAGGTGCGTTGATCGTCAGAATGATGGAAAGACGAACGAAAAAGGAAGGCAAAGGTCTAAATCTCCTCGCTGACAAAAGATGATAAGAAGAGGGACCATGAAGATGATCCAGAAGATGACCCCGATCTCCTGAAAAAGCCAAGGCAACCCGAGCGCGAGGTATTTTCAATCCATTTTGGATTATTTGAATGTAACGTGATTACAGGTGGAGATGCAGGAGGTGGGGATCATACTGTCAAATGGAAAGCTTACCTCAATGAGGCCCAAGCCTGTTCTTATATACAGCAAATAAATCTGGCAGAAGAGGATCGCCCGAGGAAGGTGAAAAAAGGATAAGCTGGTCATCGGTTTTTCCAAAAATGATCTGGAAGGTGTCTTATATCCTCACGATGATCCCTTGGTTATCAAGATGAGGATGGAGGATGTGGTGATCTCACGAGTACTGGTGGATAATCATAGCTCTGCAGATATCATGTTCTACCCTTGCTTCGACAGCTTGAATTTGATGCTAGCCCAATTGGAGCCATATCACAGGCCCCTCCTTAACTTCACTGGCGAGAAAGTCTTTCCACTTGGGAGGATAAAGTTGGATATGCTTATTGGTACCTGGAGTGCTTGCAGAACATAAAAAGTATGATTTTTCATTATGGACAAAAATGTCCAATCAGCCTACAATATAATCATGGGGAGGGTAGGCATAAAAAAGTTCGAGGAAGTTCCATCCATGATACATCAATGCTTGAAGTTTCTGACCAATTTCAGAGTCGGAGTTATGAAGGGCGACTAAAAAGTAGCTCAGGAATGCTATTAATTCATCTGTCGAATAGGAAGAGTTGGAGGAAGCTAAGAGAAGTCTAAAGATGTAGAGATTGAGACCTTGGACCCTAGAAATAAATCCGAGCTTGTGAAGGGTCAGGTCGTGGAGACTATGGAGAACATCATTCTGGATGATGAACGTCCAGAACGAACAACCCAAATTGGCGCTTCACTGGACCCGTCAATAAAGTGTTGGTGACATTTTTAACGCACAGAAAGCAAGCTTTTGCATGGAGTCATGAAGATATGCCAGGGATAGATCCAGCCTTCTTGTGCCACGAGCTAAATGTTAATAAAGAGATCAAGCCAATGAAATAATGAAGAAGGGTATTTAGCCCAGAGAAGAACCAAGCTATCCAGGAGTAGGTTGAGAAACTACAAAAGGTCTATTTTATTGATGATGTCAAATATCCAGATTGGTTAGCCAACGTGGTGATGGTGAGAAAGAAGAACAATAAATGGAGGATGTGAATATATTTCACAGATCTTAACAAAGCCTGCCCAAAAGATCACTTTGCCTTGCCCCGAATTGATCAGCTGGTGGATGCTACTTCGGGGCATGAATTGTTGAGCTTCATGGACGCTTATTCCGACTATAACCAGATTAAAATGAAACCAGAAGATAGGGAGAGTAGTTCTTTTATTACCCCAAGGGGTACATACTATTACAATGGCATGCCCTTTAGTCTAAAAAATGCAGGTGCAACATACCAACGATTGATAAACAAGGTGTTCACAGAACAAATCGGTAACAATATGGAGGTTTATGTCGATGACATGCTAACGAAGAGCAAGAATCTTACAGACCACATAGTTGATCTGAGCCAAACTTTTGATCATCTGGAGAAATACAGATGAAGCTGAACCCCACTAAGTGCGTTTTTGGCGTACGAGAAGGCATGTTCCTCGGGTATATTTTAAATCAGCGAGGCATTGAGGCAAATACTGAAAAGATTAAAGATCTGTTGGAACTACGATCTCCAGCTACGAAGAAGTAAGTACAGAGCCTCACTGGGCGTGTCACAGCTCTCAACCGGTTTGTTTCACAAGCAACGGATAGATGTCTCTCATTCTTCAAGACTCTTAGAAAAACTTTCGAATGGAATGATGAATGTGAAAATACATTCCAAGAGTTGAAACGATATTTGGGGACACCTCCATTATTGTCCAGGCCGGTGATGGGATAAAGATTATACTTATATCTGTTTGTCTCTGAGAGCGTAGTCAGTTCAGTGTTGATAAGAGTTGAAGATGGAGTACGAAAAACTATGTATTATATGAGTAAAGCTTTTCGAGGAGCAGAGGTAAGATATCCCAGATTGGAGAAGATAGCCTTAGTATTGATAGAGGTAAGTAGGAGGATGAAACCTTATTTTTAGGACCATACCATAGTGGTGTACACTGATATGCCACTCAGATAAGCTTTGCACAAACCAGAAAAATCTGGAAGACTGATGTATTGGGCGGTCGAGCTGGGAGAGTATGATATTGTTTACGGGCTAAGGTCCTCACTTAAAGGGCAAGCGGTAGCAGATTTCATTTCAAAATTCACTTACCCAGATACTGCCGACCAACAAGGCTCTAATGCAGAACAACTTGTGGATGTTATGAAATCATTAGAGACTACCCCCGATCAACTCCTATCAACAGATATAACGAAGGGGATAAGCATCGAGCATCAAGAATCATCAAATAACATCCCAATGTTATGAGATGATAAAAGTAAGTATCAAATATTCCATTAGGGAACTTTGTCAGACCAAGAGTTTGATAATGGCATGTGACACCCCGACTAATTAAATACCGGGTAGCTACTCCTTTATTCAAATTAATACAAAATGTTAAGTTGGTTCAGTCCATAGCATCACTGTCGAAAATGTTTATTTAAACAATTACTAGCCACCTAATATTTTAAAAAGTGAGATGTTAATTTTAATTTACTTAGATTAACATGCAACCAATTAAATTATGAGTAAAAGATAACACAATCACATCACAGTCACAATAGAATAATAATGGAATAAAAATGAGTCTGGAGGAACACTCCTCAGAATAATCCAAATACTGAATAAAACCAAATACAAAGTCTGAATAATTAATAAACCGAGAACTGAAATAATGAAAGTATGCAACTACAACCTCTAAATAAGAATGGGCGACGTGCCCTAACTGATACAAATGACTCTCCAGGAATCAAGGATAAAATGAGAGCATCTACTACCAAGATCCTGTAACTTTCACAGCAGCTACAGCACGTCATCAAAATAGAACTCCTATGCTTGGCTTCCCTGTGGATGGGCACCTAAAATGTTTGTACAAAGCAAAAATAGATTTGGTGGAAAACGGGTCAGAGCCCGATGTGAAAACAGTTTAAAAGTTTAGCAAGTGATTTAAATTACAATTAAACATCACATATTATAAACACGTTAGTTGCGTACTCTCACATGAGTTTCTTACCTCTCAACTACTGTGTACGCCTAACGTATGCCTTTAACCCATCCTAGTTATGCCACTATCTAACTAGTTTGTACCACTCCCGCCTTCGCATTCTAACATAGAGTATCTACACGTAACCCCCAAATTAGCCATATTTATAACCCATGTTCACATTCATTAAATTATTTATCTCAAGATTTAATTAAATTCTCATTCTTAACCCATTCAAAATATCTTAGTTATTCACATCTACTAAGCAACACAACTGAGAAATCTCAAGTACATGTATACACATCCGTAATAATATCTCATACAAAATTAAGGCACCCCATAAGGATAGGACCTACGATGCCCTCATACTCTGCTATCGAATCCATGTACATCACGTACGTGAGGATCACAAGTTTCGAATCACTCAGGAATCGTCTAAATACAAATCACACATATTGGAGGCGAACATAGTTCACATACCAATGGGTCACGCACATACCTATGCTCCCAAGGTCAACAGACTTATCCATTCAGCAATAAGCCCTTCCAAGCCCTAAGTTCTGAGGTATAGATCTAAGGTCCCCCCGAAGGTCGCATCGAGACTAGACTATCCTCTTACGAACGACCTCCCGTGATAGCAAGTATGCGAGGTATGTTATACACACAATAAATCCATACACTAGGCATTCACACAACCTAATTAATCATATATCAATATAGATGTTCACACATTCCATCTAATTCATCTCATAAGTAGCAAGTTTACCCCGAACATTACACATAATATACTTTCCGATTGATATCTCTCCCGTCATATCAATTTGAGTACTTAAACCTATCTCAAAAGGTTACTAGATTTCTTATTAATTTCAAATATTATCTCAGCACTTAAAGTCACTCCGTTCATTCCATTAACCTTACATCATCCTCAATTCTCAGTATAGTTCCTATTCGAATGTTTTCTAACCATATCTCACTCGGTAGACCCTCGTAAGTAATATCAATAAATCCCATTAGTTATAGTATTCTTCTATAATAACTAAGGCCCTACTGACTTTAATTAAGTCCCACAATATCATATTAATCTCCCTAATAACCAACATCGGCTTTGGAAAAATCATTAAACCTTAAAGATCAATAATTGTCAAAACTCAGAAGGGATCGATCAATCGAAGGAAAGGGGTCGATCGATCGATGGTACGATCGATCGACATTCTTGAGTCGATCGATCGACCAAGCAGGTATCAGCCCAGAAATTCTTAACAGTTACGGGTTCTCCACTATTTACACCTCAAACTCTTCATTCTAACATTCAATACTCACAACTAAATATACTAATCAGCCCACTAACATGTTTACATCATACCCCACGTTTTAGATTCATCAAATCAACCTATAACATAAATGACTTGAATCAAAATACCCAATTTACATATAAAAACCTAGTTTTTCCTATTTCTTCATGAACATCACATAACTCAATCATATTTTCATAATTCTCTACCCATAAATAATAAATTCATGGTTATTATCATCTCCAACATTTACTACATGCAAGTCCTAGCCCGATTATGTTTTTAAACCTTTCAAATCCATTCAAATTTCCATTTTTCATGATTAATCTTCAAATCTATAAAAACATGTAAACTATATGCTTTGAATCTTTGCAAGATAAACCACTTGCCTATAAATCTGATATTCTGATCCGTTGTTGTTGTTCAATGGCTGGTCCTTTCTTCTTTCCGGTCACAATTCCGTCCAAATTGGTGTTGGTGGGTGGTGGTTTTTGATTTGGGGACTTTTGTAACCTCTCCTCTAACTCATGTAACTCCCCTTATTGTTTTTGGCTGATAATGGCCCTAATAGCCTAACCAAAAATAAATAAATCAACACTAAAAATCGTGGGTCTTAATTCCTTAATTTTTAAAATTACCAAAATACCCTTCCGGGTTGCCTGTTTGGTCTAAAAATGCTCCGGGACCCAAACTAAACCCCCGCCTAGTGTTTTCTGTCTATCTCGATCCTTAGGGACACGTTGGCGAACTCAAAAAGATCATACGAATGACATAAAAAAATACTTTTAAATCCATTACATTGGGTATTGACACGACTGACACGCGCGTCCCAACTAAATTACAAAAACTGTTGTATTTTCAATTCACGACAATTTTAATAAATTCAATGATCACATATTACCATAATCACTCAGTAATATTCAACAACATAATAATAACCCAATATTATCTCTTGTCCCGCTTGCATTTAAATCCGAATAAAATTTTCAATTAATTATCCCAAATTAATTTAATAAATCCCATAATTAAAAGTAATTTCATTTAATTAACCTCATAATTAAAAGCCATAAAAATACGGGTATTACATACTTCCCCCCTAATAACGGAATTTCGTCCCGAAATTCGAAAAAGTAAGGCATACCTGGAAAAATTAGGTATCCTTCGGTACTCAAACAAAATATAAGGAAGGGCCCAATCACTAAAGCTCTCGTTTCACAACAAGCGTGTTTAACAGTCTTGATACTTTATTAGATTACACTACTGTAGATGCACTTCACGTTGTGCACTTACTAAACAACATTCGAATAAAAATAGCCTATACATCATTGGTCGCATTATCTCAATATAATTTTGAGTCCGCACCTCACTACGTGTTAACTCCCGCATTTATCAAAACACCAAGCTCCCACTCTGGAACAAATCAATAACACATCTGACTACTCTTGCCCATTCATTTAATCTCTGTTCCTGGCGTTGTGACCTTTACACGAGGGAAAACCACTTCAGCCGGTTGGTGTTACATAAAACATTTGTAAGCACTTAGTCCACTATAAATTGATACGGGTGCTTTCCCCCCAACTCTACCATTAGGTAATATCTTCTCCCCATTACCACAATATACCTCACTTACTAGTTATACCCGATTTGGAAATGAAAAGATCGACATGAATCCAAAATTTCTTTTATACAATCCACTAGTCGTCAATCACATTGCGCCTACACCTTGGGCTATAGGTGATACAACCTTCTCCAAACGAAACATATTTCTACTACTTCTTGCTACCCAACGTTGAAGGTGGATTTCGGGGATCTCCTCTTAGTTATAAATAATACTACATCGAACCACGTACCGACGTGTTCACTATCTAATAGTGTAAATCACCCAAGTATATAACAATTTCTCTCCTTCTGGACAACATGTCCCACATATTCGAAGGAACTCGTTACCCCTCAAGGAATTTACTAACTTGACTCTTCCATCCCTGGAATCGTCGGTTGGATATAAAATTAACTGGTTGATCATCTAACACCCAACCGTTCTAGTACTTACTACACCCCTTTCAATGTCGACTTTCACGTAAATATTTCTTCCCGTTAAGTGATACTTAATGATCTTCTTCTCCTCTCGGCGTATACCAAAAGTTTCGACGCTTGCACTTTTCATCACGTTGTGCACATCTGGACCCTTTATACCTTATTGACATCCTCATTCTATTTACCATTGATTCACCCTCCACATTCGATTGGTCGGAACTCTACTCCAAATTGTCCATAATGGTTAACTATTTGCCTTATCAAGATATACCCCCTTATTAAATGGATTTCTACTGCCTTTTCACCAAATTCGAACGTGCTCTACTGATTACACATGAGTATAGTCATTAACACCTTCTCTTACGACGCTTAATCCCATAAGTAAAAATTCCATCCATCAATATACCTTATTCCGACGATTACTACATTAGCAAACCAAGATGTTTACATCCCTTATAACTCATTCATACAGTTTTAAACATTATCTACGCTTCATATGTATTCCAAACTCTTTATTGCCGCTGCATTTTCAACGTGGCTATACCACTTGGGCATTCTCAATCACCTCTGAATTTGAAATTCTAAATCCTCCTTAACCTCAATGCATCCGTCAACCCGTCGTAACAAAACCAACATTATCAATACTTATTTACTAACAACTGGCTCTACTGGCCTTACATCGCAATTTACCCCTTGTTAACTTCCAGTTATAACTACTTACTTCCATAACGATCGAGGTATCCAATTTATGGACGAATGGTCAAACATATCCCTACTACCAACCTTACGCTAAGTTTCATGCGTGGGATGTCTCGCAAAGCGAAATCCAAACAAGGCCCGATACACTACTACCTAACATTGTCGGTCATCGGGATCCGTTAACCCTCACTCCATAACATGTACCCCTATATTCCCTTCTCTTAACAACAAAGTTACATTTCCTTTCGCAATTACACTTAAACAAGGAACTCTTCCCGAAAGACACTTTCTCTTGACATTGATGGTAATCACACTTCATATACATCATGCAAATATAACCGGGGCTCTCAAAATCCCGTCCCCAGACACACAACTATGAGTATAAACTCCCAAATCTCTAAAAGGTGATAAAACAATTCACTCTTCTTATTACGACATCCTGAGCGTTAATAAATATCTTGCTAAGCCTTTTCGCTGAGTAGTAAACCAATTGCTTACGAATCATATCAATTTAAATCCCTACACATGCTGGGATTAAATATCCGAGACTATTATACCTTTATACAATCACAACAATATATATAAATATATACATATATACAAAAGTACAATTGTGAGCCCTGCCCTCTCACAGATGGGACCTCGCCAGAATCAAAACACTCTACCCCAAGGTAGTAACTCTGATAAACTTGTAATACCAGCACACTATCGGTATAAGCATATTATAAAACCATAATTAGGATAATATCATACTCGTATAACACAACACTAAAACGAGTAATTTCAATAAAGTATATACCACTATCAATATACTCATTCATCCTCTGCGGATGAAAATAAATATAACCCCACACTATCAGGGGAAAATATTCACATAAATAATAAAATTGCCGATACTCACTAAACTCGACTCTCTCAAGCAAAAATATAACAATAATAACAATTGTAGCAACTCGTTCATGCCACAAATAACATGCAACATCATCTGAGGATATAACCCCTACTTCTATCCTGACAATCGTCATGCTGCTCAAATGGTTCCTGGACTTAACACACCTGTCTGTACCAAACTGAATATTCCAATAACTATTTCCCTTTCCAGGCACAATACCTTTATCCCTACACTTGCTTCGGGAAACATTTATAACGCACGGGTTTCACTTCCCACAAAATACCTCTACACCTACTCCACTTATCTTCGATCACACTGACCATGTCAAGGTGGTCCTTCTCTCGGACGTTGGTAGTCTCGGTTCTGATGACTACCTCCATTGTTTCCTTAGCTTGATGAACCTAAGGAACACGCTACTAGTTCCCACATATCTTACTGAAATCACCATCGCTCGGTAATAATTCAGCTATCTGAATCATTTTAACGGGTTCCCCGTTGAGTCTTTCCCTTGTGGTGCTTCTCCAACACCATTTTCCCAGTCTTACTCTACAAAGATCCTCGATTCTTGCATCTCCCCACCCAAGGAGACGTTTACGTCCAAATTAACACTATGCGACATTAATACCATCCAAGCAGAATTCCTCAGAAGAGCTAACAATTCTTCTTGTATGTAAATTCTCCCTTTTATATCCTCTTTTCCGTTTCACCTACTTCACCCGGTGTAAGGTTCGCTAAATAATTAAGTTTCTCCTCACAAAGTGACCTCTGTCCGGCTCTCTTGTGTGAGTTCAGAACAACATTTGCCTTTCACCCTGAACATCTGGTGAATGAACTTATGGTCAAACCATACGTGTACGCCTTCTCTTGATGTCCCATTCCACTTCTAAGTGTGGTGATTACCTCTCACCATTAACACTCCTCTCTTACGAGCCAAGAAAAAATTTCCCCAAATTTTCACTCCCGATTGGCCATACCCCGACATATGTCCAAGCCTTTGGATATATTACATTCATTTGGCTAGCACACGCCATCTTCGCATTTCGAGTATTTCCACTATTAGTTCTCTTCAATGTTTCACCTAACACTTTCTCTTCCATTCCAACCATGTTAGGTGAGTCTAATTTGACCCCCACTTCTACTTCAGTTGTGCCTGGAACTCACAAGTCATGCCTTGGTTGGCCGTCTGTACCGTCCAGGACTTCCGTGCCATAATATGGGTGACTTCAACTACGGTCATCCTTCTTTAATAAATCAAATAACCTCACTGATCTTTGCCTCCTGCTGTCCGTCCAACAGTCTTCGCCTGACATACTGCATTGTTCGTCACACGAACACACCCGAATGCAAATAAGATTCACTATCATATACATCATAGCAGGAGAACTGTAATACCCCGTATTTTCATGGCTTTTAAATTTAAGGATTTATTAAATTTAATTAAGATAAATTAATTTAATTTTAATCCGGAATATTATTTTAAATATTTACTAGCGTGACGAGAGTTAGTAATTATTGGAAATTTGTTATTTATGGCATATTACTGGATGAGTATAGTAATATATGAGATTTATTTTTATAATATGGTCACGTGTGAATAAAAATGATAATTGTGGAAATTTAAGTCGGGACGCGCCTGTGTCATGTTGGGACTAAATGTTGATTTATAAAAGTGAATATTTTATAAGTTGTTCGTATGGTCGTTTTGAGTGCGCCAACGCGTCCGGAAGGGTCGAGATAGTCAGAAAAGTGTACCCGGGGGTTTAGTTTGGGTCTCGGGGCGTTTTTAGGCCTAATTAGTACCCCGGGAGGGCATTTTGGACATTTCACATTTTTGGGTAATTAAACCCACGAATTCTATAGGGTTATATCAGATGGAAAGTTTCATCTTCTAGGGTTAACACAATGAAATACTATTGACGACCATTGGAGAGGAAGAGGAGAAGCTCTCCAAGGAGTTCTAGGCCAAGAACACCTCCGATTGCACCGCCGTCACCACCAACGCGTAGATCGCGCGACGGGGAACACAACCACATAAAAATTGTCTGCAAATCAGAACATCAAAAATCCCAGGCAAGTGTTTATCTTGCTTATTTCGTTGATGCATCTTTCATATCGGTTTAGGAATGATTAGGATGAATTGTATGGAAGAAAAACCCAATTTGAGATAGGAAATTGCATGTAGTGATGATTTATATGATATTCTGGAAACCCTTTGTCATGTAAAGGATTAAGAGTTTGATTAAGAAAAGAGTTCTAATCAGATACAAACACTAAAAAAATTATTTCGGATGATCGGACCATTGGAATCGCTTGAAATTTTAGTATGTTGTAAAGAACGGCGAGACAGGACTGGTGACAAAAATTCAGCATGATCAGACGATCGGATTTCTAAAACTATTATTTTTACTAGAAAGTTTTATGTTTTGAGGACTCTTAGAGAGTTTTATAATTTGGAGTTTGATTAAGAAAAGAGTTCTAATCAGAATCAAACACTAAAAAAATTATTTCGGATGATCGGACCATTGGAATCGCTTGAAATTTTAGTATGTTGTAGCGAACGGCGAGCCAGGACTGCTGACCATTTAAATTCTTCATCAGTCCAAGAAATGTCAGGTTTCAAGTTGGTCACATTATCAACAGTCACGGTGGGAGGTGTCCACCCTCTTTCAACAAGAATCCATACCCGTTCATCAATGGATTTTAAAGCCGACCTCATACGGGCTTTCCAATAAGCATAATTTGTCCCGTCAAAAATAGGCATTTTATAATATGACTTCTCCATTTGAACACGCACTTTTTCAAAAATCAATTTTTCAGAAAATTGATATCTTAGAAAAATTTGCGGAAAAAGGAATACGCGATAAATTAGCGTAACCGGCTCTGATACCAATTTGAAAGAGTTGGCGCTTGCGTTCAATTAAGAAATAATATAATAAAAACCTTTTTAACCCAAATTAACCCTAATCATGTAACTAGGCGTGATTGACATAGTATGAAGATCATGCAAGAGTTATTCAACACACAAAGTTTAAGAAAAAATCCCCCACAGGGGCAAAACCATTTGTATATCACTATAATTTTTAAGAGAAACGGCTTACAATCGGATTACACTGAAATACAAGTTTTTGACTAAGAATTACCCGCAGGCATCGGATTCTGTAGTCGCGGCTGGAAGACTCCCTTTCCAGTAGGGCTGGCGGCTGGAACTATCCCTGTCCAGTAGGGCTGCAATGAAGAGGAAGGAGCGGTCCACTTCACAAAGGGTTGAACAACAGCAATGGTGTTCTTGGGTTACCAAACTTGATTCACATAGATATGGAATATGTGTGAATCTAAAGACCTAGAATCATAGGACTCAATAGGTGAAGACTTTAGGGTTGATATGCTCTGAAAAACGTGGGAAAGTCTTATCGAAACCAACTACTGATCGTGGTTTAAATAAGGAGTCAAAACCCTAAAAAATCTACTACACGATCTGGCAGAGTTTATCCAGGGTGGACCGGTCCGGGCCTTGGGCGGATCGGTCCGATGGCGGATCGATTCTTTTAATTTGAAGCCGATTCGGTTCGTAATCGGTTCGGTGCTCTCTAGACTCATTTTGCAAGACGGTCCGGTCCGGTCTTGGGCGGATCGGTCCGCAGTCGGATCGGTTCCTTTTTTTTATTTCAGCGGATCGGTCCGAGGCTAGGCGGACCGGTTCTTTTTATTTTGTGGCGGACCGGTCCGGCTGACTGTTTCCAGATTCCTTCTCCTTTTGATCTTCGGATTTCGGATTTCGTTGATGACGCTGTGATCTTTTCAACCATCAATCTTGTAACGGCGTATGACATAACATATACATAAAGATGGACAAATTGTCCTTACAAATCTCCCCCTGTGTCTATGCCGGAACAAACATAAAAAATCCGAATTATCAAGTATGAACAATGCCTATACAAATCTACCCTTCCATGAACCCAAAACTGAAAGAGGTACACATGACTAAGGCTGCATCGTTTGTTCTTCAATTCTTCAGGAATCTTCACGCTTTTCTCATCAGGGTGTGTATCATGGGATTATCAAGGATGTACCTACACACATGAGATAAAGCAAATACCAATTGACGTATCGAGTTTGAAATGAGATAATAAACATATGCATGTATACATATATACCAGATAATTCCAAATTTCAAAACTCCCCCCATAATCAGATAATTCATTCTCCCCCTTTTTATGATGTCCCCAAATAGACAAAATGAGAGAAATGAAATAAACACGCAAAACCGGGGTGACACAAGGTATAAATCACACCATTAATGAACATAAAACAACCAAGTCGGTGAAAGCGTTAATGAATGGGTGTGATCAAAATTCGATAGGAAAATCAATGCATACAAACATGACATATGTGCACAATGAATATTGGATATACCTAACGAATGAACTCAAATGCTTCCTTTGGTGTAAAAGATTGGAAATATAAGACATTGACTTAAGCAAATCAACAAATTAAAGCTCAAAGTGATTTCTACACCAATAACGTCCAAAATGTTTTTCATGCTTTTTCAGGACTTTCAAGGAAGTACAAACCCGTTTTTATTCTCCAACCAAACTCCCTCAGATTTATATTATAATAGAGGTATACTAAATTCTCAAACTTTGGAGAATTGATGGTGAAACCTAAATGGCCCATATTTGGCATGAATTGCTTTTTATTGCCTTTAAATTTTTTTTCAGGCTCTTTTAACCTCTTAGGACCTCTAATATTACAATACCTCCATTTTTAGGTCCTTTTTAACGGTGGATTTTGCGCAAAGTATAAAGAATCAACTTTCGCAGCCCCTCCCCGTTATGCAAATTATCACACAGTCTCACCAAAACGGTTTTTACATGCAATCCAATCTTGTCAAGTTTTATCGCATATTGTACATTGTATAGACAGAATTGAGATAGAAACACTCAAGCCAATATGTGATAGACAAGTGCAATAATCAAATATAGCCGTGCATGTGTGCATTAAAGGATATAGGAGTCAAACATGTAAGAAGATATCACTAATTACATCTCAAGGACTCCAATCAATGTTAAGCACATGGATGAAATGATGTAGCGTCTCAAATCTCTACCAAACAGTCACATGAATATATGAAATGAAGGTGTGACTTGGCTATCTTAAATGCTCATCCATAAAAGGTGCAAAACAAAAGAAAAAATCTTTTTGGATTTTTAAAAAATTTTATCAAAATAAAATCTTTTTGTGCTTTTCTTAAATTTTTTTTTTAAACAGAAAATCTTTTTGTATTTTTTAAAGTAAGAAGCAAAAAGCAAAAATACAGCAAACTAATAATACAATCTAGCAATAGGCATCAGATGATATGTAAATGGCAATGCAACCGATGCTAGACATGGACCAACCCATCAGTCAACTGTACAAATCCCCAAAGACTTCCTAAGACTCTCAAATCTAAGGGCATCTAAAGGTTTCGTGAAAATATCGGCTAACAGACGGTCCGTGGGAACAAAACTCAGGGTTACGACCTTCTCCTCAACTAACTGACGTATAAAGTGCTCGCGTAACCTGATGTACTTTGTGCGCGAATGTTGGACAGGATTGCATGATATGTGTATAGCGCTCGTGTTATCACAGGAAATGGTCATGGTGTCCTGTGAAATCCCATAATCCTCCAACATTTGCTTCATCCACATGAGTTGCGTGCAACAACTCCCGGTGGCGATGTACTCGGCCTCCGCAGTGGACAAAGAGATGGAGTTTTGCTTCTTGCTCAACCAAGAGACAAGAGCATAACCAAAATAGAAACATCCACCAGAAGTGCTCCTACAACCATCTGCATCTCCGGACCAATCAGCATCCGAATAGGCAGACAAACGGTCATTGATATCAAAGGAATACCAAATGCCGTATGAGAGAGTTCCACTCACGTATTTGATAATACGTTTTAGAGCGAGTAAGTGAGACTCTTTCGGAGATGCCTGAAATCGCGCACAGACTCCAACACTATAGGCTATATCGGGACGACTAGCAGTCAAGTAGAGAAGACTGCCTATCATACTCCGATACAAGGTTTGCTCAACGTCCTTTCCTGAAGTGTCCTTACTAAGCTTGGTAGAAGTACTCATAGGTGTACGTGCATGCTTAGCGGAGTCTAAACCAAATTTCTTCACAAGGTCTCTAGCATACTTGGATTGGGAGATGAACATCCCATCCTCTAGCTGACGAACCTGGAGACCAAGGAAGAAAGTAAGCTCACCTACCATGCTCATCTCAAACTCACTTTTCATCTCCTCCTCAAAGTGGTGAGCATGCTGGGAGCATGTGGATCCAAAGACTATGTCGTCCACATAGACTTGGGCAACCAAAATAGCACCGTCAACTCTCCTGACGAACAACGTCATATCTACTCCCCCTCTCTTGAAGCCACGAACTAAGAGATAGGAAGTAAGCCTCTCGTACCAAGAACGGGGTGCTTGCTTCAAACCATACAAGGCTTTCCTAAGATAGTAGACGTGCTCTGGGTGCTGAGGGTCTTCAAACCCTTTTGGTTGTTCCACATAAACCTCCTCCTGTAGAATGCCATTCAGAAAGGCACTCTTGACATCCATCTGATATAACTTGAAGTGCAGATGACATGCGATGGCGAGTAGTAAACGGACGGACTCAAGCCTCGCAACAGGAGCAAATGTCTCCCCAAAGTCTACACCCAACTTCCTATGCGGACTACGAATTTTCTTTCCCAACTGACAGGGTCCACAAATCGTGGAAGTTGGCTTTCCGAGAGATGGTAAGCCACGTACTAGGTCTTTCTTAACAAGACGAGTCAAATCTCTCACGTTCACGTGACCTAGACGTTGGTGCCACAGATCCATAGGAGTGATCGTGGCGCTGTTGCAGACAAGTGAGGATTTGGGCTCAGTCCCATAACAGTTATCCTCTGTCCTCACCCCTTGCACTAATAGTTTACCGGCTTGATTATATACCTTATAAGCTTCCCGGTCAAACTTTACTGCAAAGTCATCGTCGCACAACTGGCTGATGCTGAGAAGGTTTACTTTTAAACCTTTGACGTACAAGACATTTTCTAGCTTAGGAAGTCCTGGTAACTCTACAGTACCTCGTCCTACAATGCTAGATTTACTCCCATCTCCAAAAGTAACTCTCCCATCATCATACTCCTCAATCTGAGTAAAAAGGGAGACATCACCTGTCATGTCTCTGGAGCATCCACTGTCAAAATACCACTGAGAGGTATTATGGGCTTTGAGAGCAACATGAACAACAAGGGCCTTTTTCTCTTTCTTAGGAACCCAAGAATAGGTAACCTTTTGTTTACCGTTGTTGTTGTTGGTTTTAGCTGGAATGCGGGAAGCATTCATTGACGGTGAGGACATTCGTCAGAATTCCTCCATCAAACTCTGTGATGTGGCGGCTAGAAACTCAACATGCTCTCTCAGACTAGCAAACTCATCAGTATGATGTGGAGGAGCAAAAGTAAGTCGTGTCCGACCAAATCTATAGCAAAACTCCCTAAGGTGTCCATTTCTTTTGCAATGGGAGCAAAAGGGCAAAGTATTAGGAGGACCTTGGTTTGCTTTTCTTGGTCGAACTCTCCTTCTTGGTTTTTGATGATGGCCATAAGGAGTCGTAGTAAACTCAGGAATTGGTCCCGGTGCAATTTGAGACGTGGAGGCACCATCAAAACCAATTCCTTGCCTGTCACCAAAACCTAAAGCGGGACCGAGGAGCATCTTTCCCATCTTCCCAGATCTGTCCTCGATTTGTACCTTGACTTTCCTAGCTCTCTCAAGGTCATGAGTAAGCTGAGCAACAAGGGCTTCAAGTTTCTTCCGAGTCTCCACGGAGGAATGGAGCTCACTAGTAAGACTAGCCACTTGTTTAGTCAAGTCCGCTTTCTCTTTCTCAAAACTGCTATCTCTCTCTCTAAGCAAATTCTCTTTACTAACCCAGGCAGACTCTCTCTCTCTCATGGCGGTGCAGGTGGAGGACTCTCTCTCTCTCGTCTCTTCTAACTCTTCTTCTAACGCGGTGATCCTAAGAACTAACGCCTTGTTACGTTTTTTAGTTTTGAAAGACTCATTATATAACTCGGCGTAGGCGCGTTGAAGGTTACTCTCGTCCTCACTACCTTCCTCCTCCTCACTTTCTTCGCTCTCATTGTCGAGGTATCCCTGTGAAGCATCATCCTCATCGTCGTGAGGAGAACTAGGAGTATTCACATGACTAGCCATGAACGCGGTGAAGTTACGCTCATGCGGTGACTCATCTCCCGAGTCCACCGACTCGACCTCACTGTCGTCACTAAGGGTAGCATTTAGGACAGCTTTACCCTTTTCCCTATTCAGACGAGTGGCACACTCAAACGCTCTGTGTCCCTTACCGTCGCACTCAAAACACCTCTCACTGTCTTTAGGGGGTTCTTTGACATCTTTCTTTTCAAACTTATTTTTTTGAAAATTCTTTTTATCTTTGAAGTTTCCAATTTTTTTAAATTTCAGAATTTTCTTGAAGTTTTTAGCAAATAATGCCAAATCATCTAAGTCAAACTCACATTCAGAATCAGAATTTTCTATCTTTCTAGATGACTCGACTTTCTTTCTTGCCGACCCCTCACTTTTTCTCTCTTGGGATTTAAGGGCAATTCCCTTATATTTTGGCTTGGCAGATTTAGGAAACATGTCTATTTCATAAGTTTGTAATCTCCTACCAGTTCTTCCAATTTTAGTGTATTTAAATTACCCAAGGAATTTAGCACAGTGACTTTAGGTATAAAACACTTAGGAAGGGAACGAAGAATCTTTTTAACAACTCTAGCATTTGGAATATGTTCACCAAGATTATAGCTAGTATTAACAATGTCAGAAAGCCTAGCATAAAATTCATCAAAACATTCATTTTCATGCATGGTGATGGTTTCAAATTGAGTTGTTAAATTTTGCAATTTTGACTCTTTAACAGCATTTGTTCCTTCATGGGTAAATTGCAATACATCCCATGCCTCTTTTGACGTGGTGCACGTCATTATGCGTTTGAACTCATCAGGTGTGACAGACCCAGAAATAGCACTAAGACCCTTAGAATTAAAATAGGACCATTTAAATTCTTCATCAGTCCAAGAAATGTCAGGTTTCAAGTTGGTCACATTATCAACAGTCACGGTGGGAGGTGTCCACCCTCTTTCAACAAGAATCCGTACCCGTTCATCAATGGCTTTTAAAGCCGACCTCATACGGGCTTTCCAATAAGCATAATTTGTCCCGTCAAAAATAGGCATTTTATAATATGACTTCTCCATTTGAACACGCACTTTTTCAAAAATCAATTTTTCAGAAAATTGATATCTTAGAAAAATTTACGGAAAAAGGAATACGCGATAAATTAGCGTAACCAGCTCTGATACCAATTTGAAAGAGTTAGCGCTTGCGTTCAATTAAGAAATAATATAATAAAAACCTTTTTAACCCAAATTAACCTTAATCATGCAACTGGGCGTGATTGACATAGTATGAAGATCATGCAAGAGTTATTCAACACACAAAGTTTAAGGAAAAATCCCTCACAGGGGCAAAACCATTTGTATATCACTATAATTTGTAAGAGAAACGGCTTACAATCGGATTACACTGAAATACAAGTTTTTGACTAAGAATTACCCGCAGGCATCGGATTTTGTAGTCGCGGCTGGAAGACTCCCTTTCCAGTAGGGCTGGCGGCTGGAACTATCCCTGTCCAGTAGGGCTGCAATGAAGAGGAAGGAGCGGTCCACTTCACAAAGGGTTGAACAACAGCAATGGTGTTCTTGGGCTACCAAACTTGATTCACATAGATATGGAAGATGTGTGAATCTAAAGACCTAGAATCATAAGACTCAATAGGTGAAGACTTTAGGGTTGATATGCTCTGAAAAATATGGGAAAGTCTTATCGAAACCAACTACTGATCGTGGTTTAAATAAGGAGTCAAAACCCTAAAAAATCTACTACACGATCTGGCAGAGTTTATCCAGGGCGGACCGGTCCGGGCCTCAGGCGGATCGGTCCGATGGCGGATCGGTTCTTTTAATTTGAAGCCGATTCGATTCGCAATCGGTTCGGTGCTCTCTGGACTCATTTTGCAAGACGGTCCGGTCCGATCTTGGGTTGATTGGTCCGCAGTCGGATCGGTTCCTTTTTTTATTTCAGCGGATCGGTCCGAGGCTAGGCGGACTGGTTCTTTTTATTTTGTGGCGGACCGGTCCGACTGACTGTTTCCAGATTCCTTCTTCTTTTGATCTTCAGATTTCGGATTTCGTTGATGACGATGTGATCTTTTCAACCATCAATCTTGTAACGGTGTATGACATAACATATACATAAAGATGGACAAATTGTCCTTACAGTTACGTTGGAACATAAATGGATATTTACTGAATTGTACATTTGGAAGAATAGAGTCCATGAGGGTTACGTAGTAAGTTGGAAAAACCCTTCGAATTAAAGTTAGAAACGAACCATTATACTTGATAAATAATAATGGGAAAATAAGGATAAATGTTGTGCATGTGGGTTATGGGATAAACCTAAATTGATATAATAAAAGTGGTATATTTATATGATTGTGTATGCATATATTATATACTTGTGAAAAACATACCCACGCTACTTGCTATCCCCGAGGTTGCCACGCTGGGACGATCTTATCCCGTGTTGCCTTATGGGGGATATTGACTCGTACCCTAGGAGATAGATATCCTTGGTACAGGCTATCAATTTTATAGTTCAGACGGTCCTAAGAGACGCGGGTATGTGCCATCCTCTTAGAGACTTGGAATCTATGCTTCGCCTCAATAATGTTGTGTATGTGTTAATACAATTCGAGAGTGATTCCGAATTTGTATTTCCCCTTAATACGAGTGATATGGGGTTTGGATAGTAGAGTATGCCCGCACCATAGTTTTTATGTGGGGTGCTGTTATGATATATATATTTTACGAGTAGTTAATATATATATATGAAATTCTGAAATCTAGAACTGCCTACTGTGATTTGACATGTAGGACATGATTGATGACTCAAATTGTAATACTTGTGTTGAGAAAGTATAATATGACACTGGAAAACCTTATAAATTAATAAAGTTAAAACGAGAATTTTGGATACTAATTGAAATCTTCTTTTCAAACAATTGTATTGTTCAGTTTTAAATCCTGCGAATAACCTAAGATAAGTTAAGTCATTGGGGAAAGATAGTGTGGTATATGACGAGATAGACCATTGAAAGGTTAGTGCGATAGGTGTGCACATTAGAAGAGAGGTGAGAATTTCTCAAGAGAGTGTCGCAGTAATATGTTGTTGCATTGGCCTGTATCAATTTAAATACTTGCTAAACGAATTTTTAAATCATATACACTATCGGGCTCTGACCCGTTTCTATTTCCTTTTCTCTCTTGTATATATATGTATGTATTACAGGTGCCCAGCCACAGGGGCGTCTTACTTAGGATCCTTTGGAAGGAACGTGCTGCAGCTTAGGTGGGAGTTGCAGGCCTGTTGTTTAGACGACTTCATCCATTTGATTCTACTCCTAGTTCAGTTTTATCCAGCAGGGGCATGTGTCGCCCTCTTTCTATTATTTAGTTGGTATAGTCAGAGATTGAAATTTTTACTTTCAGTACCTTTATTTTGGGATTTATTACTGTCAGGATGTTTTCCTTTGGTGTTGTAAATGTTGGGATTTATTATTGATGATTAAATTCGTGTATATTCAATTCTATTTTTAATCTTAATGGGTGACTCTTTAGATGTTAATGGTTTAAGGTTTTATAACCGGATTTAATAAAATGAGAATAAGGTTTTAAATGGTTTTGACACTTAGCTTAATTATTTAGGGTGTTTAAATTGGAAAAGTATTTTTACGACAGTGATGCTATGAATGAACCAACTGTTCACCTTGATTTTAATTTAATAAAGTAGTGATCGCCCGGTATTTAATTAGGCGGGGTGTCACAAGAACGAAATCTTAACAAAGAAATCAACAA
The DNA here is from genome assembly GCA_949130495.1 of Sambucus nigra. Lineage (NCBI taxonomy): Eukaryota > Viridiplantae > Streptophyta > Magnoliopsida > Dipsacales > Adoxaceae > Sambucus > Sambucus nigra. The sequence continues at coordinate 602,059,229 of OX422212.1, read as the reverse complement.
TCCTAAACATAGGGCTCTATATCAAAGAAAGATACACTGGAAGCATAATAAGACACACAGATCCTAAAGGACACTAGAACCTGATGCTCTGATACCACCTGTGACACCCCGACTAATTAAATACCGGGTAGCTACTCCTTTATTCAAATTAATACAAAATGTCAAGTTGGATCAGTTCATAGCATCACTGTCGAAAACGTTTATTTAAACAATTACTAGCCACCTAATATTTTAAAAAGTGAGATGTCAATTTTAATTTACTTAGATTAACATGCAACCAATTAAATTATGAGCTAAAAGTAACACAATCACATCACAGTCACAATAGAATAATAATGGAATAAAATTGAGTCTGGAGGAACACTCCTCAGAATAATCCAAATACTGAATAAAACCAAATACAAAGTCTGAATAATTAATAAACCGAGAACTGAAATAATGAAAGTATGCAACTACAACCTCTAAATAAGAATGGGCGACGTGCCCTAACTGATACAAATGACTCTGCAGGAATCAAGGATAAAATGAGAGCGTCTACTACGAAGATCTTGTAACTTCCACAGCAGCTGCAACACGTCATCAAAATAGAAATCCTATGCTTGACGTCCCTGTGGCTGGGATCCTAAAATGTTTGTACAAAACAAAAATAGATTTGGAGAAAAACGGGTCAGAGCCCAATGTGAAAACAGTTTAAAAGTTTAGCAAGTGATTTAAATTACAATTAAACATCACATATTATAAGCACGTTAGTTGCGTACTCTCACATGAGTTTCTTACCTCTCAACTACTGTGCACGCCTAACGTATACCTTTAACCCATCCTAGTTATGCCACTATCTAACTAGTTTGTACCACTCCTGCCTTCGCATTCTAACATAGAGTATCTACACGTAACCCCCAAATTAGCCATATGTATAACCCATGTTCACATTCATTAAATTACTTATCTCAAGATTTAATTAAATTCTCATTCTTAACCCATTCAAAATATCTTAGTTATTCACATCTACTAAGCAACACAACTGAGAAATCTCAAGTACATGTATACACATCCGTAATAATATCTCATAAAAAATTAAGGCACCCCACAAGGATAGAACCTACGATGCCCTCATACTTTTCTATCGAATCCCGGTACATCACGTACGTAAGGATCACAAGTTCCAAATCACTCAAGAGCCATCTAAATACAAATCACACATATTTGAGGTGAACATAGTTCACAAACCATGGGTCACGCGAATACCTACGCTCCCCAGGTCAGCAAACTTATCCATTCAGCAATAAGCCCTATGTTGTGAGGTATAGATCTAAGGTCCCCCCTAAGGTCACATCGAGACTAGACTATCCTCTTACGAACGACCTCCCATGATAGCAAGTATGGTAGGTATGTTATACACACAAGAAATCCATACACTAGGCATTCATACAACCTAAGTAATCATATACCAATAGAGATGGTCACACATTCTATCTAATTAATCTCATACGTAGCAAGTTTACCCCAAACATTACACATAATATACTTTTCGATTGATAACTCTCCCGTCATATCAATTTGAATACTTAAACCTATCTCAAAAGGTTACTCGATTTCTTATTAATTTCAAATGTTATCTCATCACTTAGAGTCACTTCGTTCCTTCCCTTAACCTTACATCCTCCTCAATTCTCAGTATAGTTCCAATTCAAACGTTTTCTAACCGTATCTCACTCGGTAGACCCTCGTAAGTAATATCAATAAATCCCATTAGTTATAGCATTCTCTGATAATAACTAAGGCCCTACTGACTTTAATTAAGTCCCACAATATCATAGTAATCTCCCTAATAACCAACATTGGCTTTGGAAAAATCATTAAACCTTAAAGAGAAACAATTGTCAAAACTCAGAAGGGATCGATCGATCGAAGGAAAGGGGTCGATCGATCGATGGTACGATCGATCGACATTCTTGAGTCGATCAATCGACCAAGCAGGTATCAGCCCAGAAATTCTTAACAGTTACGGGTTCTCCACTATTTACACCTCAAACTCTTCATTCTAACGTTCAATACTCACAACTAAATATACTAATAAACCCACTAACATGTTTACATCATTCCCCACGTTTTAGATTCATCAAATCAACCTATAACATCAATTACTTGAATCAAAATACCCAATTTATATATAAAAACCTAGTTTTTCCTATTTCTTCAAGAACATCACATAATTCAATCATATTTTCATAATTCTCTACCCATAAATCATAAATTCGTGGTTATTATCATCTCCAACATTTACTACATGCAAGTCCTAGCCTGATTATGTTTTTAAACCTTTCAAATCCATTCAAATTTCCATTTTTCATGATAAATCTTCAAATCTATAAAAACTTGTAAACTATATGCTTTGAATCTTTGTAAGAGAAACCACTTGCCTGTAAATCTGATATTCGGATCCGTTGTTGTTGTTCAAGGGCTGGTCCTCTCTTCTTTTCGGTCACAATTCCATCCAAATTAGTGGTGGTGGGTGGTGGTTTTGGTTTGGGGACTTTTTGTAACCTCTCCTCTAACTCACGTAACTCCACTCTTTGTTTTTGGCTGATAATGGCCCTAATAGCCTAACCAAAAATAAATATATCAACACTAAAAATCGTGGGTCTTAATTCCTTATTTTTTTAAATTACCAAAATACCCTTCCGGGTTGCTGGTTTGGCCTAAAAATGCCTCGGGACCCAAACTAAATCTCGGCTAGTATTTTCTGACTATTTCGACCCTTCTGGACACGTTGGCGCACTCAAAAAGCTCATACGGATGACAAAAAAAAGTCTTTTAAATCCATTACATTGGGTCTTAGCACGACTGACACGCGCATCCCAATTAAATTACCGAAACAGCCGTATTTTCAATTCACGACAATTTTAATAAATTCAATGATCACATATTACCATAATCACTCAGTAATATTCAACAACATAATAATAACCCAATATTAACTCTCGCCTCGCTAGCATTTAAATTCGAATAAATTTTCCAACTAATTATCCCAAATTAATTTAATAAATCCCAGAATTAAATGTAATTTCATTTAATTAACCTCATAATTAAAAGCCATAAAAATACGGGGTATTATATGGCATCCCCATATGGAATTTGTATGTTGATGGCTCTTCGTGTGCCACAGGCAGCGGAGCCGATACAATTCTTCACAACCCAGATGGATTGGATCTAGAATATGCATTGTGTTTCCAGTTCAAAGCTTCTAACAATCAAGCTGAATATGATGCTATGATTGTGGGCCTCAGTTTAGCTAAAACACTGAATGCATAGCAAGTTATTGTGTTTAGTGATTCACAGCTAATTGTAAATCAGATTCTTGGGTTGTATGCAACGATGGGAGACTTGATGTCAACGTATCACTCCAAAGCTATGGAGATTGTGTCCACTCTTACTGCGGTCCAATTGATCAGAATACCGAGATTAGAAAATGCGAGAGCTGATGCACTTTACGAAGAACGATTCCTATTGAGATTTTGGCAGACCAAATCATAGATGAAGATTTAATGGTAAGATTCATCACCTTGGATATGGGGCCATCCTGGATGGACCCCATAAGAACATATATCGAAGAAGGAGTTGTACTAACTGACCAACTTGCAGCCAAGAGGCTGAAGTTTAAAGCTGCTCGGTATGTACTGAATAATGGTGTTTTGTATAGAAGGGGTATTATAGCAAGTCTACAGAGATGTGTGCATCCTTCAAAAGTTAAAGATTTAATATAAGAAATTCACGAAGGCTCTTGTGGAGCTCATGTAGCAGGTCAAACTCTTCTGCAGAGAATAACGATGCAGGGATACTATTAGCCAACGATGAGAGATGACTGTACAGCGTATGCGAAGAAGTGTGATAAGTGCCAACGTTTTTCTTCCATTCGAAGAACTCCCTAGGCATTATTAACGACCATCACTTCCCCTTGGCCATTTGCTATGTGGGGTATAAATTTGGTTGGGCCTCCGCCGACCACCAAAGGGAGATTCAAATATTTAGTAGTCACTGTTGATTATTTCACCAAGTGGGTTGAGCCTGAGCCTCTCATTGACATATCATCTGAAAGGGTTTACCAGTTTATTTAGAAGAATGTTGTTTGCAGATATGGTCTGCCACATGATTTTATTACTGACCATGGTACCCAATTTGATAATGAGGAGTTTGCTGCATATTGTCATCAATCCAATGTTCAGAAAATCCATTCTGCACCAAGCCATCCCCAGAGTAATAGACAAACTGAAGTGACAAACATAACTCTACTGAATGGTTTGAAGAAATGGCTGGATGATGAAAAAATAAATTGGATTAACGAGCTACATTCTGTGCTATGGGCTTATCGCACAACACCCCGAACAATAACTGGGGAATCTCCCTACATGCTAGCCTTTAGGAGTGAAGCAGTCATACCAACTGAACTTGGCTTACCCACACATAGGGTGCTTAATTTTAACTCTCTTGTAAGTGATTTGATGAGACGTATGAATTTGGACATGCTAGAAAAAGTGAGAGAAGATGCGGCGATTAGGAACACAGCTTACCAACAATGAACTGCCATGTTCTACAACAAACGAGTCAAGAAATGCGATCTTAAGGAGGGAGACTATGTTCTCAAGAAGGTGATTCAGAAGCATAATAAGTTAGAGGCCAACTAGCATGGGCCCTACCGGGTAACTCCTGGGACCTACAAAATAGAAGCCTTAGAAGGAGAAGAATTCAAAAAGGCGTGGAATGCGGAGCACCTGCGCAAATATTATCAGTAATACAGATTCACGTGTACCCCATTTCTTTTAATATGAATAAAGATGATATTTTCTCCATATTCTTTCTGTTCAATTTTTTTTGGAGTACTCGTGATACACACTAAACCACTAACTACGGTTGGTCGGCATATCAACAACCACCAACCACGGTTGGTCGGCATCGATAAATTTAACCAATAATGTTGGCATAACAATCATATAAGGCAAAGCCTGTTTGATCACAAGTGACCTCAAGGGGCATCCACTGTCTAGGCACCAAGGTAATCCTGAAAATATTACTACAACTAAACAGGATCATGGAATGAAAATCATTCCATTGCTTAGGCACTTATGGGTGACAAGTCACTACAACTAGGCAGCAAGTGGGGCAAGCTCCATTGTGTAGGAAATTAAAACAAAATAGGATAAATTGTGCATCTATAGATATATATACATTCATCAACAGACAATATGTTATAAGAAAAAGATCTTAAAAACTATTTCCAAGGAAAGAAAAGTGCACAAAAATGAAAATTTTCTTCATTAAATACAGGAAAGCAAATTACAAAAGCTGAAGTTTTCTTCATTCAATACAAATTTCCTATTCTATTGGCTTTTTTCCCTCAGATTTTGGTACAGGTTCCATTCCAGCTGGAGGGTCATTTAAAGCATAAGGATAATTGATGAAATTCATATCTCGTAGCATCCTAGTGTTGCTCGAACTTGGCCTCTCAAGCAGATGACGAGGTTGGGATATCACATAATCTTCATGAAGATTGTAATCACCAAAGTACTTGAAGATCAAACATTGAGGTATGGCACGAGCTGGAATCAATCTGACATCCAACTTAAAAGGAGGATTAGGCAGATCAAGTACTCCAGGCTCATACCAATCCCATAGGGAATTTCCTTTCTCAAGACGCATCACACCAAAGGAATTCAACCACCCTTGCTTATACCCCTCATTGTTTGACTGCTTCAACCTGGCATCAAGGTGGCATAAGGCTTCATTATATCCCTCTATTCAGAAATCTCGTGGCTGTTTATGGAATTGATATGTCAATCTCTCAACATTTTAATGGAGCTTCTTCACAAAATTCTCTTTACTCTCCAAGGCAGAACATTGCTCGAAAAGTTTCTCGGTGAGACTTTGTGGATTTTTCTGGACATCTCAGCCAAGGCTTGATTTTTTGCTGTCAGTTGAATGGCTTGATTTTCTAAAGCCAGTTGGGTCCTCGTTTCTTTAATATTAAGCCGACCAGCTCTTACTCGGACACGGATAGAAGGCCTTGCTCTGCCACGAGTGGACGATATAGGTCCGGCTCTTTTCAAAGCCTCCAATTCTTCTCTCAAGGCAGCATTTTCAGTTTCCCAAAATAAAAAGCCCTCATCATTGATTGGGATCAGAGCTCCATAGGAAGAGGCAAACTTTAGTTGTTTCAATTCTTATCTCAAAGAAATATTTTCCTCTTCAAGCAGCTTGATAATGTTCCTGTGTTCTTCGACTTCAAATTTTAACACACTCTCTCTCTCTTCTTATGGGCTGAGAGGAATTTGTCGTAGCCCCGATCAGCACTTAACTGTTGGTATTTTTTCTCATAACCTTCATACATAAGAGCAGTGGTTTCTTTGTGCTGAATTTGAAGTTCTTCAATTACTCCTTGACGATCCTCCATCATTTTATAGTACGCCATTGTTCGCCACAACTCGGTCAAGAAGACATTTTAAGTATTGATAAGCATTAATTGCTCATTCTGTGGCATCAGATCCGAGAATATCAACTATTTGTTCTTCAGTAAAGTCTGCATGACCAGCTTTAAAGTAATCATTACGTTTCTTCATCAACTCTATATCATGAGTTGACAAGAGTTCCATCCTAGCAATAAACTAGCAAGGAAAAATGAAGACGAATCAACAATAGTATAATTATGATGAGCAGGTAAAAGAGAAAATTCAAAATAAATAACAAAGTCCTTTTTATTGATCAACAGGAGAAGCAAGTACAACCAAAGTTACAACAAAAAGGGAAAAGAAAAAGAACAACATAATTAAATAGCCAAACAACTCTACACCTTCTCCTTATTTTCTACAACATCATCAGCCGATTTGGACGAAGGAGTTGGTTGCTTGGAGGGTAGTTCGCATTGCTCGATAGAAGTTATTTCCTGCTGAACTTGCTCAGAGGGTTGAGGAATGGTAACATCAGGCACTTGTTCTACTATCACCATAGAAGACTCATCAGATTCATCTTTATCCTCTTCTTCTTCGTTAATAGTAGAAGGAGGTCCATGAGTGTGTTTCTGAAATAATTTAGAATCGTCTGCAACACTCAACTCTTTCAATACTGTGACCTATCCGTCTCTGAAGTATTTCAAACTTGCATACTCCATCTGGTAAGTAATAGCAGTTAAGGCTTTGTTCCATCCTTTGTCCCAACCAGAGCTAAAGGACTTCTTCACATCAGCTTTTCTCTTCACCTTCTTAGAAGAAGCATATCCCTCAGCAAGCTTCACCTTCTCCTCCAGATCTTTCTTACATCGTTCATCCTTTTCAAGCTTGCCATCAGCTTCTTCCTTACTGGAAATGGCAACCTTTAATTTTTCCTCTAACTCCTTGGAGGTATTTAAAGCTTGGTCTCGAGCTGTATCAGCTTGTTGATGAGCTATCTCTATAGATAGAAGTTTCTTCTCCCAAGCAGCTTTATCTTCCTCGTACTTCTGTCGGGAGTCCTTCAAAGATTGTGATAAACCAACAAAAGGTTCTTCTACCCCACTAGAGGAAGTTGAAGCCTTGATAGCCTCATCTTTCTCCAGGATACTATTAAAACATGTCATAAAATGAAAAAGAAAAGAAGATCAGATCAGATCAGAATATGAATACGGTATATGAGGTGAAGTAGTAAGGATGATGATACTTACTCACGCGATATGTTGGGCTTCTAAGTCAATGACCTTCTCCCGAGAAAGGGAACTCTCAGTAACTCAATATTCAGGAATGGTCCAAGACTTGATCAAACCTTTGGTCGAGCTCGGAGCAATGAGAGCTAGAGTATTACCTTTCAAAGAAGGATCTTCAACATCAAAAGGTTAAGCAGCAGTTCCTATAGGTCTTTCTGCAAGACCTTTCCTCAATCTCCTTAAAGGAGCACCTTCAATCAAAGGTGCTGCCTCTTTTGGGACAATAGGTGGCTTATTGCCAACCTGCTTAATAGTTGGAATTGTTCCCTTAGATGGAACCATATCCATTTTCTTTGTCCCTTCAGCCGGAACATCCCCTTTTCTCTTCTTTTCCCCATCAGTTCCAGGAGCATATTTGGCAAAGAATTCAGGCATTCTCCTCTTCCTCATCACCAAATCAGCAATAGAGGTACCCAAATCAGAAGAAGATTCCTTTACGCTGGCTCGAGATGATGGAATTTGATCAAGATCAATTATCACAGGAGGGGCAAAAGGACGAGCAATAAAAGAGGAAGTAGTGTTTTTGTATCTCAGCAAATAAGAAACAACTCTAACGTGCTCCCCAACAACTGATTAATGCAAATCCCAGATGAGTTTCAAATCTTTTATATTAATGTCACTCTCTTTGGGGGGGATTTCTTTTGTTATCAACTGCAAAAGGTAAAATAAATATCAGTGATGCATTTCATCAAATATAAACAGAGCTAAATCGAAAAATTAAAAACAACCTATCCTATTGCCATAAAGTGGACATCTGGGACCTTGGTAAACATCATTTCCTTTTAATGGGGGGTGTTGCCAATTTTTCATCACAACTCCATGATCAAAATAGTCCCTATTAGCATCGGAAAGATTGACCACTAAGGCTCTATTGGAAAACCTAGTTTTTAAAAAAAAATATGGTATCCCTGGTAGCCCATTTATAACAAAACATAATCTCAGGGATCCCTAAATGAGTCCCATAAACTTGGTTTAACCTATGTAGGCCATTAACTACTTTCTATGTATTTGGAGCAACTCTTACGGGAACAATATCGAAATATTGGCAAAACTCCAAACACAAGGGATTAGGCGGAAAAGAAAAGCCACATTCCACTACAAAAAGGGAGGGAAACCAGTGTCCCTCAGCCAGAGAAAATAAATCAGAAGGGCAAGGAGGTTTTTCTAGAATAACGCAAGAGGGAATTATAAAATCAGCTCGAAACTTATCCAACGATTCAATAAGATAAACCATGGTGGATAAATCAAAGAAAGAAGAAAGAAGAAGTTCTTACAGAGGGATTGAGAAATCAGCTAAGGTGGATGACAGAAAGAACAACAGTACAAGGATAGAATGAGAAGATAAAGAGTTTAGAAATTTTGAGGTAAAAAGTAGATGATGATCTGTTTCTATCGCTTTTAAATGCCTTGCATCGGGAAGTAGGAAAAGAAATGATTACTAGAAAAGACGATTGCATTTCCGATGGTTAAATGATGAAAAAGACACATATACCCAAGCCTCTGTTGCAAATTCAAAACATTTACAAGTTTTCCATTTCGCTCTCAAATGACAAGACTAAAGAGAAAATTCCTACGTGTTGGAGATCTGTAATTAATCAAGACATAAAAAGGTGCCCGAGCAACTTTTGGGTAAAATGTTCCACACTCTCTTATCAAAACTCAACTGTGAAATGTTGGGGGCTTCTGTTGATACAAAAATTAGTCAGCTGACGTGGACCAATTATTTAAAGACATGTGTCATCTTACGTGGCAAATGCCTATACTCATCACCCTGAGCTACTTAGCGTGCCGAGTTACTCAACGTGTAGAGCATTTGGCCAGGAAGATCAAGCGATAATTACACATTCAATGAACATCGGATTTAATGAACATTCTTATCTTAAAGATGTATATGTCTATTAAATAACGGCATATCGTTTATTCATACTGACAGCTCCAAGGCTATAAATACATTGTAACACCCTCCATAACAGGGTAATTGATCATTGAAAATTGTGATCGAGATTAAGGCAAACATCCGGCAATACAAAATAGTGGACGTAGGCCATTTTCATAAGGCTGAACCATTTTAAAAGTCATTTGCCTTATTTCTTAGTTCATATTTATCTGTGATTGATTAATTAGATCAAATCTAGTTTTTTAGATCAACACTATCATAATCGTTTCCACTGGCAATAAATTGCTTGTAAGTGTCTTTTATCATATCAACACATATGGTTGTACTCTCTAACATCATTATTTATACAATTTGTAAGTTTATTTTGAAAATCGAATTTGATATTATTTTTTTTTCTAAATCATGGATCGCATTGTTTAAATTGAGTTTAGTAATATTTCATTACTTTTTGTGAGAAATTTGGTGATAAAAGTATCTTGAATCAAGGTTTTATTGTTTAATGTCAAAATCATATTAAAAGGGAGTTTCTAAGGGCACCACAATTATTGCTACAAAATATCATAAGATTAAAAATATGTTTTTTTGCAAAGGGCCACCACATTGTATATATTTTTTTTTACGATTATTTTAACACAAAACCCCACACATTATCTCTCTCTACCCACTACACTCCAAACCCTACCCTTTGTCTTCTTCACCAAAACTCAAGACAACTTTGTCTCCATTAATCCAACCTTCCTTCTACCAGTCATCTTCAAAATTATTAAAGTTTTCTTCCATTGGTCCCCACAAACATACTAAATTTCATTTCCCGCAACAGACCAACCATTTTCAACTACCTTATTAAACTAGGATTTTATTGGTAAATACACAAATATTAATTGATAATCAAACCAAAGACAATGACAACACATTCAAGCAAATGAAAACTCCACAAATGACATTTATGAGGTAAAGTTTGGGTCCCATTATATATATATTTGTATATTATAAGGGAATGAATAAATAAAAAAAATTCAAAAACCGTGCAGCCACTATTCAGTTATTCAGGATCAGGGCCCCGAAATGAAGTCCCAATTATGGGATAACCATCCCGAACCAAACTTATATTTTTTTCCCGAAGTAGGTCAATTCAGTATAATCATCCCGATTATCCTTATATTATTCGGCATGTATATGCCGAATTATTCAGCTTACTTCGCGATATTTACCCCGAATAAACCTATAATGACTCGGGATAGTTACACCTAAAAAATCCAATAATTCCGGCAGATTCATCCCGAACTGAATTGGAATACAATTAAGCCATTTAGGCCCAAACATTCAAGTAATTCAACACTTATATTGATCCTCACATACAAAATTAGCTCATAATATTTTTGCTTATGCAGGATCGCTTCTTGGATTTTAACTCCGTTTTATTTGACAATGCGTTAGAAAATATGGAGATACCCAACGGGGATGATGCTTCTTTTGGAGTTGATGTTAGTATGACATTTTTAGTTGATTGGGCTCAAGAGAAAGCTCAATCAGTTAAACTAATGATAGTCATCACGAAGTTCGATGCACTTTCTGCAATGCGTAAGGGACATTTACACATTGGTTGTGAGAGGGGAGGTGAGTACCATCATCATCACGCGAAGAATGTTAGGAATGAAGGTAGTGTCCAAGAGAAAAATGGTAGGAAGAGGGACACGACCAACCGAAAATGCAACTATCCACTTTTGTTTAAGGACATTCCGATTGACAATGGACAGTGGATGTTATCTGTCATTAGCGGAGTTCACAATCACCCATTGCCGAAAACGTTGGTTAGACATGCATATGTGAGTCAGCTTACTTCGGTGGAAAAAAATTATTAAAGAGATGTCGAGCATTGTAAAGTCGGCCGCCATTCTAACGACGATTAAAAGTCTTAATGTTAGTAATATTTCGACCATGAAAATAATTTACAATGCTAAGGAGAAGTTGAGGATCTCAGAAAGAGAGGGTAGAACGACGATGCAATAGTTAATGAAGTTACTTGGGGATAAACATTATGTGTATTGGTATAAAACGAATGAGTCTACCATGGAGGTTGAAGACATTTTTTGGGTGCATCCAAAACTCAATCTAATTAGCCAAGTGTTGTCCGTCCGTTGTCATTGTTGACTGTACATACAAGACCAATCAATACAAGATGCCTTTGTCCGAGATGGTTAGAATAACGTCGTGCGGTAGGAATTTCAATATTGCCTTTGACTTTTTAACAACGGATAAGGTAGAGAACTATCGGTGGGTGTTGGGGCGTTTAAAATCCCTTTTCGACCCATTTGCATGTCCCAGAGTTTTCATCATAGATCGGAAGTATGCGTCCATGAACGTATTGCGGGTTATATTCCCCGAGGAGAGAACAATGGTTTTCACCTTCCACCCTCATCACAATGTGGAGCTCTATGCTAGGAAAGAGATCAACGATGAGGATATATTGAAGAAGTTCATGCGGGATTGGATGCATTTGGTTGAATCCCCCACCGAGAGTGATTTTAACGAGGAGTGGATATTATTTCATTATGATTGGGTTGCGTTCTAGAACATGCTCTAGTACATAGAGTGTACATGGTACAATCTAAGGGAGAGCTTCGTTCATACGTGGATAAATATGGTTAGGCACCGGGGTAATCGAACTACTAACCGTTGTGAAGGAACACATGGTAAGTTGAAGAGGCACTTGGAGAGTTCTCAACTTCCTTTTGACAAGGTTTTTTTCGGCATGCACAGCTACTTTTATTTATAAGTGAAAGGGATCATGAGGGAGTTTGAGGATTCTTTGCAAAAATTAATGCAGTTCCACAATATTCCTGTTTTATGAGAGCTCATAGGCTGGGTTTCTCATTATGCCATTGATCTAATTCTTGAGGAGATGAAGACTTGTAATACCATTAACATGGATGTTAAATCGTGCCTACACTTGGCACGCAACATCTATGATCTATCGTACGCTCATGAATTGGTCATATACCGGATGGAGGGTAGGGCAATACTATAGGGGATGTTGATTCACATTGGCACAAATTGACAATGGTCCCCAAATTATGGTTGACTACGAGCCGAAAATGATACTTTTTAAACAACAGTGGGAACGGTCAAATATCGATGAGAAAAGGGACATGTTGCAAAAATTGAAGGACATCGGGTGTCCCACAACCGCTAGGTTATTTGAGCCATCTGTGCTAAAGCATTGTAAGGGTCGCTCAAGAGGTCAAAAACCAACTGGTAAAGAGAAAAAGCACGAGAAGTCAACTAAAAGGGATCCCTCGGGCTTCGAACTTTCTAGGCAATCAACTGTAAAGGAATAACCCGCGGTCCAAAGGCCTAAGAAGAAAATTAATTTTACGGAGTTCACCCACCCATCCCCATGGTGCCTGAACTACTCCCCCGCATATAAGCAATATATCAATGAGATATCTATCTTTTATAAAGACTGTGTAGAAGATATCATTGAGGTTGAAGCTGACGGAAATTGGGGGTTTAGATGCGTTGCTAAATGCCTTAGATTTGGGTCCGATGGATAGAGACAGGTGAGATCGGACTTGATTAAAGAAGTCATGGAAAATACTGAGTTCTATGCACATTATTTTGGTGATTAGTTTCCAAACATTATTTTACATATATTGGACGATTATTCAAGCCCATGTATGCCCAAGTCATGGATGATCATGCCCGAGTGCATCTATCGTTTGGCAAAAACTTACAAATGCCCGTGTGTCCTCATTTCCAAGAGACCGTGTCTCACATTTCTACCAATAAGACATGAATGAACCGTGTACCCCATGTTCATAGAGATTGCTTATGTATGCTGGAATCACTTTGTAGCTTTAAAGTTGAAGTATGGTTGTCCAATTCCCTCGGTAGCAAGTCATTGGAATAGTTGCTCATTTCTAGAAGCAAAATCGTGGATTGATAAATATGCACAATAAGTAGCGGAGTTTCGAAAAACCTGCCCAAATGATGTAGCAACCAACGATGAGCCTATCCATATCGACTTGTTTGGTGTATAAAAGGAACTTGTATGATATGATATTCAAATAAAGTTGTATGATATTCAAATGAAGTTGTATGATTTTTTTAGATTAATTAATGAAGTTGTATATTTTGATTTGTTGAGACTAATTAATGAAATTGTATAATATGATATTCAAATGAAGTTGTATGATTTTTCTTTAGAATAATTAATGAAGTTGTATTTTTTTATTTGTTGCGATTAATTAATGAAGTTGATTTTTTATGACATATAGGATTCTTTGTAGGGATGTATATACTGAACCAAGTTTAACCATAAATGGTTCACTAAATACATCCCGAAATATGATGCTTGTTTCGCTATAATGATGCCGAATGGACCTCATTTTTTATGACATATAGGATTCTGGTAGGGATGTATATACCGAACCAACTGGTTCGCTATATACATCCCGAAATATGATGCTTGTTTCACTATAATGATGCCGAATGGACCTCATGATCCATTACATGTAGGATTCTAGTAGGGATGTATATACCGAACCAAGTTTAACCATAACTGGTTCACTATATATATCCCGAAATATGATGCTTGTGTCGCTATAATGACGCCAAATGGACCTCATGATCAATTACATATAGGATTCTGGTAGGGATGTATAAACCGAACCAAGTTTAACCATAACTGGTTCGCTATATACATCCCGAAATATGATGTTTGTTTCGCTATAATGATGCCGAATGGATCTTAGTCTCTAACAAGAATGCAAGTTTCAAACTAATACACAACCAACAATTAAAGATGCAAGTTTCAAAATAATACACAACCATCAATTAGAGATGTTTATACAAAATAAGAAACAACCAATATATTAATTTCACATTCATAAATAAATACTATCATTAAACCAAGCATTCATATAATATATATTGCACTTTAACACAAAAATTCAAAGACATCCGGACAATTTCTTTCTTCCACTTCTATGCGACCCCTCAACTGCTTTCTATTTTCCCTTGCCTTTGGACTTTTTTTCTTCCCCACCCACTCCTCAATGACAACTGTCCTCCCTACCCCGATGGTCGCAACAAGGATATCGTAGGCTTGCTCATCACGTGCAATTAATTTGGCCGGATTAGTAGCAATTCCACCATCAATATTATTCTTCATTACGTCCATAGCCTTGCGCACCTCACCCGCCTATGGAACAGTTAATAACACCATGGGATTACATTAGACAAAAAACTTATATATAATTACATATAATACCGGAAGAAGTTTAGACAAAAAACTTACCAACGACGTTTGTTGTTGTTTCACGCTGCGAAACTTGGGGTTTTGGACTCTAGGATAAAACTTGGAAATAAACCAAGACATATAATCATTGCTACAATTCCAGGGGCTAGATATGGGCACTTACCTAGATTTCTAGGATAAGAGGTGGTCTTGCCAATTTTCTTGGTACCATTTTTGCATATCGAATTTAACTTTGTACCGAGCCCCCTTGTCTCCCCTATCGTCCTTTAAAGGTGTCATTGGGTCACGCGGTATGATTTGTAGCCGTCCTATTTTTCTAAAGCATCTTTCAGGGTAATAGGGATTAGGACTGTAAACGGGTTGGATTCGGACCGGATCAGGCTAATCTAAATTCGAATCCGTTTATATTAAACGGATTTACATCCGATCCGATTATCCGACGGATTATCTGTTAGGGTTTCGAATCCGAATCCGTTAAGAATATGTTAATCTGATCCATTTATCCGATCCGATCCGATTATAATATTATAAATTTCAAAATATAGTATATATTATAAATAACTATTATAAGATATATTTCAAAAAATATATTTAAATAACTATTATAATATAAACTAGTATTATAAATAAATACAATATATATTAATATAGGACTATTATAAATAACTATTAAAATATAAATTTAAAATATTAATAAATTTCTAAATAAAATAAATATTAATTAAAAATATATATATATATATATATATTAATCTGATCGGATTATTAACGGATCGGATCATATGAATCCAAATCCGCTCTATTTAATAAATGGGTAATCGGATTTCAGGCGTGATCCAAATCCGTGTAAATGGATCGGATTCGGATTCGGATTCGGATAAAATTTGATCCGTTGAGAAGCCTAATAAGTCTCACCCACCTCAAAATAAATCATAATCCCGCTGTACCACGAAGCTTCATGGAAGGGATAAGCATCCCTAGAATCTCGATAGGGCTCCCAAATGACCTACAAATAAATAAACATAATTTGATGTTAAAAAATATAAAACGTTAGAAAAAATATTTCAATTTAATCACATCACCAACAGTCATATCATCCAATTTCTCCTGAAAATTAATTAAGTTTGTAAATGCATTTTTCTGAGAGGCGTATTTCAACGACCAACGTGCAATCCTTGGCATTGTTTCATGAAACTCCTTATCAACGCATCTGTTAACCCCTATAAAATGCTCATATATCCACAACTGCAAAACACACACATTACGAATTTAAGAGGAAAAGGCAATGAAAGTGCGAGGACCCCCAATTTTTAAAATTTTCAAAATGAATTTCCTTAAAGTGCGAAATAAAGATGTTTCAAACATATAAACAACTTACAATAAATTTTAATTTCTTTCAAATTAAAATTAAACGAAACACAAAGTGAATAAATTAAACTACAAATGGATTTTTCACTTAAACCAAATATTTCAATCCAAGTCCTAGAAATTTTCTTAACAAGAATAATCCATTTTGCAAATTAGGCCAAACCAAATTTTACCAAAATAAATTATCTTTGAATTGAATTAATTTCAATTTCACCCAAATATATTTTAACACCAAAGAACATAAGTGTGATAATTAAACCAAATTTTATCTTGAATAATCTAAGCATGCATCTACGTGATTTAAGCAAGATAAAATTAAACAATATCACACGACGCGTCGTTGTATGAGGAAAACCCAAATGGGAAAAACCTCGGATGGTCCTAGCCACGAATTCACTAAGTATGGTAGTTTTTACAAATACTCGACACAATAGGACTTACACAGACTGACTTGAGTCCGTCCAAGCCTTGACGTGCTCCTTCAGTATTCAACCTCCCCCTAGTAAATAACCGTGGACTCCTCCACAGTCTCGAACTCCACCGATGGGGCTATGGTCACCGTCAACCCGTACGCGAAGCCTTTCTTCGAGTGAGAACACCGCAATAAACTTTTCTCCTTTTTGGAGTAGAGAAGAACCCAAACTCTCTTCTTGTTGGTGTAGAGAAAACCAGGTTCCAAAATTCTCCAAGCAAGGATATATCAATAGGTACTTGGAATAAACTAAACAAATGGGTGTGTATGTGTTTTTTGATGAATTTAATCCATAAAAATCAAACACAAAACATGGAACTTTTTCTTAAAAGTTTTGCACTCAAAAGACTCTTAGAATGTGAAAAAGTTATCTTAGAAAATGTATTTTCCCGCACTATTTAAAGGTGGTAAACGTTAGTGGAAAAAGTGGTAAGTTATAAAAAAACTGTCAAAAAAACTACTCGAAACTGAAATTTCGTTAGAAGTTCGTTCGAACGAAACTTCTAACGAGAAAACAGAAACATTTTCTGAATCTCGTTAGAAGTTCGTTCGAACGAGGTTGTTCGAATGACTTTTTAACGAGATTGCAGGAAATAATTCTAGATAATTTCGATACAAACGCGTGGCCGCCAGTTTCGTATTTTTCTGATTTTTTTTGGACTTGATATGATTTTTCTACGGAAAGGTGTCTGAGAACAAAATCTTTAGAACAATGAATTCAAAAAAATACTAACACCCAAAATAAATTTCCAAGCTCCTATATATATATATATATTAATACAATCATGCCTTTTGGAGACTATGAAATCCTCATGTTGATGACGTGAAATGAGACACTGAAATGCGACAAAGATTTTTTTCTTGAAACGCGGGCCGCAATGTCTTCAATTGTAACAGGTCATAGGCTTGAAGGATGCTCAAGAACTTTATCCTATGACTCAAGTGTTTTTGTCCAAAATTGAGCCAAAACTACAATGGACTCAATCGGAAATTTGTGTCCTTACAAATCTCCCCCTTTGGCTATTCTGGGATAAAACCAAACAAAAATCCTAAAGGACCGTCAAGCTCTACTAGACACAAAACATCCCACCCAATACTTGACTCAAGACCCAAGGATCAATATCTTTGCCGGTGAAAGTTTTCGCTTTGAATAATTCCTTCACACTTAAAGCAAAATATCAAATGCATAGGGAATATCAAAACATTAAATGCAGTTAAAATAATTACCCCCCTTAAATTAATTCTCCCCCTTTATCAAATGATTTATACAGTGAAAGACGTCTCCCGCTAAGATAAATCAACCTAAACTAAGATATGATTATAATAAGATTAGATACCATTTCTCCCCCTATCATTCTCTCCCTTTTTGTTCAGGAAAAGACAAATGATAAAACTAATTTAAACATGCAATGGTGCATAAAGTGATGAGAACATTAAAGCACATGGGAAACCAAATCATAACTAATCCAACAAATAATAACGGATACCAACTAAGATGCAAGAAAATGATACCAATATGATACATAAAGTATTAAGCATGTGATATCAACAAGGAATGCAACAAGATAGATACCAATTTTGAATTGAAGCATAGATGGACTAGAAAGCAAGGCAGAGACAGAAAAATATCATATATATACATAGACTAAATATACCAATAATGCACATGCAAGTATATATAGATATAAACACACAAATGACACAAAATAAACTAATATTTTCACACTCATATGGAAAAAATGTGTCAAATGGAAACGGAAGTGTTGGGGTGTGAACTAGTAACAATTAAATTTAGACCCAGTCACTTAAAACATGTTCACGGAGTTCTTATGTGATTGAAAACTTCATCACATTTGAATATATCCTCATGTGACAATATAAATTGAACTCATTGAACAAACATACATAATGCATACAAGCCTAGCATGTTGATGATTCTACAAACCAATAGAGTCATGATATTGAAAAACGCAACTAGGATAAACGGACATTGTGCAAACCGTTGATATACCATCCAATCTCCCTCAATAAGCATATATTATTCTTTTGAATGATAATATCAATTAAACATAGGCCTTGGCAATTATTTTTTCTTTTTAATGCCAAATTTTCTTTTAGACCTTTGGACCACGTATTTCTTTTAGGTCCAAACAAACGGTGGCTTACTATTTGCAAAGGTTAATATTTTCTTTCGGATCCCTTCCCCGTGCACATTCATATATATTATTTTTTATATCTCATGCAAATCTCGCGTACAACGGATTTTGGCATGCACTAGTCCTCCTAGGTCACAACTATGTAGATGACAAGATTGGTAGGAGAACACCTCACAACGCTCAAATATACAAATGAAGTTAAATTTCAAAAGAGCTTGTGCATGTGTGAATTGAGGCATATAAAAATAGAATCCATTTAATCAACATAAAATCCAACTACTCCATGTAAGCATAGTAAAGAACATAATAAGGATTGACAATATAAACCAAAAGTTCTAGCCACATGGGAGCGAAAAATATGGGATTCAAACACAAGTATATGCCACATAGAGTGTGTCAAACTAAAATACACAAAAAAAAATTGAGTTTTTTTTTTTGACAATTTTTAACCAAAAATAAAAATATTTACTCACAAGACAAACAAAAATCATTTGTATTTTTCATTAAGCCTAAATTACTAAAAGGTAAAACACAAATGATAAACAAAACACTTTTTGCATTTTTCATTTAATGCAAACAAAAATGAAAGAAGTATAATACAAAAGATAAACAAAAATCACAATTCTAGCATGTGATTAAGTATGGAGAATAGACTAGAAAATGATTAAAACAAGTATACATTTAGCATAATAATATAGCATGAAGTACAAAAGCTAAAAGTATGCAAACAAAACTAACACATTCAACCTTTAGATTTTGCAAGGGATGAGGCATGTGAAAGTAAATAAGAATAAAAAATCCTATCTTGTAAAGCTACCAAGTCAGATCTCCTAACCCAAACTAATGACGAATGACTATCTCGGGGTGTAGGAATCTTGGCTACCTTGGTTGCCTTACGTTGGGATTTTCTAGGACTACGTTTAAGATCAAAATAGAATTTCAGATGACCTTTTCTACCACAATGTGAAGACCTAAAGTGACGGCGAAAAGAATTACCTAAGGAGTGATCTCTAAATGTTTTCCTAGGCGATTCTCCTAAAACATTGGTTTTGGATTTATAAGTTAATTCATTACAAGTATCGAAGCCTAAACCACACGTGTTATTTTTAATTTGGACCGTGCCTAAGATTTTATCTAGTTTTTTGGACCTACACTCCAAATCAAATTTGACTTTACTAGAGTCTTTTAATTGTTCTTCTAATTCTAAAATTCTAGACTCTAACAAACCATTTCTCTCTTCAAACTCGAGAAGCTCCTTTTTCAAGAATTTCATTAAACCTCTAAGGCTATCTCTCTAACCTATATATATTCTAGCTTCTCTCGAAGAGATCTCTCTCGTGTCCTAAGGTCTTCCACTAACGCACTATCGTCAACGACCTTGACACGATCTCTTAAACATGATTCTAACTTCAAATTAGCTCTTTTTAGTTTAATAGATTCTTCATAAAGTTCTTAAAAAATATTTTGAAGTTCACTCATATCAACCTCATCATTTTCACTCTCTCTTTCTTCTTTACTCTCACTACCATAAAAAATAAGGGAATCATAAACTTTGACCTTGGGAGTGTCATGAGTTAAAATTTCATCAATAGAAGATTGCTCACTATCACTCACATGACTAGCCATAAAAGTCACAAAATTGGGCTTAGTGGGGGAATAAGGCCCCTATTCATTATCAATATCTTTAAGGGTTGCATTAAAAGACATTGGTTTTTTTCCCTCTCTCCTTAGTTTAGTGGGGCACTCAAAAGCCCTATGGCCACAACCGTAACACTTATTTGACTCGTCCCTATTTAAATTTTCATTAACAGTTTTAGAGATCTTTTCGACTTTGTCATGCTTAGAAGTTTCAAATGTCTTAAAATCATTTTTAAATTTATCTTTGTTAAATTTAAGAAAATTTCGAGCAAACAAGGCCATATCTTCTGAGTCACTATCACTTTCACTCTCTACTACTTGTTTTTCCTCTTTTCGGGCTTTTAAAGAAACGCCCTTTTCTATTTTCTTTTCAGTTTTAGAGGGAAACATATCTAGTTCATAGGTTTGTAAATCACCTACACGCTCTTCTAATTTCGTAGAGGCTAAAGTTGGTAAAGAATTTAAAACAGTTACTTTTGGAATAAATCTATCGGGTAGGGACCTTAAAATTTTCTTTACTACTCAGTTGTCGGGTATTTTCTCTCCCAAGTTAAAAGATGAATTCACAATATCAGAAAGTCTAGCATAAAATTCATCAAAATTTTCTTTATCTTTCATTTTGATGGTTTCAAATTGAGTGGTGAGATTTTGGAGTTTCGAAGCTTTAACGACACTTGTACCTTCATGAGTGAGTTGTAAATATCCCAATCTTCTTTAGCGGCTTCACACGTCATAAAGCGTCGGAATTCATCCGGGGTGATCGCGCTAAACAAGGTATTTAAACCTTGGGAATTAAATTTTGAAAATTTAAGTTCACTATCACTCCATCTATCGGCCGGTTTGGGAACACGTTCATTATCTACTAAATGAGTTGGTGGAGACCACCCGTTAACTATAGGTAACCAAACCCCCTCGTCGATAGATTTAAGTGCTGATTTCATTCTCACTTTCCAATACGCGTAGTTAGAACGATCGAAAATAGGAAATTTTGAGAATGGGGAAAATTCAATTTTAGCCAAAAAAATTTTAGAGGATCTTTAACGAAATAATTTATCGTTTTGGCTCTGATACCAATTTGAAAGTGCGAGTACCCCTAATTTTTAAATTTTTCAAAATGAATTTCCTTAAAGTGAGGAATAAATATGGTTCAAACATATAAACAACTTACAATAAATTTTAATTTCTTTCAAATTAAAATTAAACGAAACACAAAGTAAATAAATTAAACTACAAATGGATTTTTCACTTAAACCAAATATTTCAATTCAAGTCTTAGAAATTTGCCTAACAAGAATAATCCATTTTGCAAATTAGGCCAAACCAAATTTTACCAAAATAAATTATCTTTGAATTGAATTAATTTCAATTTCACCCAAATATATTTTAACACCAAAGAACATAAGTGTGATAATTAAACCAAATGTTATCTTGAATTATCTAAGCATGCATCTACATGATTTAAGCAAGATAAAATTAAACAATATCACACGACGCGTCGTTGTATGAGGAAAACCCAAATGGGAAAAACCTCGGATGGTCCTAGCCACGAATTCACTAAGTATGGTAGTTTTTACAAATACTCGACACAATAGGACTTACACAGACTGACTTGAGTCCGTCCAAGCCTTGACGCGCTCCTTCAGTCTTCAACCTCCCCCTAGTAAATAACCGTGGACTCCTCCACAGTCTCGGACTCCACCGATGGGGCTATGGTCACCGTCAACCCGAACGCGAAGCCTTTCTTCGAGTGAGAACACCGCAATAAACTTTTCTCCTTTTTGGAGTAGAGAAGAACCCAAAATCTCTTCTTGTTGGTGTAGAGAAAACCAGGTGCCAAAACTCTCCAAGCAATGATATATCAATAGGTACTTGGAATAAACTAAACAAATGGGTGTGTATGTGTTTTTTTGTGAATTTAATCCATAAAAATCAAACAAAAAATATGAAATTTTTTCTTAAAAGTTTTGCTCTCAAAAGACTCTTAGAATGTGAAAAAGTTATCTTAGAAAATATCTTTTCCCGCACTATTTAAAGGTGGTAAAAGTTAGTGGGAAAAGTGGGAAGTTATAAAACAATCGTAAAAAAAAATCCTCGAAACTGAAATTTCGTTAGATGTTCATTCGAACGAGTTTGAGTTCGTTCGAACGAAACTTCTAACGAGAAAACAGAAACAATTTCGGAATCTCGTTAGAAGTTCATTCGAATGAGGTTGTTCGAACGACATTTCTAACGAGATTGCAGGTCATGATTCTAGATAATTTCGATACGAACGCGTCGCCGCCAGTTTCTTATTTTTCTGATTTTTTTTTATTTGATATGATTTTTCTACGGAAAGGTGTCCGAGAACAAAATCTTTAGAACAATGAATTCAAAAAAATTAACTAAAAAATACTAACATCAAAAATAAATTTCCAAGCTCCTATATATATATTAATACATTCATACCTTTTGGAGACTATGAAATCCTCATGTTGATGACGTGAAACGAGGCATTGAAACACGACAAAGATTTTTTCTTGAAACGCGGGCCGCAATGTCTTCAACTGTAACAGGTCATAGTCTTGATGGATGCTCAAGAACTTTATCCTATGACTCAAGTGTTTTTGCTCGGAATTGAGCCAAAACTACAATGGACTCAATTGGAAATTTGTGTCCTTACAGGCAAGAAATTGATAAACATACATAGACAAAATATGAATGTGTGTTATTGGTTACATGTATAAGAGAGAGGCAACCACTTATTTGACTCACACCTAAACGAGAGGCAAGTCCCAACTGCCTATACACATGCGCTAAGATGCCTATACCCCATGCTAGTTTCCCCACCTTCTTCAAGTCTCTAAGAACATGAAGGTGTATAACGAACATTTTGTTCTTTGTCTTATCGGGGAAAACTGTGCACTCGATAATATAGAGCAAGTAGGCTCTGGCAAAATAGTCTTTGTCTTCCCTCGATGCATTGGTGTCACACGACCTCTCCTTGAAATTCGCAGTGATCCAGTTCAAACGGACGGTTGCATGCTCGCCACATTCCTCTAAGGAAACTTCCCTGCTCACTCCTAATAACTCTACCACCAAGTCCACAAGTGACGGAACCACTACGTCCTCCTCATCCTCCTCCTCCTCAACTGCGGGTTACGGGTTATACAAAGGTGATTCGACGAGAGGGACACCCAAGATCTCCGATACATCATCGACGATGATTGTAATCTCGTTAAATGACATATGGAATGTTTTAGTCTTTGGATGCCACCTCTCGACAAACGCATATATAAGGGAGTAATCTAAATAATGGTGGCTAGATGAGATATGCCCCCCCCCCCCTCCAGCTTGGCCCTCTGAACCCTCTTTTTTACACTTGCAGAAAGATCACTGAATTTCCACTCCTTGATCTTCCCCCAGTGATTGATGCACAATAACGACATCCGCTCCACCTACAATATAAGCATAATATTTATTAAGGTTTATGAAAGACATGGAAAATTTCAAACATTAAAGATTTAACATTGAAGGGAAATGAAATTACCACTGATCTAGTCCAAATACTCTAGGCCACATGATGCTTGAAATATTTTAATAGGCTAAGATCGGCGGCCCCCCGTATGCCAGAGTAGATGTGCCTTCTTCAGGCACCTTTTTCTTCTGGCTATATGCTACTGCGGTCTTGTGTAAAATGCTAAAGTCGCTGGGGAGTAATATCCTTCGGCTCGAAACCCTCATCCGTCGCCTCATGACCCTCCTAGGCCTCCTCCTCAACCTCAACCTCAACCGCAGCCTCCTCAACCTCAACTGTAACCTCCTCATGCTTCTCCACCACTCGGGGATCCACCTACATCATATCCGCGACAGTCGCAGTAGACAAGGCATAGATCTCTTATCAACGCTTCCTCTCTGAGGCAGTCAATGGCTTTATTGTTCTTGCGAGAGTAAGATACTTGGTTATCCATGTTAGATATGCATTCATTATAAACATAAGTCAATTCATAAATGATTATAAACTAAATCATTTCATAGGGAATCATGTATTAATTCATAGGTAATCATGTATCAAGTCATGAGTAATTATATATTGATTATAAACATAAGTACATAGATAACAATGTATCAATTCATAGGCAATCATGTAATGATTATAAACATCACGAAAATTTAAAGTTCATTCGGGGTAAAAGTGACGAATGAAACATATACATAGAGAATTAAGTCATTCATTTTGGTATGAATGTAACGAATGGATATAGATTTGAGAATCCATTGATTCGTCGTATACATGACGAAACATTAGAACTAATTCGGTATGAATTTAACGAATAAAACCCTAGGTTTCAAAAAAAATTATTCATCATGAACATATCGAATAAATGGAATTCATTTGGTTTGTTCATAACGAATGAAACCCTAGTTTCATACCTGTAACTTTTTTAATAGTCCAACCGAAGTTATAATAAAAAAAAAAAATTCATTAGTTCGTCTTCATTCAAGTTCCTTTAATACAGTCCAGACGAGGTTACATACAAGTTACATTCAAGTTACTATAATACTTGAACAAGTAGAAGATGAAATTGGCTAGATGTAGAAGTTGAACAGCGAACGAACAGAAAAATTGGTAGTGTATTCAAGGCCAAATGGGTGTGTATATATATAACAGTCCAGCTGAAGTTATAATAAAAACAAAAATCCATTAGTTCCTTTTCATTTAAGTTCCTTTAATACAGTCCAGATGAGGTTACATACAAGTTACTATAATACCAAAACGTGTAGAAGATGAAATTGGTTAGATGTAGAAGTTGAACAATGAATGAACAGCAAAATTGGTAGTGTATTCAAGGCCAAATGGATATATATATATATATATATATATATATATATATATATTGGTATTCAAATGGATAGTGTATTCAATGTACCAACTCGATGTTTAATCTTTAGCTGAAGGAGAATGGATTTGAAGATGAAAAGTTTAGAAGTTGAACATGAAAGGTTTGAATGTGTAGAGAGATGGAGAAAAAAAGTGTAAATGATTATTAGAACTTTAAATATGTGGTGGCCCTGATGTGGTATTATGAAGTAACTATTATAATTAAGTGGTATTTTGTAATAAAAATAAAATTGTGGTATTTTGTAGCAAAAATTGTGGTGCCCTTAGAAACTTCCTATTAAAAGAACATATGATCTTTTGTAAAGAATGAGTTAGGGTTTAGAGACTTAATATAATTCAAATTGAAAGAAGATGAATGGTGTCGTTGAAGAAAATTTTATTTTAAGATTGCGGAATAAAAAAAAAGTAACTCATCTATGTTGTGTTCAAGGGGTGTAAGTGTTTAATTCATATAGTAGTTGATGCAAGTGTCTAAAATCTTTTGAGAACAAAGTAAAACATATAAGCCCTTGTTGTTTTTTTTGGATGGGGAGGTGAGGGGAGTTAATCCCTTAAACACACCTAATAAAATGTTACAAAGAGAGTTTATTGGCCCGCGTGGCGTGGTTCACGAAAAACGTCGCTAATGCCGTTTAATACAAGATCAAACTGTATAAGCAACTCCGAGATATTTGTTGAAGAAACCCTTTTCTTTTGAAAATAAAAATTATAAACAACAAGATGTGTTTACAAAAACTTATGTACGAGAGTAATCAAGACTTTGTAATCAGTTTTGAAACTATGACAGTTTGGAAAATTCAGCACACTATAGAATGAGATGAGTAGATGAAAATAATCAAAACACACAGTTTTTAACGTGGTAAAACCTCTCCCAATAGAGGAAACATCCACGGTGACTTCTAAGTCACAAAAGTAAAAATCCACTAACAACAAATAATAGTTACAAACAATACAACATACATGCACACAAATCAACCTATTCTAAGTTTAGGAATATACCCCACTTGGTGTCCTTCTAACTTCTCATAGATCTGATTGTTGATGATGTTCTTCCAGTTTGATAACTTCCTTTGCTTTAGCTTCCTTACGTCGACTCAATAATCTTTGATCTTATTCACAACACTTCCAGTGTAGTAGTGTGTTAAGTGTTTGTGTAGTGATTCCTATCAACATGCATGAACTCACACACACTTAGTTTTACAGACAGTCCTAGAGAAATTACATATAAAGACTATATGCTGTGATTTTGTTTTCTTTCTTTCTTACAGAACTAAAAACCTTTTTGACCTTTAATATATCCCAAATTCCACGGATATCTCACTTCTAAATCGGTCAAGATATTAATCAATCTCGTTTTTAAAAATATTTTTGAGATTGAAAATCTCCAAGTGTGAATCCAACTAGGTCAAGGTTAAGTTTCGTAAGAATAGAAACCATAAAACATTTTCAAAACTAAATCAGTAAAGATTTTCTTAAATCAAGAAAGAAATATGCAGATCTAGTGAAATGTAACATGCAGAATGTAGATCTATCGTTTCTATGAAAAAGAAATACAGATCTTCACACGAATGTTTAAGTTGTTAACAAGATCATAGACTAAGAGGTTACAGCTTCAATATGAACAAACCACTCTCTCTCTCAAACACTCAAGATTGTGTTTGGGGTTGTGAATATACGAAGGTTTGATTCAGAGTTTGAAGTGTTTAGGGTTAGGGTTTGGCTAACACAGTTTATTTCTCTCTCTTCTCTCTTTTCTTTTCTCTCTTCTTTCTCACTTCTCACTTCTCTCTATTTTTTTCTCTCTGAAATGACGAATGCCCAAAAGTCTTAAAATGTTGAGAAGTGTAGGGTTTATATAGGAGTGGAGGAAGGTTCTGGAGATTCTAAGGGAATCAAGGGCTGAGATCAAGTCTTCCTGATGTTGACTAGATCTAAGGGTTATAAGAAGGCGGTGGTTAAGTCGAATGTGATTGGTTCATAGGATGGCACAAGGATTGGATTAAAACACATGCAGACCATCGATAAATATTGATCCAACGATCAGCAATCCACCAGGCAGCCCTCTCACAAAACAAACACATATAGAAGCATCAGGAGGATGACAAGTGTTGACATATGAGTGGCTCACAAACGCGCGTCCAAACTAATTACAGGCACCACCCTGAAGTCTCTAGCGCATTTACATTCTACCCATTCAAACATTCCAATGAGAACTGAAGTTCCCAAAATAGAATATTAACCCCACAAATTTTATAAACACATTTTATTAATGAAAACATTTATTTTTAAAATGTTTAAAAATTCCCAAAAAATTATTAAAACACCATTTTAAGGGGAATTAATCACACAATCAATTTTAAGCAATATATACACATGTATGCACTTCTAATGTGTGTAGTGTGATTCAATTTATACCTTCTTGGATTATTGAAGAGGATTAGAGAGAATCATTCTGAGGTTCTTTGGTTTCTAGGTTGGACAACCAATTTTGTCAATATTTCCAAACTAGATGAACACTTATACAATATAGACTTAATTAAGTCAAAGGTATAAGGTGCTTCAATCTCCCCCTTTGGAAATATGAGACAAAATCTCCTTTGAGTTAGCTTAAAATCTTAGGGAATCAAAAAAAATAAAAGCTAGTCCTATACAAAAGATACTATCTACCCATGTCCTAGAAAGTCAAAAATTACATAACTCAACTATTTACAAATTTGTACACTAGAAATGGTAGACAATCAGTAGAAGAGATTCCTGCAAATATGCACACTAAGATCAAGCAGTTTAGATGAAATGTGAACAAAACATTGAACTCATAAGACTCAAATTTCTCCCCCATTTTGTCTCAAATGGACAAAGGGTAAACTTAAGGTCTTAAGAGTTTAATCAGCGCATACCATACCTATAGAATTTCGCAAATACAGAAATCTGTTATAGTCTAGAGGTTTAGTGAACATGTCTGCAAGTTGCAGATCAGTAGGCAGGTAATGGATTTCTAACTCCTTAGTCTCAACAAGTTCGCGTATAAAATGATGTCTTATTTTGATATGCTTAGTTCGCGAGTGTTGAACCGGGTTTTTAGATATGTTAATAGCGCTTTGATTGTCACAATACAATTGTAATTGATCTTCTTTAATCCCATAATCGCATAACATTTGTTTTATCCATAACAATTGAGCACAGCAACTTCCTGCTGCTATATATTCGGACTCAGCCGTAGATAAAGATGTGCAATTCTGTTTTTTACTACTCCAACCAACTAAATTATTGCCGACATAATAACAGGCACCTGATGTACTTTTACTGTCATCAGTACACCCGGCCCAATCAGCATCAGTATACCCTATGATGGTGCTACATGTATCCTTAGTATACCTAAGTCCAAGATTAAGAGTGCCTTTTATGTACTTTATGATACGTTTTACACAGGATAGATGGCTCTCTTTAGGGTTATTCTGGTAATGAGCACACAGACATACAACATACATTATGTCTGGTCGTGAGGCAGCTAGATAGAGTAGGCTACCAATCATACTACGATAAAGTGTGGAATCAACTGACTTTCCATTTTCATCTTTACATAATTTAACAGTAGTACTCATAGGCGTTTTGGCAACTTTAGCATTATCTAAACCAAATTTCTTAACAAGATCTAAGGCATACTTGGTTTGAGAGACAAATAGACCATCAGAATTCTGTTTCACTTGAAATCCTAAGAAAAGTTGTAGCTCCCCCATAAGGGACATGTGAAATTCCTTATGCATTATAGCAGAAAAATATTTAACTTCAGAGTTTGAAGTAGACCCAAAAATGATGTCGTCTACATAGACTTGGGCTATAATAATGTTTTTGTCAAAATGTTTGACAAAGAGAGTCTGGTCATTTCCTCCTCTCTTAAAACCCTTATCCAACAAAAAGTTGGAAAGGCGTTCATACCAAGCTCTAGGAGCTTGTTTTAAGCCATACAAAGCCTTTTTTAGACGAAAGACATGGTCAGGGTATTTAGCGTCAATGAACCCTTTGGGTTGTTCTACATATGTTTCTTCGGATAGAATTCCATTGAGGAAGGCAGATTTGACATCCATTTGATAAAGTGTAAATTTTAAGTGACAAGCTATGGCGAAAAGAAGTCGAACAGATTCAAGACGAGTGACAGGGGCAAAGGTCTCGCTAAAATCTATTCCTTCTATTTGTGAGTAACCTTGAGCAACTAGTCTAGCTTTGTTTCTAAGGATGACCCCATTTTCATCAGATTTGTTCTTAAAAATCCAACGTGTCCCAATAACATTTTTGTTTTGAGGCTGCGGTACAAGATACCAGACATCGTGAATGACAAATTGTAAAAGTTCTTCCTGCATAGAAGAAATCCAGTGTGTGTCATTCAATGCTTCATTAACATTTTTCGGTTCCACAAGGCAGACGAAACATGCATAATTAGCATAATTTCTTAACTGGGATCTAGTACGAACTGGCTCATTAGGATTACCGAGCACGTTGTCAATGGGATGATCTTTAGAGACCCAGCCAGGTACTTCAGGACTCTCAATAGGTAATGACTCATCTATTTCTGGTGAATCAGTTTTGAAATCATTTTCAGATTCAACCATAATAGGTGATTCAGATATCTTATTTTCGACAATAGAGTCGCTTACAATTACATTTATCGACTCCATAAGGGCCTTAGTACGCAGATTGTATATACGATAAGCACGATTGTTTGGAGAGTAACCTAAAAAGATGGCTTTATCACCACGAGTGTCGAATTTAGACAAATGTTCTCTGTCTTTACAGACATAACACTGACTACCGAAAGTTCTTAGATATTTCAGATTAGGCTTCTTACCGTACCACAACTCATAAGGGGTTTGTTTAGAGTTTTTCCTAAGATAGACCCTATTAGTGATATGATAAGTAGTTCTTATAGATTCTACCCAGAAGTATTTAGGTAGTGATTTGGCATGGAGCATGACACGTGCCATCTCTTGAAGAGTTCGGTTTTTCCTTTTGGCAACACCGTTCTGCTGAGGAGTCTTAGGGGCGCTGAATTCGTGTTTGTAACCGTTGTAGTCACAATATTCAACTATTCCTGTGTCTATGAACTCTCCCCCTCTATCCCTACGAATACGATTGACTTGTGTGTCCTTCTCATTTTCAATTCTTAATAAAATCTTCAAAAAATTCTGAAACGTGTCAGATTTATGTTTCAAGAAGGCAACCCAAGTGAATCGTGTGAAATCATCAACCATGTCTAGGATATAACTGTGTCCACAGAGACTAACAGTTCTAGAGGGACAAATAAGGTCCATATGGATGAGATCTAAAGGTCTAGAGGTGAGAATGTCTTTAACCTTTTTATGCGAAGTCTTAACTATTTTTCCTTCCTGGCAATGACCACAAACAACACTGGAAATAGGTTTAATTTTAGGAATTCCTCTAACTATCTCTTGACTAGACAATCTACCAAGTATATCATAACTTATGCGACCCATACGATTATGCCAGATTTCATTGTCATCCATTCTGACAATGTTACAGGTTTCAGAACTAATCTTGACAGTATAACAATTGTCAGGTGTTCTAAATCCGGTAATAATGCATTCACCTTTATCATTTAGAATTTTACAATTGTTCTTTGAAAAGGTAACTATATGGTCAGAGTCAAAAAATTATGATATACTTAGGAGGTTGGCTTTAAGGCCTTTAACTAATAGTACATTTTCAAGAGTAGGTATTCCCTCTTCTTTTAGGGTTCCTTTACCTATGATCTGGGATGAAACTCCGTCACCAAAAACTACTTTGCCTCCAGCAAATCTGGTTTTGTTTAAGAGTTTGGTTTCATCTCCTGTCATATGTTTGGAGCATCCTGAATCTAAATACCAACCAGATGAAGTGTGTTCAGCTTTTAAAGCAGTGATAACAATGTTACACTTCATTTGGGGTAAAAGATCATCTTTTCTAACCCAAATAGCTCTAGTTTTAATTTTGCGCAAGTTTGCCCTCATTTGATAGAATTTTCGAGAAACAGCTTTTTGTCGAAAAACATTTGGGGCAACAAACTGATTATTGTGGAAAATTTGAGCTTTTGGTTTAGGAAAGTTTCTGGGAGCCTTTCTCTTAAATGAACTCTTAGTTTTGGTCTTTCTATTCCTGTAGTTAGAGTTCTTATCAGGTTGTCTTGGAAGGACATAATGGTTACGATTTTGCCTAGAATAGTTAAAGTTCTTGTAGACAGAGGTGTTGTACACAGGGGTGTTTAGACGCCTAGCATAACAACCTTCAAAGGAATGACCATAAATGTCACAGTACGAGCAATATTGATTGCTTGAGGTATGAACTTCCTTAGGAAAACTTCTAAAGATGGGTTTAACAGCATTCTGTTCAGAAGTCCTATTCCTAGGAGGTATGGTTTTAAAGGTAGATTCACCCTTTTTGATCAGAGGACAGACGTATTTAGTCTTAAGTGTAGTGTCAGCCTTAGAGTTACTAGACTCTCCAATGTCTTTCTGTTGTTGCTTTTGATCAAATTCCTTTTGAATAAAATGAAAATCTGGACATGTTTCAAATGGTCTTTTTCCCCCAGACACAAACTTAATAGGTTCAAGATTTGTAGTTTGTGGTTTGTTCTTAGGGCAAAACCCAATACCGATTCTATCATCAGAATTGGTCTTGGAGTCAACAACAAAGTCAGTAAAACAATTTGAATTGCTTTCAAACTTAGAATTTTTTTTAAAAACAGTAGCTGTCTTTGTTTTTGCTTCCTCCAATTCTAATAATGTTCCCTTGTATTTCATTTCTAGGGTTTCATTAGTTTTAGTCAGCTCTTTTAATTTTTGATCAAAAGTTTCAATTTCAGAATGATGAGACAGACACTGGTTAGTGTACTCTTCGGCATTCAGCTTCACAATAAGACTTAGATCATCTAATTTCTTAGTCAGGTCTCTAACAGTCTTCTCCAGTCTAGTACCTTTTTTAAGAGTTTTAGCATACAAAGTATGGATATTTGGGAGGTCATCTGTGTCAAAGTCGCTAAGTGAAGTGTGTGTAGTGTCCCCTAACGATTCAGTTTTATTACTCACGCACCCATTTACATCGTCGTTATCGAGATCACTTTGACTCACACACACGAAACTATAATTAGCAATATTTTCAGATAACAAGGCATCTAGGCCAGTCAAAGCAGTATTCACACAAACATGAGTAGGAGCATCATTATCACACACAGGCATATCATAATTGTAAATGATCTTAGCATAAAAGGACATGCAAGGGTCAAGTACATTTGATGACTCAAGTTCCTCTTCATCAGAGTCACTTGAATCATTCCAAGTTTTACAGACATTGGCTCTATTTTGTGTGTTGGCTTTATTCAGATTAACTCTGCAATCGTGAGCAATGTGACCTAGTTTCCCACATCTAAAACATTCAATCTTTTTAAGGTCTCTACTGGGCCTGGAGTTGTTGTCCTTAGGATGTTTGTCAAGTCCTCTCTCATAAGGTTTGGGATTAGACAGAGTTAGATAATTAGGTTTGCCTTGCTTAGTTGCA
This sequence comes from Sambucus nigra, assembly GCA_949130495.1. Lineage (NCBI taxonomy): Eukaryota > Viridiplantae > Streptophyta > Magnoliopsida > Dipsacales > Adoxaceae > Sambucus > Sambucus nigra. The sequence goes on along the minus strand of OX422212.1, from coordinate 602,026,288 downwards.
TGTTTGTTTCTAAACTTAACAATTTTCTTAAATTGTTTAGACATTAAGGCAATCTGATTATCTAGTTTGTCTATATCACACTCCTCATCAGAGTCAGAGTTGATCAAATTAGTTTCAAGTTTAGATATCTTAGAGGCAAAACTCAAGTTAGAGTTGGGCTGTTTTCTTTGAGAATGATTTAATTGTTTCTTAAAGTCTAATTCCATTTCCACAGTTCTAACTTTGCTACTGAGTAACTCAGGGGTAAGGTTTTGATCACTCATTTCCTCAATAGCATACCTCTTACTGTCAAACTTTTGTGATAATGATCTTAGGATTTTAGAAACAATCTCATTCCTATCATATGTTATACCATTAGCATGCAACTTAGTAACTATATCAGTTAAGTTCATGTAAAAGTCATCAAAAGACTCAGAGTCAGACATAATTAAAGAGTTGTACTGCTGGGTAAGCATTTGAGTTTTAGCAGCTTTAACTCTTGAGTCTCCTTCATGGGTAGTGATTAATGTGTCCCAAGCTTCCATAGAAGTGGCACAAGATGAGATTCTCTTGAACTCATACTCATTAATAGACATAAAAATGGCATTCTTGCCTTTATTGTTATTTCGAGAAATGGTTTCCTCTTCTTGGGTAAACTCACTTAAGATTTTCTTTACCCTCTCATCACTTCCTTCAGTGGCTGGTTTAGTAGGATAAGTGTAACCATTTTCAATAATGTCCCAGACATCATCTCCTAAAGTCCCTTGGATGAAGGCAACCATTCTTACTTTCCAGTAATCAAAGTTGTTTCCATCAAAGAGTGGAGGTCTGGACAGATTACCAAACCTTTCATTCCTCTCGTCCATAGTTAGGTTTTTCAGAAAACGATTTCAGAAACACAAGATCTTTTTGAAATAAAAGTAAACAGGGCTCTGATACCAATTAAAAAACGTCGCTAATGCCGTTTAATACAAGATTAAACTGTATAAGCAACTCCGAGATGTTTGTTGAAGAAACCCTTTTCTTTTGAAAATAAAAATTATAAACAACAAGATGTGTTTACAAAAACTTATGTACGAGAGTAATCAAGACTTTGTAATCAGTTTTGAAACTAAGACAGTTTCGAAAATTCAGCACACTATAGAATGAGATGAGTAGATGAAGATAATCAAAACACACAGTTTTTAACGTGGTAAAACCTCTCCCAATAGAGGAAACATCCACGGTGACTTCTAAGTCACAAAAGTAAAAATCCACTAACAACAAAAAAATAGTTACAAACAATACAACATACATGCACACAAATCAACCTATTCTAAGTTTAGGAATATACCCCACTTGGTGTCCTTCTAACTTCTCATAGATCTGATTGTTGATGATGTTCTTCCAGTTTGATAACTTCCTTTGCTTTAGCTTCCTTACGTCGACTCAATAATCTTTGATCTTATTCACAACACTTCCAGTGTAGTAGTGTGTTAAGTGTTTGTGTAGTGATTCCTATCAACATGCATGAACTCACACACACTTAGTTTTACAGACAGTCCTAGAGAAATTACATATAAAGACTATATGCTGTGATTTTGTTTTCTTTCTTTCTTACAGAACTAAAAACCTTTTTGACCTTTAATATATCCCAGATTCCACGGATATCTCGCTTCTAAATCGGTCAAGATCTTAATCAATCTCGTTTTTAAAAATATTTTTGAGATTGAAAATCTCTAAGTGTGAATCCAACTAGGTCAAGGTTAAGTTTCGTAAGAATAGAAACCATAAAACATTTTCAAAACTAAATCAGTAAAGATTTTCTTAAATCAAGAAAGAAATATGCAGATCTAGTGAAATGTAACATGCAGAGTGTAGATCTATCGTTTCTAGGAAAAAGAAATACAGATCTTCACACGAATGTTTAAGTTGTTAACAAGATCATAGACTAAGAGGTTACAGCTTCAATATGAACAAACCACTCTCTCTCTCAAACACTCAAGATTGTGTTTGGGGTTGTGAATATACGAAGGTTTGATTCAGAGTTTGAAGTGTTTAGGGTTAGGGTTTGGCTAACACAGTTTCTTTCTCTCTCTTCTCTCTTTTCTTTTCTCTCTTCTTTCTCACTTCTCACTTCTCACTATTTTTTCTCTCTGAAATGACGAATGCCCAAAAGTCTTAAAACGTTGAGAAGTGTAGGGTTTATATAGGAGTGGAGGAAGGTTCTGGAGATTCGAAGGGAATCAAGGGCTGAGATCAAGTCTTCCTGATGTTGACTAGATCTAAGGGTTATAAGAAGGCGGTGGTTAAGTCGAATGTGATTGGTTCATAGGATGGCACAAGGATAGGTTTAAAACACATGCAGACCATCGATAAATATTGATCCAACGATCAGCAATCCACCAGGCAGCCCTCTCACAAAACAAACACATATAGAAGCATCAGGAGGATGACAAGTGTTGACATATGAGTGGCTCACAAACGCGCGTCCAAACTAATTACAGGCACCACCCTGAAGTCTCTAGCGCATTTACATTCTACCCATTCAAACATTCCAATGAAAACTGAAGTTTCCAAAATAGAATATTAACCCCACAAATTTTATAAACACATTTTATTAATGAAAACATTTATTTTTAAAATGTTTAAAAATTCCCAAAAAATTATTAAAACACCATTTTAAGGGGAATTAATCACACAATCAATTTTAAGCAATATATACACATGTATGCACTTCTAATGTGTGTAGTGTGATTCAATTTATACCTTCTTGGATTATTGAAGAGGATTAGAGAGAATCATTCTGAGGTTCTTTGGTTTCTAGGTTGGACAACCAATTTTGTCAATATTTCCAAACTAGATGAACACTTATACAATATAGACTTAATTAAGTCAAAGGTATAAGGTGCTTCAGTTCATAATATATTTAGTTATCATAATGTTGCTTAACAAATATATGGTATGAGTTAAGATATTAGTCAAATTAATTTAGGGGGTGTTTGATAGCAAATATAGAAAATGAGTAGAAATAGTTCATTTTGATGAGATGTTGAAAAATGCGTGAAAAAACATATGAGTTTTTAGTCTTACTTTTTCTATTTTTCATATAAACTAATTCTTTTGTGGGTGAATAAGAAATGTTTTCCACTATAAATGAGATCTAAGATGGAGCACTTGTTATGTGGATGAGTATTGTTTTTACATGAATTGTTCACAATTAAAGTACTATAAATGTGTGACACCCCGCCTAATTAAATACCGGGCGATCACTCTTTTATTAAATTAAAATCAAGGTGAACAGTTGGTTCATTCTTAGCATCACTGTCGTAAAAATAACTTTTCCAAATTTAACACCCTATTTAATTAAGCTAAGTGTCAAAACCATTTTTTTAACATTCCTTTCAAATTGTATTTTTAAAGAAAAACTTATTTATTTAATTATTAACCACATTTTTAATAAGTAAGAACCATACCACAATTATCCTGGAACATAATCCAATTGATTTAAACATTCAACATCCAAAATCCCAACATTTAAAACTTAATGTAAAACATACATGCTGAATAAATCCCAAAGTAACAGTACTAGAAATAACTGAATTACAAATGTCCCAACAAAACAGATAAATAGTGGAAAGGGCGACACATGCCCCAATAACTGAGAATCATAGAAGTGGAATCAAGTAAATGAAATCGTCTAAGCAAGTGGCCTGCAACTCCCACCTAAGCTGCAGCACGTTCCTTCCAAGGGATCCTAAGCAAGACGCCCCTGTGGCTGGGCACCTGTAGTACATACATATATATACAAGAGAGAGAGAGAGAGAGAGAAAATCGGGACAGAGCCCGATAGTGTATATGATTTAAAAATTTGTTTAGCAAGTATTTAAATTGATACAGGCCAATGCAACAACATATTAGTACGACACTCTCTTGAGAAATTCTCACCTCTCTTCTAATGTGCACACCTATCGCACTAACCTTTCCAATGGTCTATCTCGTCATATATCACACTATCTTTCCCCAATGATTTAACTAATCTTAGGTTATTCGCAGGATATGAAACTGAACAATACAATTGTTTGAAAAGAAGATTTCAATTAGTATCCAAAATTCTCGTTTTAACTTTATTAATTTATAGAGTTTTCCAGTGTCATATTATACTTTCTCAAAACAAGTATTACAATTTGAGTCATCAACCATGTCTTACATATCAAATCACAGTAGGCAGTTCCAGAATTTCAGAATTTCATATATATATTAACTACTCGTATAATATATATATTATAACAGCACCCCAAATAAAAACTATGGTGCGGGCATACTCTACTATCCAAACCCCGTATCACTCGTATTAAGGGGAATACAAATTCGGAATCACTCTCGAATTGTATTAACACATACAAAAACAATATTGAGGCGAAGAATAGATTCCAAGTCTCTAAGAGGATGGCACATACCTGCGTCTCTTAGGACCGTCTGAACTATCACTTCGATAGCCTGTACCAAGGATATCTATCTTCTAGGGTGCAAGTCAATATCCCCTATAAAGGTCCCATCGAGATAAGACTGTCCCAGCGCGGTAACCTCGGGGATAGCAAGTAGCGTGGGTATGATTTCCACACATAGATAGTATATGCATACACAATCATATAACTATACTAATATTACCATATCAATATTAGGTATATCTCAAATCCCATAGTTACGACTTTTATCCTTGTAGAAGGGTGTTATCAACACAAAAAGCAAACGAAATAAAAAATACTTTCTCTTATTAGTGACACCCGAGAGGTACCCGCGAGGGTCACCAAGAAGCCCAAAAGCCATTATGAAGTATCGGCGCTACCTCAGTCGTCAGCGCCACTTCAAGCGTCAGCGCCACTTCGAGCGTCGGCGCCACTCCGAGCGCCGGCGCCGGGACAAGGGTCAGCGCCGCCTCACATGTCAGCGCCGATTCAAGCATCAGCGCTACCTCAGGCGTCAGCGCCACTTCAAGCGTCAGCGCCACTTCGAGCGTCGGTGCCACTCCGAGCGCCGGCGCCGGGACAAGGGTCGGCGCCGCCTCACATGTCAGCGTCGATTCAAGCATCAGCGCCACCTCAGGCGTCAGCGCCACTTCGAGCGTCGGCGCCACTCCGAGCGCCGACGCCGGGACAAGGGTTGACGCCGCCTCACATGTCAGCGCCGATTCAAGCATCAGCGCTACCTCAGGCGTCAGCGCCACTTCAAGCGTCAACGCCACTTCGAGCGTCGGCGCCGCCTCACATGTCAGTGCCAGTTCAAGCATCAGTGCTACCTCAGGCGCCAGCGCCACTTCGAGCGACGACGCCACTCCGAGAGACGGCACCGCGATAAGGGTCGGTGCCGATTCGAGCGTCGGCGCCACTTCGAGCGTCGGCGCCACTTCGAGCGTCGGCGCCGCCTCACATGTCAGCGCCGGTTCAAGCATCAGCGCTACCTCAGGCGTCAGCGCCACTTCAAGCGTCAGCGCCACTTCGAGCGTCGGCGCCACTCCGAGGGCCGACACCGAGACAAGGGTCGGTGCCGCCTCACATGTCAGCGCCGATTCAAGTAAAAGCGCTACCTCAGGCGTCAGCGCCACTTCAAGCGTCAACGCCACTTCGAGCGTCGGCACCGTGACAAAGGTCGGTGCCGCCTCACATGTCAGTGCCAATTCAAGTATCAGCGCCACGTCGAGCGTCGGCGCCACTTCGAGCGTCGGCGCCACAACAAAGGTCGGCGCCGCCTCACATGTCAGCGCCAATTCAAGTATCAGCGCCACGTCGAGCGTCGACGCCACTTCGAGCGTTGGTGCCACTTCGAGCGTCGACGCCACAACAAAGGTCGGCGCCGCCTCACATGTCAGCGCCAATTCAAGTATCAGCGCTACTTCGAGCGTCGGCACCACTTCAAGTGTCGACGCCGCTGCAAGCGTCGGAACCACGTCACGTGTCGACACCACTGCAAGTGTCGGCGCCACTCCAAATACCAGCACCGATGCAGGGGTCCGCGCCGCCGCAAGGGTCGGCGTCGTTTCAAGCGCCAGCGCCGCTTCAAGGGCCACTGCAGTAATGACAGTTGAGAGAGTCGGCGTCACCGCAAGAGTCAGCGCCACTGCAAGGGTCACTGCAGAAATGTTATTCGAGAAGGGCTGCTACAGGAGTTTTCATCATGAAACAACAGTCTTTAAATGAACAACAGCACTAACACTTTACTTTCTTATACAGGTAGCCTAGTCGAGCAAGCAGGGCTCGAACAGGCGCGTTGGGACCTCCTGGGAGTTTTGGCTTGGCGGCTGAGGGACAAGGTATGTTGAGCAAGCTCAACCACTTAGCACTATAGGATTGAGAGAATACTAGTAGGAAGACCCAAAAGTCACTCGAGACTACGCATACTGCACATTTGGTCACAAGTGAAGTGAGCAGCCAAAGAGCTGGCTACTCACAATAAAAATAAACTCTTTATAAGAAAATGACTTTTCCAGAAGAGGGGGTCCTCGAGGTTCCTCCCAAGAAAAATAACACTTTTAGAGGGGAGGAGGCCTTAAGGTCTCCTCTCTCAAAGATTTGCAAAATTGCACCACAAGTTACCGTTTCAAAAGATAACTACCAAAATTTGCTATTTTATCTCCATTAGGGGACATATGTGCTTTTTGAGTTTTGGTCGGTGCCAGGTGGCGCCTGCAGAGGGGACAGGCAGGCTGCCTGCAGGTAGGGACAAATGGTACACTTCTGACATTGTTCCCCACCAACTCTCTCAATTTTGGCGCCCAAAATCTCCAGCTCACCCCTTACGCCCATGTATAAATAGACCTCTGGGCAAGGTCAAAAGGATAGACAAGAGAAATTGCACTGTTACTCTGCTAAAATATCACCAGACCTACCTGAGTATTCTCTCCCTGCTCATTCTCTTAGTGTTGAGTGCCTTGTTCCTTCACTCCCCACTGACAGCCATCACTCTCAGGTGTTTCCCTTGAGAAAATTGCTATTTTTGCTGTGAAAGTTCATCTTCTTGCAGGGAGTGAGTTGAAGCTTGAGTTCCATTGTTACCAGAAGGAGAAGTTTTCTTCAGAAGTTACACCAGGAGACCTTGAAGACTTGCATACATCGTCCATGGGAGTGGGTCACGCCTCACCCTTTCCAGTTATTCATAGACCCCAGTCTCACTACCCTCCTACAATCCTTATTTTCACATTTTTAGTAAACACATATAACGGTTCGTTTCTAACCTTGATTCGGTATTATTCCAACTTACCACATAACTCTCATGGCTTTATCCTCCCAATTATAAAATTCAGTAGGTATACACATTTGTCCCAAAGTAACTCTCTTACGTGTCTCTCTCTTTAAATCATAAATTCACCGACCCTTATGTAATTATCCCAAAATACAATCTTTGCCCGACATCAAGGGTCCCAAAATTTATTCACATGTCCTACTGGTCTTCCCTATCTCCCAAAACATTTTATTAAGGATGCCCAATAATTATTTCACAATAAATTGAACTTAACTAATCTAAAAAAGAGAAATAGGAGTCTTCCAGGAGGGGTCGATCAATCGAGGTCTGGGGCTCGATCGAGCGAACCTTCGATCGATCGAAGCTCTGGGCTCGATCGATTGATCAAGAAGGTATTGCGATTTCTGCAGATTTGCAGTTACGGGTTTCATCTTCTAACCTTCACTAATTCCATAATTATCATACCCAATCGACCCAAAATTCATACCACAAACGTTATATCATCATACCAGGTATTTCTAACGTAAAGCATGTAGATTTCTAACACCAATCATGGATTTATGGCCCAAAAATTTATATAATTATCAAGAACCCTAGAATTTTCATAAACAGAGTTCCAACTAGTATTTCCAGAACATTTCTTCTTATAAACATCATAATTTTGTGGGTAATTCCTCTACATGGCAAGGGTTTCCAGAATTATCAATTTATCCATCATTACATGCAATTTCCTAACTCATATCTTAGGTTTCTTCCATAAAAACTCATTCTAATTACTCCTAAACTAATATGAAAGATGCATCAACGAAATAAGCAAGATAAACACTTGCCTGGGATTTTTGGTGTTCTGATTTGCAGATGATTTTGGTGTGGTTGTGTTCCCCGTCGCACGATCTACGCGTTGGTAGTGGTGGCGGTGCAAACGGATGGATTTTTAGCCTTGGATTGCCTTGGAAGCTCTCTCCTTCCCTCTCCTATGGCCGTCACTTGTCTTTGGTTGTTTTAAACCTAGAAGTCAACCTTAGACATCTGATATATCCCTTGAATTTTCGTGGGTTTAATTACCCATAATTGCGAAATGTCCAAAACGCCCTCCCGGGGTACTAATTAGGCCTAAAAACGTCCCGAGACCCAAACTAAACCCCCGGGTACACTTTTCTGACTATCTCGACCCTTCCGGACGCGTTGGCGCACTCAAAACGACCATACGAACAACTTATAAAATATTCACTTTAATTTTTTACTATTTAGTCCCGACGCGACATGGGCGCGTCCCGACTCAAATTTCCAAAATTGTCATTTTATTCACTCGTGACATTCAATATAACCAATATTATATATTACTTTGCTCATTAGTAATATTCGACAAATTTCCCATAATTACTAACTTTCGTCACGTTAATAATCATAACATAATAAATTTCTGGATTTTATTAAATAATTAATTCACATTTAATTTAATAAATCCCCAAATTAATATAGCATAAAAATACGGGGTATTACATACTTCCCCCCTAATAACGGAATTTCATCCCAAAATTCGGAAAATAAGGCATACCTGGTAAGAATAATTCTGGATATCTCTCGCGCATATCTACCTCGCGCTCCCAAGTGGATTCCTCCACATTGTGGTGCTCCCACTGGACCTGTACAAGTGGAACTATCTTCGACCTCAATCTCCTCTCACTATAGTCTAGGATAGCCACTGGTCTCTCCTCATAAGAGCTGTCAGGCTGTAAGTCTATCTCATCTATCGCGATGTGAGTATGGGTAATATCATCCCGAAGATACCGCCTCAACGACGAGATGTGGAATACATCGTGAATGCGATGTAAATGCTCTGGTAGTCCCAATCTGTATGCTACCGGCCCAATCCTCTCGATAATGGAAAATGGTCCCACGTACCTCGGGGCCAATTTTCCTTTCTTCCCGAACCTCATCACTCCTTTCATAGGAGATACACGTAGTAACACTTTGTCCCCCACATTAAACTCTCGGAAGAACCGTTTCGCATCGGCGTAGCTCTTCTGCCTGTCCTGGGCTACTCGAATGCGACTCCTAATCATCTCAATCCTCGCGGAGGTCTCCTGAATCACCTCTGGTCCTAGCAACTTGTTATCCCCCACCTCGAGCCAACAAGCTGGGGAACGACAAGGCCTGCCATACAAAGCCTCAAATGGAGCCATGCCAATCGTGAACTAATAAGAGTTATTATAAGCAAACTCTACCAGTGGAAGGTGTGGCTCCCAACCTCCTCCAAAATTAAGAATACACATGCGTAGCATATCCTCCAACATTTGATTAGTACGCTTTGTCTGTCCATCAGTCTGTGGGTGGTAAGCTGAACTCAACCTCAACTCAGTACCCATAGCCTCCTGAAAGCTTTCCCAAAAACTTGACACGAAAATCTTGTCTCTATCTGACATAATATTCAGGGGCACCCCATGTAATCTGACAATCTCTATAATGAACAACTGAGCATACTGACCCGTGGTATAGTCTGTCCGCACCGGTAAAAAATGAGCCACCTTGGTCAAACAGTATACAATCACCCAGATAAAGTCGTGGCCCCGCTGTGATGTAGGAAACCCTGTAATAAAATCCATGGAAATACTCTCCCACATCCATGCGGGTACTTCCAATAGCTGAAGCAACTCTGACGGTTTCTGATGGTCCACCTTCACCAGCTGGCAGGTAGAACACTTGGACACAAACTCAGCAATGTCCTTCTTCATCCCACTCCCCCAGTATTATCTCCTCATATCCTAGTACATCTTATCTCCTCCAGGATGCACTGCAAATCGGGACCCGTGAGATTGTGTCATCACTGCATGACGCAATTCTGCCCCTTCTAGAACCACTAACCTCCCATTAATCCTCAAACCCCTATCAGAACTAACAGAATAGGACTCAGCACCCTCAGCTAAAAGTCGTACAATCTGCTCCTAGCAAAACGGGTCTGTGATCTGTGCCTGTATTACCCTCGTAACAATCTCGGGTGTGACTATCATAACAGATATGAAGGAACGGGCTACTGCGTCCTGGTGACCCAACTCCTTCCACTTATCTTTCCAGACATCCGCTACCTCATTCACCGGTCTACGAATCAACGCATCAGCAACTACGTTGGCCTTCCCCGGATGATATTGTATGTCAAACTGATAGTCCTTCACAAACTCTAACCATCTGCGCTGTCGCATATTCATCTCTCGCTGAGTGAATAGGTACTGCAGTGACTTGTGGTCTGTGAACAAACGGAACTTCTCCCCCAATAAATAGTGTCTCCATATCCTCAATGCAAAGACGACCGCTGCTAACTCCAGGTCGTGGGTGGGGTAATTCTTCTCATGCGGCTTAAGCTTGCGGGAGGCAAAAGCTATAGCCTTTTCTTCTTGCTGATGTACTCCCCCAAGTCCCCGTAAAGAGGCATCGGTGTAAACCAGGTACTCCACACCCGGCTTCGGTAAAGCAAGAACTGGTGCTGAAGTAAGCTTGTCTTTCAGCTCGTCGAAAGCCAATTGACAAGCATCATCCCAAACATATGGTATCCCTTTACGAGTCAGATTCGTCAATGGACACGCTATTTTGGAGAATTCCCGAATGAATCTCCTGTAGTATCCGGCTAACCCAAAGAAACTACGCACTTTCGTCGGTGTTGTGGGTTGTTCCCACTCCCTCACCGCTGACACTTTACTCGGGTCAACTGCTATCCCCTGTTCAGAAACAACATGCCCCAAGAACTGTACTTCTCGCAACCAGAATCCGCACTTCTCGTACTTAGCATACAACTGATGCTCTCGTAGAGTCTGAAGAACCTGCCTCAAATGCTCGGCGTGCTCCTCCTTGGAGTGTGAATATATCAAAATGTCATCTATAAAGACGATGACAAACTGATCCAAGAACTCTCTGAATACTCGGTTCATTAAGTCCATGAATACGGCTGGAGCATTTGTGAGACCAAATGGCATCACTCTGAACTCGTAAGACCCATATCTCGTCAAGAAAGAAGTTTTTGAAACATCTTTCTCTCTAATACGTAGCTGATGGTACCCCGACCTCAGATCTATCTTCGAAAAGAAAGTTTCTCCCCTCAGTTGGTCGAACAGATCATCGATTCGAGGCAACGGATACTTATTCCGTATCGTGACCTTGTTCAACTCCCGGTAGTCCACACACAACCTCAGTGAACCATCTCTCTTATTTACAAATAGAACTAGAGCGCCCCAAGGTGAGGTACTCCTGCGAATGAAGACCTGACCTAACAGTTGCTCTATCTGATCTCGTAACTCTCGTATCTCCGCCGGAGCCATACGGTATGGAGCGCGTGCTATCGGTCTAGTATCTGGCAATAAATCTATGACAAAGTCTATCTCTCGACTGGGTGGTAGGCCTGGTATTTTCTGAAACACATCGGAATACTCACGAACAACTGGAATCGAGTCTAACGGAATCACAACCTCCTTAGAGGTATCCTCCTCTATATAATACAAATGAGCGGTCGAACCTCCCTCTGGGCGAGGCATCGCCACTACAAACATCTCTTGCCCCGGAATGGCAAAAATAATGCTTCCACCGAAGCAATCAATCATGGCTCTATAAGCTGCGAGCCAATCCATACCGATGATAACATCATGCTCATGCATATCTAAGACTAACATGTCCGCAGGTAATACCAAACTACCAATCTCTACCCCCACTCCCCGACATATAAAGAAGATGAGCGACACTCCCCAGTGGTGAGTCTACACACATCACTGTGCTCTCTGTTGTGGCTAACAACCCTAAGGCCTTCGCAAAATACGTAGCTATAAAACAATGCGTCGCCCCAGTATTAAACAAAACCCGACCCATAGTACCATGGATAGGAAACATACCCTCAATCGCGGGTGGTGCCTGTGGAGCTGCTGCCTGGTGGACATTATAGACACGTCCGTACTGTAACTGCCCCTGCGGCACTGGAGCTGCTGGAACGGCTGGTAGGGCTGGCACCTGGGCTGGAGCTGGGAGGGCAGCCGAAAAAAGTGGTCTCTGTGGCTCATTACGGGCACCCTGCTGCTGTGGGCCCTATCTCCCTCCGGACAATCCTGGCGCCTATGGCCGTGTCTACCACACCCAAAACATCGGCCTTTGAAGTTTCCTCCCCTCTGACCTTGTTGACCATGGCCCTGCTGGCCGTTACTTCCCCGCCACTGGCCCTGCTGGCCCTGATGAACACGCTGTTGGCCCTGTTGGACCTGCTGCTGACCCTGCTGTCGGTGTTGGCCTTGCTGGCCCTGCTGACCCTGCCTATAACCCCCAAATCCCTGCCTAGAATCACCTGAACGGAATCGCTTAGCAGGGTCCCCCTGATGGGAACTCTGCTCGTGCTGACGAGTCTGTCCATGAGATGTTGCCCCACTAGCACTACTGACCCCGGTCCTCCCCTGCTGGCTGGACTCTCCTGCTTTCCTTCCCTGCAGATGGAAGCGGTGATCCTGGCAATGTAGTAACGCAGTATTGAGTACATCCGTGAAAGTACTCAGAGATAGATTCCCTATAAGATGCTGACGGATCCTCCAAGCTAACCCGTCCACAAACAACATAATTTTCTTACTCTCAGTAGGTGCCTCATCCGGCACTATGGTGAGAAGTCTCATGAACTCCTCCTCATACTCAACAACGGTAGAGTTCTCCTGTTTCAAATTCAGTAATTTCCACCTCATCTCAGTCTGCACGGCGGGTGGAAAGTACTTGCGGTCAAACCGCTCCCAGAACGACTGAATAGGGATCGTGTCCCTCTCCTCCAAGGTGGTAGTGGACTCCCACCATTGCAAAGCGGCCCCCACCAGCTTAAAGGAAGCCAACAACTGTTTTTGCACGTCGGTGCACTCATATATACGAAGATGCCGCTGGATGTCTTTCTTCCATTGGCTGACTGTGACGATATCTGGGCTACCAGAGAACTCAGGGGGATGCGCCTTCTGAAAAGCATCCCTAACCCTCTCCCATGCAGATGGAAGCTGTGTCGGTACTGGTGCCACTGCCGGAATCTGGGGTGGAGCCTGCTGAACCACCGCTAGAGCGGCATTCACCGCCTAAGCAACAATGGCGGCTACTTCATTAGCATTCATAGTGCCTTGTGCCGGAGCTGCTGGCTGCTCGGCCTGGGCACGCCTATCCTTCGGTGCACGTCTCGGAGGCATCTGAAACGTGAAGAAGTTTATTAGTCTACAGTCATTAACAAATCTCAAATAGCTGAAGACGTAAACTTGAAAGCAAGAATACAACCATCCTAAAATAGGGCTCTATAGCAAAAACGTAAAGCTGAAAGCAAAATAAGCCATACAGATCCTATGGACGCTAGAACCTAATGCTCTGATACCACCTGTGACACCCCGCCTAATTAAATACCGGGCGATCACTCTTTTATTAAATTAAAATCAAGGTGAACAGTTGGTTCATTCTTAGCATCACTGTCGTAAAAATAACTTTTCCAAATTTAACACCCTATTTAATTAAGCTAAGTGTCAAAACCATTTTTTTAACATTCCTTTCAAATTGTATTTTTAAAGAAAAACTTATTTATTTAATTATTAACCACATTTTTAATAAGTAAGAACCATACCACAATTATCCTGGAACATAATCCAATTGATTTAAACATTCAACATCCAAAATCCCAACATTTAAAACTTAATGTAAAACATACATGCTGAATAAATCCCAAAGTAACAGTACTAGAAATAACTGAATTACAAATGTCCCGACAAAACAAATAAATAGTGGAAAGGGCGACACATGCCCCAATAACTGAGAATCATAGAAGTGGAATCAAGTAAATGAAATCGTCTAAACAAGTGGCCTGCAACTCCCACCTAAGCTGCAGCACGTTCTTTCCAAGGGATCCTAAGCAAGACGCTCCTGTGGCTGGGCACCTGTAGTACATACATATATATACAAGAGAGAGAGAGAGAGAGAGAGAGATAGAGAGAGAGAAATGGGTCAGAGCCCGATAGTGTATATGATTTAAAAATTTGTTTAGCAAGTATTTAAATTGATACAGGCCAATGCAACAACATATTAGTGCGACACTCTCTTGAGAAATTCTCACCTATCTTCTAATGTGCACACCTATCGCACTAACCTTCCCAATGGTCTATCTCGTCATATATCACACTATCTTTCCCCAATGATTTAACTAATCTTAGGTTATTCGCAGGATATGAAACTGAACAATACAATTGTTTGAAAAGAAGATTTCAATTAGTATCCAAAATTCTCGTTTTAACTTTATTAATTTATAGAGTTTTCCAGTGTCATATTATACTTTCTCAAAACAAGTATTACAATTTGAGTCATCAACCATGTCTTACATATCAAATCACAGTAGGCAGTTCCAGAATTTCAGAATTTCATATATATATATTAACTACTCGTATAATATATATATTATAACAGCACCCCAAATAAAAACTATGGTGCGGGCATACTCTACTATCCAAACCCCGTATCACTCGTATTAAGGGGAATACAAATTCGGAATCACTCTCGAATTGTATTAACACATACACAAACAATATTGAGGCGAAGCATAGATTCCAAGTCTCTAAGAGGATGGCACATACCTGCGTCTCTTAGGACCGTCTGAACTATCACTTCGATAGCATGTACCAAGGATATCTATCTTCTAGGGTACAAGTCAATATCCCCCATAAAGGTCCCATCGAGATAAGACTGTCCCAGCGCGGTAACCTCAGGGATAGCAAGTAGCGTGGGTATGATTTCCACACATAGATAGTATATGCATACACAATCATATAACTATACTAATATTACCATATCAATATTAGGTATATCTCAAATCCCATAGTTACGACTTTTATCCTTATTTTCACATTTTTAGTAAACACATATAACGGTTCGTTTCTAACCTTGATTCGGTATTATTCCAACTTACCACATAACTCTCATGGCTTTATTCTCCCAATTATAAAATTCAGTAGGTATACACATTTGTCCCAAATTAAATCTCTTACGTGTCTCTCTCTTTAAATCATAAATTCACCGACCCTTATGTAATTATCCCAAAATACAATCTTTGCCAGATATCAAGGGTCCCAAAATTTATTCACATGTCCTACTGGTCTTCCCTATCTCCCAAAACATTTTATTAAGGATGCCCAAGAATTATTTCACAATATATTGAACTTAACTAATCAAAAAAAGAGAAATAGGAGTCTGCCAGGAGGGGTCGATCAATCGAGGTCTGGGGCTCGATCGAGCGAACCTTCGATCGATCGAAGCTCTAGGCTCGATCAATCGATCAAGCAGGTATTGCGATTTCTGCAGATTTGCAGTTACGGGTTTCATCTTCTAACCTTCATTAATTCCATAATTATCATACCCAATCGACCCAAAATTCACACCACAAACGTTATATCATCATACCAGGTATTTCTAACGTAAAGCATGTAGATTTCTAACACCAATCATGGATTTATGGCCCAAAAATTTATATAATTATCAAGAACCCTAGAATTTTCATAAACAGAGTTCCAACCAGTATTTCCAGAAAATTTCTTCTTATAAACATCATAATTTCATGGGTAATTCCTCTACATGGCAAGGGTTTCCAAAATTATCAATTTATCCATCACTACATGCAATTTCCTAACTCATATCTTAGGTTTCTTCCATAAAAACTCATTCTAATTACTCCTAAACTAATATGAAAGATGCATCAACGAAATAAGCAAGATAAACACTTGCCTGGAATTTTTGGTGTTCTGATTTGCAGATGATTTTGGTGTGGTTGCGTTCCCCGTCGCGCGATCTATGCGTTGGTAGTGTGGCGGTGCAAATGGATGGATTTTGAGTCTTGGATTGCCTTGGAAGTTCTCTCATTCCCTCTCCTATGGCCGTCACTTGTCTTTGGTTGTTCTAACCCTAAAAGACAACCTTAGACATCTGATATATCCATTGAATTTTCGTGGGTTTAATTATCCATAATTGTGAAATGTCCAAAACGCCCTCCCGGGGTACTAATTAAGCCTAAAAACGCCCCGAGACCCAAACTAAACCCCCGGGTACACTTTTCTGACTATCTCGACCCTTCCGGACGCGTTGGCGCACTCAAAACGACCATACGAACAACTTATAAAATATTCACTTTTATTTTTTACTATTTAGTCCCGACGCGACACTGGTGCGTCCAGACTCAAATTTCCAAAATTGTCATTTTATTCACTCGTGACATTCAATATAACCAATATTATATATTACTTTGCTCATTAGTAATATTCGACAAATTTTCCATAATTACTAACTTTCGTCACGTTAATAATCATAACATAATAAATTTCCGAATTTTATTAAATAATTAATTCACATTAAATTTAATAAATCCCCAAATTAATATAGCATAAAAATACGGGGTATTACAAAATGCAAAACATGAGTCAAAATAACTATTTTCTATGAAAAAATTTCTATATTAATCAAATACACCCTTAATATTTCCCATAACTCGTGTTTCGATGATTATTGAAATCACAATGAAAAGAAAAATGGATCCTCTCCAATACGCATTATTAATGCACTAAATTAGCATTCCAATTAAACTCAAAGTCAAAGGAGGACCACAAGCTCCGGCTCGGTGAAACATAAAGGATGATATTTTCACTTCTAATGTGAAAGAAAGAGCTTAGAGGACACCTCTCATCATTCACCTCTAATGTGACACTAATCCTCTAAAGAATTAAGATCATGTTTGACGGATAATATTTTCAATAATAATTTAGAGCACTTCTTAGTTTCATTTTTCGGTACCTAATTGTCTAAATTTGTCTAATATTGTTTGTCAAATTTGATTAAAATATAACATGAGCACGTTTTGGACATACAATAATCAATAAATTGATAATAGTTCATTTTTTTTTTATATAATCAACAAACTAAATTTCATGATAGTAAACAAGTGTTAATCTTGATCATCGATTAAATGTACATATCACGATAGCAAACTAAATTTGCATAATATTCTTATATTATGCAAAAATAAATGACTAAAGAATTTTTATTTAGGACAGAAAAAGTATGTACTTACTTATGTTTTAGAACACCACCAAGTATTTTATGTCGGCAAAAGAAGACCATCAGAGTGTACGTATTTCATTATTTTGGGTCAAATTTCATAGATAAACTTTACAACATTCAAACGATGTCTTCCATACAAGTTATCCCTAGATGCTTTATTAAAAAACAACGGATAAATTTGCTTTTAAAAAATAAAAATAATGGAAATATATAAAAAGGCACAATCATAGACACCTTAACCTTTTTCGATGACATGCTTGCTTCAAAGAAGCTAAAAGGGATATTGAGATGCCTTAAAACCAAGTACGCATCAACTTTTATTAATTGCTTTATTCTCCCATCAATAGATGCATTGCATACACAACCACAAAAGAATATTAAACCCCATTAAGTATCCTTCAAAAGGGCAAAATATTACTTCCATGCACAAACAACTTTGCCTTAAGAATGTTCTATTAGCACAACATGTAATCCTAAATTAAAGGAAAACACAAAGGAAACATGCATGTCTGCTTTCAATGAGAGATGTACTATGCTTATATTTGAAATTTTGCATGTTCCTGTACGGTCCAATTATAACATGTAAAATATATAAAAAAATAATATACATTATTCTAAATTTTAAAATAAAAACATACAGAACAATTTCAACAGTTGGCAAATTTACAAATTCTTAAATAAGTGGTACACTTGACACAAAAATGCACGTGCCACACATAAAGATAGCTTGGCTTTTATTTATGGATTTGTTAGGTTCTCATCTCATGTATTTTTAAAATTATAGTAAGTCTCATAACCACTCTTCA
This sequence comes from Sambucus nigra, assembly GCA_949130495.1. Taxonomy (NCBI): domain Eukaryota; kingdom Viridiplantae; phylum Streptophyta; class Magnoliopsida; order Dipsacales; family Adoxaceae; genus Sambucus; species Sambucus nigra. Next base: position 602,008,211 of record OX422212.1, on the reverse strand, counting down.
TAAATAAGTGATACTCTTCATTTTTGTAGATAATGACACTCGTCTCATACTGGTTATAATAGGATCAATAATTAAAAAAAATAAAAAATAGAGGAATGATTATAAATGAATCTTACAAAATGGAACTAAATACTTAAAATACGTCTAAAAAATTGCCAAAAAAGGCTTTACCAAAGTTTTTTTTCATTTATTTTACCAATGGTAAAAAACTAAGTTAAAAGTATTAAAGGGGGACAGTTTTCAACTTTCATTATCTGGAATACTGAAGTTAAAAAAAAGTCACTAAAAGTAAATAATAGAATAATAATCATAAAAAGTTTCAACAACCGTGTGATGTTATTGGTAAAAAAATCCTTCAAAAACACTAATAACAACCTTTTAAACAATTGATAACTTTAAAATGGTCATTTTAACTTGACACATACCGAAAATGCCTAATTTGACATACCCCTTGTTTTCATAATCCTTAAATTTTGCCTCGTGCATGGGGCGTTTAAAGATTAATTTTCATAATAAACAAAAGGTGAAAATGCACAAATTTCAAGAATGGAGGGTAAGTCAAATTAGGTATGAATATTAGGGTGTATAATAAAAAAAGTCCCGAAATAAAAATCCAGAAAAATAATTTATTAGTTTTTTTCACTACTAGAATATATTCACAAAGCGCATTTATTTATAAGGACTAATTCATTTTAAACAAAATGTATTCACCACTTAAAACATGACAAATAAGAGCAAGTGTTAGATAAAGTAATGTCTCTGGGTGCTTTATTAGACAACGGTAACTGCGCAATCATAGGCAGCTTAACTTTTTAATGATGATATGTTTGCTTAACAGAGGCTAAAAGGGTCTTGTTGAGAAAGCCACCAAATACGCAACAAGTTTTCAGTCTTTTATAGATTGCTTTTTGTTGCAATACATACACAAGAAGAAAAGCATATCAACCTCATTAAGTATCCCTTAAGAAGGATAAAATGTTACTTTCATAGACAAACAGCTTTTCTTTAAGAATGTTATAGGCAGAGTATCTATCCAAAATAAGCGTCTGTTTAGTTCTCTATTTTGAAAAATCGATTTAAACGCTGTTTTTAAATACAATTTTAAAATTTAATTTTTTGTGTTTATAATTATTAGTGTGTGTTTTGTAAACTTCTTTTTAAATACAATTTTTTAAAAATTTGACAAAATTGACAAACATGTATATTTATATTATACATATATGTGTATATATATAAACACATACATAAAACTGCCATACGTACATGATACATGAATGTATATATATATATATATATACATACACGCATACATGCATAATAAATTATATACATGTATATTTAATATCATGTATTTTTATATATATTTAATGAGGTATGTTGGGAAGTTTAAATACACACACACACACATATATGTGTGCGTGTGTGTAATGATACTGCATGTATACTTCACAATAAAGATATATACATATATGAATTGATAATATTTTTTAATACATATGTAGTATATGTATATTTTATATTATTCAATACATTAATAATACATGTATAAAACTATATATAAGTATCATGTATCTATTCATATTATTATTTAACATATGGATCTTAGTATATCATATAATTTAATAATATATATATATATACACATAATTTTTTTTTGCGTGTACATATATATTTTTTATTTATAAGAATGGCACATATATTAATGTATTATGTATGTATATTATATATTAAGGAATAAATGCATTAAAATATTAAGAATGAATAATTCTGAGTTGAAAAATAAAGAACAGAAGTTATAAAACACCATTTTTCTGTTTTACGAAAAACTTGATTATAATACAGAAATATTATAATTTAGTGTTTAAAAACAGGTTGCCAAACACAAATTTTTACCAGAATTGTATTTAAACACAGAAAACAGAATTATAGTTGCAAACCAAACATGCCCTAAATGTTCTAGCCAAGGTACCAAGCATATTATCAGAGACGAAACCACATTGTTGCCAAAGGGGGCCATGCCCCTCGTTCCATTTGCTTCGGAGTAAAATATATTATAATATGATGAAAAATAATATGCTGAAATGCGTTTTTATCTATTTAGTACTGTTCTAAAAAATTCGCCTAGGGTTAAGGCTTGGGAGAAACGTCTCGCCTTAAGTTTTTTACGCCTTATTCTTGATAAAATCCTTAATGCGCACTTTTTTCTAAAAATAATAATGCTTTAGTAAACGATATTGCTTTTTAAAGAATTTTTTTACTAAACGGACCATTATCTCATCCAAAATAATCAAATAGTATTTTAATTTGCATATATTCAAACATATTTTTATGATATATACAATTTTAGTATTTTAATACCCTTGTTATGGTTAAAAAATCTTAAAATATATTAAGAAGGCCTAAACGCTTTTTCACCCCTAAGACCCGCCTAGGCTTCTAACGCTTAAGGCTTGGCTTCCATACCTCGATCACGCCCCGCGTTTTTTAGAACCTTGCTGTTTAGAATTAATTTTGTTTTAATTATAGGGTGTGCACTTATTCATAATGTCAATTTAATAAAAATTTAATTTTAAATATATAAAAAATAATTCACCATTTTACTTTTCATCATGGTTAAAAGTATTTCATTCCAAATTAAACAAACCTAGGAATTTCAAAATCTTGATAAGTTTAGTGGCTCCTAATAGTTAACAAGTTAAATTTTATAATTTAAAATATTATGGCAATTTGAATGATGGTATGTTAACCCTCTAAAAAGTTTCATTATATATACATGTGTGCAATATATATATATATATATATATATATATGTGTGTGTTATGTAACAATTTCTATGAGGTGTTTCAAGTAATTTTAATTTTACTTTCTAGGTTTTATGAATTTATATACCACTTGTAAATTGTTACAACAACTTATTATTTTGTTGTAAATTTATTAGTAATCGTTAATCTAATTAAATTTAGAGGTGGTAATTTAAATATGTTATACAAGAACTTGTACAAAATCATATATAATTATAAAAATAAATTTGTCCCTTTTTCTACACAGTAAGCAATTAAACATGATTATTTGTGTCATATTTTGATTAATTCTCATACAAAATTTATCGGAGTTTATTATTTTTGTTTGCTGATCATTTCATTTTTTTGTTTGTAAAAAAAGGACCAATCTTAACCTACTAACTTCGTAGGTATTGCATTCGAGTCGGGTTAATATACTAGTTAAAAATATTTTTTCCTAATTAAATTCAATTCATCATATAGTACTAAAATCGAGATATAATCAAAAGCCAAAATTAATCATCTACCAAACTGAACAAAAAGAAATCAACTAAAATTGATTCAGTCAACCAACCATAATGGCTCAATATATTTTAAATCAACCGTATCCGTCCGGTCCCCCACTAAGTTTAATTCCTGATTGTATCCCTGCATATTATTTTTCAAGAGAGAGGTGTTATGCTCCTCTTTGCATTTTGTATGTACGATCCAATTATAACATATAAATGCATGGAAACAATATACTTGTGCTCAATTTTATGTATATTTCATAACTTTTTTATTTTTTTACTCTACCCCATGGGATATTAACATAATTATAATGATTAGAAGTTCAAAATTAAACAAACCCCCCACATGCGAAGAATAATGAATAATGAACAAATAAGTTGATGAACATGTGTGGGCAGTTGAGAGGGGAAGGGGCAAGTTTAATTTATAAACTAGAGGGTACGTCTAATTATAAGGTAATCTCATAGGGAAAAAAATATCTTTTTTAAATGAAATTTTCTTGATAAATTAACAAAATATAGACATTCCGATCATCTCAAGTGTTGAGCAAATGTACAAGTTCTTAAATAAGTAGTACAATAATCACAAAAGTATAAGCGTGACGGTCAAAATATTATCTTTTTAACGTATATTCATCAATTCTTATAATTGTTCATTAATGAATTAAATTGACAAAATAAGTTAAAGCATGAATTAATAATACACAAAAATACAACTCAGATTTTATCTTTAAATTTTATCCGTGTATGGAGAAATAAAAAATACGCTTTAAACCAACCTAAGTAATTGCAAATCCAAAATTGACCGGATGGTAGAAACTGTTAATGAAAACTAGAATGCAAACCCCGTGTTGTGGGATCGTTTTTTAACGAAATTGTTAAAATATAAACTAAAAATGTAAAGAAAAAAGTTTGTGAAATCTTAAAAAATAAGTGTATTTGACAAAATATGTATTTATGTTAGGAAACTACAACTAGAAATGAATGACTTTACTTTTAAATATAACGCGTAGATAACATTTGTATGGCCCTATTCACTCCAAACCAAACCTTATTAAGTCAAAAGCAAATCATATTCCAACTATTTTGGCAGTATTGTTTTAAAAAAATTATAACTATTCCAAATAATCCTTGTAGCTAATGGGTGAAGTTTGGCGGAGATTTACGTAGGTCATATTATATTTTTACTTGTGAGAATCATAACCTATTTTTAAAATAGGTTAACCCAAATAACATGAAATAAAAAGAGAAAAAGAGACAACTGATCCAAATAATTGACCCAATTTTATTTCCATGAAATAAAAAGAGAAAAAATTACAAAAGTAAACCAAAAACAAAGAACGTGAAGACCAATAGTGAAGCCAAGCTTAGATTTGAGTTTTTCAAATTCGGAAGTTAAAGACTCATTCATTCATTTAAACCACTTTTCTTTTATTCTACCTAACTATCCTTTTGACGAATAATAAGGATATATATATATATATATATATATATATATATATATATATATATATATATATATATATATATATATATATGAGAAGGCTCACCTACATCGTGGATTATATATCATCCGTACATCACACCTAGTTGTAGGTCCTAAAAAAAAAATTCTCAATTTTTTTATTTTTTCCTTTAAATTAACCTTCCAATAAACCCATGTTCAAAAAATTAAATCAAAATACATTTTGTAGCTATTTTTAAAAAAATCCACAAAAAACTGCTCAAAATACCTTATTTATAAAGGTCTATGCCAGCAGTTTTTTGTGAATTTTTTAAAAATATCTATCAAATGTATTTGACCTAATTTTTTGAATATGAATTGATTAGAAGGTTAATTTCAAGAGAAAAATAAAAAATTTGGAGAAAATCTTGCATACGACCTAGAAATAGGTGTCATGTATAGCGTGATGTATACATTATGATGTAGATGAACCTTTCTCTCTCTCTCTCTCTCTCTCTCTCTCTCTCTCTCTCCATATATATATATATATATATGGAGAGAGAGAGAGAGAGAGAGAGAGAGAGAATGTATATATTTTTTAAAAGATTTCTCTCTCTCTCTCTCTCTCTCTCCATATATATATATATATATATATATATAGGAGAAGGTTCATCTACATCATGGACTATATATCATCCGTACATCACACCTAGTTGTAGGCCCTAAAAAAAAATTTCCCAAATTTTTTATTTTTTCCTTGAAATTAACCTTCCAATAAACCCATGTTCAAAAAATTATATCAAAATACATTTTGTAGCTATTTTAAAAAAAATCCACAAAAAACTGCTCAAAATACCTTATTTATAAGGGTCTACGCAAGCAGTTTTTTGTGGATTTTTAAAAATATCTGTCAAATGCATTTTGACCTAATTTTTTGAATATGAATTGATTAGAAGGTTAATTTCAAGAGAAAAATAAAAAATTTGGAGAAAATCTTTCATAGGACCTAGAAATAGGTGTCATGTATAGCGTGATGTATACATCATGATGTAGATGAATCTTTCTCTCTCTCTCTCTCTCTCTCTCTCTTTCTCTCTCTCTCTCTCTCTCTCTCTCTCTCTCTCTCTATATATATATATATATATATATATATTGAAGCTTGAGAGGTTCCTTATCTTCACGAGGCCTTTTCTGGTCAACACTCTTGTGGTTCGCTTGTGGATGGCTCATGACTCACAATCATTCCATACTCACTATATAAAGGGAGCAATTTAAAAATATACTAAACCAAGCAAATGTATATAAATAATTCCAGAATGTCACGAAAACGAAACTATAAAGTAAAGACCCAAAAAAATCAAAACTTACTAACTTGGGTACTTCCTTTTAATAGATCTAAGGTTAATGCTACCCCAAAAAGTGAAAGCGGGCTCCGGGTATATACATGGATAGATGGTATGGTAATCGTAAATCGACTCCAATTGGTTTTCATATATGTCTACTGCAAACATAACACCCTTCCCCATAATAATACTATTCGTTTATAAGTTTTTTTCTTTTTTTGGGGAAGCATTTGAAATACTAAAGAGAGTTGGATGGGTTTTAAATTTCAAGACGAGCAATTCTACATGTACAACCATTTCAAACCACATTGCTTACGTGGCATGCGGTGATTGGTTAATGCCGCTGGCGCGTACCCACATCCATAAGGAATTAACCAATCACGGTAAGCCACGTGTGTAATGCGGTTTCAAGGCAGTTTCAATTTGGTACACTTAGAATTTTTCTTTCAAGACAGGGATAAAGGAGATGAATCGGTAGGAGTTTATAAGTTTTTTTCTTTTTTATTTGGGCAACTTCTGAATTACTAAAGAGATATGTATTAGGTGACAGTTTTTTTTCTACATTTTGAAACATTTGAATCACTTGAAAGATATATTAAATGAGGTGTAAACGTGGAACTTTAGTAAGGTTTTAAGAATTTTAAGGCTACAATTTTATATATATGCATAAATTTCATAAGATTTCAAGGAAAAAAGCTTTAACAATGTATTTTTAACCAATGGTAATGAATATAGCTAGGCGAATTTTTTTTAACCCCCTCTTCCTAAAGTACTAACGGTCAAAAGAAATATTTAGAAGTATGTACTAAAAGAAATACCATAACAAACTTTCAGTGACATGTTTTGTTATCAGTAAATTTTCATCATTAAAAACACTAACGACAACGTTTTTGAAGCACCAATAAATAAAATTATAGAAAAACACTTTGATTGACATTTTGTTACTACTAACAATGTAAACGTAAAGCGTATTTAGTTATAGAAGGATGTTCAACATCTTCCAACACATTCCCAAAATGAATTAAGTGCTAAAAGAACCATAGGTTAAATGTACTTAAATTTATATAAACAAGATAGACGATAAAAATACAAAATACTAAATAGTGAGAGTGTTCATCTCGACGGTAGCCACCTAAATAAAAATCAATTCCCTAATTTAATAAAAATTATTAATTTATTATTGTGATAAAATATTTTACCAAATTTTAGAATTTTCACATTTTATCAAATTATTTCAGACAACAATAAAAGATGGGTGTTGATGTAAAAAATTAGATCACTCTAATAATTCAATCACAGATAAATAAATGAGATAAAGAATTTTAAAGTGGTTCAGCCTTATAAGAATGGCATACGTCCACTGTTGCTTTATTGCTGAGTGTTTGGGAATTCTCGATTTGTGAATTCTATCAAGAAATTCCGTTCTGGATTTCAGGTCCAGGTCCCTTTTACAATGAGGATTGTACAACGTATTTATAGCCCTGAGGCTGTCATGTGAAAGGGTAATATATTAAATGATAAACATATGAAAGGTTAATACATTTAATGCCCTCCTTGCGTGTGCGTCTGAATGATAAGCATTTAATGAATCAGTTGAACTATTGGTATCCTGCTTCGAGGTGCAGCTCGGACCGCCTAAGCTTCTCGGTATTCAAGAGTTCCTCGGAGAGGCATTGTTCCTCGGAGCTTGTGAGTTCCTTGGGGAACTAGTCTTCCTCATTGTAGTCTTGTTCCTCGGAGCGAGTGGGTTCCTCGGAAGTTTTTGTTGTTGCCATGTAGATAGCCACGTGTCTTCATATGATTGGTCCATATCAACAGATTAATTTTGGTATCAACAGAAGCCCCCAATGTTTCATAGTTCGAAATTTGAGGAGTATGGAACATTCTTTCTCGGAATATGGTAGCTTTAAATAGTCTTCCTGATTTTTGGGAGCGTTTCCCTTATATTTATTTCTCCTTCCCAATTCGTAGAATCATGCTTTTTTGGACTTTTCTGCGTGCTTCGATTCCCACGTCACTTTTCTTCTTCTTAGCCGCTGTTGTCCGCTTTGATTCCCGCTCCACTTTTCCTCTTTTTAACCGCTATTGTTCGCTTTGATTCCCGCGCTACTTTTCATCTTTTTAGCCGCCGGTAACGTAATCGTCCTTTTTTGTAATCATTACTTCACCATTTCCCAAGGCAAGGTATTTAAACTTCACAGACGCTCCCATCGTCTTCTACCTTTCAAATTTTCATCTTCGAGTTTTACGTCGTCTCTTCCTACTCTCTTGTGCGTTCATCTTTTCCGTCGTTCGTTGTCAACAGCTCTACTTTTTTTCTGTAAGATCTTCTTCTTTCTTCTTCATTTCTTTTATTCATCATCATGGTTTACTCTATTGAGTCTCTCGAAAAGTTTCGCTCTGATTTTTCCATTCCCTCTTGGGTTGTCTTGGAAGAGCTTTCTGAGCCTTCTGATTATTTCAATTCGGCTGAGGGACATTGGTTCCCCAGCCTTTTTATTGCTGAGTGTGGATTTTCTTTTCCACCAAATCCCTTGTGTTTGGAATTCTGTCATTATTTTGACGTCGTTCCTGCGAGAATAGCCCCCAACACATGGAGAATAGTTAATGGGGTGCATAAATTAAATCAAGTCCATGGATCTCGCATAGGAATTCCAGAAATCATGTACTGCTATAGATGGGCAGTTAATGATAATATTTTGTATTTAAAGACTAGATTTTTAAATAGAGCCTTAGTAGTCAATCTCCCTGATGCTAATAGGGATTATTTTGAACACGGGGTTGTCATAAAAAATTGGCAACACCCTCCATTAGCTGGAGATGAGGTTTACCAGGGTCCCAGATGCCCTCCTTATGGCAATGGGATAGGTTATTTTCATTTTATTTTATTTTGAAATCATGTTTCTTTTGTGTTTAATAAAATGTGCCACTGATAACAGTGTTTATTTATTTACAGTCGATAGTAAGAGAAGGTGCCCAAAAGAAGCAGATATCAATATAAGGCATTTGAAACTTATCTGGAGTCTGCATCAAAGTGTTGCCGACGAGCACATTAGATCAGCTTCGTATCTTCTCCAGTACAAGAGTTACACCACTTCTTTCACTGCTCGTCCAGTGATAAGTGAATCAGAGCCAGTACCAGCTTCCACCAGCTCATCGCCTGAATCTCATATTCCTTTAAGTGAAAGGATGAAGAAGAGAAGACCTCCTGCTCTGTTTGAGAAGACTGCCTTTGGTTCTGGGGAGGCAAAAAGGAGTAGGATTGATGTCCCAAAGGAGGGGACGAAGAAGAATGATGCAGCTCCTCCAGTTGCTTCTGCTAAAGTTGCCGAGAAGGTTGTTGAGAAGCCCGTAGTGGCTCCGAGCAGGTTTGCTGCTCCTGGAGAGGTGATTGTGATATCACCGACCAAGGGTCCTTCCTTGGTTGAATCTGTACCTGTTCCCCCGAGGAGTTTAAAGAAGAGCTCCTCGGTGAATTTGGCTGATACTATCACTCAGTCCCCAGCTGTTGGGACTGGAGTTCCCACTTTTGTTCCCCCGAGCTCTGACATGAGCTCGGTAAAGTCCTGGATCATTCTCGAGATCCAAGATACTGATGAAAACCTTACTCAGGATATGGTTACCTCACTAGCTGCTCGTCACCTTGCTTCTGTAAGTCTCTTTACTTAGAATTTTTCATATTTCCTTTGGCATTTCTGCTTCTAACTTGTTTTCTTTTTCTGTTCACAGTTGACGAGCTGCTTCAATATAATCTTGAGGAAGGATGAAGCAATTAAGGCTTCTTGCTCCTCGTCTAGTGTGGAGGGAGCTCTAGAAGAAGCTACCAAGTCTCTGGCATATTCTCACCAGAAATATGCTGATGACAGAGCCGTCTGGGAGAAGAAACTTGCCTCCTCCGAGCAAGAAAAAGCTCGGGCTGTTGATGCCTCCAGGGAGTTGGAGAAGAAAAAGAATGCCCTGGAGAAGGTAAATGAAGAGCTTGAAGAGAAGCTCAAAGCTGCTGGAGAGCTTGAAGATAAGCTCAGAGTTGCTGAGGAAAGGTTGGGCCAGCTTCAAGAAGTAGGTCGGCAGAGGGAGGAAGCAGAAAATAAATTGAAGGCTACTGAGAATCTGTTGTCCGAGAAACTTTCCTCGGAGAAGCTGAAGAGAAAAGCTGTTGTGAAGAAGTCCTTCAGCTCTGGCTGGGACAAGGGGTGGGCTGCCATGGTGTCTCAAGTAGACTATGGCAGTCTTAAATACTTTAGGGATAGATAGGTTGCTGCCCTTCAGGAAATGAAGGTCGACGAGTCTTCCGAGCTCTTCCAGAGACATATCCCTGGTCCCCCCCAACTCCAAAAGAATTAGAAGAGGACGAAGCTACCTCTGAAGAGTCTTCGATGGTGATGGGAGATCATGCCCTATCCATTCAACCAACTGCCGAGGAAGATCAGCAAATTGTTTCCTCTTCTGAGCAATTGCCTCCTCTCCCTGAGCAACTATCCCTTCCTTCCGAGCAACCTACCTCTTCATCCCAGCCTCTCGAGAAGGTTTTGTGAGATAAGGAAAAGGTGTAGTGTTGTTCGGGTTTCTCTTTATTTTCTTTCTCTTTATCAAATGTAACTCAGAAGATGTAACTCTGAATTATGATCTAATAAAACTTGAACTTTTTGCATACTGTTGTTTATCTTTCGTTCATACTCTGGTTATTCTTCTTATTGATGATTGCTCTTCTTTCTCTGCTAGTTTCTGGCTAGGATGGAATTGCTATCTGCTCATGACACAAAGTTGCTGCAATAATGTAATGAGTACTTTAAGGCTAGTCACACAGACTTGAGTGCTGCACAAGTTACAGACATCCTTAGTCATGATGCTTCAAAACATGCAGTTGAAGCACATCAGTACCTGAAGTGTCTACTTAACCGAGCAGTGGCCAATAATGTGGCTTACTATGACATGATCGAGGATCTCCAGTGTACCCTCTAAGACCTTCAGAATCAATACAAGTATTCAACTGCCTTATTTCATGAGGGGTACGAAAAGAAGTACAAGCTGATCATGGCTGACAAGGGCTACGAGAAGCTTTTTGCTGGGTATGATCTGAGGGAGAGAACTTTGAAGGGTAAGGTAGAGGAATGCAGAAAGATTGCCAAGTTGCTGGAGCAAGAGAACAACAACTTGCAAAAAGAGCTATCACAATTGAAGTCTGCAGCCTCTACTTCCAGTGCCTTGATTCCAGTGACCGACGAGGGATTCTCGTTCTTAGAGGTTGAGAATGCCAAGTTGAGGGACGAGTTGGAGACTTTGAAGAGTTCAGGCACCTCTACATCTTCTCGTGGTCGAGCTAGAGCTCCTCGGGGACGAGAAAGAGCATCTCGGGTTCTTGTCGAGGAACAGAGAACTCAATCTGCGTTAGAGAACAAGGCTTTCCAATTAATGGCGAAGAACCAGGCTTTGTCTGATATGTCAAAGAATATTAGGGACCTGGAAAAACAAATCTCTCCGCAGAAGTCAATCTTGGAGAATAAGGAGCTTTTCATCAATAATCTCCACGAGCAGTTAAAAAGGCTAACATATCAATTCCACAAACAGCCCAGGGAGTTCTGGATGGTTGGATACAACGAAGCACTATTCCACTTAGACGATCGTATCCAGAATGCCAACAATGAGGGCTACAAGCAAGGCTGGCTGAATGCCTTAGGTGTGTTGAAGCTCGAAAAAGGTCATTATATGTGGGACTACCATGATCCCGCGTTGCTCGACTTGCCTATGCCACCATACAATTTGGACATGGATTGGATCCCTGCTCGGGCCATTCCTCGGAGCTTAATTTCAAAGTATCTCGGTGACTACAGTTTACATTCTCAAATCGAAGTATCTCGTCCCGAGCATCTTTTAGATCGACCATCCGTGATGAATACAAGGATGTTGAAAGATCTTAATTTCATCAATTCTCCTATGTCTTTAAATGATCCGCCTGCTGGCGAGGAACCTGTGTCAAAAGCAGAGGGGAAGAGACCAGTAGAATAGGAATTTTTGACGTAATAGTTAGTACACATGTCAATGTAACTGTAACTTCATTATCGATGTAATTTATTTTGAATTCAATGAAAGACTTTCATTTTTGTTTGCAAATCTTGATTGCTATTGTCTTGTATTTATCAAACACACCAATACTATTGCTCGATCACTTAATAATAAAGTAATGAGTATAAAAATGTTGTTTAAAATGTTTCCAACCAACCAAGGTTGTTAGATTCTCCATGTCGACCAACTACAGTTAGTGGGTTTTTATCCCCGGCCAGCTATAGTTAGTCTTTTTGAAATAATTTTACCTATAAAAAGTTTCCGACCAACCAAGATCGGTAAATTTTGCTTGTCGATTAACTACAGATGGTGGGTTTTTATCTCCGACCAGCCATAGTTAGTAGACTCTTATCTTAAATGTTTCCGACCAACCAAGGTCGGTAAATTTTCTTTGTCGACCAACTACAGTTGGTAGGTTTTTATCCCCGACCATCCATAGTTTCTGGAATAATCTTACCTCCCGACCAACATAAGTTGGCATTTGCAAGAATATTTTGTTTCCTAGCCAAACAGGTTGGTATTTTTAGGAATATTTCGTTTCCTAGACAAACAGGTTGGCATTTTTAGGAATATTTTGTTTCCTAGCCAAACAGGTTGGCATTTTTAGGAATATTTCGTTTTCTAGCCAAACAGGTTGGAATTTTTAGGAATATTTCGTTTCCTAGCCAAACAGGTTGGCATTTTTAGGAATATTTCATTTCCTAGCCAAACAGGTTGGCATTTTTAGGAATATTTTGTTTCCTAACCAACCGAAGATGGCATTTTTAGGAATATTTTGTTTCCTAACCAACCGAAGTTGGCATTTTTAGGAATATTTTGTTTCCTAACCAACCGAGGTTGGCATTTTTAGGAATATTTTGCTGCTGAGCAGTCTGAGATTTACCGAGTTTTACCGAGTAGTGTGTAGCACTAGTATTCCCCAAAAAATTCTCAATAAAAGGAGAGACTTTAGCAGAAAATCTTCATTTTATTCATACTGATGGAACTGTGTTACATATACATCATTGATAATACTTGCGTAGGTGCTCTGCGTTCCATGCATTCTTGAACTCCTCCCCCTCTAGAGTTGCTATTCGATAAGTTCCTGATCGAACAACTTCTGTAACTCGGTATGGTCCATGTCAGTTTGCTTCTAGCTTATTGTGCTTTTGAATTACTTTCTTCAGCACATAGTCTCCTTCTTTCAGGTCGCATTTCTTCACCCTTCTGTTGTAGAACAAAGTTGTTCGCTGCTGGTAAGCAGCATTTCTAATGGTTGCTTCTTCTCTAACTTCCTCGAGCATGTCTAAATCCAGTCTTCTCATTAAGTCACTGACAGGGGAATTGAAATTCAGTACCCTGTGTGTTGGAAGGCCCAACTCGGCAGGTATGACAGCTTCACTTCCAAACGCCAGCATGTATGGTGATTCTCTAGTTGCTACTCGGGGAGTAGTTCGGTAAGCCCAAAGTACTGATTGTAACTCGTTGATCGAGTTCGCTTTTGCATCATCCAATTTTTTCTTCAATCCATTTAGCAACGTCCTGTTTGTCACTTCAGTTTGTCCATTGCTTTGAGGATGGCTTGGTGCTGAGTGGACCTTCAAAATATTTGATTGATGACAATAGGCGGCAAACTCCTCGTAATCAAATTGTGTTCCATGGTCTGTGATGAAGGCATGAGGTAGACCGCATCGACAAATGATGTTCTTCCAAACAAATTGGTACACCTTCTCGTACGTCATGTCAATGAGTGGCTCGGCTTCTACCCATTTAGTAAAATAATCCACTGCGACGACGAGGTACTTGAACCTTCCTCGAGTCGTTGGTAGTGGCCCAACCAAGTCTATTCCCCACATGGCAAATGGCCAAGGGGAAGTTATGGGTGTCAACAATGCTTGTGGAGTTCTTCGGATGGAGGAAAAGCGCTGGCACTTTTCACACTTCTTGGCGTAGGCTATGCAATCAGCCCTCATCGTCGTCCAGTAGTATCCTTGTGTCATTATCCTTTGTAAAAGCGTCTGAACTGCTACATGTGCTCCACAAGACCCTTCGTGGATCTCTTCAATTAATTCTTTCACCTCAGAGGGGTGTACACATCTCTGCAAACCTGCCATAATTCCTCGTCTATATAAAACACCATTAGTTAATACATACCGAGCAACTTTAAACTTTAATTTTTTGGCAGCGAGCTTGTCAATTGGCAATTCTCCCTCCTCGATATACGCCCTGATGGAATCCATCCAAGATGATCCTAAATCAAGGGTGATGAAGTTCATCGTCAGATCTTCATCTATGCTCCGACCAGCTAACACTTCAATTGGGATTGTTCGTCGTAGCTCGGTGCGAGTAGCGGATGCTAGTCGAGCTAGGGCGTATGCTCTCGCATTCTCCATTCTTGGTATTCTGACCAGCTGAATAGCGGCAAATTTTGACACCAGCTCCTTTGCCTTTGCATAATATCTGATCATTAATTCTCCTCTAACTGTATATATTCCCATCATTTGGTTTATGATCAATTGAGAATCACTGAAAACAATAACTTGTTGCGCCTCCATAATTTTGCGAAACCAAGTCCTGCAATCATGGCCTCATACTCAGCCTCATTGTTGGAAGCTTTGAATTGGAAAGGCAAGGCGTATTCCATATCGAGATCATCCGGAGTGCTCAGAACTATCCCCGCGCCACATCCTGCAGAGCAAGATGAGTTATCTACATATAGTCTCCATATAGGTAACTCGTCTTCAAATTTCTGATCAGTTAGAGTTCCTCGGTGAAATATTTGTTCCTTCCTTTCCTCCTCGGATTTTTCTTGGTCTTCGTTGATCATTTCTTCTTGCCCCTTTACCAATCGGAGTTGGTCTGAGCCCGAAGTCAATGATCTTCTAACATCCACTTGCCCTTTTACCAACCGGATTTGGTCTGAGCTAGTGTCTGTTGATCCTGTAACATCCACAGGTTGATCAGCGAGAAACTTTTGTTTCTCATCCGGAGTCCTCACAACTATCTCTGCGTCACATCCTGTAACATCCACACGCCCTTTTACCAATCGGAATTGGTCTGAGCCTGTGTTTGTTGATCCTGTAACATCCACAGGTTGATCAACGAGCAACTTTTATTCCTCAGAGATATCAGGATAGGTGAACTCCGCTATAAAATCTGCTACAGCCTGCCCTTTAAGCGATGATCTGGGTTCATAGACTATATCATATTCACCGAGCTCTATTGCCCAGTACATCAATATTCCTGACTTTTCTGGCTTATGCAGGGCTTGCCTCAATGGCATATCAGTATATACTACTATAGTATGAGCCTGCAAGTATGGCCTCATTCTCCTACTCGCCTCTATCAGCGTCAATGCCAATTTCTCTAGCCTTGGATATCTGATTTTTACTCCTCGGAAGGCTTTACTTGTGTAGTAAATTGGCTTTTGTACTCCATTCTCCACTCTGATCAACGCCGAGCTAACTGCATTCTCGGACACAGCAAGGTACAAGTACAATTTTTCTCCCATCACTGGCTTGGACAACAGTGGAGGTGCTCCCAGGTATCTCTTCAAGTCTTGGAAAGCCTTCTCGCATTCATCACTCCACTCAAAAGTCTTTCTGAGTGTCTTGAAGAATGGGAGACATCTATCAGTTGCTCGTGACACAAATCTGTTGAGTGCCACTACTCGTCCTGTGAGACTCTGTACTTCCTTCTTCGTCGTTGGAGATCGCAGCCCTAATAGAGCTTTGATCTTTTCAGGATTTGCTTCAATGCCTCGTTGATTGATAATGTACCCGAGGAACATGCCTTCTCATACTCTAAATATGCACTTCGTCGGGTTTAGCTTCATTTGATATTTATCTAGTTGATCAAAAGTCTGACTTAAGTCTACTAGATGATCGACAACTTTCTTGCTTTTTGTCAGCATATCATCAACATAGACTTCCATATTGTCACTAATTTGTTCAGCAAAGACCTTGTTCATCAGCCTCTGATATGTCGCACCTGCATTTTTCAAACCAAAAGGCATAACATTATAACAATAAGTTCCCTTAGGGGTAATTAAAGAAGTACTCTCCCTGTCTTTAGGTTTCATTTTAATTTGATTGTAGCCAGAATAAGCATCCATGAAGCTCAGCAACTCGTGTCCCGAGGTAGCATCCACCAGTTGATCAATTCGGGGCAGTGGAAAGTGATCCTTTGGACATGCTTTGTTGAGGTCGGTGAAGTCTACACACCTCCTCTAATTGTTATTTTTCTTCTTTACCATCACCACATTAGCTAACCAATCTGGATATTTAACATCTTCAATGAAACAAGCTTTCTGGAGCTTCTCGACTTCCTCCTGTATATCTTGATTCTTCTCAGGACTGAATACTCTTCTCCTCTGCTTCACAGGCTTGATCTCCTTATTCACATTGAGCTCGTGACATAATAAGTTTGGGTTTATCCCAAGCATATCTTCATGACTCCACGCAAAAGTTTGTCTTCTGCTTCTAAGGAAAGTTATCAATTCCTGTTTTAATGAGGCCTCCAACGATGAACCTATTTACGTAGTTCGCTCAGGGTGCTCGTCGTCCAGAATGATATTTTCAGTAGCTTCCACCACTTGACCCTTCATGAGTTACGACTCATCTCGAGGATCCAATGTTTCAATTTCTGCAGCTTCATCCACTTGATAAGTAGTGGTCTTTTTCTTTGATTTTTCCAGTTCTTCTTGCTCGGCGGATGAATAATAGCATTCCCGAGCTACTCTCTGATCACCTTTCACAACTCCTACTCCAAAGTTTGTTGGAAATTTTAGGCACTGATGCACTGTAGATGGTACAGCCTCGAACTTCTTCAATCCTACTCTTCCCATGATGATATTGTACGATGATTGGACATTCTTATCCATTACGAAGAAACGTATTCTTTCTGTCCGACAAGCAGGCCACGTACCAATGAATATATCCAACTTGATCGTCCCAAGTGGAAATACTTTCTCACCAGCAAAACCGATGAGGGGTCTGTGGGAAGGCTCCAGTTGAGATAGCTTTAGATTTAAACTATCGAAACACGAGTAGAACATGATGTCTGCCGAGCTACCATTGTCGACCAGCACTCTTGAAATCATGACTTCCTTCATTCTCATTTTGATCACCAGCGGGTCATCATGAGGATATAAAACACCTGCAAGGTCATTTTTTGAAAAATCGATAACCAATTTCTCCTTGTTCACCTTTCTCGGACGATCTTCCTCAGCTAGATTTATTCGCTGAATGTACGAGCAAGCTTGAGCCTCACCGAGGTAAGCTTTTCTCTCTGCAGTAAGGTCTTCTCCTCCTGCATCTCCTCCTGTAATAACATTACAATCAAATGACCCCAAGCGTATTGAAAATACCTCTCGTTCTGGCTGCCTTGGTTTCTTGGGAAGATCGGGGTCATCCTCTGGATCAACTTCATGGTTTCTCTTCTTGTTCTCCTCTGCTCGACGAGGAGATCTAGACCTCTCTCTATTTCGGTCGTTGTTTCTTCTTTCCCCTCCCCGATCAACATATTTTGCTAACTTTCCTCGTTGGATGAGTGTTTCAATCTCATTCTGAAGAGCTATGCAATTTTTGGTCATATGGCCATGATCCTTGTGGAACTCGCAATATTTTTCCCTATTCCTCGTGTCAGGGTCTGCCTTCATTTTCTTTGGCCAGTTTAACTCCTCGCTGTTCTTAATTTCTTCCAAGACGTGGTTGATATTTACCTTCAAAGGTGTGTAATTATCAAATTTCCACAAGACCTCCCATGACGACCTATTTTTGGATTGTTTGTCACCACCATTGTTCTTATGTTCTTTCTTCTTAGCTTTATCACCTTCCACCTTGATTTCTTTGGCGTCCATATACTTCTTCGCAGACATAGCCTCCTCGGCATTCATAATCTTGGACGCTTTTCCCATCAGATCCGACATGGTTCGAGGTGGATCTTTGGCCAAAGTGTAGCACAACTTATTTGGCAACAGTCCACTCATCAAAGCATTAATCGTTGTCTTCTCTTCATAATCAATGACTTCGAGTTTCTCGTTATTAAAACGAGTTATATAATCTCTGGTACTCTCACCAACTTTTTGTCTAACACTTAACAAATGAGCTACTCGTTTCACTGGCTTTGCTCCAAAGTAGAAATTCCCAATGAATAGCTCGGCCAGTTGAAGAAAAGTTAAAATCTTACCCCGAGGAAGACTATTATACCATATTTGAGCAGATCCAATAAGTGTTCCCGAGAATGCTCTACATCTCATCTCATCTGGGACAGCATAGATGTCGGCTGCAGCTTGGTATTGTTCTATATGAAGGACAGGGTCAGTCTTTCCATCATACTTAGGAGTCACGACAGGTGCTTTGAACTTTGATGGTGTTGGGAAATCAACAATGTCCTTGACAAAAGGTGTTCCTCGAACAAAGGTTCGTTGTAGAGGATTCTTGGCTTTATCCATTTCCCCTAATCTATCCTCCAACCTCTGAATAGATCCTTTCCATGCATTATTTCCTTCCTCGGGCCTATTGGTTCGAGCAACTAATCGCGTTGAAGTGGCTTCCTAGGATTTATCTTGACGAGCAGCTGGTCAGGCATAGGATCTATCTTGACGAGCAGCTGGTCGTGACTAGGAAGATCCTTCCCTTAAATCTAATGGTCGTCAAAAGCTCCTCGACGCTGCATTAAGAGGACTTTTGTTCCTCCTAGGGCCTAATCGGTCGAAAGATGAAACCCTACTTAATCTTTCCAACGCGCTGGTCCTTTCTGGGGAGAGGGTGACACGCTGTTCAGTATCCGTGGCTCGCACCGACGAAGTTCGCCCAGGTTGATAAGAGAAATCATCAGATTCCTCAGCGACGTGAGTTAGTACGCCTAGTATGCGAAGAAGGCGCACGGGTATTTCTTTGAATGCTTCGTGGTCCGGAATGGGCTGATGCACCGCCATGTGGATTTGGATGAGTTGTCGCATTGTTTCTTGCATGACGGTCTGGCCTTGAGCCAGATTTGCCATTATTCCAGTCAGATCTGGAATAATTGGTGGAGCAGATGGATTTGGAGGGGTCCCAGCATTTTGATTGCTGGATTCAGGAATATCCGCCATTGGTAATGAATTATTTTTGATGAAAAATGATATTAGCAGTCGTTTCCCACAGACGACGCCAATCTGTTGATGTAAAAAATTAGATCACTCTAATAATTCAATCACAGATAAATAAATGAGACAAAAAAAATTTAAGTGGTTCAGCCTTATAAGAATGGCCTACATCCACTATTTCTTTATTGCTGAGTGTTTGGAAATTCTCGATTTGTGAATTCTATCAAGAAATTCTGCTCTGGATTTCAGGTCCAGGTCCCTTTTACAATGAGGATTGTACAACGTATTTATAGCCCTGAGGCTGTCATGTGAAAAGGGTAATACATTAAATGATATAAATATGAAAGGGTAATACATTTAATGCCCTCCTTGCGTGTGCGTCTGAATGATAAGCATTTAATGAATCAGTTGAACTGTTGGTATCCTGCTTCGAGGTGCAGCTCAGACCGCCTGAGTTGCTCGGACCGCCTAAGCTTCTCGGTATTCAAGAGTTCCTCGGAGAGGCATTGTTCCTCGGAGCTTGTGAGTTCCTCGGGGAACTAGTCTTCCTCGTTGTAGTCTTGTTCCTCGGAGCGAGTGGGTTCCTCGAAAGTGTTTGTTGTTTCCATGTAGATAGCCACGTGTCTTCATATGATTGGTCCATGTCAGCAGATTAATTTTGGTATAACAATGGGGAAAGAGTAATATAAGCAAAATATCGGATAGACGAGGGAAAAATTCACTAACGAGAAAAATGTCGGGCCTATAAGAACGACAAATACACTATGTTAGAGTTTTACAACTAGAAGAAATAGACTTACAACCATACGATGCTACAACCGACTGAACATTCTTTCCTACTATATTCTCCATAGAGAGCGCCAATAGATGGAGAACGCTGCACTACCACGACAGAATTTAGTCCGCAATCAATGCCTTCAAATCTTCAGCTTCTTTTTTAAAGTTGAAGCGACTTTTGGTTCTGAGACGGAACCTTCAAGCAATTAAAATGTTACACCTAGGATCTTTGAGGGAATCCTATATATATATGTGTGTGTGTGCGCGCGCGCGCGCGTGTGTGTGTTGAGGTGTTTGAAAAGATGTGGTACTTTAAATCTGAAAACGAGTTTTCAATCCAAGGAAGATAAAATATTTACCCACTAATGAAGATCGGATTTTGAACACAAGGTGAGTAAATATACCTTTATTAAAAATAATCTCTTGAAGAACTTAAAGAAGAGGAGTGGAAAAATGTGCTCTCAAATATATGAAATGTTCTTATTAACAAAAGTATTTTTTCAAAGCTCTCACTCTTGGTTTCGAAGAGTGAACAACACTTAACTTATAGCCTTTTGATTTTGAAAAAGGATAATGGCTCAAATACTAGGTGTCACATTCCTAAGGTAACAAATAGTCAGATCATGATCTAAGTCGGCCCAAAAGTTGTATTTGACACACTTATTATTTTTGGAAAAAAAATTGTAATTTTTATGTGAAATTTTATAATGTATACATGAGTTTTTATAATATACATGTGTTAAGTTTTTATATACCTTAACTTGTAAGGTATACATTAAGGGATGGAGAATCTTAACACTTAAAATATACAAGTTGACTAGAAACAAAAAATATTGATTTAGGACTAAAATAAATAAATAAACTCTTATAAAACTATAGCTATTTTTTTTTTAATAAATATTACACCCCTTAACCATTAAGTGGTAAATACATAAGTTAGATGACAAACCAAAATTTAATACATCTTAAGTTTGAACAATTACGATTCAAACTTTAGAAACAAAATCATTACACATCAAAAGAATTAGTTAAACCATTTGAGAAAACAGTATAACACTAATTTTAACTACATATGTTTGAAGAGACAATTGACCATAGGGTGTGGAAAATAAAATAATTATAAAAATTTGAGAAAACAGTATAACACTGATTTTAATACTTGTGGGGGTAAGTCAAATTTTTAGGAGGTTAAAGTCAAAATAAACTCTAAAACAGTGCAGCGCAAAATTTGTCAATACTCAATTAAAGATAGTTATGATTGTTTAAAAATAAAAAGGACCTAAAGATAATTTAGAGGGAGAAATAATGGTATCTCAAGAGACCCCTTATTAACTGTGAATTGCAGGTGGACATCTACTAAATACATATTTTATAACACTGTCTCTTGCGTGTACACTATTTCCACCATTCAATGATTGTTGCTGAAAAATGTCGCTAATGCCGTTTAATACAAGATTAAACTGTATAAGCAACTCCGAGATGTTTGTTGAAGAAACCCTTTTCTTTTGAAAATAAAAATTATAAACAACAAGATGTGTTTACAAAAAAACTTATGTACGAGAGTAATCAAGACTTTGTAATCAGTTTTTAAAACAAAACAGTTTTAAAAATTCAGCACACTATAGAATGGGATGAGTAGATGAAGATAATAAAAAACACACAGTTTTTAAAGTGGTAAAACCTCTCCCAACAGAGGAAACATCCACGGTGACTTCTAAGTCACAAAAGTAAAAAATCCACTAACAACAAATAATAGTTACAAACAATCCAACATACATGCACACAAATCAACCTATTCTAAGTATAGGAATATACCCCACTTGGTGTCCTTCTAACTTCTCATAGATCTGATTGTTGATGATGTTCTTCCAGTTTGATAACTTCCTTTGCTTTATCTTCCTTATGTCGACTCAATGATCTTTGATCTTATTCACAACACTTCCAGTGTAGTAGTGTGTTAAGTGTTTGTGAAGTGATTCCTATCAACATGCATGAACTCACACACACTTAGTTTTACAGACAGTCCTAGAAAAATTACATATAAAGACTATATGCTGTGATTTTGTTTTCTTTCTTTCTTACAGAACTAAAAACCTTTTTGACCTTTAATATAACCCAGATTCCACGGATATCTCGCTTCTAAATTGGTCAAGATCTTAATCAATCTCGGTTTTAAAAATATTTTTGAGATTGAAAATCCCCAAGTGTGAATCCAACTAGGTCAAGGTTAAGTTTCGTAAGAATAGAAACCATAAAACATTTTCAAAACTAAATCAGTAAAGATTTTCTTAAATCAAGAAAGAAATATGCAGATCTAGTGAAATGTAACATGCAGAGTGTAGATCTATAGTTTCTATGAAAGAGAAATGCAGATCTTCACACGAATGTTTAAGTTGTAAACAAGATCATAGACAAAGAGGTTACAGCTTCAATATGAACATACCACTCTCTCTCTCAAACACTCAAGGTTGTGTTTGGGGTGTTATAAAAACGAAGGTTTGATTCAGAGTTTGAAGTGTTTAGGGTTAGGGTTAGGGTTTGGCTAACACAGTTTCTTTTCTCTCTCTTCTCTCTTTTCTTTTCTCTCTTCTCTCTCACTTCTCTCTTCTCTCTATTTTTTTTCTCTCAGAAATGACGAATGCCCAAAAGTCTTGAAAGGCTGAGAAGTGGAGGGTTTATATAGGAGTGAGGGAAGATTCTGGAACGACGAAGGCAATCAAGGGCTGAGATCAAGTCTTTCTAACTTTGACTTGATCCAAGGGTTATGAAATAGCGGTGGTTAAGATAATTGTGATTGGTTCATAGAGATAGCACCAGGATTGATTAAAAACACATGCAGACCATCGATAAGTTTTGATCCAACGATCAGCAATGCACCATCCAACCCTCTCACATAACAAACACAAACAGATACATCAGGCAAGTGACAAGTGTTGGCTTGTGAGTGGCTCACAAACGCGCGTCAAACTTAATTACAGGCAGCACCCTGAAGTCTCTAGCGCATTTACATTCTACCCAAACAAACATTCCAATGAAAACTGAAGTTTTCAAAATAGAAAATTAACCCCACAAATATTATAAACACATTTTTATTAATGAAAACATTATTTTAAAATTGTTTAAAAATGTTTAAAAATTCCCAAAAAATTATTAAAACAACATTTTAAGGGGAATTTAACACACACTCAATTTAAGCAATATATACACATGTATGCACTTCTAATTGTGTGTAGTGTGATTCAATTTATACCTTCTTGGATCATTGAAGAGGATTAGAGAGAATGATTCTGAGGTTCTTTGGATTCTAGGATGGACAACCAATTTTGTCACTATTTCCAAACTAGTTGAACACTTATACAGCATAGACTTAAGTAAGTCAAAGGTATAAGGTGCTTCAGTTGCCTCATTAAGACCTTACTAAGGAAAAATTCATAGGAAAAAAATCAAAGTGAAGAAAAAAGAGTACAACTTTTGTGATCATTAAATATTTGTTAAACGCGCTTAGTATTGTCTCGTTAAAACCTTTAATTGGAAAATCCAACCACTACACCAAATCTGCCGAATTGTCACGGCCATTGACCTTGATAAGTTCAACTTGTCAAGGTCAATGACCGTGACAATTCTGGGCGAGACAACGTTTTTTGTCACGGACTTGTCACGGTCATTAACCGTGACAAGTTCATTAGAATTGTCACGATTGTGTCACGATCCTTGACCGTGATAAGTTTTGTTACGGTCAAGGACCGTAACGAACCCGTGAAAATGTTTAAAAATTATCACGGTCAATGATCGTGACAATTCTGGGCAGCATTGAAAAAAAATCTGTTGGGCAGTTTGGCTACTGCCACTGCCCAGCAGTATATTTGTACCTATTTTAGCAACGTTGTACCTATTCAAGCATCATATATCCAAATAAAATAGAGATAATGCAAATATACATTCAAAATAGAGACAATAGGCATCACGATATAATCCAAATATAATTCAAATGTACCAACTTAAAAACAATTCAATTCAAATAATGTCACTACATGTCTTGGGTAAGGTTAAATCCGAGGAGGTGAGTAGGCCACACGATATACAAATTGACACACCCACTGATATACATCGTGCCACATTTTTCGCACAATCACAACGGGGAGTTCTCCTTCCCGGGTATCACATGCGTGACGAGCACCTTGGACTCAATGTCTTGAAGCTCACGTCCATGAACTAGTCCATCCTGGATGATATTCGGGTCCCTCAACCCCCTCCCTATCCGCTGGCCATCAAATATTTCTAGTATAAACACGCTCGGCCAATCAAGTGTCGACATCGGTCGGTCGAAGGGAGCCAAATTGGGAAGTGGATCATCAAAGTCCGCGCATGTCGACAATAAAGCAGCGAGGTCCACATCCTCTTCATCCTACACCTTGTCCTCCCGTACCTCCTCCCCCCCACCTTCTCCTTCCCTTCCCCCTAGCGTTTTTTGTCTCCCAATAAACGCTTCATAAATGAGAACATATCTTGGACTGTCGCCTCCAAACGGGACAGCTTCGCATCATGCGAGTCCACCGTTCGAGCCAACCCGGTGTCGCTCATCGCCAATTCGATGATCCAAGATTTGGCCACCTGCGAGCTCACTCCCTTGTCCTCCACTTGCGATCAGAGCCAAGCACTTAGCTGAGTGCGTCTATGAACAAATTTGCCTTGTCGTCATCAGACTGCGACTCATGCACTTCCTTAAGCTTTGCCCGAAATGACAAAAAGCACATGATTAGTAAAATAAGTAAATTAAAAAATTATAATGTAATTAACAAAAAGTAAATTGTCGGATTACTTACAATCGTGGTCGCGATGCTCGGGGACACCTCCTTGTCCTTCCCCTTCTTCGTTCGAAGAGCCACATAAGTATCGAGCCTATGTGGCCTACCCCCAGGGCCACTCTCTGTCTCCTGAAATAAAATAAAGTAAAATTAGTATCGGCCCCACAAAGTAAAATAATGCAGAATAATATATTTTTGTAGTTATAGAAAAATTAAATCTTACCATCATCATATACTCCACCTCGACATAAGACGTCCGGCCGGAGTAGTGCACGTCCGTATTTTTTGCCAGGTTTTCCCTCCCTGATTGACGAGATGCCAGTTGTCGCTCCCCGATCTCATTGTCAATGAACTTTTGCCATTGTGCCAATGAGATAAGCTCCTTCAAAGGGACGGATTCACGCCTTTGGATAATGGACTCTCGTGTCTTTCCAAAGTACCGGGTTCACATATTTTTCTTCCACATCTTGTGTTACTCCCTCAACTGCTCCAAGACGGAATCGCGTAGCTTTGGATCCAGGATAAATTGTTCCTGTCCAACAAATTCAATGTTAGTTGCAAATAAATATAAATATAAAATGAAATTGAAATCAAAATTGAAATATTCATATGAATATAAATATAAATACATCATCTGTAGTGCCACCCAAACAGCTTACTTGAACTCATATGGCACCTCCTTCCAACTAATGTACCCAGAGAACATAGGGGCCGAGGAGCTCCGACTTGTTCTCGATGGTCATCCCCAATTTGCCATATTTGGGGAGCCAAGGGGCCAAGGAGCCCTTGTCGCCTCCGCTACCACCGAGCCCATACGACATCATGATAATAAGCATCATCATCCTCGCCTTAATACCTGAAGGAGACATTTGCTGTAAAAAAAAATATGATTAGTACATATCAAAATGAATTAAAAGAAGACATGCAAATATGTATAATTACTACAAATAAAAATTAATTGTTACTGTCAAATACCTCAATTCTGAATTCCAAAACAACAGCATCTAGCTCATAATATGTACAATTACTAAAAATTTGAAACATCCCCACCCCCACCCCTACTTCCCACACACATGCACACTACACAAGAGTGAAAATGATAAAGTGCAAATAAATTAAAAGCATTAAAATGGATGTTTCAGTACAAATTGAAAAATTGTTTAAAATTCGGGTTATCATCACAAATGGATTGATATTTGGTAGGAGCAACCAAGTCATCCACACTACTATTTAGACGTTTTAGCGCGTGTTGTACAATTTATCACGTCTCGTTGTTGATATACTCCGAGTAAAACACTTGGTTAACCTTTTGAAATGCACAAACAAATGGCTCATCGCTCACGTGGTCGTTGCGCTTCAACTTGGACAAGTCAACCATGATCAAATTGGTGAGAGGATCAACTTTACAGTATGTTTCATTTGTATTATAAACAAAACCTAAATTTATAGTATGTTTCATTTAATTATGTCTTATTTATATTCAAATTCAATTTATAATAGAAATTTCTATTTCCTCCATCTCCTCTAAAGGGTGAGTGGTCCTATCCCATTCAAGATCGCATTTTTTTGTAATATACTTAACAGCTCATGCACATTGTTACAATTTGAAAAACATTCGGCAGCATATCCTCGTAGTTCTCCAGTTACACAACGTAGATTGGCAAGTGTGAGTGTTATTTCAATTGATCAATTGAAATAACAGTCGCACTTGTCAGTCTAGTATGTATCCAGAGAACATTAGGATACGACTGTAGAACTTCCTCCAAAAGTAACAACTTTAAGCCACTAAGAATATTATATAGAAATTATGCAGTCCCAAACTGTCCAAATGGGAAAATTCGAGAGATCTCATTACACGGGTAATGACTCTCGAACGGGTCTAAGGGATATTTAATGCGTACGCATAAGAACTAGAAGGCTAGTATCTATGCGCACTATATGTAATTTCAAGTATGTTTCAGTTCATTATCATACTATATATATATTGTTCGATATACAAAGTAATTTTCAAAAAAGTTGAAAAATCCCACCCCATATGGACAATAATCCAGTGGTCATGCCACTTTTAAAACTAACCGACCCAACATCGATCCACTATAATCCAACAGCAATGTCAACAACAAATGTGTATCCCATACTCCTTCTAATTCATCTACTCTATTAATTATTTTCATCAATTAAACTAACAATTAAAATATACAATTATTAATTTACTAATTTACAATGAGGGGCAATCATATATTAATTTAGTAAAAAAATTAATAACCTATCAATTCGTTTACAAGGGACATTACGCACAAACACGCACATACACACACATATACACACACGCACACATACACACACGCAGTCCCCACCCCCACCCCTACCCCACCACCCACCCACCCATCCATGCCCCCTACCCCCCCACCATGCCCCACCCCCTTTCCCTACCTCACACACACACACGCCCACCACACACACACACACAAATAACCCCCCCATCCCTGCCCCCTCCCCCCACCCTTCCCCTACCCTGCCCCACCCCCCTCCCCACCCCTACCCATCACACACACGCACAGACACACATACACACATACACGCACATATATATACACACACACATATATATATAAATGGAAGAGAGAGAGAGAGAGAGAGAGTAACCTGAAAGTAGAGAGAGAGAGAGAAAAAAGGAGGGAAGAATCGACGGGGGAAAAAGAAAGGGAAAGGGTTTTTTAGTGGGACATTTATCACGGACGTGTCACGGTCCTTGACCGTGACAATATTATAAGGATTGTCACGGTCAATAATCGTGACAACACCTTGTCACAGACTTATCACGATCAATGACCGTGATAAAAAATGTGTATTTTTTTGTCACGGTCAATGACCGTGACAAGGCTAGCTACTGGAAGGGTGCCAATTCACCCATTTTGGTGTAGTGAACAGAAAAGAACTTAGTTCAAAGGAAAAAGAGTACAACACCCATATATCCAAAATATCATGTTTGTGAATTCTCCCCTGATCAAATGCTCCCCCGATTGGATACTCCCCCTAATTATAGCATTCTCTGATAACTAAGTCAATGCATATCAGTTTCATACAAAACCCTTTGAAATGTTGGTTTGACTTGGTGATATATTTGATAGGGTGTTACTTCAATTTTATTTTTCTTCATAAGCTTGACTTCCATATGACTTGGGTTAAGAAAGATGAACATGTCAATTTATCGGATCTATATGACTTGAAAAACATACCTCTTATGGAGTTTATGTTTTCCATAACTCTTCTTGAGTTAATATATGTAGAAGAACTTAAATGTGTTAGTCATATCTCCCTCGATGTTGCATTGTTGAGTTTGAGGTATATAAGCATCATTCTCTTCATAAGTACTAGTAGGACCATAAGTCGTTTGAGGCAAGCCATAAGTGCATTGATAATTCCTTGTGAGGATCATAGTGATAGTCCGCCTGAATATTAATAACTTTACATGGATCGTTAGATTTAAAAAGTATTACACCAATAATCCCATGAGCGTATCACATAATGTTGATATTAGTCCCATGCTTTGTAAGTCAATGATAATTATTTCTTATCACGATACTGACTACAAGTATAATATCTAGAATCATGTATTTTGTCATAAATAGCAATACACTAATAGCATACAAGTGTGGTACTTCTGGACCAAATACTAAATAACATGCACATATGGTACTTCGAAACCAAATTTATATTTGGCATCCTCTTTAGGATGATATGGATAATTTAATATCCAAGTACTAGAAACCATAGGTATATTAAAATCTTATGCTTAATATATGTTAAAGCATTGCAGGAATTTTCAATAAATTTGACTAATGGATCTGTGTGTAATATAAATTATGCCCGATCTGTAGCCCGAGACAATAACTAATTACCCCAAGACCATTCATTTTTGAATTCCTTATTTGGATATTTTGCATTTCAATTGAGTTCTTCAGGAGCACACTCATTTAAGAATATTTCATAATGGCACGTGTTCATATATGATTATTTTCATACCCTTCCTTAGATAAATATTTACTAAGATTGTTATACTTATATTCATTCGGATTGCCTGCCGTAAAGTGAACGTCTTATTGAATTTGAGTACGTACTCCTTATCTTTGCTTCTGGCAAAGAAAATTCGTGTAGGATTTTTATGTGTATACTTTGTCGAAATCCCGTATATATAATCAATTATAATATTCACGACTCTCATATAATATATATTTTAAAAAACTGCTAAGCTAGTCAGATATCTTAAAAGTATTTACGACCATAATGGGATAGTATGTTTATATATAATTAATTTTGGTTTCTTCAGGAAATATTATGCCATAGATCATGCACTTTTTAGTGAGTTCTAACACTTCACATTATTATAAACACCCATTCGTAACCTTCAGTGTTAATATCTTTTGGGAGTTTAACTATAGGTCCAAATATACCACGTATATTAAGAGACTCGGTTTATGCCATCATAGTATTTTCTCATTTTTAGCCAATATATTCTTTGTCGACATTAATTTACAATACGTCTATTTGTATCATCATTTTCCTTTTATTTTTTTGTTGCTACAACATATGTAATTATCTAGTCGATAATCATCTTTGGTGATTCCATTTTTCTCTTGTATAAGTATAAAATATAAAGATCGTATTTAATATTATGTACCTATAAGTGACACCCCACCTAATAAAATATCGGGTGATCAATCCTATACCAAATTAAAACAGGAGTTTCATATGGTTCATTCTCAGCATCACTGTTGAAAATCAATTTAATTACTAATAACCTATTAGGCTGGCGTCAAAATTTTATATTAACTAATCTTTTTAGCCAAACCATTCCAATAAAACATCCACACAGGTTATATATACAAAACTGAAATGAAATAGAATAACCGAACACTCGGTTTAACTTAATACAAACAAATAGAATGTCGTAATAGAAGGCGGTAAAAGAATAAATAAATACAATTGGACTTTCGGCCCGAGTGATACTACAATGCTTCCTATCTAGATCACAAGAATAGAAGAGTCTAAAAATAGACCTGCTTGCATCCACAGCTGTTGCAGCAATGTCTGACTCAAAAGAATCATCATCCAGGCGTCCCTGTGTTTGTACACCTATATATATATATAGATATATAGCAAGAGGGGAGAATAGAGAAACGGGTCAGAGCCATAGTTTGAAAATATGTTGCAAGTACATAAATGTCATATTTTAAAAATATGAAATCTCTCATATTTAAATTGGTATCGCACTGTCGTGAGATACCTCTCACCCCTCTTCTAATAGTGCACACCTATCGCATACCTTTTTAGACATCCTAGTTAAGCTACCCGGCCTAACTAATCTCTTGCAACCATCTTTCAAATCCTCATAGCTATCACTACCCAACCATGATATAATCTAAGTTATATTGTAAGCTGTTATATAAGCTTAGCTTAATATCATCCTCAATGATATATATATATATATATATATATAATAATACCTCTCATTTTCCCTAACTTTCGCTAGTTTAAAATACCATTTTCACTTTAGTATATAAAATCCCGTATATATATAGTTCTCACTTTAATATACATACCGCAATTTAAATTCGGATATAATCTCCCGGAATAAGAATAAATCCTTATTCATTTCGCTCTTTACACCAGCTAAAGCTATATGATATCTCGTCCGTATATACAAGCAATATACTATACACAACAGGTATAACAATCATCCCACCAAGCTATAACTCGAGGATGCAGTCTCATAGTGCCTATCTGAATTCGGGTTTACTCACTCAACCACGGTACCAAGCCAGACTCACTCATGATCATGGTAAAAATACACAACGGTGGAAGCGGTCATGTTCCCTCTGCAAGTGGAGTACACACATCGCACTCGTACACGGGACGATATAACCTGGGGATATACTCTCCCTGCTCCTCAAGCTAGGGGATTCACCCACATCGCGCAATCTCCCCGGATCGCACTAGAGAAAAATATATAATCTGGCTGTTCCAACCTTACGCCAGGGAAAGCCTGTGGAACCAGCCTCTAAGATACAAATATACCAATCACACACAGATATATAGGTATTCGTATCATATTATATATACTGTAATCACATCGTATATATAATCTACATCATGTCTCCAATATATATATATATATATATATATATATATATATATATGGCTATAATTTCCAATCTCATATAGCAATAGCCAATATTCCAACTATTCCCATTCGTAATAGTATATAAGTATTCTCACACTTAAAATATTAAACCAATAAGTATTCTCTTACTTAAAATATAACTCATGCCTTAATAACTTTTAAGGGTGTATATATGAACCCGAATATACCAATACGTACAAATTAAATAAGTATACTATCAACTTATCGTAATTCCATAGGTATCGCACCACCTATAATAATCGTTAATACACGTACCGGATAACCTCTCAGTCACCTCTAGAATATATTCTAAATTCTATCCTAGTCACCTCATAGGATTTACTCCAAATATAATCGACATATAAATACATCTTCTATGAGCACAATTATATATAATCGCCCGCCAAAATACCACCCCGAGTGTTACTCGCCCTGAACACCCCTAAATTAGCGAGTCCTGGACTTTACTTTCAATTAACCCAAGGTATACATCTCACTCCAATAATAATTTAGCAATCCCCACTCTATTTTTGGGGACCCCAAATGTCCAGCTCCACAATTTATTTTTCCTCGAAAATATACTTTTAGTGCCACATAATTATTGCACCCTCCTAGCCGCAATAAATTTCCTCAAATGGCTAGACATGAATTCCCTTAGTTGGGTATTTAGTTCCTCAAATAATTAGGCTAGAATTGATTTATTTGGGAATTTATCCCATATACACAACACAAGCTGAAACTGTCAAAATATCTGTAGGGTCGATCGATCAACCCTTGGTTGTCGATCGATCGATCGAACAGGGAAGCTTCTTCTCCGAAGACTCTACATCGGCCATTAACAAACCCCGAGATTTTTATCTTTTATCCGAACCTCAACCAACCTCAAACAACCATATATACACACTTAAAAAGGGTTCTAATTATCTTAGAACCCATAACCAACAACTAATTTTAATTAGTTCCTAAGTTTCTCAAATTGAATATTATTCGGGGTTTATTCGTTAAACTTTCGAAAAAAACTTTTTGATTCACGAAAACCCATGCCAAAAATATTTATAGTTTATCACTACCAACTATAATATGATATTTATTCTTAAAAGAGTAAGGCAAGTAAACACTTGCCTCGTGGATAAAATTCGACGACCTCGAGTCGAATCTCGCGGAGTTTGGCCCGAAATCCCCTTTTCTTCCTCTTTTTCCTTCCTCTCTTCTCTCTCTATTCTTTATCTCTTTTCTTTCTTTCTCTCACTCTCTCGTGCCTTTTAAAGAGAGAAATAAGGGTTTATCCCTTGTAAACCCCAAAATTAATTGTTTACTCAAATTCGAGTCCCTACTAGTCCAAAAATCTCCGGAACTTAAACATTGCCCCCGGATACTCTATTCTGACTATCTCGGTCATTTCGAAACCTACCGCGCACTCGAAATCTCCATCCGAGTCACTTAACTAAAAATGACTAATTAAACCCACTACATCTCAATACAATTTTCCAATTAAAATATTTTCCTTTGTCTCTTTACCCAACTGCGATATGTAATTAAAATAATCCAACTCATTTACTTAATTCCAAAAGTAAATGTAACTCACATCGGAAATCATCTAACCCTCATAAACTCCGAAAATTATTATTCAGAGAAATTCCTCAAGTTTCCAAATTACACCCATTTATGTAATTTAAATATCCTTAAAAGTGCGGGGTATTACACTTTACCAACTTCAGGGGCTTTATAGTCACTTTAGAGACTTGTGTCTTTCCATAGACAATAACCTCTTCTGGGGTTTTAGAGAAAGTGGATCTTTTGTTCATAGCCACTTCTAGAGCATTATGTATAACCTCTTCTAGAGAATTATTTGGACATGATTTTATTTTATCTCCACTTCTGGGGAGTTAAGTAGTAAGCACCTATAGGTTTCCATGCTTTTGGATTGTAATAAATTTATTTTGTCCTTCTAGGACAATGATTTTGGCAAGCACATTTGCAACTAGTCCATGCGATATTTGATGCTATAATATTATTTTTCACTTCATTTTCGCATTGAGAGATATGGAGGATTAGATGAGACAAATTGAAAGTATTCCGTGATAATTTTTGTCATTCTTCAGGAATAATTTGTACTTTGGGTACGTTTTATCCTCCCCCTAACGATGATAATAGTGTCTTGTTAAAATAAAATTGCACATATACGATAAATATTGTATGTGCAATGGTTCAATAGAGGATTAATATATACCCTTATGATAAATATCATTATCATTCACGAAGTCTTACGAAAAATAATTTATGGTGTCAAAAATGGTCATTATACAATAAATAATTGAACCGTGGAGCTTCAGGCCCATGACAGAATGTAATTTTACAATAACAAATGTTGTATAATATACCCCCATAAATAATGAAATGATCGTTTGCTAGTCTGAGATTTTAGCTTCCAACACTAGAATAATGTAAAATTACTTTTCATTATTTATTTCATTATGGTAACCATATATTCCTATGCCCATAAAACGAAACGAATTTCTTCAAGAATTACTTTTATATAACTCTTCGCATATGAATGGACCGGTACCACATAATAAGAAAAACATTCAGCAAAATATATGGATAACATTGCAATAAAGGAAAAGCATTTTCCATTAATAATTTTATAATGGGAAAAGCCCTTATAGGCAGAGAGAGGGAAAAAGTTATAAGAAAAATAGTCATATGCTAAGTATTCTTATTCTTCACCTACTCTTTATCTTCTGGGGCCTTGCCCTTGGACGCCACATCCCCACTTTGGTTGGCTGGGGCAGTGGTGGTAAGTTCCTCCTCAACTCTTGGTGGAGAGCCTGACTTGTTCTCTCCATAGAGTTCTAATTCCACTAAGACATTTGTCATCACCAAGGTTGCATCCCAGCCTTTTTTAATCATAATTTATAGATGTATGCCAGTTGTTGCTTGGCGTCCTCAAAATCTTCAAAATAACCTTTCTTGTAGATCGCTTCCTTAGCTGAGTGAAAGCTCTCAACCTCTGATATGCCCAAAGTGTACCTGCCAGTTCAGAGACATCAACCTCGACCTAATTGACAGCCGAGGTAACAAGAGCTCGAGATTACCCATCTGTGATGTCGTCCTTCACCAGGTCGCTCGCAGCCGATGTTGCAAGTACCACTATGATTAGGCATCAGTCGAGATCTACATGACTCATGGGATCAATTATCCATCGTGTCGGCCACAGCTGACGTTACAAGCATCACCTCGGCCAGGGCGTTATCCGAGGTAAATATCGACATGGGTTATCCATCAGAATCATTACCAACACCGGCCATAGCCAATGTTATAACTTTCACCTGAGATCACAAGGTCTTGCAGACTCAACATCAAGTTTTAAGACAATGTCGGCCAGGGCCAATATTCTAGATATCTAACCGTGGCTGGCATCCCAACCAAGGTCATCATATATGATTCTCAGCCAAGGAAAGAATCGTACTTCACCAACCTCGTACTCATTCAGGCTAAGGTTGGTACCAAGCAAAGACAGCCAAGCATCTACACGTACATGTATGGCTTGGAACACGTGGATAAATCTGTTATAACTGAATCATTCCCTCCACATGGGAGAATATTGAGGTCATCAGTACTTAGTTGAGATCAGCCATGTGTTATCCTTGCACTGGCTGGATCTCCATGCACATGCACATGGAATGCTTGGGGGGGTACATTACACCCTCCAGACACTATATATTGAGGTCTTCCTCAACATTGTAAAGGATCGAGAATTACAACCCTAGCTAAAACTCTATCAATTTACACAGTAGAGAAAGAAAGCTTGAGAGATTGTATCCATAGCCGTTAGTGCCTTATTTCAGTGATATTACTAACTCACTTGCACAGTGGACGTAGGCCTAATTGGCTGAACCACTTACATATTGGTATTCATCCTCTTCTCTTCACCTCCTTCTATATATACACTTGTATTCTCCTGTGCTGCCATTGGTATCACTTGATTGAGCTTGTCAACACCTTATCTAGTGGTGCTGTTTCCAGCATCATAATTTTGGCGCCATCTGTGGGAACGAGAAGATATCCCTTCCTTTATACATCTTGACCTCACCGGAAACTCTGGTGGTGAACCAGTTCTCCCCCTTCGTGTGGAGCTGTTTCACCATTAAAAGAGGTCCATTAAGGTTCTCAAGCTCATCGATCTTTTGATCATTCAGCTTTTCAGTTTTAATATATGGCATCGGAGTTGGAGCTGTTTCACCATTAAAAGAGGTCCACTACCATCTGGTGTTGGAGGACCTAGTTCCAACGAGGCACCACCCTAGTCTGAAATGGATGAGGTGGCTGCAGCCTTGAAATCTCTGGGCGCAACACAGCAAGCAATGAAGGAGAAATTTTCACAGCTCAGTCAAAATATGATGAGGCAACCTGGGATCTCATCGGAGATGATTACCCCGGCGGATGTTCAACCCCATCTTGAAGACAGGGGACCACCCCAAGCACCGCGTAAAGACCAACCTACCCCTCAGCGAAGGAAGGACATTGTTAACCCTAGGCGTTTACGTCTGGGGAGGCAAGGAAACCCTTGCCCTGAGGATAGGTATGACGATATTGAGGCAGAGGATGCTCCGAAAGACTTCTAGGAGCCGTATAAGGTTTTCAATAACACGGTACGTCCTATCCAGCAGAGTAGAGGTTATGGCGCCAGAAGAGATGGGGGGGCCCAACAAAGAGGGTCAGCTTTTGATCGCTTAAGCAGAGGGTCGGCCTTTGAAAGGCTCTGCCCAGTTAATGACCTGAGGCAGAGGTTATCTAGGTCAAGAAGTGTAGCAGGCTAACAAAGGGAAGATAGGGAACATCGGCCTCATCATGGTCGACCCCAGCACAAACGACCCCATCAAAGCCGAGACCGAGATCAAGAGAAGGTCAATAGCCGACGTTGTGCAGTGGCTGGGGAACCCTCAGTTCACCCTTTGGAGGTGGCTGGGGACA
Organism: Sambucus nigra; assembly: GCA_949130495.1. NCBI lineage: Eukaryota > Viridiplantae > Streptophyta > Magnoliopsida > Dipsacales > Adoxaceae > Sambucus > Sambucus nigra. Next base: position 601,972,263 of record OX422212.1, on the reverse strand, counting down.
ACCTCAGCTAGGCCAATGTTGAAAATCCATGGAATGACTCCATTCAACGTCTTGAAGAGAAGATGGGGAATCTCATTAAAAGCTGAGACCCACTACAAAGAGGGTTCTCAGAGGGTTCCCCATTCGTGGCAAGGATAGTGAATTTCCCAACCCCTGCCAAGATCAAACCACCTATGGTGTCTCCCAAGTATGATGGTAGTACCAACCATGTGCATCATATTGAGATGTACCAGTCTGCAGCAAACATTTATTCAATCCCAGATGAGATGAAGTGCCGAGCCTTCTCTAGGACTTTGACAGGAGCTGCACACATCTGGTTCACGTCTCTTTTGAAGAACTCTATCGAGAACTTTAAAGGATTGGGTGAACGGTTCATTCATAATTTCTATTTTGGGGTAAGATCTTAAAAAAATACCACTCACCTGCTGTACGTCAAATAAGGCAAGAACGAGAGCCGAACAGACTACATTGCTAGATTCAATAAAGAAAAATTAGAGGCTGAAGATTATAAAGAGAATATAGCTATGACTGCCCTCATTGGAGGACTCCAGAAAGGAAAGTTGTTATGGAAGCTTACAGAAGACTCTCCCAAGTCCATGGAAGAGCTATTGGCAACTGTAGGAAAGGTCATGAACGCTGAAGAGGCTATGGTCGCAAAGTATGAGGATGAGAACAGTAATGGCAGCGGGAAGTTCCAAAGAAAGAAAGATGGAAAAAAGAGTTCTGCAGACAACAAGTTTGCACACTATACTCCTCTAACTGTGAGCTGCGAACACATCCTCAACGAAATAAAAAATGACTGATCCCTGAGATAGCTGGAGAAGCTGAAGGCTCCTCCGCATAAGAGGAATAAGAACCTATTGTGTGAATTGAACCAAGACCATGGCCATATAACAGACAAGTGCTCCTCCTTAAAGGATGAAATTGAGAAGATGTTGAAGTTCGGAAAGCTGAGGAAATACTTCGACAGTAAATCTCTTAAGAGGGGAAGAGATGACCCTAAGAAGAAGAGAAATGATAGATGTTAGGATGATCCCCCAATGAGAAGAGACGATGACTCAGATGGTGATGATGAGGATGATCCAGACCGCCCACCAAAAGATGACAATACCCCTGTGAAGAGGGTTGGTATGATCTCCTTCGGTGTTAACACCATATGTGGAGGACTAGCAGGGGGTGGCTTCAAAGTAGCCGACCGTAAAGCTCATATGGCAGAGGCTAAGTCGGTGACCAAAGTAGAGGTTGTGAATTTAGCGTCTTCATAGGCTAAGCAGAAGAGAATGAAGAGTGCATGGATGTGAGGTACAGAGAATCCTTGTAGATGGAGGAAGTTCAGCAGATGTGATGTTTTGGCCCTATTTTAAGAGCCTAGGCCTCAGCAGAGCAAGGCTGGTACCCTATCATCATCTATTAATGGGCTTCAACGGTGAAAAGGTCCATCCATTTGGAATGTATGATATGGATGTATGAATGGGAGACGAGTGGCCTAAGAGGTTGACCTGAAAGATTAATTTTTTCATAATGGATGAAAATGTCTTCTCAATTCACAACCTCATCACAGGACGAGTAGCCCTCAAAGAATTTGAGGTCATGCCGTCGACGGTCCACCAAATGTTAAAATTCCTTACCCCCTATGGGGTAGGGGAAGTGCAGGGTGTCCAGACCTCGGCACGAGAATGCTACTTCAACTCGGCGAAAGATAGAGAGGACCATAAGAGGGCAACAACCACATATAACATTGACACACTTGATCCTATGGATGAAGCAAAATTGAAGAAAGGAGAGGTCGCGGAAGAGGTAGAATCCATCGTCCTCAATGAGGACGAACCAAAAAAAAATGTCCAAATCAAAAAGTCCTTAAAACTCGAGATTAAGGAAAAGCTGATAAGATTTTTTAAGGAAGAGACAGAGTGTCTTCGCTTGAAGCCACGCAGACATCCCTGGCATCTACCTAGAGATTATGTGCCACAAACTCAATGTGGTAGAAGAAGCTAAGCCAATTAAACAAAGACGAAGATTTTACTCCAGGGAAAAATATGATGTCATTAGGGAAGAGGTCAGAAAGTTAGAAGAGGAAGAATTCATCAGGGAGGTCATATACCCAGAGTGGTTATCTAACGTCATCATTGTGACCAAAGCTAACTGAAAATGGAGGATGTGCGTAGGCTTCACTGATCTGAACAAGTCCTGCCCAAAAAATAGTTATCCCTTACCTCGAATTGATCAGATGGTAGATGCCACGGTGGGGAATGAACTTATGAGCTTCATGGATGTGTATTCAGGTTATAATCATATCTTCGTGGATGCCGAAGACTTAGAGAAGACATCATTCATCACAAACAAGGGTACCTATTGCTACAAGGTCATGCCCTTCGGTTTGAAGAATATAGGGGCCACGTATCAATATCTTGTAAATAAGATATTTGAAGATCAAATTGGCAAGACCATGGAGGTATACGTAGATGACATGTTGATAAAAATCTTAAAGGCCTGCACTCACGTAGCCGACCTGGAGAGGACTTTTAACACCATGGACTTATACAGAATGAAGCTCAATCCTGCCAAGTGTTTCTTCGGTGTAGGAGCAGGGAAATTTCTTAGATTCATCGTTAATCAAAGGGGAATAGAGGATAATCCCAAAAAATTAAGGCTCTGCTTAAAATGAAGATGCCCAGGACCATCAAAGACGTTCAAAGGTTAATCGGAAGAGTTGCTGCGTTAAATATATTTATCTCCAGAGCAACGGATAAGTGTTTTTCGTTTTTTAAGATTATTAGAAAGGCCTTCAAGTGGGACGAAGAGTGAGACAAGGCCTTCAGGGAGCTGAAGTCCTACCTCGGGTCCCCCATGCTCTTATCCGAGCCCATTTTGGGAGAGAAGTTGCATATTTATCTAGCAGTCTCTGAGTCAGCTATAAGTGCAGCCATAGTACGGGAAGACGATGGGGTACATAGGCATGTATACTTCAATAGTAAGTCCCTTCAAGGGTTCAAACAGAACTATCCTTGGATGGAGAAGTTAGACTACGCCTTGATACACGCTTCCGGGAAGATGAAGCCCTATTTTCAAGCCCACTCTATGGTCATCCTCACCGATTCCCCACTAAGGCAAGTCCTCCACAAGCCCAAGAAGTCAGGAAGATTGATGACCTGGGCCATCGAGTTAGGAGAGTATGACATTATTTATCAACCCAGGTTGGACATCAAAGGGCAGGCACTCGCAGGCTTTGTTGCTGAGTTCACATGGGAGGAAGTGGAGACTGAGAATAGCCTAGAGTTTGTAGAGGGATCAAACAGTATCGTCTTCCAAAACTTGAAAGATTTTACGTTCAGCAGAGCCATAGAAGCAGTAGCTGAGAATGAGGAAGACATGAACCTCTTCAAGCAAGGGACCCTGTCAGAGGGGAACTTCTCTTCAAATGAAGATGTTTGGAACCTCTTCGTTGATGGGTCTTCTTACGAGAGTGGAAGCGGCGCAGGGCAGATACTGTCAGCTCCGGATGGTACCGACGTTGAATATGCACTAGGGTTCAACTTCAAGGCTTCAAACAACGAGTTCGAGTATTAGGCGCTGATAGCGGGGCTCTCCTTAGCAAAATCCCTTAGAGTTGGCCAACTCCTATTACACATTGACTCGAGGTTAGTCGTCAACTAAATACTTGGAGTATATGAGTTCAAGGATGAAAGGATTGCCAAATACCTAAAGAGGGTAAGAACGATGCTAGAAGGCTTCAAAGAGGTAAAGATGAAGAGGGTACCTCAACAAGACAACAGTCGTGAAGATGCACTAGCAAGGTTGACTTGAGTAACAATGACAAGCATCAAAAGAACAGTACCAGTCGAGATCCTGCTCAAATCGACCATTGAGAAAGAAGAGGTTCCCGGATCTTTCCTCAACTTGAACCTAGGAGAATCATGGATGGACCCCCTTATTAGATACATAAGACAGGGAGAGCTGCCAGAATCGAAGTTAGAAAGGAAGAAATAGAGATACAGAGCTACTAAGTTCTCAATAATAGGAGATGTCCTATATAAAAAAGGCTTCATATTACCTCTCCTCAGATGTGTCCATCCCACAGAGGTCCCCCGCGTCCTATAGGATGTACACGAGGGTTCTTGCTCCAGTCACATAGGAGGAAAACCTTTAGCCAAGAGGATAATTACCCAGGGATACTGGTGGTCGACCTTGGCCAAAGACGTTGTCTCCTACTTGATGAGGTGTGACAAATGCCAGAGATTCTCCACTATCCCCCATCAACCTCATCAACCTATGACATCAATCAGTTCTCCTTGGCCATTTGCAATATGGGGGATTGACTTGGTGGGACCATTGCCAAGAGCTATTAACAATTATCGATTTTTGATAGTAGCAATTGATTACTTCTTTAAGTGGACAGAGGCTGAGCCGATGATCACGATTACGGAGCAGAAGACCTTCTAGTTCATCTGGAAGAGCATCATATGCAGACATTGTCTCCCAACCACCCTCATCTCAGATAACGGAACCCAGTTTAAGAATTCTTCCTTAGAAAAATATTATGAAAGAGTGGAGATTAAGAAGTTCTTCTCCTTTCCTGGTTGACCCCAGGCAAATGGGCAAACTGAAGTCATGAACCAAACAATCCTTGAGGGGATCAAGAAGAGGTTGTAAGAATCCAAGGGGAAATGGACAGAAGAGCTTTATGCAGTGCTATGGGCCTACAGAACAACGACAAGGACACCAAAGGGGGAAACCCCATTTATGTTAGCCCATAGTTCAGAAGTTGTCATACTTACATAGATAGGACTCCCCACCCACAGTGTTCAGACCTATGAATCTAAGAGGAATGGGGAATAAAGAAGACTTGACTTAGATCTAATTAAGGAAATAAGGGAAGATGTTGAGATCAAACAGGCAGCCTACCAGCAGAGAACACTAAAGTTCTATAATCAAAGGGTGAAATCAAGAGACCTAGTGTTGAAGAAGACGTTGCAGAAGAAAAACAAGCTCCACCCAAACTGGCATTGTCCTTTAAAAATAGTCGATGAGGTTGTACCCGGTACCTATCAGCTAGAAAATCTTGAAGGGGAACCTTTCTCCAATCCATGGAACACTGATCACCTGAAGAAGTATTACATATGATGTTGCAGTTATTTTCTTGTAATACATGTATCATTTTATGAAGAATGTTAATGAAAAGAGCAGTTCCTATGTCAATACTTTGTTTCATCATGCTTTTGTGGTAATTTATGAGGGTAACATCTTAGTTTGATGACCTCGGACCTTAAAACATCATAATTTAGTGACAAGGTCTGAGGTGAGACATCTTAGTTTGATGACCTCAGACCTTAAACATCATTAATTTGGTGATAAATTATGAGGTAAACATCATGATTTGATGACCTCGGACCTTAAACATCATTAGTTTGGTGAAAGGTCTGAGGGGAAACATCATAATTTGATGACCTCAGACCTTAAACATCATTAATGTGGTGAAAATTTATGGTGAAACAACTTAATTTGATGTCCTCAGACCTTAAACATCATTAGTTTGGTGAAAGGTCTGAGGGGAAACATCTTAATTTGATGACCTTAGACCTTAAACACCATTAACATGGTGAAACTTTTGAGGTGAAACATCATAATTTGGTGACCTCAAAACTTAAACATCATTAATTTGGTGAAATTTACGTGGGTAACATCTTATCTTGATGACCTCAGACCTAAAACATCATAATTTGGTGACAAGGTATGAGGTGATAAATCATGATTTGATGACCTCAGACCTTAAACATCATTAACGTGGTGAAAATTTTGAGGTGAAACATCATAATTTGGTGACCTCAGACGTTAAACATCATTAATTTAGTGAAATTTACGAGGGTAACATCTTAGTTTGATGACCTCAAACCTTAAACATCATAATTTGGTGACAAGGTTTGAGGTGATACATCATGATTTGATGACCTAAGACCCTAAAACATCATTAATTTGGTGATAATTTATAAGGGTAACATTTTAGTTTGATGACCTCAGACCTTAAACATCATTAGTTTGGTGAAAGGTCTGAGGGAAAACATCATAATTTGATGACCTCGGACCTTAAAACATCATTAATTTGGTGATAATTTATGAGGGTAAACATCATAATTTGGTGACCTCAGACATTAAACATCATTAGTTTGGTGAAAGGTCTGAGGGGAAACATCATAATTTGATGACCTCAGACCTTAAAACATCATTAATTTGGTGAAAATTATGAGGGTGACATCATAATTTGATGACCTCAGACCTTAAACATCATTAATATGGTGAAAATTTTGAGGTGAAACATCTTAATTTGATGACCTCGGACCTTAAACATCATTAGTTTGGCAAAAGGTCTGAGGGGAAACATCTTAATTTGATTACCTCAGATCTTAAACATCATAATTTGGTGGCAAGGTCTGAGGTGATAAATCATGATTTGATGACCTCAGACCTTAAACATCATTAACGTGGTTAAAATTTTGAGGTAAAACATCATAATTTGGTGACTTCGGACCTTAAACATCATTAATTTGGTGAAATTTACGAGGGTAACATCTTATCTTGATGACCTCAGACCTTAAACATCATAATTTGGTGACAAGGTCTGAGGCGATATATCATGATTTGATGACCTCAGACCTTAAAACATCATTAATTTGGTGATAATTTATAAGGGTAACATCTTAGTTTGATGACCTCGGACCTTAAACATCAATAGTTTGGTGAAAGGTCTGAGGGGAAACATCATAATTTGATGACCTCGGGCCTTAAAAAATCATTAATTTGGTGATAATTTACGAGGGTAAACATCATAATTTGGTGACCTCAGACCCCAAACATCATTAGTTTGGTGAAAGGTCTGAGGGGAAACATCATAATTTGATGACCTCAGACCTTAAAACATCATTAATTTGGTGAAATTTATGAGGGTAACATCTTAGTATAATAACCTCGGACCTTAAAACATCATTAATTTGGTGAAATTCATGAGGGTAACATCTTAATTTGATGACCTCGAACCTTAAACATCATTAGTTTGGTAACAAGGTCTGAGGTGATACATCATGATTTGATGGCCTCATACCATAAACATCATTAATTTGGTGGAATTTATGAGGTTAACATCATATTTTGATGACCTCAGACCTTAAACATCATTAATTTAGTGAAAATTATGAGGTAAACATTGTAGTTAAAGATCAAATATGCCCCAAAGTATATGATTAAAATAACATTCAAGAGAGAGCATTCATCGAAAAGAGCAAAATCTTCTGAAGAAAATGGTGTTACATGAAGTAATTAGAGTTATAGATCAAATATGTCCCAAAGTATGTCATCAGAGTTTATAAAAAATTACAGATGAAAAACTTTGCTTTACAAGCCAAAAGTCTTCACAAGTTAAGGCTTAAGGGTCGGCAGCCGCAGATGTGTCCACTTGGCTGACATTAGTAACCTCGGCCCCTTCATCTCGAGGGTTAACATCTTTAGCAGTCTCTGTGGCTTCCAATTATGCCGTCTCTGCAGGATCAGCGTCTTCCTCCTCAACCTCTTGCAAGGCCTGAGCAAAGCGAGAATCACCGAAGCCTAGATCAACAAAGTCCGAGGCAGTCAAGATTCCGGTCTCCTTCTCCTTCAAAACTACCCACTTCCCAGTTTCCTTAATACCTCTTTAGAGATATTCAAATCTGAAGCTTATAAACTGGTCAGAGACTTTATAATCGACCAAAATCTTCTCAGAGGAATCATCAAGGGCAACCCTTATTGCAGCATCAACCTTTTCCCGGAGGACGTCATCTTTGGCCTGCAAAGAAGAGGTGTGGTATTTCTTAAGCTTGGTTATGTCCCTATACCTCTCGTTAACCTTATTCTCGAACTCAACCAAGGCTATCTTCAGATGTTCAACCTCTGCATTTAAAGAGGCTTCCACCTTTTGGGCCTCTTTTCCCTTCTCAATAAGGGGCAACTTCCTTAGGGTCCAGTCAATGAATTGGTGCATAGAAAGAATACCCTACAAACATGAATGTAAACCTTAATCCAATAAAATCTGAGGTTAGACTTGGAATAAAAAAGTAAACGTTTTTACCTGGATAGACCTGTGAAGGAAAAACTCGGCTAGCAGAGGGGTATCTATTGAGCGTAGAAAATGATTATTTGCATTGGTCATCGTAGAGCCGGTGGAATCCATTGCCTTTAGACCATGACCTATCAGGATGGCACTGATCTTCAGCTTCTCTAGATGATCAACCAATACGTCATCAGAGAGATTGGGATAGCACGACTCCTTTTTAGGTTTTGCCCGGCCTCTGATCCTCCAAGCCAATAGTTGTGGATTTTTTCTTCTTTAAAGCGTCGACCTTGGATTTTCCGACGTTCTGCTTGGGTGGAGGGGGGCTGCATTATGCCCTGCTTTCTTCATCATCTTAACAAGGCTTGGGGATGACATCTCCCAGAGCTCGTTAGAGATACCTTCCGGGAGTTCTACAAAGAGAAACATCTGAGTTAATAAATCAGAGGTATGAAAACTCAGAGGTACAACTTGTAAAAATATAACACTTATGAAGCTCGATCAGATGACTCCCTCCTAAGCCAGTCACAGAGAGGTAATAGGGGGAATCAAATGTTCGTAGTTGACTAGCCAACCATGATCCCCCTGATCTTGAAGATCCTTAACCTTATGTAAGTTATCCTAGCCAAAACCAGGGTCGACCTTAGTAGTAAGTGACACCTTTCCCCACCTCAGGGGTACCCTCAGCTCCAACGATGAAGAGGTGGCACAAGGACCAAATTCCCATGCCCCTAAGGCAAAGAAATATCGTGGTTTCTAGTTGTGATTGGAGGTCTTAGTAACCAGCAACATATTCTTGTCTGACTTCCTATCTAGGAAGTGATAGTAGCTGGGGCGGTTTTTGGCAGAAGATGGGATATAGAAATCGGTGAAGACCCTAACAGGAAGGTCTGAGTGGTTGACTGCCTTCCAAATGATAATAGCACCAACTATTACCCTCCAGGCGTTGGGGGATAATTGTGAAGGGGAAATATTGATATGTGAAAATATGGCTCTGATCGAAGGATGGATGGGAAAATGGATTCCCAACTTAAACATCTACTCCTACACATTGATTTCTCCATCTCGGCCACCAAAGGCTCTCTCACATCTCAGAGGTCTCCTAAGTGTGATAGAGGGACCTATGGAATAGATATGCCTAAATGCTAAGAGGTCATACTCAGTAACAATACTCTCTATATCGATAGACTTCGAGGTATCAATGCCACTCTCATGAACATCATCCTCATCCCTGGCAACGCCGGCCTGGGCAGGTGGAGGAACACCTCCAGGGAAACTCTGAGAGAACTCAGCCCCTGTGGCAGCCAACATGGGAATAAAATCGATGGGTGGTGGAATAGCCACGCTCGGCCCCATAACCTCAACATCTAAAGAATTTCATGAAGTGTTATCACAGTTGAGGGATGAGGCACGACTTTGGACCTCGGCCTGATCAGGGACCTGATCTTGCCTAATAGAGAAGTCCATGGTCTCTTGGAAAGAGTTAGTAGAAATAGGGACTGAGGTGGACGACTCAGATATTGGAGTGGGGTATATTGGATCCTCTACTGGCTCAGGGAATATCACTTTCAAACTCCTGTTTGAATCTGCTTAATTTTTGCAAAGGCCTTCTCTCTGAGAGAGGGTAAATCTTCTATGAGCTTATAAAGAGGCCCGAGCATAAAGAAGGTGACCCTACACTTGGACTCTAAACCAAAAATGAACAACTGGGGACAACTTAAACTAAGGATCAAAACCTAGTTTTTGGTCAAATTCAAACCAAGAACATTCAAGAATAAGAACCACCGAAAAACTCAAAGAGCCACCGAAAAACTCAAAGTGCAATCGAAAAATTCAAACTATCGTCGAAAAATGCAAGAAATGGAAAAACAAGGCTGAAAAATGGCAAAAGAAGGGCAATAAGCGATACCTGATGAGACAAGAGGTGAAGAATGAGAGGATTGACAAGAGAAATCTGTAAAACACAGCCTCGATCAAGCTCTGGAAGAGAGAGAGAATACAGACGTGCACTGGCATAAAAAGTGAGAGAAATGGAGAAGAAAGATAAGGAAAGGGTTTTTAAACCCTCAAAACTGATTGCACGCTTCCCAAGGCCCATCATTTCCATGGGAGCCCAAAAGGCAATCATCATCATTACACTGTCAGGCACGCTACCCACTTCAGAAGTGGACACCTATTAAGGAGATACTGGTATATAAGGGAATACAGCCTCGGACATACATATCCCTTAGTCACCCACTTACATAAGTAACTAAGGGCTAGGGGTGATTGATATGCCCAAAGTGTACCTTCCAGTTCAGAGACATCAACCTCGGCCTAATTGACAGTCGAGGTAACAAGATCTCGAGATTACCCATCTGCGATGTCTTCCTTCACTAGGTCGGCTGCAACCGACGTTACAAGTACCACCATGATTGGGCATTAGCCGAGATTTACATGACTCATGGGATCAATTATCCATTGTGTTGGCCACAACTGACGTTACAAGCTTCACCTCAGCTAGGGCGTTATCCGAGGTAAATATGGACATGGGTTATCCATCACAATCATCGCTAACATCGGCCATAGCCGATGTTATAAGTTTCACCTAAGATCACAAGGTCTTGCAGAATCAACATCAAGTTTCAAGACGACGTCGGCTAGGGATGACGTTTTAGATATCTAACCTCGTCTGGCATCCCAACCAAGGTCATCATATATATTCTCCGCCAAGGTAAGGGTCGTACTTCACTAACCTCGTACTCATCCATGCCGAGATTGGTACCAAGCAAAGACAACCGAGCATCTACGCGTACATGTATGGCTTGGAACACGTGGACAAATCTATTATAACTTAATCATTCCCTCCACGTGGGGGAATATTGAGGTCATCATTACATAGTTGAGATCAACCAGGTGCCATCCTTGCACTGGCTGAATCTCCACACACATGCACATGGCATTCTTGGGGGGTAAATAACACACCCCAGGCACTATATATTGAGGTCTTCCTCAACATTGTAAAGGATCGAGAATTACAACCCTAGCTAAAACTCTGTCAATTTACATAGTAGAGAGAGAAAGCTTGAGAGATTGTATCCATGACCGTTAGTGCCTTATTTCAGTGACATTACTCACTCACTTGCACAGTGGACGTAGGCCTAATTAGCTGAACCACTTACATATTGGTGTTCATCCTCTTCTCCTCACCTCCTTCTACATATACACTTGTATTCTCCTGTGCTGCCATTGTTATCACTTGCTTGAGCTTGTCAACACCTTATTTGGTGGTGTTGTTTCATGCATCATGAGCCTCCTTTATTAATCGAGCATGTTTGGCCTTTAGTTAATCATTTTCAATCTTCAGCAGAATGTTCTCGATCTTCAATGAGCCCATGGAATCATTGGTGGACTTTTTCTCTCCCTCTTAGGCCTTCTTGGCATTGGTCAAGGCCTCCTTTGATTTTTAAAGAGCTTCACTAAGCTCATCATTGGATTTGGACTGGTCCAGCTTAAATCTATAATTTGGAAAAAATCTACCACAAATTGTAAGGAAGAAAACAAGGAAGAAGTTAGTGACATCCATCTCAAAGCAGAGATGAAATAAAAAAAAGCTTGAGGAGAGAAAGTTCTTGGCTTATCAGTGACAGTGATTGGGCATCAAGGGATGTTAATTACTCATAGGTGCGCCTCTTGGCCTCCTCATGATTGGCAGCAAGCACAACCTCACTCAAGAGACCATGGGCAGGGAAGGATTCCAAGACACATACGTCACTTGTGAAGACCTCATAGATAGAGGGAAAGCACACTTTTTAGAGGATTGAGGTGCTATAGGGGCCTTGTCTTTCTTATTCTTCATTCGAACTGCCAAGTCCAAGTTTGTGGCCTTAGGGCCTTCCTGCTCTATCCTCTTTGAGTACTTGGTCTTAGAGGGAGAGACACTAGCCTCAAAATCATCACCTTCAATCATAAGAATCCTCTTCTTGGGGGCCATTGAGTCCTATTCATTAGCAAGGATGGACCCAACATCAAGACATTCAAAGGAAGATGTGACAACCTGAATATAATTATGAGAAATTCTATTTAAATCAAGATTAGATTATGTGATATGAATAATATGTTATTAGTATATGTTGATGTAAAAAATTAGATCACTCTAATTATTCAATAACAGATAAATAAATGAGCCAAAGAATTTTTAAAGTGGTTCAGCCTTATAAGAATGGCCTACGTCCAATGTTTTGGTATTGCTGTTTGTATGGGAATTCTCGATTACAAATTATCTCAAGAAATTCCGGTCTGGCCCTCCCTCAATGAGGATTGTACAATGTATTTATAGCCTTGAGGCTGTAATATGAAAGGGTAATACATTAAATGGTGTATATATGAAAGGGTGATACATTCAATGCTCCTTAAGCGTGTGCGTCTGAATGATAAGCATTTAATGAATAGTCAAACTGTTGGTTATCCCGCTATTAATGCTTTGTTCGAGGTGCAGCTCGGACCTCCTGAGTTGCTCGGACCGCCTAAGCTTCTCGGTACTTAAGAGTTCCTCGGAGAGTTCTCTTTCCTCGGAGCGTATGAGTTCCTCGGGGAAACAGTGTTCCTTGTTGTAGTATGGTTCCTCGGAGCGTGTGAGTTCCTCGGAGCGTGTGAGTTGTTTCCATGTAGACTGCCACGTGTCTTCACTTTACTGATCCATGTCAGTAGACTAAGTTTGGTATCAACAGAAGCCCCCATTATTTCATAGTTCGAATTTTGAGGAGTATGGAACATTCTTTCTCGGAATATGATAGCTTTAAATAGTCCTCCTGATTTTTAGGAATCTTTCCCTTGTATTTATTTCTCTTTCCAAATTCGTAGAATCAGGCTTTTTGAATTTTCACAACCGCCTCGATCTCTGCGTACTTTTTGTCTTTTTAACCGCCGGTAGCGTAATCGTTCCTTCTCGCTTCGATTGCTGTGCCCTTTTTGTTCCTCTAGCCGCCGGTAGCGTAATTATTTCTTTTTGTAATCATTACTTCACCATTTCCCAAGGCAAGGTATTTAAACTTCACAGACGCTCCCATCGTTTCTACCTTTTCAAATTTGTATTTTCGAGTTTTCCGTCGTCTCTTTCTCTCTTGTGTATTCATCTTTTCCATCGTCTGTTATCATCAGATCCACTCTTTTTCTGTAAGATTTTCTTCCTTCTTCTTCATTTCTTTAATTCATCATAGTTTACCCTGTTGAATCTCTTGATAAGTTTCATTCTGATTTTTATATTCCCTCATGGGTTGTTCTGGAAGAGCTTTCTGAGCCTTCTGATTATTTTCGCTTAGCTGAGGGACATTGGTTCCCCACTCTTTTTATTGCTGAGTGTGGATTTTCTTTTCCACCAAATCCCTTGTGTTTGGAATTCTGTCAGTACTTTGACGTTGTTCCTGCAAGAATAGCCCCCAACACATGGAAAATAGTTAATGGGGTGCATAGATTAAATCAAATCCATGGAACTCGCATAGGAATTCCTGAGATTATGTTTTGCTATAGATGGGCAGTTAATGATAACATTTTTTATTTAAAGCTAGATTTTTAAATAGAGCCTTAGTAGTCAATCTCTCTGATGCCAATAGGGATTATTTTGAGCATGGGGTTGTCATAAAAAAATTGGCAACACCCTCCATTAACTGGAGATGAGGTTTACCAGGGTCCCAGATGCCCTCCTTATGGCAATGGGATAGGTTATTTTTATTTCGTTTTACTTATTTTAAAATCATGCTTCTTTTGTGTTTGATAAAATGTGCCACTGATATTTAAATGTTTATTTATTTATTTGCAGTTGACAGTAAAAGAAAGTGCCCAAAAGAAGCAGATGTCAATATAAGGCATTTGAAACTTATCTGGAGCCTGCATCAATCTGTTGCTGACGAGCATATTAGGTCGGCATCATATCTACTGAAATATAAGAGCTACACCACCTGTTTTACTGCTCGTCCAGTAATAAGTGAATCAGAGCCAGTACCAGCTTCCACTAGCTCCTCACCTGAATCTCACGTCCCTTTAAGCGAAAGGATGAAGAGAAGAAGGCCTCCCACTCTCTTCGAGAAACCTACCTCCGGTTCTGGTGAGGCAAAAAGAAGTAAGGTTGATGTCCCAGGGGAGGGGACAAAGAAGAATGATGCACCTTCCTCGGCTGCTATCGTGAAGGTTGCCGAGAAGCCCGCAGTGGCTCCGAGCAGGTCTGCTGCTCCTGGAGAGGTGATTGTAATATCACCGACCAAGGGTTCTTCCTTGGTTGAATCTGTTCCTGTTCCCTCAAGGAGGCTGAAGAAAAGCTCCTCGGTCAATTTGGCTGACACCATTACTCAGCCCCAGCTACTGGAACTGGGGTTCCAACTTTTGTTCCCCCGAGCTCTGCCATGAGCTCGGTAAAGTCCTGGATCATTCCCGAGGTCCAAGGTACTGAAGAAAACCTTACTCGGGACATGGTCACCTCGTTAGCTGCTCGTCACCTTGCTTCTATAAGTCTTCTTACTTTGAACTTTTCATATTTCCTTTTTCATTTCTGTTTCTGACTTGTTTTCTTTTTCCTTTCACAGTTGACGAGCTGCTTTAATATAATTCTGAAGAAGGATGAAGCAATTAAAGCTTCATGCTCCTCGTCCAGCGTCGAGGGAGCTTTGGAAGAAGCTATCAAGTCTTTGGACGATTCTCGCCAGACATATGCTACTGACAAGGCTGTCTGGGAGAAGAAGCTTGCCTCCACTGAGAAGGAAAAAGCTCGAGCTGTTGATGCCTCCAAGGATTTGGAGAAGAGAATAAATGCCCTGGAGAAGGCAAATAAGGAGCTCTAAGAGAAGGTCGAGACTGCTGGAGAGTTTGAAAATAAACTCAATGCTGTCGAGGAGGAGTTGGCTCAACTTCGGGAAGTAGGTCGGCAGAAGGAGGAGGTTGAAAATAAATTAAAAGCAGTTGATAACCTGCTGTCCGCGAAGCTTTCCTCGGAGAAGTTGAAGAGGAAGATGGTTGTGAAGAAATCCTTCAGCGCTGGATGGGACAAGGGTTGGAACAAGGGGTTGGCTGCCATGGTGTCGCAAGTGGACTATGGCAGTCTCAAATACTTTAGGGATGGATGGGTTTCTGCTCTCCAGGAAATGAAAGTTAATGAATCTTCTGAGCTTTTCCAGCAACACATTCCTGGTCCCCCTCCAACCCCAGAAGATCTTGAAGAGGACAAAGATGCCTCAGAAGAGTCTTCTATGGTGATGGGAGATCATCCCCCAGCCATTCAGCCTCCTGCCGAGGAACTTCAGCAGATTGTTACTTCCTCCGAACATCTGCCAGTGCTCCCCGAGCAACTATCCATTCCCTCCGAGCAACCTACTTCCTCGTCCCAGCCTCCTGAGAAAGTTTTGGGAGACAAGGAAAAGGTGTAGAGTTGTTCGGGTTTATCTTTACATTTTTCTTTTGCCAATTGTAACCCAGCATATGTAACTCTGAACTTTATGATCTAATAAAACTTGGACTTTTTTGCATACTGTTGTCTATCTTTATACTTTGTCTTGATTCTTATTGATTACTGCTTTTTCTTTCTCTGCTAGTTTCTGGCCAGGATGGAATTGTTATCTGCCCATGATACAAAGCTGCTGCGACAATGTAATGAATACTTTAAGGCTGGTTACACAGACCTGAGTGCAGCACAAGTTGTCGACATCCTCGGCCAATATGCTTCAGAACAGGCAGTTGAAGCATATCAATATCTGAAGTGTCTACTTGTCGAGCAGTGGCTAATAATGTGGCTTATTATGATATGATTGAGGATCTCCAAGGCACCCTCGAAGACCTTCAACTACAATACAAAGAATCCACTGCCCTGTTGCATGAGGGGTACGAGAAGAAGTACCATCAACTCAATGCTGATAAGGGGTACAAGAAGTGTTTTGCTGGCTACGAGGTGAGGGAGAGAACTCTGAGGGGCGAGGTCGAGGAATGCAGACAAATTGCCGAGTTGCTAGAGCAAGAGAACAACAACTTACAGAAAGAGCTATCACAGTTGAAGTCTGCAGCCTCTTCTTCAAAAGCCTTAATCCCAGTGACCGATGAGGGATTCTCGTTCTTAGAGGTCGAGAATGCCAACTTGAGGGTCGATTTGGAAACCTTGAAGAGGTCTGGTCCTTCCACATCTTCTCGGGGATGAGCAAAAAGAGCAGCTCGGATTCCTGTCGAGGAACAAAGGACTCAGTCTACCCTAGAGAACCAGGCCTTCCAGTTAATGGCGAAGAACCAGGCGTTGGCTGAAATGTCAAAGAAGATCAGGGACTTGGAAGAGCAGCTCTCTGAGCAGAAATCTGCCTTGGAGAACGAAGAGCTCTTCGTTAAAAATCTCCACGAGCAGCTGGACAGATTAACATATCAGTTCCACAAACATCCCAGGGAGTTCTGGATGGCTGGATACAACGAAGCTCTCTTTCACTTGGACGATCGTATCCAGAATGCCAGTAATGAGGGCTACAAGCAAGGCTGGTTGAATGCCTTAGGTGTGCTGCAGCTCGAACAGGGTCATTACCTGTGGGACTACCATGATTCCGGGCTGCTCGTCTTACCTGTGCCACCATACAAACTGGACATGAGTTGGATCCCTGCTCAGGCCATTCCTCGGAGCTTGATTTCCAAGTATCTCGGCGACTACCATCTACATTCAATTGTTAAAGTATCTCGTCCCGAGCACCTTCTACATCGACCATCCGTGATGAATGTCAGGATGTTAAAGGATCTCAACTTCATAAATTCTCCTCTGGCTTTAATGATCCGCCTGCTAGCGAGGAACCTGTGTCAAAAGCAGAGGGGAAAAAACTAGTAGAGTAGGAATTTTGATGTAATGGTCAGTATACATATCAATGTAACTTTCATTTCATTATCAATGTAATCTGCTTTGGATTTAATGAAAGACTTTCATTTATATTCGCTATTGTCTTATAACACTTTATATTTGTGCATATTTGTTAAAAAGATAACAATATTGTGTGGTTTGTCGACCAACTCAGTAATAATTAAAAAGTTACTAGTATCAATAATGTTGCTCGATCACTTAATAATAAAGTTTTGTTTCTCGACCAACATGGAAATAAAGTAATGAGTATAAAAATGTTGCTCGATCACTTAATAATAAAGTCACGAGTATAAAAATGTTGCTCGATCACTTAATGATAAAGTCACGAGTATAAAAATGTTTAAAATATTTCCAACCAACCAAGGTCGTTAAATTCTTCATGTCGACCAACTACAGTTAGTGGGTTTTTATCCCCGATCAGCTATAGTTAGTCTTTTTGATAAATTTTACCCATAAAATGTTTCCGACCAACCAAGGTCGATAAATTTTCCTTGTCGACCAACTACAGTTGGTGGGTTTTTATCCCCAACCAGCCATAGTTAGTAGACTTTGGCGCTTTCTGGAATAATTTTACCTCCCGACCAACATAAGTTGGCATTTTCAAGAATATATGTACTTCCTAACCAACATAAGTTGGCATTTTTAGGAATATTTTATTTCCTAGACAAACAGGTTGGCATTTTTAGGAATATATGTACTTCCTAACCAACATAAGTTGGCATTTTTAGGAATATTTTGTTTCCTAGCTAAACAGGTTGGCATTTTTAGGAATATTTTGTTTCCTAGCCAAACAGGTTGGCATTTTTAGGAATATTTTGTTTCCTAGCCAAACGGGTTGGCATTTTTAGGAATATTTTGTTTCCTAACCAAACGAGGTTGGCATTTTTAGGAATATTTTGTTTCCTAACCAATCGAGGTTGGCATTTTTAGGAATATTTTTGCTGAGTAGTCTGATCTTTATTTTTAGGAATATTTTGTTTCCTAGCCAAACAGGTTGGTATTTTTAGGAATATTTTGTTTCCTAGCCAAACAGGTTGGCATTTTTAGGAATATTTTGTTTCCTACCCAACCGAGGTTGGCATTTTTAGGAATATTTTGTTTCCTAGCCAAACAGGTTGGCATTTTTAGGAATATTTTGTTTCCTAGCCAAATAGATTGGCATTTTTAGGAATATTTTGTTTCCTAACCAACCGAGGTTGGCATTTTTAGGAATATTTTGTTTCCTAACCAACCGAGGTTGGCATTTTTAGGAATATTTTTGCTGAGTAGTCTGATCTTTGCCGAGTAGTGTGTAGCACTGGTATTCCCCGAAAAATTCTCAATAAAAGGAAAAACTTTGGCAGAATATCTTCATTTTATTCATACTGATGGAACTGCATTACATGGGAATATACATCACTGATAATACTTGCGCAGGTGTTCTACGTTCCATGCATTCTTAAACTCCTCCCCCTCTAGAGTTATTATTCGGTAAGTTCCTGGTCGAACAACTTCTGTAACTCGGTATGGTCCATGCCAATTTGCCTCCAGTTTATTGTGCTTTTGAATTACTTTCTTAAGCACATAGTCTCCTTCTTTCAGGTCGCATTTCTTCACCCTCTTGTTGTAAAATAAATCTATTCGTTGTTGGTATGCAGCATTTCTGATGGCTGCTTCTTCTCTAACTTCCTCGAGCATGTCTAAATCCAGTCTTCTCATTAAGTCGTTGACAGGGGAATTGAAATTCAGTACCCTGTGTGTTGGGAGGCCCAACTCGGCAGGTATAACAGCCTCACTTCCAAACGCCAGCATATATGGTGATTCTCCAGTTGCTACTCGGGGAGTAGTTCGGTAAGCCCAGAGTACTGATCGTAGCTCGTTGATCCAATTTGATTTTGCATCATCCAGTCTTTTCTTCAAGCCATTTATCAGCGTTCTATTTGTCACTTCAGTTTGTCCATTGCTTTGAGGATGGCCTGGTGCTGAGTGGACCTTCAAAATGTTTGACTGATGGCAATAGGCAGCGAACTCCTCATTATCAAATTATGTTCCATGGTCTGTGATGAAAGCATGAGGAAGACCATATCGACAAATGATGTTCTTCCAAATAAATTAGTACACCTTCTCGTACGTCATATCAATGAGTGGCTCAGCTTCTATCCACTTAGTAAAATACTCCACTACGACGACGAGGTATTTGAACCTTCCTCGGGTCGTTGGCAGTGGCCCAACCAAATCAATTCCCCACATGGCAAATGGCCAAGGGGAAGTTATGGGTGTCAACAATGCTTGTGGAGTTCTTCGGATGGAGGAAAAGAGCGGGCATTTGTCACATTTCTTGGCATAGGCTACACAATCGGCTCTCATCGTCGGCCAGTAGTATCCCTGCATCATCATCCTTTGCAAAAGAGTCCGACCTACTACATGTGCTCCACAGGATTCTTCATGGATCTCTTCAATTAATTATTTCACCTCGGAGGGATGTATGCATCTCTGCAAACCTGCCATAATTCCTCGTCTATATAAAATACCATTAGTTAATACATACTGAGCAGCTTTAAACTTTAATTTCTTGGCTGCGAGCTTGTCAATTGGCAATTCTCCCTCCTCAATATATGCCCTGATGGGATCCATCCAAGATGGTCCTAAATCAAAGGTGATAAAGTTCATCGTCAAGTCTTCATCTATACTCCGACCAGCCAACACTTCAATTAGGATTATTCGTTGTAGCTCGGTACGAGTAGCTGATGTTAGTCGAGCTAGGGCGTCTGCTCTCGCATTCTCAATTCTTAGTATTCTGACCAGCTGAATAGCGGCAAATTCTGACACCAGCTCCTTTGCCTTTGCATGATATCTGATCATTAACTCTCCTTTGACTGCATATACTCCCATCATTTGGTTTAGAATCAATTGAGAATCACTTAAGACAATAATTTGTTGCGCCTCCATAATTTTTGCCAAACTAAGACCTGCAATCATTGCCTCATACTCAGATTCAATATTGGAAGCTTTAAATTGGAAACGTAGGGCGTATTCCATGTCGACCTCGTCTGGAGTGCTCAAAACTATCCCCGCGCCACATCCTGTAGTGCAAGATGAGCCATCTACATATAGCCTCCATATAGGTAACTCGTCTTCAAATTTCTGATCAGTTAGAGTTCCTCGGTGAAATATTTGTTGCTTCCTTTCATCCTCCCCGAATATTTCTCGCTCTTCGTCGATCATTTTTTCTTACCCTTTTACCAACCGGAGTTGGTCTGAGCTCGAATTTAATGATCCTATAACATCCACTTACCCTTTTACTAACCGGAGTTGGTCTGAGCTAGTGTTTGTTGATCCTGTAACATCCACAGGTTGATCAGCGAGCAACTTTTGCTTCTCGGGGGTATCAGGATAAGTGAACTCTGCTATAAAATCTGCAACAGCCTGCCCTTTTAGCGATGATCTGGGTTCATAGACTATATCATATTCACCGAGTTCTATTGCCTATTACATCAATCTCCCTGATTTTTCTGGCTTATGAAGGGCTTTCCTCAATGTCATATCAGTATATACGACTATAGTATGAGCCTGAAAGTATGGACTCATTCTCTTACTCGCTTCAATCAACGCCAGTGCTAACTTTTCCAGCCTTGAATATCTGATCTCTGCTCCTAGGAAGGCCTTACTTGTGTAGTAAATTGGTTTTTGCACTCCATTCTCCACTCTGATAAGCGCCGAGCTAACTGCATTCTCGGACACTGCAAGATATAAGTATAATTTTTCTCCCATCACTGGCCTGGACAACAGTGGAGGTGCTTCCAAGTATTTCTTCAAGTATTGAAAAGCCTTCTCACATTCATCATTCCACTCAAAAGTCTTTCTGAGTGTCTTGAAGAATGGGAGATATCTATCAGTTGCTCGCAATACAAATCTGTTGAGTGCTGCTACTCGTCCTGTAAGACTTTGCACCTCTTTCTTCGTCGTTGGAGATCGCAGCCCTAATTGAGCTTTTATCTTTTCAGGATTTACCTCAATTCCTCGTTGATTGACAATGTACCCTAGGAACATGCCTTCTCGTACTCCAAATATGCATTTCGTTGGGTTCAGCTTCATTTAATATTTATCCAGTTGATCAAAAGTCTGGCTTAAGTCAACTAGATGATCGGCAGCTTTTATGCTCTTTGTCTGCATGTCGTCAACATAGACTTCCATATTGCAACTGATTTGTTCAGCAAAAACCTTGTTCATCAGTCGCTGATATGTCGCACCTGCATTTTTCAAACCAAAAGGCATAACATTATAACAATAAGTTCCCCTATGGGTAATGAAAGAAGTACTTTCCCTGTCTTCAGGTTTCATTTTGATCTGATTGTAACCAGAATAAGCATCCATGAAGCTCAGTAACTCGTGTCCCGAGGTAGCGTCCACCAGTTGATCAATTCGGGGCAATGGAAAGTGATCCTTTAGGCATGCTTTGTTGAGGTCGGTGAAGTCTACACACATCCTCCACTTGTTGTTCTTCTTCTTTACCATCACCACATTGGCTAACCAGTCCAAGTATTTAACATCTTCAATGAAACAAGCTTTCTGGAGCTTCTCGACTTCCTCTTGTATAGCTTGATTCTTCTCGGGGCTAAACACTCTTCTTCTCTGCTTCACAGGTTTGATCTCCTTATTCACATTGAGCTCGTGACATAAGAAATTTGTATCTATCCCAGTCATATCTTCATGACTCCACGCAAAAGTTTGTTTTCTGCTTCTAAGGAAAGTTATTAATTCTTGTTTTAATGAGTCTGCCAACGACGAACCTACTTGAGTAGTTCGTTCAGGATGCTCGTCGTCCAGAATGATGTTTTCAGTAGCTTCCACCACTTGACCCTTCACGAGTTGCGACTCATCTCGAGGATCCAATGTTTCAATCTCTTCACCTTCATCCACTTGATAGGTAGTAGTCTTTTTCCTTGATTCCTCCAGTTCTTCTTGCTCGGCGGATGAATAATAGCATTCCCGAGCTACTTTCTGATCACCTTTCACAACTCCTACTCCAAAATTTATTGGAAATTTTAGGCACTGATGCACTGTAGATGGTATAGCCTCGAACTTCTTCAATCCTACTATTCCCATGATGATATTGTATGATGATTGAACATTCTTATCCATCACGAAGAAGCGTATTCTTTCTGTTCGACAAGCAGGCCTCATACCAATGAATATATCCAACTTGATCGTCCCAAGTGGAAACACTTTCTCGCCAGTAAAACCGAGGAGGGGTCTATGATAAGGCTCGAGTTGAGATAGCTTTAGATTTAAACTATCGAAGCACGAGTAGAACATGATGTCTGTCGAGCTACCATTGTCGACCAGTACTCTTAAAATCATTACCTCCTTCATTCTCATCTTGATCACCAATGGGTCATCATGAGGATACAGAACACCTGCGAGGTCATTCTTGGAGAAACCGATGACCAATTTTTCTTTGTTCACCTTTCTCGGGCGATCTTCCTCAGCTAGGTTTATTCGTTGAATGTACGAGCAAGCTTCAGCCTCACAGAGGTAAGCTTTTCTTTCTGCAGTAAGGTCTCCTCCTGCATCTTCACCTGTAATAACATTACAATCAAATGACCCAAAGCGTATTGAAAATACCTCTCGTTCTGGCTGCCTTGGTCTCTTGGGAAGATCGGGGTCGTCTTCTGGATCAACTTCATGGTTTCTTTTCTTGTTCTCCTCTCCTAGACGAGGAGATCTAGACCTCTCTCTTGCTCGGTCGTTGTTTCTTCTTTCGTTTCCGCGATCAACATACTTTGACATCTTTCCTCGTCGGATGAGTGTTTCAATTTCATTTTGAAGAGCTATGCAATTCTTGGTCATATGGCCATGATCTTTGTAAAACTCGCAATATTTTTCCCTATTCCTCGTGTCAGGGTCTGCCTTTATTTTCTTTGGCCAGTTTAACTCCTCGCTGTTCTCAATTTCTTCTAGGACGTGATTGATATCTACCTTCAAAGGAGTGTAATTATCAAATTTCTTCAATACCTCCCATGACGACCTATTTTTGGATTGTTTGTCACCACCATTGTTCTTATGTTCTTTCTTCTTGGCTTTGTCGACTTACACCTTGGTTTCTTTATCCATATTCTTCTTCGCAGCCATAGCCTCCTTGGCATTCATGATTTTGGCCGCTTTTGCCATCAATTCTGACATAGTTGTGGGTGGATCTTTGGCCAAAGTGTAATACAAATTGTTAGGCAACAGCCCACTCATCAAGGCAGTGATCGTTGTCTTCTCCTCATAATCAATGACTTCAAGTTTCTCGTTATTAAAATGAGTTATATAATCTCTGGTACTTTCACCAGCTTTTTGTCTAACACTTAACAGATGTGCTACTCGTTTAACTGGCTTTGCCCCAAAGCAGAAATTTCCAATGAATAACTCAGCCAGTTGAAAGAAAGTTGAGATCTTACCCCGAGGAAGATTATTATACCATATTTGCGTAGATCCGGTAAGAGTTCCCGAGAATACCCTGCATCTTATCTCGTCTGGGACAGCATAGATGTCGGCAGCAGCTTGATATTGTTCTATATGAAGAATAGGGTCAGTCTTTCCATCATATTTGGGGGTCACAACAGGTGCTTTGAACTTTGATGGTGTTAGAAAATCTATAATGGCTTGGATAAAAGGTGTTCCTCGAACAAAGGTTCGTTGTAGAGGGTTCTTGGTTTTAACCATTTCCCCTAATCTATCCTCCAGCCTTTGAATAGAGCCTTTCCATGCATCATTTCCTTCTTCGGGCCTGTTGGTTCGAGCAGCTAATTGCGTTGAAGTGGCTTCCTGGGATCTATCCTGACGAGTAGCTGGTCGCGACTGGGCAGATCCTTCCCTTAAGGCTGTTGATCGTCGAAAGCTCCTCGATGCTGCATTAAGAGGACTTTTGTTCCTCCTAGGGACTAGTCGGTCGAAAGAAGAAACCCTGCTTAATCTTTCCAATGCGCTGGTCCTTTCTGGGGAGAGAGTGACACGTTGTTCAGTATATGTGGCTCGCACTGATGAAGTTCGCCCAGGTTGATAAGAGAAATCATCAGATTCCTCATTGCGATATGAATAGGTACGCCTAGTACGTGAAGATGACACACGGGTGTTTCTTTGAATACTCCGCAGTCCTGAATGGGTTAGTGCACCGCCATAAAGGGTTTGGATGAGTTATCGCATTGTTTCTTGCATGACGGTCTGGCCCTGAGCCAGATTTGTCATTATTCCAGCCAGATCTGGAATATTTGGTGGAGCTGATGGATTTGGAGGGGTTCCAGCGTTTCGATTGTTGGATTTCGGAATGTCAGCCATTCGTAATGGATTATTTTTTTATGGAAAACGATATTACCAGTCGTTCCCACAAACGGCGCCAATCTGTTGATGTAAAAAATTAGATCACTCTAATTATTCAATCACAGATAAATAAATGAGACAAAGAATTTTTAAAGTGGTTCAGCCTTATAAGAATGGCCTACGTCCAATGTTTTGGTATTGCTGTTTGTATGGGAATTCTCGATTACAAATTATCTCAAGAAATTCCGGTCTGGCCCTCCTTCAATGAGGATTGTACAATGTATTTATAGGCCTGAGGCTGTAATGTGAAAGGGTAATACATTAAATGGTGTACATATGAAAGGGTGATACATTCAATGCTCCTTAAGCGTGTGCGTCTGAATGATAAGCATTTAATGAATAGTCAAACTGTTGGTTATCCCGCTATTAATGCTTTGTTCGAGGTGCAGCTCGGACCGCCTGAGTTTCTCGGACCACCTAAGCTTCTCGGTGCTCAAGAGTTCCTCGGAGAGTTCTCGTTCCTCGGAGTGTATGAGTTCCTCGGGGAAACAGTGTTCCTCGTTGTAGTATGGTCCCTAGGAGCGTGTGAGTTCCTCAGAAGTGTTTGTTGTTGCCACGTAGACTGCCACGTGTCTTCACTTTATTAATCCATGTCAGCAGACTAAATTTGGTATCAACAGTATATATGATGTTAAGTCATTATATTTAGTTTAATTCTACCTTCATAAAGTATGAAATATTGAATTAGTTACAAACACCAAATTTTGATGTTTTCGGTAAGAATGTTCATGTTGGAGGAAAGTTTTGACCATTACAATATAATAATTGACTTGAGGTATAAACTAGATATTTTTAGATATATGAGTTAGGTTTTTAACACAATAAAAGGTTCATCGAACGGACATCCGAGTGGAAAGATATTGCCTTTTTTACGAACAGGGGGTAAAGTAGTCATTATGCCTTAAATGATATTTTGTTTTATATGATGCCATATGTTATATTTTGATTGTACCAAGGGGGGGTGACCTTATGCCGACTTATAACCCTTGAGTTAAGCTCTTCCTTCAGCATATTTCAGCCATGGAAGAGTTTTAACCTAAGGAAAAAGAGTTTTGAAGTTTAGAAAGAAAGCGTGAGGAGAAATTGAAGAAAAATTCATAGAAAATTACATAAAAGCCCCTAAGGTAATTCCATCCATAAACCTTGTTTGATTTTTTTTGTATTGCTGATTTAAATGATAGAAATAATCATTTGTTTATTGAAATTCCATGTCTTGATGTGTACTCAGGGATAGATGCATGTTTAAGCAAACTTGAATGTGTAAGCCCTTGAAATTACTTTGTTTAGAAACCTTGTGTATTCAAACTATCATATCTTTTTTTATACTTACTAAAATTAATTGGTTCCAGATATTAAAATAGACTCATATATGTATATCATATCCGAAAATCAAGTAAAAATATTAAGAAATGAATCTTGGGTGATGGTTTGAAGTTCGGGTATGAAATCTGCCCCAAAAAAGTAAATATGCATACCATATGTTTGATGTTTTGCTTGACATAGCAAATGAACCCTGAAAATTATGAAATTTTAATCTTGTGTTATTCAATATGTTTTATGAAATTAGGATAAATATCATATAAAGTTACGATGTATAAAAATTATGAAATTCTTGGAAGATGACTGAATGATAGAGGAGCCTATAGAGCGGAATTGCTGTGTAGTAAAGAAATGGGCATATCTTGCTCTAGGAAACTTGGAATGATGTGTCGTCTTTTGTGTTGGAAACCTAATATGATAAGTATTGGATTATCAAGAATAATTAAAGTGGGTTTGGGCTGGAATTTGAATATGTTAGATATCATAACCTGAGTCTAGATGGGACTTCATTTATGATGAATGATTTGAATTGAATCATATAATGCTTATGAATTGAGTTATCTTGAAGATATTCTTTGGATTATTAATATTCTTATGATGATACTAGTATTGTAAGAATAATAGGAAGGGAAGAAGAGCTTATTGAACAAGTACTGGATAAAGGCAAGGGAAAAGCCAGTTAAATTGTCAAGGTGAGTGTACTTATGATTGTTTCATATATACAGAGATATGAATATATCTCTAAGAGCAGGATTTATTTGAATACTTCGGTATTCAGGATTTGTTTGGATATTCAAATATCCAGGATTGTTTGGGTCTTATGATAGAGGATTTGTTATTGCCAATAGGAAGAATTATTTGGGTCTTATGATCCAGGATTTGTTATTGACAATGGGCAGAATTATTTGGGTCTTATAATCCAGGATTTGTTATTGCCAATGGGCAGAATTATTTAGGTCTTATGATCCAGGATTTGTTATTGCCAATGGGCACAATTATTTAGATCTTATGATCCAGGATTTGCTATTGCTAATGGACAGGATTTTTCGAATTTTACATCCACATATTCGATATAGAACTGTCATTCCATTGCAGGGAAGGAGTACCTCACTAAGATTAATGCTTACGGTTTATATTTTAACAATTTCAGGTTTGTACTCTGCCAGCTAGGATACTATATGACCGGTAACTTTGAGAGTTGCACCGTTAGAAGAGCTGGGGTTTAAATATAGGGAGTTCATCATTGTCACACCGAAGATTTTAATATACTCACACATTGTATAACTCTGATGTTGACTTCGTTATGGCACAAGAACAATATTATGCCCATTATGCAAAAAAATATTGATAAATGAATTAAATTTTCAATGGGCTCCAGATTATGATCCAATTATTCTAATAACAAATGATTAGTATGGATATTGGGTCTGGGGTGTGACAATTAGTGGTATCAGAGCGTTGTTAATAATTCTGGACGTGTGTGACGATTAGATGGCAGTATTGTGTTGATTTGATATTTATGAATTGTTTGTGTACTAACCAATAGTTTAATATTATAAACTGTTTATATTGGTTGTCAGAACTTTGTTGTATTACAGATAATTCCATATGGGACCTGGGAATGAACAACATAGAGAAGAGGGAGTAGCTTCTCGTACAGACAATACTAAAGAAGAGTAGAGTGTTGCTAGAAGGGCCAGACAGCATGAACAACCTACAGAGATGCAGATAATGGCACAAGCAATGATGAGGATGGCAGAGAAATAAGAAAGAAATATGGGGCAAATGGTAGAACAACAGGCTAGATATCTAGAATCAAAGACTGTGGCCAGGATTGAGAAAGAGGCAAGAAAGGAAATGAAAGATTTCATACATGAGAAGTTTTTGAAGTTGAATCCTCTAGAATATTCAAGGTCAGTTGAACCTACAGAAGCTGAGATGTGGGCCAGAGATCTAGAAACTATCTTTGTAGTTATGAAGGATCCAGATAACTAGAAAGTGAATCTAGTCGTGTTTAAGCTGAAAGGAGAGACAAAATATTGGTGGGAAGCCAGCAACCATTTGGTGCCCAGGATGGAAGGTACTGATGTTATTACTTGGGTTGAATACATTAAAGCTTTGTATGTTAAGTATTTCCCTAAAGTTTATAGGAGGGAGAAGCTGAGGGAATTTATAAATTTGACCCGAGGAAAAATGTCTGTAAGGGAGTATGAGGCTAAATTTACTGCTTTGTCTAGATTTGCTACTAAGTATGTGGCTGATGAAAAAGATGTAGTAAGTTTCAAGATGGACTGATTTGGCCAATTCAAAATAGAGTGGCCACTTATGAGTTAGAAGATTATGCTTCTTTGATAAACAAAGCTACGTTAGCAGAAAGGCAAATTAACCAAGGGGTAACGAGTAGAGAGAGTTTTAAGAAAAGTAGATTCGACACATCTCACTCTAAGGGAGGTGAGTGTGGAAGTGTAAAGATGGAACCTCGTAAATTTCAGAGAGGTGGTAGAGATAGTGGTAGAGGTCAGGGGAGATTTGGTAGAGATACCAGGGGTGGAGGATCTTTTGGTTCAGTCAGAAAGTTAGGGAGAGGTGAGGCCCCAATAGGAGGTGTTACATGTTTCTTTTGGAAAGAGGAAGGGCATTATAAATCTGAGTGTCCTAAGCTTAAGGGATTGGAATGATACCGTTGTCATCAAGTGGGGTATATTATGAAGAATTGTCCATAGTTGGGAGAGACTCCAGCAGCACATAGTGAAGTAGCAAGCAGAGTGTTATCTTCAGGCAATGCAGTGAAAAGTATGGGCAGAGGACAAGCTAGTAGTTCCAGGCCAGGTGGATGAGTTTTTACAATGAAAGAAGCTCAGATTACTCCAGATGTGGTGACAGGTACACTTTCTGTACTGATAAGAGTGCTTATGTTTTGATTGATCCTGGTTCCACACATTCTTTTGTGTCCTATGATTTTGTTGTATAACTGAATAGACCATGTACTCGTTTAGATGTGGGGTTGGGTATTGAAATACTATTACTAAAGTCGTTTATTAAAAAAATAAACTATTTAAGTAACTCCGATCTATTTTTTGAAGAAACTCTTTTCTTAAAAAACAAAACTATTTTAACACAAGATGTGTTTAACAAATCAGTATGTACGAGATCTATTCAAGATTTTACTAACAGGTTTATAAAGCAGTTTTAAACAAACTTTAAAACCCAGCACAACCAAGAATGAGATGAGAAGATTAAGTACAAGATTTTTACGTGGTAAAACCTCACCAATTGAGGAAACATCCACGACTCCCTCTACGGAGTAAAACAAAAATCCACTATAAACAAATTTAATAATTACAAACTATATAACAAACATGCATACAACTCAGACCTATATAAGTTTAGGAATGTACCCTATGGCGTCCTTATAACTTCTCTGCAGTTCTGATTGTTGATGTTGTCGTCTCAGTTTGTTAACTCCAATTTGTTCAAGATCTTTACGTCGACTCTTTTTCTCAAGATCTTATTACCAACACTTTTCGTGTAGTAGAGTGAAAGTGTTTGTGGAGGTGCTCTCTAACACATGCATGCACACACTCACACTTATTAAGTACAAACAGTCCTAGAAAATTACATATAAGGCTATATGCAGTGATTTTCTTTTTCTCTCTTCTCACAAAACTTTGAACCTTTTTGACCTTTTAATCAATCCCAGAATCTACGGATATCTTGCTTAGAAGACAGTCAAGATCTTAATCAATCTCAGAGTTTTGAAAAGATTTTCGAGATTGAAAACCTCCAAGTGTGATTCCAAACTAGGTCAAAGGTTTAGTTTTAAGAGAACTAGAAACAGAAAATATTTTTGTTGATTTCAAAGTTAAAAACATTTACAGAAAACGAATCAACAAAATATTTCTCATGCTGAGAAACAAACATGCAAACTAAGTGTAATATATCATGAAAAAAAACTCAGATTTGAAAATTTCTATATACAAAAACAACAGATCTAAGAAAATGATTAAGTTGGAAACAAGATCCAAACAAGAAGAGGTTACAGCAACAAACCAACTCTCAAAACATATTTTAAAACACTCAAACACTCAAGGTTGTGTTTGGTAAAGTATAAAGGTTTGAAGGTTTGTATTTGGTTTGAACTGTATAGACGATTTAGGGTTAGGGTTAGGATTTCTAACTTTTTCTCTCTCTTCTGGTTTCTCTCTTCTCTCTACTCTCTCTTTCTTTTTCTCTCAAGGGACGAAATGGCAAAAGTCTCAGAAAGCTGAGTAAATGGTTCCTTTTATAGGAGGCTGAGAAGGTTCGAGAACGAGAGCCAAAATCAAGGGTCCAGATTGAGTTAAGATGGATTGACTTAGATCCAAGGGCGTACGATATGCGGTGATTAAAACTCACCTAATTGGTTCAAAAGGGATTCACAGGGATTATAAAGGGGTGCATGCAGATCGTTGATCACAAATAATCCAAGGGTTGAAAGCATGCGTTGTTTTACTCTCTATAAACAAACCCACTTCCAACCAATCAGAGGGCAACAAATGTTGGCCAATAACACGAGATAAAACGCGCGTCTAAAGTAATTACAAAGTAAACCCTGAAGTCTCTACCACTTTTGGTTTCTACCCAAACCAACTTTAGACAATAAAACCAACATTCTAAAATAGAAGATTTACCCCATAACCTTTTAAAACCAAGTTTTATTAATAAAACCTTATTTTTAAAATGTTTTAAAAAATCCCAAAAAAATATTTAAAAACAATATTGGGGGTTTAAACACACTCAACATATGTACAGACACTAATATGCAATATGACATGTAAATGATTCATTCTACTGTGTGTGAGTGTTGGTAATTAGGTCTAGATCCCTTCAATCAAAGATGAAATAGAAATGCAAGCTCTGAGGTTCTTTGGATTCTAGGTTAGACATAATTTTGTCACAATTTCCAAACTAGATGAACACTTATACAATATAGACTCAAGTGAGTCAAGAGTATAAGGGCTTCAATCTCCCCCTTTGGAAATATGAGACAAAATCTCCTTTGAGTCAACTAGGACTCATAGGGAAATAAAAAGATAAGAAAAACCTATTCCTATAAAGATTCTATCTACCCAAATCCTAGAAAACAAAAGTACATAACTCAACTATTAACAATTGAATACCCTATTACATCAGTTGAGGAAAGCTTTACAAAAACCTATAATGAATCACTAAGATCAAGCTGTTTAGCATATATAAGGAATCATTAAAGACTCAAATTTCTCCCCCATTTTGTCTTAAATGGACAAAGGGAAAAACTTGGATAATTAGCAAAGGTATTACTCAGCACAAACCATAACAATAGATTTACGCAAGGAAATGAATCTATTATAATCTAGAGGTTTAGTGAACATATCTGCGAGTTGCAAATCAGTAGGAAGATAATTGATTTCTAATTCCTTAGTTTCAACCAATTCGCGTATAAAATGATGTCTAATTTTTATGTGCTTTGTTCGCGAGTGTTGAACAGGGATTTTAGAAATATTAATCACACTTTGATTATCACAATAGAGATGCAATTGGTTTTCTTGAATACCATAATCACTTAGCATTTGTTTAATCCATAGTAATTTAGCACAACAGCTGCCAGCGGCTATGTATTCAGATTCGGCTATTGAGAGTGATGTGCAGTTTTGTTTCTTACTACTCAATCCTACCAAGTTATTACCTATATAATAACATGCTCCTGATGTGCTTTTACTATCATCAGTACACCCAACCCAGTCAACATCAGTGTACCCAATTATAGTGCTTGGTGTGTCATTAGTGTACCAAAGTCCTAGATTCAGAGTGCCTTTTACATATTTAATGATACGTTTAACAGCATTCAAATGGCTCTCTTTAGGGTTATTTTGATAACGAGAACATACACACACAACATACATAATATCAGGACGCGAGGCAGTAAGATATAGTAAGGTTCCTATCATACTACGATATAGAGTAGGATCTACGAATTTTCCATTTTCGTCTTTAGAAAGTTTTAACGTAGTACACATGGGCGTTTTAGCATCTTTAGCACTCTCGAGGCCAAATTTCTTTACTATCTCTAAAGCGTACTTGGATTGCGATACAAATAATCCTTCTGAATTTTGTTTGACTTGAGGGCCTAAGAAGGATTGTAACTCCCCCATAAGGGACATTTGAAATTCCTTATGAATAGTTTCAGAGAAGGATTTTACTTCTGAGGGAGAAGTTGATCCAAAGATAATATCGTCAACATAAATTTGAGCAATAATGATGTGTTTGTCAAAATGTTTGACAAAACGAGATTGATCATTTCCACCTCTTTTGAAACCTTTATCTAAGAGGAAACTGGAAAGACGCTCATACCAAGCTCTAGGTGCTTGTTTAAGGCCATACAAAGCCTTTTTTAGACGAAATACATGATTCGGATATTGAGGGTCAATGAACCCTTTAGGTTGTTCTACATAAGTCTCTTCAGTCAATATTCCATTAAGGAATGCAGATTTGACATCCATTTGGTAAAGTGTAAAATGCATGTGGCAAGCTATAGCAAAGAGCAGACGAACAGATTCTAACCGAGTAACAGGAGCAAAGGTCTCGTTAAAATCTATTCCTTCAATTTGAGAGTATCCTTGAGCAAGTAATCTAGCTTTATTTGTAATGATTATCCCACTTTCATCAGATTTATTTTTAAAAATCCAACGTGTACCAATAACCTTTTTGTGATCAGGACGAGGAACAAGATACCAAACATCATGAATGACAAATTGAAGAAGTTCTTCCTGCATAGCAAAAATCCAGTGAGAGTCATTTAATGCCTCATTTACATTCTTTGGTTCCACTAGGGAAACAAAACATGAATAATGTGCATAGTTTCTTAGTTGGGATCTTGTACGCACTGGCTCACTAGGATTACCAACTACGTTATTTATGGGATGATCTTTAGAAACCCAGTTAGGTACTTAAGGTGTCTCAATTGGTAATGAATCATCTATTTCAGGAGAGTTATTTTATAAAATGTTTGTAGGCTCTTCCTCAATAGTTGATTCACCAGTATTACTCTCTACAGTAGTGTCACTCACAATTACATTTATGGATTCCATCAAGGTTTTAGTGCGATGATTTTACACTCGATAGGCTCTACTGTTAGGCGAGTATCCTAAAAATATAGCTTTATTTCCCCGGCTCTCAAATTTGGATAAGTGCTCCCTATCTTTACATGCATAACAAGTACTACCAAAAGTTCTAAGGTACTTAAGATGGGGCTTTTCTTGTACCAAAGTTCGTAAGGGGTTTGTTTGGAATTATTTCTAAGATAGACCCTATTTATGATGTGATAGGCAGTATGAATAGATTCTACCCAAAAGTACTTAAGAAAATTCTTGGCATGTAACATAACATGTGCCATCTCTTGAAGGGTACGATTCTTTCTCTCAGCAATTCCATTTTGTTGAGGAGTCTTAGGAGCACTGAATTCATGTTTGTAACCATTATAGTCACAGTATTCAATAATACCAATGTCTTTGAATTCACCACCTCTATCACTACGAATTCTATTTACTTGAGTGTCCTTTTCATTTTCAATCCGAAGAAGAATTTTTAAGAAAGTTTGAAAAGTATCAGACTTTTGTTTTAAAAAGGCTACCCAAGTAAATCTGGTGAAGTCATCAACCATAACTAAAATATAACTGTGTCCACAAAGACTAACAGTTTGGGAGGGACCCATTAGGTCCATATGGATGAGCTCCAAGGGATTTGAGGTAAGAACATCATTAACTTTCTTATGAGGTGCCTTAATAATTTTACCTTCCTGACAGGAACCACAGATAATGTTAGGAATGGGTTTGATTTTAGGAACTCCTCTAACTATTTCCTGAGAGGTCGGTCTACTCAGATTATCGTAATTTATATGACCCATTCTGTTAATCCATATCTCGTTGTCATCCATTCTCGCAACATTACAGATTTCAGAATTATTTATGACAGTATAGCAATTGTCGGGAGTTCCGACTCCTGTAATTATGCATTCACCTTTCTCATTTAAAATTTTGCAATTATTCTTTGAAAAGGTAACAGTATGATCTGAGTCACAAAATTGCGATATGCTAAGTATATTTGCCTTAAGACCTTTAACTAGAAGGACATTTTCAAGAACAGGAAGTCCATTTTCTTGGAGAGTTCCTTTGCCTATGATTTGAGATGAAACTCCATCACCAAAAATGACTTTAGCTCCAACAAAGCTGGTTTTGTTTAAAAGTTTAGTTTCATCCCCAGTCATGTGCTTAGAACATCCAGAGTCTAAATACCAACCAGATGATGTGTGTTCAGCTTTTAAAGCAGTAATAACTATGTTACACTTCATCTGAGGTAATAGATCATCTTTTCTAACCCAAATTGCTCTAGTTTTCATTTTGCGCTTATTAGCTCTCAATTGATCAAATTTACGAGCATTAGATTTTTGCTGAAAGATGTTTTGCGCATGATTTTGAATTTTATGAAAGACTTGAGCATTTGGTTTAGGAAAGTGCTTAGGATTCCTTCTAGGAAATGTTCTTTTAGGTTTGGTCTTTCTCTTCCTATAGTTAGAGTTTTTATCAGGTTGTCTAGGAAGTACATAATTATTCCGACTCCTCCTAGAATAGTTAAAGTTCTGATAAATAGGAGAATTATAGACAGGTGTAACTAGTCTCCTAGCATAGCGACTATCAAAAGAGTGACCGTATATATCACAATAAGAGCAATAAAGATTGCTCAAGATAGGGGTCTCATTGGGAAAGTCTCTAAACAAAGGTTTTGAGAAGTTTTGAGGTTGAGCTCTATTCCTAGGTGTGACAGTCTTGAATGCAGACTCACTCTTCCTAATAGAGGGGAAGACGTATTTAGCCTTAGGTGAAATTTCATGTTCCAATGTTAAAATTTTGATGTTTTGAATCAAACTCAGTTTTTAGAGAATGAAAGTCTGGGCATGTTTCAATAGGCCTTTTGCCTCCTGACACAAACTTGATAGGTTCAAAATATTTTGTTTGTGTCTTCAAATTGGGGCAAAACCCTATTCCAGTTTGATCATCAGAATTGGTTTTTGATTCAGCAACAAATTCATCAAAACAGTTTGAATTATTTTCAAATTTTGTAAATTTTTTGAAAACAGTTGCTGTCTTTTCTTTAGTTTGTTCCAATTCTAACAATGTCCCTTTGTACTTTTTCTCCAGAATTTCATTTGTTTCAGTCAAATTTCTGAGTTTTTCATCAAACATTTTAATTTCACTTTCATGAGTTAGACATTGGGTAGTATACTCTTCAGCATTCAGTTTAACCATTAGGCTTAGATCTTCTAACTTCTTAGTGAGATCTTTCACAATCTTTTCTAGTCTAGTGCTTTTCTTGAGAGTTTTAGCATAGAGAGTGTGAATATCTGGGAGATCTTCATTGTCCGAGTCACTAAGTGTAGTGTGTGAAGTGACCCCTAGGGCTTCATTCTTTGTACTCACACACCCATTGACATCGTCATTATCGCTTTCCCTTTGACTCACACACCCCGAGGAACAGATAGCAATATTCTCAGTAATCAAAGCATCTAAACCAGTAACAGCAGTATTCGAAACATCAGAAGTAGAATTACTATATTCTTCCTCATTAACAAACACAGGAATATCATCATTATAGATAATCTTGGCAAAGAAAGACATGCAAGGGTCAAAAACATCAGATGACTCAGGTTCCTCATTTTCAGATTCACTTGAATCATCCCATGTTTTGCAAAATGTTGGCTCTAGTGCGTTTGTTTTGAGTGTTCAAGTTAACTCTACAGTTTTGTGCAATGTGTCCTAGTTTACCACATCTATAGCATTTAGTCTTCTTAAGGTCTCTGTTAGGTCTAGTGTGAGAGTCCTTGTGATTTTTGTCATGGCTTTTCTCATGAGGTCTGTGATTGAAAGGAGTTGGATAATTGGACTTGCCTTGTTTATTTTCCATGTTGTTTCTAAATTTAATGATTTTCTTAAACTGTTTTGACATTAAGGCAATCTGATTGTCTAAACTCTCTATATCGCATTCCTCATCAGAATCATCATTGGAAGTATTAAACTCAGGCTTAATCAATTTAGAAGAGAAGCTTAGATTGGAACTAGTCTGTTTCCTATGGGACTGGGTTAATTATTTCTTAAATTCCAGTTCCATTTCCACAGTTCTTAACTTACTACTGAGTAGTTCAGGAGTGAGATTAATATCACACATTTCCTCAATAGCATATCTTTTGTTATCAAATTTCGGTGGTAATGATCTCAGAATTTTAGACACAATTTCTTGTCTGCCATATGTTATCCCATTAGCATGCAGTTTGGTCACAATATCAGTCAGGTTCATATAGAAGTCATCAAATGACTCAGTCTCAGACATAATTAGGGAATTATACTGTTGAATGAGCATTTGAGTTTTAGCAGCCTTAACTCTAGTGTCACCTTCATGAGCAGTAACTAAAGTGTCCCAAGGTTCCTTAGAAGTGGTACAGCATGAGATTATTTTGAACTCATGTTCATATATAGGCATAAATATGGCATTCTTTCCTTTGTTATTGTTGCGAGAAACTTGTTTCTCTTCTTGTGTGAACTCACTTAAAACTTTCTTAACTCTCTCATTACTTCCTTCAGTGGCTGGTTTTGTAGGAAAAATGTAACAATTTTCAATTATGTCCCAGACATCATCTCCTAGAGTTCCTTAAATGAAAGCAATCATCCTTACTTTCCAGTAAG
This sequence comes from Sambucus nigra, assembly GCA_949130495.1. Taxonomy (NCBI): domain Eukaryota; kingdom Viridiplantae; phylum Streptophyta; class Magnoliopsida; order Dipsacales; family Adoxaceae; genus Sambucus; species Sambucus nigra. The sequence goes on along the minus strand of OX422212.1, from coordinate 601,935,929 downwards.
CAAAATTGGTTCCATCAAAGATAGGAGGTCTGGTCAAGTTACCAAATCTTTCATTTTTCTCGTCCATATTTGATTTTTAGAAAACAATTTCAGAAACACATGATCTCTTTTAAAAGAAGATTACCAAGCTCTGATACGAATTGAAATACTGTTACTAAAGTCGTTTATTAAAAAAATAAACTATTTAAGTAACTCCGATCTATTTTTTGAAGAAACTTTTTTCTTAAAAACCAAAACTATTTGAACACAAGATGTGTTTAACAAATCAGTATGTACGAGATCTATTCAAGATTTTACTAATAGGTTTATTAAACAGTTTTAAACAAACTTTAAAACCCAGCACAACCAAGAATGAGATGAGAAGATGTAGGAAGATTAAGCACAAGATTTTTACGTGGTAAAACCTCACCAATTGAGGAAACATCCACGACTCCCTCTACAGAGTAAAACAAAAATCCACTATAACTAAATTTAACAGTTACAAACTATATAACAAACATGCATACAACTCAGACCTATATAAGTTTAGGAATGTACCCTCTGGCGTCCTTATAACTTCTCTGCAGTTCTGATTGTTGATGTTGTCCTCTCAGTTTGTTAACTCCATTTTGTTCAAGCTCTTTACGTTGACTCTTTTTCTCAAGATCTTATTACCAACACTTTTCTTGTAGTAGAGTGAAAGTGTTTGTGGAGGTGCTCTCTAACACATGCATGCACACAATCACACTTATTAAGTACAAACAGTCCTAGCAAATTACATATAAGGCTATATGCAGTGATTTTCTTTTTCTCTCTTCTCACAAAACTTTGAACCTTTTTGACCTTTTAATCAATCCCAGAATCCACGGATATCTTGCTTAGAAGACAGTTAAGATCTTAATCAATCTCAGAGTTTTGAAAAGATTTTCGAGATTGAAAACCTCCAAGTGTGATTCCAAACTAGGTCAAAGGTTTAGTTTTAAGAGAACTACAAACAGAAAACATTTTTGTTGATTTCAAAGTTAAAAACATTTACAGAAAACGAATCAACAAAATATTTCTCAAGCTGAGAAACAAACATGCAAACTAAGTGTAATATATCATGAAAAAAAACTCAGATCTGAAAATTTCTATATACAAAAACAACAGATCTAAGAAAATGATTAAGTTGGAAACAAGATCCAAAGAAGAAGAGGTTACAGCAACAAACCAACTCTCAAATCATCTTTTAAAACACTCAAACACTCAAGGTTGTGTTTGGTAAAGTATAAAGGTTTGAAGGTTTGTATTTGGTTTGAACTGTATAGACGATTTAGGGTTAGGGTTAGGATTTCTAACTCTTTCTCTCTCTTTCGGTTTCTCTCTTCTCCCTCTCTTCTCTCTACTCTCTCTTTCTTTTTCTCTCAAGGGACGAAATGGCAAAAGTCTCAGAAAGCTGAGGAAAGGGCTCCTTTTATAGGAGGCTGAGAAGGTTCGAGTTGAGTCAAGATGGATTGACTTAGATCCAAGGGCGTACGATATGCGGTGATTAAAACTCACCTGATTTGTTCAAAAGGGATTCACAGGGATTATAAAGGGGCGCATGCATATCGTTGATCACAAATGATCCAAGGGTTGAAAGCAGGCGTTGTTTTACTCTCTATAAAGTAACACACTTCCAACCAATCAGAGGGCAACAAATGTTGGCCAATAACACGAGATAAAATGCGCATCTAAAGTAATTACAAAGTAAACCCTGAAGTCTCTGCCACTTTTGGTTTCTACCCAAACCAACTTTGGACAATAAAACCAACATTCTAAAATAGCAAATTTACCCCATAACCTTTTAAAACCAAGTTTTATTAATAAAACCTTATTTTTAAAATGTTTTAAAAAATCCCAAAAAAATATTTAAAAACATTATTGGGGATTTAAACACACTCAACATATGTACACACACTAATATGCAATATGACATGTAAATGATTCATTCTAGTGTGTGTGAGTGTTGGTAATTAGGTCTAGATCCCTTCAATCAAAGATGAAATAGAAATGCAAGCTCTGAGGTTCTTTGGATTCTAGGTTAGACATAATTTTGTCACAATTTCAAAACTAGATGAACACTTATACAATATAGACTCAAGTGAGTCAAGAGTATAAGGGCTTCAGGTATTTATATGCCTATGGGGGATATGGTTGTAGCTGAATATGTTTTTCTTGATTGTGTTTTGACTGTGGGGGTTAGAGATACAGTTATAGATCTACTTCCATTGGATATTTCTGATTTTGATATAATTCTGGGAATGGATTGGTTATCTAAATATCATGCATCTATGGATTGTTTCTGTAAGTAATTTGTTTTTAATATGCCTGGTGAGCCTAAATTTAAATTTGTGGGGAAAAGGAAAATTATTCCTAGTTGCATCATTTCTGCTATCCAAATGAGGAAATTATTGAGTAAGGGTTGTGAGGGTTTTATTGCATATGTTCTTGACACTAGGAAGAGGTCTTTACAATTAGTCGATGTTCCTATTGTACGGGATTTTCCAGAAGTGTTTCCTAGTGAGTTGTCGGGGTTACTCCCAGATAGAGAAGTTGAATTGAGTATTCAATTGGCACCGGGGAAAACCCCTATTTCTATGGCACCGTATAAAATGGCACCTGCTGAGTTGAAAGAACTTAAGATTCAGTTGTAGGATTTACTTGATAGGGGGTTCATACAACCAAGTGTATCTCCGTGGGGTGCACCGGTTTTATTTGTGAAGAAGAAAGATGGTACCATGAATTTGAGTATTGATTATAGGCAACTGAATAAAGCTATAATTAAGAACAAGTACCCTTTACCTCGTATAGATGATTTGTTTGATCAGTTACAGGGTGCTAAAGTGTTTTCAAAAATAGACCTGCGATCGAGTTATCATCCGTTGAGGGTCAAGGAAAATGATATTTCTAAAACTGCTTTTTGTACTCGGTATAGTCATTTTGAATTTCTGGTGATGCCTTTTAGGGTGATTAATGCTCCAGCTCTATTTATGGATCTTATGAACCGGGCACTTTATCCTTTTGTTGATTCATTTGTGATAGTTTTTATTGATGATATTCTGATTTATTCACGTGATATGGTTGAACATGAAAAGAATCTCATAACTATTTTGAATCTGTTGAAAGATGAGAAGTTGTTTGCTAAGTTCAGCAAGTGTGAATTTTAGCTATCCCAAGTTGTATTTTTAGGCCATGTTATTTATGGAGATTAAATATTTGTTGATCCTAAAAAGGTAGAGGCTATTGTAAAATGGGAGAGGCCCAATAATGTGACTGAGGTGAGGAATTTTTTGGGTTTAGCTGGGTATTATAGAAGGTATATTAAGGGATTTTCTTCGATTGCCTTGCCAATGACTAAACTAACCCGGAAGGATGTTAAGTTTGAATGGAATTCTGATTGCGAAAATAGTTTTGATGAATTGAAAAAGAGGTTAGTAACTGCACCTATTCTTACTATTTCGCATGGTGGAGATGGTTTTATTATTTATACTGATGCTTCACATCAGGGGTTGGGTTGTGTTTTTATGCAGCATGGTAAGGTTATTGCTTATGTTTCTAGGCAGTTGCGTACATATGAATATAATTATCCTACACATGATTTGGAACTTGCTGCTATTATGTTTGCTTTAGAATTATGGTGTCATTATCAATATGGTGAGGTATGCAAAAATTTTACTGACCATCAAAGCCTTAAGTATTTATTTACTCAGAAGGAGTTGAATTTGAGGCAGAGGCGGTGGATCGAGTTAATTAAAGATTATGATTGTACAATTCACTACCACCCAGGGAAGACAAATGTAGTTGCAGAAGCTCTGTGTTGAAAGGCTTCGGGCAGATTATCTTGTATTCGGTGTGCTAGAGTTGCCCACATCATGGAGTTGAGATTGATGGGAGTAGAATTGAAGCTTGCATATAGGGACATATTCTTTGCTCATGTAAGCGTGAGGTCTTTGTTAGCTACCCGTATTCGTGATTTGCAAAGTCAAGATCATTTTCTTGAGAAGAAACGAAAAGATAGCCGAGATGGTAAGTCTGGAGATTTTTGTATTATGAGTGATGGCACTTTATTGTATAAGCAGTGGTTATGTGTGCCTAATGTGGGTGGATTGAAAGAGGAAATTTTAGATGAGGCTCATAATTCCATTTATACTATGCATCCTGGTAGCACTAAAATGTATAGAGATTTAAAGGAGCATTATTGGTGGAATAATATGAAGAAGGAAATAGTTGATTTTGTTGCTAGGTGCTTTATATGTCAGCAAGTGAAAGTGGAGCATCAGAAACCTACAGGTCTTTTTCACCCATTGCCAATACCGAAATGGAAATGGGATCACGTAACGATGGATTTTGTGGTTGGGCTCCCTCGATCTCAGAAGGGGTCAGATTCAATTTGGGTAATGGTGGGTAGGTTGACTAAGTCCGCTCATTTTCTAGCAGTCAAGACTATGTATACAGTTGATAGGTATGCTAGATTGTATGTTAATGAGATTATTCGATTGCATGGAGCACCGATATCTATTGTTTCAGATAAGGACCCTACTTTTACATCCAGATTTTGGGATAGCTTGCAGTATGCTATGGGTACTAACTTAAATTTTAGTACGGCATTTCATCCTCAGATAGATGGGCAGTTTGAAAAAACAATACAGATTTTGGAAGATATGCTTAGAGCTTGTGTGCTTGATTTTAAAGGAAATTGGGATGAATATTTGCCTTTGATAGAATTTTCATATAACAATAGATTTCAATCTACTATTGGTATGGCACCATATGAAGCGTTGTATCGTAGACGGTGTCGTATACCTATATGTTGGGGTGAAATTGGTGAAAGGAAGATAGAGGGTCCAAAGTTGATTGAAGTCACCACTAAAAAAGTGAAGATTATTAAAGATAGAATGAGAATAGCTCAAAGCAGATAGAAAAGTTATGTGGATAAGCGACGAAAAGATTTAGAATTTCGGAAGGGGGATTATGTGTTTCTTTGGATATCGCCATGGAAAGGAGTTATGAGGTTTGGAAAGAAAGGTAAATTAAGTCCACGCTACATTGGACCTTATGAAATTCTTGAGAAAGTCGGGATAGTTGCCTACAAGTTAGCGTTACCATAGGAGCTAGCACGATTACATGATGTTTTCCATATTTCTATGTTGAGAAAGTATGTAGCGGATCCTTCACATGTATTGGTGGAACAACCTATTGCGTTAAGCTTTGTGGAAGAACCACTTGCAATCGTCGATAGGAAAGAACAGATATTGAGATCAAAAGTGATCCCACTTGTGAAATTTGTGTGGAGAAGGCATTCCATGGAAGAATCTACGTGGGAGAGTGAGGATAGCATGAAGATGCGTTATTCGTATTTGTTTGATTCGGACAACCAAGATACGTCAATTACAGGGACGAAATTTCCTAACAGGGGGAGAATTGTGACAACCTGAATATAATTATGAGAAATTATGTTTAAATAATGATTAGATTATGTGACATGAATAATATGTTATTAGTATATATGATGTTAAGTCATTATATTTAGTCTAATTCTACCTTCATAAAGTATGAAATATTGAATTAGTTACAAACACCAAATTTTGATGTTTTCGGTAAGAATGTTCATGTTGGAGGAAAGTTTTGACCATTACAATATAATAATTGACTTGAGGTATAAACTAGATATTTGTAGATATATGAGTTAGGTTTGTAACACAATAAAAGGTTCATCGAACGGACATCCGGGTTGGAAGATATTGTCTTTTTACGAACAGGGGGTAAAGTAGTCATTTAGCCTTAAATGATATTTTGTTTTATATGATGCCACATGTTATATTTTGATTGGACCGGGGGGGGGGGGGTATCTTATGCCGACTTATAACCCTTGAATTAAGCTCTTCCTTCAGCATATTTCAGTCATGGAGAGTTTTAACCTAAGGAAAAAGAGTTTTGAAGTTTAGAAAAAAGTGTGAGGATAAATTGAAGAAAAATTCATAGAAAATTACATAAAAGCCCCTAAGGTAATTCCATCCATAAATCTTGTTTGATTTTTTTATATTTATGATTTAAATGATAGAAATAATCATTTTTTTACTGAAATTCCATGTCTTGATGTGTACTCAGGGATAGATGCATGTTTAAGCAAACTTGAATGTGTAAACCCTTGAAAAATCTTTGTTTAGAAACCTTATGTATTCAAACTATCATATCTTTTTTTATGCTTACTGAAATTGATTGATTCCAATTGGAGCTTAAAACACACTTATACATATATATCATATCCAAAAATAAAGTAAAAATACTAATAAATGAATCTTCGGTGATGGTTTGAAGTTCGGGTATGAAATCTTCCCCAAAAGAGTAAATATGCATACCATATGTTTGATGCTTTGCTTGACATAGCAAATGAACCCTGAAAATTATGAAATCTTAATCATGTGTTATTCAATATGTTTTCTAAAATTGGGTGAAATATCATAGAAATTTATGATGTATAAAAATTATGAAAATTCTTGGAAGATGACTGAATGATAGAGGAGCCTATAGGGCGGAATTGTTGTGTAGTAAAGAAATGGGCATATCTTGCTCTAGGAAACTTGGAATGATGTGTCGTCTTTTGTGTTGGAAACAAAATATGATAAGTATTTAATTACCAAGAATAATTAAAGTGGGTTTGGGCTGGAATTTGAATATGTTAGATATCATAACCTGAGTCTAGATGGGACTTCATTTATGATGCATGATTTGAATTGAATCATATGATGCTTATGAATTGAGTTATGTTGAAGATATTCTTTGGATGATTAATATTATTATGATAATACTAATATTATAAGAATGATAGGAAGGGAAGGAGAGCTAATTGAATAAGTACTGGATAAAGGCAAGGGAAAATTCGATTAAACTGTCAAGGTGAGTGTACTTATGATTGTTTCATATATACAGAGATATGAATGTAGCTCTACGAGAAGGATTTGTTTGAATACTTCGGTAGTCAGGATTTGTTTGGATATTCAAATATCTAGGATTGTTTGGGTCGTATGATCCAGGATTTGCTATTGCCCATGGGCATAATTATTTGGGCTTATGATCCAGGATTTGTTATTGCCAATGGCCAGAATTATTTAGGTCTTATAATCCAGGATTTGTTTTTCCAATGGGAAGAATTATTTAGATCTTATGATCCAGAATTTGTTATTACTAATGGGAAGGATTGTTCGGATTTTATATCCACATATTCGATATAAAACTGTCATTCCATTGCAGGGAAGGAGTACCTCACTAAGCTTAATGGTTACGGTTTATATTTTAACAATTTCAAGTTTGTACGCTGCCAGCTAGGATACTATATGACCGGTATCTTTAAGAGTTTCTCCGTTAGAAGAGATGGGGTTTAAATATGGGTTCATCATTGTCACACTGAAGATTTTAATATACTCACACATTTTATATATTGAGTTAGCATGGATTGAGTTGATCATAGTTAATCATTGTATTATATAATCTCTAATTATAACTCTGATGTTGACTTCGTTATGGCACAAGAACAATATTATGTCCATTATGCAGAAAATATTGATAAATTAATTAAATTTTCAATGGGCTGCAGATTATTATCAAATTATTCTAATAACAAATAATTAGTATGGATATTGGGTTTGGGGTGTGACAGAAGAGGAGGCAGAAGCTTCCTCATTTGGTAAAGAGAGGTCATGGAAGTTATGTACTGGGTGAGCAGTAAAGCTAACAGTACAGTTTTTGTATTCAAGAAGGAAGTAGGTTGAGTGAGGATGGTCACCTCCTGCTAGAAGATCCCTCAACGTCTAAACTTTTACTAGCTTAGCCATATTGATGTGTGTAAGGGCGGGCTCCACTACACCAAAACACGCCATTAGTAACACAATTTGTCCATTACTAAATATATTAGTAACACAATTTTTATGTTAGAAAAAATGCGTGGGGCACGAAGCTAGTAACGGTAAAATTTTGTTACTAATAGTAACGGAAAAAATTAGAATTAGTAACGGTAAAATTCTGTTAGTAATAGTAACGGTAAAATTCAAAATTTGTAACGATAAAATTTTGTTACTAATAGTAACGATAAAATTCAGAATTAGTAAGGCTAAAGTTGTGTTACTAAAAGTAACGAAAAATTCAGAATTGGTAATGGTAAAATTCTATTATTGATAGTAACAGAAAGATCAAAATTAGTAACGGTAAAATTATGCTACTAATAGTAACAGTAAAATTCATAATTAGTAACGGTGAAATTATGTTACTAATCTTAGTACATAATTTAAGGGACCTCCCCAAATCCATCTCATTACCTCCAACTTTTTCACGAGAGTTAATGTTAATGCCAGAGATCCCGCCTTTCAACTTTAGTACATTTTCCATATATAAAATGTATAAATAAATAAAAATAAGTACAACAATAGACAGGGTATACCGTCCTGTGACTAGTGCACATAATGCAACTAGCCAACAAGAAACAGGAGCCAAAAGAACATACATCTCAAAACAGTAACGCGACACTTAGGGTGTGAAACCCCAATCAGACCGAAAAACATACGGAAATAAAACTAATACAAAGCGACAAAATAGTCGTTGAAAGGAAAACAAGCCCTAAACAAAGGCATCTCAAAAAAGGGAAAATATAACTATTAAGCCCACCCAAAGAGGGAGACACACCGACCCATAGAACTATGCAGCATCCAAGAAGGGAAAAGCCATTCAGCAAGATCCAATGACCAATCTGAAAAATGCATCCATTACCGGCACAAAACTCCACTGTGGCAACACAGTGCCCATGGTGAACATGCCAAATCTAGTGTGAAGCATCGCGAATGGCAGCAAACCAGGAACCCTAAGAATCGAGACAAATCGTCCTAAGATGAACCAGAAGAAGGACCACATGCTGCACCAAGCCAAAATGGCAACCAACAACCAACATAATGTATATGAAAGGCTTTCATACACATTATGTTATGATTTTAGGTAATGGTGTTTAACCAGCAGGGGCAACGGTCTCACCTTTTAGAGGCACGACTGGAGTAAGGAATGGTCCACTAGTGGGGGTCAGTGGTTGGAAATAAGGAGTAGGATATTGGTAGTGCTAAGCAGCAAAGAGCTGACCATCAAGGCCCACTGTTGGAACAAGGGAGGCAACTGGTGAATATGGGCCATATAGTGCATAACCGTATCCATGGTGATACATAAGCGATCTGTTGTCCCCATAAACTCCCTGATTTAAAGCAACGAGTCAAAAAAAAGGAACCACAAACATGGAATTCACAAATATATCTGATAACTATTTGTCTTTTCTCGTCTTTCTAATGGTCATTATGGAAGACTTGCATCACTGCCTTAAGCCAAAAAAATAATTTGTATCTCAAATTTTCCCCGCTACATTCTAAGTTTTTTAAACAAGTAATTTTTTTCCGGAAACAAGTATATATTAAATGAAGAATAAAAAAATTAGTATGAGTCCATGAAAGCATAAATGCAGAATAAAAATCTTACAGGGGTGATCTCAAGTCCATCATATCTGGCGTAGTCATCCCTCTTATTGGCAATGTCGTCATAGCCTAGAAAAGATAAGCAAGTAAAAAGACATGCCCCAAAGGTGTTTGATCAAGTTAAAGTTATTTATGACATAATAATAGGCAGTCGGAAGGTAAAAGATATTTGGATCCACAAAATCTGGGATCAAATGAGTCAAAAAGCGGTCAAATGACTGGATTCAAGCATTTGTAGCATCAACCGAAGACTGCAATGCAAATTGAGCTAATAACATGAACTGATAGAAAAGTTGAACAGATAAAACTACAAATCACCTTCTTTGTTGGTTCCAGAGTTTTGGTTTGGGAATCCAATGATAATTTCTGCAACAAATCTGCAGTTTCGAAAGCAACAAAAGTAAAGGCTTGGCAGGGAGATCATAAATTCCCAGTGCCTAAACTCTTTTCCAACTACTAAGCTTTCCCACCTGAACAAAAATTGTTCTCACCACCCTCTTTTGTTAGTCTCCACCCCAAGTCCTACTGACTTCATAGCAAAACCTTTTAAATACCTGACTAAGTACACAAGTGTGAATAATTGAAGGACACAACTGTTAATACACAAAAAGTTTGTATTAAGATACACTAATGAATCAAACCAAGCCAATTGAAGACATACAAGTAATAATTGAAGATAATTTAAGGGACATAAACAACACCTTAGTAAATAAGGACCACTAACCCCTCTACTAGCCCTCGTACCTCCCACAATCTAAACAATCAAATTCACCAAATACTTTAGTAGGCCATACTCAAGTCCCTGTATAAAGAAACCAAATCAATGACATTTGTGATAGAAAGAAAAGAAAAATAAAGAATGAGAACTCAACATTTAACATATGTTTACCTTTCCTTCCTCCTTTATCCGGGCTTGGGACCGGCAATGCTCAAATAAATATTAGCATTGGCGGAGTTAAAAGGGGTTTTACAGTTAAAAAATAGTGTAAATTAATTCCAAATCGAATATAGATAGATCCAAACAAAGTTCACAACAAAACATATTGCAAATTAAGTCCAAATAAGGATAACTCAAATAAAGTTCACAACAAATGCATAATGAAAACTAAGTCCACATATAGATAGCTCAAACAAAGTTCACAACATAAAATAAACATATTTAAGCCAACAATCCAGCCAAATCAAATATCCCCCCAATACCAAGTCATCAAAAGTGAATTGTCCACCTTGGGGAGCATCAAACTACCTAGCATCCGACTTCATCACTTCCTCCACATATACTTTCCCCGCATCGGCTCCAACTCGCTCACCATGACATATATCCTTTATTTCATTTGTCATGACATACCCCTTTGCCAATTTTTCATCATACCTATCAAGCAAGATGACATTGGTATTGTTGGTAAGAGAAGGTGTGGTCAAGAAAATAGGACGAGAAGTGGATGCAAAAACATTATCCAAATTTTGATCGATATTCATATGTTGTTGACTTGTAGTGGATGCATTGATTAGGCATAAATTCTTCACATTTATCCCCTTAATTTCGATATTTTTATGATCTCGTGCATTGTAAATAGCTTGGATTTGTCTTATATTTATGCTACTAACCCTTTTTGGCAAGTATTTCATATTTTTTGTATCTCTTATGTATTTTACAGGTATTTCATACAAATTAGTGCGAAAGAGAACGCAAAATAGTGAAAGAAAGCAAGAAATGGGGAGTTCAAGGGAATTTTCATAATTTTACAGTCATATTCCGGAGGTGGGGAAAACTAGAAAGTTGAAGATAATTAAATCACAAGAGTGTAGGAATAAACGGCAGTCAAATCGGAGCTTTGGATCAAAAGCTATGGCAAGTCAAAGTTGGAGAAAGAAAGTCACAATTGAAATTAATTCTGGAAGCTGAAGAGTTTCAACTCTTGAAATTTCTTGTATAATTCCTTTTTATTAGTTGTCAAATGTGGAGAGGCATTGAAAAAATCATATTTGGGTATTATAAAAAGCCAAGACCTGGAGTAATGAAGAGAGGAAGAGAGAGAGTTCCTTTTGGCATTTAATTTCATATTTTCTTAGGATTTAGAAACTCTAGTTTGTAAGTTGAACAAGAGCTATTCAAGATTCAAGTTTCAAGTTCAGATTTCCTTTTTCTATTCAAGTATTGCTAATTTTTACTTTCCATTTCTTCCATATTATAAGTTTAAATTGCTCTTGTAGTTTATTTTTGTTTCTCAATTCACGTTTCTTTTCAATGCATAATAGACCTATGATTTCTTACACATTTAGAATTTTGTTTTCATTTAATAAAATCATGTCTAGCTAATTGTTTTAGGGTTGGGATGCATGAAGCCATCCCAATGTAAATTACATATGTAGAAAATAGAATTTAAATTATAATTTTGAAAGAGTCGTGCAAGATAATTCTACAATCAGTATAGGTATTTTAATCTCTCTTGCCCTAGGGGTGTTTAAGAAAAAATGTGCGTAAAATTGTTTAGCAACTCTTTATATTTACCTTTGATTTCATATGATGCGGGATTGAACCTCATATATGTAATGCTTAGGATCTATAAAGACTGGATTCATTCAAACTTCTAATTTATAATTTTAGTATTCTGCTAAGTAATTACTAAGGATTGGGGGATTGTATTCCAACCTAATTTCTCTTATATTCATAACAAGCATCTTTCTATTTGTGTAACTATTCATGTTAGCATAGTTAATTTAGAATTTAATTTCATTGAAATTTAGTCATAAAAGAGTTTCAAAAATCACAAATATTCATCTTTTCTTTTCTTTTTAAGAATCAAGTTAAGGTTAATATTCATTACTCCTTCGTCATTAAGATTTGTAAGTCCTACTCCCTGTGGATACGATCCCGACTTATCGGATTATTACTAATGCGATAGGCTTGCGCTTGAGCCTATAAAGCACGCACTTTAGAGACATTTGTGGTCGCGTCAAGTTTTTAGCGTCGTTGCCGGGGATCTAGGTTACATTTCGAGAATAAAATTTAAACCCAATTTGATTTTAAAAAAAATATATTCTTTCTCATCTTCCATAAACTGTACATGCAAACTCCTCTATCGTTTCCAACCCAAGTTCACGAAAACCCCATTGTTGATGCCAACTCTGATAATTCCCAAACCCCTAACGTTCCACACTTATGGGTTCCACCTTCTTCATCTCATAATTCACTCACGAGTCACACTTTGAGTCAAACACTGAGTGGCGATTTAGAATCATTTAATAGCAGCATGTCTGTGCAAGGTAGTATTGGCACAGGGGAGGGAGAATTACCCTATCTCCCCATGAAAGATCTCTTATTTCCTGAGCGGACTATCACTCCTGAAAGCATTCTACTTCCATAGAATGCAGGACAGTTCCACTTTCGTAATGGGATGATCCAAATTCTTCCTATATTCCATGAAATGGATTCTGAAAAGCCATATCTCCATCTTAGGGAATTCGAAGAAGCGTGTGGAACATTTGGTGATCAAACATATTCGCAAGATGTTATTCGTTTGAAGCTTTTTTCTTTTTCCTTAAAAGATAAAGCTAAGACGTGTCTATGGTCTTTACCCGCGAACTCTGTTCTGTCATAGAGAGATATGCAAACTAAATTTCTCTCTAAATTCTTTCCACATCATAAAACCAACTCCGTCAAGGCCCAAATCCAAGCTTTCCGCCAAAATGAGAATGAAGCCTTTGATAAATGTTGGGATCATTTTTAGGAGTTATTTATCGCTTGCCCACACCATGGATTTAAAAAACACCATCTCATTTCATTCTTTCATCAAGGGCAGCGTCTAAATAACTCGTGCAAACAATGTGTGAAAGACCATTTTGGGAGCTCGACTCGACCGATGCTGAAGATCATTTGAAATATGTAATCGAGACCACTCAGGCATAGGAAATTTTTAACCCCAATATCCAAAATAGACATCGACAAGTGTTCAACTCGTCTGTTGAATACGGTATTTATCAACTGGACAAGGACATTTTGTTAGATCGTCGACTTGACCAGTTGGAAAAGAATTTGAAAGACATACTTGAGGTTCAATTGAAAGACTCTACAGGGCCTATCCAAGAGAAGGTGTGTGCTATTTGTGCGGAGGGTCATTCCACAAAAGGATGTCCTGCTATACCCGCATGCAAGGCAATGTACACTGAGTAAGTGGAAGCTATAGGAGGGTTTTGAGAAAATTGTAACACTCCTCAAGGGAACGCATACAATCCATCTTTGAGAAACCATCCTGGTTTTAGCTATGGGCAGCAAAATGCTACGATGAATCCTAATTCACATGTTGCTCCTCCCCCACCATCACACTTTCAACAAGCACCACACATGCAGGGACATGTGCAATCACCACCACCTCCAGGACCATATATCACTCCAACGTGGAGAAATCTCGAGGATACGATAAACCAATTCATCACTGCCCAGAATGAAACCACTACTAGACATGAGCGCATGATCAACGAAATAAATACTACTATTTCAAAGATGCAATCATCGTTGAGTATCCAAGAGAAGGGAAAGTCTCCTGCCCAGGGCCAAAGACCTCTCCAAGGTCAAACTATTGTTAGCTCCACACCCCATGACCATCTTGAGCAATGTAGGGAAATTACCACTCTACGTAGTGGGAGAGTAGTTTACTTGTCACCTCCCCCACAATACATACCTAAAAATAAAGAGGTTTCGCCCGGCACGAAAGAGGCCGAAGATTCTCCTTTAATTGAGAGTGATAAAAAAGATAACACTGGCAGATCCAAGGTTATGGTGAAACCTCTCACCGCTGCCCCATACCCTCAACGGTTGGTCCCGCACTCCAAAGAGACTTCTTGGGATGATGTTTTGGACGTCCTCAAGCAAGTAAATATTAATTTACCTTTTCTTGAGACTATACAGAAAATTACCGCATACACTAAGTTCATTAAGGACTTACTCACGATGAAACGCAAGCTAAAGGTAAATAAGAACGTCTTTTTAGCCCAGAATGTCAGTTCGGTTTTATCGAGTGACCTTTCGTTAAAGTATAAAGATCCGGGTACACCCACCATCTCATGCATCATGGGGAAGAATCGAATCGAAAGGACGCTAATAGATTTAGTGGCGAGTGTTAACATTCAACCCTATTCCAACTATAAGAAACTAGATTTGGGAGCACTTAACCCCACAAATATGAGTCTCAAGCTCGTGGATCGTTCTGTGAAGAAGCCTCGGGGAATCATTGAGGATGTGATTGTCCAAATAGACACTTTCTACTTCCCGATGGATTTTGTCATTTGGGAAGAGGAGCCCTCCATTCTCCCGAGCAATCATGTTCCCGTTATCCTTGGTCGCCCATTCTTAGCTACGGCTAACGCACTCATCAATACTCGGAGTGGGCGAATGCAATTAACATTTAGGAACATGACCCTCGAGATAAATATTTTTAATAATATCAATAACGAGGGTAACGAAGGAGAACTGCGAGAGACAGATCATTTAGAGGCAGCACACGAGCATAGGAGGTCCCATATGCGAGAGCCGATAGGGGTATGCCTTGTTACATCAAGTGATAGCGACGATTGTAACATGGAGCGAAGGGTAGGAAGGTATGCGTAGTAAATGAAATGAAGAGTGTGAGTGAGCCCTTGAGTGTGACAGAGAGAGACAATTAAGAGGGCATCGAGAGAGGTTTGTATGAGTGCTTAGAGGGGAGGGAATGGCGAGACACGATAGATACTTTTCTCCTCGATTTTTACCCACCCATACCACCTAATAATTTTGAGATGGAGATAGGAAGGATGTGGAAACAAAGCAAGAAAGAGATCTAGAGGAGTTGATCCTAGCTGAATTTGAGAGAGAATTCACGCAGGTGGATGAGAGCCTTAACGACGAAGTCCAATCTCTATTAGACTCATGGAGTCATTTAGGAGAGAGCGAGTGGAAAGATAAAATTGATGAGTTTTTTCGCAATGACCATCCACCCATGCAACTTGAGTCCTCGGAGGTACTAGAAGATAAGACTCAAGTCTCGTCTGACTTAGAGCCCGACTCACATAGTACGCATCACGAGGATCCTTCTCCGATTAATCACGATGAGTCTCCTAGTCTTTCCTTTATTTATGGGCAAGGGCCCAACTTATTTCGGTTATTGGTGTATGACAGGCAGAGGGGAGAGACTATGAGAGCAACGGATCCCGTGCAAGGGATTGGGTGATTTGTGGAGAGAAATGAGAGATCATCGCACCCCCGACGCGTATGGGGTGATTTTTGTTGTATTTTTGAGTCATGTACGAGTGGCATATAGTGTTTTGGTGCATTTTGATAATTTGTTTGTTTTATTTATTGCACTTATTCTTTTTCTTCTTTAGATTTTAATCCTTTTTACTCAGGACAATGCAAATGTCTAAGTTAGGGGGTGATAAGTGCATCTTTCTAAAACTTCACAAATCTTTAAAATGCCAAAAAAAATTGAAAATTTTTAAAAAACCCAAAATATTTTTGTTCAAAATGAATAAAAATTAGAATTTATTTTTTCAAAAATATCACCTTTATTCTATTTAAAGTCTCAAATTGTTAACAATCAAAATGCACTAAGTCAAAATTGACCGAAGATGGAAATTGAAAGAAAATTGACAACTTAATGAATAAGTGTGGAGATTAATAAAACCCGGTGAGATTTCGAGCCTTTCAATTTTTATGAGTTTTTAAATCAATCCGAGTTTATGATTAACTCAAAGTTCTTTTCAGCTTTTTATTAAGTCGTTGATGATCTCAATTCTTTGTTTTGATCGGTTATGGGAAATGTATGAAATGATGTCTCAAAATTCGTGCTAAATATATCTCTAAACTTAATTAATCTCGAGATACATATGGTAATGTGATTAGCAATTTGGACAATGAAGTAGGCCCTGTTTTATTTAACCTAAAAATATTAGCCATAATAAAGTTGTGAAAAAATTATCCCTTTGTAACCCACTTTGAGGCTAAAAAAATATTTTCCTTTCGTTTGATAACCCAAAAAACCCAAATAGGCCGGAATTGTGAAAAATTAGAAATTCATCAAGTAAGTCCAAAGTGTGTAAAAGAAAAAAAAAGGGGGCAAGAAAAGAAAAATAGCAAGAAAAATAATGAAAATAGAAAAAGAAAGAGAAAAATGAGCAAATGCCCGAAAAAGCACTAATGGACGTCATAAGGACATTTTCCAATTTTGAACATTCCGTCCATTCCCATTTTTACCCTTTACACTTTTTAACCCAAAAAGTCCTAACCGAGTTCAAATGGTAAAATTAATTACTGCATGGAGGGCTAAGACATGAAAAGATAATAAAAGAGATTAAAATGGTGTGATGAAGAGATGATGTTTCCCGTTTCCTAATAACTGTATTCCGATGATGAGATCTTTTCACCATATATTTCCTTCTTTTCAATTCTGTATGCGTGAATTTGTGTCCATTATATTTACTCTTTATATCATGCATACCGAGAGAAAACAACCACAATACGAGTGATTAGTTTGTGACTGCATCCGTGAGAATTTGAATCAAAACGGATTTTCGGAAAGTAACGTAATGCTCAATCGGTGGAAATTTGAGGTTTAATTTCTGGCTTTGCACACACACACTATGGTTTGAGACATTTAAATATGAATTTATGGTGATTATTTTTTGAAAAGTCTAATTTTTTAGTATTTTGATATTTATTTGAGTCAATAAAGAATTTTGTGGGTGTATTCATTGCAAACCCTCACGAGACACCACTCATCCTACTAAGGTAACCTAGGGGTTTAAAGGTTTGTTTCATCCAGTAAATGTGATTGCTTGCCTGCAAAAAAGGTATTCTATCCCAATAAAGTTTTGGAAGGGTCCTTAACTCACATTCTTTTGCTTTTACATTACTCGGGACGCGCAAAGTTCTAAGTTAGGGGGATTTGATTAGGCATAAATTCTTCACATTTATCCCTTTAATTTCGAAATTTTTATGATCCTGTGCATTGTAAATAGCTTGGATTTGTCTTATATTTATGCAATTAACCCCTTCAAGTATTTTGTATTTTGTGTATCTCTTATGTATTTTACCGGTATTTCATGCAAATTAGTGCGAAAGAGAACGCAAAATAGTGAAAGAAAACAAGAAATGGGGAGTTTAAGGGCATTTTCATAATTTTACAATCATAATCCGAAGGTGGGGAAAACTAGAAAGTTGAATATAATAAAATCACAACAGTGTAGGAAGAAACAACAGTCAAATCGGAGCTCTGGATCAAAAGATATGACAAGTCAAAGTTGAAGAAAGAAAGTCACAATTGAAATTAATTCTGGAAGCTGAAGAGTTTCAACTCTTGAAATTTCTTGTATAATTCCTTTTTATTAGTTGTAAAACTTGGAGAGCCATTGAAAAAGTCATATTTGGGTATTATAAAAAGCCAATCCCTAGAGTAATGAAGAGAGGAAGAGAGAGAGTTCCTTTTGGCATATAATTTCATATTTTCTTAGGATTTAGAAACTTTAGTTTGTAAGTTGAACAAAAGCTATTCAAGATTCAAGTTTCAAGTTCAGATTTCCTTCTTCTATTCAAGTATTGCTAATTTCTACTTTCCATTTCTTCCATATTGTAAGTTTAAATTGCTCTTATAGTTTAATTTTGTTTCTCAATTCACGTTTCTTTTCAATGCATAATAGACCTATGATTTCTTGCACATTTAGAATTTTGTTTTCATTTAATAAAATCATGTCTAGCTAATTTTTTTAGGGTTGGGATGCATGAACCCATACCAATGTAAATTACATATGTAGGAAATAGAATTTAAATTAAAATTTTGAAAGAGTCGTGCAAGATAATTCTACAATCATTATAGGTCTTTTAATCTCTCTTGCCTTAGATAATTGGGATGTTTAAGAATAAAATGTGCGTAAAATTGTTTAGCACCGCTTTATATTTACCTTTGATTTCATATGATGCGGGATTGAACCTCATATATGTAATGCTTAGGATCTAAAAAGACTGGATTCATTCAAACTTCTAATTTATAATTTTAGTATTTTGCTAAGTAATTACTCGGTTTGGGGGATTGTATTCCAACCTAATTTCTCTTATATTCATAACAATCATCTTTATATTTTTGTAACTATTCCTGTTAGCATAGTTAATCTAGAATTTAATTTAATTGCAATTTAGTCATAAAAGAGTTTCAAGAATCACAAATATTCATCTTTTCTTTTCTTTTTAAGAATCATGTTAAGGTTAAAATTCATGACTCCTTCTTCATTAATATTTGTAAGTCCTACTCCCTGTGGATACAATCCTAACTTATCGGATTATTACTAATGCGACAGGCTTGCACTTGAGCCTATAAAGCACGCACTTTAGACACATTTGTGATAGCGTTATGCATGATCACTTACCATCGGTGTGATTGGTGGACCCTTTTCGTTTTGAGCATTGAAGGCATCAACCAAACGTTGTATAGCCTCCTATGAATAAACAAATCAAATAATAGTATGTTAATACCTATTATATCTAGATAGGTCTTTTTAATAAGTAAAATTATATAACATACATATATACCATAATTTGTATGTTATTTTCCCCAAATCTTCTATTGATGGAAGAGATGATATCTTCCTTCAATGCACCCACATCATCATTTGCCTTCTTTCTTTATTTACGTTTGGCCTTTGCCACCCCTAAATGCATTAACTGCTTCTTCAAAATTAGGGGACAAACTGCACGAACTCCTCCCTTTTTGTCCTTTTCGAAAACCTCAATCAACTCATCATTCTCTATAAATTAGCTCTTTCTACTACCCTCTCCACTCTCCCTCTTTCTTTCCTCCACCGAATCCTTTACTTTATCCTATCAAATGATAGTTATAAATCAGAATGAAAAATTTTCATTAATAAATGCAATAAACAATACTAAAAATATTGTTATTTTGCATGTAAATACGCACATAGTAAATGATGATACTCAGATTCAGCACCACTAGAGAAGTGGTGATGAGCTCAAACTGTAATAACCATGGTATCCATAGAGATATATATGTATAAGTGTGTAGAAGGGGATGAGTATAAGAGGAATAAGACAATGATGTATAGTGGTTCAGCCAATTAGGCCTACATCCACTGTGAGTGTGTGATCCACTAAGTATGGGCACTGATGGCCTTGGATATAATGCACATAAGCTCACTTTCTCTCTCTACTGTGTGCAAGTATAGTTTTATCTAGGGTTACAATTTCCGATCCCTTTGTAGGGTTATAGGTGACAAGTATATATAGATCTTGGGGGGTGTAGTGTACCCCCCAAGCATGCATGGTGCATGTGAATGATGATCTACCCAATCCCCTGCTAACACCTGTAGATGCCACCTGTGATTAATGATGACATAATATTCCCTCACGTTAGAGGGTGATATTGTTATAACGGTCTTCCATGTTCCATGTGAGTCCCACGCGCACTGTTCCAAACGTCTCCCAAATCACGCGTTGTGATGATGTCACCCGCGGCCTATGATATGAGGCCGAGGGCAAAGTTCCTACTGACAGTGAGCATGGCCAAATGCAGGCCTCTTACTGTCGTACCCTTGTAGGGTCGTCTGGATCATGATGAGGGGTCGACCCCCTTAAGGGTCGTCTGGGCCTGATGAGGGGTCGGCCCCTTGAAGGGTCGTCCGGACTATGATGAGGGTTTGGCCCCTTAAAGGGTCATCTAGGTCTGATGAGGGGTCAGCCCCTTGAAGGGTCGTCAGGACTATGATGATGGGTCGGCCCCTTAAAGGGTCGTCTGGGCCATGATGATAGGTCGGCCCCTTGAAGGGTCATCTGATATTGGTTGAGAGATCATCTTGGCCTCGTCCAGGTGGAGTACGCCCTCAGCCTGGCCGAGGGTATATATGGGTATATCAATCACCCCCCAGCCTTTAGTCATCGAGGTTATTGAGATAGCTGAGGGATAGTGTTGCTTTTGAGATGAGTGTATGATCAGTTTAGTGAGTGACACCTGTCAAGCTGATGCGACACCTAGGCAGATATCCACTGTCGTTCCAGTTTCCAAGATGTGGCAGCTGCACACTTTGTTAAGGGCTTTGTGCCCTAATGATACCCCTCTTCATGGGTTGTACCTTGCATTGATTATTGGGCCCACTTATGATAAGGTATTTAAAGGATTTTTAAAACAATCATTTTCTTCTTCTTCTTCGCACCCAAGCTTTCTCTCTCTAGTTTCGCAACAGACAAACCACCATTTCTGCAATCTTCAACATTTTGAGTTTGGCAGTCTCGTCGTTCCTTCTTAGGTAACCCCTCTGCCCTAGTGTCCTTTTTATCTTCCATTACTGTTTACTTTCTTATTTTAGGCATGTAGGACTCGACTTTTCTTTGGTTGTTTTATAACCTTTAGGCGTTCTTCTCCGGCGAGTTATTCTTGAGTGTTCTTGATCAAAACCCTTTCTTTCTTTAGTTTTAATCCAAAAGTCTAGCTTGGTCAACTACAAACTTGTTCGTAATTAGGCTAGCCAAATTCTTCTAAGTGTTGGGTCTTCCTCTTAATGCTTAGGAGGCTTTATGATTTAGCCGCTGAATACCCATCTCTGAGAGAGAAGTTCTTCGTGGAGATTAGAAGAATAGAGGAAGAGGAGGAGAGAAGACGAGGGGCCAACCCTAATTGGGTACGACCCATTTTTCCATTCCATTAGCCACTATCATACCTCCTGAGTCCTGTGGGTTGTCTGGTCGTCCAGCCGAGAGTCAATCGTACGAGGGAGAAATGGATTAGAGAGAATCGTCGCCGACAAGTGTTGGTCCTTCCGGAAGGGGAGAGACATCCACTCTCAGCCCAGGCCGATAGGCCGAGGGCACAGACCCTTCTGAGGTTGTCCTTGTAACAGCGTTGTCCCCCTTTGAATTTCAAGTTGCCTTTCCAGATGGTCCCCCAGAGGTTGGGGGATCTGGGGACGAGAGAGATGAGGACGACAGTGAGGGTTCTTCTGATGGTGATGATAGTCAAGTTGACACTTCAACTGCTTCCACTTATGTATCGTTAGTCAAAGACCGTGACCTCTTATTATGGAGGCATCTCTTTGGCATACAACCCAACATAAGTATGATGGTTCCCACTGAATCTGAGAAAGTCTTCGAAAGTGGCGAGGGAGAGATTGTAATCTATGATCAGATGCTAAGGGTCGATGTTAGGTTCCCTCTACACCCTTCTATAGTCAATATCTTGTCTTCCCTTGGGGTTGCCCCTTCTCAACTTCCTCCCAACTCATGGAGTAATATCCTCGGTTATATCTCGCTTTGGAAGAATTCTTTTACCGATGAGCCTTCGGCCGATGTGTTCTTAGCTTGTTACAATATCACTTCCTCATCCAAACAACCTAGGTACTATCATTTGGGAGAGAGGAAGTCTGATAAAAAACTTCTCCACGTGGCACAAACCTCTAACCATGACTAGAAGAAGAGATTTTTCTTCATTTTCGGGGATTGGGAATTCGACGACGCTGTTCAGCCTTTGGATGATGATCCAGGAGTCCCACGGAGATGGTCTAACCCTTCTATGAAGTCCAGGTCGGACCCCGGAATTAGTTTGGATGAAAAAGATATAGTCGAGTATCTGAGAGAGTGAGGGAAAGAGGGAGGACTTGCAAAATTTGAAGATCTGATGACCCCTCGCTCCCTCAAAGAAGCTGGTCTGAGGGTCGGCCCCTTGACAGAACTATGTGAGTAGTTATTTTCTCAATCTTTGATTTTTTTTCCAAGTTTTTTACCTTTGCCTCTGTATCTTTCTGATGTGTCGTCTCCTTTCCAGGTCGTCCAGAAAATATCTCTGACCAACTTTGGGAAATGACTGCCCCAAGTTTGTTATCTGGTCTGGGCAAAAAAAAAGGTAAAGAGCCTCAGCAGGCTCCGAGGAAGTCAAAGGTAGTGGGGCCGACACCTGTTGAACCATCTGTCGACAGCCACAAAAAAAGGGCCCAGAAGTTCCTACCAACCCTCGGTCAGATTCTAGGGCGAGGGCGAGGGCGAGGGCGAGGGCGAGGGCGAGGGCGAGGGCGAGGGTCGAGGCGTCTGAGGGGAGCGGTTCCTCTTCCAGCATAGGGGCCTTTTGGTCCCAGAACTTATTATTCTTGAACGCTGAACCTTCTTCCCTCATAGCCAATCTGAGGTTGGCCAAGGCTTCTATGTTCTCTGCTCCCTCAGCTGCCGACTACGACTTTCTATCCAAGATGCCTCCGGCAAAGGTGTATTATTATGGTCTGCATACCCTGGCCTAGGTATTTGATTTTACTTCATTTCCTTAGTTGAACTTTTCACTAACTGTTCCCTCGGCCCCTTAACATGTGCCTTCTTCTGTGCAGTCTATTTGTGACTTTACATCAGCTACCAAATGGATGGCCGAGAACCAATAAAAGTTTTACGAGGCCGAGAGGGCTATTCAAAATGAGGCTGAGCTGCAGGCCGCACTAGAGACTGCAAGGGCATCATTAGAGAGTGTCAAGACCGAGCATACGAGGGGCTTAGATGAACTTACGAGGCAGCACGATGCATACCTGAAGGCCAAGGACTTACTTATTAAAGAGAAGGATGAGGCCTTGATCAACCTGGGGTCTCAATTCAAGAGTGAGCTTGAGGGGGCAGTAAAGAAAGCCGAGGCCGATGCTGTGGAGGCCTACAAACTCTCAGACGAGATTCAAGGCTTCGGTCTTGAGTACTTAGAGAGGGGAATCAGGACGGCCTGTCGGTGGGTCATCCTTAAGTTAGCTGGCACCGTCTCTTCAGTTCGTCCCTCTCTCGAGGCAGTTCAATTAGACGACCCACTGATTGGTGAGTCTCTGGCCCACGTGGAGTCTCACACAAACGTTGAAGGCAGCGGCACTTCCGAAGATCAGCCTGTCTTGGTTACTGAGGAGACTCCTCTTATCGATGTTGAGGCCCTACCCTATGATGATGCTCAATAGTGTAGCCAATACCCGCTTCATGTATCACATTTTTGTACTTTACTTTTATTGGACAAACATCTATAACATTTTGTAATATAATGCCTCTTTCTGTCTTTTATGCTTGTCTTTTGTGCGATTTATCTTCTGATGTTTTAAATTGACAATCTCACCAACTCCTCCCTCATCTTTCTTGAGGTTAAATGAGGGGTCGTCCCCACCATTGACCCTCATCATAGCCGAGGGTGGTTTCTCACCAACTTAATAGTTTTATATTTGAAGTCCCCCTCGTCTTTCTTGAGGGTAAATGAGGGGTAGTCCCCACCATTGACCCTCATCATAGCCGAGGGTGGTTTCTTACCAACTTAATGGTTTTATATTTCAATTCCCCCCTCGTATTTCTTGAGGGTAAATGAGGAGTCGTCCCCGCCATTTGCCCTCATCATAGCCGAGGGTGGTTTCCACCAACATAAATGATGTTTTAAATTTCAAGTCACCCTCGTCTTTCTTGAGAGTAAATGAGGGGTCGTCCCCACCATTGACCCTCATCATAGCCGAGGGTGGCTTCTCACCAACTTAATGGTTTTTATATTTAATTCCCCCTCGTCTTTCTTGAGGGTAAATGAGGGGTCATCCCCACCATTTGCCCTCATCATAACCGAGGGTCGTTTCTCACCAACTTAATGGTTTTTATATTTATGTCCCCCCTCGTCTTTCTTGAGGGTAAATGAGGGGTAGTCCCCACCATTGACCCTCATCATAGCCGAGGGTGGTTTCTCACCAACTTAATGGTTTTATATTTCAAGTCCACCTCGTCTTTCTTGAGGGTAAATGAGGGGTCGTCCTCGCCATTTTCCCTCATCATAGCCGACGATAGTTTCCATCAACATAAATGATGTTTTAAATTTCAAGTCCCCCCTCATCTTTCTTGAGGTTAAATGAGGGGTCATCCCCACCATTGACCCTCATCATAGCCGAGGGTGGTTTCTCACCAACTTAATGGTTTTTATATTTAAGCCCCCCCTCGTCTTTCTTGAGGATAAATGAGGGGTCGTCCCCACCATTTTCCCTAATCATAACCGAGGGTGGTTTCTCACCAACTTAATGGTTTTTATATTTAAGTCCCCCTCGTCTTTCTTGAGGGTAAATGAGGGGTCATCCCCACCATTGACCCTCATCATAGCCGAGGGTGGTTTCTCACCAACTTAATGGTTTTATATTTCAAGTCCCCCCTCGTCTTTCTTGAGGGTAAATGAGGGGTCGTCCCCACCATTTTCCCTCATCATAGTCGAGGGTGGTTTCCACCAACATAAATGATGTTTTAAATTTCAAGTCCCCCCTCGTCTTTCTTGAGGGTAAATGAGGGGTCGTCCCCACCATTGACCCTCATCATAGCCGAGGGTGGTTTCTCACCAACTTAATGGTTTTATATTTCAAGTCCCCCCTCGTCTTTCTTGAGGGTAAATGAGGGGTCGTACCCACCATTTGACCTCATCATAGTCGAGGGTGGTTTCCACCAACATAAATGATGTTTTAAATTTCAAGTCCCCCTCGTCTTTCTTGAGGGTAAATGAGGGTTCGTCCCCATTATTGACCCTCATCATAGCCGAGGGTGGTTTCTCATCAACTTAATGGTATTTATATTTAAGTCCCCCCTTGTCTTTCTTGAGGGTAAATGAGGGGTCGTCCCCACCATTTTCCCTCATCATAACCGAGGGTGGTTTCTCACCAACTTAATGGTTTTTATATTTAAGTCCCCCCTCGTCTTTCTTGAGGGTAAATGAGGGGTAGTCCCCACCATTGACCCTCATCATAGCCGAGGGTGGTTTCTCACCAACTTAATGGTTTTTATATTTAAGTCCCCCCTCGTCTTTCTTGAGGGTAAATGAGGGGTCGTCCCCACCATTTGCCCTCATCATAGCCGAGGGTGGTTTTGCGAAGATGATCCCAATCATACTAGAACTAACAAACACAAGATGAGGGTCCAATATAATATTCTCATTAACATTCCAAGTGTTCTGTCAGAGCAACACCCATTACAATTGTGGTCCGATAAGACATTACAACACTACTAATAGTATTTCTTCAAATGATCTGCGTTCCAGGGGTTGGAAAAGGGTTCCCCCTTAAGGTTCTCTAGTCTGTACGTTCTAGGGACAACTTCATCAATGGGTCTATATGGGGCATGCCAATTTGGGTGGAGCTTGTTAGGCTTTTGCCAAGTCTTTTTGAGGACTAAGCCCCCTACTGCGATTGGCCTTTGCCTCACCCTCTGGTTGTAAAACCTGGCAGTCCTCTACTGGTAGGCAGCTTGCCTTAACTCGGCGTCTTCCCTCCTTTCCTCGATCAGGTCTACGTCAAGTCTCCTCTCTTCCATATTTCTCGGGGGGTCATATATTTGGACTCTATGGATAGGAAACCCAATCTCGGTAGGGATGACGGCTTCTAAGCCATAAGCTAGCATGAACGGGGTTTCTCCGGTAGAGGTCTTTGACGTCGTCCTGTAGGCCCACAGTACAGCATATAGCTCCTCAACCCGTCTTCCTTTTTCCTCCTCGAGTTTTTTCTTGATCCCATCTAGGATTTTCCTATTTGTAACTTCCTTTTTCCCATTGGCTTGAGGTCGTCCTGGGGTAGAGAAGAATTGTTTGATACTCACCCTTTCACAGTACTTCTCTAGATATGTATTCTTGAATTGAGTCCCGTTATCCGAGATGAGGGTGTTGGGGAGACCATATTTGTATATAATGTTTTTCCATATAAACTGGAAGGTATTCTTCTCTGTGATCGTTACCATCGGCTCCGCCTCCACCCATTTTGAAAAATAGTCAATTGCTACGATGAGGAACCGATACTTATTGATGGCCCTAGGCAAGGGTACTACTAGGTCGATCCCCCACACTGCAAATGTCCATGGGGATGTAATGGAGGTAAGAGGCTGATGGGGTCGGTGAGGAATGGCGGCAAATCTTTTACATTTATCACACTTTTTTACATATGCCGTGGCATCTTTCCCCAAGGTTGGCCACCAGTACCCCTAGGTGACCACCCTCTTTGCTAAAGACCTGCCCCCAATGTGGCTTGAATATGACCCCTCGTGCACATCTTGCAAAATATGCGGGACTTCAGACGGGTGCACACATCTGAGCAAGGGGAGCAAGAAACCCTTTTTATACAAGGTGTCTCCGATGACAGTGAATTTCACAGCTCTGTATCTCAACTTCTTCCTTTCTTATTTTGCCTCAGGCATCTCCCCCTCTTTAATGTATCTAATTATAGGGTCCATCCATGAAGCTTCTTAGTCGATGTTTAAGCAAAATCCAAGTGTTCCCTCTTCTTCTTGGATCGTTGGCCGAAGCAAAATTTTTACTGGGACTGTCCTCCTGACTTCTGCCCTAGTTGCTGAGGCCATCCTAGCAAGTGCATCGGCTCGGCCGTTATCATGCCTAGGTATCCTTTTTAATTTCACTTCTCTGAAGCTCTTTAATAGTTCCCTTACCCTTTCTAGATATTTGACCATTCTCCCTTCCTTAGCCTCTTAGGCTCCTAGTATCTGCTTCACCACTAGTCTTGAATCACTATAGACCACAACATGGTCAACACTAAGGGACTTAGCCAAGGAAACCCGGCTATCAGGGCCTTATATTCAGACTCGTTATTGGAGGCTTTGAAGTTGAACCTCAGGGCGTACTCAATATCTGTACCATCAGGTGCGGATACTATTAATTCAGACCCACTTCCGCTGTCGCAGGAGGACCCGTCAACGAAGAGGCTCCACACAGTCTGTTCTTCTGAGAAATTTCCCTCAGTGAGGGACCCATGCCTAAAGAGATATCTTCCCTCTTCATTTTCGATCACTTTTTCTCTAGCGGTGCTTATCTCAGCCTTATCTGCAGGTGTGTCGGCGAGTCTTCCTTGTCGAGTATTTGTCTTCCTGAGGCTCTCATCTTCAGCTTCATCATCTTCCCAAGTAAATTCAACCATGAAATCTTCCAATGCTTGCCCTTTAATGGTCGTCGTAGGTTGATACACAATGTCAAACTCTCCCAGCTCTATAGCCCAGGCCATTAACCTACCTGATTTTTCTGGCTTGTGTAAGACCTGCTTAAGAGGGGAGTCAGTGAGGATGACCATTGTATGGGACTGGAATTATGGATTCATCTTTCTTGATGCATGGATCAAGGCATAGCTAACTTCTCCATCCTTAGGTATCTTTGCTCTGCCCCCTAGAGTGCCTTACTGTTGAAATACACAGGCTTCTGTACTCCATCCTCTTCTCTCATAATGGTTGCACTGATGGCTGACTCTGAGACGGCTAGGTACACATGTGGCCATTCGCCTTGCACTGGTCATAACAAAAGCAAGGGACACCCTAAGTATGCCTTTAGCTCTTTGAAAGCCTGAGCACACTTTTCGCTCCAATCAAAAGCTTTTCTGAGAATTTTGAAGAATGATAATGAAAGAGTTGGTGCTTGCGTTCAATTAAGAAATAATATAATAAATACCATTTTTTTTAACCCAAATTAACCCTAAGCATGCAACTAGGTGTGATTGAAACAATATGAAATCATGCACAAGATATTCAACACACAAAGTTTAAGGAAAAATCCCCCACAGGGGCAAAACTATTTGTATATCACTATAATTTGTAAGAGAAACGGCTTACAATCGGATTACACTGAAATACAAGTTTTTGACTAAGAATTACCCTCAGGTATCGGATTCTGTAGTCGCGACTGGAATATCCCTTTCCAGTAGGGTTGCGGCTGGAACTGTCCCTGTCCAGTAGGGCTGCAATGAAGAGGAAGAAGCGGTCCACTTCACAAAGGTTGAACAACAGCAATGGTGTTCTTTGGGTTACCAAACTTTGATTCACATAGATATGGAAGATGTGTGAATCTAAAAACCTAGAATCATAAGACTCAATAGGTGAAGACTTTAGGGTTGATATGCTCTGATAATCGTTGAAAAGTCTTAAGAAAACCAACTACTGATCGTGGTTTAAATAAGGAGTCAAAACCCTAAAAATCTGCAACACGATCTGGCAGAGTCTATCCTCGTCGGATCGGTCCGGTCCCTTAGGCGGATCGGTCCGGTAAACTCGGATCGGTTCTTTTTCTGAAACCGGATCCATCCGGTTGGCATCAGATCGGTTCGGCCTTTTTTCCTTCATCGGTTCGTTATGGATCCGGGGTGTACTGGTCTCAACTCAGCAAGCGGATCGGTCCGGTCCCTTTAGCCGGATCGGTCCGGATGAACCGGATCGGTTCTTTTATCTGGATCGGATCGGTCCGGTCTGTTCCCTTGATTTCTTTTCTCCTTTTGATATTCGGATCCGTTGATGAGCATATGATTCTTGAATTTCCTCAACGGTGTAACGGCGTACGACATATAAAATGCTAATGGACAAAAATGTCCTTACAAATCTCCCCCTATGTCTATGCCGGTACATACATAGAAACAAATATCCGAATTATCAATCATAAATAATTGCCTATACAAATCTACCCTTCCATGAACCCAAAACTGAAAGAGTACAAGTGAATAAGACTGCATCGTTTGATCTTCAAATCTTCAGGGATCTTAACGCTTTTCTCATCAGGGTGTGTATCATGGGATTTATCAAGGATGTACCTACACACATGAGATAAAGCAAATACCAAGTGACATATCGAGTTTGAAATGAGATAACATATATACCAATTTATGAACAAAAACTCAAAATTTCAAATCTCCCCCATAAAATGATAATTCTTTCTCCCCCTTTTTATGATGTCCCCAAATAGACAAATAAGAGAAATAAATCAAACAATCAAGAACCGGGGTGACACAAGGCATAAAATCACACCATGAATTAACATAAAACAACCAAGTCGGTGATAGCATAAATGAATGGGTGTGATCAAAATTCGATAGGAAAATCAAAGCATACAAATATGACATATGTGCACGATGAATATTGGATATTCCTAACGAATGAACTCAAATGCTTCCTTTGGTGTAAAAGATTGGAAATATAAGATATTGACTATATCAAATCTACAAATCAATGCTCAAAGTGATTTCTACACCAATAACGTCCAAAATGTTTTTATTGCTTTTGCAGGACTTTCAAGGAAGTGCAAACCCGTTTTTCAATCTCCAACCAAACTCCCTCAGATTTATATTTTTAATAGAGGCATACTAAATTCTCAAACTTTGGAGAATTGATGGTGAAACCTAAGTGGCCCATAGTTGGCATGTATTGCTTTTTATTGCCTATAATTTTTTTTTTCGGGCTCTTTTAACCTCTTAGGACCTCGGATATTAAAATTCCTTCATTTTTTAGGTCCTTTGTAACGGTGGCTTTTGCGCAAAGGATAAGAATCAACTTTCGCAGCCCCTCCCCGTTATGAAAATAATCACACAGTCTCACCAAAACGGTTTTTACATGCAATCCAATCTTGTCAAGTTTTATCGCATATTGTACATTGTATAGACAGAATTGAGATAGAAACACTCAAGCCAATATGTGATAGACAAGTGCAATAAGCAAATATAGCCGTGCATGTGTGCATTAAAGGATATAGGAGTCAAGCATGTAGGAAATATCACTAATTACATCTCAAGAACTCCAATCAATGTTAAGCACATGGATGAAATGATGTAGCCTCTCAAATCTCTATCAAACAGTCACATGGATATATGGAATGAAGTTGTGACTTGGCTAGCTTAAATGCTCATCCATAAAAACAGAACTCTTTTTGATTTTTCAAAAATTTTATCAAAATAAAATCTTTTTGTGCTTTTCTAAAAATTTTTCTTAAAAAGAAAATCTTTTTGTATTTTTCAAGAGAAATATAAAAAGCAACAAGAATAAAACAAAGCTGTACAACAAAGCAATGGTACATATAAAACAGACTAGCAATAGGAAGCATATGATATGAACATGAAGAAGCATATTATTCTAGACATAGACCAAACCCTCAGTCAACTGTGCAAATCCCCAAAGACTTCCTAAGACTCTCAAATCTAAGGGCATCTAAAGGTTTCGTGAAAATATCGGCTAACTGACGGTCGGTAGGAACAAAACTCAGGGTTACGACCTTTTCCTCTACTAACTCACGTATGAAGTGCTCGCGTAACCTAATGTGCTTTGTGCGCGAATGTTGGACAGGATTGCGGGATATGTGTATCGCGCTCGTGTTATCACAGGAAATGAACATGGTGTCCTGTGAAATCCCATAATCCTCCAACATTTGCTTCATCCACATGAGTTGCGTGCAACAACTCCCAGCGGCGATGTACTCAGCCTCCGCAGTGGACAAAGAGATGGAGTTTTGCTTCTTGCTCAACCAAGAGACAAGAGCAGAACCAAAGTGAAAACACCCACCCGAAGTGCTCTTACATCCATCTACGTCCCCGGCCCAATCGGCATCCGAATAGGCGGACAAACGGTCATCGGTATCAAAGGAATACCAAATCCCGTAAGAGAGAGTCCCACTCACGTATTTAATAATACGTTTTAGAGAGAGTAAGTGTGACTCTTTAGGAGACGCCTGATAACGCGCACAGACGCCAACACTAAAGGCAATGTCGGGACGACTAGCAGTCAAGTAAAGAAGACTGCCTATCATACTCCGATACAAGGTTTGCTCAACGTCCTTGCCTGAAGTGTCCTTACTAAGCTTGGTAGAAGTACTCATAGGTGTACGTGCATGCTTAGCGGAGTCTAAACCAAATTTCTTCACTAGGTCTCAAGCATACTTGGATTGGGAGATGAACATCCCATCCTCTAGCTGACGAACTTGGAGACCAAGGAAGAAAGTAAGCTCACCTACCATGCTCATCTCAAACTCACTTTTCATCTCCTCCTCAAAGTGGTGAGCATGTTGGGAGCATGTGGATCCAAAGACTATGTCGTCCACATAGACTTGGGCAACCAAGATAGCACCGTCATCTCTCCTGACGAACAACGTCATATCAACTCCCCCTCTCTTGAAGCCACGGGCTAAGAGATAGGAAGTAATCCTCTCGTACCAAGCACGGGGTGCTTGCTTCAAACCATACAAGGCTTTTCTAAGATAATAGACGTGATCCATGTGCTTAGGGTCTTCAAACCCTTTTGGTTGTTCCACATAAACCTCCTCCTGTAGAATGCCATTCAGAAAGGCACTCTTGACATCCATCTGATATAACTTGAAGTGCAGATGACATGCGATGGCGAGTAGAAGACGGACGGACTCAAGCCTCGCAACAGGAGCAAATGTCTCCCCAAAGTCTACACCCTCTATCTGTGTGTAGCCTTGAGCGACCAACCTAGCCTTATTTCTGATTATGGTACCATTTTCATCCATTTTATTCTTGAAAATCCACCGGGTACCAATAACATTAGTATTACTAGGTCGGGGGACAAGTTCCCAGACATTGTTCTTCTTAAACTGAAGCAACTCATCCTGCATAGCAGATATCCAGTGTTCATCTTTGAGTGCTTCTTTGTGGTTCTTGGGCTCGACTTTGGACGTGTAGCAATAATGACTAACAACGTTCTCTAGTTGAGCACGAGTTTTGACCCCTAGAGTGGGATCGCCAACAATGGCTGACGGATCATGACTCTTGCGAACCCAAGCAGGTGTGTCCCCTAACACAGGAATAGGGTCCACAGAGTGTGGGAGAGGAACAGGAAAATCACTGTCAGAACAATCCTCATCCTCACACTGAAGGTTGGGATCAATAACCGTCAGGGGTTCATTATCTTGCACGGTGACGTTTATTGATTCCATAACCTTAGAGCTCTTCAGGTTAAAAACCCGGTACGCTCTACTGTTCGATGAATAGCCTAGAAATATTCCCTCATCGCTCCGGGAGTCAAACTTCCCTAATTGCTCTCTATCCCGTAGGATGTAGCATTTACTCCCAAAGACACGAAAATATGTCGGGTTGGGTTTCTTGCCTGTCCACAATTCATAAGGCGTCTTAAGTGTGTGTGGACGCAGATACACCCTATTCACCGTGTGGCATGCAGTAGACACTGCCTCTGCCCAAAATCTCCTAGAAACTTTACAACCTAGAAGCATAGATATAGCCATCTCTTGGATCGTTCTATTCTTTCTCTCAACAATCCCATTTTGCTGAGGAGTTCTCACAGTAGAAAACTCATGTTTGATCCCAAGGCTATCACAGTACAAATCCACCTTTGCTTCCTTAAATTCAGTGCCATTGTCACTACGTATTCTGTTAATAGTGACACCGTATTGATTTTGCAGGACACGGCACTTGGTCGTTAAAAATTCTACAGCATCGGATTTCTCTCTCAGAAAACCTACTATGGAGTACCTGGAGAAATCGTCTACCATCACGAGAATGTATCTCTTACCACCTAGACTCTCCGTGCGAGTAGGACCCATAAGATCCATGTGAATCAACTCAAGAGCACGGGAGGTGGTAATGGAATTCAACTTCCTATGAGGGCTACGAATTTGTTTTTCCAACTGACAGGGTCCACAAATCATGGAAGTTGGCTTTCCAAGAGATGGTACGCCACGTACTAGGTCCTTTTTGACTAAACGAGATAAGTCTCTAACGTTCATATGACCTAGACGTTGGTGCCACAGATCCATAGGAGTGATCGTGGCGCTGTTGCAAACAAGTGAGGATGAGGGCTCAGTCCCATAGCAGTTATCCTCTGTCCTCACACCTTGCACTAACAGTTTACCGGCTTTATTATAGACCTTACAAGCTTCCCGGTCAAACTTTACTGCAAAGTCATCGTTGCACAGCTGGCTGATGCTAATAAGGTTTGCTTTCAAACCTTTGACGTACAGCACGTTCTCTAGCTTTGGAAATCCTGGTAACTCTACTGTACCTCGTCCAACTATGCTAGATTTGCTACCATCTCCAAAGGTGACTCCCCCATCATTATAATCCTCAAGATGGGTAAAATATGAGGCATCACCTGTCATGTGTCTGGAGCATCCACTATCAAAATACCACTGTGAGGTATTATGTGCTTTGAGAGCGACATGGACAACAAGGGCCTTTTTCTCTTTCTTAGGAACCCAAGTGTAGGTACCTTTTTGTATTCCCTTGTTGTTGTTGGTTTTAGCCGGAATGCAGGGCGCATTCATTGATGGTAAGGTCATCTGTCGGAATTCCTCCATCAAACTCTGTGATGTGGCGGCTAGAAACTCAACACGCTCTCTCAGACTGGCAAACTCATCAGTCTGATGTGGTGGAGCAAACGTACGTCTTGTCCGACCCAACTTATAGCAATTATCCCTAAGGTGTCCATTTCTTTTGCAATGGGAGCAAAAGAGAACAGTATTAGGAGGACCTTGGTTTGCTTTTCTTGGTCGAACTCTCCTTCTTGGTTTTTTATGACGGCCATAAGGAGTCGTAGTAAACTCAGGAATTGGTCCGGGTGCAATTTGGGACGTGGAGGCACCATCAAAACCTATTCCTTGCCTGTCACCAAAACCTAAAGCGGGACCGAGGAGCATATTTCCCATCTTCCCAGATCTGTCCTCGATTTGTACCTTGACTTTCCTAGCTCTCTCAAGGTCATGAGTGAGTTGAGAAACAAGGGCTTCAAGTTTCTTCCTAGTTTCCATGGAGGAATGGAGCTCACTAGTAAGACTAGCCACTTGTTTAGTCAAGTCCGCTTTCTCTTTCTCAAAACTGCTCTCTCTTTCTCTAAGAAAATTCTCTTTACTAACCCAGGCAGACTCTCTCTCTCTCATGGCGGTGCAGGTGGAGGACTCTCTCTCTCTCGTCTCTTCTAACTCTTCTTCTAACGCGGTGATCCTAAGAACTAACACCTTGTTACGTTTTTTAGTTTTAAAAGACTCATTATATAACTCGGCGTAGGCGCGTTGAAGGTTACTCTCGTCCTCACTACCTTCCTCCTTTCCCTCACTCTCTTCGCTCTCGCTGTCGAGGTGTCCCTGTGAAGTAGCATCCTCATCGTCGTGAGATGCACTAGGAGTACTCACATGACTAGCCATGAACGCGGTGAAGTTACGCTCATGCGGTGACTCATCTCCCGAGTCCACCGACTCGACCTCACTGTCGTCACTAAGGGTATCATTTAGGACAGCTTTCCCTTTCTCTCTATTCAGACGATTGGCACACTCAAACGCTCTATGACCCTTACCATCACATTCAAAACATTTCTCACTGTCCCTTTTAGGAGGTTTTTTGAAATCTTCTTTGAATTCTTTCTCATTTTTCTTTTCAAAAGTATTCTTCTCAAAATCCCTTTTATCGTTGAAATTTCCACTTTTCTTGAATTTGAGAATTCTTTTGAAATTTTTTGCAAACAGGGCCAAGTCATCTAAGTCAAAATCACATTCAGAATCAGAAGTTTCTATCTTTCTAGATGACTCGACTCTCTTTCTTGCCGACCCCTCACTTTTTCTCTCTTGGGATTTAAGGGCAATTCCCTTATCTTTTGGCTTGGCAGATTTAGGAAACATGTCTATTTCATAAGTTTGTAAATCTCCTACCAGTTCTTCCAATTTTAGTGTATTTAAATTACCCAAGGAATTTAGCACAGTGACTTTAGGTATAAAACGCTTAGGAAGGGAACGAAGAATCTTTTTAACAACTCTAGCATTTGGAATATGTTCACCAAGATTATAGCTAGTATTAACAATGTCAGAAAGCCTAGCATAAAATTCATCAAAACATTCATTTTCATGCATGGTGATGGTTTCAAATTGAGTTGTTAAATTTTGCAATTTTGACTCTTTAACAGCATTTGTTCCTTCATGGGTAAGTTGCAAAATATCCCATGCCTCCTTTGACGTGGTGCACGTCATTATGCGTTTGAACTCATCAGGTGTGACAGACCCAGAAATAGCACTTAGACCCTTAGAATTAAAAGATGACCATTTAAATTCTTCATCAGTCCAAGTAATGTCAGGTTTCAAGGTGGTCACATTATCAACAGTCACGGTGGGAGGAGTCCACCCTCGTTCAACCAAAATCCAGACACGTTCATCAATGGCTTTTAAAGCTGACCTCATACGGGCTTTCCAATAAGCTTAATTTGACCCGTCAAAAATAGGCATTTTATAATATGACTTCTCCATATGAACACGCTCTTTTCAAAAATCAATTTATTTTAAAAATTGATATCTTTAGAAAAATTTTGCGGAAGTAAGGAATACGCGATAGAATGGCGTAACCTGCTCTGATACCAATTTGAAAGAGTTGGCGCTTGCATTCAATTAAGAAATAATATAATAAATACCATTTTTTTAACCCAAATTAACCCTAAGCATGCAACTAGGTGTGATTGAAACAATATGAAATCATGCACAAGATATTCAACACACAAAGTTTAAGGAAAAATCCCCCACAGGGGCAAAACCATTTGTATATCACTATAATTTGTAAGAGAAACGGCTTACAATCGGATTACACTGAAATACAAGTTTTTGACTAAGAATTACCCTCAGGTATCGGATTCTGTAGTCGCGACTGGAATATCCCTTTCCAGTAGGGTTGCGGCTGGAACTGTCCCTGTCCAGTAGGGCTGCAATGAAGAGGAAGAAGCGGTCCACTTCACAAAGGTTGAACAACAGCAATGGTGTTCTTTGGGTTACCAAACTTTGATTCACATAGATATGGAAGATGTGTGAATCTAAAAACCTAGAATCATAAGACTCAATAGGTGAAGACTTTAGGGTTGATATGCTCTGATAATCGTTGAAAAGTCTTAAGAAAACCAACTACTGATCGTGGTTTAAATAAGGAGTCAAAACCCTAAAAATCTGCAACACGATCTGGCAGAGTCTATCCTCGTCGGATTGGTCCTGTAAACTCGGATCGGTTCTTTTTCTGAAACCGGATCCATCCGGTTGGCATCGGATCGGTTCGACCTTTTTGCCTTCATCGGTTCGTTATGGATCCGGGGTGTACTGGTCTCAACTCAGCAAGCGAATCGGTCCGGTCCCTTTAGCCGGATCGGTCCGGTCTGTTCCCTTGATTTCTTTTCTCCTTTTGATATTCGGATCCGTTGATGAGCATATGATTCTTGAATTTCCTCAACGGTGTAACGGCGTACGACATATAAAATGCTAATGGACAAAAATGTCCTTACAGATAAGCACCTATCTGTGGCC
Source organism: Sambucus nigra (assembly GCA_949130495.1). Taxonomy (NCBI): domain Eukaryota; kingdom Viridiplantae; phylum Streptophyta; class Magnoliopsida; order Dipsacales; family Adoxaceae; genus Sambucus; species Sambucus nigra. The sequence goes on along the minus strand of OX422212.1, from coordinate 601,899,397 downwards.
CTGGACACGAACCTATTCAAAGCAGTCACTCGCCCTATGAGACTTTGAGCGTCTTTGGTGGTCTTCGGGGTCCTCATTTCTATGAGGGCCTTTATCTTTTCAGGGTTAGCCTCGATGCTTCTTTGGTTAACAATGAACCCCAAGAACTTCCCTGCTCCGACCCCGAAGATACATTTGGTCAGTTTGAGCTTCATTCAGTACTTGTCCACTGTGTTAAAGGTCCTCTCGAGGTCGGCCGCATGATCCTCGGCCTTTAAGTTTTTGGTCAGCATGTCATCTACATAAACCTCCATAGACTTCCCAATTTGGTCTTCAAACATTTTATTCACAAGGCATTGATACATTGCCCTTACATTTCTTAGGCCAAAGGGCATGACCCTATAACAGTATATCCCTTTGTCGGTAATGAAGGTTGTTTTCTCTGAGTCTTCAGGGTTCATGAACATTTGGTTGTATCCTGAATAGGCATCCATGAATCTCATGAGCTCATGGCCTGCGATAGCGCCTACCATCTGATCAATGCGGGGGAGAGGGAAGCTGTTTTTAGGATAATATTTATTGAGGTCTGTGAAGTCTACACATGTCCTCCACTTCCCGTTGGCTTTTGGGAAATTGACTGCGTTGGACAACCATTCAGGATAGATGACCTCTCTGATAAACTCTGTATCTTTTAGCTTCTTGATATCATCCCTAATGACCTTATACTTCTCTCAAGAATAAATTCTCCTCTTCTGCTTTACTGGCTTTGCACCCTCTACCACGTTGAGCTTATGGATCATAATTTTGGGGTTGTTTCCCGACATATCTGCGTGACTCCATGCAAAGACACTTTATCTTCTCCTTAGCAGCTTGATGAGGTCTTCTTTTATGTCTATTTCAGAGCTTTGTCGATTTGGACGGTTTTTTCTGGCTCATCCTCATTGAGGATGATGGATTCTACCTCTTCCGCGGCTTCTCCTTTCTTGAGTTATTTCTCATCCCTGGGGTCAAGGGTGTCAATATTGTAAGTGGATGTTTCCTTTTTATGCTCCTCTCTTTCTTCGGCGGAGTTAAAGTAATATTCCCGTGCCTTCGTCTGGTCTCCCTTAACTTCCCCTACCCTATAAGGGGTCAGGACTTTAATCATCTGATGAACCGTAGACAGCACGGCCTCAAACCCCTTGAGGGCTACACGCCCCAGTATAATGTTGTAGGCCGAGAAGACATGTTCGTCCATCACGAAGAAGCTGACCCTCTTGGTAAGCCATCTCGGCCACTCGTCTCCCGTCCTGATATCGGCCACATATACTCCTAGAGGATGAACTTTTTCCTCACTGAACCAAATCAATAGGTGATGGTATGGGACGAGTCTAGCACGACTGAGGCCTAAGGCTTTGAATCACGGCCAAAACATCACATCTGCAGAGCTACCCCCATCTACCAAGATCCTCAGCACCTCACATCCGTGCACCCTGGTGGTGATGACTAGAGGGTCATCATGCGGGGCTAAGAGGCCTTTGAAGTCCATTCTTAATAATTCCACTATCGGAGTGTCCATATCAACCTTCTTTCTCTTTTTTGACTTTTCCTCAACAGAGGTTGAGTGCACAGTCTTTGTCACTGCCTTGGCTTCAGCTACATGGGCCTTCCTGTCTGCGACCTCTGACCCTCCTCCTGTTAGCCCCCCGGAGATCATCCCAATACCTAGTGAAATCATATTAAGTCTCTTTACAGGGCCGTGGCCATCTTTTGGCGGGAGGTCAGGGCCGTCCTCATCATCTTATAGGTCGTCCCTTCAGTTTGGAGGATCTTCTCGGCACGCATCACCTCTCTTCTTTCTGGGGTCATCCCCTCGGCCCATCTCGAAGGCACCTTTGTCAACGTACTTCCTGAGCTTCCCTTCTTTTAACATTTTTTCAATCTCATCTTTCAGAGCAAAGAATTTATCTGTCACATGGCCATGGTCTTGGTGAAATTCACACCACAGGTTTTTATTCCTCTTGTGGGGGCTGCCCTCAGCTTCTCAGGCCACTTCAGGGACCGATCACTCTTTATCTCATTGAGAATATGTTCGCAGCTGATCGTCAGGGGGGTGTAATCAGTGAACTTGTCGTCTGTAGACCTCTTCTTCCCCTCTTTATTCTTCTTATGGTACTTACCTCCACTGATGCTTCCTTTTTCATCTTCTTATTTTACTGCCATTGCCTCTTCGACGTTTATAACATTTCCTGCTATTGACAGCAATTCATCCACTGTCCTTAGAAGGTCTTCAGTAAGCTTCCATAACAGCTTCCCCTTCTGGAGTCCTCCAATGAGGGTTGTCATGGCTATGCTCTCCTCATAGTCTTCAACCTCTAACTTTTCTTTATTGAATCTGGCTATGCAGTCTCTTAGACGCTCGTTCTTCCCCTGCTTAACATAGAGCAGGTGTGTGGTCTTCTTCTGTGGCCTCACTCCAAAGCAAAAGTTATGGATAAACCGGTCTGCTAACTGCCTAAAGTTTTCAATGGAGTTCTTTGGAAGAGACATATACCAGACGTGTGCAGCCCCAGTCAGAGTGCCAAAAAAGGAACGACACCTCATCTCATCTGAGATAGAGTATATGTCTTTCGCTGATTGGTATATCTCAATATGGTTGACAGGGTTGGTACTCCCGTTATATCGAGGGGTGACCGCTGGTGGATTGAATTTGGATGGCGTGGGGAAGTTAACTATCTTCGCCACAAAGGGTGATCCTATGGAGTATCCTCTCTGAAGAGGGTCCCGGCTCTTTAGGTTATCATTAATCTTATCCTCCAGTTGCTGGATCGAGTTATTCCAGGGCCTCGTAGGGTCGGTTTGGCCGATGTTATCCCCTACCGCCTCTATGAGGTGGACGGAGGGTTCTGCTGCGGCAGGCCTGTGTCGGCTATTTACTTCCACCTGACCGTCGTCCCGTCCTTGGGGTCATACCCCGTAGGGTCGGCCATCTGTTGCCTCCCTTCTGGACCTCGCAGCACTCCTTGATCAGGACAATTTTTTTGCAGGTCATTTACTTGGCCCAGCCTCTCAAAGGCCGACCCCCTACTCAAGCGATCAAAAGCAGAGCCTCTCGGTCGATCATAAGGATTTTGCCTTCCACACTTCCCTCTGCTCTCCTGGAGAGGTCGTACAGTATTGTTGGAGACCTCCTACGGCTCCCAGCATTCTATGGGGGCCTCCTCCCCCTCCAGATCATCATACATGTCCACAGGGCAAGGGTTTCCTTGCCTCACCAGGCATAGACACCGGGGGTCAGCAACATCCCTCCACCGCTGTGGAGGTGGCAAGTCTTTACGTGGTGCCTGGGGTGGTCCCTTGGCCTCATGCTTCCTTGGAGCTGTCGCTGGAGTAATCATCTCCGGTGAGACTCCTGGTGGTCTTAGTATGTTTTGGCTTAGAGCTGTAAATTTCTCATTCATAATCCGCTAGCTTGCTGCCAGAGACTTTAAGGCCGCTGTCACATCAGCCATCTCAGACTGAGGTGGTGGTTGACTGGAACTGGGTCCTACCCCACTATCCCGCGGAGGGAGAGGTGGCAGTGGCATCTACGGTGCCATATGTTTGAGCTACGAAGAGCTGAACTAAAGAAAAGATTGGTAAGATTGAGAACCTTAATGGGTCTCTTTCAATGGTGAAACAGCTCCACAAAGGGGGAGAACTGGTTCACCACCAGAGTGCCCAGTGAGGTCAAGTTGTACAAAGGAAGAGATGTCTTATTGTTCCCACAGACGGCGCCAAACTAATGATGCTTAGCTTCAGCACCACCAGATAAGTGATGATGAGCTCAAACTGTAATAACCATGGTAGCCATAGAGATATATATGTATAAGTGTGTAGAAGGGGATGAGTATAAGAGGAATAAGACAATGATGTATAGTGGTTCAGCCAATTAGGCCTACATCCACTGTGAGTGTGTGATCCACTAGGTGTGGGCACTAATGTCCTTGGATATAATGCACATAAGCTCACTTTCTCTATCTACTATGTGCAAGTAGAGTTTTAGATAGGGTTACAATTGTCGATCCCTTTTTAGGGTTGTAGGTGACAAGTATATATAGATCTTGGGGGGTGTAGTGTAACCCCAAGCATGCATGGTGCATGTGAATGATGATCTAGTCAATCCCCTACTAACACCTGTAGATGCCACCTGTGATTAATGATGACATAATATTCCCTCACGTGAGAGGGTGATATTGTTATAACGGTCTTCCACGTGCACTGTTCTAGACGTCTCCCAAATCACGCGCTGTGATGATGTCACCCTCGACCTATGATATGAGGCCGAGGGCAAAGTTCCTGCTGGCAGTGAGCCTGGACTAATGCAGGCCTCGTACTTTCGTACCCTCGTAGGTTCGTCCGGACCATGATGAGGGGTCGGCCCCCTTAAGGGTCGTCTGGGCCTGATGAGGGGTCGGCCCCTTGAAGGGTCGTCTAGACTATGATGAGGGGTTTACCCCTTAAAGGGTCGTCTGGGTCTGATGAGGGGTCGGCCCCTTGAAGGGTCGTTCGGACTATGATGATGGGTCGGCCCCTTGAAGGGTCGTCTAGGCCATGATGATGGGTCGACCCCTTTAAGGGTCATTTGATATTGGTTGAGATATCATCTTGGCCTCGTCTAGGTGGAGTACGCCCTCGACCTGGCCGAGGGTATATATGGGTATATCAGTAAATCTTAGCATTGTTTAAGACATTCACCATTTTTTCCTCGTGTCCTGCAAGCCATGTATCTACTCGCATTAATTCTTGTTCTGGGTACGATCGAACCTACAATTTAAATATCACATGTTATACACAAAAGTAGTGCTGATATATGAAAAACATTATGATACATACCATTTCATATTGCAAAGTCGCATAGGTGCGACGCCCAAGTGTATGGGAATATTCTAAATTGGTTAGATTCTTGGCATTTTTAATGTTTTGTGACTTCTTTTTTGTTTTCATTTCGTTCTCACAAAATAATCTCCATATGTTGTTATTAACACCTTCCGGTAGGACTCCAGGATTGTCTTCGGTAGGCAAAAAACATTTCATATTACTTTTGTGTATCCTAAACTTCTGTGCAACCCTTTTCTCCATCAGCGGGCGGGCCACCTCCAGTTCAACATCTAACTCAAATACTACCATTAAAGCATTCCAAACACCATCTTTGTAATTGTTTGGCACCACTCTCCAATCTTCGTAACTAATCAGAATATAAAATCTAACAAGATCACCTACACGAGTGCTCCATCTCCCACTCCACGGACCGACTACACTCCCATCAACGAGAACGGTGACTATCATTTTACTATCTTGGGTCATATATTTTAATTGTTTAGCCTTTTTATCCATTTATTCTTGCTTCCTTTTTTTCACTTGAGGTAAGTTGCTTCGAACCTCCATCAACTAATTCTTGCTACGGATTGGATGATATTTGTTGCGGTGTTGCTGACGTTTGTTGTTTTGAACCACCACTTGCACTTGAAGCCATGACGCCCAATACAGTACTTCCGAAACAAAAAAAAAGATGCCAAAAATAGAAATAACAATCATAAAATAATATGTATTGACTTATCATATTGCTACAACATCAGCATATTGATAGATATATATATAGAAATCATAAGATGATATCATTAATATCACAAGTCACTACTTTCAACGGTTAACATACCACTAATAAATTTATATATTAACAACGGGGTAAAAAAAATGTAGTCATGTTGGCAAAACATAACATCTTTCAACGATTACAATATCCAAAAGAAAATATTAAAACAACTAAATGGAGTCGTATTGCATGAGCAAACTTTCCAAGTGCGGTTGGTCTTCAAGAATAGATTGGAAGATTGTTGGTGTCTCTAAGTCGTCCACTTGACTTGTCAATCTCTTCGGTGAATGTATAATAACCCACCCATTGGGATTTTTAAGATCTTTTGAATACTTGACTAGCCTCGGATGTGAGAATGGCAGGCTCATCATACTTATTATCAACACTCTTAAACTTATCAAAATTTACCATCACTAAGTTAGAGTCTGTAAAGTTTACAACCATTAGTCTTATCCTCCACTCTCACCCAATCACAATAAAATACCACCTCCTTAAACAAGGTATATTCCACTTCAATAATTTGTTTGATAACTCCATACCGCATAGTTCAAGTATTTGTGAGATTCTTATCACTTTTTCTAGCTTGGAATTGTGTCTGTGCCTTCAAGCAAACGCCGCTATCCTGTGTGATAACAGTATTATCGTGATCCTTAGGAGAGAATACGAAACCATTTACACGATACTTTTTATATGTTTTAGCCTTGAATTGCGGCCCTTGAACTAACCGCCACAATGTTTCATTTGTCTTTGTCTCTCCTGATTTTAGCAACTATTTAATGGAAACAAATCACAATTACTACAATGTTTCATTTCTCATCATCTCGGATGACCAAGGGATAAAAGAAGATTAATAAAAATATTAGTATTTATATAATCACCTTCTCGGATAACCAAGGGATAAAAGAAGTTTGTTTCTCCACTTGTGTCATTTCAATCCCCTTCCCTTTAGCATGAGACACGGAATTCAGTGATGCATTATACTTACTGCAATATGTAGTTTGATATAAGTAATTACAACTCAAAATGATAATTAATTCATAACTGTAAACAAACAAAATAACCCAAACATATAGTAATCTTGAAGTCCATCAACATTTAATCAAAATAATACCCATCGACGTGTTTGTTGAAACTGTACGGGTCCCAACGTTATAGTCTTATTATCAAGCAAAGGCCCTTCATAAGAGAACTCTCAACCTTCCTCTAAAAAGGCTTCACGTGAGCGTTTGTGATTTCCATCATATGGATTAGGCATATACTGTAACACCCTACCCGCCCGGGGAGAGCGAATGGAGCGCTACTCTCGATAAAACTAACCAAATTTGCAAATAACAAGGTATAGAGCATCTAAAAAAATTTCACAATATAAACGAAACCACTAATCTCCAAATACTTATAATAAGACAAAATCTGAAATCACTATGCATCCCCCTTGTAAAAATAACTAAAATACCCTTTTGGGTTGTCTTTTCATTTCCAAATGACCCGAGACCCAAAATCAACGTCCAAATTGACTTTTTTTACTATTTCAACCCTTCCGGATGCAACGACGCAGTCGAAATGACTATAAGGTTGATAGAAAAATAAGTTTCCTTTTTAATTTAACAAATTAGTCCCGACACGTCCCATACCGCTTCCGACTAAAAATTCAAATTACGGAATTAATAACTCACCGTAATAACAATAACATCCCAACGGTTATTAGTTTCATGCGTAGGGTGTCTCGCAAGCAAAATCCAAATAAGGAATCCCCCCGATACACTACTACCTAAAGTAGTCGGTCATCGAAACTCCTCAGGTCCTTAGTCAATAGTTTAAAACCTCTCTACAGGTTTTATCGATTTTAAATAAAAGTCCACTCATCTACTCTCTCATTAAAGACAAGATGCTGGCTATGCGCTCTCATATACCACAAATCAATCCACGCCGATAGTTCCATCATGTTCGGACATGCCTAAAGTAAGTAATCCCATGATAAAAATCAAACCCACGTGATGACATGTAAAATATAGGTGTCCCACAACCCCTCGGTGAGTCTACGTAAATAGCAGTGCTATAGGCTAAGTTTAGCAACCCTATTACCCACACAATATTAATTGCTACAAAAATCAGTATGCGCCTCATAACTCCTTAGATAGAAAACATACCCCCATTCGCGGGTGGTGGTTGTTGACTCCCACTATTATAACTTCGCTCCGATGAGTCAAGAAAAATTTTACCCCAAATTTTCAGTTCTAGTTAACCACACTCCATTATATGTCCAAGCCTTTGAATATATTACCTTCGTTGGGTAACACACCCAATTCCCGCATTTCTAGAACTTCTACTGATGACTCTCCTTAATTTTCCATAATAGGGGTGACCTCGACTACGGTCATCATACCCAAACATACTTCATAACCTCCTAAGTACGATCTCCGCTATCCATCCAATGGCCCTCATCTGCCATAATTCTTGTTCGAACCCTTTCGAATGCAAATAATATTCACTAATATCTACGTTATAGCAGGAGAACGGAATCTCACAAAGGAAATAAAAAATCCTAAGCATAGGGCTCTACATCAAAGAACGCTAAGCTAGAAAAACAATAAGCCGTACAGACCCTAAAGGACACTAGAACCTGATGCTCTGATACCACTTGTAACACCCCGCCTAATTAAATACTGGTGTCCAGTCCTATACCAAATTAAAACAGAATTTACAGTTGGCTCATTCTTAGCATCACTGTCGAAAACATTTTCACCCAATACCCAATTAAGATGGTGTTAAAAACTTTCCAAATTTTAATTCAACAAAATCCATTTTTAGTTTATGAATAACACTACACATATTATTCAACGACACTAATAACCGAATAGATAACACAAAAGAATTTAAATATAATTGGAATAAACATTCCCAAATAATTTCTCAATACAGTAACCCCAACAATAGTAAATGTATCAAAACGACACGAATATGAGAGTATATGACTCAGATAGAAAAGATAACTGAATTCCTTTGGGCGACATGCCCTAACTATAAGAATATTGTGAATTAAAAGAATATAGGTGTCTAATCAATATCCATAGCTCCATAGCTCGTCAAAATCCACTAAGGTTGGCGTCCCTGTTACTGGACACCTGATATAGAAGGTACAATAGAAAAGAAAATATGCAAGGAAACGGGTCAGAGCCCGATGTAAAAATGATTTTGAAAACAGCAAGTATTTAACAAGTGCAATAAAGCATTTATTATGTCCATGTTAGTATCCAAACTCTCACTTGCTATTCTCACCTCTCATCTAGAGTGCACACTTAACGTTTCCTATTCACCTCCTAGTTAATGGTTCATCTTCACTAGTTTCCATATTATGATTCCATCCTATATCATAATCCCGTATGTACCATAACATAGTCCCGTATAATCATTCATATACTTTTCTCATTAATATGAATCGTTTCTCATTAATATGAATTAATCTTTTCAAATCTTTAAGAATAAACATCCATTAACTTATTTCAATTTTTTTCTCAATTCACTGTTATTTACAATTATCACACAGTAGATGATTTAACCACTATATACATTCATTTAATTCATTATATATATATACATATATAATACGGCACCCCGAGACACAGCTGCGGTGCATTGCATTACTCTATTATCACGTCCCAATATCGTTGGTCATCGAATAGGGGACTAAAGGTTCGGTAAGGATTCCTCGAACCACAAACAACAACACACAAATTGGAGGTGAACATAGTTCTCATATCTATGGGTCACGCATATACCTACGTTACCACAGTCAGCGGCCTTATCAAATCCTCGATAAGTCTTTCATAGACCTATATTCTTGAGCGACAAATCAAAAATCTCATGGATTCATCAGGATATGACTGCCCTCACGCGCAAACCTCCCGTCGATAGCAAGTAAGCTAGATATGGCATACACATAATCATCAATCAATAAAATAGGCATTATCATACCTATAATATAATATCAACAAGGTACTCACATTACCCTAAGATAGTTCCCATACGTAGCATTATATCTCTCAAATCCTACGTATTAAAATATTATGACTTTACTTCTTTAATTCAATTATCCCCGAGCCTCACTCAATACTCAAGGTTCAAATAGGTTTTTCCTCAACATTTTATTCAGTATGAAATCACTAATACACTACTGGTCCATATCATCATATCTCCCGAATTACTACGAATTAAACTCTCCCTTTAATTTAAGGTTAAAACCGATAGTTTCAAATCTCTTATAAATACATCTTCTATCAACTAGGATTGAATACCATCATTACATGGCTCATAGTCTATAGTGTTTCATTCACACTATATGACTTATCAACAAAATCAACACTCTCGCATCCTATAACATCTCTTCACTCCCGACGTCATTAAGGTTCATGCGCAGAGCGTCTCGCAAAGCTAAATCCAAACAAAGAACCCCTCCAATACACTACTACTTAACTTTGTCGATCGTGAAGGTTCTTCAACTTCAAATATGCAACCAGGGTAACCCCATCCCCTCTCTCAACCAAATGTGTTCTAAACTCCCATATCTATCCAGGAGCCATACCTCTAAGTGCTTGTACTACACACAATCCTTGTGAAATCAATAACGAGCTTAAACTCAGTCCTTGATATTCAAATTGTAACCCTAAGGCTACCCAGGTATTATATTAAATATCCCCTACTAGACCTATCCTTAATCCTCATGAATACTAATTAGAATCCAATACATGAATATAGCAACCGAAATTTCTTCCAATTTAATTATCATCATTCTAATGTGACACCCCGCCTAATTAAATACCGGGCGATCACTCCTTTATTAAATTAAAATCAAGGTGAACACTTGGTTCATTCTTAGCATCACTGTCGTAAAAATAACTTTTCCAAATTTAACATCCTATTTAATTAAGCTAAGTGTCAAAACCATTTTTTTAACATTACTTTCCAAATTTTATTTTGAAAATAAAGATTTAATTATCTACAACAATTCAATATTTAAAGAATCACACCATAATAATCCTGGAACATATAATCCAATTAATTTAAACATTCAACAACTAAACCCCAGCATTTAAAACTTAAAGTAAAACATACATGCTGAATAAATCCCAAAGTTACAGTACTAGAAATAACTGAAATACAAATGTCCCAATAAAACAGATAAATAGTGGAAAGGGCGACACATGCCCAATAAGGAGAATGATAGAAGTGGAATCAAGTAAATGAAATCGTCTAAGCAAGTTGCCTGCAACTCCCACCTAAGCTGCAGCACGTTCCTTCCAAGGGATCCTAAACAAGACGCCCCTGTGGCTGGGCACCTGTAATATATACATATATATACAAAAGAGAAAGAGGAATAGAAACGGGTCAGAGCCCGATAGTGTATATGATTTAAAAATTCGTTTAGCAAATAATTAAATTGATACAGGCCAATGCAACAACATATTAGTGCGACACTCTCTTGAGAAATTCTCGCCTCTCTTCTAATGTGCACTCCTATCGCACTAACCTTCCCAATGGTTTATCTCATCATATATTGCACTATCCTTCCCCAAGGATTTAACTTATCTTAGGTGACTCTCAAAATTTAAGATTTAACAACATCATGGTTTAAAAAGGATAATTTCATTTAGTACAAAACGCTCATTTTAACTTTATTGATTCATAAAGTTTTTCAATATCATATTATAATTTTCAAAACAAGTATTTCCAATTTGAGTCATTATACATGTCTTACTTACCATAACACAGTAGGTAGTTTCCCATATTTCAGAAGTTCATATATATATTAAATACTCGTATAATACATATATTCTAACAGCACCCCACATAAAATTTTATGGTGCGGGCATACTCTGTTATCCAATCCCCGTATCAATCGTACTAAAGGGAATACAAGTTCGGAATCACTCTCGAACTGTATAGATACATACACAAACAATATTGAGGCGAAGCATAGTTTTCAAGTCCAAGAGGTCAGTACATACCCTCACGTCTCTTAGGACCGTGACTACCGATTCGATAGCCTGTACCTAGGATTTCTATCTTCTAGGGTACGAGTCAATATCCCCCATAAGGAACACGAGATAAGATCGTCCCAGCGCTGAAACCTCAGGGATAGCAAGTAGCGCGGGCATGATTTTCACAAGTATATAATATATGCATACACAATCATATAAATATACCACTTTTATTATATCAATTTAGGTTTATCCAATAACACACATTCACAACATTTATCCTTATTTTCCCATTATTATTTATCAAGTATAATGGTTCGTTTCTAACTTTAATTCGAAGGGTTTTTCCAACTTACCACGTAACCCTCATGGACTCTATTCTTCCAAATGTACAATTCAGTAGATATCCATTGATGTTCCAACGTAACTCTCTCTTACGTGTCTCTCCCCTTTAATATATACTTACATTGTCCCTTATGCAAAATATCCCAAAAATATAGATTTCGCCTTACATTAAAGGATTTTGAATTTTATTTTTAAAGATGATAATTTCAAACGGTTTCGAAATCGGAATTAAAATGGAGTTTTAACTGAATTTTTATTATCTAGAAGATTCCTCGAAACATAAAACTCTATAGCAAAAAATATATTTAATAATATTGAACGGTCCGATCGAGTTGAATTTTTTTCTGTAGCTTCCTCTCGTCTTCAGCTAATTCTCTGTAAAATTTTATCCAATTCCAACGGTCCGATCGTCCGAAATAAATTTTTTTAGTGTTTGTATCTGATTAGAACTCTTTTCTTAATCAAACTCTTAATCCTTTACATGACAAAGGGTTTCTATAATATCATATAAATCATCACTACATGAAAATTTCCCATCTCAAATTGGGTTTTTCTTTCATAAATCTCATCCTAATAACTCCTAAACTAATATGGATGATGCATCAACGAAATAATCAAGATAAACACTTGCTTGGGATTTTCAGAAATCTAGTTTGGTGTTGAATTTGGTGTGGTTGCGTTCCCCGTCTCGCGATCTACGCGTTGGCGTTGGCGGCGGTGCAAACGGGTGAGTTTTGAGCCTTGGAATGCCTTGAGAGCTCTCTCATCTCCTCTTCAATGGCCGTTCTAGTGTTTTGAGTTATCTAACCCTAGGAGATAACCTAAACATCTGATATAACCCCTTTAATTTTCGTGGGTTTAATTACCCAAAAATACAAAATGACTAAAATACCCTCCTGGGGTACTAATTAGGCCTAAAAACGCCCCGAGACCCAAATCAAACTCCCGGGTATACTTTTATGACTATCTCGAACCTTTCGGATGCGTTGGCGCACTCAAAACGACCATACGAACAACTTATAAAATATTTACTTTTATTTATCAATATTTAGTCCTGACGCGACACGTTCGCGTCCCGACTCAAATTTCTAAAATTGTCATTTCATTCACTCGTGACATTTAATATGGCCACTATTATATATTACTTTGCTCATTAGTAATATTCAACAAATTTTCCCATAATTACTAACTCTCATCACGTTAATAATTATAACATAATTAATTTCCGAATTTTTATTAAATAATTAATTCACATTAAATTTAATAAATCCCCAAATTAATATAGCATAAAAATACGGGGTATTACATCTAGTCAATTAAATCCCAATCAAATCAATTCGACTCTTAACTAGGGCTTACTGAACCTTCCTAAGTCCCGTAATATCCAATTAATAATCACCCAAGATCTACAAAAGGTTTGGGATAAGAACCAACATTAAAAATAAATAACTTTAACCAGTATTTAATTAGGCGGGGTGTTACATATACTCCATGCAATATCTAACATATTCAGCAACCACGTAGAATTCTGCAATGGAACCTTCAACATACCTCTTATTGCTGGGTATATCTTTGAAATCTTTCATCGTCCTATTTGTATAAGGTAGTAAAATTTAATAACAAGAATTATTAACTTAAATGGGGCATATTATATTATATTAAAAGGTAAAAAAATCACCTTTTGAACGGATACATCCAATGAGCGGTTGTTGGTCCACAAACCGGGGCTTCATCTTCTAGATTCACAGTGAGGTGATTGCTAATATCAAAAAACGTAGGTGGGAAATATTTTTCCAACACGCACAATTATTCAACAACCATATATTTGGCTTTTTGGATATCTTGCCGAATTAGGACCTTAGAGCACAACATGTTACAGAACAAACTTAATTATTGGATTGCTCTTCTCAAATCACAATGTTTTGAAAAGGCATGTTGGAGCAACACATGTAGCAGATGTTCAATTATGACATGATAATCATGCGACTTTAAAAAGTGCAAAGATAGGGGACTAAGACTTACTATATTGCTAGAGTTAGAGGAAACACTGGTAGGAAGCTTTAATTCCTTCAAAATTTGGCAGAATTGTCTTTTTTCTTCTTTATCCAAGATAAACGGTGTTGTTGGTTTTATCATTTTTCCAGTGCGTCCATCAACTACAAGCCTTTGACCGTTGTGTATGCCCATATCCTTCATATCCAATCACCCCTTTTCAGTATCCTTTATTTTATTATCATCAAGAATTGTGTTTATTAAATGCTCTGCAACATTCTTTTCATTGTGCATCACATCGAGGACATGTCGAACTTGATGATATGGCCAGTATTCCAAATCAAAGAAAATAGATTTTTTATCCTAAGCTTATTTAACTTCAACATTATCACTCTCATTAACATTATTATACTTTCTCTTCTTAGCGAGAAATTTTGAGACTTTTCCAGGTACATACTTTATATTTCTTAACTTCTCCACAAGTTCATCTCTGTTTAGTTGAATCGGGGGACGTCAAACTTCTTGTGTCCTAAGTCCCAAACCTCTACCACTCCTAAAAGGATGATAGATTTCAAGAAACATACGATAGTTTGTGTAAACTATCTTCATGATGTGTTCTAACCGAATGGATGGAGTGTCATCTCCACAAATAGGACATGCTTTGTAACCATATGTTACACACCCTGAAAAGTTTCCATATGCGGGAAAATCATGAATCCCCCACATCAACATAGCTCTCAACGTAAAAGGTTGCATTTTATGCATGTTAATAGCTGCAACTCCTTCCATAGTTGCTTCAACTAATCTACTAATGGTTGAAGAAAAACATCAATGTCTTGACCCGGTGCCTTTGGCCTAGGAATCAGCAAAGATAAAATTTGGAACTCACGCTTCAAGCAAAAAGAAGGACCCACATTATAAGGCACAGTCATGACAGGCCAGCAACTATAACTACTAGACTGAATACCATGGGGATTGAACCCATCTGTTGCTATTGCAAGCCAAACATTGCGCCATTCCTCTACGAAATTGGGCCATCTACTTTTTAGCATTCTCAATTGGGATGAATCATAAGGATGTCGCTGATAATCCCATGAACTTATTGCCCAATGGTGCCATGTCATTTCATGCGCTATCCAAGGTATAGTATATAATCTCACTAGCCTTGGAATTAAAGGGGAATCTCTCAATGCTTTCATCGGTTCTTTGCATAACCTTTTCCCTTTCTTTGAGTTCACTGCATATCTCAGTTCTCCACACTGAGGACATTCCTCTAAATCTTCATTCTTTTTCCAGTATAAAATACAGTTGTTAACGCAAGCATGAATGCAATTTGCTTTCATCCCTAGGTCTGTCATCATTCTCTTCATGTGCGGATATTTTTCTGGTAATGTGTTTCCTTTTGGAAGCCACCTCATTAAGACCGATAAGAGAGAGGTCACGCTATTTCCCGACCAAATGAAACTGCTTTTTCAAATTATGCAATTCCACAATTGCAGAGAGAGTAGTCTCAAGACCCTCACGTGAAGGGTATAATTTCTCGATCGCTAATTTATTATATTGATTATACTTCTCATTGGAGACATACGATTTTTCAGAGAATCCTTCCTGATTGGGTTCTACACAATGTTTTTTGTACACTCTGTAACATGCGTCAACTAAGTTTCGTAACCTTTCATTCTCATTGTTATCAACTTCATCATGTCCTTCACAATCAATAGGTTCTACTACGGGACATGTTAGGTTCGATGATAGTGTTTCACCATGTAAAACCCACTTAGTATACATCTTGTCTATACCATGCATTATCAAATGACCCTTGATATCTACCGCAGTGAAACGCTTCTTATTTTGGCACTCAACACATGGATAAGTAAAGGTCGAGAATTGATGGCCATCGTTTGTAATTGCAAAATTAAGAAAAGATGCAACTCCATTTGTGTACACCTCACTTACTCTATTCCTCTCATTCATCCACTCTTTGTTCAATGTTTGTGACATTCTGCACTACCAAAAAAATATGGTTTACACACAAGTTCTATAACAATATACAAAAAAATATAATTATTGATGCACATAAGAAAAATCACAGTTAGAACATGTGATTTTTTTAGATGGGGTGAAACAAGAGGATGGTACCAATTTAATTCTTTAGATGGGGGTGAAACAAGAGGATGGTACCAATTTCTCGATCGCTAATTTTTTTTGATGGGGGTGAAATAGTTAGAAAATGTAATTTTTTTTAAACGGGAAAAGGTCTCTACAGTCTCCACAAATGACTCGTGTACATAACCAACAAGCCACAACAAAAATTCAAACACCCCCTGTGCCACTGTCTTAAACCATACTGAGTGACCTCACTTAATAGTTAATAATACCAAAACAATACCACAACGAAAATCCAATTTATTACAAATGTTGTATCACTTTATATATCCAAGCACAAAAACTATAGGGCTATTACTGTAACAAATATATACCCACCATTTATATAAACACACAAACAAAATATACATATAGATATAAACATAAACATCCCACAACCTCACAACAGTGCTGGAACATAAAGACAATCGAAGATGATATTTTTATCATCAATATAATTTAAGAAAGTTGGAATCTCTATCTTATATATTAGTTATCATTTAAAAATTACAATCTCTAAAAACAGGGCTCGGTGAGAGAGATATTGAGTTCAAAGGGGAAAAATTACAAAATCTAAAATATTTATGAGTTGCTTCAAAAAACAACTCATTGGGGCATGTCTTTGTCTTGGCATAGTGAACAAGATCAAAAAACAAACAACAAAGGTATAACACAAGATCACATAAATAGCTATTGAAAATTAGGGAACATTATCAAAAAAATAAATCACTAAAACTCGGTATGATTGTAAGAACCCTCAAAATGATTGTGTAGATAAGAGTAAAATGCAGAAAATCTACAAAATGAAAATTAGGGCACAATATCAACAAAATAACCCTCAAAATAACCAACTGAGAAAGAAACTTCGAAAATTAGTTTTTTTTCCTTAAAGCAGTGTATATTTTTTCGTTTTGAGGGTTACCAGCAATACCTTAGCACAATAGAAAGCAATAAATCGTGGAATCAAATATCACTATAGTGCTTATTCTAATTTTGAGGGCTACCAGTAACAATCAATCCATTTTGAGGGTTACTAGCAATAAATCGTGGAATCAAATGTCACTATAGAAAGCAATACCTTATCACAATAGAAAGAAACTTCGAACAGACAAATCTGTGAGAGAGCGATACCAACAATCTTCTGTTTTGAGGGTTACCAGCAATACCTTTCTCACATGGCGTGTGTGTTTGATCGGTCAGATCTGTGTGTGTGTGTGTGTGAGAGAGAGAGAGAGAGAGAGAGAGAGAGGGGGGGGATTTTGGGGGGGTATTTGACCGGGATTTTGAGTTTGGGGAGTGACTTTTTTCTTAAAAAAATATCTTAAAATATTCAATCAATATTAGTAACACTTATATCAAATTACTAACGGTATTTTATTGTGATAAATAGTAATGGTAAAATACTGTTAGTAATCTAAAAAATAGTTTGTTACTAAATAGTGTTTTGGTGTAGTGCTCCTTCTTCTTCGAGCGACTTGTTCGAATAAAAAAGAGAAAATTCATCAGTCAGCACAATTCAAAAATAGAAATCACAAGCATGCACATGAGAAATAAGTATCAACCTATATCACTCCCCCAAGGTGGGCATAGGAACCCAGTATACTGTTTGCCCTCGGGCAGAGGAGGACGTTGCCAATTACAAGAAATGAACCCCTGATCCCAATATCCCTTGTTTAAATTAGGGAGGTTCACCACTAGAACCTTGTTAGCCTTCCTTGACTTCTGTAAGGACATTTTTCTCATGTCGAACATGTTACATTTGTGTATATCGTACGCCGCTACATTTGGCACGTCACCTCACGATCTCACATGACGGCCTCTAACCGAATTCCGGGAATCAAGCATTCAACATCTCCATTAATGTGTCCCACATCCGCCTCAACAACTTCACGTTCCAAGATTTTAGGGACTTAATGCAAGTGGTACGCAAGGGAAGTCAAAACATTGAAAAAAGGCACGATAGGAGAGTTCAAGGGGATTTTCGTAATTTCACATCCATAGTCGGGAGGTCTGGTCAACTGGAAATTTAATAGCTCACCGCAACGAAGATACTGGAAGAAACGGCACCTCAATCCGAGCTACGGTGGAGGAGTTATGACCTTTTGAAGTTGGAGAAAATTCCTTGAAGAATGCTGTTTTTTTTAACCCCAAACCAGAAAGGTACCCCAAATCGATGTACCCCAAACCGATGTACCCCAAACCGCATAAGGTACCCCAAACCAGTTCGGGGTACCTGTACGCTGGATAGAATTTCAGTGTTTTTATTTTGCAAAACTCTTCATCTGTTTTGCTATTTAAACCACCTTCGGGGGAGCAGTTTTGCAAGACTTTGGAAGACGTTTTTAAGAGTCCCAATTACTCTAGTCTTCGTATTTTTTGAGTCCCAAGACTCATGTTTTGATTCACACAATTGCCAAACCTTTGTGAATCTTTTTGGTAACCCAAGAACACAACCTTGTGTTTGTTCAAACCTTTGTGGAGAGATCTTTGCAACCGAGGGCTGCGTGTCATTGCTGAGGGAGTCTTTACAAAGTTTTATGGCTACGTGTCATTGAGGAGTGCTGCGGTTCTTCCTTTGTTGATTGGACTGAGGTTCATGTGGGTTCGCTGA
Source organism: Sambucus nigra (assembly GCA_949130495.1). Lineage (NCBI taxonomy): Eukaryota > Viridiplantae > Streptophyta > Magnoliopsida > Dipsacales > Adoxaceae > Sambucus > Sambucus nigra. Next base: position 601,880,736 of record OX422212.1, on the reverse strand, counting down.
GTGTGGATTCATTACTGACGACACCGACCGACGCCTGCGGGTATTCGAGTGTCACTGTATTTCATTGTAATCTGTGTAAGTTGCGATTTACTTATTATAGTGAAATAAAAGGTTTTGCCATGCGGGGATTTTTCCTTAACTTTGTGTCGCATGCTTTATTTATGGTTTGACACACACACACACGTAGTTGCTTGTTTATGGGCTGTTTCTAAATAGACTCGAATTAAATAAGGGTTACTTGGAATCTTGCGAATTTAATTTAATTTAAATCAATTATCACACATCGAACCTATTCGGTTTCTCAACTTCAGGTATTGGACGCATCAGTGGTGTGAGACCAGGAGTACCAGTATCTAATTTCTGGGATCCCCAGATGGATCCCCTATAATGCATTGATCATATGCACCCCATTGACAATACACCAAGATTTTAGGCACATTGGGCAAGAACTACATCAAAATATTCACAAAACTCCAAGAAAATTGATTTGTGGGGGAATGTTAACCCACTGAACCATAGTGAGTGTATGGACTCAGTGACCCCCATTAACCGCTATTGGGTTTCTAAACAGAAGGGCACACTCAATAGTGACCCAAGAAGTAATAGATTATGTCTTCCTAAAGTCATTTATGTTCTTTTCGTGATGAGCGTCACCATTTTTAACAGAGATGGAGGAATAACAAAAGTATGCAACAGAGGAGAGCTATAAAGATGGAAAAAACAAAAAATTAAGAGGAAACTAGAAGAAATTACAGAGTAAATGAAAGCAAGAGCTTCAAAAGTCTTTTTAAGCAAACACAAGAAGTAAAATGACGGGTACAGAGTTTGGAAGTGAATGACGTTCAAACTATGTGTAGGAAATCATATGGATCAAAGAACAAGGATAATTTTTAGCGTTCAAACTTTTGATAAAGACCAGCGTACCCCTATCGATTTTAATTAATCACAAGTGTGTCCGCCTAAGAAATTCCAACATTACCTGGTTCAATTTTTGGGCCTACAAGAGATTTAAAATTCTTTGGGGCCTAAGTTTGGCCCAATTTTGGCAAAGAATATTAGGGCCAATTGTGGGGCCCAAACCACTAAGGCCTAATTTGTGGCGATCCTATCCGGCCCAACACGGCACCCCAATCAAGTTAAACGTCATGTGGATAAATACAAATGATTATCAAACGGATATTGACAAGTTTAATTGATTACCTAAAATTTTGGACGAGATAAATCAGAGTCACCACACGAGCCAATAAAGAGCTAGGAGAGTTCCTTGTACAACTAAACTACTTTACATTGCTATAAATACAACCCTCACCCTAAGATAAAGGGGAATGTACTTCCGAACATTCTGAGAAATTAATAAGAAGTGAGAACCTTCTCCGTGGACTTAGGTAGTTGCCGAACCACGTAAAATCTCGTGTAGTGAGCATTTATTATATTCTTTTTATTCTCTGCTTTTTGAAAGTACTTTATTGTGATTTTTCTTGTGCTCAGAATGAGTATTATATATATACACACACACACACTTAATAACTATTAAATACAGGTTTATATGTCACTATTATTATTTTATGTTCTTATAATCATGCTTACAATGGATAAATTCTTTAGTTGTGAGGCTTATGGCCATAGGGCAGCTGAGTGTCCCACTAAGCTAAGGAAGGAAGGCAAGAAGTTGAAGGCGCACAATGCTACCCTTAGCGATAGTTAATCGTAAGAGAAACCTAATTATCATAGCATAATTACACCACATTCATGTCCAGTTATGTGAGCCTAAATTAAAATTCTTTCAATAAAGATAATTATGTGCATGGAGATTCTATGGCCAAGTCGTAAAAATCCCAAGTAATTGGTGAAGCGAATGAGGAAGAAGAAGATGAAAAATAAGAAAAAGAGGAGCAGAGTGAGCTTCAAATTGCCTTTCATGAGTTATACACAAAGTCATTAAAGTTGAAAAGGGCCAACTTGAATTTAGAATCTAAGTTGAAAGAATGTGTCGTACGTAATGATGATTGAAAATTTATTGAGGATCTTATGGCACATGAGAAGATTATTAGGGAGAAGCTCGCACTTGTTGATGAGGGAGAGAGATAAACATGGTGGTTTGATGGATATTTTGAGGAAATATTCCCTAGTTTTTTTACCGCATCCCGCTAAATTCTAGCGTCGGCCGCCACCAAAACTAAGTCGGGTGAGAGTAAATAAAATACCATTCTCAGCATGCGACAGATATGAGACAGTAAAAATCAATCCAATGATAAGTCATAATCAATCCCAATGAATAATTATAATACAAAATCCATCACATGCTGAACTCCAATTAAAACCAATCTCCAAAATATGAATTAATTCAAAATCTGAATAATAAACCAAGGGTAAATACTTCTACTAAAATCCTCAAACAACTTTGGAACTGAATGGTCCAATAAAACCCAACTGAAGTCTCATAATGAAATATGGCGGAAAAGAAATCTAAACTAAATAAAATTGTAAATAAGAGCAACTCCGGCTGTACCTCCAAGCGATATTCGATAAATCATAAGCAGTTACTCCATCACTAATACCTGAAAATGTTAGTCAACGCACGAGGTTAGAGCCCCGAGCATGAATACACACTACTCCCCTAAAATAGGATTCATGAACCTAGACAATAGCATTATACGCAATAAATATCACAATAGAGTATTTTAATTAAAGGAAATATAATTAAACGCGGTAGCACAAAACTAAATATCATCAATAATTGTTATTCACAAAACACACAAATATGATTTTAAATAAAAAATTTCCATTTTGTTAATTTTATTAAATTAACCCGATATCATTCTTGTCACTTTTTATTATAGCGGTCCTTCCGCCTCGGGTGATAATTTCCACTAAAGTTTTACACTTCCCCTTGTTAAAACGCCAGCCGAATCCGATTAAATTATCGATCCCCCGCAATTTTACAAGGTTTCACACATGGCACGACATAAATCATCAGCCAACCCATTTAAAATACAGCCTTGGCCATTATCATTGATCACGGTACCCAGTTTGCTATATGGGGAATATTTATCCTATGTTCCTGTCTACTGTACGCAAAACTCCTCAGGCGCTGCTAACACCAATCACTTCACCTTGGCCATTTGCTATATGGGGAATAGACTTAGTTGGGCCTCTTCCAACTACAAGAGGACCATTCAAATATTTGGTGGTAGTTATTGATTACTTCACAAAGTGGATGGAAGTTGAACCTCTCATCGATATGGCCTATAAAAGGGTCTATCAATTCATTTGGAAGAATATCATTTGCAGATATGGTCTTACCCATGCCTTTATCATTGATCACGGTACCCAGTTTAATAATAATGAGTTTATAGCGTACTGTCTACAGTCCAACATTCAAAAAGTCCATTCTGCTCCAGGTCATCCCCAAAGTAATGGACAAACAAAGGTGGCAAACAGAACTCTATAGAATGGGTTGAAGAAGATATTAGATGATGCTAAAGGGAATTGGATCAACGAGTTACAATCAGTGTTATGGGCTTATCGAACAACTCCCCGACCAGCAACTGGAGAAACCCCTTACATATTGGCTTTTGGGAGTGAAGCAGTGATACCTGCTGAAATGGGATTACCTAATCATGGGGTGATCAATTTTAATTCTTCAGTGAGTGATTTTATGAGATTCTTGGATTTGGACATGCTCGAAGAAGTCCGAAAAGATGCAATGATCCAAAATACAGCCTACCAGCAAAAGACTGTTATGTTCTATAACAAAAGGGTAAAGAAATGTGATCTAAAAGAAGGTGATTACGTGCTCAAGAAAGTAATTCAAAAGCACAATAAGTTGGAGGCCAATTGGCATGGGCGCTATCGTATCACGTATGTTGTTTGACCTGGCATTTACAGAATAGAAACTCTCGAAGGGGAAGAATTCAAGAATGTTTAGAATGCAGAGCACCTGCGAAAGTACTACCGGTGATATAATAGCCAATGTACTCAATTCTTTCAATATGAATTAAAAATATGATTTTCCTATTCATTTTTTTGGGAGTACTAGTGCTACACACTACACTCAACAGTTTGCAACATTTGAAAATGCACAACCACCAACTACATGTTGGTCGCATCAACAACCACCAACTAAAAGTTGGTCGGCATCAACAACAGCCATCTATAATGATGTTCGACATCAATAAAGACACCAATAATTTTGGTCATCGCATAATCGAGCAAGGCAAAGTCCTAAAATGCCTGGTTAAAATATAGGTGACGAAAAGGGCACCTAAACTGGGTAAAAAGTTGGATAAGCGTCCACTACTTGGGAACCAAGGTAACTAATTGCCTAAATATCTAGACAGATTAGTGAGAGCATGGTGACAATTGTGTGATAAAAATTATCACTACAACTAGGCAAGAACATGGGATGAATATTCCATTGCCCAGGCATTTATGGGTGATGAAACATCACTAAAACTAGACAGGAACATAGGATAAATATTCCATTATCTAGGCCCCAAAAATAAAGTAATAGACTATCCTTTTATATTCATTTATATCTAAAGATTGATAAGATAAAAGATCCATCATTCTTATTAGTAATTTACTAATATAACATCATATTATTGATCCACTGTTAAAATTTTAAAAGAACTCCATGTTCAAAATTAAGAATACAAAAGCTCATTTACTTCATTCAAATAAACAAATATTACTAAAAAGTACAAAAAAATCCTTCTATTGTTTTCTTTCCTTCAGACTTTACAGGATCCATTCTATCTAGAGGGTCATCTAAAGCATAAGAAGAATTGATAAAATTCAAGTCCTGAAGCATTATGGTGTTACTTGAACTTGGTCGATCTAGAAAATAAGGAGGTCGGGATATCTTAAATTCTTCATGAAGATCGTAATCGCCTAGATACTTAGAATCAAACAATAAGGAATGGAGTGAACTGGAATCTAATTAACATCTAGCTAGAAAGGTGGTTTTGGCAGATCAAGTAGCCCAGGGTTATACCAATCCCACAGTTCAGTTCCTTGCTTAACTTTTATTACAGTTAAAGCATTCATCCATCCATGTTTTTACCTTTCATTGTTTGATTGCTTTAATCTCGCATCAAGATGATATAAAGACTCATTGTATCCCTCCATCCATAACTCTCTGTGCTGCTTGTGAAACTGATAAGTTAGTCGTTCAACATATTGGTGTAGTCTTATCAGCACACTATCTTTATTCTACAACGAATAACTCTGAGTGGATAGTTATTCTGTAAAAGTTTGAATCTTCTGGGACATCTCTGCCGAGCTTAATTTTTCGCCTTCAATTGAGCAGCTTGATTTTCTAAGACTTGACGAGTTCTAGTCTCTTCAATGCAACTTCGAACTACTCTTGTTCTACCCCGAGAAGTGGATGCAGGTCTAATTTTTTTCAAATTTTTCAACTCTTCTCTTAATGAAGCATTTTCAGTCTCCAAAAAGGAAATACCATTATCACTAACCGGGACTATAGCTCCAGAAGAAGAAGAAGATTCTAATTGTATCAATTCTTATCTCAAAATGTTATTTTCCTCCTCCAGCAGTTTGGCGAGGTTTTCATTCTCTTCAATTTTGAATTTCAGAACGCTTTCTCATTTATGATGGGTAGAAATGAATTTATCATAGCCACGATTAGTGCTCAATTGTTGGTATTTCTTCTCGTAACTTTCATGAAGAAGGGAACTAGCTTCTTTGTGCTGAGCTCAGAGATCCTCAATCATTTCATAATAGGTCGTGTTATTCGCTACAGCTCGGTTAAGAAGAAACTTCAAGTATTGATAAGCCTCTTTTGCTTGTTCTGAGGCGTCATCACCTAATATTGCAATTATTTCTTCCTCGAATAAATTTATGTAACCAGCTTGAATAAGTCAGTACACCTTCTCAGCAGCTCAAAATCATGAGAAGATAAAAACTCCATCCTAACAACAAACTATCAAAGAAAAGTAAAGTCAGATCAATAACAGAAATAATGAATAGCAGAAGAGGAACTCTATATAAGCAAAGAGTCAATTTTATGGATCAAAATGAAGTGAAGTACACTCAAAGATACAAAACAAAAGAAAAACTGTTGAACAATTTTACACATTCTCCTTATCCCCCACCACATTCTCAACTGATTTTGAAGAAGGAGTTGGTCGCTGAAGTTGCTCGAACGGCGACAGATGCTGTTCGGAGGAAGGCGTTGTCCGTTGGGCTTGCTCGGAAGGCTGAGGGGCAATAACAACAGTTGTTTGCTCCACCATTATCAAAGAAGATTCATCAGATCCAACTCCATCTTCATCTTCCTCTCCAATGGTAGTAGGAGGACTATGAACATGCTTTTGAAATAATTCAGAGTCTTCAGCAATGTTCAACTCTTTCAGTATTGCAATCCATCTATCCCTGAAGAATTTCAAACTTGCATACTCAATTTGAGCAGAGGCAGCAGTTAGAGTTTTATTCTACCCTTTGTCCCAGCGAGAGATAAAGGAATTTTTCATAACAGACTTCCTCTTCGTCCTCTCTCAGGAAACCTTCTCCCTAAGTAGGTATTTAATAGATTGTACCCTATGCTCAAGATCTTTCTTACATCATTCAGCCTCTTCAAGCTTGTTCTCAGCTTCTTCCTTACTGGTAATAGCGACTTTTAATTTTTCCTCTGCCTCCTTTACAGCATCCACAGTTTTTTGCTGAGTTGTTTCAGCATCCCTGATTTTATTCTCCCATGAAGCTCTATCATCTTTATATTTTTATCGGTAGTCCTCCAAAGATTTTGATAACCCAGCAAGGGCCTCTTCTACTTTATTGGAAGAGGAAGCAGTTTTGATAGCTTCATCTTTTTCCAAGATATTATTATAATACACCAAAAACTCCAACACAAAGAGAAACTCAAGTTAGTATATGAAAATTGAAAGCAAAAGTGTAATGTCAAGGTAAAATAACACTTACTGATGCAAAGTGTTGCGTTGCCAAATCAGAGTCTTTCCCTCGAGGAGTAGAGTTTTCAGCAGCTTTATGATTTGGGAGAGTTTCAGACCAGATCAATTTCCTGGCCAAACCAGGAGTAATGAATACTAGAGGACCCGTATTCAAGGAAGGTGATTCAACCCTAGCAAGTTGAGTAGTAACATCAATGGCTTTTTCAGCAAGACCCTTTCTTAGTCTTCTCAAAGGTGCTGCCTCTTCAATCAAAGGTGCTGCCTCTTTTTGAGCAACAGGGTGGTTCTTGGTAACCTCTTTAACAGATGTAGTTGTCCCCTAGATGGAGCAGCATCCTTTTTCTTAATCCCTTCAGCTAGGATATCTTCTTTGTTCTTTTTTGCCCCTTTCTCACCAGGGGCAATCTTAGCAAAAAGATCAGGAACTTTCCTCTTCTTCGTTATCAAATCTGCAATGGTAGTATTCAAATCAAATGAAGATTCTTCAACAACTAAAGAAGATGCAGGATCTTATACAAGATCAATCACCAAAGAAGGAGGAGAAATAGGCCGAGCAATAAAGGAAGAAGTGTTGTTCCTACATTTCAATAAATAGGAAGTGGATCTCACGTGTTCCCCAGTAATTTATTGTTGAAGACCCCAGATAAACTTCAACTATTTTATATTAATATCACTCTCTTTTGGGGGTTTTCTTTTACTGTCAACTGTAAATTAAAATTATAGAAAGCAAAAGTGAGTGAAACATTTTATCAAACAAAAATAGAGCTAGTTTAAAAATAAAGAACAACCTATCCCGTTGCCATAAGGTGGACATCTGGGACCTTTGTACACGTCATATCCATTTAATTGGGGGGTGTTGCCAATTTTTCATCACAACCCCATGATCAAAATAATCCCTACTAAAATCAGGGAGATTGACCACCAAGGCTTTGTTAATAAACCTAGTTTTTAAAATAAAAGGTGGCATCACTGATGACCCACTTATAACAAAACATAATTTCGGAAATCCCTAAATGAGTTCCATGTATTTGATTTAGCCTACGTACGTCATTAAATACTCTCCGTGTATTTGGAACTACTCTTGCAGGTACAATATCGAAGTATTGGCAAAATTCCAAACACATGGGATTAGGCGGGAAAGAAAAACTGCATTTCGCTATAAAAATAGAGGGAAACCAGTGTCCCCCGGGTAAAGAAAATAAATCACAAGGACAAGAAGGTTCTTCCAAATCAACCCAGGAAGGAATTTCAAAATAGGTTCTAAACTTATCCAATGACTCAATAGAGTAAACCATGGTGACTAAAGCAAAGAAAGAAGAATGAAGGAATAAATTCTTACAGAACATTAAGGAATCAGCTAAGACAGATGACAAAAAGAATGTTCGTAAGGAGAAAAATGAGAAAATAAGGACTTTGGAAACAAAGATGGCAAAAGGTAGAAGACAATCAGATTTTACCATCTTTATATATGTTGCCTCGGAAAACAAGAAAAGTAATGATCAAAAGTGACGACGGTTGCGTTCTTGACGGCTAATCAGAGGAAAAAGACGCAAATACCTAAGTGTTCACCAGAACTCAAAATATTTACAAATTTACCATTTCATGCCCAAAGTTGTTACGCAAAGTGGAAATTTTTTACAAGTGTTAAAGGTCTGTAATTAACCAAGACATGGGAAATGTGCCCGAACAACTTTTTGGGTAAAATATTCCACACTCTTGCATCCAACTTCAACTCTGAAACAATGGGGGCTTCTGTTGATACAAAAATTAATCAGCTGACATGGACTAATTATATGAAGGCACACATCATCCAACATGGCACAAGTTCAAATGCCGAGCTACTTAATGTACCGAGCTACTCAGTGTACCGAGCTACTCAGCGTACCGAGCTACCAAGCATACCGAGCAACTTATTGGGAATGCCAAACGACCGGACATATTCAATGCTTATTGCAATACGATCATTCCTTACCAAGTACAGATGTAAATGCCTATTCGACAAAGGAACATTATCTATTCACATTGACAACCCAATGGCTATAAATACATTGTAATACCCTCTTGGCAGGGCAAGTGAGAATAGCCAAAACCAAGGCAAGACACCCAGTAATACAAATCAGTGGACGTAGGCCATTTCCTTAACGCTGGACCACTTTAAAAATCTCTTGTCTTATTTCTTTACTCATATTTATTTGTGATTAATAAATTCGATCAAATCTATTTTTTTACATCAACAACGTCCTTAACACAAAATTATGTCTCCAAGAAATACATCTAACACGTATACTAGACCCTCTACCTTAAAGAGTAAAAATCAATAAAGGGAATCAAAGATTGATAACGCGAAAGCTAAACGGACTCACAACCTACGAGACCTAAGACCATGCTCTGATACCATCTATCACACCCTGCTAATTCTAGCGTCGACCCCCACCAAAACTAAGTCGGGTGCGAGTAAATAAAATATCATTCTCAGTATGTGACAGATATGAGACAGTAAAAATCAATCCAATGATAAGTAATAATCAATCCCAATGAATAATTGTACTATGAAAGTCAACGCATGCAAAACTTTAATTAAAACCAATCTCACAAATTAGAATTATTTCAAAATCTGAATGATAAAACAATGGTAAATAATCCTACTAAAATCCTCAAACAACTTTGGAACCGAATGGCCCAATAAAACCCAAATGAAGTCTCATAATGAAATACGGCGGAAAGTACAATCTAAACTAAATAAAACTATAAATAAAATCAACTTCAGTTGCACCTCTAAGCGATATTCGATAAATTTTATGCAGCTACTCCAGCACTAATACCTGAAAATGTTACTCAATGCACGATGTCTAAGCCCCAGGCATGAGTACACACTACTCCCCTCAAATAGGATTCGTGAACCAAGAAAATAGCATTATACGTAATAAATATCACAATAGAGTATTTTAATTAAAGGAAATATAATTAAACACGGTACACAAAAGTAATTATCCTTAATAATTATTATTCACAAAACACATAAATATGATTTTAAATAATAAATTTTCATGTTATTAATTTCATTAAATTAACCCGATATCATTCTTATCACTTTTTATTATAGTGGTCCTCCCGCCTCGGGTGGTAATTTTCACCAAAGTTTTACACTTTCCCTTGTCAAAACACCAGCCGAATCCATTTAAACTGTCGATCCCCCGCAATTTGATAAGGTTCTACACATGACACGATATAAATCGCCAGCCGGGCCATTTAAACTGTCAGTCCCCGCACAATACGTCGACACAAATTTTAATACCCGTTCTTATCTTAAGCATTAATTCTCATCTTCTCAATTTCTCACATATTAAAAAAAACACCCTTATTATCGATGTGAGATCCTCAAAAATCCCTTAGTCCCATACCTAAGGGTCCTCATGTACATATACGCCCTATCCTACATATAACATAAATTTCTAATAATAGTCTTGTCCTAGTCTCACGCCTAGACTAGCGTAATGATAATAAAACATAAAAATCATCCCCCGCCCTGAATATAAAATCCGCACGAATCTACGCTAACTAGTCCCATACCTAGCAAGCATAAATCATAACCAAGGCCTATCCTCTCGTCCCATACATTAAAAACATCCTAAAATAAAGGTGAGCAATATAATACCCCAAAAGCTTCTCGTCCCCTATGATGGTAAAAGTGACCCTAAAACAAATCACATGATACACAATTCATATGCACAACATAGCAATTTAATACTAATAAGGGTCACAATTTAATTCAAAACAATTAATAACACCATCGTTGAATTCTACACCATTAATTCCATTCAATAACGTTAAATTAATTAACATGTAATAATTTTCAATAAGACATAACCTTTTTCTTTTATAAATCATCTGCTTTTTATAAGTGTGAGCGCGTCCCAAAAATCATATAAATAACCCCCATAAATTCTACCTGAGAACCTATACCCAAAGCCATAAAAAAACAAAAATCTAACCTACGCACCCAAGGGTTTCAAAGATTAAAGCATATTTAAAATTTTCAAAAAAACTGTGCCAAAATTTTCAGTCCACTTTTTCTAATTAAGTTACTCGATTTTAATCAACAACACATTATTAAGGGCTTAGGCGACACTTAAAATGTATAATACTAAAGGAAAGGAATAGAGTATTCATGCCTGAATAAAAGTTGGTTTAGAAATCTGATCTTGATTGTGTATTCCTCTCAAAAAGTTGACAAAGATTCGTTCTTGACACGTCTTGAGAAAACCGAGTTAATCATGACAAAACTTGAGTTGAAAGTTATGTATAATTGGGCTAGGGTTTGGAGGTTGAAGAAGATGAAGAAGTTGTGAGGTTTCTGATTTTTGAGAAGGCTAAAATGTATTTTAAAAGACCTAAACTCGTCACTTTATGTTTATATACCCAAAAGAATTAGAGTCCTAATAAGATACAAATACTAAAAAAAATCTGAACGATTGGGCCATTGGAATTCACTATAATTTAAGAGCCTAACAGCTAAAGACGAGAGAAAGCTATACAAAAAATTTCATCTCGATCGGACGGTCGAATATTTTTTATATATTTTTCTTTTCTAGAGAGTTTTATGTTTCGAGGACTCTTAAAGAGTTTTATATTTTGAGGACTCTTCTAAACGGCCCAAGGCTTATATATACTCATATTAGGAGTCTTGTAATCTAGCTTTTCGAATTTCAAAAATAAAAACCAACATATTTAATTATAAAAATAATTGAATCCAAAATTTTATTTTTCTCAAATTTTTGAATTAATTAATAAAAACATGGGGTGTTAGATTTTTATGAGTCTCGTCATTTGCTTGAGTCTAGGATTAAGGAGTTAGAAGATATTAACAGATTCGAGTTATCTCAAATTTTATTTGAAAACTAGGTCAGAAAAGTTTAATAAGATATTAGGCACCGTCCAAATTAAAATGATAATTTTGGAATTGGCTTCAATGAACCATATGCTTCCGCTAATAAAGTTAATACCAATATTTCGAGAGGGTCAACCATTTCCAAGGACGTTATAAAAGGTCAACCCTTAGGTAACATTCTTTGTCATGTCTACACATGCACACATTGTGTTAGGAGAGATCACCTTAGGCGTTTCTATTTTGATCTTCAAAAAGGTCTTAGAAAGTCTAAGTTTAATGTCACCAAGGTTTCCATACCCCAAGATCATCAAGTTACACCTATGTGGGTTAAGAAATCCGATTTAGAGGCTTTGAACATTAGAATTGTTGATTTTCACATGCTTGCACGTGATTCTTCTCATTCTAAATTTAATAGATGGTTGAATTTGCATGTTTTCATACACTAGCTTTTGTGCATCATGTTACATTATATTGCTAGTTATATGATGTTTAAGTCTTTTATAATTAGCTTTTTATTTGTTAAGTCTTATTGAGAAAAATGCAAAAAGATTTTGTTTGTATTTTGAGTTGTTTTTGAATTTGGTGTCATTTTTTGAAAAAAAATATTTAAAAACTTCAAAAGATTTTTTATTTTGTTTTGTGCAATTTGGTTTTACACATTTTTATGGCATATCTATGTGTTTGAATCCTATTAATTTTAAAATCTAACTTTTTTTCCTATGATCCAAATGGCCCTTATTTGAAGGCTTATTTGTAACCATGCCAAATGGAGCTAATTTTTTAACCACCATCTTCTTCTCTTATGGGTTTAAATCTTGCTTCTAAGAATTAAGACCATAGGGATCTGATTGCAGATATATCCCAAGCTTGTTTGAGGATGCGGGTTGTATTTAATTAATCTAAGTTTCTCAAGTTGATACCTCCTTCTTCATAAGGTAAACAAGTCTTCTTCCAATGAACATAAATAAACTTATGAGATATTGTTGAGCCAGTCCATAAGAAATTTTTTATCCATTGTTGAATTCTTTTGAGAAATGTGGAAGGACATTTATATATTCTAAAGTTGTATAAGAAAATGGACTGAATAACAAAACTGATCAACTCCAATCTACCAGCTATAGAAAGAAGTTGACATTGCCATCCTTCAAGTTTGGATTTAGCCTTGTCAACAATGACTTGTAAGTGATTTATTATAGGCTTGCCTCTAAAAATAGGGACTCCAAAATATATAAAAGAAGTGGATCCTTCTTTCAAACTAGGTATTTTAGAAATTTGAACTTTCCTATTGATAGCTCCCTTGCCAATAAAAACTTGGCATTTGGATTTATTCACTTTCTAGCCAGAAATTGCAGCATAATTGTCAAGTATTTAAACTATATTTTTCAAGGAAATGTCATCACCTCTGTAGGACACCATAATGTCATCAGCATATATTAGATGAGTACGAACTTTAAAACCTCTAGGAGATGAGATATTAATGATACAACCCTCTGGAACTTTTTTAATGATAAGCCTGCTAAGAACATCCTGAGCGATACAAAAAAGGGGGAGAAAGGGGTTTTCCTTGTCTCACACCCCTAGAATAACTGAAATTACCAACTAAGGAACCATTTATGAGAATGGAAAGCTTAGTTGATTTGAGGATTGCATCAATAAGCTAAACAAACTTATCACAAAACCCAAATAAAGATATAATTTTAAGGATGAACTTCCAATCAATGGTATCAAATGTATTTGCTATATCAATCTTGATGCCAACATTACCACCATATTCATTATAATTCAGAAGGTTAAAGCTTTCTGAGGCAATTGAAATAGGGTGAGAGATGTTTCTACCAGAAATAAAGCCAAATTGGTTATCAGAGATTATTGAGCCTATAATAGGTTTTAGCCTATTAGATAAAATCTTAGTGATAATCTTGAAATCAAAATTTGCCTAAGAAATTTGTCTATAATCAGTGATAGAAGCAGCCTCTATAACTTTGGGGATGAAGACAACATTGAAAAGTGCGACTGTGTGATAATTGATTAAATTTGCAAGTATCTAATCAACCTTTATATAATTCAGCCCCTAAACATGCATATAAGGTGCGTGTGTCAATTCATAAATAAATAAAGCATGTGACACAAAAATATGCTGAGACACAGATTTTAAGAAAAAAAACCTTTCGGGTAAAACCTTTATTTCACTATGAATATATAAATCGCAACTTACAATTACATTGAGAAATCTGCAATGGATTAACGCGCAGCCAATCCACAAAGACACGCAATCTTGAACTCAGCAAGAGAATACACGCAGCACCCTCCAAGGACTCGCAACCCAAACAACAAAGGAAGAACCGCAGCTCTCCTCAATGACACACAGCCATAACACTTTGTAGAGACTCCCTCAGCAATGACACGCGTCCCTAGGTTGCAAAGATATCCCCATAAAGGTTGAACAATAGCAAAGCTTGTATTCTAAGGTTCCAAAAGATTCACAAAAGTAATTAGGAATTTTGTGTGTGAATCAAAAAGATGTTTGGCACATAAAAAATCGAAGTCTTTTTGTGTTTGAACTCTTAGAAACATTTTCTCAAAGACTTAGAAAATACACCACCGAAATAGGTATATTTATAGGAAATATGAATTGGTGGTAAAACATCTCACAGAACTGATCGAATTTATCACAAGCGGATCGGTCCATTTTGGAGGCGGATCGGTCCGTTTTGGAGGCGGATCAGTCCGACCTCGGATCGGTTCGTTTTTTAAAGTGGCTTCTTCGGTCTGCCTGCGATCCGGGGTATACTGGTTCTGATGCACAGCGGATCGATCCGGTATAGAGGCGGATCGGTTCGTTTTTAAAATGGGCGGACCAGTTTGGTTTACCAGAATTTTTTTTTTTTAAAACCTCATTTTTCTTGAAAAAACTTACCTCTTATTTTTTATAACAACATTTTATAAAAGTTTCCCAATACTAAGTATGAAACTTTAAGGGACTTAAAAATAAAACTTTACCAAGTTCGTTCTCGCAGAGGTTATGATGTTGAAGACGCTTTGATATTCTAATCCATTGATGTAGATGCGATCTTGAATTTCTTCAACGGTGTAATGGCGTACGACATACATGTTGACAATGGACAAAAATGTCCTTATAAACATGGATGGTGTTGAAACTATGCAGTATCCAATAATTTTCAAAAAATCTTGCAACGGTACTATAAACATCCTTACCTGCAATATGCCAACAAGCTCTGTAAAAGTTTCCACTAAATCCATTATGTCTTGGAGCAGACAAAGGATCCATGGAGAAGACTATTTTTTTAATTTCTTCATCAGTTGGAGTTGAGACAATCTGCTCATTATCAGAGCAGGATACTAACATAGGAACCTCATTAATTGAATGGTTGTCTAGATCAACAGTTGGATCTTCAATATAAAGAGATGAAAAAGAGTGACAATGTGATTTTTTTATAAGAGCTTAATAAGTAAGCATTTCCTCCTCATGCTTCTAATATGAAATTAAATTATTAGCTCTTATTTGTTGAACATGCTTATGAAAATACGTTGTGCATTTGTTTCCTTCCTTCATCCATTTTATTCTTAATTTTTCTTTCCAAAAGTTTTCTTCAAGCTTCAAAGATTTAATTAGATTCTTCTGGCGTTCCATTTCAAGGTTGTCTCTAGATTGATTGTGACCATTCAAGTCAATTTCAAATTGAATTGGAAGTAGTTCCTCTTTCACTAAATGGAGCTTTGCATGGACATTCCCCAAAACTTCCATATTCCATTTATTCAAGGTAATTTCTAAATTTTTTAGCTTTTCTTTAAGAACAAACATGGGGCAGCCAAAGAATTGAGATTTCTTCCTAACATCTTCCACTAACTTAATGAAAGTGGGGTTATCAATCCAAGAAGACAAAAATTTGAAAGGTTTTGGGCTTGTGTGAATAGTGGATTTAGCATCAAACAAAATTAGATGATGATCTGATCCTGATTTAGCAAAAGTAATGTAGCTAAGTCTAGACCAGGTGGTTAACCATGATTGATTAGGAAGGAATATATCTAATTTCCTCTGCACATTAGATGTAGGGTTCTTTTTCCCAGTATAAAAAACCCTTTGAGATCAATTTGAAGAATATTACATTTGTCTATCATATCTTGAAGTCAAAGCAAATAGCATGATAAGGAATTCTTATGCCACTTCATTCATGAGCAACAAGTACACTATTGCAATATCCTATAGTCATCCAATGCCCTTTTATTCTGCTATTAAGTCAATCAAAGTCTTCCCATAACTGCCTTCTAATCATATAATCAACAGATGCATAAACTATTGTTAATGTTGACTTGACCCCATCAATTAAAGAGTTAAAAGTTATTTGCTCACTAAAAACAGAAAGAATAATAGGTTTGAGGACTTTATCAGAATGGAAGAGCCATAGGTTTGGTTATAAACCATCCTTATTAGTAATGGAGAATAAAATCATGTCAACGGAATGAAAGAATTTCTGGAAAGATGTATTATAGTCCATCTTAGGTTCTGCAATGCAAAGAAATTCTGGCCTATGTTGAATAGAATAAGAAGAGAGCATTATTTTTACAGGGGATTGCCCAAACCCCTAATATTCCAGCGTAGAATCTTCATATATGAGGAGGTTTGGTACCACTCCTCAAGCTATAGCTAGCTTGTGATTGTAATTCCCTTTTAATCTTTCTATTAAGTTTCTTCTTCTGTGAATTGGAGAGGACAGTAATAAAACCTTCAGGGTCTGTCCCAAACACATTTTGGTTATTTCTGAAGATTAGAGATGCAGGCATCAGTAACTGTAAGGATAAATTTTCAATCGAGTCAATTTGCATGTAATTGACATTATTCCAGACAATATGTTTGAGTCATGGGATAGACTTTACGTTGATAATCCCATGAACCTATGACATTTTTTAAGAAGACACGGAGGTAAAGATTGAGAGAGTAGATATTCTAAGCCATTTTTATAGTTTCACATTCTTTTCACATATGCCGAGGATCTCGCAGGTATGAACATATGTAGTTTATGAGTCCTTGGAATTTTTTTTATATGGGTGTTTTATTTTCAAAATTGTTTGAAACTTAATTTTTTGAAAATATGTTTTTTGAGTTTACTGTAGGTTGAGTTTTAACTTTTCGTTGAGATCATTCAAATGACATCTCAACGTCATTCAAACGACATAGTACGGTCGTTCAAAGCATGTGATCAAACGTGCATCAAACGAAGCCTTCTGTTTTGGTTTTTATAAGGCCATTGGAAGCGAGATGAAATCTCGTTCAAATAAGATCTCTATCTCGTTCGAATGACAGCCTTTTATCGTTCGAATGACGTGCAGCCTTGATTTTTTTATACAAGGATTATTAGACTCAGTTTTTCAAATGAGACTTTTGACGAAAACAAAAAGTATCCTTTTTCTTAAAAGTTTTAACTCCCAAACGTTTCACCCTATTGTTTACAAGATCCAAGATCCATAACTCATATACTTTGAGATCTTATTTTGGGCACCTATTTATTTCTTTTATC
This sequence comes from Sambucus nigra, assembly GCA_949130495.1. Classification (NCBI taxonomy): domain Eukaryota; kingdom Viridiplantae; phylum Streptophyta; class Magnoliopsida; order Dipsacales; family Adoxaceae; genus Sambucus; species Sambucus nigra. The sequence continues at coordinate 601,863,379 of OX422212.1, read as the reverse complement.
ATAAGAAGAACTTGTTTTTGTACGGTGGACTCCGTATGTGCTGATAGCGATGAAGAAGCGGTGGACTCCTTGTTCTTAATCATTGAGGATTGTCGAGCTCTATCGGTGAATACCGAGGCATATGTGGACTCGTGTATTGTGGACCTTGCATAGGTGGACTCTTACGTCGCACTGTGGAAGGGTGGTTGAAGATAGAAGAGCGTCAAGACTTATGGGGGATCGAGTCGTTGTGTAATTCTACTATTTATTCTTTGTAAAACCATATCATAGTGATTGTTTGGCTGGGCCTTTCGAGATTTTTTCCCCTTTATGGTTTCCTTACATCGACGTCTTGTGGGTTGATTTATTTAATTTATCTGCTATCACCTAGATGCATGTTTAGGGTAAAAAGATAAAATTTGGTAAATTGGTTTTCACAATGTTTAATTAGTGCTAAGTTTGACTGGGAGAATTTTGTTCAATCATTAAAATTGGAATAACATAAAAATATTAAACTTGTGTTTATTTAAAGCATCAAAGCATTTTCAAGTTGGTATCAGATCTTTTATCTATATTTACCTTTTTAGTAACATATTAAATTTCCTTTTTAAGGTTATAATCAATAATTTTCCTTTGTCCATCAATTGGGAATTTGTTCTTTCATCTTCATCTTCTTCTTCAATCATGTTGGCCCAAGAAATATTCTGCTTAGTAGATTGATCTTGACTCTTAATTATAGTGATTATTAAAAGTCAGTTATAATGTCTTTCTTGATCTACATCAGCCTCAGAGATAGTATTTTCTTCCCCATTATGTTTTGGCATATTCATCACAATTTCATCCTCTGGAAAAACTTCATCATCAATGGGTTATAACGGCGGCATTTGATCCTCATTGGAATCATTTATTTCTTCATTAGATGCTTCATCATTTGTATCTTTAGGATTATCAAGACATGCTGCATTCCTATCCTTATTTCTCAAAGGATCTGGAATGATACCTGTAGGTTTGTATACCTGCCTAATGTTATTCTCAACCCTTGATTTCGACCTTCTTCTTGAAGAATCTTTGGCATTTTTGGGTTTTTGTTTCATCATATCAACTCCATCCAGTTGAATTCTTCTTACCACTCTACCATTACTGACTAAATGGCCTAAAATTCTGCTTTAAGAACATCTAGGAAGCAGTCTTTTATAGTCCACATCTTGTTCAAAACTAGTATCTTTGCATTTTATCAAAACTTGAGTGGGTATATGATTAGTGATCTCCATGCGAACTTAGACTCTAGCAAAATGTCCATACGACTTATCTAGTGTAGGCTGGTCAATTTTGATTGGATCACCCAAACTCCTAAATATTTCAAGAAGGATTCAAGGCCTATAATATTCGATGATGAGTCCCACAAATCTCACCCAAACTGCTGCAGATGTGATGCGCTGATCGGCTGGATTGAATCTAGGGGGCCAATGAAAATACCTGGATTAATATTGATTATGCCTCAATCCCATAGCGCGTTTTTAATCTCTAGTGAAGGGAATTGTAAAGTAAAGTAGGCTTTGCCATAGGGATAATCTTGAAATCCCCAGGGATATTCCAATATTCTTGGAGTTTGTCTTTTATTAACCCTCAGGCTAAGGGTTTTTCCCCTTTATTAACCATGTACCTTCCAATTAAGAAAGATTCACTTTCTTTAATTAATTCTTGATAATCATCTTCTGAAATTTCGATTGACATGAGATTCCCACACAATCGAGGTGTAGGCCAAGCAGAGGCCTTTAAATCCACATGCAGACCCTTCTTCAAGATATTTGCATAAGTCCATGGAGCAATAGCAAATGATTTTTTACATTCAATATCATTTTTATTGTTCTCCATGATAGGTTCCCTTGTCTGATGTTACTCTTTCGATGTTTGTCATAGAAATCATTGAAATATCAAGGTCTAAGAACTCCCAACGATCACCATGATTCTGATTAGTGTATTAATCCATTGAGGATGGGTAAAAAGGAAATCTTTTGAGAGTCAAAAGGAATTAAATGAGGAAAAAAACCTAGAATTTCCATTAGGGTAAGCTCTCAAGTCCCCTTTCCAGATTGCTATCTTCGAATGAAAAAGAGAGAAAAAGGATATATTTTTATATTTAAGTGTCTTAAGTTGAAGATCAATGGATTTACACAATGAGTTCTACTTATGCTTAAATGTTTGATGCTATTTATTTTAGAATCATTAAGATTTATAGGCTAGTGTGTATTGTGTATGTTTGTCCTTTACGTGTTCTTTATTTTCTACTTAAGGTTAAAGCGCAGATGATAAGTTTTTACGATCAAATATAACTCCTTGGACATATTTATAGTGATTAAATCATATTTTGTTTTGTTTCTTGTTCACGTCCTTTAACTCCATACCATAATTTAGATTAGACACGTGATGCCATACGAGTGTGAAAAACTTATGTTTTTGTGTCTTTCGTGGTGTTTATATATATATATATATATATATATATATATATATATATATATATATATATGGTTATATATTTATTAAGCATAAATATTTCAAAATTTTCTCCCTAATTTTGGTCTTTTATGATCCCATGCATCGTAACTGACAGGGTTTTATCTTATATTTGTGCTACTAACCCTTTTTGGCAAGTATTTCGTGTTTTGTATATCTCTTGTGTGTTTTACAGGTATTTCATGCTAGATAGTGAGGAAGAGAACTTAAAATAGTGAAAGAAACCAAGAAATGGACAGTTGGAGGGAATTTTCATAATTTTTCAGCCTTAGTCTAGAGGTGGGGTTAACTGTAAAGTTGAAGAGCTTGAAGTCACAAGAATACTAGAAAAAAGGGCACCTCAATTCGAGCTGCGATGAAGAAGTTATGCACGTTTAAAGTTGAGAACAAAATATATTGGCATAATCACTAGGGCAACACTGGAAAACCGAACCGGTTCAGAATTTAGGAAAATCGGTTCGCCCTTTAGTCACGCTCCAAAGACAAAGATCAGTCACGCTTTAATACCGTTACAGAGTGCCAGAAGCAGAATTTTTATTTTGGCCCTATTTTTTAGCCTAGAGAGTTTTACGTTTTGAGTACTCTTCTAAAAGACCCAAGACTTATATATACTTATATTAGGAGTCTTTTAAGATATATTTCATTCATGTAAAAACTCCTAATAGAGGAGGAATATCTAGGAGAATAATTTACATATTTTACACCTTTAATTCAAGAGCTTTTCCGGTTTTTCTTCAAGCATTGATTTCTTCTTCCATGTTTATATTCTTCAATCTTGGTAGCCTTAAATTCCATCACTTTTATTATTATTTCATTATGTTTACATGCAATGTAGAATTCATGTGTAGTGTTAAATTTTCCATGTTCGGCTAGGTTTTTAGCAGGTTGGGATACATGAACCCAACCTAGGTATTATGGATAGATATAAAACGTGATTGAATTAAATAAATAATTAGAGGCTTGATACTTTTTCGGTACGAGTATTGTAAGCCTTTTAACTGTGTTTGCTGTAGGTAACCGTAGTGTTTGAGGGTACGATACGCATGTCAATAATTTTGTCATTCGCTTTAGATTTATTTTTGACTATTTATTGTGCACAGTAAAATCCTCATATATATAGTGCTTAGATGAATTTAAGGTATTCTCTCAATTATATATTTGATTATTCAAATTTTTATATCCGCCATAATTGCCTACGGTTCGGGGGAGTGTATTCCAATCCCACTTTTCTCGCATAGTTTAAAATCAAAAGTTTTCAGTCTTTGCATATTTTAGTTAATTCGCACTTGTTAATTAGGTTGCATTAGTTCTTTAGAATTTTCTTTCAAACAATCATCATATTTTCTTTCCTTTTTCGTGAGTCAAAATCTTCTTACTTAGTTGTCGTCACGAGCATTCGTCTTAGTCCCTGAGTTCGACACCAGGTTTACCGAATTATTATTTGAGCGATTGGTTTACACTTGAACCATATTTACATGCGTTAGAGACACATTTTGAGTCGCGTCAAGTTATGGTATGTTTATTTTTTAGTCTTTGAATTTGCATTTAATTCATGTTTGTCATATGCTTCATATTTGATTCAAATTGGCATTTTTTTGTCATATTGGTATCTTTTGTTGATTTCTTACATTGGTATCTTACGCTTCAATTTGTGCATCAAAATTGGTATCATATGTTTAATTATTTGGATTATTTCTGCATGTATTGCCGATTTGTTTTTCGTTGTGTTTACCTTCACATTATCGCATGATATATCTATTTTCCTTTATGTTTACATATGTTACATTTAGGAGGAGACGTTTTCATTGTGCACATTATTCTTTGTCTATTCCTGAATAAAAAAGGGGAGAAACGGTATCTCTCTCTTTAACTTGAGGGGGTAAATTTTTTCCTTAGGGGGAGACGTCTTACCTTAGGTGGATATTACTAGACAAAAGGGGAGGGGGGTCATATGTAGACTTATATTTGTTATATATTATCTTTGCATTTGAAAGGTGTGTTTAAGTGTGCAGGTTTGCAACGATGCAAAAAGGTTTCACAAAAGCAAAACTAATCAAAGTTTGAGTTTGTCAATTTTATGTACTTTTTCCTTGTGGGGTTGGGATTGAGTGTTTAGAGATCTTGAAGGCCCATTGAGTTTTGTTTTTTATTTTGTCCCAGAATAACCAAAGGGGGAGATTTGTAAGGACAAATTTCCAATCGAGTCAATTTGTATATATTGGCTTAATTTCGTTTGGACAAATTTTTTGAGTAATAGGTTAGGATTTGCGTTGACTTATCCTTTAAAGCCTATGACGCATATGTTTGAAGACCGTAGCAGACAAGTTAAAGTATCTACATTATCGTGTGTCATGTTTTATCTTCAAAGTCCATAGATCTCATGAGGTATGAATGCATATTATTTTTTGTCCTTGGATATTTCTTTAAGTATTTATTTTTTAAAAAAATAAGTCCATTTTTCATTAAAAGCTTTTTAAAAGAAGATTTTATTTTTTGTGAAAATTTGTTCGAATGAGTTTTTAAACATGTTCAAACAAAATTGCAGTGTTCATTCAAACGAGTTTTCATCTCTAGTTCAAATGAGTTATATAAGTTCGTTCAAACAAATATTGGATGATTATCAAACGAGATTTTTCAGTCTCACAGAATATTTTCATTCGGAGGTCGTTTGAAGTCTGTTCAAACGAATTCTAGCAGGTGATCCAAGTTTCATCTATATGTGCTTGTTTGAGATCTCCGTTTTGAGTACCAAGGTTTATATACTCTTCATATTGTTGAGTATCATTTTGTGCGATGGACTCTGTACTTGTTGTCATTTAACACGGTGGACTCCATGTTGGTGTGACGGTTGTTAAGCCCGGATCGTTGGATACCGAAGTGTACGAGGAGCACACGTTGTGATAGTGCATCGGTGGACTCCTACGTGTCGTTGTTAGAAGTTCAAATGAACAAAGACACAACACTACTTGAAGGAGTCGAGTCGGCTGTATAAGTTATATATATCCTTGTGTAATTATTTATGATAATGAATTTGCGTGGCTGGGACATCTGAAATTTTTCCCATTTGGATTTTTCTCGTACATCGGGTGTTGTGTGACTGATTTAATTTTCTCTTGTTATATTCACCTAGATGCATGCTTAGGCAAGATAAAATTTAATTACTTGTATAACACAACATTAGGTTTATTTGGTGCAAGTTTAATTGGGTTAATTCGTTTAAGTTTAATTCATTTTGAAAATTAAAAATTGCTTTGTGTTTGGCAATCCATAGCAATGCACAAGAATTCCCCTCACTCTCAAAATGATGATGTGGAATATTTTCTCATTTGCTTTGACGAACTGAATAATCTTGCCTCCATTAGGATGAAGATCACTCTCACTATCTTCAGCGAATATAGGATGAGGAATTAACCCCCACTCCCGCTATCTTCAAATCTCTTGAAAAATGTAGTAATAGCATCTGGCAACCTCATCGCCGCAATGACTGGAATAGAGTCACGTGATATCCGATGCACATCCTCTAATTTGTTTTTATATCCAATAAGAAAATTGTATCCTTGTTTACACATAGAGATCGAAAGTCCACTGGGCTCGCAATCATCTTCCAATAATGTAAATTTGGAATACATTTTCTTGTTCAGTTCTTTTACCAAATTCATTATTAGTGAGAAAAATATAACTAATAGCATCCACGATAAAAGGTCTCACAATACGAGTTTCAGATTAAAAAAAATCTATTGATATATTAATTTACTATGTTAAGGTGATCCATAATATATATGTAAAAGTGATCAATAACACCCCCTTACATGTGCAGCCCCAAAGTTGGTACTATGAGGGATGCAACATTTATATTTATACTAAAATATTGAAGCACTCTATGATCACATTATGGTCTTCCATAATAACTAAAAATGTCAATGCTAGCATCTTCATTCCATATAACATCCAGACATGCAATAAAAGATGATGGAGGGAAGATTATCCACATTCCCGTCTAAGGAAAAAAGACACCACATGTAATAACCTATGGGTGGACAATATAAATCATTCAATATCACCTTTCATCTGTAATCAAAGCTCCAAGATGATGCACTGCGGCTTATCTTGGATCTACAAGGTACCACCTAGTGCTTGCTCCACCACGGATAAATTACATTGTAACACTCGATAACTTGACACGAAGCCCGAGTTCATCCCCATGATGGTCCCGATCAAACCAGTGACTTTGAAACCAGAGTTGAGTTTATGTGTGCGTATCAAATCGCAAATAATGGGTTTAAGACGTACCTTGATACGAAAGAATATCGAAGAATGTAACGAGTTGTTGATATGCCTATCTACACAAACTCCTCTTTCTCGTGTTCTAATCTCAGTGAGGACAGGGAGTTAGCTATTGGAGTTTTCTCAAATATTCACATCCCAAGACCTAGGATTCTAGGTGATAACCCTAAAGAGAGAAATAAAAGAATGAAAAGGGAGGGGGAGAGGCTTGAGATTTTGTCTCTTCATATTAGCCATAAAAGCACATATTCTAATGTTATAACCCTAAACATAATTAGTATTAGCCTCTATAAAATATCTAACCGGGTCAACCCAACACTAAATGAGCGGATATTGCATTTGGGCCAAGCCCGTGCAATTTTATTAGCATTTCCAAAGTTCATTAGTTGTTGAGGTCAATATTTTTAGACTTAAGAGAAGATGTTTTTTTCTTCGTGGTTTATTTTTAGATAAAAGGTTGTTTTCTAATTCAATTCAATCAAATTTCAAATTACTTATCTAATGGGACCGTACCCTGCTGTAGATAATGAAGATGGCGCAAATATGGATACAAGAATATCTATAATTGTTTCGTCTCCATAACTATATATAATCATTAAACTACAAATTAAAAATCATAAATTGAATGACATACCCAACAGAGTATCAAACCTAATATTGAATATCATATCCATATTGTACCAGATCTGAAAGATTTATACCATAAATAATCCAAACAAAATTAAAATTAAAAAAAAAACGATCAAGGTAAAGTATAACTAGAAAAGTGAGCTCGGGTGAGGATGAATCCGGGACGATGGGTTGACAGAGAGCGCCGAGTTGAGGGATTCTGTGAGAGAGGGAAGAGGAAATAGTGTTATTTTATGAAATGAGAGAGTCGTAAGTTGTGGTGTTAAAATATGAATCATTAGCCCTAGTCTTGTTATAAATTATGTTGTGAATGATCTAAGGGATGTAAAATTTTGTATTAATCCAAGGGTTACTAAAAGGTTGACCATTAAGAACCTATAAACTAAGTGTGGTTGTGTTTGGCTTTAGCCATTGGATATTCTTGTTTGATTTAATTTGGTATTTTCAATTTGATAAGTTCCATATATCATTTTGGTATTTTCGATACAATAATTTCAGTATTTTATTTCAATACGGTACAGTCGGTAAATCGATTTTTAAAATGTTGAAACCAAAACCAACCACTAAAAATTCAGTAATTTTGGTTTCGATAGTTTCGGTTTCGGTAAGTAAAAAATGTAAACCATTGTCACTAATTTTCAATACAAAACGGTATGATATGAATTTTTATCATATCACGAACACCGTTATACGAGACAATACAAACTACCTAAATACTAGTTGGTACAATCTGATAATAAAATGAATTCAATTTTATTGACACACCTTATGATATATCCTCTTTGATAAAGATTAATCAATGCTAAAATTACTTTTCTCATGGGCACATACTATGGTGTCAATAATGAATATTACACAAATGTAAGTACTAAATTGTGAAGAATAAAACTAGAGCTACTTAGCTATGAGAAATAAAAGCCAAACTTAATGATATGGCGCTGCCATGTCATCTTGCTCAACCGTCCTCATCACCCATAAACCCATTTGAGAACAAAAAAAAATAGGTAACATCTTCTATAAAAAAAAAATGTTTTCTATAAATAAAAAATTACACTGCATTTGTAAAAAAATCAAACTTTTGACGCAAATAATTATACTGCATTTATCTATGGGTCCCCTCATTTATACTGTATTTATACATTAATTTTTTTAAAATAATAAAAAAATAGTAAAATAAGTTTTTATGAATCCCTCAAATGTTTAAATACCACACACAAAAACTCAACTCAAATGTTTAAAACACACATAAAAAACTCGACGTGTCATGGAATCGTATTTTTTTCATGCCACTGACCCGCACCATTTTTTTTAATATGTTGCTCTGCTTCGCGCGGAACAAATGAAAAAAATACGACTTCATGCCATGTCGAATTTTTATGTGGGTCCGCACCAGCGGCAATAGCTTTATGGATGTGGGTCCGCCTCAACAGCAATAGTCAATACTGATATTGGTTATTGCTTTACGGATGTGGGGCCGTTGCGACACAGTGACGTGTTGCATCGGTATTGGTTATTGCTTTATGGATATGGGTTCGCGTCAGCGCCAATAGTCAATACCGGTGCGACACGTCACTGTGCCGCATCAAATGTGTCATAAATTTGTGTCGGCGTAGAAGGACTCTTGAAAAAAATGCTCCGCGTCAGTGGTATGTAGAGACGGTCCGACAAATTATAGTAAAAAAATATTTTTGAATTAAAAAATTTTGTGTGATATTTAAACATTATAAGTGAAAATAAAAATAAAATTGAAAATAATTTTTTTAAAATTAATTAACTGTTTTTTTAATTTAAAATATATATTATGAAAAAAAAATTATAATGCGTTAGAATAAAGGAGTGTGTTTCTTTTAAGTTACTTTACTAGAGCCAGTCGCTTTAGTGACGCTCTATTGTGAATTATACAGAGACTAAGAGTGAATTTGACAAATTTGAACTCTATCTGCCAAACCTTAGTTTAGTTCCATACATACAATAGCTTTTGAGACTGACAATGCACTTCTTGTTACATATACTATAACACAATAATTTAGTTACCTACGTACAAGGGGGCAAACAAAGGACCTTGGACAGTGGTGGGTCCACTTAGATCATAACATCCCACCGTTGCAGGCTCCTCCACGTGACAGACCCATCGTATCTTTCTTTTGGTTGGGTGACAATTCCTATTTTTCAAACTACGCAGAAAATTATTTTTTTAGGTATAAATACGAACACGATACGACATCATATAATATGAATTTGTATATTTTATAGCGAATACGAACAGGATTAAAATTTAAAATAGAATAAGGCACAAAAAGATAAGACACGAATAACACGATTTTTTATATTTTACACTAAGTTAAAGATAAATAAACACAATAATCCAAAATAAAAATACAATTAATAAAATAAGACACCATTCATAATTTTGACATGAATATGATACGATACGATTTCATGTCAAAAAAATTCGAAGTAAACACAACATTTCGTATCAATTTCATATTGTATTTTCATGTCGTTTCTAAAAAACTTACCCCAATACTCAAGCCAAATGTATTCTGATTTTAATATTTAAAATTTTACTATATACTTAGTACCTAAACAGTGATGGACTCAGAATGTTTGCAAAGAGAGCGGAGTATCAAAATAACAGAATTTATTAGGAGTATATATCAAATAATTCTTCAAATTTTTTTTAATACACGTTTAGTTTAAGCCTTTTTATTTTGCACCAAAAAGTCTTTCATCATGCCAAAAGAGTTTTACTATGCCGCTGGCGTGGAATTTTAAAGATAAAAGAATAAGGGACTTTTTAATACAAAATAAAAGGCTTGAACTAAGTATATATTAAAAAATATTTGATGAACTTTTTGATATTTGATAACTTATCATAAGTAACAAAAATGTAAAACTGAAGTATTATAATTGAACATAGTAATGGGAATTTTTTTTATTCTATTATTATGGTTTGAAATGGTCCAAATTAAATGAAATTTTTTCTTTTACGGGAGGGAATTTTTTTGGCATTTACATATTTAAAAATTCAAAGGGTATATATTATAAATCAGTGGTGTATATTTTATATGCTGCAAAATGGACGTCACAAAAGATATACACTACTGATTTATAATATATACCCTTTGCATTTTTAAATATGCAAATGCCAAAAACTATTCCATCCTCGAAAAAACTTTTTATTTAATCTGTTAATTATTATTTATGTAACACGCATGTGTCCCTCATTACATGAACCCTGTTCTCCGAGTTATTCGTTTGCATCAGCTTGTTCCGGTTAGTTTTTCATTATTCTCCTTTTATTTTTTGCTTTATTAGTTAACGATTATAACTTTATTCGTTTCTTTTTTATTTTTACAAATAAATATCATATAACGAACTTTGAGAATCAATCTTTTATAGGAAAAAATGCCTAAATATAATTCCAATATACAACGTAAACGATTTGGTGTTGCTTGGTCGATGGTGATACAGGCGATAGTTATCTACCAACATATAAGGTTATTATTGGTCATTCCCAGGGTACCTCAGTATAATTGGGATGAGCATCGTAAGAAATCCTTGTTCCGAATTTAAAGGATGAGTGATCATTTATGCCATGATTCATTACGTATGAACATTGGTTCATTTAATAGGTTATCTGATCACCTTCATGCATTTGGGCAAAATGATTGTCTATCAGTTTAGGTTGAGGAACAAGTTTCAATTTTCTTGAATACCATTAGTCATGATGAGCGTTGCTGAACCTAGATTAACACTTTTTGTAAATCAAGTCATACCATTAGTTATAATGTAGCGCATATTATGATGAGCTTGTCACCATATATGGAAATGAAACCGCCACGAGGTCGAACTCTCAGTCTCGTGGTGATTACTTCCCATCAATGGAAGGTAAATGCATAAGGCAAACTGTAATAATTAAATTTATGGGTCACCTCATTAATGGTAATGTCTAAAATATTTAGTTGTACCAGGAATACTTGATCCGAAGGAATATTTTGTTGACATAACTGAAAATGAGTTCCCGGAGACTGAATCACCTAGCACCTCACCCCAACTAGGGAAACATAAAGCTTCGGAACAAGTACCAAGACCTGTGGCTATTCCAAGACTAATACGTAGGTGCGAAAATATCTTAGACGATAGTTCTCGTGCATTTGCCATTATTGTCGAATCGTCACAAGTGATAGCAGCTGCTACGGACTCAAATGCCAAGTTGAACATCCTTGAGCATGTGAAGTGGCAAGACATTCTTGATCACCTTGAGGAAATGGAATTGAGTGAAAGTGATATGTTGCGATTACTTTCAGTGTTTAAGGCGGATCATGGACTGGGATGTATCTTCATGGGGATCACGAAGGAGGCGTTTGCAAAGAGTTGGGCTATCAACAAGCTCTATGGGAATTAAGCTCACATTTTTTATTCTATATTTTGCATGTTTTCTATAATGCACACCTAACTGATCGTGAAACTTTGTCTTCATATGTTGTATTCTGTATTATCAAATTGTATTTTAGGCTAACTTAGTGTAGCCAGTTTTTGGGAACCCACTTTTGGTTGTGGTATTTAATACTTTTCTTCATTCATTTATAATTCACCAATGTCTTTTGTAATACCCCTTACTTTTATGGATATTTATTTATGGGATTAATTAAATTAAATGTGAATTAATTGAGAATTAATTCGGATAAAATACTAACGAGATGTGAGTTGGTATTTAATTATAATGGGTATTGTTTGATTATAATAAATATTGAAAATATTGAAATTATCGCGAGGCTGAAATACGGTAATTTGGAAAATTTAGTTGGGACGCGCGTGACCGTCGCGTCAGGAATGTAATTATTTAAATTAAAAAGTGAATTCTATTTTTATCATTCGTATGGTCATTTTGAGTGCGCCAACGAGTTCGGAAGGGTCGAAATAGTCAGAAAACACTAGCCGGGAGTTTAGTTTGGGTCCCGGGGCATTTTTGGGCCATACCGGCAACTTAAAAAGGTATTTTGGTAATTTTGAAATTTTAGGATAATTAACCAACGAATTTTGGGAGTTAAATATTAGGATATTTAGTGACCCACTAAGCCATTACCAGCACTTAACCAACTAAAGGGCAACGGGAGTTAGAGGAGGAAGTTAGAGAGAGTTTCCAAAGAGAAAACACAACCTCCATCTTCAACCTTCAACCTTAGGAGGAAAAGAGAGAGTGCAACCTTCATCATTCTACACCAAATTCAGAGGATAATCCAAGGCAAATGGTTTAATTACGTGAATTTCAAGCTAATGCTTCTTCCATGCTTAGAAATTGATATAATTGCATTGTATTGGGAGACTTGTAAAAACCCATGTAATTTGGAGTTATAAATTCAGATTTTGATATAGGATTGCATGTAGAATTGTTATTGGGTGATTGAACTAAAAGAATTATTACTTTTTATGTTACAAAAACGGATTTATTTATGGAAATTGAAGACTTTAAATTTCTAGGGTTCATGTTCATAAGGTTTGGGAAAAATTGGGGAGATTTGATGATTAGATGTGGTTTAGGATGATTTGATCCCATATATATGTTAATATATGACCTAAGTATGTTTAAGAATGATTAGAAACCTTGAACTACTGTTGGAATGATGTTTAGATGAGATTAGAGGTGAAGAAAATTGGGAAAAACAAGATAGAAAAATTCTGGGCTCGAAACTGTCACCTCGTTAGAAGGCCTGCCCAGGTCGTTCGAACGAGCTCGTTCGAACGAGCTTCTAACGAGTTGACAGTTTGACTTCTAACGAGTGGGATGTTCGTTCGATGCCTTTCGTTCGAATGAGATCTCGTTAGATGCCCACTTCGTTCGAACGAACTCTCGTTCGAACGACCTCGTTCGAACGAGACTTCTAACGAGTTGACAGATTCGCCTTTTTGGCCTGGTTTGATTTCTAGTGTCCCGTAACCTTGTTTAATTGTAGAGATAACATTACCTTGATGACTAATTGATATAGTTGGGATATTCGGGATATATTGGGGAGTAAAATATAGAAGAATGATTTGAACCAAATGGTAATTGTGGGTTAGGACGCGAATAACTAATCACGACGTGAGGATAATGGATAATGTGTATATATAAACCGGGGGCACGTGTATTGGTATAAGAATGAGAAGTATACCACTAATAAATTATGGTAATTACTAAGATGTGTGTATGCTTAGTATATGTATATGATTTTATGTGTATGACATACCTACCATACTTGCTATCACGGGAGGTTTACGTTTGCTTAGGGCCATCAAATCCTTGTGTGCCCGAATTTAGATTGGTACCTTAAGAACATAATGCTAGAATGACTTATTTGTGAGTTAATAAGTCAACTGAATATGGAGCGTAGGTATGTACGTGACCCATGGATATGTTGAATTATGTTCGCCTCCATTTTTGTGTGTTGTGCTTATTCTAACAATTTCTGAGAGATTCGGAATTTGTAATCCTTATGTACGTGATGTACCGGTATGGATAGCAGAGTATGTGTGCACCGCATCTTAGCCTCGGGGTGCTTGTATTGTAAATTTATGATGTGAATGATATACGGTTAAACGAACAGACTTGTCATGTTTAATTATGAGAATAATTTATAGTAACTCCTTGAGAAGATAAATAAGGGGATAACCTCCAGTATATGGTAATGCTAATAATTGAGAATCCGAGTTTAAGTAAAGCTATCTATTCAAGTGATAACATTGGGAATTCATATTGTGAATCGAGGAGATGGGTTAGAACTTATGTCGGTTTGGTTAGATATAAAGACCACTTAGATGGGTATGGTACGTTAGGAGTGCACTATTAGTCGAGAGGTGAGTATTTCATGTGAGGGCACGTCCTAACATGTATTTTGCATTCATTGTTTTAATGTTATTAAAACACTTGTTGTTTTTAAAATACTCTCCACTTTCGGGCTCTGACCCGTTTGCTTTCAAATCTATTTTTGTAAAAACCTTTTTAGGTGCCCAGCCACAAGGACACCATGCATAGGATTTCCATTCAGGTGACGAGCTGTAGCTTTTGTGGAAGTTACAGGGCCTTGACAGTAGACGCCTCTTTTCTAGTCTTGACTCCATATTCAGTTCCATCATTTGTAGGGCATGTCGCCCATTTCTTTCAGAGACATTTTATATTTCAGATATTCAGACTTTTGGCATGTACTTAATTCAGGATTCGGACTTATTTTATTATTTCAGTTGTGAGATTGTTGTAAGGAGTATTCCCTCCAGACTCTTTACTTGTTGATTACACTATTGGGACTTTATTGTGTATGGTTATGTTATGCTTTTATTCTTCACTTACTTCATGTTAATCAGATTTAATTTAAAATTGGCAACTCGCTTTTTAAATACTAGGTGGTTAGAAATCATTAAAATATTTTCGACAGTGATGCTATTAACTGAACCAACTTGGCATTTTGTATTAATTTTAATAAAGGAGTACCTACCCGGTATTTAATTAGTCGGGGTGTCATAGGTGGTATCAGAGCATCAGGTTCTAGTGTCCTTTAGGATCTGTACGGCTTATTATGCTTCCTGCGTAACTTTCTTTGATATCGAGCCCTATGTTTAGGATTGTTGATTCCTTTAGTAAAATTTTGTTCTCCTGCTATAATGTATATGATAGCGAATCGTATTGCGATCGGATGTATTCGTGTGCTGAACAATATAGTACGTCAGGCGAAGACAGTTGGGTGAACAGCAGGAGGCAAACATATATTGAGGTTAATTGATTTATTTAAAGAAGGATAATCGTAGTTGAAGTCACCGATATTATGGCACGGAAGTTCTGGATGATATAGAAGGCTAAGGCGCGACTTGAGACTTCCCGTACAGCTATAATAGGAATGGGGTCAAATTAGACACATCCAACAAGGTTGGAATGGGAGAGAAAGAGTTAGGAGTAACATTGAAGAGAACCAGCAGTAGCAATACTCGAAGGGCGAAGACGGCATGTGCTAGCCAAATGAACGCAATGTATCCAAAGGCTTGGACATATGTCAGGATATGACCAAGTGAGAGTGAAAATTTAGAGAAATTTTTCCTTGACTCGTAAGAGCGGAGATTCAATGGTGAGAAACAAGCAACCCACTTAAAAGTGGAATGTGATGTCGAGAGGGTGTACACGTATGGTTTGACCATAAGTTCCTTCATCAGATGTTCAGGTTGAAAGGCGAATGTTATTCTGAACTCACATAAGAGGGCCAAACAGGGGTCAACTAGTGAGGAGAAATTTAATGTTGTAGCGAACCTTACACCGGGTAGAGAAGGTGGTATGGAGAAGAGGATGTTAAAGGGAGAATCTACATACAAGAAGAATTGTTAGCTCTTATGGGAAATTCTGCTTGGATGATAAATACAGATAGTAATATCGCGTGGTGTAAATTTGGAGGTAAATGTTCCCTTGGGTAGGGAGATACAAAAATCGAAGAATTTTTATAGAATAAGACTGGGAAAAGGGTGTTGGAGAAACACCACAAGGAGGAAGACCCAACGGAGAAACCGTTAAAATAATTCGATAGCGGAATTACTACCGAGCGATGGTAATCTCAGTAAGAGAGGTGGAAAACTAGTAGTGTGTTCCTTAGGTACATCTTAAGGGAACAATGGAGATAGTCTTCAGAGCTGAGACTACCAACGTCCGAGGAAAGGACCACTTTAACATGGTCAGGGTGACCGGAAATAAGTGGAGTATGTGTAGAGGTACTTTGTGGGAGTGAAAACCCGTACATTATAAATGTTTTCCCGATAAAAGAGAAGGGATCAAGGTATTGTGCCTGGCGAGGGCAACAGTTATTGAAATATCCGGTTTGGGACAGACTTGTGTGGTAAGTCCAGGAACCATTTGAGCAGCCGGGACGATTATTAGGATAGAAGTATGAGTTATATCCTCAGATGAGGATGCATGTTATTTGTGGCATGAATGAGTTACTACATTTGTTACAATTGTATATTCACTTGAGAGTCGAGTTTAGTGAGTATATCAGTAAGTTTATTATATATAAGAACATTTTTCCCTGATAGTGTGGGGGTTACTTTTATTGTCATCCGCGGAGGATGAATGGGTATATTAATAGCGGTTTATGCTTTATCGAAATTACTCGTTTTAGTGTTGTGTTATACGAGTATGATATGATCTTAATTATTGGGTTTTTATATAATTGTACCGATAGTGTGCTGGTATTACAAGTTTATCGAAGTTACTACCTTGGGGTAGAATGTTTTGGTCCTGGAAAGGCCCCATTTGTGAGAAGGCCGGGCTCAAAATTGTACTATTGTATACATGAGTATATATATAAATATTGTTGTGATTTCAAAGGCATAATGGTCTCGGATATTTAATCCCGATATGCGTAGGGATTTCATTATTATTAGTCGTATGTAATTGATTTACTAGTCAACAAAGAGTTATTTGGTTTTTATAATTAACGATAGAGAGGTCGTAACAAAAAGAGTGCATTGTTTTATCAACCGTTAGAGATTTGGAAGTTTATACTAATAGTTGTGTGTCTGGGGACGGGAATTTGAGGGTCTCAAATATCTCGCATGTTGTATATGAAATGTGATTTCCATCACTGTAAAGAGAAAAGTGTCTTTCAGAAGGAGTTCTTTGTTTATGTATAATTGCGAACTGAGATGAAACTTTGTTGTTAAAAGACGTGAGTATAGGGGTACATATTATGGACAGGGCTTAACGGATTCCGATGACCAACAAGGTTAGGTAGTAGTGTATCGGGGGGGTTCCTTATTTGGATTTCGCTTTGCGAGACACCCCACGCATGAAACTTAACGTAAGGTTGGTAGTAAGGAAATGTGTGGCTCTTCGTTCATGATTTGGATACCTCTATCGTTATGGGAGTACGTAGTTATAACGGGAAGTTACAAGGAGTAAATTATGATGTACGTCCATTAGAGCCAGTTGTTAGTGAATTATGATATAAGTACTAATAATGTTTGTTTTGTCCCGGCGCGTTGAAGGACGCATTGAGAATAAGGAGGATTTAGGATTTCTAATTCAGAAGCGATTGAGAACGCCCAAGTGGTATAGCACCATTATATTTACAGTGACAATAAAGAGTTTGGGATTTATATGAAGCGTATATAATGTTTAAAAACCGTACGGTTGGGTTATAAGGGGCGTAGACATCTTGATTTGCTAAAGTGTAAATCAAAGGAAGGAGGAACATAGATGGGTGAGATTATTACGTATGAGATTAAACGTCATAAGAAAAGGTGTAAGTGAATATCATGTGTAGTCAGTGTAGCACGTTCAAATTTGGAGTAAAGGCAGTAGAAAGCCATTTAATAAAAGGATATCTCTTGAGAAGGCGAATAAATTATTAAGAGCAATTTGGAGTAGAGTTTCCGATCAATCGAATGTTGAGGGTGACTCAAGAGTAAATAGAGTGAGAATGTTAATAAGGTATAAGGAGTCCGGATTTTCACAAAGAGGTGAGAAAGTGTAAGGGTCGAAACTTTGGCATACGCCAAGAGAAGCAGAGGATCGTTAAGTATCACTTAACGGGAAGGAACATTTACAAGAAAGTCAGCATTTAAAGGGGTGTAGTAAGTAGTAGAACGGTTGGGTGTTAGATGATTAATCAATTAATTTTTGTATCCAAGCGATGATACCAGGGATGGAAGAGTCAAGTTAGTAAATTCCTTGAAGGGTAACAAATTCCTTCAAATACGTGAGTCATGTTGTTCAGAAGGAGACAGATTGTTATATACTTGAATGGTTTACACTATTAGATAGTGAACACGTCGGTACGTGGTTCGACGTAGTATTATATAGAACTGGGATGAAATCCCCGAAATCCACATTTAGGTGGGGTGACAATAAGTAGTGGGAAATAACAATTCAAACTGAGGGTTGTATCACCTATAACCCGAGGTGCAGGCGCAAGGTGACTAACGACTGATGGATTGTATGAAAGAAATTTTGGATTCATTGCGATATTTTCAATTCCAAATCGGGTATAACTAGTGAGGCATATTGTAGTCATGAGGAGGAGATATTACCTAATGGTAGAGTTGGGGAAAAGCACCCGTATCTATTTATGGTGGACAAGGTGCTTACAAAGGTTTGTGTGACACCAACAGGCTGAAGTGATTTTTCCTTGTGTAAAAGTCACAACGTCGGGATACTTCAAGGAATGGACAAGCGTAGTCAGATGTGTTATTGATTCATCCCAGGATGGGAATTTGGAGTTTTGATAAACGCGGGAGTTGGTAGTGAGGTGCGGACTCACAATACTAAAAAAAAAAAATAATAATGCCACTAATGATGTATAGGCTATTTTTATTCGAAGGTTGTTTAATAAGAGCACAACGTGAGGTGCTTTTATCGAAGATTATTCTGATAAGGTATCAAGTATGTTAAACAAGCTTATTGTGAAGCGAGAGTTTTAGTGATTTGAGCTTTTCTTTATAATTATTTTGAATACTGGAGGATACCTAATTCTTCCAGGTGTGCCTTACTTTTCCGAATTTCGGGACGAAATTCTGTTATTAGGGGGGAAGTATGTAATACCCCGTACTTTTATGGATATTTATTTATGGGATTAATTAAATTAAATGTAAATTAATTTAAAATTAATCGGGATAAAATACTAACGAGATGTGAGTTGGTATTTAATTATAATGGGTATTGTTTGATTATAATGAATATTGAAAATATTGAAATTGTCGCGAGGCTGAAATATGGCAATTTGGAAAATTTAGTTGGGACGCGCGTGACAGTCGCGTCAGGAATGTAATTATTTAAATTAAAAAGTGAATTCAATTTTTATCAACCGTATGGTCATTTTGAGTGCGCCAACGAGTCCGGAAGGGTCGAAATAGTCAGAAAACATTAGCCGGGAGTTTAGTTTGGGTCCCGGGGAATTTTTGGGTCGTACCGGCAACTTAAAAGGGTATTTTGGTAATTTTGAAATTTTAGGATAATTAACCAACGAATTTTGGGAGTTAAATATTAGGATATTTAGTGACCCACTAAGCCATTATCAGCACTTAACCAACTAAAGGGCAACGGGAGTTAGAGGAGGAAGTTAGGGAGAGTTTCCAAAGAGAAAACACAACCTCCATCTTCAACCTTCAACCTTGGGAGGAAAAGAGAGAGTGCAACCTTCATCATTCTACACAGAATTTAGAGAATAATCCAAGGCAAGTGGTTTAATTACGTTAATTTCAAGCGAATGCTTCTTCCATGCTTAGAAATTGATATAATTGCATTGTATTGGGAGACTTGTAAAAACCCATGTAATTTGGAGTTATAAATTCAGATTTTGATATAGGATTTAATGTAGAATTGTTATTGGATGATTGAACTAAAAGAATTACTACTTTTTATGTTACAAAAACGGATTTATTTATGGAAATTGAAGACTTTAAATTTGTAGGGTTCATGTTCATAAGGTTTGGGAAAAATTGGGGAGATTTGATGATTAGATGTGGTTTAGGATGATTTGATCCCATATATATGTTAATATACGACCTAAGTATGTTTAAGAATGATTAGAAACCTTGAACTACTGTTGAAATTATGTTTAGATGAGATTAGAGGTGAAGAAAATTGGGAAAACGAGATAGGAAAATTCTAGGCTCGAAACTGTCACCTCATTAGAAGGCCTACCCAGGTCGTTCGAACGAGCTCGTTCGAACGAGCTTCTAACGAGTTGACAATTTGACTTCTAACGAGTGGGATGTTCGTTCGATGCCTTTCGTTCGAACGAGATCTCGTTAGATGCCCACTTCGTTCGAACGACCTCGTTCGAACGAGACTTCTAACGAGTTGACAGATTGGCCTTTTTGGCGTGGTTTGATTTCTAGTGTCCCGTAACCTTGTTTAATTGTAGAGATAACATTACCTTGATGACTAATTGATATAGTTGGGATATTCGGGATATATTGGGGAGTAAAATATAGAAGAATGATTTGAACCAAATGGTAATTGTGGGTTAGGACGCGAATAACTAATCACGACGTGAGGATAATGGATAATGTGTATATATAAACCGGGGGCACGTGTATTGGTATAAGAATGAGAAGTATACCACTAATAAATTATCGTAATTACTAAGATGTGTGCATGCTTAGTATATGTATATGATTTTATGTGTATGACATACCTACCATACTTGCTATCACGGGAGGTTTACGTTCGCTTAGGGCCATCTAATCCTTGTGTGCCCGGATTTAGATTGGTACCTTAAGAACATAATGCTAGAATGACTTATTTGTGAGTTAATAAGTCAGCTGACTATGGAGCGTAGGTATGTACGTGACCCATGGATATGTTGAATTATGTTCGCCTCCATTTTTGTGTGTTGTGCTTATTCTAACAATTCCTGAGAGATTCGGAATTTGTAATCCTTATGTACGTGAACCGGGATGGATAGCAGAGTATGTGTGCACCGCAGCTTAGCCTTGGGGTGCTTGTATTGTAAATTTATGATGTGAATGATATACGGTTAAACGAACAGACTTGTCATGTTTAATTATGAGAATAATTTATAGTAACTCCTTGAGAAGATAAATAAAGGGATAACCTCCAGTATATGGTAATGCTAATAATTGAGAATCTGAGTTTAAGTAAAGCTATCTATTCAAGTGATAACATTGGGAATTCATATTGTGAATCGAGGAGATGGGTTAGAACTTATGTCGGTTTGGTTAGATATAAAGACCACTTAGATGGGTATGGTACGTTAGGAGTGCACTATTAGCCGAGAGGTGAGTATTTCATGTGAGGGCACGTCCTAACATGTATTTTGCATTCATTGTTTTAATGTTATTAAAACACTTGTTGTTTTTAAAATACTCTCCACTTTCGGGCTCTGACCCGTTTGCTTTCAAATCTATTTTTGTAAAAACCTTTTTAGGTGCCCAGCCACAAGGACACCATGCATAGGATTTCCATTCAGGTGACGAGTTGTAGCTGTTGTGGAAGTTACAGGGCCTTGACAGTAGACGCCTCTTTTCTAGTCTTGACTCCATATTCAGTTCCATTATTTGTAGGGCATGTCGCCCATTTCTTTCAGAGACATTTTATATTTCAGATATTCAGACTTTTGGCATGTACTTAATTCAGGATTCGGACTTATTTTATTATTTCAGTTGTGAGATTGTTGTGAGGAGTATTCCCTCCAGACTCTTTATTACTTGTTGATTACACTATTGGGACTTTATTGTGTATGGTTATGTTATTCTTTTATTCTTCACTTACTTCATGTTAATCAGATTTAATTTAAAATTGGCAACTCGCTTTTTAAATACTAGGTGGTTAGAAATCATTAAAATATTTTCTACAGTGATGCTATTAACTGAACCAACTTGGCATTTTGTATTAATTTTAATAAAGGAGTAGCTACCCGGTATTTAATTAGTCGGGGTGTCACATCTTTATAATTTGTCGATGTCTTTATATTTGAATATGAAATAGTGAAGCATTGATTGCAAATGTATTATAAACACAAATTAACATACATGTCGTACTACATGGTAATGGAATGCTTGAAATATTGCACGAAACTAAATCACATTTGCTAGAGCATAAAAATGCATTAAGAAAATGAAATGACACAAACTTCACAGAGGAATCCATGATGAGAAGCAATGTGGCATTTTTCTTCCCATCAAGCGTTGTGGGAGATAGCTTACAAAATCATCGTCTAAGAAGTTTGTCATATCGGGGTTTGATATGTAAAATGGATCGACAATGTCTTTCTTGAAATAGTTTTTCGCATGAACACAGTGCAAAAGACATTCCATTTGTTGGATTTCTCTTTTCAAAACATGAACAACTTCGTCCTGCCTTGTCATGTCATTCAAGTGTATGGTCGACCTTGCTTGTGGGACTCTCACTCCATGCTATCTGTAACAAACTTCAAGATCACATCTTCTACCAAACAAACGTGGCCACATTGCGTAACCTTCATAAATGGTTGGAAGTTTACGCTCAACTTTGAATGGTGGGTAAAATATCACATGACCAACGTAATTAGGAAATGGACTACTTATGTCGACGGGCTTATTCTCAAACTTTTTTTTCTCTCCATACCAAGTCATACCAGACGAGTCAACGTAGGTACCAGGATTTGTCATCAAAATCTTCGGGAGGAAATCTTCTACATTCTCCCAACTATCATAAAAACCACTTACTAATTTTTTTCCTCTCTTATGAGAAGTCATTTTTTTCGAACTTAGAACATACTTGCCAAATTACCCATTTTATAGAAAGTATGACACAAGGATGGTTTGCTTTGAAATTCAAAAATCAAAATTTGAAATTTCAAAATTTGAATTTTGAGCATGAAATTCGAAATTTGATTGAAAAATATATTTCCAACAACATTATAAATAGGTATAGGGTCTAACAATTAACCAAACATATTTTTTTCATAATTGACAAGGATTTCTCTAAAGCTTCATGGTTGCGAGATATAAATTACACATACTTTGATCTGGGATGTCACTTAACATTGTAAATAATCATTGAAACACGTCTGATGGAGAGAATACCACCGGTAAATACAATAAAGATGTGTTTTATATATTACTAACACTCTTTTCTTATGTATCAAATGTTTTCCATTTTCATGTGGTTGTTGCACTAGTAACATAATTTCAACACCACATGGATGGAGCACAAGTATTGTTGAAGGATCATACTGGTACGCTTCGAGTAGTGGTCAAACCCAAAGCATTTTATCGAGGATAGCAAGCTGCTAACATTCGTGTCGGAGTAGTTGTGATACTGAGAGAACATCATTTACTCAGTCCAAATCCAAGCCTCCTCTTGTTACCAATACATAATGAAAATTTACAATTTGTAATCGTGGACAACTAATGATTAATCAGCAGTATAATTTTTATGTTGTAATGTCGGAGTGTTTATGTGAATGCCATTAAAATATGTTTAATCAATTCAAATAACTACAAAAGTACATGAACGTTACTATGCCCAAATTAAAATTCTTTTCACCAAATTCAAAAGAGGCGTCCAACTGCACTTACATCTGAAATTACATTGTTAATCCTGAAAATGAAAAAAAAATGTAAGTATGAAGAAGTGGTTGTAACGCAAAAGTGGAAAAACTACACAAGAGAACAACATTATAGTAGAAATTTTTTTATTACCGAGATAAATTTTGGCTATCAAATAACATGAGTGAGAAAATAAGTGTCATTCAGTGGGAAAAGTGTGCTTATCAAACATAAAAAGTTTGCAAATACAGATTTTGCAACCCTACAAATAAAGCCTATTAAACTACACGAAATCAACTTTGCAACCACAAAATTTCTCAGGGCAAATTTTGCCATGCCAACACTTTTGCTCAGCGTCAACTAAACTGACCCTAATACATTTTCCCACTAATCTTGTTGCGACAAGTTTTTATCCTTGGGTCTATTTATATAGATACTAATTTACTACTAGTTTTCTAATAAAATATATTGACAAAAAATATTTTTTCATAGAAATTGTTGGAGAAAAAATATGTAACAAATATGTGACTACATACTTAACAAACGAGACAAATGATAAGAAATATTTTTTCATAAGATTAAAGATTATGGATGTTGATGTAAAAAATTAGATCATATCTAATTATTCAATCACATATAAAATAAATGAAACAAAGAGTTTTTAAAGTGGTTCAGCTTTATAAGAATGGCCTACGTCCACTGTTATGTTATTGCTGAGTGTTTAGGAATTCTTGATTTACAAGTTCTATCAAGAAATTCCGGTCCCCCTCAAATGAGGATTGTACAATGTATTTATAGCCCTGAGGCTGTAATGTGAAAGGGTAATACATTAAATGATGTACATATGAAAGGGTAATACATTCAATGCCCCTTAAGCGTGTGCGTCTGAATGATAAGCATTTAATGAACAGTCAAACTGTTGGTTATCCAGCTATTAATGCTTTGTTCGAGGTGCAGCTCGGACCGCCTAAGTTGCGCGGACCGCCTAAGCTTCTCGGTACCCAAGAGTTCCTCGGAGAGTTCTTGTTCCTCGGAGCGTATGAGTTCCTTGGGGAAGCAGTGTCCCTCGTTGTAGTATGGTTTCTCGGAGCGTGTGAGTTATTGCCATATAGATTGTCGCGTGTCTTCATTCAATTGGGCCATGTCAGCAGCCTAAATTTGGTATCAACATAAGCCCCCAATGTTTCATAGTTCGAAATTTGAGGAGTGTGGAACATTCTTTCTCGAAATATGGTAGTTTTAAATGATCCTCCTGATTTTTAGGAGTGTTTCCTTCGTATTTATTTCTCCTTCCAAATTCGTAGAATCAAGCCTTTTTGAATTTCTATACCCGCTTCGATTCCCGTGCCCCTTTTCATCTTTTTAGCCGCCGATAACGTAACCGTCTCTTTTTGTAATCATTACTTTTCCTTTTCCCAAGGTAGAGTATTTAAACGCTGCAGAAAATCCCATCGTCTTCTACTTTTTCAAATTTGTATCTTCGAGTTTTCCATCGTCTCTTTCTCTCATGTGTATTCATCTCTTCCATCGTTCGTTGTCATCAGATCCACTCTTTTTCTGTAAGATTTTCTTCCTTCTTCTTCATTTCTTTTATTCATCATGGTTTACCCTGTTGAATCTCTTGATAAGTTTCGCTTTGATTTTTCTATTCCCTCCTGGGTTGTTCTGGAATAGCTTTCTGAGCCTTCTGATTATTTTCGTTTGACTGAGGGACATTGGTTCCCCAGTCTCTTTGTTGTTGAGTGTGGATTTTCTTTTCCGCCCAATCCTCTATGTCTGGAATTTTGTCAATATTTTGACGTTGTTCCTGCAAGAATAGCCCCCAATACATGGAGAATAGTTAATGGGTTTCATAGGTTAAATCAAATCCATGGAACTCGCATAGGAATTCCAGAAATCATGTTTTGTTATAGATGGGCAGTTGGTGATAACACCTTTTATTTAAAAACTAGATTTTTAAATAGGGCCTTAGTAGTTAATCTCCCGGATGCCAATAGGGACTATTTTGAGCATGGAGTTGTTATAAAAAATTGGCAACATGCTCCTTTATCTGGAGATGAAGTGTATCAGGGTCCCAGATGCCCTCCCTATGGCAATAGGATAGGTTATTTTTATTTCATTTTATTTATTTTGAAATTATGCTTCCTCAATGTTTGATAAAATGTGCCACTGATAGTTTAATATTTATTTATTTGCAGTTGATAGCAAAAGAAAGTGTCCGAAAGAAGCAGATGTTAACGTAAGACATTTGAAACTTATCTGGAGTTTACATCAGTCTGTTGCCGACGAGCACATTAGGCCAGCTTCATATCTGCTACAGTACAAGAGCTACACAACTTATTTTACTGCTCGTCCGTTAATAAGCGACGCAGAGCCAGTACCAGCCTCTACCAGTTATTCGCCTGAGTCACACGTTCCTTTGAGTGAAAGGATGAAGAAGAGAAGACCTCCCACTCTCTTCGAGAAGCCTGCCTCTGGTGCTGGAGAGGCCAAAAGAAGTAAACACGATGTCCCAGAAGGGACAAAGAAAGTTGATGCAGCTCCTCCAACTGCTCCTGTTAAGGTCGCCGAGAAGCCTCCAGTGGCCCCGAGCAAGGCTGCTGCTCCAGGAGAAGTGATTGTAATATCACCGACCAAGAGTTCTTCCTTGGTTGAATCTATTCCTGCTCCCCCGAGGAAGCTGAATAAGAGCTCCTCGGTCAATTTGGCTGACACCATCACTCAGCCCCCAGCTACTGGAACTGGTGTTCAAACTTTTGTTCCCTCGAGCTCTGCCATGAGCTCGGTGAAGACTTGGATCATTCCCAAGATCCAAGGTGTCGAAGAGAACCTTTCTCGGGATATGGTTACATCATTGGCTGCTCGCCATATTGCTTCTGTAAGTCTTATTTCTTTGAACTTTTCATCTTTCCTTTGTTATATCTATCTCTCACTTGCTTTAATTTTCTTTTCACAGTTGGCGAGCTGCTTCAATATAATTTTGAAGAAAGATGAGGAGATTAAAGCTTCATGCTCCTCATCTAGTGTGGAGGAAGCTCTGGAGGAAGCTATTAAGTCTTTGAAAGATTCTCGCCAGAAATATGCTACTGACAAGGCAATCTGGGAGAACAAGCTTGCCTCCACCGAGCAGGAGAAAGCTCAAGTTGCTGAAGTCTCCAAGGGGTTGGAGAAGAAAATAAAGGACTTAGAGGAGAAAAATAAAGAGCTTGAAGGGAAGCTCAAGAATGCAGGAGAGTTTGAGAATAAACTCAAGGTTGCTGAGGCAGAGTTGGGTCAGCTTCGGGAAGTAAGTCGGCAGAAGGAGGAGGTTGAGAATAAATTGAAGACTGCTGAAAACCTTCTGTCCGAGAAGCTTTCCTCGGAGAAGTTGAAGAGAAAATTGGCTGTGAAGAAGTCTTTCAGCGCTGGCTGGGACAAGGGGTGGAACAAGGGATTGGCTGCCATGGTGTCGCAAGTAGAATATGGCAGCCTCAAGTACTTTAGGGATGGATGGGTTGCTGCTCTACAGGAGATGAAAGTGGATGAAAATTCCGAACTCTTTCAGCGACACATCCCTGGTCCCCCTCCAACTCCTGAAGACTCAGAAGAGTACAAAGTTGCCTCCGAAGAGTCTTCTATGGTGATGGGAGATCATCCCCCAGCCATCCATCCTACTAACGAGGAACCTCAGCAAATCGTTACTTCTTCCGAGCAACTGCCGGCACTCCCCGATCAACTTTCTATTCCCTCCGAGCAACCTACTTCCTCGTCCCAGCCTCCCGAGAAGGTTTTAGGAGACAAGGAAAATGTGTAGAGTTGTTCGGGTTTCTTTTTATATTTTTCTTTTGTCAAATGTAACCATGATCATGTAACTCTGAACCTTGTGATATAATAAAACTTTGAACTTTTGTTTTTGCATACTGTTGTCTCTTCTTCATGCTTTGTTGGTACTTTTATTGATTACTGCTTCTTCTTTCTCTACTAGTTTCTGGCCAGGATGGAATTACTATCTGCTCATGATACCAAGCTGTTGAGGCAATGCAATGATTATTTTAAGGCTGGTCACACAGATCTGAGTGCTGCGCAAGTCGTCGACATCCTCGGCCAAGATGCTTCTGAACAGGCAGTTGAAGCATACCAATATCTAAAGTCTCTGCTTGATCGTGCAGTGGCCAATAATGTGGCTTATTATGACATGATCGAGGATCTCCAAGGCACCCTCGAGGATCTTCAGTAACAATACAAAGAATCCACTGCCCTCTTGCATGAGGGGTATGAGAAGAAGTACCAGCAGATCATTGCCGATAAGGGTTACGAGAAACTTTTTGCTGGCTACGATGTGAGGGAAAGAACTCTGAGGGGTGAGGTCGAAGAGTGCAGAAAAATGGCTGAATTATTAGAGCAAGAGAACAACAATCTTCAAAGAGAGCTGTCACAGTTGAAGTCTGCAGCTTCTACTTCAAAAGCCTTGATCCCAGTGACTGATGAGGGATTCTCGTTCTTGGAAGTCGAGAACGCCAACTTGAGGGACGAGTTGGAAACTTTGAAGAGGTCTGGCCCCTCTACATCTTCTCGTGGTCGAGCAAGAGCTCCTTGGGGACGAGCAAGAGCTCCTCGGATTCCTGTCGAGGAACAGAGGACTCAATCTGCCTTAGAGAACCAGGCCTTCCAATTAATGGCGAAGAACCAGGCATTGGCTGAAATGTCAAAGAAGATCAGGGACCTGGAAGAGCAGCTTTCTACGCAGAAGTCAGTATTGGAGAATAAGGAACTCTTCATCAAGAATCTCCACGAGCAGATGGAAAGACTGACATATCAATTCTACAAACAGCCCAGGGATTTCTGGATGGCTGGGTACAACGAGGCTCTTTACCACTTGGACGATCGTATACAGAATGCCAATAATGAGAGCTACAAGAAACGCTGGTTGAATGCCTTAGGTGTGCTGCAACTCGAACAGGGTCATTACTTGTGGGACTACCATGATCCTGGGCTGCTCGACCTACCCGTGCTACTATACAAACTTGATATGAGTTGGATCCCTGCTCGGGCCATTCCTCGATGCTTAATTTCCAAATATCTCGGCGACTACAATCTTCATTCAAATGTCGAGATATCTCATCCCGAGCATCTCCTAGATCGACCATCCGTGATGAATGTCAGGATGTTAAAAGATTTGAACTTTATAAATTCTCCTCTTGCTTTAAATGATCCGCCTGCTGGCGAGGAACCTGTTTCGAAAGCAGAGGGGAAAAGACCAGTAGAATAGGAATATTAATGTAATAAATTTGTATACATTTTATTATCATTGTAATTTGTTTTGGATTTAATGAAGGACTTTCATTTCTGTTTGCAATCTTAACTGCTATTGTCTTATAACACTTTATATCTGTGCATGTGTATCTGTTAAAAAGATAACAATATCGTGTAGTTTGTCGATCAACTTATTGTCGAATAGCTTGAATTTGTGGTAGTCATTTGGCAAAAATACTATTTCGTTTCTCGACCAACTTAATAATAATTAAAAAGTTACAAGTATCATTTATGTTGCTCGATCACTTAATAATGAAGTTTTGTTTCTCGACCAACTAAGGTCGGTAAACTCTCCTTGTTGACCAACTACAGTTAGTGGGTTTTTATCCCCGACCAGCCATAGTTAGTAGATTTTTTTTCTTAAATGTTTCCGACCAACCAAGGTCGGTAAATTTTCTTGTCGACCAACTACAGTTAGTGGGTTTTTATCCCCGACCAGCCATAGTTAGTAGATTTTTTTCTTAATGAGCAACTTTGGCACTTTTTGGAATAATTTTTCCTCCCGACCAACTCAAGTTGGTATTTTCGAGAATATATTTACTTCCTAATCGACATAAGTTGGCATTTTTAGGAATACTTTTATTTCCCCAGGAACATATAATTTTACTTCCCGTAGGAATACAAGTAGCTTTACTTCCCGGAGGAATACAGGTAGCTCTACTTCCCGGAGGAATACAAGTAGCTTTACTTCCCGGAGGAATATTGGTAGCTTTACTTCCCGGAGGAATATTGGTAGCTTTACTTCCCGGAGGAATATTGGTAGCTTTACTTTCCAGAGGAATATAGGTTTCTCGACCAACCTTAGTTGGCATTTTCGAGAAAAAAATTGAGTAGCTTGAGCTTTGCTGAGTTTTGCCGAGTAGCGTGTAGCACTAGTATTCCCCGAAAAACTTTCAATAAAAAGAAAGAATTCGACAAAAATATCTTCACTTTATTCATCACTGATAATACTTGCGTAGGTGCTCTGTGTTCCATGCATTATTAAACTCCTCTCCTTCTAAAGTTTCTATTCGGTAAGTTCCTGGTCGAACAACTTCTGTAACTCGGTATGGTCCATGCCAGTTTGCCTCCAGTTTATTGTGCTTTTGAATCACTTTTTTCAGTACGTAGTCTCCTTCTTTCAGGTCGCACTTCTTCACTCTTTTGTTGTAGAACAAAGTTGTTCGCTGCTGGTAAGCAGCATTTCTAATGGCTGCTTCTTCTCTAACTTCCTCGAGCATGTCTAAATCCAATCTTCTCATTAAGTCGCTGACAGGGGAATTGAAATTCAGTACCCTGTGTGTTGGGAGGCCCAACTCGGCAGGTATAACAACTTCACTTCCAAACGCCAGCATATATGGTGATTCTCCAGTTGCTACTCGGGGAGTAGTTCGGTAAGCCCACAGTACTGACTGTAACTCGTTGATCTAGTTTGCTTTTGCATCATCCAATCTTTTATTCAAACCATTTAAAAGCGTTCTGTTTGTCACTTCAGTTTGTCCATTTCTTTGAGGATGGCCTGGTGCTGAATGGACCTTCAAAATATTTGACTTATGACAATAGGCAGCGAACTCCTCGTTATCAAATTGTGTTCCATGGTCTGTGATGAAAGCATGAGGGAGACCATATCGACAAATGATGTTCTTCCAAACAAATTGGTACACCTTCTCGTACGTCATATCAATGAGAGGCTCAGCTTCTACCCACTTAGTAAAATAATCCACTGCGACGACGAGGTATTTGAACCTTCCTCTGGTCATTGGCAGTGAGCCAACCAAATCTATCACCCACATGGCAAATGGCCAAGGGGAAGTGATGGGTGTCAATAATGCTTGTGGATTTCTTCGGATGGTGGAAAAACGTTGGCACTTGTCACATTTCTTGGCATAGGCTATACAATCAGCCCTCATCGTTGGCCAATAGTATCCCTGCGTCATCACCCTTTGCAAAAGCGTCCGACCTGCTACATGGGCTCCACAGGACCCTTCATGGACCTCTTCAATTAATTATTTCACCTCGGTGGGATGCACACATCTCTGCAAACCTGCGATAATTCCTCGCCTATATAGAATACCGTTAGTTAATACATACCGAGCAGCTTTAAACTTTAATTTCTTGGCAGCGAGATTATCAATTGGTAATTCTCCCTCCTCAATATACCCCCTGATGGGATCCATCCAAGATGGTCCTAAGTAAAGGGTGATAAAGTTCATCGTCAGATCTTCATCTATACTCCGACCAGCTAAAACTTCAATTGGGATTGTTCGTCATAGTTCGGTACGAGTAGTTGATGCTAGTCGATCTAGGGCGTCTGCTCTCGCATTCTCCATTCTTGGTATTCTGACCAGCTGAATAGCGGTAAATTCTGACACCAGCTCCTTTGCCTTTGCATGATATCTGATCATTAATTCTCCTTTAACTGCATATACTCCCAACATTTGATTTAAAATTAATTGTGAATCACTGAAGACAATAACCTGATGCGCCTCCATAATTTTTTTCAAATTAAGACCTGCAATCATGGCCTCACACTCAGCCTCATTATTGGAAGCTTTGAATTGGAATCGTAGGGCGCATTCCATGTCGATCTCGTCCGAAGTGCTCAAAACTATCCCCGCGCCACATCCTGTAGTGCAAGATGATCCATCTACATATAACCTCCATATAGGTAACTCGTCTTCAAATTTCTGATCTGTCAGAGTTCCTCGGTGAAATATTTGTTGCTACCTCTCATCCTCCCCTGATATTTCCTGCTCTTCGTCGATCATCTTTTCTTGCCCTTTTACCAACCGGAGTTGGTCTGGGCTCGAATTTGATGATCCTGTAACATCCACTTGCCCTTTTACCAACCGGAGTTGGTCTGAGCTAGTGTTTGATGATCCTGTAACATCCACAGGTTGATCAGCGAGCAACTTTTGCTCCTCGGGGGTATCAGGATAGGTGAATTCTGCTATAAAATCTGCTACAGCCTGCCCTTTTAGCGATGATATGGGTTCATAAACTTATCATATTCACCGAGCTCTATTGCCCAGTACATGAATCTCCCTGATTTTTCTGGTTTATGAAGGGCTTGCCTCAATGGCATATCAGTATATACTACTATGGTATGAACCTGGAAGTATGGCTTCATTCTTCTACTTGCTTCAATCAGCGCCAGTGCTAACTTTTCCAGCCTTGGATATCTGATCTCAGCTCCTCGGAAGGCCTTACTCGTATAATAAATTGGTTTTTTCACTCAATTCTCCACTCTGATCAATGCCGAGCTAACTGCATTTTCGGACACTGCAAGATATAAGTATAATTTTTCTCCCATCACCGGCATGGACAACAGTGGAGGTGCTCCCAAGTATTTCTTCAAGTCTTGAAAAGCCTTCTCGTATTCATCATTCCACTCAAAAGTCTTTCTGAGTGTCTTGAAGAATGGGAGACATCTATCAGTTGCTCGTGACACAAATCTGTTGAGTGCTGCTACTCATCGTGTGAGACTCTGTACTTCCTTCTTCGTCGTTGGAGATCGCAGCCCTAATAGAACTTTGAACTTTTCAGGACTTGATTCAATGCCTCGTTGATTGACAATGTACCCGAGAAACATGCCTTCTCGTACTCCAAATATGCACTTCGTCGGGTTCAGCTTCATTTGATATTTATCCAGTTGATCAAAAGTCTGACTTAAGTCAACTAGATGATCGTCCGCTTTCTTGCTCTTTGTCAGTATATCGTCAACATAGACTTCCATATTGTCATTGATTTTTTTAGCAAAGACCTTGTTCATCAGTAGCTGATATGTCGCACCTGCATTTTTCAAACCAAAAGGCATAACATTATAACAATAAGTTCCCCTAGGGGTAATGAAAGAAGTACTTTCCCTGTCTTCAGGTTTCATTTTGATCTGATTGTAACCAGAATAAGCATCCATGAAGCTCAGCAACTCGTGTCCCGAGGTAGCATCCACCGTTTGATCAATTCGGGGCAATGGAAAGTTATCCTTAGGGCATGCTTTGTTGAGGTCGGTGAAGTCTACACACATCCTCCACTTATTGTTCTTCTTTTTTACCATCACCACATTTGCTAACCAGTCTGGATATTTAACATCTTCAATGAAGCAAGCTTTCTGGAGATTCTCGACTTCCTCCTGTATAGCTTGATTCTTCTCGGGACTGAATACTCTTCTTCTCTTCTTCACAGGCTTGATCTCCTTATTCACATTGAGCTCGTGACATAAGAAATTTGGGTCTATCCCAGGCATATCTTCATGACTCCACGCAAAAGTTTATCTTCTGCTTCTTAGGAAAGTTATCAATTCCTGTTTTAGTGAGGCTTCCAACGACGAACCTACTTGAGTAGTTCGTTCAGGGTGCTCATCGTCCAGAATGATGTTTTCAGTAGCTTCCACCACTTGACCCTACACGAGTTGAGACTCATCTCTAGGATCCAATGTTTTAATTTCTGCACCTTCATCCACTTGATAGGTATTAGTCTTTTTCCTTGATTCCTCCAGTTCTTCTTGCTCAGCGGATGAATAATAGCATTCCCGAGCTACTTTCTGATCACCTTTCACAACTCCTACTCCAAAATTTGTTGGAAATTTTAGGCATTGATGTACTGTAAATGGTACAGCCTCGAACTTCTTCAATCCTACTCTTCCCATGATGATATTGTATGATGATTGAACATTCTTATCCATCACGAAGAAACGTATTCTTTATGTTCGACAAGCAGTCCACGTACCAATAAATATATCCAACTTGATCGTCCCAAGTGGAAATACTTTCTCGCCAGCAAAACCGATGAGGGGTCTATGATAAGGCTCCAATTGAGATAGCTTTAGATTTAAACTATCGAAGCACGAGTAGAACATGATGTCTGCCGAGCTACCATTGTCGACTAGTACTCTTGAAATTATTACTTCCTTCATCCTCATTTTGATCACCAATGGGTCATCATGAGGATATAGAACACCTGCGAGGTCATTCTTCAAGAAACCAATGACCAATTTCTCTTTATTTACCTTTCTCGGGCGATCCTCCTCAGCTAGATTTATTCGTTGAATATATGAGCGAGCTTGAGCCTCATAGAGTTAAGCCTTTCTCTCGGCAGTAAGGTCTCCTCCTCCTACATCTCCACCTGTTATAACATTACAGTCAAATGACCCAAAGCGTATTGAAAATAACTCTCATTCTGGCTGCCTTGGTCTCTTGGGAAGATCGGGTTCGTCTTCGGGATCAACTTCATGGTTTCTTTTCTTGTTCTCCTCTGCTCGACGAGGAGATCTAGACCTCTCCCTTGTTCGGTCGTTATTTCTTCTTTCGTTTCCATGATCAACATACTTTGCCAGTTTTCCTCGTCTGATGAGCGTTTCAATCTCATTCTGAAGAGCTATGCAATTTTTGGTCATATGGTCATGATCTTTATGAAACTCGTAATACTTTGCCTTATTCCTCTTGTCCGGGTCTGCCTTCATTTTCTCTGGCCAGTTTAATTTCTCGTTGTTCTTGATTTCTTCTAGAATATGGTTGATATCCTTCTTCAAAGGAGTATAATTATCATATTTCTTCATTACGTCCCATGCCGACCTAGTTTTTGAATGTTTGTCATTACCATTGTTCTTATGCTCTTTCTTCTTAGCTTTATCACCTTCCACCTTGGTTTCTTTGGCATCCATATTCTTCTTCGCAGCCATAGCCTCCTCGGCATTCATAATCTTGGACGCTTTTCCTATCAGGTCCGACATGGTTCTTGGTGGATCTTTGGCCAAAGTGTAGTACAACTTGTTTGGCAGTAGTCCACTCATCAAGGCGGTAATTGTTGTCTTCTCCTCATAATCAATGACTTCAAGTTTCTCGTTATTAAAACGAGTTATATAATCTCTGGTGCTCTCACCAACTTTTTATCTAACACTTAACAAATGTGCTACTCGTTTAACTGGCTTTGCCCCAAAACAGAAATTCCCAATGAATAACTTGGCCAGTTGAAGAAAAGTTGAGATCTTACCCCGAGGAAGATTATTATACCATATTTGAGCAGATCCAGTAAGAGTTCCCGAGAATGCCCTGCATCTCATCTCATCTGGAACAGCATAGATGTCGGCTGCAGCTTGGTATTATTCTATATGAAGGACGGGGTCAGTGTTTCCATCATATTTGGGGGTCACAACAGGTGCTTTGAATTTCGATGGTGTTGGAAAATCTACAATGGCCTGGACAAAATGTGTTCCTCGAATAAAGGTTCGTTGTAAAGGGTTTTTAGCTTTAACCATTTCCCCCAATCTATCCTCTAGCTTTTGAATAGAGCCTTTCCATGCATTATTTCCTTCCTCGGGCCTGTTAGTTCGAGCAACTGATCGCGTTGATGTGGCTTCCTGGGATTTATCTTGACGAGCAGCTGGTCGCGACTGAGCAGATCCTTCCCTTAAGTCTGATGGTCGTTGAAAACTCCTCGATGGGGCTCTAGGAGGACTTTTGCTCCTCCTAGGACCTAATCGATCGAAAGGTGATGCCCTGCTTAACCATTCTAGCGCACCGGTCCTTTCTGGGGAGAGAGTGATACGTTGTTCAGTATCTGTGGCTCGCACTGACGAAGTTTGTCCAGGTTGATAAGAAAAATCTTCAGACTCCTCATTGCGACATGAATCGGTACGTCTAGTACGTGAAGAAGGTGCACGGGTATTTCTTTGAATACTTCGTGGTCCTGAATGGGTTGATGCATCGCCATGGAGGGTTTGTATGAGTTGTCGCATAGTTTCTTGCATGACGGTCTGGCCCTGAGTCAGATTTGTCATTATTCCAGCCAGATCTGGAATATTTGGCGGAGCAGATGGATTTGGAGGGCTTCCAGCGTTTCGATTGCTAGATTCTAGAATATCAGCCATTTATGATGAATTGTTTTGATGAAAAATGATATTACCAGTCGTTCCCCACGGTGGGCACCAATCTGTTGATGTAAAAAATTAGATCATATCTAATTATTCAATCACAGATAAAATAAATGAAACAAAGAGTTTTTAAAGTGGTTCAGCCTTATAAGAATGGACTACGTCCACTGTTATGTTATTGCTGAGTGTTTAGGAATTCTTGATTTACAAGTTCTATCAAGAAATTCCGGTCCCCCTCAAATGAGGATTGTACAATGTATTTATAGCCCTGAGGCTGTAATGTGAAAGGGTAATACATTAAATGATGTAAATATGAAAGGGTAATACATTCAATGCCCCTTAAGCGTGTGCGTCTGAATGATAAGCATTTAATGAACAGTCAAACTGTTGGTTATCTAGTTATTAATGCTTTGTTCGAGGTGCAGCTCGGACCGCCTGAGTTGCTCGGACCGCCTAAGCTTCTCGGTACCCAAGAGTTCCTCGGAGAGTTCTTGTTCCTCGGAGCGTATGAGTTCCTCGGGGAAGCAGTGTTCCTCGTTGTAGTATGGTTCCTCAGAGCGTGTGAGTTATTGCCATGTAGATTGCCACGTGTCTTCATTCAATTGGGCCATGTCAGCAGACTAAATTTGGTATCAACAATGGATTAGATTCCACTTATACTTCATGTAAGTATCATTTCATGCTCTTTAATAATCATTTTTCAAAATTATACTTTATTACTTAAATCGTTAAATTAGCCATTTACTTTATTTTGATTATGCATGCAACATTTGAGTGAAACGAAATTAGAAAGTTGCATTATGTTTTTTTTAAAATTGAAACTATGTATTGCGTTAAAATAATGGGTATTTAATCCAGGCAATTAAGTATTATATTAACTTCATACTTTATATGCTTAACAATTGCAACAAAAATTATCATCAAATGGTTGAATTAATAACATGCCAAATTTAAAGAAATTTATTGAATTTTATAAAACCATTTATCTTACAGTTTATCTAAGTCAAACCCATATTCTCTCTCTCTCTCTCTCTCTCTCTCTCTATATATATATATATATATATATATATATATATGTGTGTGTGTGTGTGTGTGTGTGTGTGTGTGTGTGTGTGTGTGTGTGTTCACAAATGGATTTTTCTATTAGAGTGTCATTTGTTAAAGGAAATTTTGTGAATACAAAGACAATTTAAGAAATCAAAATTGATGTAGATCAAATTTAGTCTGGGGTTTCTATGTAGGAAATAACACATCTAGATGATTATAATTAATTTAATTCAGAAGGAATAAACTCAGACTGTTATACATACCAAGATTTACCCAAAGGTTGTGCACCAGATACATTATAATGTTATTACATACACTAAGAGAATAACACTTCAATGTATTTTGTCCACAATGTAAAACTTTTAGTACACATAACATTTTTCACAAAGAAATAATTGTTCATGAAACCACAAAGAATTCCAAAGGTTAAGATGGTGACGAAAAATGTGTTGTTGCCCACAGTTGCCTATATTGGGGTTGAAAACTAAATGGTAGAAATGGTTGACTGGTAAGTAGTTTAACGTTTTTCATAAGTGAAATTTGTGTAAAATTATTATCGTTGGATAGTTTAACACCTTGATGCGAATTCTTAAACATACTAAACTTATGGATATAGCGGAGAGTATGGTAGGATTAAATTGATTTATTACTTAAATAAAGATGCTTGTTTTGATTTAAAACTTAAAACTACAATTAAAATTAGGCAAAAATTAAAGCTAAATTAATGAATATGGAAGAACTATATAGTGAAGAACAATCCACATGGACCTATGTGATATAAATGGTTAACTAAACTTGAAGCACTTTAATGGGTTAAAAACTCACTTATCCAAACAATTAAACATTTAGTGTCACTAAATAATGAATTGTGAAATCTTCTATTTGAGTATCGAGAAACCAATATGGTTGTGATAATACATTAAGGTTTCAGCAATACATAATTATTGACATAATATATGAAGACAATATGGTATAATCATAACATATATTTAACCCAAGAAATACTCCCAAACATTATAACGTAGAAAAATAATCAATGGACCAATGGTGAATTCATGACCCTCAACT
Organism: Sambucus nigra; assembly: GCA_949130495.1. NCBI lineage: Eukaryota > Viridiplantae > Streptophyta > Magnoliopsida > Dipsacales > Adoxaceae > Sambucus > Sambucus nigra. The sequence continues at coordinate 601,825,704 of OX422212.1, read as the reverse complement.
TATAACTACAAAGCTTGAATAAAGAAAATAATATAACTTTAGAGAGAGGGGTAGAAATAACACATGGTTAATAAAGATAATTGAAATTAATAATAAAGTTATAAAGCATTAAAATCAAAATATTAAACATGAGAGAGAGAGAGAGAGAGAGAGAGAGAGAGAGAGAGAGAGAGGAGGTCCCGTACACAAAAAGACAAAAAAAACGAAAGGAGAGACGTGAAATATAAGACAAGCCTTGTATATATACTAAGAAACAAAATAACAAAAATAGGGTAGTTATTTGGCTAAATCCAAACTGGACCAATCTTGTAAACCCGAAACAATCCAATTCCAGTTAAAACCTGAATTAATCATGTCAACATAAATCAATCCCCTTCTTGGTAAGATAAAATTTCTTCAATTTAGTTCTTAAAATTTCTTCGAAAAATGATAATGGTTGTAATTCTTTAATTTGGAAATGGTTTGGTGCACAATTAGCGACAAATATGAAATAACTCAACAAACTATGCTTTCATGCATTTTTGCCACCATAAGTATGATGTTACAAATTACAAAATTGCCCTTGAAGTTTTAGTTTACAAATAAAATTTCTTTTGATGCATCCAACTTTTCACTATACGTTCCAAACTATATTAACTTATAAAGTGTCTTAAACAAAATGTGATATTTTTCAGTAATAGATCAATTCAGTATAAATCAATTCCCAATGGACCATTAATAAGATACCTCATAATGGTTAAGAGGTAAAATTACCTCTGAATCTATTTAAATACATCCATCAAGAGGTTCATTCAAATATAAAAACAAACAAATTATTAATATTCTAGGCTTGACCTAATTCAGCGCTTTGAGTGTCAAGTTCGTAACAAGGAACAAGACGTTGACATGTTTTTACTAGTGTTACTTACAAGATAGGTTGTTGCTAAGGGCTTCACAATTTTTAATTTGAAACACCACGACATTTCTTTCACAATAAAGTGATGTTCCTTACTACGCTTCAACACAAGTACACACACTTTCCACCCCAACTCTAATCTAACCTATATTGTTACTAATGAAATAATGAGTAACAACTTAAGCCCAACAATGCCACTCCACCAATATCGCCACATCTTTGCCTCCATCCTCCCCCTCTCTCTCTCTCTCACACACACACACACACACATATACACCCCCTCATACCCGTCTCTTTGCAAATATATATATATATATATATATATATATATATATATATATATATATATATATATATATATATATATATATATATATATACCAGTGGGGGGGAGTAAAAAGGATTAGATGGGAGGGGTGTTGAGGAGGGGGTTGGGCTGAGTGAATTTTCATATATCAGGATTTAGGCTTAAAAACATGGCAATTATAACTCGTATATGCAATTTTTCATCTTGAATATGATTTTTCTAAAACTACTTGGTTACTAATATCATTTTTTTTATCCTGTTTTTTGCAGGATAAAATTGTATCGTTTACTTTTTTGCACGTGGCAAGTCCACTAGGTATGGTAATTACAAATACAATACAGACGACTTACTTCCTCAACTTGACTCCCTACAAGCCTTGATGCATCTTTTTGTACCAACCTCTACCTAGTCGGCAATCACTAACTCCACCGCAGTCTCGAAATCCACCGATGAGGCTTTAGTCTCCTTCAACCCTCACACGAACTCTATCTTCGTATAGGAACACCACAATAAACAAGATTCTTCTGCTTTGTGGGTAGAGAATGAAAACCCAAACTTCTCCTTTGTTGGGGTCGAGATGAACTCGGTGCCAAACAAACTCACCAAGAAAAAAAAAAAATATATATATATATATATATATATATATATATATGAGCGAACTTGGATTTAAAATAACATATGGGTGTATATGTTTTGGTAGAATTTAATCCATGAAATCAAGAACACAAAACTTGAACTTTTGAGGAAAAACTTTTTGCCCTCAAAGTCTAAAGGAAAGTATGTCAAAAGTTACTTAGAAAAGTGTATTTTTCACATATAAAAATGGCCGATTAAAGTTAGTGGGAAAGTGGGGTACATGGGTGGTTGAAATTAAAACTGCAAAAAAAAAAAAAGCAAAATTCGCCCAGGTCGTTCGAGAAAAAATCCAAGGTCGTTTGAATGACTTTTTTGAACGATAATTCAGAGTAAAACCAAGGCAAAAGTTCGTATGAAAAACTCGTTAGAACGAACTTCTAACAAAAAAACAGAATATTTTTGGCAAAAATTCGTTTGATCGTCATTTGATAAACCTCGTTCGAATGAAATCTCGTTTGAACAAAAATTGTCGTTCGAACGACATTTCAGGAAAAATGAATTTTTCTTTAAAAAATTCCAAAATCATTTTTTTAAATAAGAACTTATTACTTTAAAATACAATTAAAATAACACCCAAAAATATTTTTCAAACTCCTGTATATATAATAGTGCATTCATACATTTGGAGACTTGGAACCTCAAATGTTGTGATGCAAAACGTGGCACTTGAAACCGGCAATGATGAAACTATAAATTCTGGCCACTGTGTCTTCAACACTTCAAACACGTCATAGGCTTGATAGGTACAAACATCTATTCTATGACTCAAATAGTTTTTTTCGAAATTAAGCCAATACTATAAATTGACTCAATTAGAAATTTTCCCATACAAATCTCCCCCTTTGGCTATTCCGGGACAAACCAAACCAAAAATCCTAAGGGTTGTCAAGCACGTCTAGACACAACATCCCACCCAAAAAAAAAAATACAGACGCTTGACTCGAATCTTAGAAGCTTTGACTCTTAAGTAATGCCACTAAAATGAATTTCCTGCACACTTAAACAAATCATTAAACGCATAGGGAATATGATCAAATAAAGTGCATAAAATTAAGTTCTCCCCTCTTAATTAATTCTCCCCCTTTATCTAACAATGATCTACCTAGAAAGACCGCGACTCCCCCTAAGGTAAATCTCCCCAAACTAAAAGTTTAAATACCACTTCTCCCCATTTTTGTTCAGGAATAGACAAAGGATAAAGAATTATAAACTGACTTATTTCTCCCTCGATTTAAAGCAAATACCATTTCTCTCCCTAAAGTATAAACAAGGGATATGAATTAAGAAGAAGCAAGTTAAACATGCAATGGTGCATAAACATGAACAATAAAGCATAGGCAATGATAAAATACAACTAATCCACACAATAACAAAGGTTACCTATTATGATGCGATGACAAAAAAAAATGATACCAACTAAAATGTATTAAACATAAGCATGGGATATAAACCAAAATTAGCAACAAGATATGTACCAATAATGAATTCAAAGCATATATGGACTGACAACCAAGGCAAAGACTTAAAAACTAAAAGAAATACCATATATATATATATACACAATGGATATCATTAACGCACACGCACATATACATAGGTATAAACACCACACATGATACAAAATATATTAAGCTTTTCACACTCGTGTGGCAAAAATGTGTCCAAATACATGTGGTAAATGAAAGTGAAGGGTGTGAACCAAAGACTAAAGGGATATAGACCCAATCACTTAAACATGTTCACGGAGTTCTCATTTGATTGCAAAATTTTATCACATTTAGATATAGACTCATGTGATAATATAAATTAAACTCAATGAACAAACATACACAATGCACACAAGCTTAGAATTTTGATGATTCTACAAACCAATAAAGTCATGACAATAAAAGCATAACTAGGATACAAAGTCATTGTGCAAACCCATTGATACATCCAACCAAACTTCCTTATTAATATTCCTTTTCTTTTTCTTTTGAACATATCAACTTAACAAAACAGGCCTTAGCTAATTTTTTATTTTATAATGCCAATTTTTAAGGCCAAAACATTCAGTGGTGGCTTTTCACTCAAAGTAATTTTGTCTTTCGCAGCCCGATTCCATTGATAAATAACTAGACCGGATAAATATATTTTTCTACTTTTTACATTCAGAAAACGGTTCTTACATGCACAAATCCTCCATAGTCATAGCAACATGTAGATGACTAAATTGATAGGAGAAAATCTCACTTAGCTCAAATATACATGTGAAGTTTAAATTTCAAATGAGTTCATGCATGTGTGAAACGAGGCATATAAAAATAGAATCCATTAAGCAACACAAAATTCAACTACTCCATGTAAGCATGACAAAGATCATTTTAAGGATTAAAAATCTTAACCAAAAGTTCTAGCCACATGGAAGAGAAAAGGGAAAGGATTCAAACACAATTATATGCCACATAAAGTGTGTTAAACTAAAATACACACAAACAAATCTTTTTGAGTTTTTAAAAAAAATCACCAAAAAAAAATTCAACTCAAAAGGGAAAAAAAACAAAGAAAATATTTTTGTAATTTTCATTTAATACCACCAAAATAAAAAGAATAAAATACAAAAGATAAACAAGTCATACATCTAGCATTACATATATGATGAACCATGGACTAGAATATGACAAATAAAGATACAACTAGCATGAATATATAACATGTAGTACAAAAGCTAGTATATGAAAACAAAGCTAACACATTTAACTTTTAGCTTTAGTATGGGAGGTATCACGTGATAGCAAATGAGAATCATAAATCCTATCTTGTAAAGTTATCAAGTTGGATCTCCTAGCCCAAACAAATGAAGAGTGACAATCTCGGGATTGGGTGACCTTACTCGTGAATTTTCTAGGACCTCTTTTAAGATCAAAACAGAATTTCTTAAGATGACTTTTTCGACCACAATGTGAACAAGTGAAAACTCGATGAAAAGTAGTACATAAGGATTGACCTTTCAAAGTGTTCCTAGAAGATTCTCTCAAACTAGTGGTTTTGGCTTTATTAGCGGAAGTATTTTGTGTATCTAAGTCAATACCACATGTGTCATTTTTTATTTGGACGGCTCCGATAATTTTATCTAATTTTTCGGACCTACACTCTAAATTAAATTTGAATCGACTTGAGTCTCTTAATTTTTCTTCCAACTTTAAAATATGTGACTCAAGCAAACACCTACTTTCTTCAAACTCGAGAAGTTATTTATTCATAGCCTCCATTAAACCTCTAAGGCTATCTCTCTCACCTTCTACATACTTAAGCTTCTCACAAAGAGCTCTCTCACGTATCCTAAGGTCTTCAACTAAAGCACTCTCATTATTAACCATGGCACATTCTCTCAAACTTACTTCTAACTAAAAGTTATCCCTTTTTAATTTAATCGATTTGGTATATAACTCTTGAACAGCTACTTGGTTGTTTGCCTTCCCTCCTTAGTTTAGTGGGACACTCACACGCCCTATTAAGATCTTCATTTTGAATTTTATGGAATTTCTCGACTTTGTAATGCTTAGACTTGTTAAATTCCTTAAAATTATTTTTGAGCTTATCTTTGTTAAACTTAAGAAATTTTTGAAACTTCTTAGCAAAGATAGCCATATTCTCCGAGTCGATATCACTCTCATCATACGAAACTTATTTTTCCTCGTTCCGGGCTTTCAAGCTAATGCCCTTATCTTTTTTCTTCTCATCTTTAGAGAGAAACATATCGAGTTAATAGGTTTATAAATCACCTAGAAGCTCTTCTAGTTTCGTAGAGTGCAAGATGGGTAAAGAATTCAACACGGTCACTTTAGGAATCAATATATCGGGTAAGGACCTCAAGATTTTTTTTAATACAGGGTCATCGGCTATCTTTTCTCCCAAATTAAAAGATGCATTAATAATTTCGAAAAGTCTAGCATAAAACTCGTCAAAGGTTTCACTTTCTAACATCCTAATGGTTTCAAATTGAGTGGTGAGGTTTTGGAGTTTCGAAGCCTTCACGACACTAGTACCTTCATGGGTGTTGATGTAAAAAACTAGATTATCTCTAATTAATCAATCACAGATAAATAAATTAATAAGACAAAATATTTTTAAAGTGGTTCAGCCTTATGAGAATGGCCTACATCCACTGTTCTTGTATTGCTGACTGTTTATTTGGAGTCTCGATAACAGGTTTATCCAGAGATCCAAAAGTCCACCTATTATGAAGGAGTTGCAATGTGTTGTACATATGAAAGGATAATGTGTTGTTATCTAGTAGACATATACATCTGTAAGATAATTAATGTGCATTTAATGCGTAGCTATCTTTTGATTCTCTTGATTTAGATGCTCTGCACATTAAGTTGCTCGGACCTCTTAAGTTGCTCGGTACGCTTAAATTGCTCGGGGAGCCTGAGTTGCTTGGTACGCTTAAGTTGCTCGTCTAAAGTATTTTTATTTGACATGTAGGTCTCCACGTGTCTTCAAGTGATTGGTCCACATCAGCAGACTAAATTTGGTATCAATAGAAGCCCCCAATGTTTCACAGTTGAGGTTGAAGGAGAGTGCGGAACATTTTGCTTGAAAACTGCTTGGATTACTGATCTTTTTAGGAAAATTTTATAATTCCTTTTTTAGCGCATAATATCAAGATAAATATTTTGAATTTTCACGATTACTTCGATATTTGTTCCCTTTTCCTCTTTTAGCCATCGAAAACGCAAACGTCTTTCCTTGTAATCATTATTTTTCTCTATTCCCGAGATAAAGTATTTTAGTGCGACAGAAATCCTATCGTTTTTCACTTTTCAAATCTATATCTCTGAACTCTTCATCTTCTCTCTATCTTGTGCCTTCTTTCTTTCCATCGTTCATTTGACTACTGTCTCTATTTTCTCTGTAAGATTTTCTTCCTTCTTCTTTATTTTCTTTATTCACCATGGTTTATCTTGTTGAATCGTTAGACAAATTTCGATATGAGTTTTCAATCCCTTCGTGGGTTATCTTGGAAGAAATTTTTGGTCCTTCTGATTGTTTTTCTTCCGCTAAGGGACATTGGTTCCCAAGTCTTTTTGCAGCCGAATGCGGCTTTTCTTTCCCGCAAAATCCCCTGTGTTTGGATTTTTGCCAATATTTCGATATTGTACCTGCAAAAGTAGCTCCAAATACATGGAGGGTAGTTAATGACGTACATAGGTTGAATCAACTTCATGGAACTCATTTAGGGATTCCATAGATTATGTATTGCTACAGATGCGTTACCAGTGACAGTACTTTCTATTTAAAAACTAAGTTTTTGAATAGAGCGTTAGTTGTCAATCTTCCCGATGCCAATGGGGATTATTTTGATCATGGGGTTGTGATGAAAAATTGGCAACACCCTCCATTAAGTGGAGATGATGTGTACCAAGGTCCCAGGTGTCCGCTTTATGGAAATGGGATAGGTTGTCTTTATTTTTGAATTCTTGTTTTCTTTGTATTCGATGAAATGCACCACGGACATTTGATTTTGTTTGTTACAGTTGACAATAAAAGGAAACCTCCAAAAGAAACCGAGGTTAATATAAAGCATTTAAAACTTATCTGGGCTTGCATCAATTTGTTGCTGGAGAGCATATCAGATCTTCTTCTTATTTTCTGCAATACAGAAGCTATACTTCATCTTTCATTGCTCGTCCTCTTCCTGTGGTGGTCAATCTTGATCAGGTACCAGCCTCTGAAACCAGTGTGGAAGGTTCTTCTTCTGACTTGAGCATTCCCATCACTGATTTGATGAAGAAGAGAAGAGCTCCTGCCTTCTTTGACAAGTCTGCCTCTGCCATTGTGGAGGCAAAGAAGAGTAAACACGATGTCCAGGAAGAAGGGACAAAGACTATTGATGTACCCCCTCCCACTGCTGCCAAGGAAGCTGGCGAGAAGCCCCCTGTGCCTCCGAGTAAGACTGTTGTCATCTCCCTAATAGAGACAATATCTTTAATTAAAAATTATCCTGCTCCTCTGAGGAGATTAAAAAGAAGTTCTTCTGAAAGACCTGCTGAACCTATATCTCAACCTTCAAATGTTGAAGGTAATATTCCAGCGCTTGTTGCTCCGAGCTCTGCTGTGAGCTTGGTAAGATCCTGGACTGTTCTAAAATCCCAAGGTGTTGAAGACACCTTTTCTCGCGAGAAACTTACTACACTGGTTGCTCAACACATTACTTCAGTAAGTATCTTTATCTTGATCCCTTTATTTTTTAATACTATGTTCATATATTGACTTAAAGTTCTTTCTTTTTTCAGCTTGTGACGTGTTTCAACAGCATTTTAAAGAAGGGTGAAGCTATCAGGGCTTCAAGCTCCTCGGGTGGAGTAGAGAAAGATTTTGCTGGACTAACCCAGTCTTTGAAGGAATCTCATCAGAAGTACGAGGAGGAAAAAGATACTCGGGAGAAGTAATTCAAGTCTGTGGAAGCAAATTGAGACCAGGCTGTGACTGCCTCCAAAGAGCTGGAGAAGAAATTGAAGGAGGTCGAACGACATAACTGCGAGCTTAAAGTCAAGCTCAAAGCTGCTGAGGAAAATGTTGCTAAACTTAAAGATGTTGAGCGACATAAGACAGAGGTGGAAGAAAAACTGAAGTCTACCGAAGAGCTCCTTAGGGAAAGGACCTTCTCGGAGAAGGTAAAAAGGAAAGCTGCAGTTAAAAAATAATTCAGTGCTGGCTGGGACAAAAGGTGGAACAAGGGCCTGGCTGTCATGTCTTCTTAAATGGAGTACGCCAGTGTCAAATATTTTAGGGATGGATGGGTAGCAGCCTTGAAGGAGTTGAAGGTTGCTGAGAATTCTGAGTTGTTCCAGCAGCATACTCATGGCCCTCCTCCCTCTCCTGTAGAAGAAGAAGATGAAGCAGCTTGAGATGAGTCTTCCTTGATGATAGGAGAGAAGGTCCCTGTTATTGTTGTTGCCCAACCCTCAAAGCAACTCCAAACAGCCAGCACATCTGCCGAGCAGCTGCCATTTTCCTCCGAGCAACCAACCCCTTCATCCAAACCAACTGAAGAAGTTGTAGGAAACAAGGAGAATGTGTAAAGTTGTTCGGGTCTTTTGTTTTGTTGTTTTCTTGAATGTAACCTTGAACTATGTTTTCCTTTGTCATGATGAATAAAATTTGAACTTCAGTTATTCGTCTAAAAATTTCTCTCTTACTTGTTCTGTTCGCACCCTTGTTGATTTTGTGTTTCATTTTGTCTTTGCTAGTTTGTGGCCAGGATGGAACTTTTATCAGCTCATGATTTAGAGTTGATGAAGAAATGCAATGACTATTTCAAAGCTAGTCATGCTGATTTTACTGAAGCTCAAATCATTGATATCCTGGGTTCAGATGCTTCTGAGCGAGCCATTGATGCTTATCATTACCTGAAGTGCCTGCTCGATCGTGTTGTAGCCAACAATGTGGCCTACTATGAGATGATTGAAGATATCCAAGGAACGATCGAGGAACTCCAATAGCAGTACAAAGAATCCACCATACTTCTGCATCAAGGCTATGAGAAAAAGTACCAACAATTGAGTGCTGACAAGGGGTATGATAAGTTCATTTCTACTTATGAGAAAAAGAAGAGTGTTTTGAAGCTTGAAATTGAAGAGCATAGACATATCCACAAGTTGTTGGAGCAGGAGAACATTTTGTTGCAGGAGGAAATAAAATAACTCAAGTCTGTTGCCTCTTCCTCGGGAGCCTTAGTCCCCGTTAATGATGAAGGTTTTTCCTTCTTGGAGGTAGAAAATGCTAACTTACGAGATGAGTTAGAAACTTTAAAACGAGCTAGAACCTCCATATCTACTCGAGGTAGAGCAATATCTTCTTCTCGTGGACGAGCAAGAGCTGGTCGGGTCACCATTGAAGAAGCGAGAACTCAGTCGGCTTTAGAGAATCAAGCCGTTCAATTAATGGCGAAGAACCAAGATTTGGAAGAAATGTCTAAGAAGATTCTAAACTTCACTAAGAAACTTTCTAATCAAAGTTCTGCGCTGGAAGGTAAAGAAATTCCGGTGAAGAAACTCCACGAGCAACTTGAGAGGCTAACTTATCAATTTCACAAACAACCTAGGGAATTCTGGATGGCTGGGTATAATAAAGCTCTGTACCATATTGATGCTCGGTTGCAGCAATCGAATAATGAGGGGTACAAGCAGGGATGGTTGAACGCTATGTGTGTGCTAAAATTGGAGCAAGGACACTAATTATGGGATTATTATGAGCTTGGAGTGCTCGATTTGCACGTGCCTCCTTTTAAGCTTGATAGTAGTTGGATTCCTGCTCGTGCAATTCCTCGATGCCTGATTTTCAAGTATCTCGGTGATTACAGTCTTCATGCAAACTTTGAGATAGCTCGTCTAGAACATTTGCTTGATCGACCATCCATAATGAATGTTAGAATGCTGCGAGATCTAAACTTTATAAATTCCCCTTATGCATTAGATGATCCTCCAGTTGGGGTAGATCCTGTTTCAAAAGCAGAGGGAAAGAAACCAATAGAATAGGATATTTGATGTAATGGATTAGACTTCATATCTTGTGTAATCTACTTGATTTTAATGAAGAAATTTGTAGTCTTTTGCCATTTCATTTTCTTCGAAATACTTTGTGTCCTTGTTTGTTGGTTGGTAAATATATATGTATATACTATACTTATCCCATTTGTTATTTGATTATAGTGACTTGTCACTCTTTGGGCCTAAGCAATGGAATGATTTTCATCCCATGTTCCTGCTTAGTTGTAGTAATCTCGTATGGATTACCCGGTTCCCTAGATAGTGGATGCCCCGGGAGGTCGTCCAGCTTCTTGCCTAATTTGGTACCAACCAACCGGAGTTGGTGGTTATTGATTTACCGAGCAACCGAAGCTGGTGGTAATGAGATGCCGACCAACCGGAGTTGGTCGTATTGAGTTACCGACCAACCGGAGTTGGGGGTAATGAGTTCCCGACCAACCAAAGTTGGTGGTAATTTAATTATCGACCAACCGAAGTTGGTGATAATGAGATGCCGACCAACCGGAGTTGGTGGTATTGAGTTACCGACCAACCAGAGTTGGGGGTAATGAGTTCCCGACCAACCGGAGTTGGTGGTAATTGAATTGTTGACCAACTGGAGTTGGTGGTAATGAGATGCCGACCAATCGGAGTTGGTTGTATTGAGTTACCGACCAATCGGAGTTGGGAGTAATGAGTTCCCGACCAATCGGAGTTTATGGTAATTGAATTGCCGACCAACCGGAGTTGGTTGTAATGAGACGCCGACCAACCGGAGTTGGTGGTGTTTTCTTTGTAGTGTGTAGCACTAATATTCTAAAAAATTTCAACAAAGAAGGAAATATGGGCGAAACATCACTTTATTCATATTGAAGAAACTGTATTACATAGGAATTTCAATTACAGATAGTACTTGTGCAGGTGTTCCGCATTCCATGCATTCTTGAATTCTTCTCCCTCCAAAGTTTCAATTCTATATGTCCCTCGACGAACAACTTCAGTTACTTTGTAAGGTCCATGCCAGTTGGCTTCCAGCTTGTTATGCTTTGGGATCATTTTCTTTAGTACATAATCCCCTTCTTTCAAATCACACTTCTTCACTCTTTTATTATAGAACAAAGTTATTCGTTATTGGTATGCTGCATTCCTGATTGTTGCTTCTTCTCTAACTTCTTCGATCATATCCAGGTCTAATCGTCTCATCAAGTCACTGATTGGAGAACTGAAATTCAGCACCCTATGTGTGGGTAGACCCAATTCAGCAGGTATGATAGCCTCACTTCCAAATTTCAACATGTATAGAGACTCTTCAGTTGCTGTTTGTGGAGTAGTGCGATAAGCCCACAACACAGAGTGTAGCTCGTTAATCCAGTTTCCCTTTGCATCATCCAGCCCTTTTTCAGACCATTCAGTAGAGTCATGTTCGTCACTTCAGTTTGCCCATTGCTCTAGGGATGGCCTGGCGCGGAATGGATTTTTAAATCATTAGATTGATGACAATATGCAGCGAATTCCTCGTTGTCAAAATGGGTTCCATGGTCAGTGATGAATGCATGGGGAAGACCATATCTGTAAATAATATTCTTCTAAATAAACTTATAGACCTTGTCATATGTCATATCAATGAGAGGCTCAGCTTCCACCCATTTAGTAAAATAATCCACAGCCACCACGAGGTATTTGAATCTTCCTTTGGTCGTTGGAAGTGGGCCGACTAAGTCTATCCCCTACATGGTGAATGGCCAAGGGGACGTTATGGGTGTTAGCAATGCTTGGGGAGTTCTTCGGATGGAAGAGAAACGTTGGCATTTATCGCACTTCTTAGCATAATCTGCGCAATCAGCTCTCATCGTTGGCCAGTAATACCCCTGCGTTGTTATTCTTTGCAAAAGCGTCTGACCTGCTACATGGGCTCCACAAGACCCTTCGTGAACCTCTTCGATCAAGTCTTTAACCTCGGAGGGATGAACATATCTTTGTAATCCTGCTATAACTCCTCTTTTGTACAAAATAGCACTGGTCAATACATAACGACCAACTTTAAATTTTAGTTTCTTAGCTGCGAGTTTATCAGGTGGCAGAATTCCTTCTTTGATATAAGCCCTGATGGGATCCATCTAGGAAGGTCCCAAGTCAAGGGCAATGACATTCATTATTAAATCTTCGTCTACGCTCCGACCAGCCAAGACTTCTATTGGAATTATTCTTTGCAGCTCAGTGCGTGTGGCTGATGCTAACCGAGCTAGGGCATCTGCTCTTGCATTTTCCAATCTCGGTATTCTAATCAGCTGAACTGCAGTAAAACTCGATACAACTGATTGAGGGCGAAAAGTAGCGCGTGTAAAGACGGTAGTCGTTGTTTTCGTTTCGCCAACTCAATACAAAAACCTAAGTTACTACTACACTTACGAGGCAAGCACATTGGTTAGTCGGGTATCGAAAATCCACGGATATGAGTTGCTAGAATTTAAATGATTTAAAACTTCGAAATAAAAGTGTAAAAGATGATTACAAACTAAAAGAAAATATGCATAAAGGGAAATGTTAATCTAGGCGAGTGTATTGAAACTAGATTATAAAAGCGAGTAAAACTATAGGTTGCGTCGAATATCCCTCACCCGAGTTAATTAGTATAAAATGGTTACATGGGTCGACGAGTTATTACAAATCCGTCTCGTTTCGACAGTTAATTAAATCAAGAGTTGTTACGCCCTAAATCATCATAAAAACCTAATAAGATTTTGGCGTCAACAAATATCCCGGAAATTATGCGCGAAAGGTCGTAAGAACGGGACATACATGATATGCCCTGTCAAATCTCCTAGGCGTAATAACTAGGACAACGCACCCAAAATAGACCCGTAAACTCCATCACCAAAGCAAAGTCACGCGTCAACCCGAGTGAGTTCAATTCAAACACAACCTCATTTAAGTTACCTAGAAAGCATCGTAAAAACGCGATAAATAAACGCGGTAAATCTATACTAGAAAGCGTGTAAATCAAGCAAGAAAACCTAAATTATAAAGCTTTAAATTAACTAGAAAGCAAGAAATAAAGAAATACAAACTATATTAATGGAGAGGATGATGAATAGTCAACATTCAAGCCCAAAAGTGTGTCAATCCATGAAGAAATGAAGAAGAACTAAGCAAATCACCCAAACCCTAACTATTCTATCTTCTAAAACTCTCTAAAAACGTTCACCTCTGTTATTACATCAACATTGGCTTATATACCAAGTGGGAATTAAATTAGAAAAGAAAAGAGAAAATAAATGCAAAATATTTACTGAAAAACAGGGGGTCGATCGATCTACCAATTGGTTGATCGATCGATCATATAAAACGGGGAAAAAATGGGAAGGGTCGATCGATCTACCATTTGGTCGATCGATCGATCAAGCAGGGGCAAACTGCATTTTTCCCTGTTTTGGCTTGCATTTCTTCTCCACTAAAATCGCCGTAACTTCTCCGTTCTGAATCGGAATCGCGCACCGTTTATGGACACGCGAAGCTTGCGAGGAGGGATACAACTTCCATGAAGATGTTGGGCCAGGTGCCCAATCTGTAAAATGACTAAAATGCCCTTGAACGTGCGATTGCCTATAAGGGCTTCACCGAAATGCGTCTGAACTCCATACTTAGTACCTAAATACCTACAAAAGCCCAATTATACCTCATATAGCATGTTATCAATATAAATCGAGGTTGTCTGGTTAACGGGCTTAAATATAGAGATTAAGGCATGCGAGGGGGCTAAAATGCGTAGGTTCGGAGGATGAAATACGCAATATTTGCGTATCATCACACCCACTAACTTACACATTGCTAGTCCCTAGAAATGAAATAGGATGCAACAAGAACTATAAGAAAACCAAAAACAGGAGATAGTACAAAAGTATGGTATAAAAGCAAAAGGCTACTTTCGCGGGCGATTCGATTGCATTTAGCGTATGCAATAAGCCGTTAAACCCCTAGGTCACCCTTGTGGACGAGTGTCGTCTCGTGAGGGTTTTCGGAGATGGTACCCATAAACATCACATGGTTTCCTCAAAATATGCCCAACCCAACATGCGACAAGCCCAACAATGGCGAAAAGTATTTCATACGCATTATTAGCAAAGTGAATGAATTCAAACAGAAGTCCAAATCATTAACATTATAGAATGCACCTGATAGAATTGAAACCTTAAAATGTGGGAGGGGAGTGAGCACATGCAAAGTGTGATTTGGCAAAAACTTAAATATATCGAATACTAAATTAAAGCAAGCATATATTCAATCCTCACGGGTATTACACTCATCAAGTGAATTCACTCGAAACAGGGAGGTAACACACGGGACACGCGGGCGAAAGAGTAAATAGAAATGGAAACTAGGCCGCACACATGTCACGAAAGAAGAACGCTATATATAAACTGAAAAAATGTAATCTCAATGAAAGGATACCGCACACTAAAAGAGGCGAAATGAATTTTCACAGATTATCACAACTATTATGACTTTTAAATTACATCAACCAAAGATCATATAGGACTTTACTAGGGTTGTAATGTAGGTATAGCTAGGGTATGAAATGAAAGGAATGTATGTACGGATTCAAAGTGTTCGGGATGAAAACTCGGGATAATGGGAGAATGCGTGCAATATCAAAATTGGAAAACAACTTCCAAAACGGCATTAGTTATATCATTGGGGAGTAATCAAAGCTTATTGAACTATATACAACATTTACAATTTTCTCTTTCTTTTCTTTTCTTCTTCTTCTTATGTTTTCTTTTGCTTTTTGCTTTCTCTTTTTCTTCACTTTTTTCACTACTTTCTTTTCTTTACTTATCAAACTCTCATATGCCTAAATTCCAACTGACATCATAACAACATCATTCAATCCCAAGTAACATTCCAAACAAAGGTATGGAAAGTGTATGTATGGGCTAAAACCCAAATGTAGAGTTGGTTATGGGATTTGAGTTATGAAACGAAAGGCTATATTTAGGCTCAAAGGGGTTAACGAGGGTAAACATATAAGGGTGCGGTCAAGGTCAATATGGGTGATATAACAAAGAGGGCCTATGATCATTTCACAAAGTTTACGCAATTATCGAATCAAAACGATATATGAAAATCATGATCAAGTAACACATTTCAAGTATGAACTCAATTAATGAACGGAAATATGAAAGAATAGTGAGATTACCAACGAATTCAACGTTTTCAATGAGAAAAGAATACTGTATAACACTCACAAACGATGAAAGGTACAAAGCTTACTCGGTGTAAGTATATACAATGCAACAAAAGATTACCGAGTTATAAAAATCTTAAACCAAATCAATAGAACCATAAAAGTGCATGTGCTCATGGGATTAAAGTTTAATTCATGAAGTTATTCATAATATCAATAAGTGAGACTGAAGTCTAATAACTTCTAAAATCGAGAACATGCATCATTGGGTTGTCAATTGGATCGGGAAATTATTGAAATTTATCATCGGAAACAAAAGCAAAATGCCCGAGAAAGGAGAAGAAATAAAGAAAATAATTTTTGAATTTTTGATTTTTTCTAAGAAAAGCATACTAAGTAACTAACATATGAGCAAAAACATGGACTAAAATAAGAAATGGATAGAATACCCCACACCCCCTAACTTAAAACTTGACATTATCCTCAATGTAAATTAAGAACCATGTCAAAGAGAGGAAAGGAGCGATATTACCCAAAAATTGAGCGATCCCCATAAGAACAAGTTCAAAGAATCTACAAAACAAGTTAGTACCGAGCATGACAAAATTAAATACCAAAAAGTTAACTAATTACACTAAACTAAATTAAAAAGAAAGAATAAAAAGCTAACTATATACAACCTACTATTTAGACTTCACACTAACTATGCACTAGATGTCTAAATAGCTGAGGGTCCACCATAAGAACAATTTGACTTTGGAGGATAACCAGTGTACCCTCACATATAAGCATGCCTTCCAAAAAATATGAATTCCGTTTTAACAATGGAAGGCATGTGTAAGGCGGAAGAAATGAACCATCGCCAATTAAAAGTTTTGGTGGGACGATGGGGGGTTTGGATTACACGGGTGACAAAAACATGTGGGGACCGAGAAAAGCCGAATATCCTCTCGATGATTTTGAAGTTGGAATAGGAGGCAGCGCACATGAAGGCACGAATGCGATCGTGGAAGGCGACTCAAGCAAGTACTCCTCATCGGCGATATGGTTTAAAACATTACAGTTTAAAACCGAATCATCGGGTATTTGTTTCGGTGGGATAATAGAGAATGAAAATGGGGATGAATGAAATTCAAACTAATGAGATGAATCATCATCGCATGAAGTTTGAGTTTCGAAAGAAATAATATCATTTTCAATGAAATGTTCTCCTTTGGGGGCCAAAAAAGAAATCATTTCATTGCAAATAGATATTACGTCATTTTCATCCTCGCTTTCAATATCTATTATGCGATGGGCAAAGTCTAGAATGGTTTGTTCCAAAGTAGGCACAAGTACCTCATTTGGTTCAAAACATTCCTTGACTTCGAAAGTCTCGAAAGCAAAATCGTCGTCGGACTCAAATAATAAATCCAACTCATGTTCCCACAAACGATTTTCTTCCCGATAACGACTTTCAAGTTTCTCATTCTCATACATACGCAAACCCTCACCGAATGTCATGGGTCGAGGTGCGGATGCATGCAAATAGGAACTTTGAAAGTTACTATCGAACTTAAAAGAAAACTCATTATTATAGGAATTTTGAAAACTATTCGAATTCGTTTCAAAACTCCTATTATAAGGAGGTAAAGGCCCAAAATCATTGTCATCATCATCAAAATTCCAATAACCTAAGTTTTGACTTTCGTTACACTCGCCCAAAGTCATATTTGAATTTTTTTTACTTTGGGATGCTAAGTAGTCACCAAAAGTCATAGGCCTAGAATTTTGAGAATTATAACAAGGATTATCGAAAGAATTGGAATAAGACATGCTTACCCCAAAAATGGCTCGAATGACTGATTCCACAAAGTAAGTGCGCGCGAAAAGAATTCGAGCGTTTCTAAGTGCTCAAATGTGGAAGTCCTGTAAAATATTAGCAAATAATTCAAATAGAAAGAAAATACTATGAAATACTAAATCAAATAAAGTCTAAAACAAACTAGTCCCCGGCAACGGCGCCATTTTGATTGAGGGTGAAAAGTAGCGCGTGTAAAGACGCTAGTCGTTGTTTTTGTTTCGCCAACTCAATACAAAAAACTAAGTTACAACTACACTTGCGAGGCAAGCACAGCGGTAAGTCGAATATCGAAAATCCACAGAGATGAGTTGCTAGAATTTAAGTGATTTAAAACTCCGAAATAAAAGTGTAAAAGATGATTACAAACCAAAAGAAAATATGCATAAAGGGAAATGTTAATCTGGGCGAGTGTATTGAAACTAGATTATAAAAGCGAGTAAAACTATAGGTTGCATCGAATATCCCTCACCCGAGTTAATTAGTATAAAATGGTTACATGGGTCGACGAGTTATTACAAATGCGTCTCGTTTTGACAGTTAATTAAATCAAGGGTTGTTACGCCCTAAATCATCATAAAAGCCTAATAATATTTTGGAGTCAACAAATATCCCAAAAATTACGCGCGAAAGGTCATAAGCACGGGACATACATGAT
Source organism: Sambucus nigra (assembly GCA_949130495.1). NCBI lineage: Eukaryota > Viridiplantae > Streptophyta > Magnoliopsida > Dipsacales > Adoxaceae > Sambucus > Sambucus nigra. Next base: position 601,807,667 of record OX422212.1, on the reverse strand, counting down.
ATGCCCCGTCAAATCTCCTAGGTGTAATAACTAGGACAATGCACCCGAAATAGACCCGTAAACTCCATCACCAAAGCAAAGCCACGCGTCAACCCCGAGTGAGTTCAATTCAAACACAACCTCATTTAAGTTACCTAGAAAGCATCGTAAAAACGCGGTAAATGGAAAGCGATAAATAAACGCGGTAAATCTATACTAGAAAGCGTGTAAATCAAGCAAGAAAACCTAAATTAGAAAGCTTGTAAATTAACTAGAAAGCAAGAAATTAAGAAATACAAACTATATTAATGGAGAGGATGATGAATAGTCAACATTAAAGCCCAAAAGTGTGTCAATCTAAGAAGAAATGAAGAAGAACTAAGCAAATCACCCAAACCCTAACTATTCTATCTTCTAAAACTCTCTAAAAATGTTCACCTCTGTTTATTACATCAACATTGGCTTATATACCAAGTGGGAATTAAAAGAGAAAAGAAATGCAAAGTATTTGCTGAAAAACAGGGGGTCGATCGATCTACCATTTGGTCGATCGATCGATCAAGCAAGGGCAGACTGCATTTTCCCCTATTTTGGCTTGCATTTCTTCTCCGCTAAACTCGCCGTAGCTTCTTCGTTCTGAATCGTAATCGTGCACCATTTGCGGCCATGCCAAGCTTGCGAGGAGGTATACAACTTCCATGAAGATGTTGGGCCAGGTGCCCAATCTGTAAAATGACTAAAATGCCCTTGAACGCGCGATTGCGTACAAAACTTCACCAGAATGCGTCCGAACTCCATACTTAGTACCTAAATACCTACAAAAGCCCAATTATACCTCATATAGCATGTTATCAATATAAACCAAGGTTTTCTGGTAACGGGCTTAAATATAGAGATTAAGGCACCCGAGGGGGCTAAAATGCGTAGATTCGGAGGATAAAATACGCAATATTTGTGTATCATCAACAACCTCCATTGCTTTTGCGTGATACTTAACCATTAGTTCTCCTTTTTCTACATACAATCCAAGAATTTGATTTACAATTAACTCTGAATCGCTGAACACCACGACATGCTCTGCCTTTATGGTTTTGGCCAAACTTAGACCCACGATCATAGCCTCATATTCGGCTTCATTATTGGAGGCTTTAAACTGAAAATGTAGAGCATATTCTATATCAATCTCATCAGGACTGTTTAAAACAATTCCTGCTCCACTGCCTGTGGCACACGGAGAGCCATCCACATACAGCTTCCATATAGGTACTTCATTATCAAATTTTTGATCAGATAGAGTTCCTCGGTGGAATATTTGATACCTCCTTTTGTCCTCCCCTGACACTTCTCGCTGCTCGTTGATTATCTTTCCCTGATCATCCTTGGATGGAAGTTGGTCGGAGTTTAAATTTGATAATCCCGTAACATCCACGGGTTGGTCTGTATTTAACTCCTGCTCTTCGGAGGTATCAGAATGACTAAATTTTGCAATAAAATCATCTACTGCCTGCCCCTTAAGCGACGATCTAGGCTCATAAACTATACCATATTCACCAAGTTCTACTACCCAATACATCAATCTTCCTGATTTCTCCGGTTTATGCAGAGCTTGTCTTAATGGCATGTCAGTATATACCACTATAGTATGGGCTTAGAAATATGGTCTTTTCCTTCTGCTCGCTTCGATTAGTGCCAGTGCTAAATTTTCCAGTCTTGGATATCTGATCTCAGCTCCTCGGAAGGCCTTGCTGGTGTAGTAGACCGATTTTTGTACTCCATCTTCCACTCTTATCAATGTCGAGCTAACTGCGCTCTCTCAAAACTGCCAGATACAAGTATAATATTTCTCCCATCACTGGTCTAAATAACAATGGAGGAGTCCCCAGATATTTCTTCAACTCTTGGAAGGCCTTCTCGCATTCATCATTCCACTCAAAAGTTTTTTGGAGTGTTTTGAAGAATGGTAGGCATCTGTTTGTTGCTCGTGACACAAATCTGTTGAGTGCTGCGACTCGCCTGGTGAGACTTTGCACTTCCTTCTTCGTAGTTAGAGATCGCAGAATCCACCTTTTTGCATTTTTATAAGCGCTTCGATCTTCGTGCCCTTTTGTCCTTTTAGCCGCCGGTAGCGTAATAGTTTCTTTTTTGTAATCATTTCTTTCGCCGTTTCCCAAGGCAAAGTATTTAAGCTTCAGAGGCAATCCCATCGTCTTCTACCTTTTCAATTTCTGCTTTCGAGTTTTCTATAGCTTTTCTCTCTCTTGTGTGTCCATCCCTTTCTTCGTTTGTTTGTCAACAAATCTCCTTTTTCCCTGTAAGCTCTTCTTCTTTCTTCTTTTATTCATCATGGTTTACATTATTGAGTCTCTTGAGAAATTCCGTTCTGATTTCTCTATTCCATCTTGGGTAATTTTGGAGGTTCTTTCTGAGCCTTCAAGTTATTTTGATTTGGCTGAAGGACATTGGTTCCCTAGCCTTTTTATTGCTGAATGTGGATTTTCTTTTCCACCAAACCCTTTATGCTTAGAGTTCTGTCAGTATTTCGACGTTGTCCCTATAAAAATAGCCCCCAACACATGGAGAATAGTTAATGGGGTGTATAGGTTAAATCAAACTCATGGAACTCGTATAGTAATTCTTGAGATTATGTACTGTTATAGATGGGCTGTTTTAGACAATGTTTTTTATTTAAAAACTAGGTTTTTGAATAGGGCCTTAGTAGTCAACCTCCTGATGCAAACAGGGATTATTTTGAACACGGGGTAGTCATAAAAAATTGGCAACATGCCCCTTTGGTTGGAGATGCAGTATATGAGGGTCCCAAATGCCCTCCATATGGCAATGGGATAGGTTATTTTCATTTTATTTCATTTTTGAAATTATGATTTCATTGTGTTTGAAAAAAATGTATGACTGATATTTCACTATGTATTTATTTGCAGTCGACAGCAAGAGAAAAACTCCCAAAGAATCAGAAGTTAATATAAAGCATTTGAAACATATCTGGAATTTGTATCGAAGAGTTGCAGACGAGCACATCAAGTCTACTTCATATTTGTTGCAGTACAGGAGCTACACATCATCCTTTACTGCTCGTCTCGTGGTCAGCATCAGTGACCCATTGCCAGCTTCCGAGGAATCTTCACCAGAGTCTCACATTCCTCTAAGTCAGAAGATGGGCAAGAGAAAAGTTCCTGCTATCTTCGAGGAGACCTCCTCTGCTGGTGATGGAAAGAGAAACAAGGTTGATGTTCCAAAGGGGACAAAGAAAGTGGATGTTGTTCCTTCTGTTGCTGCTCAGAAGGCTGCCGAGAAGCCTCCAATGGCTCCGAACAAGAGAAGTACTTCTGTGGAAGTGGTCACCATTTCCCCCACCAAAGGTTCTTTGGCTGAAACTGCTGAAGTACCACTGAGGAGATTGAAGAAATCCTCCTCGGTCAGTTTTTCTGAAACCATTCCTCAGCTCCAAGCTAGTGGAGCTGGTGTTCCAACCATTATTCCCCCGAGCTCTGCAATGAGCTCGGTAAAGACTTGGACTATTCCTGAAGTCCAAGGAATCGAGGAAAACATGTCTAGGAATATGCTGACATCCCTAGCTACTCGTCACATTGCTTCAGTAAGTTTCTTCTTATCTTGAATTTTTTCTTTCTTTCAGTCAATATATGTATCTCGACACTGACTTTTCCTTACCTTCTTTTTCAGCTGGTGAGTTGCTTTAACACCATAGTGAAGAAAGATGAAGCTCTCAAGGCTTCAAGCTCCTCGTCCGGAGTAGAGGATGCTTTCCAAGGTTTAGCCCAATCTCTGAAGGAATCCCATCAAAAGTACGACGAGGATAAAGGTGAATGGGAGAAGAAATTGGCTGCATCTGAAGCAGAGAAGGTGCAGTTGGGAAATAAAGTGAAGGACTTGGAGATGGAGAATAAGAAATACGCCGAGAAGCTCACTACCTTCGGGGAGCTTGAAAATAAGCTGAAATCAGCTGAAGAAGAGCTGACCCTTCTGCGCGAAGTAAATCGTCAGAAGGAGGAGTTGGAGGCCAAGTTGAAGGCCTCCGAGGATCTTTTATCCGAGAAGCTCTCCTCGAAGAAAATGAAAAGAAAGATGGCAATAAATAAGTCTTTTAACACAGGTTGGGACAAAGGGTGGAATAAGGGAGTAGCTGCCATAATGACTCCGGTGCAATATGGAAGTTTGAAATAATTTCGAGATGGCTGGGTTGCTGCTTTGCAAGAATTGAAGGTGAGTGAGGACTCCGAGTTATTTCAACAGCATCTTCCTGGTCCTTCCCCAGCCATCGAGGATGAAGAAGAGGACGAAGCTGCCTCAGAGGAATCTTCACTGGTAGTGGGTGATCTCATCCTTACCCAGCCTGCTGACGAGGAGCTTTCATCTCTGCCAGCTCTTCCAGAACAAGTTCAAGCTCCCGCCGACCAACTCCTTATTTCCACCGAGCAACCAAGCTCCTCGTCCCAGCCTCCCGAGAAAGTCTTGGGAGACAAGGAAAAGGTGTAAAGTTGTTCGGTATTCTCTTTCTGTTTTTCTTTTACTTGTACTTTGTATTCCAGATCTTTGTAACCTTGCCTTATGATCTAATAAAATTTGAGTTCTCTTCTTCCATATGATTGTCCCTTCTCTATCTGCACTCTGTCTTGGTCTTCTTTTTAATGATCACTTTTTCTTTCTTTGCTAGTTTCTGGCCAGGATGGATATGATATCTGCTAATGACACTAAGCTGATGCAACAATGCCATGAATATTATAAGGCTGGTCACACAGAATTGAGTGTATCAGAAGTTGTTGACATCCTTGGCCATGATGCTTCAGAGCAGGCAGTGGAAGCTTAGCAATACCTGAAGGGCTTACTTGATCGTGCTGTAGCCAACAACGTGGCTTATTATGACATGATCGAGGAGCTTCAATATACTTTAGAAGATCTTCAGACTCAGTACAAGGAATCAAATGCCTTGTTACATGAGGGGTATGAAAAGAAGTATCAATAACTTTCTGCCGAGAAGGGCTACGACAAACTCCTGGCTAGGTACGATGTCAGAGAGAGAACCCTAAAGGGAGATGTTGAAGCTTGTAGACAAATTGCTGAGCTGCTGGAGCAAGAGAATAATAATTTGCAGAAAGAGCTAGCACAATATAAGTCTGCAGCCTCTTCTTCAACAGCGGTAATCCCAGTGACCGATGAGGGATTTTCCTTCTTAGAGGTTGAGAATGCCAAATTAAGGCAAGAGTTGGATACCTTGAGAAGATCTGGTACTTCTGCTGCTACTCGGGGACGAGGAAGAGGTTCTCGTGGTCGAGGAAGAACTCCTCGTAGTATTGAAGAAGCTCGTACTCTGTCAACATTGGAAACTCAAGCGTACCAATTGAATGCGAAAGATCGGGCTTTGTCTGAAATGTCCAAGAAAATCCTAACTTTGGAGGATCAACTTACTGCGACGAAGTCTGCTTTAGAGAATAAGGACATTTTTGCAAAAAACCTTCACGAGCAGTTGGAGAGACTAACTTTCCAATTCCATAAACAGCCCAGGGAATTTTGGATGGCTGCGTATAACGAGGCACTATTCCATTTAGATGCTCGTATCCAGAATGCCACTAATGAGGGCTATAAACAAGGCTGGTTGAATGCCTTATGTGTGTTGAAACTAGAGCAGGGCCATTATTTATGGGATTATCATGCTCCTGGGCTACTAGACTTGCCTGTGCCACCTTATAAATTGGACATGGAATGGATCCCAGCTCGTGCCATTCCTCGGAGCTTAATGCACAATACCTCGGTAACTAGAATCTTCATTCTCAGATCGAAGTATCTCGTCCTGAGCATCTATTGGACACACCTTCAATAATGAATGTCAGAATGCTGAAGGACTTGAATTTTATTAATTCTCCTCAGACTTTAAATGATCCACCTGCTGGCGAGGAACCTATTTCAAAAGCTGAGGGAAAGAAACCAATAGAGTAGGGATCTTAATGTAATAGTTAGTACACATATGTAAATTGTAATTCGTTTTGAATTTTAATGAAAGACTTCATTTTCTGTTTGCAAATCTGTATTGCTATTGTTTTGTACTTGTCTAATACTTTTATATTTGTGATTGCATAACAATACTTTGTGGTTCATCGACCAATCTAGTAATAAAAAGTTTAAAAGTATTTGTAATGTTGCTCGATCACTTAATAATAAAGTAATGAGTATAAAAATGTTAAAAATTCTTAAAAATTCTTCCAACCAACCAAGGTTGTTAAATTGAGCTCGTCGACCAATTATAGTTAATGGATTTTTATCCCCGACCAGCTATACTTGGTAAACTTTGTCTTTTTCATAAAATGTACCCGACCAACCAAGGTCGAAGATTTTTCCTCGTCGACCAACTACAGTTAGTGGGTTTTTATCCCCGACCAACTGTACTTGGTTCAGTTTGGAATATTTGTTCTCCGGTGAACTTTTATGTAATAAACTTACTTCCCGACCAACATAAATTGGCATTTGAGAGCATGTCTTGTTTCCTGACCAACCGAGATTGGCCTTTCGTCGATCATCTTTTGTTCTCGCCCTTTTACCAACCGGAGTTGGTCGTGGGTCTGAACTATCAGTGTCTACTAGTTATTTTACCAATCGTAGTTGGTCACGCTAGTGTATGCCTCCTAACCAAAGGAGTATAGTTTGTTCTCACCTTTTTACCAATCGGAGTTGGTCTTGGGTCTGAACTATTATGTCCACTAGATCTTTTACCAACCTTAGTTGGTCACACTAGTGTACGCCTCCTAACCAAAGGAGTATAGTTCGTTCTCGCCCTTTTACCAACCGGAGTTGGTCGTGGGTCTGAACTATCATGTCCACTAGATCTTTTACCAATCTTAGTTGGTCACACTAGTGTACGCCTCCTAACCAAAGGAGTATAGTTTGTTCTCGCCCTTTTACCAACCGGAGTTGATCGTGGGTTTGAACTATCGTCTTCTTTTTACCGTCGAGCAGCGTTGTTTTACTGCCGAGCAGTGTAGTGTTAAACACACTAGTATTCCCCGAAAAACTTTCAATAAAAGGAGAGAAGATTGTGAAATATCATCGTTTTATTCATATTGATGGGACTGCTTTACATTTTACATCACTGATAATACTTGCGTAGGTGTTCAGCATTCCATGCATTCTTGAATTCCTCTCCTTCTAGAGTTGCTATTCGGTAAGTTCCTGGTCGAACAACTTCTGTAACTCGGTAAGGTCCATGCCAATTTTCTTCCAATTTATTGTGCTTCTGAATGACCTTCTTTAGCACATAATCTCCTTCTTTTAAATCGCATTTCTTCACCCTCTTGTTGTAGAACAGAGCTGTTCGTTGTTGATATGCAGCATTCCTAATGGCTGCTTCTTCTCTAACCTCCTCGAGCATGTCCAAATCTAATCTTCTCATCAAGTCACTGACTTGGGAATTCAAATTCAGCACTCTGTGTGTTGGAAGACCCAACTCGACAGGTATTACAGCCTCACTTCCAAATGCCAGCATATATGGTGATTCTCCAGTTGCTGCTCGGGGAGTTGTTCGGTAAGCCCACAGTACTGACTGTAGCTCATTAATCCAATTAGCTTTAGCCTCACTTAGCCTTTTCTTCAAACCATTTAGTAATGTTCTGTTCGTCACTTCAGTTTGCCCATTGCTTTGAGGATGGCCTGGTGCTGAATGAACCTTCAAAATGTTTGACTGATGACAATAGGCGGTAAACTCCTCATTATCGAATTGTGTTCCATGGTCTGTGATGAAGGCATGAGGGAGACCATATCGGCAGATAATGTTCTTCCAAACGAATTGGTACACCTTCTCGTATGTCATATCAATCAGAGGCTCAGCTTCTACCCACTTAGTAAAATAATCCACTGCGACGACGAGGTACTTGAATCTTCCTCGGGTCGTTGGCAGTGGTCCAACCAAATCCATTCCCCACATGGCAAAAGGCCAAGGGGAAGTTATGGGTGTCAACAATGCTTGTGGATTTCGTTGGATGGAGGAAAAACGTTGGCATTTATCACATCTCTTAGCATAAGCTATACAATCAGCCCTCATCGTTGGCCAGTAGTATCCCTGCGTCATCACCCTTTGCAAAAGTGTCCAACCTGCTACATGTGCTCCACAAGACCCTTCATGGATCTCTTCAATCAATTCCTTTACCTCGGAGGGATGTACACATCTCTGCAAACCTACCATAATTCCTCGTCTATACAAAACACCATTAGTTAGTACATACCGAGCAGCTTTAAACTTCAATTTCTTTGCAGCGAGCTTATCCTCCGACAATTCTCCCTCTTTAATATATACCCTGATGGGATCCATCCAAGATGGTCCTAAATCAAGGGTTATAACATTCATTGTCAGGTCTTCATCTATGCTCCGAGCTTCTAATACTTCAATTGGTATTGTTCTTCGCAGCTCGGTACGAGTAGCTGATGCTAGTCGGGCCAGGGCGTCTGCTTGTGCATTTTCCAGTCTTGGTATTCGGATTAACTGAATGACATCAAATTCTGCCAACAACTCCGTCGCCTTTGCATGATACTTGACCATTAATTCTCCTTTAACCGCATATGTTCCCATCATCCGATTCACAATTAATTGAGAATCACTGAATACCATCACTTGTTGCGCTTCCATAATCTTTGCTAAATTAAGACCTGATATCAAGGCTTCATATTCATCCTCATTATTGGAAGCTTTGAATTGGAATCGTAGGGCATATTCCACATCGATCTCGTCTGGAGTGCTAAGAACTATTCCCGCGCCACATCTTGCAGTGCAAGATGAGCCATCTACATATAACTTCCATATAGGTAACTCGTCTTCAAATTTCTTATCTGACAAAGTTCCTCGGTGAAATGTCTGTTGTTTCCTTTCATCCTCCCCTGGTATTTTTCGTTCTTTGTCGACCATATCTTCTCGCCCTTTTACCAACCGGAGTTGGTCTGGGTTTGAATTTGATGATCTTTCTACATCCACAAGCCCTTTTACCAACCGGAGTTGATCTGGACTTATGTCTGTTGATCCTGTAACATCCACAGGTTGGTCGGCAAGCAACTTCTGCTCCTCGGGGGTATCAGGATATGTAAATTATGCTATAAAGTCTGCTACAGCCTGCCCTTTTAATGACGATCTGGGTTCATACACAATATCATATTCACCGAGTTCTATTGCCCAATACATCAGTCTTCCTGATTTTTTTGGCTTATGAAGGGCTTGTCTCAATGGCATGTCGGTATATACGACGATGGTATGGGCCTGGAAATAAGGCCTCATTTTTCTACTTGCTTCAATTAATGCCAATGCCAATTTTTCCAGCTTTGGGTACCTGATCTCTGCACCTCGAAAAGCCTTACTTGTGTAATAAATTGGCTTCTGGACTCTATTCTCCAATCTGATCAATGCCGAGCTTACTGCATTCTCTGATACTGCCAGGTATAAGCACAAATTTTCTCCCATTACTGGCCTGGACAGCAGTGGAGGTGTTCCCAGGTATTTTTTCAAGTCTTGAAAGGCTTTTTCACATTCATCATTCCACTCGAAAGTTTTTCGGAGTGTTTTGAAGAATGGAAGGCACCTATCAGTTGCTCGAGATACAAATCTATTGAGCGCTGCAACTCGTCCTGTAAGACTCTGCACTTCTTTCTTCGTCGTTGGAGATCGCAACCCTAAAAGGGCTTTGATCTTTGCTGGATTTGCCTCAATACCTCACTGGTTGGCGATATACCCGAGGAACATTCCTTCTCGTACTCCAAAGGTGCACTTCATCGGGTTGAGCTTCATCTGGTATTTATCCAGTTGATCAAAGGTCTGACCTAAGTCAACTAGATGATCAGCAGCTTTCTTGCTCTTTGTCAGCATGTCGTCGACATAGACTTCCATATTGCAACTGATTTGTTCGGTAAAAACCTTGTTCATCAGCCGCTGGTATGTCGCTCCTGCATTTTTCAAACCAAAAGGCATAACATTATAATAATAGGTTCCCCTAGGGGTAATAAAAGAAGTGCTTTGCCTGTCTTCAGGTTTCATTTTGATCTGGTTGTAACCAGAGTAAGCATCCATGAAGCTGAGTAGCTCGTGTCCCGAGGTAGCATCCACTAGATGATCAATTCTGGGCAATGGAAAATGATCCTTTGGGCATGCCTTGTTGAGGTCAGTGAAATCAACACACATTCTCCATTTATTGTTTTTCTTCTTCACCATCACCACATTTGCCAACCAGACTGGATACTTCACATCTTCAATGAATTGGGCTTTCTGGAGCTTGTCGACCTCCTCTTGTATAGCTTGATTCTTCTCGAGACTAAATACTCTTCTTCTTTGCTTTACAGGCTTGATCTCCTTATTCACATTGAGCTCGTGACATAAGAAGTTTGGATCTATTCCTGGCATGTCTCCATGACTCCACGCAAAAGTTTTCTTCTTGTTTCTCAAGAAAGTTATCAACTCCTGTTTTATTGAAGCATCTAACGACGAACCTATCTGGGTTACTCGTTCAGGATGCTCGTCGTCCAAAATAACATTTTCTGTAGATTCCACCACCTGTCCTTTTACAAGTTGGGATTCATCTCTAGGATCGAGTGTTTCAATTTCTGTTCCTTCCTCCACCTGGTAGGTAGTAGTCTTTTTCCTTGACTCTTCAAGCTCCTCTTGCTCGGCTGACGAATAATAGCATTCCCGAGCTACTTTCTGATCACCTTTCACAACTCCTACTCCGAAATTTGTAGGGAATTTTAAGCACTGATGTACTGTAGATGGGACTGCTTCGAACTTCTTCAAACCAACTTTTCCCATGATGATGTTGTAAGCTGACTGCACATTCTTATCCATCACAAAGAAGCGTATTCTCTCTGTTCGACAAGCAGGCCAAGTTCCAATGAATATATCCAACTTGATCGTCCCGAGTGGAAAAACTTTCTCGCCAGCAAAACCCAGAAGAGGTCTGTGATAAGGTTCCAATTGAGATAATTTCAAATTTAAACTGTCAAAGCATGAATAGTACATGATGTCTGCCGAACTACCATTGTCTACCAGCACCCTTGAAATCACTACTTCTTTCATCCTCATTTTGATCACCAAAGGGTCGTCGTGAGGGTAAATAACACCTGCCAGGTCATTTTTTAAAAAGCCAATAACCAGCTTCTCTTTGTTTACTTTCCTCGGACGATCCTCCTCGGCCAAATTTATTCGCTGAATGTACGAGCAAGCTTGTGCCTCTCCGAGGTAAGCTTTTCTATCTGCAGTAAGATCTCCTCCTCCTGCATCTCCTCCTGTAATAACATTACAATCAAATGACCCAAAACGTATGGAAAATACCTCTCGTTCTGGCTGCCTTGGTTTCTTGGGAAGATCGGGGTCATCCTCTGTATCATCTTCATGATCCCTTTTCTTTTTCTCCTCTGCTCGACTAGGAGATCTAGACCTTTCTCTAGTTCGGTCATTATTTCTTCTTTCGCCTCCCCGATCAACATACTTTGCTAGTTTCCCTCTTCGGATGAGTGTTTCAATCTCGTTCTGAAGAGCTATGAAATTTTTGGTCATATGGCCGTGATCCTTATGGAACTCGCAATATTTATCCATGTTCCTTAAGTCGGGGTCTGACCTCAGTTTCTTTGGCCACTTTACTTCCTCGTTATTCTTGATTTCTTCCAAGACATGATTAATACCCATTTTCAAAGGAGTATAATTATCGAATTTCTTCAGGACTTCCCATGACGACTTATTGTTCTTGGAATGCTTGTCACCACCATTGCCCTTATGCTCTTTCCTCTTGGATTTGTCGTCTTCCACTTTGGTTTCTTTATCCATATTCTTCTTCGCAGCCATGGCCTCCTCGACATTCATGATTTTGGCCGCTTTCGCCATTTACTCTGACATAGTTGTAGGTGGATTTTTGGCCAAAGTGTAATACAACTTGTTAGGCAACAACCCACTCATCAATGCGGTGATTGCTGTCTTTTCTTCATAATCTATGACTTCCAGCTTCTCGTTATTGAAACGAGTTATGTAATCTCTAGTACTCTCACCAGATTTTTGTCTAACACTTAACAAGTGTGCTACTCTTTTTACTGGCTTTGCTCCAAAACAGAAATTGCCGATGAACAACTCGGCCAACTGAAAGAAAGTTGAAATCTTACCCCGAGGGAGATTGTTGTACCATATCTGGGTAGGTCCAGTAAGAGTTCCTGAGAATGCTCTACATCTCATCTCGTCGGGGACAACATAGATATCAGCGGCAGCTTGATATTGCTCTATATGAAGAACAGGATCTGTCTTTCCATCATATTTGGGGGTCACTACTGGTGCTTTAAACTTCGATGGGGTAGGAAAACCCACAATGGCCTGGACAAAAGGTGTCCCTTGAACAAAAGTTCGTTGTAAGGGATTCTTCGCCTTAGCCATTTCTCCCAATCTATCCTCCAAGCGCTGAATAGAACCCTTCCACGCATCGTTTCCTTCCTCGGGCTTATTAGTCCGAGTAATTGATTGTTCTGATGTGGCCTCTTGAGATCTATCCTGACGAGCAACTGGTCGTGATTGTGCTGATCCTTCTCTTAGATCTGATGATCGTCGAAAAATCCTCGACATGGTCTTAGGTGGACTCCTATTCCTCCTAGGGCCTAATCGACTGAAAGGAGACACCCTACTCAGTCTTTCCAAGGCACTGGGTCTTTCTGGAGAGAGAGTGATACGTTGATCAGTATCTGTAGCCCTTATTGATGAAGTTCGCCCAGGTTGATAAGAAAAATCATCAGATTCCTCATTACGATATGACTCAGTACGCCTGGATCGTGAAGAAAGTAAATAGGTTTGCCTCTGACCACTTCGTTGTCCTGAACATGAAGGTGCACCGCCATGAAGGGTTTGTATGAGTTGACGCATTGTTTCTTGCATGGCGGTTTGTCCTTGAGCCAGATTCGTCATAATTCCAGCCAGATCTGGAGGTGCAGAGGGATTTGGAGGATTTCCAGCATTTCCAGCGTTTCGATTGCTAGATTCTGGATTATCCGCCATTGATGATGAATGATTTTTGGTGAAAAACGATAATATCAAATCGTTCCCACAGACGGCGCCAATCTGTTGATGTAAAAAATTAGATTACTCTAATTTTTCAATCACAGATAAATAAATGAGACAAAAGATTTTAAAGTGGTTCAGCCTAATTTGAATGGCCTACGTCCACTGTTATGTTATTGCTGAGTGTTTGGGAATTCTCGATTACAAGTGCTACCAAGAAATTCCGGTCCCTTTGAATGAGGGTGATACAAGGTATTTATAGCCCTTAGGTTGTACACGAAAGGGTGATACATTAAATGATATACATATGAAAGGGTAACTCATTTAATGCTCTTCAAGCGTGTGCGTCAAGATGATAAGCATTCAATGAATAGTTGAACTGTTGATTATCTGGCAATCAATGATGTGGTCGAGATGCAGCTCGAACCGCCTTAGTTGCTCGTCGTTCAAGAGTTCCTCGGAGCATTGGAGTTCCTCGGAGGGTTGGTGTTCCTCGGAAGACTGGTATTCCTCGGAGTATACCTGTTGCTCGGAATGAGTATGTTGGTCGGGGGAATGATCTTCCTCGTTGCTATTGTTCCTCATAGATTGACTCGTGTCTTCTTATTATTCGTCCATATCAGCATATTAATTTTGGTATCAACAATAATCAAATCTCCTCCATAATGCAACAACTCCCCCATAACATGATAATTCATTCTTCCTCTTTTTATGATGTCCCCAAATAGACAAAAGAGAAGAAACAATCAAAACATGGAGTGTTATGATAAACTGCATAGCAAACAAGGATCAAACTACGCGCATGCAAAGGAATATCCCATCAAACTACACCAATAACGTCCAAAACTATTTAAAGTTTTTTCAAGACTTTTAAGGACGTGCAATCCCGTTTAAATTCTCCATCCAAACTCCCTCATATATATTTTCTTTTAGAGGAGTATAAACTAAATTCTCAAACTTTGGAGAATTGGTGCAAAAACCTAATTGGCCCATAATTGACATGAATTTCTTTTTATTGCCTTTAAATTTTTCGAGATCTTTTAAACCTTTTTGGACCCCGAATAATAAAATTTCTCATTTTTTTAGGTCCAATTAAACGGCGGATTAATCGCAAGGGATAAATGGAAACCTTTCGTAGCCCTTCACCATTTTCAAACAAAACACACAAACTCACAAACGGCTCTTACATGCACAACTTTCTTATCAAGTATTATCGCGCTTGGTTTATTTTAATGACATGATTGAAGTGAAAACACCCAAACAACATGTGATAAGACAAGCACAACAATCAAACAAATTCGCGCATGTGTGCAATAAAGGAAATCATGAGTCAAACATGTAGGAAGAAACACTTAATTATATCTTAATGACTCCAAACATTATAAAGCACAAAGATGACATGATATATTGTCTCAAAACACTATCAAATAGTCACATGAAAAATGGAATGACGTTGTGACTTGATCATCCTAAGTGTTCATCCATAAACGGTGGAAACAAAATACAAAAATCTTTTTCGATTTTCTCACAAATTTTATTAAAACTAGGTGTGCCCACGTGCGTTGCACATGTAACCGTATCCGAATAGTCAATCTAAGCATTATAAATAGACATACCCTTTACCACCTAAGAAATCCATATCAATTTTTGGAATACTATTTTTTTTTACTTTCCAGAATATTATGTTTTTTTTATTTATCCAGAATTTACTATTTTTTAAAATTTTCAAAATTTTATAAAGTATCTCAAAATTAAAAACAATCTTGAAAACGATATATTTTCTATAAAAACAGTAAAAACAAAATATTATGTTTTTTTTAATTTTTCAGAATATCACTTTTTCATTTTCCAAATTATTACTTTTTTTAATTTTTGAGTATATTATATATTTTTCCAGTATTTTTTTTATATAATTGTAAATGAATATATATATATATATATATATATATATATATATAATGTGTGTGTGTGAGAGAGAGAAAGAGAGAGAGAGAGAAACGAACATCCAATTCAAAATCTTACAGAATCTGCTAGAAATGGCACCAATTCATTAATGCTGAAAACTATGGCACCCAACCAAGAATAAACAAGGAAAAATGTATTTTAAAATATAAATAGCCCTAATTTTTTCCCTATTATATATGTTGTATTAAACACAACTGAAAATGCAGTCTAGAAAATCAATTATTTGACTTAATTTAATAAACCCCAATTAATTACTTAGAAAAATGTTAAATTCTATCTCAATACTATTTTCAAAATTCTTAACCTATCTTTAATAATTATATTAATTAGTCCAAACTAATTATATCTTTTTCTCAAAAATAATCCTATTATCTTAACAACTTATATCTTGGTACTATACACCATATTATATGAAAATGACTTGTACCATAAAATTCTACAATGTACGAGGTTATCAATATTTAATCATAAATGTTATTTAAATCTTCAGGCAAAAAATATGGATTATTACACATCTTTACATACTGATTATTTTTTTAATTGGGTTTGTATCATTTGAAAACACATCAATATACAACTTACATGTTTGTTTATTATAACATTTAATGCTATGGTAGTCTTCTAAGCTTTCAAATAAATAATTTATCATTTTATTTGGTCATTGTAATTCCGAAGGACAAAGTATGCTCTTTATCAATTACAAAATTTTCTAAATTGTAGACTTTTAAATCTATTAATGTCAAGCTAACTCATACATTTAAACAAAATATCTCAATTTTAACAAAATTAAGTTTGTTCAATCCTCTTTATCTGTACGCTTTTTTACACGTTGTCTTGCAAGATATATTTTGCATGTTTTTTATGTTAATTTCATTAACAAGTAAATGAGTGTTTTATTTTTAAATCTTTACCTTGTACAAGTATTAAATTTATTTCTAGATATTCAAAATTAGGAAAGGCATGTACAAATACAAAACACTAATATTTAGGTGAATTACTACAAAATGTCAATATATAGGTGAATTATTCAAGTCAAATACTCAAAATTTATCACTTATATTATGCGGGAATTATGAAATTAAAAGATTCATTGACGACTCTAATATGAGTGGAAATTTTAGAAATGATATGAAAACACGACACAACATTGACACGATATTTTATGTTATTGTTGTATTGCTATCGATTCTTTTTTTACATAAGGTTGCACTGCGTTCGAGTCAAAATTGTGGGTTATCATGTTAATCATGTTTTTACTCATGTTATAATGTTTATTTATGTTTAATTGAGGGTAACTTTAAAATTTGTGTTAGTTGCATGATTTCATGTTTAGAACGGTCGTGTTTGTGTCGTGTTGTATTTGTGTCAAGAATTTTTTTTATCATGTTGTGTCGGCTCAAAACACAATTCAAAATTGTGAATCTTCAGCCATTTAAAAACATAAATTGAAGAAGTGATTAAAAAATTGTGATAGATCTGTTTTTAAATATAGAAGTATAACTAACTCATAATATTAAATGATTAAATTAATGATATAAAATGTCATAATGATTTTTCTATAGAATTCATCAATGTTTTTAGGGGGCATATACCAAATAGTCCCTCGAACTTTTTTTAATAGGCGTTTAGTCCAAACCTTTTTATTTTGCACCAAAAAGTCCTTCACAAATAAGAGAATAAGGAACTTTTTGGTACAAAATAAAAGGGTTGGACTAGATATGTATTAAAAATTATTTGAATGACTTTTTGGTATTTGATCCTTTTTTTTTAACAAAACACTATTACCGAATTTAATCAACCTCTCTCTTTTACATCATGAACTTTTTTTATGGAACAAAAATCTTCAATTTTAGAAGCATCGTTTGGATTCTTTGCTCCCAATCAATATAAGAAGGTTGAGTGTATCACACTACAATCCCTCCCCCGTCATAGGTTTGCTATTGGACCAGATCAACAGATTCCCGGTGGATGACAAACAATCAATATTAATAAAAATCATTAAATATATAAAATTGATTAAGAATATGGGTACCCGAATAAATCCTTAGATGAGATTTAAAATCAGTAGAAATTCAGTTACATAGAAGTACATTAACTAAACCTCCATTCTAGCATCTAGGGGAAGTTAATCATAAAGTACATAAATGCTTACCTAATCTAAATAGCCGAGCAATTGTTTTATTCTTACCAAAATCAAGGAGATTTTATCATAACTAGACCTAATACTATATTTCCTAATAATCCACCAATAGAAATAGAAGTTACAATTAGTTTATTATTAGAATATGGTATGGTAGCTAGTCTTTTAATTCCCCCACCATGGGATCAAATAATACATAGTAATTTTCCAAACAGTCTAATAGATGCAATCAGTGAAAAACATTTAGGAAAAATAATTTCATCAAATCTTTTACTAATAATAGAAAGCATACCACCAGAATGGGTAGGATTAGGTCAAATTATTCATAGCAGACATAATATATTCTTAGAACATAGAAATGACAAAATATCTAATTATTTTCTTCAAGCAAGAGACGATGACTCTATGATACAAAACAAAAAAGCAACAGAAGAATTACTTAAATTATATAAGGTATATATGATTATGAACAAAGTCCCTTCAGACCCGTGGCACATGGTAAAAGAAAATTTTAACATGAGAATTTTTGTGCCAAAAAATCCCTTTAGCTTAAATATAAAATATTTTAATAAAGCTTTACTATCTAATGAAGTAGAAGAAGCAATAGAAAATGAAAAATCAACTAATTATCATTATACAAATTATAGACATTCTGATTCCGAAAATGACTCAATAGACTCTATGGATTCTATCACCAGGCACAATATTGATAACATGATGGAACCTTAAAGATGCAATCATAAATTTAAAAGTTGCAACAGATTAATTAAATCATTAATAGAAGCAAAAATAATTACTACATCAATAATCAGTCAGCCTACCATCAGCCTACCATCAGCAAAATCAGTCATCAGAAGCAACAAAAACAAAGACGCAAGCAATGACGCAAGTTCAAAAATGACAAATCACTGTGCAAACACTGTGTACTTTTACTGTGCAAGATTCGAAAGCAGCCCACGTTTATTTTCCTGTACATACTTTATAATTCATGTAATTTGGCATCCGACGCTCCTTTTCTCCTATAAAAGGAGATCACTCCATTCAGTTTAGAATCATGAACCAGCAAACTGAATCCACAACCAAACATCCAGTACTCTCAAACATCCAAGCCTCCATAAAGTTTTCGTTCTAATTTTCAAGCTTTATTAAGTTTCCAGTTTCAAGTTTCAGTTCTACTTTCCATATTGTAAAACTCTCTAGTAAGTTTTCTTTATCTTTTTCTGTAAAATATGGCATGTATCTTTGTTTGTATATTATCTGTAAATTAAAGTTTGTAATCGCATGTTTAATTTCTAGTAATAAAATCACAAGTTTTTATTAGCATTTCCGGGAAACCCACTCTGAGTACTTAGATAATATTCTTATTATGTTTTGATATATTATTAAAGGATCCTTGAGGATTTGTTTTGCATGATAATATTGACATAAATATTTTAAATGAACTCTGGAATGATCTTCTGTTTATACATACTTTATAATTCATGTAATTTGGCATCCGACGCTCCTTTTCTCCTATAAAAGGAGATCACTCCATTTTTCGGGAAACCCACTATGAGTACTTAGATAATATTC
Organism: Sambucus nigra; assembly: GCA_949130495.1. NCBI lineage: Eukaryota > Viridiplantae > Streptophyta > Magnoliopsida > Dipsacales > Adoxaceae > Sambucus > Sambucus nigra. Next base: position 601,788,984 of record OX422212.1, on the reverse strand, counting down.
TTATTATGTTTTGATATATTATTAAAGGATCCTTGAGGATTTGTTTTGCATGATAATATTGACATAAATATTTTAAATGAACTCTAGAATGATCTTCTGTTTATAAATTTTCCGGTGTCCTGTGAGTTGCCATTGTCGCCGTTTTTAGCCATAGGCGTTGATATTGCCGTAGGCTTTATAACCTTGTGTTTTTGGCCTGACTGGGCTGCTACAGTTGTCTGTAGTACTGTGGACTTGAGGACTATTTATAAGCTACTGTTCACTATTCACTGTTCATTTTTACTGTTCATGTCACTGTTCATCTACGTGCAAAAATAATTTCCAGTTTCAAGTTTCAGTTCTACTTTCCATATTGTAAAACTCTCTAGTAAGTTTTCTTTATCTTTTTCTGTAAAATATGGCATGTATCTTTGTTTGTATATCATCTGTAAATTAAAGTTTGTAATCGCATGTTTAATTTCCAGTAATAAAATCACAAGTTTTTATTAGCATTTTCGGGAAACCCACTCTTAGTACTTAGATAATATTCTTATTATGTTTTGATATATTATTAAAGGATCCTTGAGGATTTGTTTTGCATGATAATATTGACATAAATATTTTAAATGAACTCTGGAATGATCTTCTGTTTATAAATTTTCCGGTGTCCTGTGAGTTGCCATTGTCGCCGTTTTTAGCCATAGGCGTTGATATTGCCGTAGGCTTTATAACCTTGTGTTTTTGGCTTGACTGGGCTGCTACAGTTGTCTGTAGTACTGTGGACTTGAGGACTATTTATAAGCTACTGTTCACTATTCACTGTTCATTTTTACTGTTCATGTCACTGTTCATATATGTGCAAAAATATAGAACAATTACAAATATGTAGATTAGAATACATAGGAGACTATACTAGGAAATTCGTAGAATATTGGACACAAACAGGACGAACAACAGATGTTAGCTTAATAGATAGATATATACAAAAAATACCAGGAAAAATAGGCGAAAAGATATGGAAAAATTGGCAAAAACTTGATGACTCTAAAACTAATGCATCAGTAGGATCTAGAATTAATGTAGTATATAACACTTTAAAATCTGAATGTAGAAAACTAAAAGAAGGTAAAGAAATTAAAAAACAATATTATCATACTTGTCAACAGTTAGACTTACCACCTTAATATGGTTGTGATAAAAAGAGAATAATAACAACTAAACATAAAAATACCAATAAATATAAATCTAAAAAGAAATTCAACAACTATCAAAAATATAAAAGTTATAAAATAAGACCCAGTAGAACATTTAAAAAACCTTATAAAAATAATAATTATAAGAGAAAAAGGCCATGGTATAAAAAGAGAAAAATAAAAGATAATAAAAAAGAAACAAAAGATCATAAAGATCATAAAGGAGTTAATAAATAAAAATAACCAAGCAGAATGATTGTAACACTTAAGCTATTGCCAAATCAGATATTACCTGATCATACCTTTATTGAGGTTTCGAATAACAAATCAATTCTTAAAACAAGTAGGGATAAGCAATAGAGTCATGATGCGTGTCCAACAAAAGAAGATATATACTTCTCCAATTCAATTGAAAGATGTAAACCATTTACAACAACTGGAATATATCCACATTCATCATAAATAAATGCGTCATCTATATAACAATTGTCCTAAAAATAAAGTGTAGAAATAAAGGCCAACATCAAGCCTCCACAAAAGTGTGGTTGTGTAGTACAAAAAAAAGGGGGGGGGGGGGGGGTGATGAGTTGGACTAAATTATACTCATCTCCTGTGTTGATTCTCTTGTACCTCTCAATCGTATGCCTTCTCCCAATAATCCACAACATCGAAGCTTTCCCCGACCTCCCCTCCATGTTCTCTATTTACAATTGAACCGCTGGCTTTTGTTCCATCCTTGACCCAACATAGAGAAAGAAAAAAAATATATAAAGAGCGATGGGATCTTGCGAAATGAGATATAGAAAGAGAGAAGACGGAAGGGACTCAAATATATGGCAGTGTGGGCTCAGTACAAGCGTGTAATTGAAATAGAAAAACAGGGAATGATATTAACCATTAGAGGGTATAAGTGGAATTTAAGAAAATGCAAGGATAATTTGGACTTTAAACTCTCACAAAAGCTTTAGCCTCTTTTTAGGTAGTAGATAAAATCTTTTTGTATTTTTCAAAAGAAAAAATTTATACAAAAAGTACATGTCAACACACTAGGAAATATATATCATGAAACCACAACTAGTGTATGACAAACATGCAAACACAATCATCTATATGATATGAAAAGAGAAGAATCATGTGCAAGCAAACGGGAATCAACTTGTCTAAAATCTAGTGCCTCTAAAAGAGATTTCCAAACCCAAATAGATGTGAAACATCGTGTGGGGGATTTAGGAACGAAGGGAACACTAGACATAAACTTCCTAGGACATTTTTCAAGATCAAAACAAAAACGCCTAAGGTGACCTTTCCTACCACAATATAAACATGTGTAAATGGGTGGAACGACACCTATGGGTTGACCTTTTCTAACATCCTTGAAATTGGTTGACCCTCTAAAATAAATAATGGTTTTGTCTTTAGCACTAGAAGCATGCGAACAAGATGAGCCATTACCATTACTATCAAACCTACTTGAGTCTGTCAAATCATTTTTTAGCTTCAAAATTTTTTACTCAAGCAAAGAATTAGACTCTTCCAATTTATCTCGCTCCCCCTCAATTAAAGCAAACTTTTTCCTAAGAGTCTCTTCACGTGCCACAAACTCATTGACTAAAATATTTTTGTCATCTTTGGCACAAATTCAAACCATCGAATTTTTAAGGTCCTCAAATTGTTTTTTTAAAAATAGGACCCTATCATCACTTTCCTTCTTGGACAATTTTAAAGCAACAAAGTCATGGTCCAAGGAAACAAATTTTTCACGATAAAAATCTCTTTGATTTTGAACCGTTTGCAAAAGATCCAACGCGGATTTAAAATGACAATTTTCTTTTTCCAAAAAATCAATTCTTTTAGCAAATGTCAAATTCAAATGATTTATATCATCAAAACTCTGACTCGTGTCATCAAAGGGGGGCATCCGATTACATAAGTGCTCCATCAGAAAAATTACGATTTTCATAAAATTGATTTTAAAAAAATCAATATCACACAAATTTTGCGGAAAATAGGAATACGCGATAAATTAGCGCAACCCGCTCTGATACCAATTTGTAAAAGTGGTGATCGCTTAAATAAGCTCTGATACCAATTTGTAAAAAATGTGTCGGTGTGATAATTGATTAAATTCATAAATTTCTAATTTGGCACACTTATTTAATTAGAGTCTATATAAACCAAATCAATTCAGCCCCTAAACATGCAACAACGTGTGTGCGTGTGTCAAACCATAAATAAATAAATCATCCGACACAAAGTTAAGAAAAAATTTCCGAATGGCAAAACCTTTTATTTTCAATATAATTTGTAAAGAACGGTTTACACGGATTATACTGAAAAAATGAGTGACATACAAAATACCCTCAGGTGTCGGTTCTGATGTCGTCGGCTGAAATCTCCCGCAAGAACTCCAGGTGGGTAGAAATGAAGAAGAAACGGCTTCTCCACAAGAGTGAACTTTATAAGGACTCCCTCCACAAAAGCACGCAGCTGTCGGTTGTAGAGCTATCCCCACAAAGATTGAACACATAGCAAAATATGTTCTTGGGTTCCACAAAAATAATTCGCATAAAAGTAATTGGAATTTTGTGAATTAAAAACAAAATATTTGAACCCTTAAAATATTGTTGTTGGAGAAGAAAATATTCTGCCAAAAGATATTTTTTAAATTGATTATGGGCAGATAAACAAACCAAAGAAAAGAGTCTAAAGTTTAAAACTCTTTCTCCAGGTCAAAAGCAAAGCTGCCAGACCCCTTTTATAAGAAAGTTAAGTCGGTCAAAGGATAAGGATAAGGTCAGCGTGTCAGTCAAAAAGACACGTCGCTCGAACGAGAAGCTCATCTCGCTCGAACGAGATACGCGTGTTGATAGAAAAAAAATGTTTCTCTATTGTATTGTCGTTATGTGCAATTCCTCTTTCCATAAAAAATTCTTCACAAACCTATAAAAGTAGAACAAAACAAGAATATAGCGGTAAGTGAGGTATCAATCCACATCAAAGGATGAAACTCAAAATTGGAGAGGACATATATAGATTCATTGGCATTTTATTATTATATTTCTATTTTTGCTAATTATATTTTTTTTTTGGATTTTTCAAGGGATTTTTTAACTAATTAACTCTACTAATTTTTATACCTACTAATTAAGAAGTAAAAGCTAATTTAAGAAAAGTGAGATAAACAAAATTGTCCTAACAAGTAAACTAACGAAATTGGACGCATGAGGGCTTCAAAATTTTATCTCATAAATGGGAGATTAGCCCTCAATAATCATCATTCAAAAAATATAAGATAAACAATAAAAACATGAAATGATTAGAATAAAAGTAATAAGAGAGGAATAGATCAAACCCATTTAATCCTTGAATTGAAATGGAAACTTCAATTACATCGACAATCTCTCAATTACAATCCCTCACTCATGTATTTATTGAATCTAAAATAGAAATTATAAAATAATAATAATAAAAAGGATAGTGGATGAATTCATAATGAACAATTAAATAATAAAAGAGATTTGCTAAAAATGCAAATCCTAACATTATAAAATTGTACATTAGAATTCATCAAAAGAAATAAATTCTAGATCATTACTTTATATTGAGATATTTGCTAAAAGTGCAAAATCTCAACATAAAGGAATGGATTAGAATTTAACTCCCATAAGGGATGAATTCAACTACATCAATCTATTATGAATTAATTGTTAAAAATGCAAAAACTCATTATAGATGGGTGGGGTGAAATTCATCCTTGAGATAAATTTCACTACACACCTCTATATTGATGTATTTGCTAAAAATGAAAATACTCAACATAGAGGGATGGAGAGAATTTTATCATACAAAGCTTTTAAAAAACTAAATTGAGATATCCATCAAAATGGTCTTCATCATCCTTAAATAGTAGGCATGGAGCATGGGGGTAATTTGGGCATGTTTAATGTGTAAGAGGTGTGTAAGGTGTTGAGGTGAGGGTATTTAGGGAATTATGCACACATGTGCATGGGTTGTGTGAGGTAAGGAAGGTACATGGGTGAGGGAATTTGGGTGACAAAATCAGATACGGTTATGGGGTATTTTGGGAAAGTGGGTTAAATGAGTTAGTTGGGGGTAGTTTGGGTAATATGATTTTAAGTGGGTTTAATAGACACACGTGGAAATTTTATTTGGTTTTGACTTTGGTTTGTTTGTTTGGCAGATGGAAGAAGGAAATTGTGGCTTGGCTTTAGTGGGAAAAAGGGATATGGGTAAAATATTGGATGTCTTAGAAGTGGGTTTGGATTGGTTACGGGTTCAGGTGGGTCGCGTTTTGGTGATTGGTGGCAACGGCTTGGAGGTTGGGTCCGAGTTGGTATGGCAGGAGCTCGCGGGTTTGGGGTAGGGGATGGATCGACAGGACGCCGGTGGGGTGCCGATGGTTTCATGGGTATCGTAGGTGGTTTGGATCCGCGGGTTCAGCATGAGGGTCACGCTCGGGTTGCGCTGGGATCCGGGTTGTTGGCTGCGGGTTTGAGTCTGGTGGGTTGGGGCGGTTTTCAGATTGGAGGTATAAGGCAGGTGGTTATGGTGGTGTAAGGGTAGGAGGTATGGGGGTGTTGATTGTGATGATGGAGGTATGCTAATGGAGTTTGGAGAGAGGAGAGAGAGTGAGAGATGGTGGGTGTTGGTTGAGTGGGGAAGATGAAGTGGGGGTAGATACAGTGTGTGAGGGTGTATGGGATAAAGGTGGGGATAAAGAATTTGTTTGTGTGTCGGATAGTGTGTAGGTAAGTGGGTGTGAATGAATTTATGTGTGTGTTTCGTTTGTGACCCTAAAAAAAATAAGACACAACTAAAAATAAAATAAAACAAAAAATAAAAATTTAACTAAACTAAAAAAATAAAAAACAACTAAAATAAAAATGGCACGACACACTATACAAACTCAAAAAAAAACTAAACACAATTAAAATTAAAATAATAAAATAAAAAAATGAAATAATAATAAACTAACTAAAAACTAAGAAAATAAAAGAAAATATAAAAACTAATACACGACGTGCTAAAAATATATACATGACTCAATAAAATAAAATAATAAAATAAACCTTAAAAATAAAATGACACAAATAAAATAAAATCGAACAAACTAAACACACGCGGTTCGAGACAGGTTTATGTAGGTTTAGGATAGGCTAGGGTACGAGACAAGGGTAATTAGCTCCATAATTCGCACAATTGCCTTGAAATACGCATTTGGACACCGCAACGTGTATTCGACCTACAAAATAGACAATAGAGCGCATAAGACCCAAATTATCGATAATTAACAACTAAAATACGTCTATTCGGGGTATAAAATGTACACTTTTGGGTGCTTATCATACTACCCCCAAACAGAGCGTTGCTAGTCCTCGACCAATAAGATAGAGAGAAAGAGAAAGATAAGAAACCAAAAGTGTATCACTTTTGCGGGCACTTGCGATTGCACTTAGCATGTGCAACAAGACTTTAAACTTATAGGTTGCCCTACAGGACGAGTTGTGTCTCGTGAGGGTTTGCAGGGAATATACCCACAAAACTCTTATTTGCAAACGACAGTCTATCTCTTATTCAACATAGAATGATCGCACAATCCATCATAAGAGAAATAATTTGAGAAATACAAGCTAGAATGTGTAAAAAGATTTATCTAAGTAAATACACAAGGCATATCCTTCCTAGAACTCAACGTATGTAGTGCGAATCAGTCAAAACGGGTCGAGTATCATAAGAGTAATTCCTAGATTGCCTTGTTGGAATCAACGCTTCAACTTCAAATCTCACGGATATATCTCTCTCAAACGAACTCTCGATATTAGGGTCAGTGTATCGCTCTTGTGTGTGAGGAGGTGAGTAAATGTAAGCAAGTTCAAACGTCTCACACACACATAAAATAACGTACATTAGAAAGAAAAGTGATCTCATGAAAGAATGTTAATCACTATAGTGAGAACGTCGAGTTATTCACCACGTTGACTATCATTTGCCCGAACACCTAGGGAAAAACATGTATGATTGGGTGAGGGGAAAAAGAAATGGAATATGTGGGATAAGGTGAGATAAGATAGGATGGATGGCTGATGGATGAATGTATGATGGATGTGTGAGAAGAGTGTTTTACACTTTGACGAACAAATTACTTTATTTCTTAACTGCAACTTTCTCTTTTTCTCCTTTTCCAAATACTCATCAATGTCTGAGATAAATCTGCTAAAAATACAAATAACCCCAACATAGATTTGTATTTAATTTTTCTCCATCTGAATCGCCTTTGGGAGAGATATTCGCTAAAAATGCAAACACTCTCTATGACAGATTCTCTCCTTTTTTATTTTCTTTTATTTTTTATTTTTTTTTCTTTTCCAAATACGCATCAATGTATGAGATAAATCTGCTAAAAATACAAATAACCCCAGCATAGATTTGTGTTTAATTTTCTTCCATCAGAATCGACTTTGGGAGAGATATTCGCTAAAAATGAAACACTCTCTTTGACGGACCTTCTCTTTTTACTTTTAACACTCTTCCCTTTTTCAATATGATGGGTGAAAAATGGAATTGATATGGAAATGGGTGGTATGATAAATGGTGATGATATAGAAAATGGAAGGTGTATGGATGTATGATAAAATGGAATTTGGTTAGTGTATGGGTGATGGTGTAGTGATCGGGACAAACTTCAAGACACGTGTTTCTTACAACTTGAAAGTGATGTCGTTCTCAGTGATCAAGCCAAAATTTTATGAAAAATAATGAGATCATATAACAATTTAAAGTGCGGACCCAATAGAAGTTGAATCAACTTATGACTCGGAGATTGCGTAAAACTCTCTAAAAGGTGAAAGGCACGAATCTCACAAGCTAAAGTCTCCACTAGTGATCCTTAAGGTTCTCTTGAGAATTAAAGCACTCCTCAACTCTAAACCGTATTGACGTGATAAGTGTGCAAATTTTGTTGAATCTAGAAATTCATCGTGCAACATGCCTTGTTACGTATTACATAAGCTATTTATAAAAAGATAAATCTTTTAACTCGATTCCTAGATTTAAAAAGATGGATGATAGAAAATTCACGTCAATGAATGAGTTGAAAGAAACTGCACGAAATTTTAAAAATCAGGTTCAAAAATCAAAACTTTTCAAAAGAAGTACGATTTTGATAAAACTTTCCACCCCCAAACAAAAAGGAACATCGTCCTCGATGTTAAGTAAAATAATTTTTAAAATGGAGAGCAGAAGGCAAAAAAGAGATTACCAGAATCAACCGCTAATGAAATGGACAGATGTAGCCAAGAATAAACCTAAATAAATGATAAAAAAAAATGTGTACGAGTCCATAACATGGTAAAGCATTGGGTGATGTGAAACACCACCCCCAAACAGGATGAGACTAGTACAAGAAACGTGGGCTGCCTCCCGGTAGTGCTAAGTTTAATGTCTTCAGCCGGACCGAAGGGATCTCACCCTAAGGATAAGAACTATGATGGCGCGGGGAGGCAGAAAAATTGGGTGATGAGATTCACCTCCAAACAAGACTGAAGTGTCAGTCTTGCTGGATAATTTGATAAAAGTGAGGGTGAAGAAACACCGATCACGGCCTTATTTTTTAATTTTGAGATGTTCTCTCTTTTTTGTTGTGGTTTTTGAATAATTTGAAAAGGAAAGAAAATATTTTTAGATTTTTTTGGAAAAAAAAGTGGATTTTTTTTTGGATTTTTTAATTTTTTTTTAAAAGGAAAGAAAATATTTTTTTGGATTTTTCTGAAAAAAATAAAGGAAGAAAATGTTATTGAATTTTTGGGAAGAAAATAGTTGGAAAAAAATATTTTTGGATTTTTTAAATTTTTTTCAAAAGGAAAGAAAATATTGTTGAATTTTTCTAAAAAATATATTTTTGGATTCTTTTGGAAGAAAAGAGTAGGAAAAATAGGTGGACTTTTTGAATTGGACGAACTAATTAAAACTGACGACCAAAAAATGAATTGGACACGCAAGTTAAGGAGAATTCCTAACTAGCACATAGCCAATTTTTATCTTTAAATTTAGTGAAAGGGGTAGTCAAACTTTAATTAAGTCCGCGGGCGATACAAATTCACGGAATTTTCTTTGTGATCGACTTTGCAAAAATGTTCTCCTGTTGGGCTACCTAGTTAATTGATTTTAAATTTAATGATGGCTAGGGTAGCACACAATGGTAAGCGAGTGAGTCGGGTGATGAAATCCCTTCTCGTGAGTGACCGGGTGTAGGTCTTAATCAATTAATTCATCACACCATTCGAAAATAAATGCGAGAATAAAATCAAATAAGAGCACACAAGCACACACAAAAATTGACTTGCTGACAGGAGAGGCACGAGGATTTGAGAAATGTACTTCCCATGGCTTTTACACCGTGGGGTGCCGAAAAAGTTGAGTCGACCAGGGGGAGATCACGCCTATCTCATTCGGACCCGGGAGTCCTACCGACCCAAGGTAGAGAGGCTTCTAAATCCTCGCCTTTGGACGCCCTCTCTCTACCTAATCCGGTTTTCCTATCACGCTTGTCTTCGATTTATTACAAATTTTAAAATGAAAAATAAAATAAAGGTGTCTCTATGCATCGCAATACAAGCAATGATAAAATAAGCCTAATACAAGCCTTCTAAAAATATTGAAATGGTACAAAAAATAATAAAGTGCGAAAAATAAATGAACTACAAGTTGAAATCTGCTCTTAGTGCTTCACGCTCCCAAGAATGGCAACGACGCTATTTGATAGAGTAAAAAACTTGATGTCTCTATTGTATTTGTCGTTGTGTAAAATTCCTCTTTCCATAAAAAATTCTTCACAAACCTATAAAAGTAGAACAAAACTAAAATATAGCGGTAAGTGAGGTATCAATCCACATCAAAGGATGAAACACAAAATTGGAGAGGACATATATAGATTCTTTTGCATTTTATTATTATATTTCTATTTTTGCTAATTATATTTTTTTATGAATTTTTCAAGGGATTTTTTTAACTAATTAACTATAATAATTTTTATAACTACTAATTAAGAAGTAAAAGCTAATTTAAGAAAAGTGAGATAAACAAAATTGTCCTAATAAGCAAACTAACAAAATTAGACTCACGAGGGCTTCAAAATTTCATCCCATAAATGGGAGATTAGTCCTCAATAATCATCATCCAAAAAATATAAGATAAACAATTGAAACATGAGATGATTAGAATAAAAGTAATAAGAGAGGAATAGATCAAACCCATTTAAGCCTTGAATTGAAATGGAAACTTCAATTACATCAACAATCTCTCAATTATAATCCCTCACTCATGTATTTATTGAATCTAAAATAGAAATTACAAAATAATAATTAAAAGGATAGTGGATGAATTCATAATGGACAATTAAATAATAAAAGAGATTTGCTAAAAAAGCAAATCCTAACATTATAAAATTGTACATTAGAATTCATCCAAATAAATAAATTCTAGATCATTACTTTATATTGAGATATTTGCTAAAAATACAAAATCTCAACATAAAGGAATGGATTAGAATTTACCTCCCATAAGGGATGAATTCAACTACATCAATCTATTATGAATTAATTTCTAAAAATGCAAAAACTCATTATAGATGGGTGGCGTGGAATTCATCCTAGATATAAATTTCACTACACACCTCTATATTGAGGTATTTGCTAAAAATGCAAATACTCAACATAGAGAGATGGAGAGAATTTTATCACACAAAGCTTTTAAAAAACTAAATTGAGATATCCATTAAAATGGTCACCATCATCCTTAAATAGTAGGCATGGAGCATGGGGTAAATTTGGGTAGGTTTAATGTGTAAGAGGTGTATAAGATGTTGAGGTGAGGGTATTTAAGGAATTATGAACACATGTGCATGGGTTGTGTGAGGTAAGGAGGTACATGGGTGAGGGAATTTGGGTGACAAAATCTGATATGGTTATGACGTATTTTGGGAAGTGGGTTAAATGAGTTAGTTGGGGGTAGTTTGGGTAATATGGTTTTAAGTGGGTTTAATACACACACATGGGAATTTTATTTGGTTTTGGCTTTGGTTTGTTTGTTTGGCAGATGGAAGAAGGAAATCGTGGCTTGGCTTTAGTGGGAAAAAAGGGAGATGGGTAAAATATGGGATGTCTTGGAAGTGGGTTTGGATTGGTTATGGGTTCAGGTGGGTTGCGTTTTGGTGATTGGTGGCAGCAGTTTGGAGGTTGGGTCCGAGCTGGTATGGCAGGAGCTCGCAGGTTTGGGGTAGGGGCTGGATCGATAAGACGCCGGTGGGGTGCCGATGGTTTCGTGGGTATTGCAGGTGGTTTGGATCCGCGGGTTCAGCAGGAGGGTCACACTCGGGTTGCGCTAGGATCCGGGTTGTTGGCTGCGGGTTTGAGTCTGGTGGGTCGGGGCAGTTTTCGGATTGGAGGTATAAGGCAGGTGGTTATGGTGGTGTAAGGGTAGGAGGTATGTAGGTGTTGGTTGTGATGATGGAGGTATGTTAATAGAGTTTGGAGAGAGGAGAGAGAGTGATAGATGGTGGGTGTTGGTTGAGTGGGGATGATGAAGTGGGGGTAGATAAAGTGTGTGAGGGTGTATGGGATAAAGGTGGGGATAAGGGATTTGTTTGTGTGTATGATAGTGTGTAGGTAAATGGGTGTGAATGGGTTTATGTGTGTGTTTAGTTTGTGACCCTAAAAAAAATAAGACACAACTAAAAATAAAATAAAACAAAAAATAAAAATTTAACTAAACTTAAAAACTAAAAAACAACTAAAATAAAAATGACACGACACGATACACTATACAAACTCTTAAAAAAAACTAAACACAATTAAAATAAAAACTATAAAAATAAAAACTAATAAAATAAAAAAAATAAATAATAATAAACTAACTAAAAACTAAGAAAATATAAAAAGTAATACACGACGTGCTAAAAATATATACATGACTCAATAAAATAAAATAAAATAATAAAATAAACCCTAAAAATAAAATGGGACAAACTAAACACACGTGGTTCGGGATAGGTTTAGATAGGTTTAGGATAGGCTAAGGTACGGGACAAGGGTAATTAGCTCCATAATCCGCACAATTGCCTTGAAATGCGCATTTGGACACCGCAACGTGCAATTGACCTACAAAATAGACAATAAAGCGCATAAGACCCAAATTACAGAGAATTAGTAACTAAAATATGTCTATTCGGGGTATAAAATGTACACTTTTGGGTGCTTATCATGTGTCGCTCGAACGACTACGCGCGACATCTCAATGTCGTTCGAACGAGATGGTGATCTCGTTTGAACGAACAGAGCGTCAAAATCGAGGTCCGCTTACTGCCTTAGAAAAATTCCTCAAAACTTTTCAAAATACATTTTTTTCTAAAACAGTTAACATCCTTTTTGAACAAAAACATTTATAAAAATATTTTTATATAAAATATTTTTAAAACTCCTTTTAAAAATATCCCAACACTCTTATTATGAAATGTAAATGAAACTATAAAACATTATCTTACCAAATGTCATATTGTTGGGCCAGAATGTTGAAGACAACTTTTAATTGAGATCCATCTTTTGTAGGTACAATCTTCTCAATTCGTCGACGACTTGTAGTGGTATACGACAAAATTAATTGTCATGGACATTTATAAAAATATGTCCTTACAATAAAGGTATATTTTATGTTTTGGAATTCTATGTTTTTCATAATTATATTGTGAGTGTTTTACTTTATTTTATCTTACAAAACGAGGCTGGTTTTAATTATTAAAATTTAATTTTTGCCTATTGTTATTCAAATGAGATGGAGATCTCGTTCGAACGATCCAGCCATCTCGTTTGAAGTCTTGTTAAATGTCTTACATTCAACGAGGTTGAAACAACGGCGTACTGTTTTATTTTTTTGTCATGTCTTGAGAAGGTCGTTGAAAGCTTCCTTCTAATGAGATTCATATCTCGTTCAAACGACGCTTCAATCTCGTTCAAACGACCTGACGCCACCTCGATTTTCGTGTTCGTCTATAAAAACCTGCTTTGCGTAGGTATTTTGCAAGACTTTTGAAACCATTTTTTTTTTAAACCTACTGCACAAAAGTCTCACTTTGTAAAAGGTAAAAGTCTCACTTTTTTTAAACCTACTGCACATCTCCTACCATATATCTTTGTGAATCACTTTGAAACCCTCACATAATTCCATACTGGAGTTATTCTTATGGAGAAGGCATCTCCATTGCAGATCTTGTGGTTCGCGTGGGAACCATTGCTGAAGGAAGACGAAGGTCACCTGCGAGAGATTTGTTTAAAAATGTTGTCATTCACTTGTATATTTTGTTAGTTGCGATTTGTGAATTATATAAGTGAAATAGAAAAGGTTTTTGCCCCGAAGAAAATTTTTCCTCAAATCCTTCTTGCTTGGTTTGATTGCATACTTTCATGTTTTTAGGCTTTCAATCACATAGTTGCATGATATAGGGTTTGAAGGAACTAAAACTGGTGTGAGTTGACATTTAGTTAAATAAATTAAGGCCATTGACTATAGCGCACTCTCACATCTCCACCACCGTACCACCATCATAACCATCATCGCAATAATCTATGTGTATGCGTGTGCACGCGTATACATATTTTTTCTCTCTCTCATTAACTTTCTCTCACAAAAAACTAGTATATAAAATATATATTTTAATCAACAAATGACCCTAATAAATATTATTTTCTAAGATTGAACTCATAAACAACATAAAATACATAACATAACAACATATGATTCAAAATTTCTAAACCTGCAACTTTGTTATCTCGATCTCGAATTTTTCCTCCAAATTCAGGGTGTATGTACCTTGAAATTTGGCCTCTTATTAGGAGTCTGGCCCCCAAAATTTAGCCCGAGATTAGGGGCCTAGATTCTGAACGATTGCGATTCTTAAAAGTGATAAAATTTTATCTATTCGGGACTTAAACCCCGAATATTCGCCCCAAACTCGAGGCTTAAACCCCCAATTTTTTGCTCCAAACCAAGACTTGGATCCTAAAATTTTGCCCCAAACTCGTGGCTTCGACCTTAAGTATGTACAACCTTATTATTTTTTTTATCCATATTTGCGTCTTGGACCCCGAATTTTGTCATTATTTTCGAGGTCGAGGGAGCGAAGTTGTTGCCTATGATTTTTTTTATATTTAAGAATGTTGGGATTCTATGGAATGATTCGTATATTAGTCAACCACACACAACTTCAATTTTACCAAATTTTATCTTTGATTAAATTAGTTGTACACACAAAGATGTGGTCCAAATTTAATTCAACAAATCAAGCATGCCAAAAATAAGAAGAAGTAAGGAACAAATCCCTAAAAAAGGCAAAACCTTTATTCAACACTATACAAGATTTAATAGACATATTCGACTTGCGAACTACTTAGAATAGCTACGTATGTTGTGCGATTCTTCAAATCTTCTACAACAACACCCACAAGAAACAATCTTCCCTCGGTATCCACTGATCAACATTCTTTTTCAGCAGTAAATCCTTTGCATCACAAATCAGTAGTAGAGATTAGTCTCTACAAGAGTGTTTTTAACTAGAAAGGTTCTTATTGATTTGATGAAGTGATCTTTAAGTTTTCAGTGGGTTTGGAATAACATTAGAAGAGTTTAATCACAAATAGAACTTAAAAGGGGTGTGAAAAACATTAAAAAATAGTTCTTGGAGACTCTAATCCGACTCTCCTTTATACGGAAGTTTGTTACAAATGGACAAATAATAGAGATTTGGATCAGATTTAATATAAAAAATCAAATCTCGCATGTTCATTTGAACAACAGGTGCCTCGTTCGAACGACACACCCATTTTTGCACGATCAACGACATATCGAATGATATTCCAGAGCTTGCCCAAAGGCGTCAATCCAGATTTCATTAGAACTTAGAGAAATCGTTCTAACAACATAATGTAATTCGTTCGAACGACAAGCTATTCTCATTCTAACAAGAAAACGAGTCTTTTTAAAGTTTTCTTTAAAAGCATTTAGAAACTATTTTGAAATACAAACTATTAATAATTCTAAAACCCCTAGAAAAATAAAGTTTTACCAAATACATCTATAACTTCTTCTAGATGTAGTTGAGATGTACGATTCTTCAATCTTCCAAAAGTCTTCAACTTTGTCTTCGAACCCGTAAAAGTCATGAAGATGCGAAGATGCAATCTGGGTGTAATGGGATACGTCAAAAATAAAAATAAATTGAATAATTATCAAACTTTCCCTTACAAATTTTCCCCTTTGGCTATTCCGGTAATATAATAAATACCCTCCCAAATCAAGAACGCAAATGCATTCTTGTATAAATATTCAACTAAAATTGATCTTCCCTATGGCTAGCTTTGTCTTCATCTTGTATGCGTCCAAATGATCATCATCTAGGCTGAATGTCCTACTCACACGAGATAAATAAATACCGTGAAGCATACGAGTTTTATAAGATAAATAAAACACCCTCTGAATTTATTGTCCCCCCTTTTTGTACGTAGTAGACAAAGGAGTAGAAACTAATCGTGATAAATAAGCATCACATGAAGAAGTAAGATAGCATCACAAATACAATCAATTAACACACATGCAATGATAATCTCAAAAGCATAATGACAAGGAAACCCGGTGAACACATGCCTTTATTTTTAAAAAATTTCAAAATTTTCAAATATAAAGTATAAAGAGTACATATAGGTACAAAACACATAGTCACCATAGAATAACATGAAAATATCCGAATCGTGAAAATGGAATTAAATTGTATGTATATTTTTCATAGGCAAATCAACATAAACATTCATAATATAGGTGCATGAAGTCATGAGACAATCCTAAAGAATGAACTCAAAGTCTAATTTAGGTCTAAAAATAGTGAACTCATAAGAAATTTACTCAATTTAATCAATATGCCATGAACTTAAATGATTCTCAGACCAATAACGTCAAACTATTTAATATTTTTCAAGAAAGTTGTGCAAATTCATTGATCTTCTACTTTGTAACTCCTGCAAAATCTCTCGTATATAAGAATTCACTCTAAAATATTTTGAAGAACTCATAATGCTCATATGTAGCGAAGCATCAATGAATATAAATTGAATGGACTGGCACTTCTGTTTTTGTGTGCCTTAATTATCTTTAGGCTCTTTTATGCAAATGGTGGCTTTTAACGCAAAGAATATTTCCATTGCTTAACAATGATCATTATTTTCCAGGAAGCAAAATCCGAGCAATGGGTCTTACATGCATAACTTATCTTTTTTCATATTTGGTTCGTTATTAAGCAGAATTGAGATGAGAATATTATATTTGACAAATAAAAAGTAAGTACAATGTTCATAAAGTTCGTGCATGTGTGCAATAAAGGTGAGAAATAGTCAAACATGTAGAAAGTAGTCATAAATGGTCAACGTAATGATATCCACACATTATTAAGCACACTAATGAAACAAAGTCATGTCTCAAAGCTCAATGAAAAAGCCACGTGAATGGATGGAATGTGGGGGTTATCCGAATATCTTAAATGTACATCCATATACGATGAAATATTGAAAATACAATTTTTTTTTGTCTTTTACAAAAAAATTATCAAAATAAAATCTTTTCCAAAATTTCAAACTTTTTTCTTAAAAATCGAAAATCTTTTTGGATTTTTATTAAAACTTCATAAAAACTGAAAATATATTTGGATTTTTTCAAAAATATCAAAAAGCATACATATCAATACGATGATAATACAATCTAGAAATAGGGATATAAGATATAAACATGCTAAATACCTTATTTTAGAAACTCTCAACCTGAATCATTAGGTCCGAAGGAGTTATCAAAAGGAGAAGTCGTCATATTAAATTCCTCCATCAAACATTGTGAAGTATTGACTAAATACTCTACTTGCTCTAAAAAGCTAGAAAAATCTCTATGGTGATATGTGGGAGCATAAGGAGTAACATGTGTAGGAAAGAGTGTGGGAACACACATGTGAGAAACTCTCTCTAGCTTAAAATAAAACTCTCTAAGGTGACCTCTTCATTTGCAATGGGAACAAACGTAAATGGGTTGGGTTCCACCTTGCTCAAAATGTCTAAGACGATCTCTCCTATATGGGTTAGGTACCTTAGGTTGGTTAGAACAAAGGCCATAAGGATCTATCACAAAGTCGGGAACCAGCTCGGGTGCGACATGAGAAGTGGATGCACGGTCATAACCAATTCCTTGCCTCTCAACCTTACCTAATGTAGGATCAATGAGTATCTTTACAACCTTCTTATATATGTCTTCTAAAGTGACATTGACCTCTTGAACACGTTCAAGTTCAATCCCGGGTTGGGACACACGGCCTTCAAGTCTCTTACGAGTCTCTAAAGAATCTTGAAGATTTCTCATAAGACTAGCCACAGTGTTGGTCAAATCTATCTTCTCCCTACCGACAACAATCAATTGCTCACATAAAGAAACTTTCACCTTCTCGAGTTGACTCACTGACGCCTCATACTCTCTCAAAACTTTCATCTGCTTATCTAAATCCAACACCCTAAGTGACAAATATTTATTAAGCTTTTTTCATTTTTAAAGTCTCGGTAAAAAGATCATTAAAGACTTTTTGAAGCCCATCTTCTCCCTTACTCAAATTCTCTTCCTCACTCTCACTCTCTCCAAAATGATTCAAAATATCATCGAAGCTTTTACGTTTAAATTTTTTATCATCGGCTTGGGACAAACTAGAAGTGCTCACTTTCTATCCATGAACACATTGAAATTAGGTTCATGTGGTGATTCATCCCAGAAATCCACCGACTCGACGTCACTATCACTAAAAGTGACCTTATGCGCAACTTTCTTGCCCTGTCTTTTTAGCTTATTGGGACACTTATGTACCTTGTGCTCTTTTTCCTCACATTCATAACATTTTATCTCATCTTTCTCACAAACATTCTTGCCCTCAATCTTCTTTTTATTTTTCTCAAAAATATTTTCTTTCGAAGACTTTTCTTTGTTGAATTTGAGATTTTTTTTGAAATTTTTCGCAAAAGGGCTAAATCATCAAACTCAAAATCAAACTCAAACTCAGAATCAACAACCTTTTCTTTCTTCGTTTAAGCTTGAGCTTATAAAGCAATCCCTATTTTCTTTTTCTTAATAGTTTTGAGAAACATGTCGATTTCATAAGCTTGAAGGTATCCTACGATTTCTTCTAATCTAAGCATATCTAATATACCCAAAAAATTAAGCACAATAATCTTAGGAATAAAACGGGCCAGAAGTGATCTCAAAATCTTCTTAACTAAACGCGTTTAAAGAATTTTTCTCACCTAAATTAAAACTAGAATTTACGATGTCTGACAATCGTGCATAAAATTCATCAAAACATTCAGACTCTAGCATAGTAATCTTCTCAAACTGTGTGGTGAGATTTTGCAGCTTAAAAGCTTTCACAACATTGGTATCCTCGTGATTGAGATGGAGGGTATCCCAAGCTTCTTTAGACGTAGTGCACGTTATAATGCGGCAGAACTCGTTAGGAGTGATGGCTCCAAAAACGAAACTTAATCCGCATGAGTTATAGGTACTCCATTTGAATTCATCCTCCGTCCAAGCAGTGGCGAGTTTAATACTTTCGACATTATCGTTAGTCACAGTGGGTGGTGTCCACTCTCTTTCAGCTACAAGTCAAACTCTTTCATTAATTGCTTTTAAAGCAGACATCATCCTAGCTTTCTAGTAAGCATAATTTGACTCATACAAAATCGACAACCTATTATACAAATTATCCATAAAATTCAAAAATTTTAAGATCACCAATTTAAAAAATTTATATCAATTTTTTTGTAAACAATGATCACATAATATTTTATTGCAACCAACTCGAATACTAATTTGAGAAGTTTGGTATCTAAAAAGAACTACAAAAATCAGGACTACAAGATATTTTAGTGCAACCAACTCTAATACCAATTTGAGAAAATTGGTATCTTAAAAAAATCCGTAAAAATCAAGATCACGCGATATTTTAGTGCAACCAGTTCTGATACTAATTTGAGAATATTGGGATTATATGAAATGATTTGTATATTAGTCAACCATACATAACTTTAATTCTACCAAATTTTATCTTTAATTAAATTAGGTGTGCATACAAAGACGTGGTCTAAATTTAATTCAACAAATCAAGCACTATACAAGATTTGATAGACATAATCGACTTACAACTACTTAGAATAACTAAGTATGATGCACGGTTCTTCAAATCTTCTACAATAACGACAGAGTCTAGGTATCCCCCGATCAACCTTCTTCTTCAGCAGTAGAGACTTTGCTCCGCACATCAGCGATAGAGATTAATCTTTACAAGAGTGTTTTTAACTAGAAAGGTTCTTCTTGATTTGATAAAGTGTTCTTTAAGTTTCCAAGGAGTTTGGAATATTATTGGAAGATTTTGATCACAAATAGAACTCAAAACGGGTGTGAAAAGCATTCAAAAAGAGTTATTGAAGACTCAAATCCTACCTCTCCTTTTATAAGGAAGTTTGTTACAAAGTGATAAATACTAGAGATTGGATCAGATTTAATATAAAAAAAATATATCGCTCGTTCGTTTGAACGACACACCCATTTTCGTTCGATCAGTTATTTAACGATATCAAACGAGATTCCAGAACTTACCCAAAGGCGTCGATTTAGATTTCGTTCGAATTAAGAGACCTCGTTCTAATGACATAGTTTAGTTCGTTCGAATGACAAGCTATTCTCGTTCTAATGAGACAGTGAGTTTTTCAAAGTTTTCTTTAAAACCATTTTGAAAAACAAACTTTTAAAGTTTCCAAAACCCCTAGAAAAATAAAGCTTTACCAAATGCATCCATAACTCCTTCTAAATGTAGTTGAGACGTACGATTCTTCAATCTTCCAAAATTCTTCAACTTTGTCTTTGAATCCGTAGAAGTTGTGAAGGTGTAGTGTAAGTATAAGGTGATTAGCCAAAATAGAAATAAACTAAGAAATTATAAAACTTGATCTTACAAATCTCCTCTTTTGGCTATTCCCGTACAAAATACAAACCGAATCCAAATTGAATCCTAAAGACTAATACAATAAATACCCTCCCAAATCAAGAAACGAAAATGCATTCTTATATAAGTCTTCAATTGAAATTAATCCTCCATTTGGCTAGATTTGTCTTTATCTTATGCGGGTCGAGGTGATCATCATCTAGGCGGAACGTTCTACACACGAGACAGATAAAATACTGTGACGTATACGAGTTTTAAAAGATAAATAAAACTCCCCCTCAATTTATTAATAGACAAAGGAGTATAAACTAATCATGATAAATAAGCATCACATGGAGAAACAAGATATCATCACAAAGATAATCAATTAGTGCACATGTAATAATAATCGCAAAAGCATAATAAGAAGGAAACCCGAAGAACTGCCATTTCAACCGAACACCAACGACTCGAACATTGCCACCACCAAACGTCACCTACACAACTAACACCACAACCACAAATGAAACCGCCACCAACACCATTTACTCTTTCAAGATTGCAGACTAGTAGTGTTCGCCTGTTTTGACGATTGAAGATTGAAGTTGATTTGATTATGATGGAAGATCTTAATCCATTTTAAAACTGTATTTTACATAGGAATTGATGATTATGATTTTCAAATTAGGGTTAAGAATGGTTGAATTTGTGGAAGAAGATAGTGCAAAAAATAAAGGGTATTTTTGTCAAAAATAATATAATAGATGAGTCTTTTTTAACAGAAAACTAACGATGTTAAAATGTAAAGGATCATGTCTAATTTTTTTATCTTTCAAAAGATTAAAATAAGTTATTATTGAAGGGAATAAAGTAAAAAAAAAAAAAAATACTTTTTAAGAGAATAATTATTGAGCAAATTTTTGGGTGTTGTCTAAATCGAACGATAGAGCGTTAAAACTTGTCTTGTCCATTCTCTCCCCTCCAACGGATCAACCATACAAAATGACAAGTGTCACTAACCCACAGCGAGTACACTAAACCCCGCGAGTGTTCCATAACACCATTCCCCTAGTGGTGACTAGCGTTTCTTTTTACCGTTTACCTTTGTTTTAGCTTGTTGCTTTGGAACCTCGGCGTCTCATACTCATACCGACAGCTAGGGTGGCGCACCCTTTTAAGACAAGACCCCCGCACATCTCTCTTAAATCAAAACACATCATCACCTCACTTAAACAACCAAATTTAATGCACCACACAACTTGCACAAACCTCCCGTTGAAACTTAAAACCCCAAATCTCAACACCCTCTCGTAATTTTTGAGACCATGTTGACGTGCATTCCTTGCTCAAAGCACCAACAACAAGATGACACTCCCACAACCACAACACCCAGCACAAAGCAAGCCATCAAAGCTCTTACATCTCATGTATAATATTAGAATATTGTTCTTTATTGGGTCATTTTTTCCATCTGAATTTTAATAAATGTTGTTTTGTTCAGATCAAGGATATGGCAGTGAAGGCACCAACACCTCCCACGGGAACAATGTAACTCGTAGGAACTGACCCCGCAGCCGCAGGTCTCCCGGTTTGAGAGTACGACGGTAATTTGCTTATTTCCACACTTAGGCTTAAAAACATGGCGTTAGAGGGTGAGAACTCGAAACAGCCCCCGAACGGCCCCGTGGGTGGCACCAACACCTCCCACGGGACAAACGTTACCCGTAGGAACTGACCCCGTAGCCGCGGGTCTCCCGGATTGGGAGTACGGCGGTAATTTACTTATTTCCACACTTAGGCTTAAAAACATGGCGTTAGAGGGTGAGAACTCGAAACAGCCCCCGAACGTCCCCGTGGGTGGCACCAACACCTCCCACGGGACCAACGTAAGTCATAGGAACTGACCCCGTAGCCGCGGGTCTCCCGGTTTGAGAGTACGGCGGTAATTTGCTTATTTCCACACTTAGGCTTAAAAACATGGCGTTAGAGGGTGAGAACAACTAAGTATGATGCACGGTTCTTCAAATCTTCCATAACAATGACAGGGTCTAGGTATCCCCCGATCAACCTTCTTCTTCAGCAGTAAAGACTTTGCTCCGCACATCAGCGGTAGAGATTAATCTTTACAAGAGTGTTTTAAACTCTCAAGGTTCTTCTTGATTTGATAAAGTGTTCTTTAAGTTTCCAAGGAGTTTGGAATATTATTGGAAGAGTTTGATCATAAATAGAACTCAAAATGGGTGTGAAAAGCATTCAAATAGAGTTATTGGAGACTCTAATCCTGCCTCTCCTTTTATAAGGAAGTTTGTTACGAAGGGATAAATACTAGAGATTAGATCAGATTTAATATAAAAAAAATATCTCGCTCGTTCGTCTGAACGACACACCCATTTTCGTTCGATCAGGTATTTAACGATATATCAAACAAGATTCCAGAACTTGCCCAAAGGCGTCGATCCAGATTTCGTTCGAATTAAGAGACCTCGTTTTAATGACATAATGTAGTTCGTTCGAATGACAAGCTATTCTCGTTCTAATGAGACAGCGAGTTTTCCAAAGTTTTCTTTAAAACCATTTTGAAAAACAAACTTTTAAAGTTTCAAAAACCCCTAGAAAAATAAAGCTTTACCAAATGCATCCACAACTCCTTCTAAATGTAGTTGAGACGTACGATTCTTCAATCTTAAAAAATTCTTCAACTTTGTCTTTGAATCCGTAGAAGTTGTGAAGGTGTAGTGTAAGTATAAGGTGATAAGCCAAAATAGAAATAAACTAAGTAATTATAAAACTTGATCTTATAAATCTCCTCTTTTGGCTATTCCAGTACAAAATACAAACCGAATCCAAATTGAATCCTAAAGACTAATACAATATATATCCTCCCAAATCAAGAAACGAAAATGCATTATTATATAAGTCTTCAATTGAAATTAATCCTCCATTTGGCTAGATTTGTCTTTATCTTATGCGAGTCTAAGTGATCATCATCTAGGCGGAACGTCCTACACACGAGACAGATAAAATACCGTGACGCATACGAGTTTTAAAAGATAAATAAAACTCCTCCTCGATTTATTAATAGACAAAGGAGTATAAACTAATCATGATAAATAAGCATCACATGGAGAAACAAGATATCATCCCAAAGTTAATCAATTAGCGCACATGTAATAATAATCGCAAAAGCATAATAAGAAGGAAACCCGAAGAACAACCATTTCAACCGAACACCAACGACTCGAACATTGCCACCACCAAACGTCACCTACACAACCACAAATGAAACCGCCACCAACACCATTTACTCTTTCAAGATTGTAGACTAGTCGTGTTCGCCTGTTTTGACGATTGAAGATTGAAGTTGATTTGATTATGATGGAAGATCTTAATCCATTTTAAAACTGTTATTGATGATTATGATTTTCAAATTAGGGTTAAGAATTGTTGAATTTGTGGAAGAAGATAGTGCGAAAAATAAAGGGTATTTTTGTCAAAAAAAATATAATAGATGAGTATTTTTTAACAGAAAACTAACGATGTTAAAATGTAAAGGATCATGTCTAATTTTTTATCTTTCAAAAGATTAAAATAAGTTATTATTGAAGGGAATAAAGTAAAAAAAAAAAAAAATACTTTTTAAGAGAATAATTATTGAGCAAATTTTTGGGTGTTGTCTAAATCGAACGATAGAGCGTTAAAACTTGTCTTGTCCATTCTCTCCCCTCCAACGGATCAACCATACAAAATGACAAGTGTCACTAACCCACAGCGAGTACACTAAACCCCGCGAGTGTTCCATAACACCATTCCCCTAGTGGTGACTAGCGTTTCTTTTTACCTTTTACCTTTGTTTTAGCTTGTTGCTTTGGAACCTCGGCGTCTCATACTCATACCGACAGCTAGGGTGGCGCACCCTTTTAAGACAAGACCCCCGCACATCTCTCTTAAATCAAAACACATCATCCCCTCACTTAAACAACCAAATTTAATGCACCACACAACTTGCACAAACCTCCCGTTGAAACTTAAAACCCCAAATCTCGACACCCTCTCGTAATTTTTGAGACCATGTTGACGTGCATTCCTTGCTCAAAGCACCAACAACAAGATGACACTCCCACAACCACAACACCCAGCACAAAGCAAGCCATCAAAGCTCTTACATCTCATGTATAATATTAGAATATTATTCTTTATTGGGTCATTTTTTCCATCTGAATTTTAATAAATGTTGTTTTGTTCAGATCAAGGATATGGCAGTGAAGGCATCAGGTGCGTATAAACAATGTAAACCGTGTTCGGGTTCGACAAATGAGTCTTCTTATAAAAGAACGGTTAGTTCGAGTTCAAATTCTACAATGGCGGCGTCAGTGAGTGGGAGGAGTGAGAGGGCTGTGTTTATGAACGAGAGTGATGAGTGGGTTGCTCAGGTTGAGCCGGGTGTGCTCATCACGTTTGTTTCGTTGGCTCAGGGTGGGAATGATCTCAAAAGGATTCGATTCAGGTTTGTTTCGTACTATATTTTTTGTTTCGTTTATCTGTTTCTGAAAGGTCTGATTTGTTTGGGAGTGGTCACATGTTTTTTTCTGCATAGTGGTATGATGGCGCTTGGTGGGCCACTCTCTACGTTTAATTATTGTTATTGAATTTACTGTGGTGCGGTTGAATTGAGTTTTCATGTGAGGTCTCAATTTTATTGGGAAATATACAAGTGGGGCCTTGGGTCATGTCCGTTTTTTATCGTGTTCAAGTCTGGCCTTGCCAGAAAGTTACTTGGTCTTATCGGGTGAAAATGGGTCACCACGGATACAATTTGTTAATTATAGTGCATTTACCGGCGCATCGGGCAAAATAGTATAATTTATTGTTTTGGTAGATTTTGACACTTGTCACTAACCAAAATAGCATTTCATAAAAAAAATTGACAAATTTGAGAGCAAAATGCACTCAAATTTTGCGAAGGGACGAACTAGTTCACGTTAAGGCGTTCGTTTTTTTGTGATGGAGGATGAAAATTGACCACGCTAGACTGAACCAATTAAAATGCCGCGCGAGGATTATTTTGCGTTGACCAAACTGCCTGCTGCGGGATTTGGAACTCATTTTTCCTTGAGAAATTAGTGTTCACGAATTAACTCATAATTTTGATAATTTTGTATGGTATCTCATTGGGTGGCTCCACGTGCGTCTTAAGTGAGGCCTGATAACAGTATTGTTTAGCTTTGCAACTTTCCAAATGAAAATACACTACATTTTGTGAACTATGAATAGTGAAACACTATAAATGTAAAGGAAAAAGATGGCAAAAAATTTATATTACTATGTTTTATGAGTCATTTTAATAAACAAAGATCAGTTGGTTTTGATGGGATTTTATCCTTCTCATTTGATATTCTTGTACCTATTTCTGGGATTTATGGAAGGGCATATTAGCTATGGACTTTTTTTTTTTTTTTGAAATTTAATGGTTGAAATCATTGGATCATGTCAAAGTTTTGTGTACTGCTGTCAGGTATCACATGGTGAGTACCCTATTTATCCTCAAGTAGTGTGGTGTTTTGGGAACATGTTGTACTGCCCAGGCTCCAGGGTGGAACTTTGTGTCACTTTTATGAAAGCAGAAATTGTAAAACACTATGCATTGTAGGATAAATAACTTTTCTGGTGCACATCTGGGTGTTGGTACCCTCTTTCACTGGGTCCCTGAATCCTCTAATTATCTGATGATAGTGACTTTCTAGCTATAGGTGGGTATTCCCATTGTTCATTCATTCCTCTGTTCAACTATGTGTTCAACTATGACTTGTACTTGCATGGACTATAAAATTCTCTAAACTATGCTGCACCTTGTTGTCAAATTGTTTCATGTAGACTTGATCAATACATGTACAGATTTCTTATGGCACTGCGTCACCCAAGCTTTCTTCAAACCATTTTTAGAATCCATGGCAAACACCTTACACCTTTTGGTTGTGTGTGTGGGTGGGTGGGGGGGGGGGGGTAATTGTCGAGATTGAGAACACATGTTTTGGGGGGCTAGAATGTGGGAGCCTTGTTCATTCCAAATTCACCTTTCTACCGGACTCCTTATTTCTCTCTGCTCTTGACATAGGGCTTGTACTTAGCCACGTAAATCTCGTGTTTGTCTCGAATTAGTTGAGTCTTTACCCTTTTATTTTTGAAAAAAATATCAGTACATGGGCGGAGTGATGTACTAAGAAAGGGGAAATTCCCTCAATGAATTTGAAAAATGCTGAATCTTTTTTAAAGTAACATATATTAGTTGAAGGCAGAGCCATATACTAACAAAGGGACAATATCCCCTTATGAATTTGGAAATTGCTCAGAATGTTTGAAAAATATTTGTTAGTGTAGTTTTCTTTTCTTACTTCTATTTTTTGATAAAATATTAAGTAGTAGTACATGGGTGGAGTCGTGTACTAAGAAAGGGGAAAATTTCCACAATGAATTAGAAAATTGCTTAATGTTTTTGAAAACAACAAATATTAGTTGAATTTTCGTTCCTTTGATTTTGAAAAAAAAATATTAATACTAGATTGGCCTTTCATGGAAAATTCTCAACTCCGCACTTGAAAGAAGTCTTATTACAACAATATAAAGTGACTGTGTTAAACATTGTTGCCATTCTCTCTCTCTCTCTCTCTCTCTCTTTGTGTGGCTTTCTTGTGACTAGGTTTCTCATTTTTTTACACTTGTTAGTCAATTTGGCAACAATGACTAGGAAGATTTAGAAATAGATAATAGGTGTCGTTCTGTAAAGGAAACCGTAAAGGAAAATATGAAATTACATTCATTGAACTGGAAAATTACTGCCCTTCATTTTCAGTTAATCAAAACAAAAGGTTGAACGTGCTTCAAAAAAATGCTCGTCTTTTTAAGGACTGGCCTGTTGGGTGTGCATGTGGGCAGCTGCATAGGACCCCATTCCAATAACTATCGAAGGCCTCTTATCCAAGGGTCCAAATTTTTTAAGGCCTCATTGCCAACCTTAAATGTCTAAATATTTAGAGATTTGCATATCGATAACATATATATATATATATATATATATATACACACAGGCAGGCAGGCTCAGGTGCGGACTTCCCGTGCGGACTTTGTCCTTTTCCCGAAAGTGGTCCCCTCGTGGTCCCAAAGACTTTTGCTATTTACTCTAGATGGTCCCCCTCTTGCCTTATACTAAAACCTTAGTTTAAGACTATATAATTAAAAGATTTATAATTTAGACCCAAAATTGGTATCAAGACCTTAAAGATTTTAGAACCTCACCAAATTCCGACCAAAACCCAAATTCTGGTATCAGAGCCAAAAGACGTTCCTTTTAGACTAAAAAGACTTTAATGCCCTTGGGATTTATTCCTCGCATTTACCAAGATATTTTTGGATCCAACCCAGACTACCAACCTATACCCATAACTGATTTAGACTCAGTAGGTTGCTTAACCTCTCACATAGACGGTTGTTCACACATTGAACATATCCCAGCCAAACACGCAGACAATAGACAAGTCATTGCTAGTGCTATTAATAGCATAATAGACCAAAATAAGTGTATACTGCTTATATTAAGACTATTAATAAAAGACACTCATACCTTAAAAACAGAGATAAAAAATATCTCTAAAAGATTATTAGACATAGATAATCAAATCCCAATAGACTTAGTACACGTGTTACAAGAAATAAATATTAAGACTAATCATATAGAAGTCCTTAACAAAGACCTTTTAGAAATTAAGACTTTAATTAAAAATCAAGACAGTGAGTTAATTAAACTTACTAAAGAACAAGCTAAGCTTATCCCTAGACTAGATAGTTATCTTCCTAATGGAGATAGTTAGATCAGACTGGAATGATGTATCAAAAGATCTCTCCATTCAGACCTTATCAGAATTTTATCAAAGAATTTTAGAAAAGATAAATGATGATAGATTTTATTATAAGATAAATGAAAATGAGATTGCCAATGCGGCTAAGGCGACTAGATTTATATTAGAAAGATTAAATTTAATTTCTACATCCATAGCAGCTACCCAAGATTATAACTGTAGCTTTGTTAAAGACTTGCATTTAGACTTAAAAGGTAAGACAGAAGGATTAACCACCTTCTATACAGACTTTGTTAAATTCCAACAAAATTTAGCAAATTACCTTAATAATAGGAAAAGCCATAACCTATCCAAAATGGATAGTATTATTAATCAACTTAGAATAGACATGGCCCAAGTAGAAGAAAAATACAAAGAAATTATAAACGGAATTAAGGCCGTATATAATAAACCATCCCAAGCAGAAATAGACTCTCCTTTTATTCTAACTAGGTTAAGATAAAATTGAAAAGACTGTAGAAGCCATAGAAGTTAGAACTATGCAACAACTAGAAAAAGATAATGAAGTAAAAGACTATATCACTAACGTTGGTAAAACCATCGTTAATTCTCTAGCTAAACATAGTGAAGAAACTTCTGAAAAGACTAGAAAAGAGAATAAGAATTTTAAAGAAGAAATCCTTAATCAGATAAAAAGACAAAAAGATTATTCAGACTTCTTAGAAAGAATCGAAAAAAGACTTGAACAAAAACAGGTAACCACCTGTAAGTTTAAAGAATCCCCTCCTATAGAAACCAGAGAAAGGAACACCATAGGTAGACGAATCATAAATGATGGATTAGATAAGACTAATAAGATATCTAGCTCTATCCCAAATATTGGACAGAGTAATCATATGCTCCAAAGACTTAAGGATTCATCCTCCAATGTTAGGACATGGTGGAAAGAAAGAAATTTCACCAATCCCCTCCAATGGAAAGAATGGGATGAAGTTGACCGGAAGATTGTTGAAGATTCCATTCATAATGGACAACTTCCAGCCGTTAGATACATAGACTTGTTTAAAGAAGGTGTCACTCCTAAGACCCCCAATTATAACATGACCTACCATTGTAGAAATCATGTGTTAGACAAATCCTATACTGAGCTCCAAGTGTTTGACTCAGAATGACTTAGATCTAGAGGAACTGATAGGAAGTTTCAATTCCTAACCTTTGGACTCTTTCAAGCAAGAATCCAAGGATTGCATAGACCTCAGAATAATATTAACATATTATGATGTTTAGTAGACAAAAGATGGAAAGATTTTGAGAAAAGCCTTATTGGGATAGCCCAATTAGAAATGTCAGACAACATAGGATACTTTAATGTCATTCCGGCATTTACAGTAACCGTAGACACAGCCAAGCATTTTAAGTTAATCTTATATGCTAGTGGTTATGAAGACTATATAATCCCAGACGCTAATATAAATATAGAATTCTAAAGCTATGTGAAGTTATCTCAATTTCCTTATGAAGGAATGCAGTCAGGAATTCCTAGCGGTAGACTTAATGAAGAAATCTTAGTTAGAACTAATGTGTCAGACTAAAATCATACTTACAGTATTAGGAATACTGGACCTATGAGAGAAAAAGCTAAGACTCTCTGGCAATTGCCAGAATTTCAAGAAACTAAGACTACAAAATAAACCCTTGTTTATTAATCAAGGCGACGTCACTGGAAATGTTACCATCCAGTTTGGTCCCCCTAAGATTGTCAATAAGAATATCCAGACCGAAGAAATTAGGTTTAGAAATATGGGAGAAGCCATAATCAATGATCCTTCAGAAGGAGAATGTAGTAGTAAGACTAGTGCTAGTTTACTTAGACAAGCTCCGATAATTAGACCTAGAAGATCATTTGAACAAAAAGATTTAGTTAAAGAAAAAGCTAGGATCCAAAACTTTGGACATGAACCCTCAGAATTGGATATGAAGACATTTAAAGATAACCTTAAGAAAAGTCACTCTGTTAGATTTCAAGAAAGAGAAAGAATTAATATGATAGCCTAAGACCGCATATTAAAATTAAAAGAATCTAAGAACACTAAAGAACTTCTTAGAAACTTAAGATTAATAGAAGAAGGAGAACAAAGACTAATGCCAGCCACACAAGTTGAACCTAGTAAACAAGAGATAGGAAGTAGTAGTAGGCTAGATGACGCTCCTAGACTTTTTAGTAAACCAATAGGAATAAATATTCCTATATACTCAAGCACCGTAGTAAAGACTAAACCTGATTATATAAAAGACTTTCCAACTAGTGACAAGAGTTTCACTCCTGTTAAGACTATGGCAAGCCAAGCCATAAATCCAGTAGGTATATACCTTAACCTAGACAATGTTCAAGATAGGAAGAAGGCCTTAGACGAATGGCGTAATTAGATGAACATGTGTTTTGCATCTAATGAACAATGGGATGCAAGTTCATGTAAGCAGTACGCTGAGCAATCCATTAGAGGTATTGCAAAAGATTACTTAAATAGTTTAAGAAAGGCTACAGATGAAGACTCCTTAGCTAATGTTGAGAAGATGAAAGAAAACTCAGAAGAAAGATCAATTGAAGAATATATTCAATTGTTTACATCAGAATTCATTGGAGCTGAACATCTAGCTCAGATCAATGAACAAGACCTAGCAAAAACTAAGTTGGCCCTCCTTAGCATTTGCAAATTAGATAAGATAAATGAACATAGCAATAATTATGAGCAGCTATATTACCAAATTAAAGAATTTGGAGAGACCTTAAAAGATAAATACTTTAGAAAGATACCAGCCATAGGACAAATCCTAATTAATGAATATAGGAATTGGCCAGGTGTAGCTGGAGTTGAGAATAACTCCCTTGGTGAAAGAATCAATTTCGCCAAAGACTATATTATATCTAAGAGACGTGATATAACCAAAGGAAAGTTGATAGAAGAAACTTTCAAGCAGATCCCTCCAATCAAAGACAAAAGAGACATCACTCCAATCCAATGGGGATGTGGAAGTGAATCTAAGAAATTCAAAAAGAAATTAGAATGGAAACATAGGAAGTTTAAGACTAGACCTTTAGGATTGCCAAAGAAGTATAAATTTAGACAATCTACTACCTTTAGGGAAAAGAATCCTAAAACTAAGAAAAATAGATTTAACCAAAGAAGATACTTTAAGAAGAACACTAGTAAGCATAAGAAGGTTCCTAATTATAGGAAAGAAAAAGATATAGCTCAATCTAAGACTGCCACCAAAGAATGTTGGACTTGCGGCAAAGAAGGACACTTTGCTAAAGACTGCCCTAATAAGAAAGATAAAGAATGTATTAAGATTATTAATACAATATTAGACTATGCAGATCAAGAATAATTAGATATCTTATATGCTATAGAAATATCAGACATAGAAGATGATGACAACACTAATATCTATAGTGTATACACAGACAGTGATTCGGAAGACTATAGTGATACTGATGAGTATGAAGACTCTCAGGATACTCTAGACTTGTATATGATGCAGACTAATCAAGACAATTTAGATAATGAATATATAGACTTTGAAGACGCTTGGTATAAGTGTATATTAAGCCCCTTTTTAAAGAAAAGATGGACAGTTGGTAATCCTGAATTACTAACCTATATACCTATATGTTATTTTGATGAAAGACATTATTGTACATTTGAAATGAAATGTTGCAAAAAAGACTTTAGATGCGTATAATGCTTTGAGATTATTCAAACAGAATTATGTATGGTTTGTATTGTTTGTCAATTACACTACGATGAAGACTGTTGGAGAATTAGATTTAGAGCAATTTACTAGTCAGTATGACGCTCAAATAGACTTAGATATTAAAACTTATTATCAAGACATTGATAGAAATATAGCCAAAAGACTGCAAGAAACTGAAGATGTCAAAGGATTAGGAATTTCCTATGATTTAGAAGAATACCATTCTGATAGTAGTTCAGAAGACCAAATACCCTTAGATTTTATAGATAAACCTCAGAAAGGAATATCTATCTTAAAGAAGAACAATTTAGGAATTTCTACTGAACCACATGCTTGTTTTGTAGAATTATTTGTTCAACATAAAGATTATCCTAAAAGACTTTCAGCTTTCATAGATACAGGGTGCTCTCAGAGTATTTGTAAGGCTAATGCCTTCCCTGAAGACTATTTTTTAGAAAGTACTCAAGAAATCTATGGTAAAGTGGCTAATGGAGATCCATTTACCTTATATTTCCAGACTATTCCTATTTATTTTAAATTAGGAAATCAGACCAACAAAATCGTCAAACATCGGTTTTGGATAATGGACCCTCGTCCTAGTTTCACAGAAAACATTATTGTAGGACAAGACTTTATTAGTAAATATCATCCTTATACTCAGTATAATAATAAGATAGTAATTAGTGATTAAGAGGAATTTAATATTAAAACCCCTCTAATTGATCATAAGACTGCCTTTGACCTTATGCAGGTCAAGCCAAATTATAGACCCCTTAAACATCAGAGTTCTTCAGCTGAGCATGGTGGACCTAGACCTACAACCCAACAAGAAGCCTTAGAAATTACTAAACCCTTACAAAAAGAGTGTAAGTGTCTATACCAAAAGTGTTATAAGCAAATAGCGCTTATACAACAAGACATTTTAGATCAAGCCCAACAGACCTTATTACAGGTTCAAGCTATATCCAAACAGAAGAAAATGGATATAGAAGTAGAAAAAGAAAAGATTAGGCAACTAGTTGAGCCTACTTTAGGAGAAAATCCCATCGCTAAGTGGGATAAAGACCAAAGCTATTGTGAAATCATCCCTATTAACCCAGACGCCACTATTAATGGTGGAACCTATAAGAAAGGATACTCACAAGAGGATAGGGAAGAATTCAAGAAAGACATAGATGAAATGCTTAAGTTAGGCATTATTAGAGAAAGTAAAAGTAGACATAATAGTTTAGCATTCTATGTTCAAAATGAATCTGAACGTAAAAGAGGAAAAAGACGCATGGTTATAGATTATAGACAATTAAATAAGAATTGTGAATTTGATTCTTATAAGATACCAGACAAGAATAATTTGATTAATTTAATCGAAGATAGAATTATTCAGTAAGTTTGATTGCAAATCAGGCTTCTGGCAAATTAAGATGCATCCAGACAGTATTACTTGGACAGCCTTTAGTGTGCCCCAAGGAAAATACGAATGGCTAGTAATGCCATTTGGATACTTGAATGCTCCTCAATTTTTCCAAAGAAGAATGGATAATATATTTAGACCTTATTCAGAATTTTGCCTTGTTTACATATATGATATTCTTGTAGCAAGTAAGACTGAGACAGAGCATGTAGACCATCTTAAAAAGATTATTTTAGAATTAGACAAACATGGTATTGTTATCTCCGAAAGGAAAATGCAATTATTTCAGACTGAGATAGACTTTGTGGGAATGCATATTAATAAAGGAAAATTATCCTTGGCAGAACACATAACGAAGAAGATTCTTGAGTTTCCAGACCAATTCAAAGATAGAAAACAATTACAATCATTTTTAGGATTGCTTAATTGTGCTGCAGATTTTATTAAAGACCTTGCTTCAAAAAGACAAAGCTTAACATCCAAATTAAAAGGAACATACAAAACCAATCCCTTTTATTGGACTAAAGATGATGTTTAAGTAATAAGACAAATTAAAGATGTAGTCAAGAACATTCCGTTACTTGAACTGCCTAGTGCATAAGACCAGTTTATAGTAGAAACAGATGCCTCTGATAAACAATGGGGAGCAGTATACTTTGCCATTGATCATCAGACAAAAAAGAAGAAACTTTGTAGACATAGTTATGGAACCTTTACAGACCCAGAAACAAGATACACTGCCCATGAAAAAGAAGTTTTAGCCATAGTAAGGGCAATAGAAAAATATATGCTGTTTCTTAGACCTAAACATTTTACTGTTTATACTGACTATTCTTATTCAGTAAAATTCAGAGATTTAGACTTGTCCAAATCAAGGACTAATAGACTAATTAGATGGCAACAATTGCTTAATGGTTATGACTTCTCTGTTATACATATTAAGGGAAGTAAAAATACCATTCCAGACATTATATCAAGAGAGCCAATGTTTGCTAACACTAGTATGATTTCATGTTTTATGTTGCAAACAGAAGACCTAGAAGACATGAGTTCCTCTGGAACAAATAGACTGAACAGGGAAGACGTTGCAGACTATCTTAGACGCGTAAGACCAAATGCTAGTATAACGCAAAGACGGACTCATATTCAAGACTCTCAAGAAAGACCAATCCTAGAGAACTTTGATGATATCTTAGTTCCTCCTGAAAAATCTAGACAAGAGATTATTTCTCAAAATAGACTCATTGAGACCCGATCAAAGATACCCAGACTTGATCAAATTTAGACGAGAATTTTTAGAAGACGAAAATACTCTTATAGACGCCATATGGTGGAATGTGAAGAATAGACTATGGATCGAGTTCAAACAAAATTTGGTAGCCATTGCCAGATTCATGAGGACTAAAAGACTTGCAGTTACCCAACTCAGTGGTACTGCTATGTCTAGACCTCAGACTCAGATTTATGCTCAGACTCTTGGAGAAACCTCCAAAATTAGACCTGCTGATTTCTGTTATCAGAAAAAGACTTCTAAGACTAAGATTGTTATACCATTTGGTCATAATAATCTCCCATTAACGGGGAACTTTAAAAAAGAATCTAATAACATTATTGATCATTTTAATATGTTATTATCAGAAATAAATGGAGATGCTTTAATAATTAAGGGATTCTTCAAAGACGTTCCAAAGATATATCTTTTTGGAAAATCAGACATGGCTCATATAACTCTTGCAGACCACGGGTTCATTGGACTCGTCCAGATAAAAGATATTGAAGATTCTGTTGCTCTTGGAAAAATAGCCCATAGCCCATGAGTATGTTAAGAAAGTAGAAGACTTCCTTCCTCTATTTGCCAGAATCTACCAAATTGCTCCAAGTTCCTGTAGAGGAATGAGAGTTGAAGGATTTAAACTTATTAGATTTTCCAATTATATATTCGTAGACGTTGAGATTTTATCAGAAGACGAGACTAAAGAATTAATTGTTGATAAGTCCAAACTCCAGATTGCTCAGGCCATGGAGACCATAGAAATCATGGAATTATTAACAGGAGAAGACAGGTGGTACACTGCCTACCACAAAGAAGACCTGATAATTCAAGCTGATGAGCCATTCAACGGAAGGCTTAAAAAAGAATCCAAAGAAATGGTAGAGATAGCTTTGCCAGCTAGCCTTAGAACTGTAAGCCTTATTGATGAATTTTTCAACATTGCCCTACCAAACCAAGACAAGGAAGAAGAAGACACAGATGGAACAAAGACGGGCCCCTCGTTAGCTGAAGAATTATTGAAGACAGAAGATGCCCTGTGCTAAGACTTATGCAAGACGACAAGACTATAATTAGATTCCCCTGCAGCCTGCAGCTCAGACATGCCCCACACGGGCCCCCGGATTGCTTCTTTTCATAAAGAAGAAAAAGACCCTCGCAAAGGTGTTAGGTTAGAATTATTGCTAGACGACAGATTTACTTTATATAAAGCAAATAGTATAAGACTTTAATAATTTGTATCTCTTTAAACCGGATCTCTTTTGATAGTCGGTTGCCAGTCGATTGTAGTGCCCTTGTGCTATAAAAGGGAGCGTCCAGCTGAGTTCTAGATATCAGGAGTTAGAGAGTGAGAGATTGTTAGACTTTTAGAGAGAGTATGCTTGTAGAGAGTAATATGTATACGAGTGAGTAAACTTCTCATAGTTAGGGGAGAGGGGAGAGTTGTATTTACTTATGCAATGCAATAAAAGTGTTTTCTTTTCCTGAAATCTCTTATGCTAAGTTGTTATTATTTTCCAAGTTGTCTCCAACTTTCTGTTCATAGAGGACTATTGTGTGGAACCTCTGGTGTAGCACACAAGGTGTTATACTGGTGAACCGCCGTCATGTGCCGATTAGCCGTGAGTCGTTAGTCAGGTGGGCGTTAGGTGTGAAGGCGTACATGCAGGAAACGGGTCAACCGCCAAAGTAGTGGATTGAGGTGCGACACATAAAGACATAGTTGTAGGAGGTCGAGACCGGAGAAGAATAGTGACAAAGCTGAAGAGACAAAGGGAAGAAGATAAAGATATTGCAGACCAGAAGGAAGGTATAAACTCGAACCAAACCCTTAACTATTTTACATATTATTGCTTTAAGAAGAATCTTATATGAGCTTACAAATCACTAAAGACTTTTTAGAATTTGTTAATCAAACAAGTTTAGACTTGACTAGAGAAATTCAAGACTGGACTCTTACCGACCCTAAAGATAAAGAACTTATAGAATCTACTTTAGTATATGCAGGTGGTACTTTTAAATACATAGACCAGATCATTGAGTGGTTAGAAAGAGAAGTACCTAGAATAGAAATAATTAGAATAGGGATCCGAGATCTCTTTAGACAAAAACTAAGAACTGAAGATTTTGCAGAAGAACTATCAAGACCTGAAAAATATCAAGAATACATTAGGATACTTGAAGACAGTATAGACGTATTAAAATTTATTAGACGTAAAAGGTTAGCTGAAACAAAGGCTACTTTAATTAGAGCCGGAGGAATCCGTTCTCTCCTTAAAAACGTAGAAACAGCTGCCCCAAGAACATACCGTAGATTTTTGTCATCTTATGGTGATAATAATTTAGACGAATTTATAGATAACGA
Source organism: Sambucus nigra (assembly GCA_949130495.1). Taxonomy (NCBI): domain Eukaryota; kingdom Viridiplantae; phylum Streptophyta; class Magnoliopsida; order Dipsacales; family Adoxaceae; genus Sambucus; species Sambucus nigra. The sequence goes on along the minus strand of OX422212.1, from coordinate 601,752,100 downwards.
TATAATTGATATTGTTAATCAAATATATAAAGAAACTAGACAGATAAATCCACGATACCGTATAAGGTATTTAAGACTAGAATATTTTCCATCAAAATCTCTTTCAGTTTCTAGACTCCCTGAAGAAATTATTTATATAAATAATCCTCACTATTCAGAACTCCAGTACGATAGTGACGGAAGAAGCTTAAGAAGTAGCAGCAGCCCTGAAACTTCTACACTTAGACTTCCAGATTAATTAAGCGTTAAAATAAGCTTAAAAGACCTTAGAAATCATTTGAGGTAAAAATTGATATTCCCTAAAACTTAGAAGAAGTTAAAAGACATCGCAGTCCCAAAAGGTGGTCCTAAAAAGACAAAACGGTCCCTAGATAATTCTTGGACGGTAGCGGTCCGTAAACTAGGTCCGTATACGATCCAACCTCTCTCTCTCTCTCTCTCTCTCTCTCTCTCCCTATATATATATATATATATATATATATATATATATATATATATACTTTTTCCCCCTTTTGGTTTTTCAGTAAGGACATACAAAAAAAGAGCCATATTTTCAATTTATGTCTATATTTTTGTTTAATATGTGGTAGCCTGACACAACTACCTAGTATCTATCAAGTTCACTGCATCAATCCAATTTAAGAACATTCATGTATTAGTTAGATACATTCATGTATTAATTAGGTTCATTGAAATCTAGGTACACGAGTCACATACATGCATTTATTAGATACAGGATGTCATACACATATATAGGTACATGTCTAGCATTAATTAAGGAATGTTTTGTAAATCACTATAAATCATCATTTGCATGGGAAAGAAGGTAGATCATGCATATTTTGAATTTAATCTAGAAGTGAGTTTTTTCCTTCTCCCTTTGTGCATTTCTCTCTTTGAGATTGTTTCTTTGATTATACTTAATTCTCTACAATTAGTGGGGTGGTACTAAGATATAAACACTTGGGTTTTCAGCACTATTCTAAAAGGCGCGCGTAGGAGGAGGTTTGGGAGAAACGCCTCGCTTATGCCTTGTTTTTGGTAAAAGGCTCAAGACTATCATTTTTTATTGAAAAAAATTGCTTTAGTGAAACGATATCGCCTTTTAAAGACTTTTTTTACAAATCAGACCAATATCTCATCCAAAACAAGCAAAAGACGAACAATATCCCAAACATCTCTACCTCTTGTCCAAAAACAACATAACATTGTCGACCGACTTCCGACCAAAAGTCTATTTGTTCTATTTGAAAGGTGAAAAATACATTTTTTGTATTGAATCATTTTGTATGGATTATTATTATCTATTATATAATGATTATTGATAATGATTATTGATATTGATTATTGAATGATGAAAAATATATTTTGTCTATGGCTTATTAATGTTGAGAAATACATTTTGTATATAGATTATGGAGCATGCATATGAGAAAGATGGCTACCAAATAAATATATGGATATATTTTCAGAATTCAAGGTATGTATTATTTTATTATATTACTAGCCTTAGAATAATTAAAATAATAAAAAAGGAAAAGCGCCTTTTTACGCTTAGGCTCCTAAGGCTTGACCTCTACGCCTTGACCAAGCCTTGTGCCTTTTAAAACCTTGGTTTTCAGACCACTCTGAGTACATGGAGTTAATGGACGCGTTCTGATACAATCGACCTTATTTCTTTATAAGGAACCTATTGTTTTCTCACCACCGCGCTACATCAGTTGGTATCAGTTTAACGAGCTAACGCGCATGATGGAGGAACTGCATCTTGGAATTCGGCAGCAACAACAACAAGCGCCACAATGGCAACAAACGCAACTACAACCTCAACGAGCACGGCAGAAGGAGATAAGGAAGAAAAAAATTCTATTGACAACCCATTTGCAAACTGTGGGGTAAGGAGGAGAAGACCACATTACCCCAATGAGATCCACCACAGAGTAGATGCAATACCCGTCAAAGTCAGCGGGATGCTAGATTAAAGCTTGATATTCCAGAATTTCACTGTGGAAGCTTGATGGCTGCAATGCAAAGCCACTCGGGTGTGCAAAGGGAAGCCAAAGATTGAAATGTGGGAGTAGATGAAAAAGAACCTACATGCTAAATTTTTGCCCCATAACTATGTGAGGTCCTTGTACTACCAACTTTAGCATCTTCATCAAGGAAGCAAAAAATGCATATACGGAGGAATTTTACAATCTGTTCACCTGTAATGGATTGCCGAAAAACGAGGATCAATTGGTAGCTCGTTTATATTGGAGGATTACGACAGAACTTTCAAGATGTCCTTAATTTATATGATCCATTTACTTTGCCAGAAGCACATCAATAGGAGCTTTAGGTGGAGAAGAAAAGTGTGCAACGCAATAGGACTAGGTGGGTTATGATGATGATGACGATCCAAAAAATATAGTTATTTATGGGGATCAAGGTAAAGGCTTAATTGTCAAAAGAGCTTGTTTTTCACCTCGGTTTGAAGACAATGATAGTTGGTTGCGTACTTGCATCTTCCATACCTCTTGCACCATCGGAGAAAAGATTTGTAAAGTTATCATTGATCCTGAAAGTTGTGAAAATTTAGTTGCACAAGAAGTTGTGGATAAGCTAAGACTTGAGACTGAACCGCACCCTAACCCTTGTCAACTATCTTGTCTTAAAAAGAGGAGTGAAGTAAAGGTTTCTAAACGCCACCTTGTTCACTTCTCAATTGCAAACAAATATAAGGACAAAATCTGGTGCGATGTTGTGACGATGGATGCTTGCCATCTCCTTTTGGGAAAACCATGGCAGTGGGACCGAAGTACATATTTTGATGGGCGAAAGGACACTTGCAACTTTACTTGGGAAGATAAGAGGATTGTTCTTGCATCGTCAAAGGAGTATATGCCTAAACCACATAGTGGTGAGGGTTCCAATCTCCTTAGTTATTGCAAGTTTGTTGGTGAAATTGAAAAAAACTGATTTGGTTTATGTTCTGATCGGAAAAGAAGTGGTTGTAAATGATAGTGTTGTTCCAGATTTAGTCAAGCCTTTGTTAAATGATAGCACACCGCTAATTAGTGGTGGATCCACCCCAGGCCGAAGCGGGGCGGCCCCCCTAGTTCAATTTTAAAAATAAATAAATAAATAGGGGTCTTTTGGTAAAAATTCAAACTTGGAGGTTACTTCTAATTATTTTCAAAGACGATGGTGAAAATGTGTAATAAATTAAAAATAAAAACAAAAATATACCTTTTTATACTTCACTCGCTGTGAGAGTCTCATAACCTATTTTAGAGCCTCTTCTTACCGTCGTTTCGTCCCTCTCCACCTCCACCGCTCAGGCTCAGTAGTGCTGCTGCTGCCGGAACACCAGAGAAAGAGCAGAGCTCTCTGCTCCACCAGCTCTCCCTCCCCTCTACCCCCTTCAGCTCGCTGCTCTGCTCCACCACCAGGTATCGGGTTTATATCATTATATGTGCATATTTTTATGTGTTTGTTTATATCTACATATTTAACCTATTTTTATGTGTTTGTTTATATATGTTTAAATTTATAATGAATATTAGAATTAAAATCCCTAGAATCTATTAGTCTGAAATTAAATTTATAATGTAAAATTAGTCTAAAATTAAGTTTATAATGTATGCTTCTAGTCTGAAATTAAATTAAATTTGTTGTAAATATAGGAAGCCAATGGAGAAATTTTTTAAATGAAAAAGAAGAGACAACACACCAACCGTATCCGAAGCTGAGATTCAATCATGTCCCAATGCGGAGTCCGACAATCTTCTCCATCAAGAAGTTCTACCCCAAATTGTGGCACAAACCGCACATTCCCAAAACTCACCTAATATAGGGGTCAATTTGGAAGAACTATCATCGAATCCCGATTTAAGGAAATCTATATCGGAGTATGGTGATTCTAAACAAATGGAGTTAGTTCGTTGAGCCTATCTTACTAGGGGCCCTTGCCAACTAAAAAATCACAATTTTCCATGGATACAATTTGGAAATGATAGACATAGATTTATTCCATCATGGTTTGAGGAGTTTGGGAGATGGTTCGAGTATAGTGTGGCGAAGGAGACTGTGTTTTGTTTGTTTTGCTATTTGTTCCGACCAAATACAGGGGGGCAAGGGGGTGGTGGTGTATTTGTTAGTGGAGGCTTTTCAAATTGGGAAAAGAAGCAAATGTTTAAAGATAATGTTGGTCCCCACTCGAGTATTCATAACAAATGCATGAATGCTTGTGATGACTTGATGAAACAAGATCAACACATCGAAGTGTCTTTGTCTAACCATTATGATAAGACAAGAGTTGATTATCGTATTCATGTGACTGCATCGTTGAATTGCCTCAAGTACTTACTACGCTAAGGTTTGACAATGCGAGGGCATGATGAATCTGTGGGGTCATCTAGTCGGGGTAATTTTCTTCAACTTTTACAGTTCCTTTGTCAAGCAAAATAAAGCTATAAACAAAGTTACCTTGAAAAATGCCCCCGAAAACCACCAAATGATAGCTCCATCAATTCAGAAAGAGCTCATTAATGCCGCCACCTCTTTGGCCACCAAAGTCATAATTAAAGATATTGGGGATGAGGTATTCTCCATACTAGTTAACGAGTCCCGTGATATCACTGTGAAGGAGCAAATGACCGTGACTTTACGTTATGTGAACAAAAAAGGCTATGTGGTTGGACGTTTTCTTGGCATTGTACATGTTCTTGACATTACATCTTTGACAGTTAAGGCAAGCCTTGAGTCACTTCTCTTGAAACATGGGTTGAGTATGTCAAGTATTCGTGGGCAAGGTTATGATGGGGGCGGGCAACATAAAAGGGGAGTTCAATGGGCTGAAGAGTTTGATTCTAAGGGAAAACACTTCAGCTTATTACGTTCATTGTTTTGCTCATCAGCTACAGTTGGCATTGGTAGCGGTCGCAAACAATCATAACGCAATTGGTTCTTTCTTTCTCAAAGTTTCAATTTTGTCGAATGTTGTTGGAGCATCTTGCAATCGTAGAGATATATTTCGGATGAAACGGTATGATGATATACTTGGAGGAATATACAATGGTGATCGGGAGACGGGCGTGGTTTAAACCAAGAAGAAGCATTCACACGGGCAGGGGACACAAGGTAGGGTTCACATTATGGTACACTTTTGAGTTTAGATCATTTGTTCGCTGCTATGATTGATGTACTTGAGGTGGTTCAAGTTGATGGTGATGTAGGTACTCAGAGAGTAGAAGCATATGATATGATTATCTATTTGCAGTGCTTTGATTTTGTTTTCAAATTGCAGTTAATGAAAGCAATTTTGGGGATTACCAATGACTTGTCGCAATCATTACAACGGAGGGATCAAGACATTGGGAATGCAATGGATCTTGTTAGAATAGCTAAGATGCGTTTACAAAAAATGAGGGAACATGGATGGGATAAATTGTTGAAAGTAATCTCTTCATTTTGTAGTGTACATGACATTGTAGTATACATGACATTGTAATCATAAATATGGAAGATTGTTTTGTGACCGGTGGGAACAAATCTTCATCACTATCGTGTTGAATTATTCTATTCGGTGATAGATATGCAACTTCAAGAGTTGAACCATCGGTTTAATGAGATGAATATAGAGTTACTTTTATGTATGGCATGTCTTGATCCAAGTATGAACTTCTTCAAATTTGATGCGGCAAGACTAGTTCGATTTGCGGAGTTTTATCCGAATGATTTTGATCCGATTGAACTCACAGTCATTGAGAAACAATTCGAAAATTAAATATATAGTGTGCGTGATAATGATGAATTCAAAGATTTGAAAGGGATTGGTGCTCTTGCTCAAAAAAGGGTTGAAACACATAGGGATCGGTTATTTTCATTAGTGTACTTGCTTATAAAACTTGCCTTGACATTGCCGGTTGCAACTGCAAGCGTGGAAAGAGCATTCTCCGCTACAAAAATCGTTAAGAGTACATTACGTAACATGGGAGATGATTTTATAAATGATTGTTGGGTGACGTACATTGAACAAGATATTTTAAAAAATGTTGATACGGAAGATATCATTCAATATTTTCAGAATATGAAGCCACGTAGGGGACTATTGTAAACAATCTCTTTGTATTTGCAATTTATGGTTATGTATGGATCAATTGATATGAAGTTTTTTGGCATATTAAATATTTGTGTTTTATCGATTGTTGGTTTTTATGAGTTGTTTATTTATTAGTGTCGTTAAAAAAAATGGAATCCCACTGCCGCTAATCTATTCGGGGTTCTTTGGAAGTAATGTTATTGCAACTATTCTACCACCAACCCAACTTCAATCAACTCACGACTTACTATTCTGTTTTTTTTGGACCCAATCTTCTATTTTACTATGTATAAAAGGGCCAATTTATCATTTCTTTAAAGGGCCTTATTAATTTTTATGAATTTCAGGGCTGGACCTAGTTAATTTTTATGATTTTTTTTTAAGTTCGATTTTGTTTTGATCTGTTGCACAACTAATCTCGTAACAAAACACCTGAAATTGTATGTAAAAGAAATTTTCGACTGGTCTAGTGTTATTAATCTGCTCTTGGACATGGTTGTGCTGTTATTAACTGGGAACTATTATTATGCCACAGATCATGACCAAGTTTCGATCTTTTGAGTTTCAATCTTGTACTACATAATTAATACTTGTTCGATTAGTTTGTTTTGTTGATTTGGCATGAGATTACAGTTTGTGATGTAAAGATGATAATGGTCAATATCTGTTGACTATTACCTTCATAATAGAATGTCATATGGGATGTATTATTTCAAACTAGCATAGGTAATAGTATTCGGCCTGGGCCTTCTAGGATATCCATGCAGATTAGCTTGATTGGCAGCTGAGTACTTGTATCTCCTCCTATTCAAAGTCATTTCATGTTTCCCGCACCTCACCTCATTTCCCCGAGATAAACTCTTTTAGTTCCCACTCATTCTTTTACATATTGGAAAAAATAGACGGATGTGATTTCTAATTTGGCTTTTGTGGTTTGAACAGTCGTGAGGTATTTAACAAATGGCAAGCCCAAAGGTGGTGGGCGGAGAACTACGACAAGGTTTTGGAATTGTACAATGTCCAAAGGTTCAATCGTCAAGCAGTACCTATGCAAGCCCCACCAAGATCTGAAGATGAGGTAAGCTTTCACCCTCTAGCTGCAATGTAGTGTGTAATGAACTTGTGTTTGTACCATTTAATTTTCGAAATTTTGTATATCTCTGGAAAATGACTATTTCACGATTCCAATTACATGTATAATTATTATTGTCAGTATCTGAAACGATATTTTAAATTAATGTTTCTTCTGAATAGTCCAAGCACACCATAAATCACTGTTCTTTGCATATTTACTGCAACTTGTGGTGGCTACCATGGACGAATATATTCCCTTAGATCCCATTTATACACAGAATAATTGAGTTAAATACAACAGTTTTATCCCATCTCATATTTTGTTTAGTCAGGAGGGGATATAACGTCCGTAGTTTCCAAATCATGTATCATATCACGTACCAAAAATCTTATGTATCACATATTGTGTATCGTATCATACGAAATTCAAAAGATAAATCCGTGTTCAGATAATGATTTTATCGTGTAACAATAACAAATTTGCCTTGGTGGCAAAAAAGTTATAATGCTGCAAATAAAATAAGAATGCATGATAAACAACATAAATTATATTTGCATTTTTATAATAGAAAATAGATACAGACTGATACTGAACAATACGGCCAGGATACAGTGCTAAGTTCAGATAAAATTATGGTTCCTATCATGTGCCCAGTGGGATAAAATTATCTTTTCTGATCTTATCCAGCAGTTCTAGCGAATCAAACGGGGACTAATTTTCAAAACAATGCATTTCTGGATTCGGTAGTTGTAATGAGATAGTTGATGGAAATTATTTTCCTTTGTGTAAAAGTAAATTCTTATCCTTTCAGAGCTCAAAAGTTCCATCTATTGAGGACAGTCCAGTAACACCGCCGCTAAGCAAAGAATGCCTACCCCGCAACTTCCACCGCCCAACAGGGATGGGATATTCCTCGTCTGATTCGCTAGACCACCACCCCCGCCATCATTCTGAATCAGGTGGACTTGCTTCAACCCCGAAAGTATCCAGCATCAGCAGGGAAAAAACGTCAATCGACACTTCTGTGAGGACTAGTTCATCAAGAGAGTGTGATCACTCGGGAGAGCTCTCCATCAGCAATGCTAGTGATTTAGAGACCGAATGGGTTGAGCAGGATGAGCCTGGTGTCTACATTACAATAAGAGCATTGCCTGGTGGCTTGCGGGAACTTAGACGTGTCCGATTCAGGTATACGCGTGTGTTCTTTTTCTTATTTTCCACGACACTTGGACCGCTTAATTGGTATTAGCATTGAGGAATTGAACACAAAATATATAATGACTTATTGACTGGATACATGGAATCCCAAGGGGCACTTTGGATTCCACATGAAAATAGGCTTTTTAGTCTCACTTGCAAAATGAGTGTATATCAAATTTTATTTTCACAAATTTCAATTTGATTGTTTTCTATTTACTTGCCTTGGATTCTAGATCATGGTCCTTTCATGTTTTATATAATTGAAAATATAATTTTTTTTAACTTGATGATGACCAATTGACCCCAAGATTGACATTTGTTTAAAAAATTGTACTCCTTTCATGACGGAGGGAGGATATATCATCCCGGGAGACCTGATGCTTGACGTGACAATTTTGTGCAATTATGGTTGTCAATATAATGCTTTACATGACTTTGGCATATATTCCCTCTCCTAAATTAGAAGTTCCAGAATAAAATAACACTTTTTTTCAATTTTAACCTCCCAGCTTTATTAACGCAGTAGATCAATGTGACCAATCATCTCATGTTGTTTTCTTCCTACGTAAATAGTAAAATGTCACACTATTTATAAATACTATATTTAGAAACAGGACTTCTAATTTGGTACATAGGAAGTATGTTTTAGATCGTGGTGCAATTAGCAATCGCAATATATTTTTTCTTGTTCCTTCCCGCAAGCCTTCTATTTTTTTGAGAGGAATATAAAATCAGTCAATTTATAATGCATCATAAATAAAATATATTATTGTTAGAAAAACTATTTAGGGGAAGTCCAAAGTGTGAGTTAATCAAGCATCGACTCACTTTTGCTGAAGGAATTCAAATATATAAGATCTCAATCCTCTACTACATTCCTAGTCAAGCTTCTTACTGTCTGTTACCCTAAGAAATTGTCATGAAAGGGAAAACAAAAAAGGGACTTGCCAATTTCTAGGAATGTTGCGCTGATTTTTTTTGTTAGGAAAATGATGACATGTTCCCCTAGGACTCATGTTTTGAGTGTCAAAATAGTAAGTATTCTACATGAATATATGTGCCCTATTAAATGTATGAGAGCTCTACATGAATATCTGTGTCCTACTCTATCCCTACTTTTTTTGGGTTTCTAGTGTGTGCCTTTAGGGCACATGTTATCACGACCCTTTTTATTATTAACTATGTTAAAGCATTTTATATCATATTAATGAGGAAAATTGTTTATGTTTTATGCAGTCGAGAAAAGTTCGGAGAAATGCACGCGAGGCAGTGGTGGGAACAGAACAGAGCCAGGATACAACAACAATACTTGTGATTCTGAAAGCTTATTAGGTGAAGAGGCCTTGAACATTTTTTTACCACTCCATGTATTTTTTTTTTTATTAAAAATAGGTGTTTTAGGTGCTCTATCTAACAATGAAGAACATCAACAGAACTATCAAATATCATGTATCATATGTCCCAGCAACTCTTCTCTGTTAACATTTTTGGTTGCTGTTGGTGCCTTATTTTCTTCTTTCGTTCCTTTTATCTTTGGACATGTGAATATTGTTTGCGGGTGTGCAAGTTGAATATTAAGGGTGACTGAATGTTGGCAGACCTTTTTATCTTATCCTTTTTTATAGACCTAGGTACCTGATGTGATATTTTTACCATCCACGCCAATATTTTACAGTTGCGAGGATATTTTACCTGGACCATGCACAAAAATTTTATAATATAATAATGACTAACACCAACTATACCCACCACAAAATGAACTAGATTTGTAAAAATGACACGCTACACGAAACACCATGTAATTATAAGCTAATGGATTTAGGCTTATCGGGTTAGACCCGTTAGGACAAGGGTCTGGGTTTGAAAATTTTGATACCCCTGACTAGACCGTTTGAAAATTTTAAAACTTCCTAATACTATCTCAACTCTTCGTTGAGAACACTTATCTTTGATACATTTCGTAATTTTTGTTATATATATAAACTTGGGTAAAAAATACTTTTGTTGTTGAGATTATATTACTATTTAGGAATTAAATATATTATGTTTTGATGGAAATTTTTAGTTATTTAATGGGTCTTAATGGTTTGGGTCAAGTGCTCGTTAACAGTAACAGTTCAGGTTTGAGTTTCAGTTTGAGTTTATTATTTGGACGAAATTTATTCATGGGTCGGGTATGGATCGAGGGATTTTTTACACAAATCCGTTATTACACAACACGAAAATGACAAAACATGATCTGTTGACAAGTCTAAAATTGACTCAAAAATAGTCTTGCTGAAGTGTCACTAACACATTAGTTTGTGTATTTAATGGACTAGTACGAACCTTACACACAAATTAATGTCTTGATACCTCAATTAGTAAATATTTTGGGATCATTTTCTAGGTATATCTAGAATTACTCTACAAAAATACGAAGTTAAAGTAAGAGGTTGTTTATTTTTATCTCTCTAAGTCTGAACTTGAACCATTCAGAATTTAGAAGTATAAAAAAAGTTTGTTTTTTCAAATGATTAATAGGCATTAAGAACTAAATTGAACTCTGGATCTGAATTTGTTTAAATACGTCAATTTAGAGGTTCATTCAAACATAAAAATAAACATATTTTTAGATTCTGCCTTCAAATTTAGATGAAAAAACAAACTCAGTTTAAGTCTTAGTGACTTACAACCAATTGCGCATTTTTTTCTTTTTAGGAAATATAAAACAAATCGTATGAACCAAGTCCTTAGCGCATCTCTAAATGCATACATTTGCATTGCTTCTTCCCACAATGGGTAAGAAATAATGCATTTTCCACTATTCAATTATGTAGCCGATATGTAAATTTAGGTTGGAGATACATTTTGTATAAATGGGTCTCCCACTGTTGGGCGGTAAACAATTACCCGTCCAAGCCAGTGGGGCGGTACTCTTACTCCTACCAAGAAATATAATATAATATTATATTCGTGGGATATAAACAGTTTTGAGCCCACAATTATTATAATATTTAGCAAGGCGGGGCCCTCAGTTTGGGTGGTACTCTTTATCCCGCCCAAAATTTTTATAATATAATATTATATTTATGGGATATACACAATTTTGAGCCTATGATTATCATAATATTTAACAAAGCAGGACCCTCCGGTTGGGTGGTAATCTTTCTCCCGCCCAAGCCTTTATTTCTATTGCCCACTATGAAAACCACAATGGAACATTTACACTCCCTCATTGTGGATGGTGTTAAGAGGCTTCTGGTGTAGAGTAAAAGCAGGTAATGTCCAATCTTAAATCTGACCTTTTACGCTATTTTGGATTATGAAAATATATATTTGGCGTAAACATTATACCAAATTAACTTTTATATTACAATCATAAATGCTCTTAACTAACTTGTGAATTTGTGATGTGTTTTTGTAACAGTGATGGTGGTGCCAAAACTGGGACAAAAAAAGGGTGATCATGTTTTAAAATATATATCAGTGGACGTCTACCTGTATACCACATTTCTGAAGGGGTGTTTTGAGAAGCCTTTCTCTCTACTATAAATGAGGGTGATACCCTCTTAGTATTGTGACACCAACATAATGTAAATTTTTCTCACTCTAATTTCTCTTTGTTCCCTTTATTTTACAACATATTATCAATATGAGTGCTCTTAATATTTTTGGATAAGTTACACCAAGCCCCCAGGTTTACGGATCGCCTCCCTCAACCACCCTACAAACTCACCCCTTAAACTATTAATTCGTATCAAGTAAACCTATAATTCGAATTCCCACTTTTTTGTAGCGTAAATGATGTAATTATCCGTGGACCGGATATCTTAGTGTGTACAATTACCTTAATACCCTTACCCTTTTAATACAATTATCCAAAACACTTAAATTTAAACCAACATTCAACACTAAATGAATCCCAAAATCCAAACCTAAATTCAAAACCAAATAAATTTGCAAACCCAAACCTAAAAATCAATCTCCGATAACCTCAAGTAGGGGACGATGGGGTTTGAGGTTGCCAGAGAGGTTTGACGTGGTGTTTGGGATTTTCGGATGTTGATTGTTTGGTTTGGGTTTGTAAATTCATTTGGTTTTGAATTTAATGAATTTGGGGATTCATTTGATGTTGAATATGTAGGGGGGATTGAAGGTAATCTCTGAATTAGAGAAAGCTCCCCCAATCAATAGAAGATACTTAAGAGAAGGAATCAGCATGAAGATAACGAGGCAGCTCAATGAGGAAACTTGCCGAGAGTGCTCTTCTTTATCTTCCGTTCTTACTTAGTCAAATTGTATTTTTTAAATACATTGATTGTAATTACGTAATGTTGTAATATTGAGTGTGAGGTCAAACGAAACTCGGGAGAGACCAAGCGTGGTAAGGCTTGGGAGAGCTCACATGCTCTATCGAATAACCTCACCGTGGGAACTTCAAAAGGACTTGGTTAGGAGGATTGAGAAGTGAGGCACATTAAGGCTCGTCTTGACCATCTTAGATACACCTTATAAAACACCAAGAGATATTTCACCATAGGGGCTTGTGCAGAGTAACCTTAAGTTCCATCGTATAGTGAGCTTTGAGCCAAACAACCCTCTATCAAATGCCACATCTACTTTAGGTGGCGTCACTAGCTACCTGCTCGCTGTCTAATTCGAACTTGAGTAAACCACTATGGTATTGGGGTTGTCAGACGGTTTGGTGAGCCACCTCTGTGGTGACAGTCCTATGACGCGCAGTGTATAGGCAAAAGGCATATTCTGGAAGTTAATGATTATGACGTAGGGTGTGCTAATTTATCAAGCATTTAATGCTTGAGACATAAAGTGTATAAGGGAGGTCTTTCACATTAATGAAGACTGAGACATGTCGGGAAGGGTGTGGGGCTATTTATTGGCCCCAACCACTTCTGAGAAAGGGAGTTCTTTTCTAGAGATTTTATTGCTAGAGAGAGAAAGATATTTTAGGAGAAGTTGCAAACTAGAGAGGGTTTACTTACCCACCACTGTCATTTATTGTTTAAGATTTTAATAGCTAACCAGAGACATATCAGAGGTGGTTGGTGTATTGGCTGCCTGCCATGGTGTATCTAGGGTGCTTACTTCTCTCTCCCTTTAAATGAGTTGCTTCTGATTTTTCTTTATTATTATTTGAGTTATACATGAGAGATTTTTGAGTTCAATCTGAGTGTTGATTATATACAATATTGTGTATTCATTTGTTCTTGTTAAGAATACTTGGGTTGTCGTTTATTACCTTACCCATAAGGGTTACGCGTCTACTGGTATTACTATACTCCCCGACTTCAAGGGAACTACCCTTTTATATTTGACGAATCCACTGGAGAGGTATTCTTCTAGAAGTATGGCGCAAGATAACCTTAGCCGTACCATTTCCTTATATGCTAGCCAACATAACGATGAACAAGCGGCGAGGGAGCTTGAGGCTTCTAAGGATGGGGTTCCTCAGGTAGAGGTTCCCCAAGTTCAAACGATAATAGGAATCCCACTAGTGACACAAGCTTTTACTAGTGCCGTGATGGGACAAACATAGATGGCCCTTCTCATGGGCAAATTCTTTGAGTTCTCGCAGACTCTTGTAGCTGCAACAACTTTTGGATGGGGATTTGACCCCAGATCTTTCGTAACACCAATGGCGGCTCCAATAACCCTATCGAGCGCAGCTCCAACGGGACCTGCCCTCATGAACACTGTACCAACCCCTGTCCGAACGAGGAGTACCCAAGGTGTGGCGAGTATTCCACCTGTGATTCCTCAGCCCAATGCTCCAGCGGGTGAGAAAACTCATGCATCTGCCTTGGAAGAAAGAAGGAAGGAGATGCAAAAGGAAATGCTAAAGATGATAGCATCTTCCTCATAGTCAGCCAGTGAGGTAGCATCAGTGTATGATGATTTTTGTACTCCCTATCCTGAGAAGTAAAATAAGGAACCTTACCCGAAGGACTACATTCCCCCTATCTTTGAAAAGTACACAAGAAAGGGAGGAAACCTGAAGGAGCATATCAAGCAGTTCATTGAGCATTTGGGGGCTTATTGCAACAATTATAAGTTAAGGTTAAGGGAGTTTTCCAAATCCCTCACCGATAAGGCATATACCTGGTACTCTCACTTGGCACCGAAGATTGTCTTAACGTGGGAGGAAATGCATGTTTTGTTTTTCCAGAAGTTCTTTCTAGTAGAAAATGAATTCATGTTGATACAGATGGGTAGGGAGAAACAATGGCCAGGGGAGGAAGTGATGGAGTACGTCTGAAGGTTTAGATAAAGGTCCCTCAACGTGAGGGAAGAGGCAAAGGAGTTCAAACTACTTAAGATTTATGCTGAGGGTTTGCTCCCATAATACATCTGTCACCTCATTAATGAATACTGCCAGATCAATCGGAAGATTGGCCATCCACCTGCGACCTATTTTACACTGAGGAAGATTATAAGCACGCACATGAAGGCAGGAAGTCTGCAGATCCCTTAGGATAACGTCAACAATGACCCACTACGAGCACATGCAGCTAACCTAGTAGTTGCTTATGATGAAAAGGATAAACAAGAGGCAAGGGAACTGGTAGTGGAGCATAAAGAGATGTGGAAGATGTGTATAATCTTGATAATGAAGAACTAAGCCGAGGGCTAAAATACCATGCTGTATCACAGTCGCCCAAATTCTCAGAGTTCTTCGATCAGGTGGGGATATCAAAGGAAAGCAGGCTGGAGATAACGCAATGGATTCTGGATATTGCACAAAAGAATGCAGTTTCGTCATTAAGATAGAGGGGGCCTATAGCTATATTAGTAAGGAAGTTCTTGTCCGAAGTGACTTTCAGTTATGTCGATAGAGCTGTAAGGTTCCCACACAACAGTCCCTTATATGTGACGGCTAGTATAAACGGTGTAAATTCTGCGAAGGCTCTAATGGATGGGGGAGCATCCATAAACATCATGCCCATCAACTCATTCCATGCATTTAATATCTCTGAGGCAAGGTTGATACCAATGCCTTTGGTGATCTCTGATTATGACAACCAGTCCTACAAGTCGATTGGGTATGTGAACGTAGGAATTATAATGGGGAATCTCATTTCACACATCAAGTTTCATGTGATTGAGAGTGCTACTTCTTACCACCTTCTGATAGAAAGTGCGTGGATGCACAATCACGATTTAGTCCCTTCGACATATCACCAGTGCGCTAAGGTAAATGTGAAGGGGACTGAGGTTTTTATACATTCAATGAAGAAGCCTTTTTCAATCGAAGAAGCTCACTTGGTGGATGCAACATTTTACATAGAGCTGGAAGAGAATGCCAGAGTCCTAATGAGAAGAATTGAGGGAGACATAGTTCCCTCCATCAGAGAAAGGATGGGGCCTATGAATGGTCAAAGCAACGAGGGATCAGGGAGGAGAGAAGTAACTGAGGAGGTCAATCATGTTGATCCTAAGCCTCAGAATATCTCTAAATAATTGAGAGATAGGGTGAGGCCTAGGATGGACCCGATGGAATATAAGGCCCAACGACAGAGTGTGCGGAGTAGGTTTTTGGGAAATTATTTGGTGGAAGCTTCGAGAGAAAGGAAACGAAAGGCAGCCAAAACGACCAACGGGTAGTGAAAGAAAGTAATAACAGAGGATGGGAAGGTGATTTATCACCTTTGAAGGTGTCAGCGGGCGATCGAAGGATTTGTTCCAGAGGCCGACAAAGACGTTGACCCGATGTATGAGTGTTTTCTGGTAGACCAACATGGGCAGTGCATGGTCATAGACTACTCAAATATACAAGAGCTTGTGGAAGAAGTAATAGAAGAACCAGAGTACATGATGGATCGCCCGAAGTCACAACTGTAGGAGTTGGAGTAACTAAATTTAACAGAAGAATGATAAGATCCAAGGCCCATCTTTATTTCGAAGGACTGAGAGAAGAGAAATAAATGCCTTGATTAAGCTGATTAGGGAATACAGAGACGTCTTTGCATAGAAGTACACATAAATGGATGGGTTAGATGAAGAAGTAAGTTGCTACAAGCTAAACGTTATGCCTTCAACCATATCGGTGAAACAAGCTACAAGAACTTACAATCCTAAGTTGGATCTGAAAATTAAGGAGGAGGATCAATAGTTACTAGCAGCGGGGTTCATTAAATTGATATATCTCCCACTTTAGTCGTCAAGCATTGTCCCAGTGGGAAAGAAGGACAACAACCAAATAAGGATCTGTGTGGACTTCAGGAACTTGAACAGAGCTTGCCGAAATGATGAGTTATGTCTGCCCTCCATTGATAGCTTGATCGATGCAACTATTGAGCATGAAATGTACTGTTTCATGTATAGGTATGTGGGATATAACCAAATTAAGATGGACCCGACAGATGCAGAGAAAACGGCATTCAGAACCCCGTTAGGCAATTTTATGTACTAAGTAATGCCTTTGGGGTTGAAGAATGCTGGAGCAACATATCAGAGAACGATGATGGCCATTTTCCATGACTTCTTTTAAAAGTTTTTAGAATTTTATGTGGATGATGTGGTCATCAAGTCAAAGAAGGAGGAGTCCCATCTGGATGATTTGAGGAAGGTGTTAATTTGATTTAGGAAGTACAAGTTGTAGATAAATCCGTTGAAGTGTGTCTTTAGTGTTAAAAGTGGGAAATTTCTAGGCTTCGTGGTGGATTAGCAGGGGGTACAGATGGACCAGGATAAATAACGAGCAATCCTAGAGATGACATGTCCAAGAACAACAAAGGAGCTCAAGAGTTTCCTCGGTAAAGTCTCTTACATCAGGAGATTTGTGTCAGGGTTGACTGAGATAACTCATCCACTGATGGAGATGCTGTGAAAAGGAAAAAAGTTTGGAAGGAAGCTCACCTAGGATCTCTCATCAAGTTGAAGAAGCTTCTCACTTCTTCATAAACGATGATTCCTCCAAAGGTAGGGATACCATTGCAGCTCTACCTTACGTCTACCATCAGGTCATTCGAAGCTCTCTTAGTGCAGGAAGTTAATGGTCAAGAATGACCAGTCTACTATCTGAGTAGGATCATACATGTACTAGAGGAAAGGAATAGTAGTATAGAGAGGGATTGCTTAGCCTTGATATTTGTAGCACAAAAACTTAGACATTACATATTATCTTTCATAATTCATATTGTGACAAGATGTGATCCCATTAAGTTTTTATTGGCAAGAACTATTTTGGTTGGAAGGGCAGCTAGGTGGTTCCTCGTCCTTTCAGAATATGAGTTTAAGTGTGTGGTCCCTCATGTGATCAAGATCCAAGTATATATAGATTTATTGGCAATTTTTCCCCCTGGAATATTTAAGCCACCTTATGAGAGAAATCTTGGAGATGATTTGCATGCCAACTTTTTTGGATTTAAATCTTGAAGAATAGACTATGCAGTTTGATGGTTCTTCAACATAAAATAGGGGGGAACAGGGGTTAATATTTTCAAAAGGGGAGGAAGAGATTTGCCTTTCATCCAAGTTAGATTTCCCTTGCTCCAATAATGAAAGGGAGTATAAGGTGTTAGTGCTATGGCTGCTAGAGGCCCTTCGAAGGGGCATCCATTCACTATGCATCAAAGGTGATTCAAACTTGGTAGTTCAACAAGTGAATGGGGATTATTCATTAACTCACCTCAGTGTGGTTCCCTATAGAATAATCATCCAATGGCTAATCAACTAGTTCCATCAGGTCAAGATAAATAGGCATCCTAGAACAATGAACAGGCGTACTAATGCTTATGCCACAATTGTTCAGAAAGTGTCCATGAAGAGTGACACAACAACAGTTGTGAGACAATGAAGAACATCTCTCTCGGTAGTACAAACGATCTTGTCAATAGAAGGCGATTCGAATTGGAGAGGCAAGATCAGGAAATAGTTGGAGTCTGGTGAAGGAAAGATGGAACTCAGTGAGCTAGCATAGTATTTTAGAAGCCAATGAAGTCTTTAATTTGGGAAGCTGGGAGGATGTTTATCAAGATGCTTCGGGCCAGAGGAAGCAAAGAGGAAGTTGAAGAAGTCACATGACGAACACTAGGAAATAACTAAGATCCCTATGTACAGAAGAATCTAGAGAGAGGGATACTTTTAGCCAATGATGAAGCAGGATACAGTAGAGTTACAACTAAGGTGCAATAAATGTCAAGTTTTCTTTCAGGCAGTTGTATGCCACTTCATTGAAACCCAGGCGGATTAGAAGCAGCCTTAAATTGATTTTATCATGGATGGAGTTATTCCTATAGAGAAAATTAACGTGATGAAACTTAGGCGAAGGGCCCTATGGTTCTACGTCCAAGAGGAGCAGCTCTATTACAGAGGGTACTTTAATAGCCGTTAAGATGCATCACAAATGAGGAGGCAATAAAAGTCTTGAAACAAGCTCACAAACCAACTCACATTAGAGGGGTAAAGTTATATGACCAATTAATGATCTTGGGTTATTATTAGCCAACCATGGAGAAAGATTATGCTGAGTATGTTCAAAAGTGGAGACATGATCCATGCTTCCTCAGTGGACTTACACTCTTTGACTACTCCTTACCCATTCCACACTTGGGTGTTTGACCTGGTAGGGGCAATACAATCATCTTTGAGGGGAAAGATCTGGATATTAATAGAAACAGAGTGCTTCACAAAGTGGGCTGATGCAATACTATTAAAGAGAGCAACAATAGGTGTAGTGGCCAACTTCATTAAAGAGTACATAATTTATCGATTTGGGATCCCAAAGGTTATCCTTTCTGATAACGGGACCCCATTTATCAACAAAGAAGTAACGATGCTCACAGATAAGTACTCTATTATCCATCATACCTCAACGGTGGTATATCCCAAAGGTAACGATCAAGACAAAGCAACTAACAAGGCCTTGGTCAATATCTTGGCCAAGACAATGGAGGAATCCCAGGTTCATGGGATGGTAATATTCCAGTAGTTCTCTGGGCCAATCGAAAGATAAAAAGAAAACCCACAGGGTATACGCCATTCTCTCTTGTGTTTAGAGACGAAGCAATTCTGCCAGTGGAGATGGAAGTTCCCTCGGCTCGATATGCTTTGCGAAGCAGTATGCTTCCTCAGAGTAGACACGTACAGTTGGAAGCACTGCATGAACACAGAGACAATGCAATACAACATTTCCAATTGTACACAAAGCATCTCTCCTGGGCATATGACAACTTGGTGAGGCCAAGAAAGTTCATAGAAGAGGATCTAGTTTTGAAGGAAGTGGTGAAGCATATTCGAGGGCTCTTATTACCTAAATTTTCTATGAATTGGGAAGGACCTTTCATTGTGAAGGAGGCTCACGATTCAGGCTACTGCTTAATCTCTAAAATAGAAGCGGATAAACCTTTTGAGATTAATAACAGGTGGTTAAAGGTTTATCATGTTTAAGCGAATAACCTTAGTCAGAGATTTATTTTATGTTAAAGTTATGTTGCAATTCATTATGAGTTATTTCTTTTGTTGTGATCCTTCTCATGAGTTAAGAAGAAAGAGGTTGCTTGTAAATTGTAAGAGTTTAATCTTTGCAATAAATAGAATAGTTGTAACAAAGCATGGCATGGTAACAATTCTATTTTTTCATTCATAAACTCAAAAGGATTACAAAAAATTGGGAACCATTTTCCAAGAATTACATATGAGGAAATAAAAAAAATTACAACATAACAAAAGAAGGGACTTCAACTCAGAAAAAACCACAATTCAAGAGGGGAGAAGAAGTCCCTAGGCAAGCCTGAAAAAGCCCCCAATAATGTTCTCTGAGCAGTAATACGACCCTCAAGTCTGGTCTGTACTTGGGCCCGTTTATTCAATAAGGATTGACATTTTTGCTTGACCTTCAGTAGAGCTTCTTCGACGGCCTTAACTTCCTCATCAGTTGCTCCCAACAGAGGAGACATCTCTAATAACCTAGCCTCCTCGTCCCGTTAGGCCTCTATATATTTCAGATAAATCTCCCTCTGGATCTCCAATTATTTTCTTTTTAAAAGCTTCAAGTGGATAATCAACCAGTTCAGTTAGAAGCCATCCTTATCCATTTCCTTCAAGCTGCCCGATGCCGATTAATGAGGGGTCTAGTAAGACTTGAGGTTTGAGTATTGACAACCTCAACAATAATAGCTGCCAGACCCTGGAGCCCTTAGCTCATCACCAACGTGTTTGAATGTAGACAGTTAGTAATGAAGGTTTCAGGGTAATGAGTGGTAATCTGTTCAATGATAGAATGATTAATCGTAAATACTTGGGGAGACTAGCAAAGGACCATAAGGCAGAACTCATGAGGAGACATGTTGGGTAGAGGAACGTCACAATCGGACTCACTATTAACTGACAGATCTGTAGTGAAACAACGATCATTATGATTGGTTTCCTTTTAAGAGACTAGCCCTTGTTCATCAGAGGCAACAGGTGAGAGACCACGCTGAGTTAGATCTTCGGCAATAGCGGGCTCCCTTACAACCTGAAATGAGATAAAGAAGAGTGAGTAGGCAAAAAATCTTAACAAGTGTGTTTTCATTATTAAGTCACCGTAGGTGGAGTTTGAGAAAAATCTTAACAAGTGGTTTTCATTCTTAAGTCACCGTTATTGGTGGAGTTTGAAAAAAATCTTAACAAATGTGTTTTCATTGTTAAGTCATAGGTATAGGTGGAGTTAAAGAAAAATCTTAACAAGTGTGTTTTCATTGTTAAGTTACCGTTATAGATGGAGTTTGAGAAAAATCTTAACAAGTGGTTTTCATTGTTAAGTCACCGTTATAGGTGGAGTTTGAGAAAAATCTTAACAAATGTATTTTCACTGTTAAGTCAACATTATAAGTGGATTTTATGAAAAACCTTAACAAGTGTGTTTTTATTGTTAAGTCATCTTAAAGGTGAGAATTTGTGAATAACCTTAACAAATATTTTTCATTGTTAAGGAGGTTGTATTTTTCTTTCTTATCCTTCGTTTTGGCAGGCATAATGATAAGACTTATGCAAAAGAGGGAGAAGGCAGTAAATACCCCAGTGGCAACTGCATGAGTAACAACTGCAGAGGTAACAATTGCAGGAGTAATTTCGAAATCTCTTTGAGTTTCTGCTAAACGTTCAGAAAGAGGCACCTCAGCCCTTAGCGATGCATCTTCCTCACTAAAAGGCACAAGTGCCAAGATTGGGGAAGGTTCCACTGAAGTCATTTTATCTTCATATGTATCCACCTCCACAGGGGGCGAAGAAACCCCTGGGCGAGAAGATGAACCAGTGGTAGCTTGAGGAACCCATGGAGTCTCAGAACGAGAGGGAGGAGTCAGACCTAGAGAAAGCTGCAAATAATATTAAAGTGTTAGCTCAATAAACACCAAATAAAAGGAGGAAAAGGCATAAGAAGTGAGCTTACCCCAGTGATGTTAGAAAAAGGGGAAAACCCAACGACAGGCCTCACCGGAAGGAACTGAAAAAGTGACCCAGCAAGAGACGTGGCTAGGTTAGAAGCACTTACAACCTGAAAGCTAAGAAAATGCTAAGAAGACAATATAGCCAAGTGTGAAAGATAGCTAAAAGAGAAAAAACCATTACCTCTCGAGGACTTGAAGATATTAGAACAATGTCCAGAGGAACCACGAGAAGGGGAGATCTCTTAGATAAAGCCAAAGGAGTCTCCTCTGGCTGATGTGAAGCTCCAACGGATTCCACAGAGGTAACAGCTCTCTTGGCATCCTCCTCTGCATGTTGAGAGGTAGAATGGCTAAAATAGGTAAGCCCAATTGTGGGAGAATGAGGAGGAGATGCAACGATCTCAGAAATACCGAAACGTTCTCCCACGAAAGGGCTCAGGGTGGAGAAGCCCTATCTGCTTCTTCCTTCAATCTGAACGTGAGTAAACCACTATGGTATTGGGGCTATCAAATGGCTTGGTGAGCCACCTTTGACGCACAATGTATAGGAAAAAGGAATGTCCTGGCAGTTATTGATTATGACGTAGGGTGTGTTAATCCATCAGGAATTTAATACTTGAGACTTAAAGTGTGAAAGGGAGGCCTTTCACATTAATGAAGACCGAGACATCTCGGGAAGGGTGTGGGGCTATTTATTGGCCTCAACTACATCTGAGAAAGGGAGTTCTCTTCTAGAGAGTTTATTTCTACAGAGAGGAAAATATTTCAGGAGGATTTACAGCAAACCAGTATGAGTTTACTTACTCACCATTGTCATTTATTGCGAAGCTTTTAATAGCTAACCAAAGACATATCAGAGGTGGTTGGTGTGTTGGTTGCCTGCCAAGGTGTATTATTGGTGCTTACTTCTCTCTCCCTTTGAATGAGCTGCTTCTGAGTTTTCTTTATTATTATTTGAGTTATACACAATAGATTTGAGTTCAATATGAGTGTTGATTGTATACAGTATTGTGTGTTCATTTGTTCTTGTTAAAGAGTACTTGGGTTATCGTTTATTACTATGCCTATAGGCATTACTCCTCTACTGGTATTACTATACTACTAGGCTTCAAGGGTACTACCCTCTAACAGAATGTAGGTTTGAATTTAGTTTTTTTTGTAATTATATTAGAAAGGGTAAGGGTATTAAGGTAATTATGCATACTAAAATATCTGGTATAGTGATAATTTTGTCTATTTATGATAAAAAAAAAGCGGTATCCCATTTTAGAGTTTATTTGAAATGGTTTGATAGTTTAGGGGTAAGTTTGTCGAATATTTTAGTTGAAGGGGTGCCCGTAAACCTGAGATAGTTAAGGGGATTTAGTGTAATTTACCATGCATTTTTTTATAGTGCAATCCTTGATATCTCTTCACCACTTTTCTTATCTACACATCATGTTTTTTTATAGAAAATTATTCCAATAAACTCTTGGTTCAATAGTACACTATGCAATCCTTAATTGGCATTATTTTCTTTTGGAGCATAAATTATAGGTTTCGCTTTGTTTGCGTCTTGAATATTTTATAAAATTGAAGTGTAAAAAGAAGAAATCTAGTCCTTTTTTTTACCAAAGATCATTTTTTAAACGAAAAAAATGAACGGGGTGCTTCAGTAGGCTTCCCAAATGATTGCGATGCCCCATTAATAGGTTATAAGTTTTGAATTTACTAATCCGTTAGAGTATAAAAAAATTCAAGTATGAGAATTATGGAATATATAAGAAGTTGTTTAAAATCGATTAGAGGCTAATTGATTTGACCAAGTTGGTATTGTATGATTAATAACGAGAATCATATTATGTAGGTTTTTTTTACTTAACCCATGGGATATAACACCTAGATTGTAACACTGTTACTTTTGGAATAAAAAAAAAACTCTTAATATGTAATTTGACTTTACACCCTCATTTTATTTTCACAACCCTTCTTCCCCAATTCATCTTCTTCCCCAAATCTAATAACTCATAACCCTAATTTAAAAAATCCATTTTTTTTTATTTCTTCCCCATTCATTTAATCCAACCCACTACAAATCACCATCCACACTTCAAGTTTTGGGGATTTTTAGTTCATTTTCTTCTAGAATTGTTTTACTAATTGGTTAATTATTTATTCATAGGATGGGTTCACGCAGTTTGTTGTTTATAAAAACCATGGGAGATGGTTAAACTAGCGAACTCAACATATCTCTCTGTCCGAATATAAATTTACCACCTCTCTCTCTCTCTCTCTCTCTCTCTCTCTCTCACTGCATGGGTTTGGAAGCCTCCTTGTGGCATAAATATGCATGTATATGATTTTACATTTTCTCATTCATTTTTTTGCGTTCCTTTTCAGCACATTCCGTAAACGTGTAAGTTTGAGTTGAATGTTTTTTCAGATTGCAGTTGTTTGGATTGAATAAAATATGGGGTTTTAAATAAATTTATTTTAACTTTTCAAGTGGGGCTCCTCAAATAATGCTTAAAAAATACGAGTTTTGAGTTATAATTTTTTTTTCTTTATTTGTTAAATAATAATATTTTTGGTTTTAAAAATATTGTTTGGTTCTTTAAAATCACATGGTGCTTTGGTTCCTAAACATTGTATTTATATCCCTGTTCATTTTATTTTCTTTGCGGTGGTGTTGGTGCTTGGTGGTGATGGTGGGTTATTGTGGGTTAGATTAACTGAATGGAAAAATATAAAGAAAATGAGGTTTTGAAATTAGGGTTAGATTGGGGAAGAATATGAAGTGGGGAAGAAGAATGGTATTTTTGTCAAAATTAAATGAAGGGGTAAAGTCAAATTACAAATTATGAGTTTTTTAATGAAAAAGTGACGATGTTAGAATTTAGGGGGCTATGTGTAATTTTCATCTCTTGGATGGTTAAGTCAAAATAAAATATTACTGCGGGAGATTAAGTCAAAAAATCCTTGTTATGTACCATAACAACTTTGCAAACAAGACATCATCATCCAAGATAATTAAATTGGAGTGCATTCGTGATTATATAGTGAAATGAATTATCATTAAATAGAGAAAGGAAAAAATTATGGGGATGAAATTTGAGATTTTTGAGTACCTATTCGGAAGCCGATTTAATTATTAGTCTTGGATCCCTTGTATAGTGCATTTACAAAAGTAGTAAGCCTAGACTCTCTGAAAATTCAGTTTAGCCCAAGCTCATGACTTATACCAATATACATTATTTTGAGCTAGGGTTTTAAGTTGCATACTATTATTAAGGGTTAGATAGGGAGAAAAAAATACTATTCACATTTTTGTGAAAGGATGTAAAGAGAGAAGGTCACATCTCACTCAAAACACCATCTCCAAGAGTTTCCACACACACAACTTAATTTGAGAGGATCATATACTAGAACATTTTAGACTTTTAGTGTGTTTTAGAAAAGTTTTGGAGGACAAGAAAAGGCAAACCCTTCATCTTCTTCAAAGTATATTTATCCTTATTCGGGCCACCTTTAAGATCCGCAAAGGTACCGTGATTCTAAACCCTAAGTTTATGCTTTAAACTCAGTTTTATTTCACTTTCTATTGCGTGATCAATTAAAGTATTTGGGAAGCAAAGTTTTCAAAAACAAATCGCATTTATCAATCACCAACAAGTGGTATCAGAGAACTGATTATAGATTGATCATTCTTTGGAAAATTCTATGTTGTCCACTATGAAAACCTACTTTTGCATTTTGCAGAATATACAAATTTGTATGTTATTTCATACTAAATGCGTAGTTAATTTCTTCATAGATTCGATTTGGTCATAATAATTAGGTTATTTTTATTTATTGCATTAATTAACGTATTTGGATGAGTTAATGAGGGGATGTAACCCTTTTTATTAGTTAAATACCGGTATTTACATGGGTTTGGTCATGAAGAAAGTTTCATGGAGTTTGGTGAGGTTTTGTTAAAGTTTGGAAGATTTTTACACGGTATTTATGAGACGGGGACGAAGGTAGACTACTACAAACTCAGATCGATGCGGACTCAATTGGATCGATTTAGCTTGGCATCATATCAATCCGACCCTGTGCAGCGGGCCTGATTGTGTTGGTTTTTGTTGTTGTTTTCATCTTTCTTCTACAAATATTCATCTCGGTCTTTTCGAAATCAAAGAGGAGTATTTCCATATGGAGATGACATAATGAACTCCCATTTACTAAGAAGTCTACTTCAAAGAGGACTCGTGTTCAAGGGAAAGTCTACTTCAAATGGGATTCCTGACTTAATATGGACTCCCATTAATTCAGATCCCACATTAATATGGACAACACGGATTATTATGCGATTGACTTAGATCAAGGTTTTTTTTAATATATGTTTTTTTTTATTCTTTTCTAAATTGAATCTAATTTGGTAATTAATTTAAAGGTACAAATGAAATTGTGATCTCCGAGTTTTATTTTAATTTAAAAATGGTTTTATTTTTTAAAATTAAAATAATGAGATTAGGAAATTTAATTTGTATAAGTAAATTAGGAATTTACTAAAGATTTAATTCAGGTATTTTAAATTCATGGAATGAACTGATGGTATACACTTAAACAAAATTAATGATATCCTCCCAACGGCGTCACTGTCCTTAATTGTGGGATCAAAAGTCATGAGCTGTTCCATAATGTAAAACAGAAGGTTCCTGAACTATCCGAAGAACATAAGTAAAAGATGAAAATTTGTTTAGTTCAAGGTGGGGTGATTTAAGCTCCTAATGAAAAACATCACTTCACAAGGGTGTTAGGATGCTCGACGTGATTAGTTTTGATTAGCAGTAGAGGGAAGCCAAATTAAAATTTAATCAAAGTTAACTATCAAATATTAAATTTGAAACTAATTTCTTTTTCAAATGATGATTCTCAGACTTCAAAATGGGCCTTGCATTCAATTTACTTGCTTCTATCTTAAAGGATAACAAGTTAACTGGCATGAATTCTATAAATTATAAAAGAAATTTAGACATTGTCTGAACTACTGAGTGTTGTAAATTATTTTTAACTGAACCATGCCTACCAAGCCTAACAAGGGGGGGCATATGCAGAGGATTCACATGCTTATCAAAAGTGGTAAAAAGCTGATCAGATGTCTTGTTGTTAAATATTACCTTTATGACTAATGTGTTTAAACTCCAGCATCAGAATATGTCAAGCTCTTTCGATATGATTTCAAATCTCAAGGATATATTTGAAGATCAAAACCGTGTTGCAAGGCTGGATGTTATGGCAAGACTGGATAACATAAATGTTCTTTATAGTACTCCTGTTGGAGACCATATTTTAAATATGAAGTTCATTTTAGGGAAACTAGAGGTCTATGGATCTGAAATTGACGGGGAAACATATATCAATTTTCTGCTCCAACCACTATGGTAGTCCTTTAAACAATTTTGCTAAATTATTTTATGAACAAATTTGATTACTCGCTGGTGCAACTGGTTAAAAAACTCCAAGTTGCGGAGAATGTCATAAAGAAAAGGGTGATATTTAGGTTGCTAAGAAAGGCCTATCTTCTTCTGTCTCGAAATGTAAGAATAAGAAAAAGGGAAAGTCTTAGGGGCAACCCATGGTAGTTAAAATTGTGTTTAATCCTCTAGTGGTGGGTAAATAGCCAAAAGGCAAGTGTTATATCAACAGGTAGTCAAGACAATGAAACTAGTGGTGCCTGGTCTTCTTGGAAAATAAGAATGAAAATGATAACTTCTCCTTAGTCATTGAGATATGTTTTGTGGTGTAATCTACTAGAAGCTAGTGTGTGGATTCGAGAGCCACTAATCATGTTTGCAATTCTTTGCAAGGATTCCAGGTAACCAAGGAGCTCAGTGAAGGAGAAATTTGTATGTTCAAGGGTGATGACAACAAAGCAACAATATTAGAAGTGGAAAATTTAGTTTTAAAATTTGGTGAAGACAAAAATTTAATATTGGTAGATTGTTTTTATGTTCCAACTATTAGAAAAAATTTAATTTTGATTTCCAAGTTAGTTATGGACAAATATTTGGTTTATTTTAATAAAGGCATTTTTATCAAAATTAACAAATATTTTTTCTGTTCAAGTACATTGGAAAATGGTCTTTATATTATAAAGTCTGTCTCACCATTACTGTTAAATTCTAAAATAAGTAACTTAAATGGAGATAATCTAAAGAGAAATAAGCCTTTTAAGTTGAACTAAGCGTATCTCTGGCACTTATGTTTAGGTTATATTAATTTAAAAAAAATAAAGAATGATTTCAAATGGCCAGTTAAGTTCATTAGAAGTGGAGGCACTTCTAGTCTGTGAATCCTATTTAGAAGGTAAAATAGCCAAAAGGCCCTTCACAATTAAAGGCTATAGAGCCAAAGATATGCTAGAATTTGTTCATTATGATTTGTGTGGCCTTATGACAATCCGAGCAAGAGGTGGTTTTGAGTAAGTAATCACTTTTATTGATGGTTACTCAAGATTTTGGTATGTTTACCTTATTCATCATAAGTATGAAGCCTTTGATAAGTTCAAAGTGTACAAGGATGAGGTAGATCATAGGCATGGTAAACTAATCCAAACTCTATGATTTGATTGTGGAGGTGAGTACCTCTTGGAAGATTTTAAGAATCACTTATCGAAGGCTGGGGTTACATCCCATTTGTCTACACTGGGCACTTTATGGGAAAATGGTGTAATAGAAAGAATAAACATGACTCTTTTGGACTTGGTTAGATCCACGAAGATTTATTCAGATCTATCAGAATCTTTTTGGGATTTTGAACTAGAGAAGACCACATACATACTAAACTTAGTTCCATCTAAATTGATCTCAATTCCCCCCATAGAATAGATTGGGCACAAGCCTAGTGTCGTACATATTTAGATATGGGATTCCTAACACACATATTGAGGATGGAGCCACTAAAGTTAGAATCAAGGACACATGCATGTCTCTTCATAGGTTACCCAAAAGGAACAAAGGGTGGCCAAATTTAATATTATAAGGAGCTAAGGTTATTTGTTAGCACAAATGTTAGTCTCTTAGAAGAAGACTATATAGTGGACTACAAAACCAATAGTAAGTTCATCTTACAAGAGTTAAGGGGGAAATACCAAGTAATTGCTTCTTCAACCGTACATGATTAAATATAACCTGATATCGATATTACATTATGAGAGTGCATGTGAACGGAATTGAGATGGACTAATTATGCTCAATTAAAATCCCTTGTTAATAAAGGGTCAAGGTTTTCCTTTAATTCAAGCTTTATGGTAATAAAGACAAAGCCTAAGGTCTATGTGATAAATTATTTACTAATTAGATCAACTTAAATTTTATATTCAATAATTATGTGACTTAATCTAAGTGCGAAAAGGTAAATAATATAGCATACCACCAAGGAGTACGAGAAAAAATCCACAACGGGAAAAAACATCAGGCCACTACTTGACCTTTTATTGCAACTTTGGGTTCATAAACAATTCCATACACTCGCAATTCAACTTCCCAAGACATTAACCTTACAAACTTCTCAAGTTTATGCAATGTCTATCGCAGGGGAAAATCTGTGTAGATGGCAATGGTGTGACCCTGAAAATATGGTCGCATCCTCCTGAAAGCTTCAATGAGAGCTAATGCTAACTTCTCCAGGCGTGGATATCTGATTTTTGCTCCTTGGAATGACTAGATAGTATAATATATTGGCCTTTGAACTCCTCCATCTAGTCGGATCAAAACTGAACTGATAGTTGACTCTAAAATAGCCAAATATAAATATAGTTTTTCTCCGAAAACTGGTCGAGAAAGGAGTGGGGGCGAGCCCAAGTATTTCTTCAAATAAAAGAAGGCTTTCTTGCATTAGTCATTCCACTCAAATGTCTTTTTAAGCACCTTAAATAATGGAAGACATTTATCTGTTGCTCGGGAGACAAAACGTTTCAATGCAGATACTCTTCCTGTCACCTTCCAAACATCTTTCTTGTTGGTCGGGGACTGTATTTCAAAAAAGGCTTTAATTTTGGCGGGCTTTGCTTATATTCCCCTTTGACTGACAATGTACCCTAGGAACATTCCTTCATGTACCCCAAAGATACATTTGGTTGGGTTGAGCTCCATCTGATGTTTTTTAGCTGATAAAAGGTTTGAGCCAAGTCCACAATGTGGTCGGTAACAAATTTTCTCTTGGTGAGCATATCATCTACGTACACTTCCATGTTTTTATCGATCTAGTCTTAAAAAAAATTGTTAGTCTGTGATAGGTAGCTCTAGCGTTCTTAAATCCAAAGGGAATGACATTATAACAGTAGGTTCCTCAGCTAGTAATGAAGATAATACTTTCCTTATCTGCATCTTAATATGATTATAACAAGAATACGCATCCATAAAACTGAGTAACTCATGACCTGTTGTAGCATCAACCAATTGATCAATCCTTGGTAAAGGAAATTAATCATTTGGGTATGCCTTATTTAAGTCGGTGAAGTCAACACGCATGTGCCATTTATCATTCTTTTTCTTAACCAATACCATATTAGCCAACCAGCTGGGATACTTGACATCTTCAATGAACTATGCTAGATTTAATTTCTCCACTTCCTCTTGGGTTACCATATTCTTTTGAGGGATAAAAACTCTCCGCTTTTGTTTGATCGACTTAGAATCTGGATAGATATTAAGCTCATGGCAAATGAAGTTTGGATCAATCCCAGGCATATCTTCGTGGCTCCAAGTGAACACATTTTTCATTTCTCTAAGGAATGTAATTAATTACTGTTTGAGAGAGGGATACAATCTTTAAACGATATGGGTAGTTCTTTGCCCCTTCAGCAGCTCCTCTTCTTCTCGAGGATCCAGAGTGTCAATGTAGAAAGTTGTTGTGCCCTTCATTTATATTTTATGTTGGTCGGTCGAAGTGTAATAACATTCCCTGGCTTCTTTACGATTGTCATTTACTATGACGACTCCACAATTTGTTAGAAATTACATGCATTGATGCATTGTAGATGGCACAGCCTCCAATTTCTTTATTCCCACTCTTCCAAGGATGATTATAAGTTAATGGGATATTTTTATCTAATACAAAAAATAAAGAATTCTTTCTCTCCTTCTCGCCCGTCAGGTGCCGACCAAAACTTCCAGATTGATTGTCCCTAATGGGTATACTTTCTCTCATATAAATCCTATGAGAGGTCTATGGTATGGTTACACCTTACTATCTTTAAGCCTTAAGCTTTGGAAATAGTTGTATAACATTACGTTAGCTGAACTCCCATTATTAACAAGTATCCTAAGAACTCTACCATGATGAACTCTTCATATGATAACTAACGAATCGTCGTGAGAATAAAATTCAGATCGTTTTTGGACAATCCGATCACTAGCCTGTCTCTGTTGACTTTCCTTGGCCGACTATCATTGGATTTAGCCATATAAATTTGTTTGATAGTTTGGAAGGCCTTGGCGGCATCCAAAGGATATCATGCCTACCCCCACCTATAGTTCATCAAGCTTCTTTGGAAAGCCTGTATCTTTTTCGCAATCATTATTTCTGGCCCTTTTATTGTCTTTCCTTATTCGGGCTGGAGATTTAAACCTCCTCCGATCATCTCGTTTGCCATTTCAATCAATAAATTTGCTCAGTTTTCCCTACTGAATAAGATTTTCAATCTCATTCTTCAGTGAAATGTAGTTGTTGGTGTTGTGCCTATGGCCCCTGTGAAAATCACAGTACTTGGACTTATCCCTCTTATTGGGGGGTGCCTTTAACTTTTCAGACCAATTTAATTCTCTATTACCCTTGATTTCCTACATGATATGGTGAACACCTTTGTTGAGGGGCGTATATTCATCATATTTCTTGATCCTATCAATATTTTTATATTTTTTATCCTTCTTGAACGAGTTACAATTGTCTGATTTTCACCCTTGGTCTTAGGAGTTTCCTTAGTTGCCATAGCCTCCTCAACGTTTATTATCTTTCCACCCTTAGTCATTAATTCTGTCATGGTTTTGGATATTTTCTTCGTTAAAGCATAGTAGAGATTAGGGGTGTTCAGAAAACCGATTGGACCGGTGGACCGAACTGGACTATTTTTATGGGGTTTTTTTTAATCGGTTTGGTCTAGTTTTTTTTATAGATCGGTCTAATCGGTCCGGTCCTCGGTCCGCCTTATTAAATAACCAGTCTGGACCGATCCAGATCGGTTACATATTAATATATATATATATATATATATATATATAGTTATATATATAGTTATATTTATATATAAAAAATACAAGAATAAGGAATGGGGGTACGCTCATCAATTTTAAAAAAGAAGAAGACAACCCTAATAATCTAATATGAGAAAACACACGCACAACACTACTTCTGAACTCTAATTTCTTTCTACCATTTGCGTCGCTCCTCTCACCACATTCTTCTATCTCTCAAACGTTCTTCTTCTCCTCTTCTCACTCTACGTCATTGTCACACATCCTCCTTTACCATTTGCGCCGCTCATACATCATCCTGTACCATTTGACACACATCCTTCTCTAGATCTCATAGAATTTCAGGAAAAGTTATCCACCCACTTCAGACATTTACACCGTTCCTTTTAATTTTGGGTGCGAGCAACAGATATCTACACCTGTTACAAGGTCACACTCTTTCTCACTATATATATATATATATATATATATATATATATATATATATATATATATATAGGAGAAGGCTCACCTACATCATGCTTTATACATCATTCATGCATCACGCTTAATTACAGGCCCTAAAAAACTTTTTTTTCAAATTTTATATTTTTCCCTTGAAATTAACCTTCTAATCAACCCATATGCAAAAAATTAGGTCAAAATACATTTTGTAACTATTTTTAAAAAATCCACAAAAAACTGCTAAAAATACCTTATTTATAAGGGTCTGCGCCAGCAGTTTTTTGTGGATTTTTTAAAAATAGCTACAAAATGTATTTTGACCTAAATTTTTTCATATGTGTTTATTGGAAGGTTAATTTCAAGAGAAAAATATAAAATTTGAAAAAAAGGTTTTCTAGGGCCTAGAATTAGGTGTGATGTATAGTGCATGATGTAAGTGAGCCTTCCTCTCTCTCTCTCTCTCTCTCTCTCTCTCTCTCTATATATATATATATATATATATATATATATTGTGGTGTCCAAAAATCTGGGATATGGGGTGTGCCCACGTACCACGATGTATGCACAATAATAAATAAAAGAGAGACAAAGATTTACGTGGTTCGACCATGAATGGCCTACGTCCACGGGGCTGCTGTTGTGTTTCCAAGAATGATGAGAGAGTTTACATGAACATATTTCTCTAGCTTTTAAGCCCTCTTTCACAATGGGGGGTCTCCCCTTTATATAGAGTTAGGGGTTACATTAGGGTCACAAATATGGATGAGTCCTATCTTCGTGGAGTTTGATTTGACTCAGATACTGGTCCTCGGTCTTCTAGTTTATCAAGGACTCTAGTCGTCTCTATCTTGTTGGAGCGTCTGTTGCTCGCCATCTTGACCGGGGTACTCGCCATGTATCATGCTATTATGTAGGCATATTTTTTCCCCCACAATAGCCCCACAGGTCGTAGTTCAGCTGAGTTGATTCAGAGATGAGCTGGGAGCTAGTTCATAATCTCTTTAAACGTGTCGAGTTGTCGATGTGAACTGGACTGGCATTTTTTAAGTTGTCATTTAACTTTTAAGCCTTCTTTGGTTGATCTTCTTGCCTTTATAAGTCTTTTAGACGAATGCTTGACGTTCAGTTGATAGGGGAACCAGACTCGAGAGTGTCGAGTTGCCTACGTACCCTCATGGGGTCAGGTCGAATGTAGTTCATTTTTCTGTTGTATTGCATGGTCTAATTCATGAGGCCGGCCACAGGCCTGTTTAAAATTCGTTTGCTGAGGCTTTCTCGAGCGTACATCAAGTTCAGGGCATCTCCATGTATTTTGGTCTTGTACGATCCATTTGGTGGGGTCGACCACAGTCCTATGTGTCGAGCCTTGATTAAGCATGTACCTAGTAGGGGTAAGACCCTACATTAGGTTCTTCATATGGTCCAATTGGAGAGGTCGACCAAAAGCCTATGTGTTGAGCCTTACTCGATCATGTACCTAGTAGGGGTAAGACCTTGCATTAGTTTTTTCATATAGCCCAATTGGAGAGACCGACCACGGGCCTATGTGTCGAGCCTTGCTCGAGCATGTACCTAGTAGGGGTAAAACCCTGCGTTAGGTTTTTCATATGGTCCAATTGAAGAGGTCGACCACATGCCTATGTGTCGAGTCTTGCTCGAGCACGTACCTAGTTGGGGTAAGACCCTGCATTAGGTTTTTCATACGGTCTAATTGGAGAGGCCGACCACAGGCCTATGTGTCGAGTCTTACTCGAGAACGTACCTAATCGGGGTAAGACCCTGCATTAGGTTTTTCATATGGTCTAATTGGAGAGGCCGACCACGGGCCTATGTGTCGAGTCTTGCTCGAGCGCGTACCTATTCGGGGTAAGACCCTGCATTAGGTTTTTCATATGGTCCAATTGGAGAGTCCGACCATAGGCCTATGTGTCGAGTCTTGCTCGAGCACGTACCTAGTCGGGGTAAGACCCTGCATTAGGTTTTTCATATGGTCCAATTGGAGAGGCCGACCACAGGCCTATGTGTCGATCTTTGTTAGAGCATGTACCTAGTAGGGGTAAAACCCTGCATTAGGTTTTTCATATGGTCCAATTGAAGAGGCCGACCACAGGCCTATGTGTCGAGTCTTTCTCTAGCACGTACCTAGTTGGGGTAAGACCCTACATTAGGTTTTTCATATGGTCCAATTGGAGAGGTCGACCACAAGCCTATGTGTCGAGTCTTGCTCGAGCACGTACCTAGTCAGGGTAAGACCCTACATTAGGTTTTTCATATGGTCCAATTGGATAGGCCGACCACAGGCCTATGTGTCAAGTCTTGCTCGAGAACGTACCTAGTCAGGGTAAGACCATGCATTAGGTTTTTCATATGGTCCAATTGGAGAGGCTGACCACATGCCTATGTATCGAGTGTTGCTTGAGCATGTACCTAGTCGGGGTAAGACCCTACATTAGGTTTTTCATATTTGATATGTAATCAATATGCTTATTGTACTTAGGCCTTTCCCGCAAGTCAATGTACTACCAATTTTGTTCACATTTTCCCATTTTCTAATGCCTCGCATGTAAATATCCGCCTATTTTACCTTTTAGGTTGTGCCGTCACACTTCCTTTAGGACTAAAAGATGATGGAAAGTTTGCATCTGGTTTGAGGACCATCCACCCGTTCAGGATTTTAACCGACCAACATAGTTGGCGACCAACTCGAGTTGGCTTTTTGCCTAGGGATCACCCGTAGGGCTTTTATTGTTGCTGGGGCAACTTGTGAGGCCATTTGTGTTCGGAGATGACAAAGGCCTGTGGACTTACTTAATTTAATGGGAACAAGCAAGAAGGCTATTGTAATTAAATCAAGCTTAGTCTTGATCGTTATTTGAAGAACAATTCCGGTGTTAACCATATTGGCATCCATCCTGAGTTGACCTCTTCTATTTTGCTTTAAATGTTGCAGTGAATCTATTCACGTGTCATCGTTGCCATGGAGCCCCCAATCGGGCTGTGAAGAAAAGACTGCACATCCATCCATCGAGTTATTTAATATGTATAATTGAGATGATAAGTGTTCCCGATCATTCCTCGGGTCTTTATTGCGTTGAAGAGTGTCGCATTGATCATTCGTCGAACTAGATATAATTAAGGATTGTCTTGTTCATATAGCTCCATATAATGTATCGTTCCTCGGGGCACACTTATTCGTCAACCATTCATGGTGGTTCTAGGACGTTGTGGAAGACTCCATATAGCTCGTGCACCTAAAGAAATTGATATGAGTTCAAAGCATCTTCATGCAGAAATGCATTGATTTGATATGGCGTTCAAGAAACACCGTTCCTCTGGAGTAGATATCTTAGTGTTGATGACGCATTAATTCGTTGCTTAGTTATTGCCGATTACCATGGGTTATCTAACGATGTCGCTTGATACATTCAGGGTGGTCTAGTATTGTTATAAACATGTTCTGTTCGTTGACTGTGATTTTGCTGGATATGTGACTTCTTACATGTTGGATTCGTCCTTGTTGATAAATATAGATGATCGTTGCTCTCCATGATGCTTTATGTGTTATTGGATCTTTGTTATACAGATCGCCCAACTTCTCATTCTCCAAGGTTGAATTAAATAAGAATTATATTGCCCAACTGTCCATTGGAGCTTGAGACGTGATCACATAATGTCGACTATCCATCAAAGCTGAGGGTCCGTCGAGGAAAAATTATAAACGACCTAGTAGATGTTGCGAACGATCCATGCTCGAGCCTGTGCCGGAGCGTTGATAAGATAAATGATGCCTGAATGCATGTCGAGGCAAAAATTGTAGAGGATCTGGTAGATATTGCGATTGATCCATGCTCGAGCATCCATCGAGGCAAAAAGGACCGAGCAAGTATTACGAATGATCATGCAGTGTCAGTGAAAACTAAATTTCCAAACCATTTATTAAGGTTGAATAACAATAATAAGTGTAGCATCGATCATTAATCGACTGTGCCAACCATCTGTCAGGACTGAATATAAGAATTATCCTGACCAGCCATTTGTTGGTGACAAAATGTGACGTGTGTGGCAAATATCTTCGGGACTAAATATATAGAAATATTTTGCCGATCGTTTGTCGCGATGAACCTTGAATCTTCCTGATCATCTTTCAGGTTAAGAATCATAGAGCCAGATAATCAATACTGAAATTGAAGAAATATCAACGTCCGAGCCTCCGTCGATTATCACAAATAATATTACCCAAGCATTTGTTGGGCCCAAAGTGGTGTAACGTGATCGACCTTCCGTCGGAGCATTAACAAAATAAGTGGCGCCTGGCTCGTCGGCCGGGGAAAAGTTGTACATTTCTGAGGAGATATAGAGAGAGATTTGTTCTCGAGCATCTATCGGTGCATTAATAAGATTTCCAAGAGCTTAAGATTGTGGTCGAGCATTCGTCAGGACTGTATCTTGTACCTGTGGAAGTTAATAAGTTGCTCGACCATTTGTCGAGGCTAAATCAAATAGAAATTATCATGCAACTTGTTTATTCAGTCAAGGAATATATGATGTGCATCTGCTCGACCATGTGTCGAGGAAAAGATTCACAGTATTGAATGAATGATATGAACGATCTGATTAGGCACATATTCTTCACATTTATCCCCTTAATTTCGGTATTTTTATGTTCCCGTGCAGTGTAAATAGCTTGGATTTGTCTCGTATTTATTTTACTAACCTCTTTTGGCAAGTATTTCTTATTTTGTGTATTTCTCATGTGTTTTACAGGTATTTCATGCAAGTTAGTGTGAAGGAGAACTCAAAACAGTGAAAGAAACCAAGAAATGGGGAGTTGAAGTGCATTTTTGTAATTTTACATTTATATTACGGTGGTGGGGAAAGCTAAAGAGTTGAATATCTCTAAATTACAAGAACATTGGAAAAAACGGCACCCCAATCCGAGCTACGGTGAAGAAGTTATGCCCATTGAAAGTTGGAGACAGAAAGTCAAAAGTTGAAATTAATTCTGGAAGCTGAAGAGACAACTCTTGAAATTTCTCGTTTAATTCATTTTTATTAGTTGTAAAACGTGGAGAGGCATGGGAATAGTCTCATTTAGGTATATTAAAAGGGAAAAACGTGGAGAGGCATGGGAAGAGACATTTTTTGGTGTATAAAAGGCCAAGCCCTATGTCATTCCAAGGGGAGTCGAATTCTAGAGAGTAGAATAGAATTTTAGAGAGAGAATCATATTTTAGAGAGTTTGTAGTAGACAAATTTCTTATTTTTAGAAAAGCCATAGTTTGTAAGAACAATAAGTATTTCTGGATTCAATCATCTCTCTTCCTTAGTGCAGATTTCAAGTATCAAATTCCATTCTCTTAGTTAATCTCAATTTTTATTTTCATTTAATCATCTTTTCTTGTTTTGTAATTTTTGTTTTTACCATGTTTCTTAGATCCACAATTATATGCATTGTTATGAAATTGTTTTCCCATAAAATCATGTCTAGCTAAATTTTCAAGGGCTGGGGTACATGAACTCATTCCGTTATAAATTTCATGTGTAGAAAATAGAGGGTAAATTAAATATTGACCAAATCGTGTATGGAAATTCTACGAACATAGCCGACCTTTTAATCTCTCTTGCCCTAGGTACTTGGGATGTTTAAGAACGTTATGTAAGTGAAATTGTCCATTCACCGCTTTATATTTACCTTTGATTTCATATGATGCGGGCAAGATCCTTCAAATATGTAATGCTTAGGATCTATAAAGATTGGATTTAGTCAAATCTTTTAATTTACAATGCTAGTATTCTATACGATAATTTGTTAAGGTTTGAAGGATTGTACCCCACCCTATTTTCTCTCATTTTCAACTCTAATTTCTTTACAATTCATAGTATTTTTGTGCACATTTTATTTCGTCACCAATTAGAAATTTAAACCCATCAATCATCTTTTTCTTTTCTTTTATTTTAATATCAAATTTAGGATTCAACTACCTTACCTTTGTCGTCACGTTCACACGTCCTAATTCCCTGTGGATTCGATACCCAAACTCGCCACTATACTCCTTAAGAAGTGTAGTTACAAGTTTAGTTTTTTTTTGTATTGAGATTGGAAGCCGATAACAACGACTAGCGTATTACACGGATGCTCGGTTTTCCACTCGATCAAAATGGCGCCGTTGCCGGGGAATTAGGTAGACTTTAGGTTAGGTTGGTTAATCCCGAATTTGAAAAAAATAAATAAATAAATAAATAAATTAAATAAAATCTCATCTCATCAATCACAAGTCGTTCATTAAGTCAAACACTAAGTGTGAATTCTGAATCTTTCAGTAGCAATATGTCTGTGCACGGTAGTGTTGGTATTGATGCTGGAGAGGATGAGATACCATACCTTCCCATGAAAGATTTGTTATTTCCTGAGAGAACTGTTACCCCTGGTTGCATTTTACTCCCGTATAATGCCGGTCAGTTCCACTTTCGAAATGGTATGATTCAAATTCTTCCTACATTTCATGGTATGGATTCTGAAAAGCCATATCTCCATATTCGAGAATTCGAAGATACATGTGAGACGTTTGGTGATCAAGCCTACCCACAAGATTTATCCGGTCAAAGCTTTTCCCATTTTCCTTAAAGGATAAAGCTAAGACCTGGCTATGGTCTCTACCCCCGAATTCTATTCTGTCCTGGAGAGATATGCAGACAAAGTTTCTCTCAAAGTTCTTTCCGCAACACAAAACTAATTCTGTCAAGGCTCAAATCCAAGGTTTTTGCCAAAATGACAATGAAGCCTTTGATAAGTATTGGGAACGTTTTCAGGAGTTAGTTAGCGCTTGCCCACATCATGGATTTGAAAAGCATCATCTGATTTCATTTTTTCATCAAGGCCTTACTCTAGCATCCAAACAACTTGTTCAAACTATGTGTGAAAGA
The DNA here is from genome assembly GCA_949130495.1 of Sambucus nigra. Taxonomy (NCBI): domain Eukaryota; kingdom Viridiplantae; phylum Streptophyta; class Magnoliopsida; order Dipsacales; family Adoxaceae; genus Sambucus; species Sambucus nigra. The sequence continues at coordinate 601,712,779 of OX422212.1, read as the reverse complement.
CCTTTTTGGGAGTTAGACTCAAGCGATGCTGAGGCTCATCTGAAATATGTAGCAGAGACAACCCAAGCATGGGATTTTTCTGATCCTAAAAGTCAAAATAGAAATCAACAAGTGTCCAACTTGCCTGCTGCATCCGGTATCTATGACTTGGACAAGGACACCTTGTTAGATCGAAAATTTGACCAATTGGAAAAGAATTTCAGATACATGCTTGAAGTTCGATTGAGAGAAGTGGCTCGACCCGTGCAAGCCGGGAAGGAGAAAGTGTGTGCCATTTGTGATGCTGGTCATTCTACCAAAGGATGTCCTACCATCCCTGCTTACAAGGCAATGTACACTGAGCAAGTGGAAGCTATAGGAGGGGTTAGTGGACATTTCAGTACACCCCAGGGAAAAGCGTACAATTCATCTTGGAGGAATCATCCTGGGTTCAACTATGGACAACCACAAGGTGGGATAGCTCCTAATACATATGTGGCTTTGCCACCACCCCCACCGCAATTTCAGCAAATGCCTCCTCCAATGCCAAACCCCATGCAATCACCAACTCCTGGTTCATATGTTATTCCACCGAGCCGATCTCTTGAGGACAACTTAAATAACCTCATCCAATCTCAAAAGGAGAACAGCGCTAAGTATGATCGAATGTTCAATGAAATACATACTAGCATCTCAAGGTTGCAAAATGCATCGAATGTCCAAGAGAAGGGCAAATTTCCTGCTCAAAGCCAACGACCTCCCCTGGGACAAACCAGTATTGGCACTACATCCCATGACCATCGAGAGCAATGTAGCGCTATTACCACTCTACGTAGTGGGAAAGTAGTTGATTTGTCACCTCCCCCACACACTGCATTTAAAGATAAAAAGGTTTCGCCCGGCACAAGAGAGGCCGAAGATGCCCCTTTAATTGAGAGCGTGGAGGAGGAAAACACTAGTGGACCCAAGGCCATCACCCCCACTGCTGCCCCATACCCTCAACGGTTGGTCTCTCACTCCAAAACGACCTCCCGTGATGAAGTTCTGGAAGTCCTTAAGCAAGTAAAAATTAATTTACCTCTTCTCGAGACTACACAGAGAATTCCCGCGTATGCTAAGTTTATTAAGGACTTACTCACAGTGAAACGCAAGATAAAGGTAAACCAGAACGTCTCTTTGGCCCAAAATGTCAGCGCAGTATTGTCGAGTGACTTTCCATTAAAATATAAAGATCCGGGTGCACCCACTATTTCGTGTATCATGGGGAAGAACCGAATCGAGAGAGTTCTAATAGATCTAGGGGCTAGTGTTAACAATATGCCCTATTCCATCTATAGGCAACTCGAACTGGGGGCCCTTAAGCCCACAAATATGACACTCCAGCTGGAGGATCATTCTGTGAAGCTTCCTCGGGGAATTGTTGAGGATGTGATTGTGCAAATAGACACTTTCTACTTCCCGGTGGATTTTGTCATTTGGGACGAAGAACCCTCCGTTCTCCCAAGTAATCATGTTCCCGTTATCCTTGGTCGCCCATTTTTAGCTACAGCTAATGCTCTTATCAATACCCGAAGTGGGCGTATGCAATTAACTTTCGGGAATATGACCCTCGAAACAAATATCTTTAATAATTCCAAGAGAGAGGGTGATAAAGGGGAACCGCGAGGGGTGGATCTTTTGGGGGAAGCACACAAGCAATAAAGAACTTACAAGGAAGAGCCATTAGGGGAAGGTTGTGTTACGCACAGTGAGAGGAGTGGTTGCAACATCGAGAGCAAGGTAGGGGAGGTATGTTTAGTTAATGCATTCAAGAGCATGAGTGAGACCATGAACAAGAGTGAAAGAGGAGATTTAGAGTGTGTCGGGAGAGGCGCGTCGAAATACTTAGAGGAAAGCGAATGGCAGGACACTATCGATACATTTATCCTCGATTACCACCCACCCACACCACCCTATAATTCGGCGAGTGAGCACGAAAGGCAGGTTGAGGACACCAAGCAAGAGAGAGAGTTAGAGGAGTTGAGCCTAGCAGAGTTTGAGCGCGAGTTCGGACAGGTGGATGCAAGCCTAAATGTTGAAGTCCAATCTTTTTGGGCCTCATTTCGTCATTTAGATGAAAGCGAGTGGGACAATAGAATTGATGCATTTCTCCTTCCCAAACCTCCACCCATACCATTTGAGTCTTCAGAGGTACTTGAAGATAAGACTCAAATCTCGTCCGACTTAGAGACCAACCCACGTGCTACGCAACAAGAGGATCCTTTCCAGTTTATCATAATGCATCTCTCGGTCTTTCCTTTATCTATGGGCACGGGCCCAATTTGTTCCGGCTATTCACAAATGATGGTAAGATGGGAGAGACGAGGAGCGCATCGTACCCAGTGAAAGGGGTAGGGTGATTTGTGGCGAGAGATGAGAGGTCGTCGTACCCCCGACGCATATGGGGTGATTTTTGTTGTATTTTTGAGTCATGTATAAGTGTTATATAGTGTCTTGTTGCATTTAGAGTAATTAGTTAAAATTTTTGTTATTCTTTTTTGTTATACTTGGTTCTAACATGTTTTGTAGATTCAATGGACTCCCACTCATCAGGGATCGCTCCATTTGGGTAATATCTTTCTTTTCCTCTCTTTATGTTGTGTTCTTGATTCGCATTGAGGACAATGCAACATTTAAGTTAGGGGGTGTGGGATATTCTTCCCGTTTATTGTTTAGATTCATTGATTCGATCACATGTTCTTTCCAAGTGTGTTTAAAAAAAAAATTGAAAAATTTTGAAAAAAAAGCAAAAATATTTTTCTTCAAAATAAATAAAAATTGGAATTCAAATTTTTCAAAAATATCACTTTTATTCTATTTAAAGTCTCAAATTGTTAAATCTCAATTGCACTAAGCCAAAATTGACCGAAGATGGAAATTGAAAGAAAATTGACGACTTAACGAATAAGTCTGGAGATTGATCAAACCCAGTGAGATTTCGAGCCTTTCAATTTTTTATGAGTTTTTAAATCAATCCGACTTTATGATCAACTCAAAGTTCTTTTCAGCGTTTTAATAAGTCGTCGATGATCTCAATCCTTTATTTTGATCGGTTATGGGAAATGTGTGAAATATTGTCTCGAAATTCGTGCTAAATATATCTCTAAACTTAATTAATCTCGAGATGCATATGGTAATGTGATTAGTAATTTGGACAGTGAAGTAGGCCCTCGTTTGTTACCCAAAAATATTAGCCATAAAAAGTTGTGAAAAACAAAATTACCCCTTTGCAACCCACTTTTAGCCTAATATAATATTTCCCTTTCGTTTGATAACCCGAAAAACCCAAATAGCCCGGAATTGTGAAAATTGAATATTCATCAAGTCCAAATTGTGCAATAAAAAGGGGCAAGAGAAAAACAGAAAAAATGCTCAACAAAAAAAATAGTGAAAAAAAAAGAAAAAAAAAGAGAAAAAATGAGCAAATGCCCGAAAAAGCACTAATGAACGTCATAAGGACATTTTCCAATTCCGAACAATCCGTCAACTTCCATTATTACCCTTTACACCTTATAACCTGAAAAGTCCTAACCGAGTCCGAATGGCGAAATTAATTATCGCATGGAGAGCTAAGACATGAAAAGATAATAAAAGAGATTAAAATGGTGCGATTAAGAGATGACCTCTTCTATTTTGCTTTAAATGTTGCAGTGAATCTATTCACGTGTCATCGTTGCCATGGAGCCCCCAATCGGGCTGTGAAGAAAAGACTGCACATCCATCCATCGAGTTATTTAATCTGTATAATTGAGATGATAAGTGTTCCCGATAATTCCTCGGGTCTTTATTGCGTTGAAGAGTGTCGCATTGATCGTTCGTCGAACTGGATATAATTAAGGATTGTCTTGTTCATATAGCTCCATATAATGTATCATTCCTCGGGGCACACTTATTCGTCAACCATTCATGGTGGTTCTAGGAGGTTGTGGAAGACTCCATATAGCTCGTGCACCTAAAGAAATTGATATGAGTTCAAAGCATCTTCATGCAGAAATGCATTGATTTGATATGGCGTTCAAGAAACACCGTTCCTCTGGAGTAGATATCTTAGTGTTGATGACGCATTAATTCGTTGCTTAGTTATCGCCGATTACCCTGGGTTATCTAACGATGTCGCTTGATACATTCAGGGTGGTCTAGTATTGTTATAAACATGTTCTGTTCGTTGACTGTGATTTTGCTGGATATGTGACTTCTTACATGTTGGATTCGTCCTTGTTGATAAATATAGATGATCGTTGCTCTCCATGCTGCTTTATGTGTTATTGGATCTTTGTTATACAGATCGCCAAACTTCTCATTCTCCGAGGTTTAATTAAATAAGAATTATATTGCCCAACTGTCCATTGGAGCTTGAGACGTGATCACATAATGTCGACTATCCATCGAAGCTGAGGGTCCGTCGAGGAAAAATTATAAACGACCTAGTAGATGTTACGAACGATCCATGCCCGAGCCTCTGTCGGAGCGTTGATAAGATAAATGATGCCTGAATGCATGTCGAGGCAAAAATTGTAGAGGATCTGGTAGATATTGCAATTGATCCATGCTCGAGCATCCATCGAGGCAAAAAGGACCGAGCAAGTATTACGAATGATCCTGCAGTGTCAGTGAAAACTAAATTTCCAAACCATTTATTAAGGTTGAATAACAATAATAAGTGTAGCATCGATCATTAATCGGCTGTGCCAACCATCTGTCAGGACTGAATATAAGAATTATCCTGACCAGCCATTTGTTGGGGATAAAATGTGACGTGTGTGGCAAATATCTTCGGGACTAAATATATAGAAATATTTTGCCAATCGTTTGTCGCGATGAACCTTGAATCTTCCTGGTAATCTTTCAGGTCAAGAATCATAGAGCCAGATAATCAATACTGAAATTGAAGAAATATCAACGTCCGAGCATCCGTCGATTATCACAAATAATATTACCCAAGCATTTGTTGGGCCCAAAGTGGTGTAACGTGATCGACCTTCCGTCGGAGCATTAACAAAATAAGTGGCGCCTGGCTCGTCGGCCGGGGAAAAGTTATACATTTCTGAGTAGATATAGAGAGCGATCTGTTCTCGAGCATATATCGGTGCATTAATAAGATTTCCAAGAGCTTAAGATTGTGGTCGAGCATTCGTCGGGACTGTATCTTGTACCTGCGGAAGTTAATAAGTTGCTCGACCATTTGTCGAGGCTAAATCAAATAGAAATTATCATGCAACTTGTTTATTCAGTCAAGGAATATATGATGTGCATCTGCTCGACCATGTGTCGAGGAAAAGATTCACAGTATTGAATGAATGATATGAACGATCTGATTAGGCACATATTCTTCACATTTATCCCCTTAATTTCGGTATTTTTATGTTCCCGTGCAGTGTAAATAGCTTGGATTTATCTCGTGTATATTTTACTAACCTCTTTTGGCAAGTATTTCTTGTTTTGTGTATTTCTCATGTGTTTTACAGGTATTTCATGCAAGTTAGTGTGAAGGAGAACTCAAAACAGTGAAAGAAACCAAGAAATGGGGAGTTGAAGGGCATTTTCATAATTTTACAGTTATATTCTGGTGGTGGGGAAATCTAGAGAGTTGAATATCTCTAAATTACAAGAACATTGGAAAAAACGGCACCCCAATCCGAGCTACGGTGAAGAAGTTATGCCCATTTAAAGTTGGAGACAGAAAGTCAAAAGTTGAAATTAATTCTGGAAGCTGAAGAGACAACTCTTGAAATTTCTCGTTTAATTCATTTTTATTAGTTGTAAAACGTGGAGAGGCATGGGAATAGTCTCATTTAGGTATATTAAAAGGGAAAAACGTGGAGAGGCATGGGAAGAGACATTTTTTGGTGTATAAAAGGCCAAGCCCTATGTCATTCCAAGGGGAGTCGAATTCTAGAGAGTAGAATAGAATTTTAGAGAGAGAATCATATTTTAGAGAGTTTGTAGTAGACAAATTTCTTATTTTTAGAAAAGCCATAGTTTTTAAGAACAATAAGTATTTCTGGATTCAATCATCTCTCTTCCTTAGTGCAGATTTCAAGTATTAAATTCCATTCTCTTAGTTAATCTCAATTTTTATTTTCATTTAATCATCTTTTCTTGTTTTGTAATTTTTGTTTTTACCATGTTTCTTAGATCCACAATTATATGCATTGTTATGAAATTGTTTTCCCATAAAATCATGTCTAGCTAAATTTTCAAGGGCTGGGGTACATGAACTCATTCCGGTATAAATTTCATGTGTAGAAAATAGAGGGTAAATTAAATATTGACCAAATCGTGTATGGAAATTCTACGAACATAGCCGACCTTTTAATCTCTCTTGCCCTAGGTACTTGTGATGTTTAAGAACGTTATGTAAGTGAAATTGTCCATTCACCGCTTTATATTTACCTTTGATTTCATATGATGCGGGCAAGATCCTTCATATATGTAATGCTTAGGATCTATAAAGATTGGATTTAGTCAAATCTTTTAATTTACAATGCTAGTATTCTATACGATAATTTGTTAAGGTTTGAAGGATTGTACCCCACCCTATTTTCTCTCATTTTCAACTCTAATTTCTTTACAATTCATAGTATTTTTGTGCACATTTTATTTCGTCACCAATTAGAAATTTAAACCCATCAATCATCTTTTTCTTTTCTTTTATTTTAATATCAAATTTAGGATTAAACTACCTTACCTTTGTCGTCACGTTCACACGTCCTAATTCCCTGTGGATTCAATACCCAAACTCGCCACTATACTCCTTAAGAAGTGTAGTTACAAGTTTAGTTTTTTTTTGTATTGAGATTGGAAGCCGATAACAACGACTGGCGTATTACACGGACGCTCGGTTTTCCACTCGATCACGATCCCATAATTTTTATGATAAAATCTCACGAGGATGGTCGTGCCCAAGCATCCATTGGGGCTATGCTAAGTATTAGTAAAGATATTACACCGACCATCCATTGGTATAACCAATAATAACTAGACGACAATATTGAGAATTAAATGATCGAATAAATGACATGAGTGCTCTATAAGTGCGCCCCAATAGTTATGTGAATAAAATAATTGTAATAAAGTCGAATAAAAGATGCAAAATTTATCAAATATAACCAGATATACGACATAGGAGTTAATTTGGAATTTCTACAAATATATCCAAGCAAATGATCAATTGGAAGTTAGTAAATTGCCCGACCATCTGTTGAGGCTAAATCAAATAGAAGTTATCATGATAATGATTTGTTCAGCAAAGTATATATGATATGCTTCCGCTCGGTCATTTGCCGAGGAAAGAATTTCATTGTAGTGCTTGAATGTAATGAATGATCCAATGATTTTTATGATAAAAATCCACTAAGACGACCGTGCCCGAGCATCCGACGGGGCTGAGCTAAATAACCAATAATCTCCTTCTGGCGAGATTAAATTGTTGTAGCTAGACGACAATATTGAAAATTAAATGATCGAATAAATGACATGAGTGCTATATAAATGCGCCCCACTTATTTATGTGAGCAAAATAATTTGTAATAAGGTCGCATAAAAAAGTGCCAACTAAAATCATTGTAACAATTATAAATGGGACATATAACAAATAGTCCCTCAAACATTTTTTAATACTCATTTAGTCCAAGCCTTTTTATTTTGTCTCAAAAAGTCCTTTGCCACATATTTTGGAAAGGGAGTGCCGCTGGCGCGGACCTCTAAAAATAAGAGAATATTGAGTGCTTGAGGGACTAAATGGGTTAAACTAAAAATATGTGTCCTTTTTAAAAAATATATATTTATAGTAGGGACTATTAAATAATTGACCCATTATAAATTAGTCACATGGTCCCTCAAAAAAAATTCAGAGAGAATCGAGCAATGCGAAAATTAGTCAAATATATCCCAAGTGTAAGACAGGGATTAATTCAGAATTTTTGCAAAATTATTTGAAGTCCACAGTGAATACTTAAATACAAGTTTGGTTTCAAAAATTTATTTTCACAGGAATTTGTGAAGTATGAAAGTATAGGGAGGTATAAAAAATTCCTCTAAACTGTAAGTTGGGCTTTAATAAAGTTAAATTGTTCTGGGAAACTAAGCCCCAGAGTCACTGTGTTCGTGTTTACTAACACACACGGAGTGTGCTGAACTGTACCGTCCTCATCTCTACCACCGACCAGTGATAATGGTCCGACGGCGATCTAAACACCTTTCCCGGGACTGAGATATATCACTAGAGCCTCAAGCATTAGTCACTGATCGACGACCAACAACGTGGCCCCTTTGACTTTACCGAGGTCTTTCGTCACACATGAGAGCCAACCTTCAGGGGTGGGCCCGGATGCAGGTCGCGGATGATCGGAGGGAAGGTTAGGAAGAATTTTTGGGAGCTCGGTTGTGATAGCCCAGGTCGCAGGTCCGTGCGGTCAAATATGTACGAGGCAGCAAGCCAGAATTCCATTGTTGATCTGCTGTCAGGTAACCCCCTAGATCGAAGATCGGTGTGGCCGAACAGTAGGTCGACAGAGAGATTATGAGATGTCATGTTTCTCACCAAGTAAAAATAAAAAACCAAGAGGTGTGGATACAGAAATTTACTACGAGGAACCCATAAGCAGTAGGTTGGAGCGGTGGAGGAAAATCCTACTGGTTCTCGACTAAAAGATAGCTCCCAGGTCGGCAAAGTTGATTTGAGGTTTGAGATTGGGTTTGATCGCAGGCTTTCCATCTGGGTTTGCCAATGCAAATAGAGGAATCACCTCGCCTGTGACCCAATGCTTGGTCGGAATTAACTCGCCTGTTGGTGGAGGGACTCCCGTTGGGTCTCTTGATATGTTTGTAAAGATGTAATCAAGATCTCTCATGAGAGAGAATCCATTTAGATGGTTACTTCATGCCAGAAAATTTGGGATATCTCAAGATATACTCGTAAAGATATGGTCAATGTCCCAGAGAAGAAAGGATCGCTTTTTACGTTTATCCTCGGCAAAAAATCTCAGGTCTGGGAATCAAGACATGATGTAACCCAGTAAACATGTTTTCCCTGAAAAATATCAAGAGAATCCATAATTTTAAGGACTCATAAAAAACTCATGATTATGAAACTCGCAATTATGCAGATTCGTCAATGAAAATTCAACACAAGGTTTATGAATATAAAAATATAAGAATGATGATTGTAGTGCACAAAATATAATTATTTATATGCAAAGAAAGAAAAACTTAGCTCTTAATGAGGTTTTTGTGCGTGTAATCCATTGCGTTGCGATGTAAATCTCCGTCTCGTCGACATGAAGGAAAGACTTTTTATGTCGTTCCCATAGACGGCGCCAATTATGGTATAAAAAAATCTAGGATATGGGGTGTGCCCACGTACCACGATGTATGAATAATAATAAATAAAAGAGAGACAAAGATTTATGTGGTTCGACCATGAATGGCCTACGTCCACGGGGCTGTTGTTGTGTTTCCATTAATGATGAGAGAGTTTATATGAACGTGTTTCTCTAGCTTCTAAGCCCCCTTTCACAATGGGGGATCTCCCATTTATATAGAGTTAGGGATTACATTAGGGTTACAAATATGGATGAGTCCTATCTTCGTGGAGTTTGATTTTACTCAGATACTGCTCATCGATCTTCTAGTTTATTAAGGACTCTAGTCGTCCCTATCTTGTTGGAGCGTCTGTTGCTCGCCATCTTGACCGGGGTACTCGCCACGTGTCATGCTGTTATGTAGGCATATTTTTTACCCCCACATATATATATATACACACACATGCACACATATATCCAATTATCAGGGGTTATTGACATTCTTATTGTGAGTTGTGTTTTGCTAGGTGTTCCAATTAAGAGTTGGTTTGGAGCAGGATGTGAAGAGGCAAGACGCAATGTGGGAGAGAACATGAACACGCAGTTGACAAAATTTATTCTATGTGCTCTAACCTTGGTGGGTTTTTTCTCAAGGTACTCACACACTTCCCTTTTACTCTCTATTGGCTTCTTAAGTTCATTTCAGGGCTCTAGATAAGGTTTCATTCTTTTTGTGAATTATGATTGTTTAATTAGCATTTGTCAATCCCTTTGTTTTATCAACTTTTCTTATATTTCTGTTGTGGGTTGTTTTCTTTTCATGATTTGGAGTTTTGAGGTGCTTGTGGATTGATTTATTTGCTTGGTTAAAGTTTGGACAGTTTAAAATTTGGACAGTTTGAAGGTGATTTTAATTTTTAAAATGATTAATTTAATAAGATTAGGACCGACAAGTTATACCAGAACGACCCTATAAAAAACCGGACCGATTAGGGTCGGGTGACCGATACAATCGGTCCGATCTTGGTCCATTATTTTAGGACCGGTTTAATTGTTCGGTCCTTAAAAATCCTAAAAATCAGACTTGACCAGACCGCGAACACCCTTAGTACAGATCTTTAGCGAGTAACCCACTCATAAGTGCTGCAATGGTTGTCTTCTACTCATAGTCCACCACCTCTAGTTTTTCATTATTAGAACATGTAATATATTCTTTAGTACTTTATGATGGATTTTATCGCACGGTCATGAGATGAGTGACACTCTTGATCGGGTTAGCCCCAAAGCAATCTATGAATAATTAAGCTAACTGATAAAAACTAAAGATTTTACCTCTAGGGAGATTATTATACCATATTTGGGCTGCTGGAGACATCTCTACACCTCATCTCATCAGGCACTGAGCAGATGCCAACAACACCTTAATATTGCTCTATGTGCAGGACTGGATACTTAGGAGTGGTCACTGGTGGATTGAACTTGGAAGGTGTGGGGTATTCCACAATAACCTGGATGAAAGGTTGGCCTTTAACAAAACTCATTTGCAATGTATTCTTGGTTTTGGCCATTTCACCTCACTAATCTCCCAACCACTGCATGTATCCCTTCCAAGGCTGTTCTTCTGGCTTAGATTTGGTCGAGGTAGATTTAGCGGCATTACTGTGTCTATGTTCTGAACTTTCCTCCTGAGAGGTCTGCCCGGCATGCACAGAGCCCCTCATACTGGTCCTAGATCTTGTGGATCCTTCTCTATATTCTTGATGACGCTCTTGCTCCCTATGAGGTCCTCTAGTTACTCGAGAGCCTAGATGATCAAAATTAGACTCCCTACTTAGCCTCTCCAAGACACTTGGTCTTTCTTTGAAAAAAGATATACCATCATTGTAATTCGTTGATCGAAATGAAGAAGTTACTCCAGGACAGTATGACCTATCATGAGAAGAATGCAAATGATAACTCCTTTTATTTCTGGCTAATGGAGGTGGAATATCCCTCCCGAAATTAGAAGACTTGTATTGCATTGTACGAGCTAATTGTCTGACTAACTCCTGCATAGTCTCTTGTCCTTTAGCCAAATTGAACAAGATTCATTGGAGGTCGGTTTCACCAGGGGAGTGGATATTTCTTGATTATTGCCTGCAGTCTCCAGGATGCTTTCAGGAGCAGTAGTCATTCTTTAAACTAGAGAATGAAATATTCGAGGTAGAGAGCAATAACTAATAGTCGAGTTACTACAGACGGTGCTAATCTGTTGATGTCTAAAAATGGACTTAATCTATATTTATTATCATGAATAACAAAATAGTAAATTAACCAAATCACACACACAAGAAAAGAGATTCTTATAGTGGTTCAGTTGTAAAATAGCCTACAACCACCATTGGTATTATTCAGTATGGGTTTATAATAGCTTAGTATGGTGTGTATATGAGTGATTCGAGTTGTCCCTCCAATTGAGGGAGTATTTCATATTTATAATGGTGTAGAACCCTAGTGATGGAATGCTTTTATATTGCCAGGCAATTACATCAGTATACAATAAATGAAACTCTTGGAATTCAGTGATGGTTGGCATCCCATCTGAGTAGTTTTTTATATTTCTGATGATTGGCATTCCTGGAGTTAGTCGGCCATCCAATCGATTATTTCTTATGTCGATTAAGGTAGCTAGTTGACCATTTAGGAGGACAGGTGTACATTTATAGTTGGTCCATGTAAGAGAGTAATTTTACATACAACGGGGATGAATAAAATTGGTTAACCTTTTGACTTTTTCTTACATACTGCCTCTCTTTAAATCATATTGTTCTGATGTCTTTACCATCCATTAGTGAAGAAGGATCCAAAGACTCCACCTATAGTACAAGACCTGGTTGAGGCTTATTGTGTACCTAAGCCTCCCATATTTGAGTGTTATTTGAGACAAACTCAAAGACACAAATCGCGCACGGTGTTGTGGTCGAAGATGAGATAGGTAATTTTTACTATTTTTTCCCATCCCTATTATATTTTTAGTAATTTTGCTAATTGTTTGTTTCTTACAGTTCCTTCTCTCTCCTCTTCAGAAAAACATTTCGAGTCTTCATTCGGAACGATCCCCAGAGCTCTTGACCGGACTCAAATGGATAAGGATCGTTATAGGAAAATGTAGGCTGAGCAAAAAAGAAAGGTTTATGTTGAGGCCAGGGCACAGAAAAAGAAGGATGCCTAAAAAAGAGCTGATGTCGAGGAGAGAAATCAAGCAAAAATTACTACTCGACAGACTACTAAGGTTGAGACTGAGAATGCCACAAAGGCTAATGTGAAAGGGAAAGCCCCAACGTTCCCTTATCCGTACTGCAGTAGGTGATAAGATACCACTTGAAGACCCAAGGACTCAAGGCGATCCCAAGGTTCCAAGAGTTATTTCTGCTGCTAAGAGAGTGTCGATTGAGGATCAACCATCTCATTATTTATTACAAGCATAAGGGTCGACCTCACGTTATGGGGGGGTCAAAGATTTTAAATTGGACCCCGCCTCCCTGGTGACGTTAGAAGATCTCAAAAGGGAAATTATTCCATCTATCAATACATCAACAATGCTATTGATCTTTATAGTTATCGCGGTCATATCAAAGATTTTGAGTTTTTGAGAGCCTATGATTCGGATGATCTGTGAAGGCTGGCCCAACATCGTCTTGCAATAGTAAGTTTACTGAACTTGATTTTATCTTGCATTTTACCACTTTTCCCAATTCCCTATTTTTGTTAACACGGCTCTGTGGCCACCACCATTTTGAGAGAGAAGGTTGTTACCAATTGTGTAGCATATGAGGAGCAGAGAAATGTCATAAGGGTGCTGACTAAGGAGAATACTGAGCTTAAGATTATCATGTAGGAAACAATAGATAATTTGAAGAAAACATACACTAAGCTGGAGTAGTAGGATGAGGAGTTCGTCAATAAGATGTTCTCTCTTAGTCAAGTTGAGGAGGAGATCTAGAAGTTGAAGGACCAAACCAGCACAAATGTTGTCAAGCTTAAGAGCCTGAAAGAGGCCTTAAAGAAGGGAGAAGATAATAATGACGTAGAGGTGTCCAACCAAGTCGGGTGGATCAAAACCTATCTCACTATCATTACCCTAGTGATACTGAAATCCCTTTCGATCTCCACCAAAATTTCCATATGCCTTGGTCCCGTTCGATTGGCCCATCTTATCCATCTTGCTTTTGTGCTCTCATTTATACTAGGAATGCATCATTTTTGCATCCACCTCCTACTAATATCTAGTGTACGTCAGGTTACCATGATAACCTCCCTTATATGCCAAGTCAACCCCCGAACAAAACTCACCATATTTTTTTTCTAATAATTTACCTCCTCTTGCACAAAAAGTGACAGGGTTGTGAACTCACGTTCATACTTGGACACAATATGAGAACACTAATGTAAAAATAGTAAATCTTTATTTTTATCCACCCTTAGATAGTATGGAAGATATTTTTCATCAAACCTCACCACAAACTGATCATATATCAAGCTCTCCCTATCTGCAATCGTAGTCATGCTCTCTTATGTTAAGAAAAAAGTTACCAACGTATGCTTTTACACCTCCGTGAAGTCCAATAAACTTAGATAGTGCTTAGTGTCCTAGCACTACTAATATAATACAGTGGGTTCCAATAATCCAAAAAATTGGTGGGTTATTCTTCATGAACGATCCTTGGACCTTCTCCCAGGTCGAGGTAGGTGCAATATGCTCTGATGCATCCTCATCCCTCTCGTGTAGGCCCTCTATTACACCTAAAACTATAGACTAACGGGTTATCTACGCTAGATACTTTAGTCCAAAGTGATATCGACCCTGGACATCGAGCATCAGTATTATTGGTGTGTGCTTAAATAAGGTTGTGGGGTCAGCCTATCCCGCATTTGCCCTATCAACACACTCCCTCCTCTTATGCAACATATGAAAATTCCAAGATATTCCAGTTACTATAGAAATCCTAAGCAAGAGAACAAAAGAAAGAAACATATCAAAGAACACGATGCATAAACTATAATGTACCTATAGAACTTTAATTGCCTAGGACCATGGTTTGATGCCTAATTTAATAACCCATATATTCTGCTATTAAGGTTGATCAAGCCCCAATATTAGGATATACAAAATGCTAGTACAAATTAAATAGCATTTTCAACTTGTAAAGAATCAATATAATAGAGTTGTAACAAGTAAAGAGTGCGGCATGATAATAACTCAAAATCATAAAACTAAAACATCGCCATCTACTAATTATATTTAAAGAGAATCATCGTCCAAAAATGTAAAACCAATAAGAAAGTATAAATATCAATACAACATAAACTAAAATTGAAAATACATGCTATGAAGTTTAATCTTATACGTGCCAAATAAAAAGAGTACAACTTAACTCACACAACTCAAATAATAGAAATAACTACTTATAACACCTATATCTCATAATCCTATGATGATGACCCGAAGATAGAAAATGGGAGTGTATTCATGCTAGATGGAGTGGTAACTAATCTCATGACCCATCCCTAGCACTTGAAATGTTTCCAATAGATAATTAGTGAGAGGCCAAAAAAGATATCCAGTTACAGACTCAAAGTTGTGATATCTATAAATCGTATCTACACAAATTGTTTGACCTACAATAATATGTATGCAATATAAAATGGAACCTCCTAATCCATTTTGATTAAATATTAATTTCTAATTATAATCTCTTAATCAATTTAAATCGTAACCGCATCTATCCACTTCTCCAAGGCCACACATCCCGACAACACATAAAAACTCGTCACACCATTTGTTATCGTCTAAAATTAGTATATGAATTTATGGGAATTAGATGGAATATATTAGAAATAAGAAATAATTGATAAATAAATAATCACTACTAATATGCCAAATTAAGATGAATAGAGAGAGATGAGAGACAAATAAGGAAACTAAGGGCTTATGTGGTTCGGCCCAAAATGGTGCCTACGTCCACTGGTGTAGGGATGAATATATTGATTTCAATAGGCAATAACCATGGAAATGTGTGGATACAAGCTCTTGTGTTCTCTTTAGGTTTTAGTAGTGCAACATTTAGGTAGAATGTTTTTTTAACCCTTGTTATATAGGATTGTGGCTATTTATATGTTGTTATAGGAGAGAAAGTATAGGGGAGAGTGGAATGCCTTTATAAGTCAGGTGATTACACCATTTACATTTCAATATGTGGATAATCATGAGTTTGTTACAACACGATAAAGGTCAAATATTTCATATCTCCCTCGCATGGGCAGATGGGGTAAGCATGATTGTTGTTTCTCCATACCGTGGTACAATTTGATGCAAGCTTGTATTGACGGGGTTAACTAATAGTGTTAACTAAAACTAACAGTAACGAGATGGTCAATAATAAGGCCAGGCCAAGAAAAATTCCTACTTGAGGTGACCTCATTGTCATAATAGATCAGATTCAATATTAGACCAATTTTGTTATCTACCATAAACAAGGCCATGTGTCACCTCCTTATAGGCCCACAAGGTGTCCCATATTTATGGTATAACAAAATATCCCAAGAATTCATTCAAGACTAGAAATCTTAGTAGGTTATCTGGAGTATTGGATCTTCGGAGTGGTTGTTAGGTGAAATAAATGATTGAAATGTTAAATAGAGGTATGATGTCGGCCTTCAGGAATCTGGTCATCTTAAATTATTCTTGGCGTGCACCGATAAGATACACTTATAATATTTTGGGTTTGACATTGGACTTCCACGTGTCAAGTGGCTATAACTGGCGTCTAACGCAATCATTATGCGCGCATGGGGCAGTGCGCACATCAGTTTTATAGCATTATTTTGTTTTTCCTGGCATGACATCACATGTCATAAGTAGATGAATCTTACCACCCAAAAAATATATAAAAAACACTAGACTTGTGGCATTTGAAATTTTGCATCATTTCAAATTTGACTCAGTGTTTTAGAGAGATAAAAAAAACTTCGCTTTATAAAAACTCCTTCGTCTCCGGCCAACTTCACTCAATTCCCTCCATTCCTGGAAAAATTTTCATTTTTCTTGTCCCGCGTCAGAGTATTGGGATTGTTTTAGCCATCTTCAACCTTTATTAGGATTTCCATATATGTCGTTGCTTTCTCTCTGAGTTTTAGGGTTTTTCTTATCAAACTTTTGAAATATTTGCGTAATTCTATATACCTTTTTCTTTCTTATTGTTGGATTCAATTGTGATTGGTGTTTATTTGGAGGATCAATTGTTTAGGTAGACATTGAGTTAGTTGGCCTAGGGGTCCATCATTTTTAAGGCATCTTTGGTTTTCTGGGTTTGGTTCTATCAAAACCTTTGATTTTAAATCACGAACAACCCCAAGCTTTGTTGTATCCGCTATTTTATTTTTCATTAATGAGTTATGAACCCCACGTTCGAAGGTGGTTAAAATGTCTAACTGAATTGGAAGTATTTTGTTCAAGTATCCTTATAGGAAGTTTCCAAAATCCCTTCAGGTTGTTCGACCTGAAGACGATCCTGGGCATCCCAAATATACCCATACCTATTGGTGTGGAATTTAAAGGCCCTAAAATTTAAGGACAAGAAGTAGAAGGTCAAGCAGGGCGGCAGGCTGGTGCTGGAAATTTTGTGAACACTATATAGACATATTTTTAGTTGATTTGGAATAGACACCTTAGAGAATTACATCTGAGAGAGTTGTACTTGAGACACATTCCTTCCCCTTTCCCTCCTGAGGTTCCACTTGGGAGGAGAGTGATTCATGGGATTCCTTTGACTCTCATGATCCCTCCACCACTAATGCCAGATGTAATGATTGCGGTATTTTAGAGGATGAATTGGACGACCAGACACAGAAATACATCATCCCAATTAGCATTTCTACTAGATTTCCTAGTTTACGATATTCTGTATTCGGGAAAAGTCTTCCTAACCCTGCGGGTACTCCAAATGGGGATCCATTTGCCTCTTCATCCTATTATTAGATCCATTTTGAGTTGATATGGTGTCACACTCACCCAGCTCCCTCCCAGTGCTTATAGAACTATTATAGGGTCTATGATGTTGTGGAAGGAACATATTAGGTTTGACCTCATAAGGGATATAATTATATATGTCCATGGTTTGAAGGATAATTCTAAATCCCCAGGATATTAATATTTCTCCCTAGGAAGTTCCACCTGAGGATAATTAAGGTCGTCTAGACCAATAACCATAGTTGGAAGGGTCAATTTATATTTATAATGGGTGATTGGGATCTCAGGAGACATAAAAAGGACAGGTCATGTAAGGTTCCACGTAAATGGACTGGTCCGAATAGAATTAGTAAAACCTCTATTTTTTCTTCAATTTTAATTTCTCCTTTAAGTTGTCCTTTTCTGATATCTTTGCCCTCTTTTCCAATAAAAAGGGATCTTAATCTCCCAGTCTTGTTGCAAGACTTAGTTAAGGCTTACTACATGCCCAACCCTCTTAAGTTTAAGGATTTGTTTTCTTTCTCTGAGTTTATAAGTGTTAGGTATCATACTCATCCTATTGAATCCCCGGTATAGAGACAGTGGTTCTATTTGAAGAAGGATTGTTATTTGAGACTAAACCAGGCACAGAGGTTGCTCGGGGTGTGGAGGAAAAAGTTAAGATAGGTAACAACTTTTATCACATTTGCTCGTCCTTTCTCTATTTTTATTACTTGACTAAATCCTTAACCATTTGTGCAGCCCCCCTAAATTTCGATCAAGTTATTGAGTCTTCATACATAATGGTTCCCAGATAACTTGATCGAACTCAAATATAATAGGCTCTCCACAGGAAGATAAAGGTTGAGAAGAAGAGGAAGGTCGATGTTAAGGCCAAGTACAAAAAGAAGTTTAGAGCCCAAAAAAGTGCAGATGTTAAAGATCGAAAGGAGGCTGAGATGAATGATCAGTGAGCTATTGAAGTTGAGGCTGTTACGAGGGCTAAATCGAAGCGGGAATCCCATATTCCCTCCATTCTTGTTGCAATGAGGGATAAGAGGCCCCTTGAAAGACCAATATTTTAGGATAATCGGAATGTTCAAATAGTTGGAGCCAGAGGATCCAGATAGAGAGGCAGCCATCTCATTGGCTCTTTCATGCTCCGGGGTCGTCCTCTTGCTATGGAGAGGTTGAGGACTTCAAATTTTAACCCAAAAATCTAGTGATATCTGAAGACCTCTGGAATGATCCAGATTCAATTTACCAGCACATGGACAATGCTATTGCCCTGTATAGCCACCATGGGATGCTTTGTGGAGGCTAGCTCAGCATTTTCTTGTTGTGATAAGTTTACTAAACTTGTGTTCATTTGGCTTGTTTTATATTTTATCGCTTTTATGACTTCACACTTTGTTGTCAAATCTCGATGGTCACCATAATTTGAGGGAAAAAGCCGATGACTAGCGATGTGAATTGTAAAGAGAGAAATAATAATATTGAGGCACTGACCAAGGATAATATTAAAGTCGAGGATAGATCATAGGAAATAGCAGATGATCTGAATAAGACATGTACCGAGATGGACAGATAGTTTAGGAGTTCATAACCAAGATGGTATCTCTTAGCCAAGCCGAGGAGGAAGTCCGTAAGCTAAAGGATCAAGACAATATTGATGTTGTTAAGTTCAAAAGCCTAGAAGAGGCCTTGAAAAGGGTTAATAATGACCTGGTGGCATCCAAGCAAGATTTGGACCCAACCAATCAAAATATTGTGTAGGTTAAGAAGAAGACTTCTTAGGCAACAATGGATAAGTTTAAGTCATCAGTCGATTACAACATCGAGAGACTATCTTATTTCCTCGATGGCTATGAAGAATAATATTATAAAGCATTTCCCTGATACAGCAAAGGAGTTCAACAAATAGGAAGGCGATGATGAAGAGGCCACAACTCTTGCTTCTGAACAGTTCATAGAGGCAGATAAGTCTGTTGTCGAAGTTGATCAGGCTAGGGAAGCTTTCTAACTTCTTACTCGTGAAACTACTCTTCTCCTTGTTGATTACAATGTTATGATGGATGCCCCTACTTATGCTCAAACTCAAGATGCCACTATTGCTAGAACTTGTGACGTCCCTCTAACCTAATTCTCTTGAACCTATTATTGATATAAAAAATTACCCACTTATGTGGACCAATAAAAAATAGCCATATGCCATCCACTGTGGCAATAATTCTAGTCAGGAAGGCATAACCACCGACCAAGGCCTGGAATGTCGACCATTATACTGGGATACCGACCAATACTGCTAACAAAATGTCAACAACCAAATATATTATGGACCTTCTGTACTGATATAAATGTCTAAATTATAAAGTAATTCCATACTTCAACACTCTATCCTTTGGTATTACTATTAGGCTATAAATACGTTGTAATCCCTTCGTCAAGGGCAAGTGATTGAAAGAGAAATACCTGGCAATAAGAAGCATAGTAAACGTAGGCTATTCTTGATAGGCCGAACCACTCTCTTTATTTTACTTACAAATATTATCTGTGATTAATTATTTAGATCTAGTTTAATTTTTTACATCAAAAAATTGGCGTCGTCTATGGGAATCATATTGCTAAACGTTTTTCACTCATTCATTCACCCAGCATGACTGATCTTCCTGAATCGAGAACCAGGAATGATGGCATTCCTCCCGTTCCATTAACTCCACCAATAAATAATGACCTGACGGTAATCCTAGCTAACCTTGCTAGAGGATAAGAGGCTATACAATATACCATTGAACAGTTAGCCCAAACACTACGGGCTGGATCTCCTGCCTTATCTGCAAGTGGAAATATGACTCCACCGCCTCCAAGAAACGGTAGGCATAGCCAATCCAGAACTACTTGAGATACATCCTACCATCCAGGAGTAAGTTCTTCACTTATAACTTCATAACCATATAATGGACAATCTTTAACTCTTGAAAGATTGAGTGTGTTGGAAAGGTTGAGTAGAGCATCTCCCTTTGATTGTCTGGAACCCAGGGGGAATAGAATATTCCTAGGGCATTGTCGAGAAATTATCGACGACCAGCTGATCAACGTGAAGGCTCAGCCTAATCTAGATCAGACGCCCGATGATCTGCCCATGACTAACAGACCTTATAGGAGGAGAGTTCGACACAAACAATTGGTCGTAATAGCTACGTTGTAGCAAATAAATATGATGATGGTAATAATTCATGGAAGGCTTCTATTCAACGATTGCAAAAAACCCTTTGCAACGAAGTTTTGTGAAAGGATCTCTTTTTATGCAATTAAGCATTTATCATTATTATATGTATCTCATTACATGTTCCATAATTAGTTCTCAAGTCTAGCTATAATCACAATATATACATGTACTCCGCCCATCAAGTAATACCAATTTTAATTTCCAACCATCAATTATCTTATCCAATTACCTTATTATTGATACCAAAAATTACCCGCTTACGTGGAATAATAAAAAATAGACATGTGTCATCCACTATAAAAATAATCCTATTCAGCAAGGCATAACCACCCACCAAGGCCTGGAATGCCGACCATCATACTGGAATGCCAACCAGCGTACATGAAACCCGACCAACAGTATCAGCAAAATGCCAACCGCCAGAAACATTATAGACATAATGTACTGATGTAAATGCCTAATTTATAAAGGCATTCCATCCTTTAACATTCCACCTCTTTGTCTCCCTACTGGGCTATAAATATGTTGTAATCCCTTCGTCAAGGGCAAGTGATTGAAAGGCAAACACAAGGCAATAATAAGCACAGTAGACATAGGCTTTTATCTATAAGCCAAACCACTTTAAAAACCTTTTTGTCTCTTTATTTTACTTAAAAATATTACCCGTGATTAACTAATTAGACCTAGTCTAATTTTTAACATCAACAGATTGGCGCCGTCTGTGAAAAGTATTACTAAAACGTTTTCACTCATTCATTCACCAGCCTTCCATAAATAACTGACATTCCTGAATCCAGTGCTAAAAACGATGGTAATCCACCTATTCCAACTGTTCCTCCAGTAAAAAATTATTCGACTGGAATCTTGGCTAGTCTTTCCAGAGGACAAAAGGCTATGCAGGATACTATTTGGAAATTGGTCCAAACACTGCAATTTGGATCTCCCACCTTGTCTATTCACATGAATAGGAATATGCCACCACCGCCTATAAGAAATAGCAGGCACAACCAATCCAGGACTACCAGGGATACATCCTACCATCCAGGAGCAAGTTCTTCTCTTAGGACTTCAGAGCCTTATGATGAGAAATTATTTACTCTTGAAAGATTAAGTGCTTTAGAAAGACTGAGCAGAGCATCTCCCTTTGATAGTCTGGGACCCAAATGGAATAAAAATATTCATAGTGCATTGTCTAGGAATACTCGATGATCAACCGATCAATGTAAAGGCTTAGCCCAATCTAGATCAGATGACCGACGATCTATCCATGCCGAGCAAACCTCATAAGAGGAGAGTTCGGCATAAATAATTGGCCATAATAGCCGAGCTACCACTCATAAATCTGATTTTTGAAACAATGCATGGAAAGGATCTATTCAACGGTTGGAAGATACATTGGGAGAGATGGTAAAGGTAAAGAACCCTTTGCAACGAAGCTTTGTGAAAGGGTCTCCTTTTGTCCAAACTATTATGGATTTTCCTACTCCTTCAAAGTTCAAAGCTCCTATCGTTACTCCAAAGTATGATAGGAAAACAGATCTCATATTTCATATAGAGAAATACTAAGCAACAGCTAATATTTATATTGTTCCTAATGAAATGAGATGCAGGGCATTTTCAGAAACAATTACAGTGCCTGCTCAAATTTGGTATAATAGCCTTCCTTGGGAATAAAATTTTACCTTCAACCATCTTATCGAGATATTCATTAGTAACTTGTGCTTTGGAGCCAATCCTGTGAAAAGAGTAGCTCATTTGCTCAATGTAAGGCAAAAGGTAGGAGAAAGTACTAGAGATTATATCACTCGTTTTAACAACGAGAAATTAAAAGTCATTGATTATGAAGAGAAAATAGCCATCACAACCCTCATGAATGGATTGCTCCCTTGAGAAGCTCTACTAAACACTTTCCAAGGATCCTCCTAAGATAATGATAGAATTGATGGCCAAGGCAACCAAGATAATGAACGTCGGGGAAGCCATAGCATCCAAATAAAATTCAGGAGCAAAGATTGAAGGTAAAATCGAGACAAAGGAGAGAAAAGAGCACAAGGAGCATAGGGAATCAAAGCAAAAGTGGAATACTGATAGACTCAAGAAATACAATAATTACACTCAATTAATAATGGGAATTCACTATATTTTAAAAGAAATATAGCATAACAAAGAAGTACATTGGCCTGAGAATTTAAGAGCACCTGATGCAAAGAAAGATAGGTCCAAGTATTATGAATTTCACAGGGACCATGGGCATACGACAGATCGTTGTATTGCATTACGAAATTAAATTAAAACCCTCATCCTAAAAGGAAAGCTGGACAGATTTATTGATCAGCAGGATAATAATGGAGCCCGGCGAAGGTCAAAATCTCCATACAAGCCTAAGGATGAGAAAAAGAGAACTCATGAAGATGATCCCGACCTGCCCAAAAGACCCAAGCAATCGAAAAGTGAGGTATTCATGCTTAGGTTTGGATCTTTTTATTGTCAGATGATCACAGGTGGAGATACAGGAGGAGGAGATCATACTGCTAAGAGAAAAACCTATCTCAATGAGGCTCAAGCGTGCTCCTATATCCAGAGAATTAATTTAGCCAAGGAGGATTGACCGAGGAAAGTTAACAAAGATAAGCTGGTGATTGGCTATATCCCCATGATGACCGCTTAGTAATCAAAGTCAGAAGGCAAGATGTAAATATTTCCAGGGTATTAATTGATAACGACAACTCAGCGGCCATCATATTCTACCCTTGCTTTGACAGTCTGGACTTAAAGCTCAACCAATTGGAACCTTATCACAGGCCTTTAATAGGCTTTTTTGGAGAAAAAGTATTTTCATTGGGCACAATCAAGCTGAAAGTGTTGATCGGCACCTGGCCAGCAAGCAGGATAGAGAAAATACATTTTTTTTATAATGGGCAAAAAGGTTCATTTTACCTACAATATGATTATGGGAACAGTATGATTGAAGAAATTTGAAGTTTGTGTCGTCTACAGTCTATAAATATTTAAAGTTCCCAACCAACTTCGGTGTAAGTGTGGTAAAAGGCGCCCAGAAAGTATCTTAGGAATGCTATTACTGTTTTGTCAAGTAAGAGGATCTGGAAAATAGAAGAAATAGACCACCACTTACCAAGTGGACATCACTGAGTCCAATAGTGAATCTAAGGTTAAAACCTTAGATCCAAGGGAAGAAACAGAATTGGTGAAAGGTCAGATAGTAGAAACAACGAAAGGCATTATTCTAGATGATGATAAGTTAGAATGAACTACTCAAATAAGAACAACATTGGATCTTATTCTTAAATAGGATCTAGTGATGTTCTTGAGACAGATAAAGCACGTGTTCGCTTAGAGTCATGAGTACATGCCTGGGATTGATCCCAATTTCCTATGTCATGAGCCCAACATTAATAAGGATGACAAGACAGTGATTCAATGGCGTAGAGTATTTATCCCTGAGGAGAACTAGGTTATCCAAGAGTAGGTGGAAAAACTTTAAAAAACCTCATTTATTGAAGATGTGAAATATCCAGATTGGTTGGCCAACGTGGATATAGTCAAAAAGAAAAATAACAAGTAGAGAATATGCATGGACTTCACAGATCTGAATAAGGCATGTCTAAATGATCATTTTCCGTTGCCACAAATTGACCAGCTCGTTGATGATACATCGGGGCATAAGTTATGAAGCTCCATGGATGCATATTCTGGTTATAACCGGATTAAGATGAAGCCTAAAAACAGGAAAGCACTTCTTTTATTACTTCCTGGGGAACTTACTGTTATAATGTTATGCCATTTGGTTTGAAAAATGCAGGTGCTACTTACCAGAGATTGGTGAATAAAGTCTTTAAGGAGAAAATAGGTAAGAATATGGAAGTATCCGTAGATGACATGCTGACGAAGAGCAAAAAAGCATCCGACCATATTGTCGACCTCAGCCAAACCTTTGATCAACTGAAGAACTACCTAATGAAGTTGAATCCGACCAAGTGTGTATTTGGTGTTCAGGAAGGAATGTTTCTCGGGTACATAGTAAACCAGAGGGGAATTGAAGCAAACCCATACAAAATCAAGGCATTGATTGAAATGCAGTCTCCGACCTGTAAAAAGTATAAGTACAATTGACATGGGCCATATCATATCTCAGCAGTTGTCCGACCAAGTACTTATAGATTTAAGACTCTGGAAGGAGACGGGTTAAAAAATCCTTAGCATGCCGAGAATCCTAGGAAATATTACCAATAATGTAATGAGACAAATCTTTGTAATCATGTTACTTCAGTATCAACAAAATGATGATTTCCTATATTTTTTTGATTTTTTGGGGAGTACTAATCATATGCATCACCATATACTTGGTCGGTAAACATGAAAAAGTCAATAAGAAGAACAACCACATAGTTGGACAGAGCTCAAAACAACAACCACATAGTTGATAAGTACCATTCAAAAATTGGTCGCACAAGCGAAAGTTGATCGGCAATATACAAAACAACAAATAAAAACCCAAGTTAAAATCGGACCTTAAGTCCTTAATAATACTTGGTCAACGTAATCAGGGATAAAACTCTATATAAAAATCAATATGTTTTATCCAAACTGGGCAAAATAGAAGAAGAATGTTGTGAAGATTCCTAAATAGGAATGTAGACATATATTCCACATACGCCTGGTCACCACTGGTAACTAATGTTAAACCTAAATATTTAGGTTTAGTAGAACCTATCGAAATGCCATGGGTAACTCGTACTAAACTTGAATTTAAATCTAAGTGTGCTAGTAGAACCTATGATCACATCGAAGGTAACTGATACCAAATTTAGAAATCTAAGTATACCAGTAGAACCTATGATAATCTCATTGGTAATTGGTACTAAATTTGGGCAAATGTATAAGTGTATCAACAGAACTAATGAAACAAAAAGGTCATTCACATCCATAAATTGACAAGATAAGTTAATCAAATATTTTTCATTCATATAAGTGAACATTACATGCAAATATTGTTCATAATTGAATTACAGGAGTAAATTATGCTCAAGATTATTTTACTGGACGTTTTCCTTCAGCTTTAGAGGAGCTCGATGCTGGTTCCATGCCTACTGGAGAATCATCCAATGTGTATGGGGAGTTAATGAAGTTGAAGTCTTGAAGCATTCTCCTATTGTTGCTGCTCGGAGCACCAAATAAATGAGGAAGCCAGACTATTTCTAGCTCGTCATGCAGACTATAATCCCCTAAGTATTTGGAGATTAAGAATTAAGGAATGGTTTTCACAAGGATCCAACTGACATCCAGTTTAAAAGTAGGATCTTGACACTCTAAAAGCCTTGGATCAACCTGATACCATAGTCTACTGTCTTGATTAACCTTCATAACTGCTAGGCAATTGGTCCAGCCCCATATATAACCTTCGCCCTGGGCTTGACTAAAACGTTCATCAAAATGAACATGAACCTCGTTGTACCCCTCCATCAACCTCATTGTACCCCTCCATCCAAAATTCTTTGGGTTGCTAGTGAAACTGTAAAGTTAACCTTTCAACCTGGTGTTGAAGTTTCTTCAACACTCCATCCTTGAATTGTAATTCAGAAGACTAGATGCCAAGTTGCTCGCTCTGGGTTTGGATATTTTGGGATATCTCAAAAATGGCTAAATTCTTGGCCTTTATTTGTGCAGCCTGATTTGCAAGTGTCTGTTGAGTTCCGCTTTCATCAGTTGTAGCTTGGTCATGCCTTGCTCTTAATCGGGAAGAGGTAGAATATTTGGATTTCAAAGCCTCCACTTCTTCCCTCAGATTAGCATTTTCAATCTCCAAAAATGAAGTAGCAGTAGTAGATGAAACCTCCAAGGAGTTCAATTCATCTCTCAAATTATTATTTTCTTCCTCTAATATTTTGGCAATAGCCCTAGACTCATCCACTTCACACTTGAGCAAAAACTCTCTCCTTCTTAAAGCAGAGGCATGTCTCCCTAATTTTTCCTCAAAGCCCCAAGATTCACGTAGAGCTTTGTATTTCTTTTCATAATCAACGTGTTGGAGAGCCTTGGCTCCTTTGTGATCTTCTTGAAGCTCTTCAATTATTTCGAAGTAGGCAACATTATTAGCCACTGCCCGATTAAGAAGACACTTTAAGTATAAGTAAGCCTCCTTAGCGTGATCAGAAACATCAGCCCCGAGGAAATTTGACAGATCTTCTTCGGACAACACCAGCCTTGAATAAATTATTGTATCTCCTAAGTAGCTCGAAGTTAGCAGATGAAAGTTGATCCATTTTGGCCATGAACTATAAGAGTTATGAAATATTCAATCAACAACAAAAGAAAGAGCATAGAGAAATAATCAAAAGTTGACAAATGCAGGGGAAGGAAATACTCATTTTCATTAATGTGAAATAAAGTTACAAATACATTAAAACAAGGGACGATGAAGACAAAAAAAAAGAAAAAAGGCTGATTGTCGTGCAAGTCTACACCTTCTCCCTATCAGTAGAAGTTTCAACTTGATTGGAGATAGGAATGAGTTGAGTGATTTTCTCGGAAGAAGTGGGTAGAGAATACTTGACAACTATTTGTAGTTGGTCGGCTACAGGCTCCAGAACAAGGGTGGAATCCCCTGACCCCACATCATCTTCAACTTCCGCGTCCAAGTTTAGTGGGGAACCAGGGTCATATTTTGATGAAGAGTTCAGACTCATGAGGAGTACTGCACAAATAAAATTTATAAGTAAAAGAAAGAGACAAATAGGTTTTTAAAGTGGTTCGGCCTGTCAAGAATAGTCTATGTCCACTATGCTTTTTATTGCACGGTATTTCTGTTTCAATCACTTGCCATTGACGAAAGGATTATAATGTAAATATATCCTAGTGGGAAAACCAAATAAGATAATATTAAAGGTTAAAATGCCTTTATAAATGAGGCATTTACATCAGTACAGAAGGTCCATAATGTATTTGGTTGTTGGTATTTTATTGGCAGTGTTGGTCAGCATCCCTACTGTTGGTCGAGCTTCCTGACGTTTGTCGGCATCCCAGTATAATGGTCGATATTCTAAGCCTTGGTTTCTAGTTATGCCTTGTTGACTATGATTATTGCTACAGTGGATGACACATAGTTATTTCTGGTTGGTCCACGTAAATGGGTAGTTTTTGGTATCAACAAAAGCCTCCAATGTTCCATCCTTGATGCTTTCTTGAAAGTATCAGTTCTGGTAGTATCTCGAGCTACATTACTGATCCTTGGTCGGTTGTCGACTTCTCACACTTGTAAAATTGTTAGCTTTGCTAATGGCTTGTAGTTCAGATGGCATTTTTGTAAATATCCAAACTTATAATGAATCATTTTGGGGTAAATATGTCTTTTTCTACTTAGTCGCTAAAATTTCAATCGTCGTTTTTCTTGAATCATTAGGTTCATCGATTTTTGAGGCAATCTATAGGTGGCGGTAAAATCTCGATCATCTCTTACCTCAAACTCTCTAAGTTTTTGCTGTAATTTCTTAAGCTTTTGTGCGATCGTTCTTCATGTCTTCTAGTTCTTGATGAATCCTTAAGTCTTTGTAATAATTCTTTCTCTTTCTTATTTTCTTCACATCGAAACATGGTTTACGTTATTATTTGTTTAAATGAGTTTAGAAAAGAATGGAACATACCAGATTAGGTAGACTTAGAGATTCCCAATCCCCCTGTAGACATTTTTTCTTTGTCTGAGAGTCATTGGATCCCTTCCTTATTCATTGTTGAATGCGATTTTACCTTTCCCCCAAATCATTTTTATTTGTAATTTTGTCAATATTTTGATATTGTACCTGCTAGAGTACCCCCCAATATTTGGAGGGTTATCAATGGTGTTCATATTCTCAATCAACTCCTGGGACCCATATACGCATTCTCAAAATCATATTTTGTTATGAGTGGGTCACTAGTGATAGTACTTGCTATTCAAAAACTAGGGTTGTAAATAGAGACTTAGTTGTTAACCTTCCTGATTCTAATAGGGATTAATTTTACCATGGAGTGATAGATAAAAATTGAAAGTATGAACCTCTAACAGGGGGTGAAGTGTACAATGGGCCAAAATGCACTCAGGAAGGCGACCATGGGATAGGTTGTCTTAATTTCTTATGTGAATTTATTAGCAATTTTTCTGTTAAAATGTTAATTAATCCCTAGTTGTTAGTTTACTATTAGTTAATCGAAAGAGGATGTTTCCCCAAAAAAATGTGACATTAAGCTTAACGAGCTCAAGTTTCTCTAAGGGCTTCATCAAAACATTGGCAAGAAACATACTAGGTCGACGTCGTACTTGCTGAAATATAGGAGTTCTGGCACCTACTTTGTCACCCGACCTTATGTTGTTGCTCCTACCATTATTCTTGAGTTGGACCAAGACCCTTCATCAGGCAGTGGTGAACTTGTAATCTGTAGTTCTTCGTCCTTGGACTCTGACCTTCCTGTTGCTGGTGCTATGGGAAAGAGGAAGTTCCCCAATATAATGGGAGATATTACTGCTCCTGGCTCCATCAAATCTACTGCTAGTGGGGCCACTAATCAAGAAGATCCTGGGAAAAAGGCCCCAGCTAAGAAGGGTGAAGAGTCCCTTCTTAAATGTATAAGAAAAGGTCTTCCTTCTAGACTGGCTGAAGCAACTGCTGTTACTACCGACCAATAGAACTTTGTCGATTTATATGTTATTGACACTAGTTCTCCTGTGTCCATAGGTACTGGTTTAGCCATATAATTAATAAAGTTTGGTACTTTCCCAGATCATAGGGGTGCTGCCTCTGCCATGTCCTAATTAAAATTTTCAGAAAGGGTTGCTAAAAGCCTTGCCTTGGTAAGAATTCTTGCTTCTTCGTACTTGTACTTTTTTACTATTTTCTTGTACTAATTTAGCCTCTCTTTTTTGTAATTCCTGGTTGATTTCAACTAGATGTTGGAGAAGGACGATGCACTTCGTTCTTCTTCAAATGATGTAAAAGAAGCTTTTGAATGGCTGAAGAAATCCTTGCTTAACTCCCAACAAGCATTGGCAAAGGAGAAACAATCTTGGGAGAATAAAATAAAAATTACTGAGGACGCTCAAAAGAAGGCTGAGAATGAGGCATCTGCAGCTCGGAGACAAGTCTCTGAGTTGGAGAAGAACTTAGTTGCTGAGAAGGCAAAGAGGGGGAAAGCTAAAGAGTCTTCTTTTAACAAGGTATGGGAGAAGGCCATAGCAGTAATTTCTGTCAAGATTGAGTATGTGAAGAAAAAGTAATATAAGTATGGTTGGTCCGCTTCACTCATAGAGGTTGGTACTCCTCAAGAGTTTGAACTCTTCCTCAAACATGAACCTGGTTTCCCACTAAACTTGGACGAGGAAGTTAAAGAAGACGTGGGGTCAGGGTATTCCACCCTTATTCGGGAGCCCACAGTCGACCAACTGCAGACAGTTGTTGAGTCTTATCTACCTACTTCTTCATAGCAAATCACACCACTCATTCCTATCTCCAATCAAGTTAAAACTTTTACTGATAGGGAGAAGGTGTAGACTTGCTCGACAATCAGTCTTTTTTCTTTCCTTTTTTTTGTCTTTATCTTCCCTTTTTTTCAATGTATTTGTAACTTTATTTCACATCAATGAAAATGAGTATTTCTTTCCCCTACGTTTGTCATTTTTTTATTATTGCTCAATGCTCTTTCTTATGTTGTTGATTGGATATTTATTACCTCTTATAGTTCATGGCCAAAATGGATCAACTTTCATCTGTTGACTCCAAACTCCTCAGGACATGCAATAATTTATTCAAGGTTGGTTATATGACTTTGTCCGAAGAAGATCTGTCAAATTTACTCGGGGCTGATTTTTTTATCAAGCTAAGGAGGCTTACTTATACTTGAAGTTTCTTCTTGATCGGGCAGTGGCTAATATTGTTGCCTACTTATAAATAATTGACGATATTCAAGAAGATCACAAAGAATCCAAGGCTCTCCTACACGCTGATTATGAAAAAAAATACAAAGCTCTAAGTAAATCTTGGGGCTTTGAGGAGAAATTAGGGAAACATGCCTCTGCTTTTAGAAAGAGAGAGATTTTGCTCAAGTGTGAAGTGGATAAGGCTAGGGTTATTTCCAAGATATTGGAGGAAGAAAATAACAATTTGAGAGATGAATTTAACTCCTTGAAGGCTTCATCTACTACTGCTGCTACTGAGGATGGAGTTCCATTTTGGGAGATTGAGAATGTTAATCTGAGGGAAGAACTGGAAGCTTTGAAAAAATCCAAACCTTCTACCTCCTCCCGATAAGAGCAAGACCTGGTCGAGCTACAACTGATGAAAGTGAAACTCAATAAACACTTGTAAATAAGACTGCATAAATAAAGGCCAAGAATTTAGCCATTTTTTAGATATCCTAAAATATCCAAACCCAGATCGAGCAACTTGCCACCCCAGTCTTCTGAATTACAAATCAAGGATGGAGTGCTGAAGAGACTGCAACATCATATTGAAATGTTAACTTTCTAATTTCATAAGCTAGCCATAAAAGTTTGGATGGAAGAGTACAATGAGGCTCTTGGTCATTTTGATGAACGTCTTAGTCAAGCTCAGCGTGAAGGCTATAAAAGGGGCTGGACAATTTACCTAACAGTTGTGAAGGTTGATCAGGACAATAAACTATGGTATTGGGCTTATTCGGGGCTTTTAGAGTGTCAAGATTCTCCTTTTAAACTGGATGTTAGTAGAATCCCTGTGAAAACCATTCCTTAATGCTTGGTCTCCAAATACTTAGGGGATTATAGTCTAAATGAAAAGCTAGAAATAGTTTGGTTTCCTCATTTGTTATGTGCTCCAAGCAGCAACAATAGGAGAATGCTTTAAGACTTCAACTTCATTAACTCCCCATACACATTGGATGATCCTCCAGCAGGTATGGAACCAGCACCGAGCTCCTCTAAACCTGAAGGAAAGCATCCAGTAGAATAATCTTGAGCATAATTTGTTCATGTAATTCAATTATGAATAATATTTGCTTGTAATGATCATTTATAAGAATGAAAAATATTTTATTAACTTATCTTGTCAATTTCTGGACGGTAATGACCTTTTTGTTTCATTTGTTCTCTTGATACACTTAGGCATTTGCCCAAATTTAGTACCAATTACCAATGAGATTATCATAGGTTCTACTGATATACTTAGATTTCCAAATTTGGCATCAGTTACCTTTGATGTGATCATAGGTTCTACTAGCACACTTAGATTTAAATTCGAGTTTAGTACTAGTTACCCATGGCATTTCCATAGTTTCTATTAATGCACCTAAATTTTTAGGTTTGGTATTAGTTACCAGTGGTGACCAAGCGTATGTGGAATATGTGTCTACATTCCTATTTAGGAATCTTCACAACGTTCTTTCGCCTTTTTGCCCAGTTTGGATAAGACTTGTTGATTTTTATACAGAGTTTTATCCCTGATTATATTGACCAAGTATTATTGAGGACTTAAAGTCCGGTCTTAACTTGGGTTTTTGTATATTGTTTTGTATATTGTCGATCAACTTTTGCTTATGCCGACCAACTTTTGAATGGTACCAATAAACTATGTGGTTGTTGTTCTGAGCACTGTCCAACTATGTAGTTATCGTTCCGATCAACTTTTTCATGTTTACTGACCAAGTATGTGGTAATGTATATGATCGGTACTCCCAAAAAAATAAAAAAATGCAGGAAATCATCATTTTATTGATACTGAAGTGACAAGATTACAAAGATTTGTCTCATTACATTATTGGTAATATTTCCTAATATGCTCGGGAAGCTAAGGATTTTTGAACTCTTCTTCTTCCCCAGTCTCAATTCTGTAAGTACCTGGTGACGTTTTGTTGTCAGCGTTGGTAGGCATCCCTACTATTTGTCGGGCTTCCTGGCATTGATCAGCATCCCAGTATGATGGTCAGCATTCGAGGCCTTGGTTGATGGTTATGCCTTGTTGACTAGTATTATTACCACAGTGGATGAGACGTGGCTATTTCTGATTGATACACGTAAGTAGGTAATTTTTGGTATGGGAACCAGGGTCATGTTTGAGGAAAAGTTCAGACTCTTGAAGAGTACCAACCTCAGTGAGTGCAACCGACCAACCATCCTTGTAGCACTTTTTCTTCACATACTCAATCTGGACAGAAGCAGCTGTTATGGCCTTCTCCCAACCCTTGTTGAAAGAAGATTATTTTTCTTTCACCCTCTTAGCCTTCTTGGTAACCAAGTTCTTCTCCAACTCGGAGACTTGTCTTTGAGTTGCAGCAGCCTCATTCTTAGCGTCATTCTCAGCATCTTTGGTAATTTTTATTTTGTTCTCCCAATATTGCTTCTTGTTTGCCAATGCTTGTTGGGACTCAAGCAAGGATTTCTTCATGCATTCAAAAGCCTCTTCTACGTCATTTGAAGAAGAAGGAAGTACATCATTCTTCTCCAACATTTGGTCAAAATCAACCAGGAACTACAACCAAGAGAGGCTAAATTACTACAAGAAAATAGTAAAAAAAATACAACTATGAAGAAGCAAGAATTCTTACCAAGGCAAGACTTTGAACAGCCCTTTCAGAAATTTTCAAACAGGGCATGACAGAGGCAGCGCCTCTATGATCTGACAAAGTATAAGATTTTATAATTGTCTGGATAACCCAGCACCTATGGTAATAGGAGAACCAGTGTCAATAACTAATAAATCGACCTAGTTATGTTGGTCGGTAGTCCTTCAGCCAGTCTGGAAGGAAGGCATTTTCTTATACGTTTAAAAGGAGACTCTTGACCCTTATTAGGTGGGGCCTTTTTCCCAACATATTCTTTATTAGTGGACCCACTAGCAGCAGATTTTATAGAGCCAGGAGCAGCAACATTTCATATTATATTGGGGAACTTCCTCTTTCCCATAACACCAGCAAGAGGAAGGTCAAAGTCCAAGGATGAAGAACTATCGACGATAAGTTCACCACAGCCTGATGAAGTGGACACTGGGTCCTGGTCCAAGTCAAGCATAATGTTAGGAGCAACAGTAGAACATCGAGCGATAAAGGAGGTGACAGAATTCCTGTATTTCAGCAAGTACGATGCCGACCTAGTATGTTCCTCGCCAATTTTCTGATATAGGCCCCAGAGAAACTTGAGCTCGTTAAGCTTAATGTCACCTTATTTGGGACGCATCCTCTTCCTATCAACTACAAGTAAACAAACAACTAGTAATTAATTAACATCTTAACAGAAAAATTATTAATAAAGTCACATAAGAAATTAAGACAACCAATCTCGTGGCCTTCCTGAGGGCATTTTGGAACATTGTACACATCACCCCCAGTTAGAGGTGCATATTGCTAATTTTTGGCAATCACTCTGTGGTCAAAGTAATCCCTATTGGAATCAGAAATTTTAACCACTAAAGTTATATTTATAGCCCTAGTTTTTAAGTAGTAAGTACTATCACTAGTGACCCACTTATAACAAAACACGATTTCGGGAATGCCTATATGGGTATCGTGGAGTTGATTGATCATATGAACACCATTGATAACCCTCAAAGTATTGGGGGATACTCTAGCAGGTACAATGTCAAAATATTGACAAAATTCCAGACATAAACGATTTGGGGGAAAGGTAAACTCGCATTCAGCAACGAATAAGGAAGGGATCCAATGACCCTCAGACAAAGAAAAAAAATTCTACTGGGGGATTAGGAAACTCTAAGTCTACCCAATCTGGTATGTTCCATTCTTTTCTAAACTCATCTAAAGAAAAACGCTCGTAAACCATGATTCAATGTGAAGAAAGGAAAAAAGAGAAAGAATTCTTACAAAGACTTAAGGATCCAGCAAGAACTAGAAGACATGAAAAACGATCGCACGAAAGGTCAAGAAATTATAGCAGAAACTTAGAGTGTTTGAGCTAAGAGATGATCGGGATTTTACCGCCTCTAATAGATTGCCTCAAAAATCTGCGAACGTAATGATTAAAGCGAAAAAACGATTAAAATTTTGGCAGCTAAGCAGAAAAGACATATTTAACCTAAAACGATTCATTATAAGTTTGGATATTTACAAAAATGCCATCAGTAGTACAAGCCATTAGCAAAGCTAATAATTTTATCAGTGTGGGAAGTCGGTAACCGACCAAGCATCAGAAATATAGCCTGGGCTAATGTACCAGAACTGAATGCTCCATACTTTCAAGCAAGCATCAAGCATGGAACATTGAGGGCTTGTGTTGATACTAAAAATTACCCACTTACGTGGACCAATCAGAAATAGTCGTGTGTTATCCACTGTGGCAATATTCCTAGTGAGCAAGGCATAACCACCGACCAAGGCCTAAAATGCTGACCATCATACTAGGATGCCGACCAATACTGTCAACAAAACGCCAACTGCCAGATACATTATGGACCTTTTGTACTGATGTAAATGCCTAATTTATAAAAGGCATTCTGTCCTTTAACATTCTATCCTACGGTCTTCCTACTGGGCTATAAATACGTTGTAATCCCTTCATCAAGGGCAAGTGATTGAAAGAGAAATACCTGGAAATAAGAAGCATAGTGGACGTAAGCTTTTCTTGATAGGTTGAACCACTTTAAAAACCTCTTTGTCTCTTTCTTTTGCTTACAAATATTATCTGTGATTAATTAATTAGATCTAGTCTAATTTTTTACTTCAAAACTTATGCTTTAGTGAAACTCTTCTATATTTTGCGATGAACATTGTCAAATGTTTTTATATATCTTGGTCTGTAATGAACAAGTTAAAAAAATTTGTTTGCGATTAATACTTTATTTATGCTTACTTCGACATATGTTGCTACCTTGTTATCTTCATACATGCATATGTTTATTATTGACCATCACTTGTGACCAATGTTTTTCAAAAATATTTTTTGATAAGTAAATATAGTTGAATTTCCTTGACCTAGTTAATTTTAGTCCAATGGACTATCTATAGTGTTTTACCCACTCGCCTTGTCAACTCACTAGCCATTTGATCCTAAGACGGTCCTTTTATTAGTTTAGTATTATGATCATGTGGTTGACTATTTCCTACCTGATATGCCTTATTAGCTATAAATTTTGGACAAGCCTAGGTTGTCCTTACTTAGATTATACTGATGCTTGTGCCAATTTACTGGTCGTATGAACGAATCTTGTCCTTATGATTACGTGTTAGCATGGGCTACCTAGGAAGACCAAATATGTTAGGATGTATCCATGTGTTAGTCAATTATGATCGGATCTTATCGTCCACATAACTGCAACAAATTTCTAGGATTTGGTAAACATTGTATTCGTGGCCTGTCTGAAGATGAGGTCATACATGAAGTCTGGTTTTGGGTGTGCACATTGATATGTGTTATGATATGTCTTCGACTTGGGCTTCTTGCACATCCCCCACACCGACAAAACATAGAATAACTTGGAATGACAGCATGCATGGGGAAATTTTTTATTTTCATTTATCACTGAATTGAATTATAAAGGAATGAAAAGACTTTACATTTTTTATTTCAACTTGTTCCATACCTCCACTGGTAGTATTTCCTCCAGTGTTCAGAGTTCCAAAGATTCTTAAATTGTTATTCTTCTAGGGTTTCAATTCAGTATGTTCATGGTCGCACGATAACAGATACTCTGTACGGACCGTACCAGTTAGATTCCATGTTCTTCTCACTCTGGATGACCTATTTCATCATGTATCCTCCCTCTTTTAAACGGCTCGATTTTACTCTTTTATTATAAAATCGAGCGATTTGTTATCGGTATGTGGCCATTTAAAGTGTTGCACATTACCTAACTTCTTCAATTAATTCCAGATATAATATTCTCATCAGGTCTCTCTGTGGTGAGTCAAACTGGATGAGGAAATGACTAGGAAGACCAATCTTCATTAGGACTATCGACTCCGTTCCAAAAGCTAACATATAAGGGGTCTCGCCCGCTACTATTCTCAGCATTATTTTTTGTATTCCCAGAGCTCTAGAGCTCATTAATCCAATTCCCCCTGGCATTGTCCAATATTTTCTTCATTCCATCTAGTAAGGTTTTATTTATCACCTATATTTGTTCGTTACATTGTGGGTGACCGAGTGCTGAGCGCAGTTTCTGGATTTTGGAGCATATATAATAATCTTTAAATCTTGATTATCGAACTGAGTGATATCATCAGTGATGAAGGCATATGGAATATTGTAACGAAAAATAATGTTCGTCAAGATGTATTGGAATACCTTCTCGTATGGCATCTCTGCCAAAGGCTCAGCCTCTACATATTTAGTGAAGTGATCCACCTTCGTGACCAGGTATTTGAATTTTCCTCTCGTCTTTAGAATTTGGTCGACCAGATATATCCCCCACATGGCGAAAGGCTAATGGGTTGTGATCGACGAAGTGAGGCCCCTGGGAGTTTATGCATTATAGCATATTTTAACACTTATCACATTTTCTTTCAGAATCCTCGCAGTTTGCCTTCATAATGGGACAGCATTAGCCTTGCATGGCTACCCTCTTCAGAAATGATCTACCCGATGAGTGATCCATAAGATCCTTCATACACCTCATTTATCAAGTTATTAAATTCGTCTAGATGGACACATCCGAGTAATGATAGGATGAATCCTCTTATGTACAAGCTTCCCCCTTTTAGCACGTACCTCGATGCTTTATACCTAAGTCTCCTTACTTCTTTCAGATTTATCGGGACTGTCCCAATCTCTTAATATACTCATATGGATCCATCCAAGATGGTCCTAAGTCTAGCTCTATCACACTAACATTCTCTTCATCGATGTCACGGTACATGAGGATTTTAATAGGTACTATTCTTCTTAGTTCCATCCTTGTAGCCTATACTAGGTGAGCGAGTGCATATGCTCACAGGTTTTCGACCCTTGGGATTCTGATCATCCTGACTATTGAGAATTATGATAATAATTCCTTTGACTTGGCTAGGTACTTCACTATGGATTCTCATCTCGCCTTATAAATACCTAGGACTTGGTTTATTATGAGTTGAGAGTCACTATCTACCAATAGTTGCTTGATGCTTAGAGATGATGTTACCCCTAATCCTACTATGAGGGCTTAGTACTCCACCTCGTTATTGAAGGTAAAATAAAACTTGAGGGAGTACTCCACATTGTCCCCATCTGGCATTATTATAATCAAGCCTGCTCCATTGCCAGTGGTGCAGAACCAACCATTTATGAACACTTGCCAGACTTGAGGTTCCTCTTGAAATTTATCATTAACTAGGCATCCATTTTTTAATTACTTTTTCATTTGCTCCAAGTTACGAGCAATTTCCTCTTTTCGAGACAATAACTCCAGTATGTCAATGATTTGACCAACTGGGTTTACCACTAATCTATCTTTCGTATAAATCTTCTCATCTGGTCGAACTGTTAAGCTCTCTTTCAGAGAATTTTGATTGATCTGCTTTAGGGTTGAGCTCTCTTCCGTAGAACTCTGCTCGATTTGCTTTTATTCGTATGTAAATTATGTAATAAAATTGACTACTGCTTGGCCCTTAATTCTCGTTCTCTCTTCATATTAAATGCCAAACTCTCCTACAAATGGCATCAATCATTTAACGTCTAAAACTATTATATGAATTAATGGGACTTAGGTGGAATATACCAATATTATGAAATAACATATAAAGAAATAATCACTACCAATATGCCAAATTAAGATGACTATAGAGAAATGAGAGTCACAGAAAGAAACCAAAGGTTTATGTGGTTCGACCCAAAATGGTGCCTACTTTCACAGGTACAGAGATGAATATATTGATTTCAATGGGCAATAACCATGGAAATGGGTTGGATTCAAGTTCTCGTGTTCTCTTTAGGTTTTAGCAGCGTAACAGTTAGGCAGAATATTTCCCAATCCCTTGTGTGCTACTTATAGGTTGTACTAGGAGTAATAGTATAGGGGACATATGGAATGCCTTTATAGGTTAGAAAGTTACACCTTCTACATTTCAATAGGTGTATAATCATGAGTTTGTTACAGCATGATAAATGTAGCATATTGTATATCCCCTTCGCGTGGGCAGGTGGGCTAAACACGATTACTGGTATTCCATCACGTAGTACAAACTGGTACAAGATCGTATTGATATGGTTAATTAACAGTGTTAACTAACATTGTCTCAATAGTAACGAGACGATTAATAATACGGCAAGGCCAAGAACATTCCAATCTGAGACAACCTCATTATCCTAACAGATCACAAATTTCAGTGTTAGACTGACCTCACTATCTGCCTTTAATGAGGTCACGTGTTACTGTAACCCCCCGTATTTCTGTGCATTTAATATTTAATTAATTCGGAAAAAAAAAATTAATTGAAATAATTATGGTAATATTTATTTAAATATAAATCGAAGATTAATGGTTAATATTTGGAGAAATTTAATTACTAAGTGTATAGTAATAATTTAATTACGTCATAACGTGTAATAGTGACGGGATATTTATTTATCTCAGTCGGGAGTCGGTATAGACTAATTTGGGTGTAAGATAAGGATTTTTATAAATTAATTCGGATGTCGATTCTAAGTGCACGATTGAGTTCGGATGGGCCGAGATAGTCGAAAAAGTGTACCCGGGGGTAGTAAATGGGTCAGGGCCGTTTTTAGGGATAGCCGGGCCCACACGGGAGTGTTCGGGTCATTTGGGTTTGGCCCATTAGGCTAAAAATGGGATTTGGTATAATGAAACTAGTTCTTAGAGTATTGAACGACGGAAATCATACTCCAAACCTAGGGGTTTGACAGAGAAATAGAGGAAGCAAATTGCGAGCAATTTGGGGAGCTTTTGAAGACAAATCAAGAAAGGGATTTAGGTGTTCTTCATAAAACCTCCCTCTACCTCAAAGGATCAGACTCTACGGACAATTAGAGTCGAGTGGTTAACTTGCTGTGATTTTAAATTTGTGATAATCAATTCATATTTTTGTGGGTGAATCTAAAATCCGTTTTTGGGTGGGTATTCATGTGAAATTGGGTTTTCGATGATTGATACACTTTGATGAAATTAAAAGTGGACTTGATTGTGTTATGTGGTTCTAGAATGAGATATCTGAATCAAATGTTAAATCCAGTAGGAATTTGGTGACTAAATTCTGACATTGGAGTGGTAATTAAAACTGGCCGATTTAAACTCGGAAAAATACTCGAATATGTGAACTTGAGATTTAGGCATATTGATTTATGATTTGAGGTCTCTAGTGAATTTAACACCATATATCATAAGGGATTGATGTTAATAATGTTCGACGAATTTCTGGAAAAAGGGGAGAAAAGCTGAAGGTTCTTTAACTGCTGAAAAAAGAATCGGAGAAGAAAGTGACGGGGAGTCGATCGATCGAGGGTCCCAGATTTTTGGCAGTTCGCCCACTTTATATATAAAAGGGAAATAAATTTTAAGGTTAAGTTCTATGTTTTATTAGTGATAAATAAATCTAAGGCACGTATTCCTAACAATTATAGGGGAAAGTAATTGGGATTAGGGAGGATTTATGTGGGGCACTTTATGGATAAATTTCAGGAATTCGATTCCAAAATAATAAGAAACTGATTCAAGTGAGCGGGCCCGGATATATTGGTTGAGCGACGCCAAGGCAGTGAATTAATTATGGAGAGAAATTAATTAATTTGGAGTCGGGATACAGACTCGGGTAATATTTAATTTCGGGCCAAGTGAGAGAGTCGGGGTGCATGGGTTGGGTGACACATAGGTAATAAATTAATTAATGTGTGAATTAATTAAATTAGATTCGGACTATATACTCGGGAAAATTATTATATTAATTAATGTGTAAATTAATTAAATTAGAGTCGAACCATAGAATCATGGAAAATTATAGGCTAGTGCTACGGATTTTATGCACTGTAATGCGAGGAACTAATTATTATATATATACGGTGTGGTGATAGTATATGTATATGTATATATATATATATATATATTGTGTGTGCTATTAAATATGAGTGACTATATATTTATTTAATTTATATGCTCTAGTGTTATCAAGGAAGGTTGCGCGAAGTGGGTGAATCCCCTTAGCTTGAGGAGTAGGGCGAGTATATCCCTAGGTCATAGCGTCCGTTATATGGGTGAGGGGCTCATCTCACTTTTAGGGAAGAAATATGACCGCCTCCACTACGTTTATATTTTGGGCCAAGTTGGTGAGCGATTCCGACTTGGGGTAACTAGGTTATGTGAGCACACCTAGTATGATAGCACTTTAGAGAACACATACGGTGAGTTATTTCTCGGGAGGATTGGCTATATATATGTTCAACATATGTGTGAATGCTTTAATATGGTTCTACGTATATAATGGGATAAATAGTTATATACGGGTGATTAAATACAAGAAGTGAATTGTATTAATTATATATGAGTTATATATGTATATTCAACAAATGTGTGAATGTTGTATTGTGGTTTTACGTATGTAATGGGATAATTAATTATATACGAAAAATTAAATACCTGGAGGAAATGGTATTACTTATACAACTAATGAATGTTATATGGCTTTCAAGGAAAGATGATTATTAAGTTAAGGTGATAAATAACTTATATATCATGCATAAAAAAAATACTCAGGATTGAGTAGGGCGGTTGACAAGAGTTATATGAAGTATCTAATTTTGGGGTAGATGACTAGGTGGGAGATAAATAAAGCATTAGGTATACACATTAGCTGAGTGGTGAGTATGTCCTCAATAGAGTGCAACACTAACTTAAATATGAAGCGCATTCATGCAATTTTAATTGTTGTTATGTTAATCACTTGCTAAATATTTTCAAAACGTTTTGGGTTCTAACCCTTACTATCAAATATTTTCAAAACCTTTTAGGTGTCCAGCCACATGGACGCCAGACTGGATTTCATTCTCGGGATTCGCTGCTGTAGCATATGTGGATGTTGCGGGATTTGGATAGACGCTTCTCTTATTCTATTTCTAGTATAGGAGTATGATTCCAGTCTATCTCG
The DNA here is from genome assembly GCA_949130495.1 of Sambucus nigra. NCBI lineage: Eukaryota > Viridiplantae > Streptophyta > Magnoliopsida > Dipsacales > Adoxaceae > Sambucus > Sambucus nigra. The sequence goes on along the minus strand of OX422212.1, from coordinate 601,671,204 downwards.
AGCATGTCGCTCACAGTTTATTCAGTTACTTCATTTCAGATTGTATGGGAGTTATTACTCTGCTAGTTTGGTTTATCTTGGTTTTCGCCGATGGTTTATTCGGCAATACTTTTATTAATCTATGTGATTGTTGATTCTTTCAGCATTGGATATATTATTTTTATTTTCGCACTTATTATGTTTGGATTAATAAAGATAAAATTTGGCACCAATTTACTTTTTGAATACTAGGTGGTTAGTAAATTTTAAAAAGTTTTCGACAGTGATGCTAAGAATGAACCAAATGAGACTCCTGTTTTAATTTGATATAGGACTGATCGCATGGTATTTTATTAGGCGGAGTGTCACAGATGGTATCAGAGCATCAGGTTCTAGTGTCCTTAGGATCTGTGCAGCTTTTCACGTTTCAGCTTAGCGTTCTTTGATGCAGAGCCTTATGATAGTATTGTTGTATTCCTTTACGTATGCGGCTTACATTGCTCTACTATCAAGTATAGTGATGTGATTCATACACGAGTTCGGTTGGGCTTTATACACCGAGCATTCTTTGGGACGACTAACGAGGGCCATAGGAGGATTGCAGGAGGAGAGGCTCAACAGAAGACATGGGGTATTCTGGAAATGGTGATTGTGATAAGAATCACCTTGATTGTTGTTCAGGCCGGTGGTGATAGAATAATCACCCGGGAGCGATAGTCTCCCAAAGCACTGTTGTAGATAATGGTGGTACAATTTCAACCTCACCCAGCGTAGTTAGAAAGGGGTGGGGAAAGTGTGGAAGGACCCTTTTGGAAGGGCCATCTATAAGGATTCGAGTAGCAGAGTAGCGTGATAAGTCAATGGGAGGAGATAACCAAAAGACAATTGTGTAGGGTGGTGTGCGGTGGCACCCAGGACTAAATTTTGAATGAAATTTGGGCCCAGTGGGGAGATGTTGTAGTGGTAGGAGTTAGTCATCACAACAATTGAGAAATACCATGAATAATAAGGAATTTAGGGTGCAGTTTGGCCGCAAATCTTCGCCTCAGTCGTTTAAACTGGTAGGTAAAGGAGATTTCAGTACATACTTCAAAAGGGCCGGATAGTGGCCAGACATAAGGGAAAGTTTAATTATGAAGCAAACTTCATACCCAACGAGGTGGATGCAGAGGTTAAAAAGGGGTCCATGAGGTAATAATGGACTCGTGGGTAATACACAAGCGTGGATGACTGGTGCGATAGTCATCAAGGTAGTATGTTTTCGATTTGATATCAATACTTATGTGAGAAGGAAGCCAAGAGAGGTGGAGTATCTGACCAAAAGGCAAGATCATATTTAGCAGTGCTAGTGAGGCCTCACAAGGGGATACCCAGTAAAGGATCCATTTTAATGATTAAGGTCAATAGAATTTCTACCAAGTGATAGTGGATTTAGCCAATGCCGTCAAGGCCAGCAACGAGGGTAACAATTTAGGTCAAGACTACCAAGTACGCGAGAGGGACAACCCCAACATGGCCATTGGGACTTGAGCCAGAGGATTGACACAGAGAGGTGTCTTATGTGTGTAAAGTGGGACCACAACAATTGATTATGTCCACAGTGAGTCAGGGGATAGGAGTGGGATGCCCGGCAGGGATAACAATTATGAAGTTTTGGTTCGGTTGGATGAGAATATTATGTCCACGAACCATTTGGGCCGTCGGTGTATAGGAGAGTGGAAGTATGAGTTTTATCCTCGGATAGATGGGGTGAACTTTGTGACACGATTGGTCACAGTATTCTTCTTAACACTATATTCGCGCGGGAGACGAGTTTAGTGGGTGCATCGTAGTGTTACTATTAAGTATATTTTTACCATGAGGTAACGGGGATCTCTTTTATTTTACCTGCAGGGGAGCAGGTATGAACATTGAGAGGGTATATTTTATAAGGTTAACTCATATTGAGAAGTGTTATGAGAGAATGATTTTTCTGGCTATGGACTGGTTAGCGATGGTAGGCGGTTACAGCAAGACTATTGTGTTCGCAGTTCCAAGGCAGGATGCGTGTTCTTGTGCGATGACTCATTTGAAAGAGGGTCGAGCTCGCGGTTATATTAATTCATGAAGTAGATTTCAAAGGGTTAAGTTGTCTAGTTATATTAAATCCCGGTGCCTATGGACTTTTACTGATGTGATTCAGGGCATGACGGATTGACCATGGGGTGGAGAGATTTAGCTTGTTAGGGACTTAGCACTAAGGACTCAGTGCTAGTGCGAGCTTGACATTATATAACTCCTTTAGAGACGCGGGAGTCGATAATCAGATCTATGAGTATAAGGATAGAGTTTTGAATATTTCGGTTATATACTTTGGTCAACAAAAATCAGTGAACGACAATGCTAGTGTTTAATGCATCGGGGAAAGTTCATTTGGGCTCGTTTATGAAAAGCATAAGCCCAAATGAGCGTCAATAGTGGAGAGACGTTATTTGATGCTAGGACATCGGTTTAAATGGTGATTATTGAATGTGTGGAGAAAACACTTTGAACTAAGAGTTATTATCTATAAGGCCAGTATAGCCAAGTAGTGCTGCGAAAGAAGCACTGAGAAAATTTTGCACCACGAGTTAATGGGCGGGGCGACATCGAGAAGATCAAATTACGATTTGGGGAAATATCGAATGTAATCATATGTTATAGTGTGATATGTGGAATAACTTTGAAAGAAATATATTACGTATGTGACGTCTGTGATGTGCAAATATGCATGGGATATAGGGTGTATGGGCGCCCTGGTTAGTGTGATTTCAAAGTCGTCTTAAATAAAGGGATGTGTAAATAAACATATTGAATGTATGCCTGCGGGGCTGTCATAAAATTAGTGGAAAAGTGTAATGAATTGAAATCCATTTGAGAAAGAAAACAGTCTGACTATATGTATATTTAGGAGAACTACCTCCACCGTAGGGAGTGGAAAGGTGAGGGAGGCCTATGTAATAAGATATCCCTAGGGAAGGGAGAAACCCACATTTTTCTGGGAAAATAGAAAAGAGTATCACTTAGTCACATGCCTAGAGTGGTTTTATGCATAGTTATGGTGTAGATTCCTACCTGACGAAAACTGCACAAGGAATAGAGTTATTGAGCATGGGAATTGGTATTGAATGAGACATAGTGGTTGATTTGGGGGTATCAACCAGGAACGTTTTGAAATTTTATGGTTCCAGTGATGGAATTAATGCTCAAGTAGGTAAAATCGTAGAGGGGTCAAGGTTTCCATCGGGTTGTTGAATGGATTGACTTGAACGCGAATTGTTATCTTGGAATGGGTTATACTATCAAGTAGTATACCCAACTTTACTATTAACGAGAAGGAGTGAAACAGAAAAAGGTGTCATCCAATATTGTTGGAAAATTGAGTGAGACTTTTCAATCCCACCTCTGGTAAAAAGTCTTAGGAGATGATAGGGACATAGTTACATATTGGGTTGAACGTGTCGCCCATAAGTCAATGGCTAGACGGGAAGTGAGGATTGTGCATTTTAGATTTTTGGGTAATTCGGGAGTAGTAATTATCACAGGTAGAGTTACGTGTGATGACTCGTAACGGTTTAGTCCGCGTGACACCTTTGGACACCTTATGGGAAAAGTTTCATTATCCACCTTTCGTAGATAAGAGGTGGGGAAATAACAAGCTGTTAGGACCCGAAATGGGTTATGGCCCATCAATGAAAATTGAGTAAGTTGTATCGTTTCGAATAGTTCAGGGACGTAAGGAGCGGTACGTCACCGTGAGTTAAAGGTTGAAGTCTGACCTGCTTAGTTAGGGATGATGCGGGTGATTACCCGAAAGATAGTCACGCATTTGGCAACGTGGAAATTGACACCCATACAGGAGGTGAATTTTCTAACATAAAGATAGTATATCCAGTGGAGTATAGGCTCATCGTTTGAGGCACTATATGGTCGGGGACCATAGAGTTAGAGATTGGTGACCATCGAGAGGGATTCCTATCACGGGCCACTCGAGGAGATTGATTTGCAGCCAGACACCTCATAGGAGGGGAGATCCAAGGCTATTTTGAGTCGCAGTGAGCGAAAGCTACGATCTAAGGTAGTGTCACTAGTCAGAGTTTGATGGGGGCACAACAGTATCGACGAGTGTACGTGGGAGCGGGAGGAGGATATGTGAGAGCAGTATCCAGAGTTATTCGTCGTAGTTATCACCAAATTTTGTGGATGAAATTCCTCTGTAAGGGGGGGAGTATGTAACACCCCATATTTGTGTGCATTTAATATTTAATTCATTCGGAAAAAAAATTACTTATGTGTTGTAATTTAATTGAAATAATTATGGTAATATTTATTTAAATATTAATCGGAGAGTAATGGTTAATATTTGGGGAAATTAATTACTAAGTGTATAGTAATGATTTAATTACGTCATAATGTGTATTAGTGACGTCATATTTATTTATCTCAACCGGGAGTCGGTATAGACTAATTTGGGTGTGAGATAAGGTTTTTTATAAATTAATTCGGATGTCGATTCTGAGTGCACGGTTGAGTCCAGATGGGCCGAGATAGTCGGAAAAGTGTATTCGGGGGTAGTAAATGGGTCACGGGACATTTTTAGGCATAATCGAGCCCACACGAAAGTGTTTGGGTCATTTGGACTTGGCCCATTAGGCTAAAAACGGGATTTGGTATAATGAAACTAGGTCTTAGAGTATTGAACGGCAGAAATCATACTCCAAACCTAGGGCTTTTACAGAGAAATAGAGGAAGCAAATTGAGAGCAATTTGGGGAGCTCTTGAAGACAAATCAAGAAAGGGATTTGGGTGTTCTTCATCAAACCTCCCTCTACCTCAAAGGATTAGACTCTACGAACATTTAGAGGCAAGTGGTTAACTTGCTGTGATTTTAAATTTGTGATAATCAATTCATATTTTCGTGGGTGAATCTAAAATCCATTTTTGGGCTGGTATTCATGTGAAATTGGGTTTTCGGTGATTGATACACTTTGATGAAATTAAAAGTGGAATTGATTGTGTTATGTGGTTCTAGAGTGGGAGATCTGAATCATATGTTAAATCCAGTAGGAATTTGATGACTAATTTCTGACATTGGAGTGGTAATTAAAATTGATCGATTTAAACCTGAAAAAATACCCGAATATGTGAACTTGAGATTTAGGCATATTGATTTATGATTTGAGGTCTCTAGTGAAACTAGTACCTCATATCATAAGGGATTGATGTTAATAATGTTCGACGAATTGCTAGAAAAGGGGGAGAAAAGATTAAGGTTATTTAATGGCTGAAAATAGAATCGAAGAAGAAAGTGACCTGCTCGATCGATCGATCGACCCAGGGGAGCCGATCGATCGAGGGTCCCAGATTTTTGGCAGTTCGCCCAGTTTATATATGAAAGAGAAATAAATTTTAAGGTTAATTTCTATGTTTTATTTAGTGATAAATAAATTTGAGGCACACATTCCTAACAATTATGGGGAAAAGTAATTGGGATTAGGGAGGATTTATGTGGGGCACTTTATGGATAAATTTGAGGAATTCGATTCTAAAATAATTAGATACGGATTCAAGTGAGCGGGTCCGGATACATTAGTTGAACGACGCCAAGGCAGTGAATTAATTTGGAGTCGGGATATAGACTCGGGTAATATTTAATTTCGGGCCAAGTGAGCGAGCCCGGGTGTATGGATTGGGTGACACCGAGTGAATTAATTAAATTAGAGTCACACTATAGACTCGGAAAAGTATTATATTAATTAATGTGTAAAGTAATTAAATTAGAGTCGAACCATAGACTTGGGAAAAATTATAGGCTAGTGCTACGGATTTTGTGCACAGTAATGCCGGGAACTAATTTTTATATATATACGGTGTGGTGATAGTATATATATATATATATATATATATATATATATATATTGTGTGTGTTATTAAATATCAGTGACTAGATATTTATTTATTTTATATGCTCTAGTGCTATCAAGGGAGGTTGCGCGAAGTGGGTGAATCCCCTAGCTTGAGGAGTGGGCCGAGTATATCCCCAGGTCATAGCGTCCGTTATATGGGTGAGGGGCTCATCTCACTTTAAGGGAATGAATATGACTGCCTCCACTACGTTTATATTGTGGGCCAAGTTGGTGAGCGATTCCGACTTAGGGTAACTAGGTTATGTGAGCACACCTAGTGTGATAACACTTTAGAGAATACATACGGTGAGTTATTACTAGGGAGGATGGGCTATATATATGTTCAACATATTGTTGGATGTTGTAATATGGTTCTACGTATATAATGGGATAAATAGTTATATACGGGTGATTAAATACAGGAAGTGAATTGTATTAATTATATATGAGTTATATATGTATATTCAACAAATGTGTGAATGTTGTAATGTAGTTTTATGTATATAATGGGATAAATAATTATATACGAAAAATTTAATACATGGAGGAAATAGTATTACTTATATGACTAGTATATGTTATATGGCTTTCAAGGAAAGATGATTAATGAAGTTAAGGTGTTAAATAACTTATATATCATGCATAAAAAAATACTCGGGATTGAGTAGGGCGGTGGATAAGAGTTATATCAAGTATCTAGTTTCGGTGTAGAGGACTAGGTGGGAGATAAAGAAAGCGTTAGGTGTACACATTAGTTGAGGGGTGAGTATGTCCTCAAGAGAGTGCGACACTAACTTAAATGTAAAGCGCATTCAAGCATTTTTAATTGTTGTTATGTTAGTCACTTGCTAAATATTTTTAAAACGTTTTGGGTTCTAACCCTTGCTATCAAATATTTTCAAAACCTTCTAGGTGCCCAGCCATAGGGACGCCAGACTTGATTTTATTCCGGGATTTCGCTACTGCAGTATATGTGGATGTTGCAGATGCTTCTCTCATTCTATTTCTAGTATAGGAGTATGATTCCAGTCTATCTTGAGCATGTCGCTCATAGTTTATTCAGTTACTTCATTTCAGATTGTGTGGGATTTATTTATCTGTTAGTTTGGTTTATCTTGATTTTCGTCGATGGTATATTCGGCAATACTTTTATTAATTTATTTGATTATTGATTCTTTAAGCATTGGATGTATTTTTTTAATTTCTGCACTTATTATGTTTGGATTAATAAAAATAAAATTTGGCACCAGTTTACTTTTTGTATACTAGGTGGTTAGTAAGTTTTAAAAAGCTTTCAACAGTGATGCTAAGAATGAACCAAATGAGACTCATGTTTTAATTTGATATAGGACTGATCACTCGATATTTTATTAGGCGGGGTATCAAAGTTACCTCCTGATTGGTCCACAAGGTTCCCATATTTATCGTATAACACCATCAAACACCATTTTTCTCTATCATATGCCCTCCAATCATGAGTGATGAACAAATAAAACCACCTCAATATCCATATCCACTACATGAGCCCACTGCTCACATATGGTACAATACATGAACCATGCCTCATCTTATCTATGAGGACTGCCATCATGGGTTACTCACATATAAGGTGTTCTCTATTGGAGCACGAAAATAAAACTAACCCATTAAATCATTCTCAATTAAGCATTTATCATTATTATATGTATCTCATTACATGTTCCATAATTAACTCCCAACTCTGGCTATAATCACATTATATACATGTACCCCTCCCGTGAAGTAATACCAATTTTAATTTTCAGCCATCAATTATCTTATCCAATTACCTTATTAGTGATATTAAAAATTATCCACTTACGTGGATCAATCTGAAATAGACATGTGTCATCCACTATGGAAATAATCCTAGTCAGCAAGGCATAACCACCGTCCAAGGCCTGGAATGCCGACCAACATACTGGAATGCCAACCAGCGTATAGGAAGCCCAACCAATACCTGAAAGCCTGACCAACAGTAGGGAGACCGACCAACAGTGTCAGCAAAACGCCAACAGCCAGAAATATTATAGACATAATATACTGATGTAAATGCCTAATTTATAAAGGCATTACATCCTTTAACATTCCATCTCTTTGTCTCCCTACTGGGCTATAAATACGTTGTAGTCCCTTCGTCAAGGGAAACTGATTGAAAGTCAAACACAAGGCAATAATAAGCACAGTAGACATAGGCATTTCTCTATAAGACGAACTACTTCGAAAACCTTTTTTGTCTATTTCTTTTACTTACAAATATTATTTGTGATTAACTAGCTAGACCTAGTCTAATTGTTAACATCAACATATTGGCACCGTTTATGGAAAGTATTGCTAAAACGTTTTCACTCCTTCATTCATCAGCCTTCCGTAAATGACTGACATTCCTGAATCCAGTGCCAAAAACGATGGTAATCTCCCTATTCCTCTATTCCTCCAATAAATAATTATTTGACTGGAATCTTGGCTAGTCTTGCCAGAGGTTAAGAGGCTATGTAGGATACTATTAGCCTATTAGGCAATTGGTATAAATACTGTAATCTGGATCTCCCACCTTGTCTGTTCATGGTAATAGGAATATGCCACCACCACCTCTAAGAAATAGCAGGCACAGCCAATCCAGGACAACCAGGGATACATCATACTATCTAGGGGCAAGTTCTTCTCTTAAGACTTCAGAGCTTTATAATGAGCAATCATTTAATCCTGAAAGATTAAGTGCTTTAGAAAGACTGAGTAGAGAATCTCCCTTTGATCGTCTGGGACCCAAAGGGAATAGAAATATTCATCGGGCATTGTTAAGGAATACTCGATGACTTGTCGATCAATGTGAAGGCTCAGCCCAATCCAGATCAGATGCTCGACGATCTATCCATGCCGAGCAGACCTCACAATAGGAGAGTTCAACACAAATAATTGTCCATAATAGTGGAGCTACCACTCAAAATTTTGATTTTGAAAATAATGCATGGAAAGGCTCTATTCAACGGTTGGAAGATAGGTTGGCAGAGATGGTAAAGGCGTAGAACCCTTTGCAACGAAGTTTTGTGAAAGGGTCTCCTTTTGTCCAAATTATTGTGGAATTTCCTACTCCTTCAAAGTTCAAAGCTCCTATGGTTACTCCCAAGTATGATGGGAAAATAGACCGTGTTCTTCATATAGATCAATATCAAGCAGCAGCTGATATTTATGATGTTCTGACAAGATGAGATGCAGGGCATTCTCTGAAACAATCACACGTCCTTCTCAGATTTGGTACAACAGACTTCCTCGGGGATAAATTTCAAGTTTTAACTAGCTTATCGAGCTGTTTATTGGCAACTTCAGCATCGGAGCCAAGCGTATAAAAATAGTAGCTCACCTGCTGAGTGTGAGGCAAGGGGTAGGAGAAAGTACAGAGGAGTACATTACTCGCTTCGATAATAAAATGTTGTAGATCATTGATTACGAAGAAAAAATAACTATTATAGCCCTCTGTGACACCCCGCCTAATTAATCCCGGGTGATCAGTCCTAAATTAAGTTAAAACAGGCTTCTTAGTTGGTTCATTCTTAGCATCACTGTCGCCTTTTTAATTACTAACCACCTAAGTGAGAAATAGACTGGTGCCAAGTTTTATCTTTCATTAATTTAAATGAAAATCTCATGCGAAAATAAAAATAGCAATCACAGTTAACTGAAACAACCATACACAATTAATTAACTGGCCGAATAAACCATCGGTTCAAAAACCCAACAAAAGTAAAGATAAGAAATAATACTCAACAGATCTGACAAATAATAAATAATCTGTGAGCAACATGCTCGAATAACTGATAAGAAGTCTCTATACTAGAAATGAAAGAATGAGGTGTCTATCAAACTACCGCAACATCCACATATATTGCAGCAACGGATCCCTGAAATTAAGTCAAGCCTGGCGTCCCTGTGGTTGGACACCTAAAAGGTTTTTAAAAGTTTTTATAGCAAGGGTTAGTACCCAAAACATTTGAAAAACATTTAGCAAATGATTAACTTGTAGTAGTAATTAAATATGAATGCTCTCCATATTTAAGTTAGTGCCGCTCTCTCTTGAGGACTTCCTCACCCCTCCTCTAATGTGCACTACGAATGCCTTAATTTATTTACCTAGTTATTTATCTCATGACTAGATAATTAATAGAACCTCCTTGCACCCACCCTACTCTAATGAGTGTGCCGTGATTATGATTTTTAAGTTATTAGCAACATCAACTTACTTAATCATTTCCCTTTTTTAAATTCATATAACCTCCACACTTGTTATACATATAATACAACTCATGCTTTGTATTAATTAGCCCATATATAATTAATTACCTAATTATATACTTATAGTCATATTACAGCACTCACAACCATACTGAAATACATTTAATAATAGCATCCACCCGAGTAAAGACTCACAGGATATAAATTCTCTAAAGTGATATCCCACTAGGTATATTCACATAACCTAATTACCCCAAGTCAGAATTGCTCACTAACTTTGTTAATACATACAATTGGAGGCGATCATATTCCTTCCCTAAAAGTGAGATGCCCATCACCCATATAATGGACGCTATGACCTGGGAATATACTCACCCTACTCCTCAAGCTAGGGGATTCATCCATTATGCGCAACCTCCCCCTATAGCACTAGAGTATATAATAATAATATCTAACCACTGATATTAATGTACACACCATATATATATACTATCACACACCGCATATATATACATATAAACATCTTGGCTACATCGTGTACTAAGTCCATGACACGAGCCTATTCAAATTATTATGAGTTTATGGTTCAACTCTAATTATTAATTAATTTGCACATTAATTACTTTTGGTGTCGCCCCAACCAATGTATTCGGACTTACTCTCGTGGCCCGAAATAAAAACAACACCCGAGTCTAAATTTCTGACTCTAAATTATTTAGCTTTCACCTAAATAAATTTAACGTCTCGGTATCGCTCAACCAATAACCCGGACTTACCCACTAAATCCATCTATAACCATTTTTGAAATATTATTCTCATAATTTAATCATAGTGTGCCACACCTAAATTTCTCCCAAGTCCCAATTAATTTCCCTCATAATTAATTAGTTTGTAACTCCATAATTATTTCTTATTACATAAGGCATGGAAAGATTGTTATTTAATTTTCCCTTATATAAACAAACCGGTCGAACTGCCAGAATTTTCTGACTTTCGATCGATCGACCCCGACCCTCGATCGATCAATCGAACAGGTCATCGTCTGCTCCGAGTAGTCTGTTTCAGCCATGGACAAATATCTCCAAACCCTAACTTCTTCTACAATAAAAAACAAGCCTTCCCATCGACAATAAATACCAAAAAACCTTATGAGGAACCCCCATAAGGTCCAAAGACATCAACCAATTTACTTTCCCTACTGTTATCACGAATTTGGGGAAAATTCAATTTAAACTTTAACCCATTTAAATATCAATTCCTTATCTAAAATTCATTTCTAATTCATTCGGGTTTACACATCTTATCAGATACATATACAAATCTCAGATTATACATGAATGTATACTCAATTTAGGAATCAGATTCGTGGTTTACAAAACCCCATGTTTATACCCTTTTAAATCCCAAAACGAATTTCTTTAATTACTCACATCACATGAATATGAATTGAAATACAATTTAAGTGCTACAGCAAGTTAACCACTTGCCTTAGGGTTCGTAGAGTCTGATTTTGGAGTTATGAATGCCCAAGGTTGAAGATGAACCATTTGATCCCCAAATTTGCTTTTAACTGCTATTAGGGTCTCCTAATCCACTAAGTCTTTTTCTAAACTCAAATCAGCCATTCCCTTATTTCTTATAATTGCTTAATTAGGCTAAATCCCGTTCTTTTGCCTAATGGGCCAAGCCCAAGTGACCCAAATGTCCCCGTGTGGGCCTGGCTATGCCTAAAAACGTCCCGTGGCCCGTTTATTACCCCCGGGTACACTTTTCCGACTATCTCGGTCCATCCGGACTCAACCGTACAATCAGAATTGACATCGAAATTAATTTATAAAAAAATTATCTCATACCCAAGTTAGTCTATACCGACTCCCGGCTGAGATAAGTGCATACCCCGTCATTAATACCCGAAATGACGTAAATAAATTATTACTATTCACTTAGTACATAAATTTCCCTAAATATTAACCATTCAGTCCCCGATTAATATTTAAATATATGTTGCCATAATTAATTCAACAAAAATTACGACACACAAGTAATTTTGAATTCCCGAATTAATTAAATATTAAATGCACAAAAATACGAGGTGTTACATACTCCCCCCTTACAAAGGAATTTCGTCCCTGAAATTAGGTCGTACCTGTGGTGAAAAGCTCTGGATATTGTTCCCACATATCCTCCTCCCGCTCCCAGGTAGATTCGTCAACATTGTGATGACCCCACTGTACTCTAACTAGTGGAACAACCTTGGATCGTAGATTTCGCTCACTACGGTCCAGAATAGCCACGGGTCTCTGTAACACCTCGTGTTTTTATTACTTATTTTAATTAATTAATTGGAATTTTCGAGAAAAATAAATTTTTGAATTTTATAACTTTTATTGGCTAAGTATGTTGGTTATGATTTTAGAAGAATAAAACTTCAAGCGGAATTGAAATCGGAGTTAAATCGGATTTTATATTTATTTTATAATATTTTGCCTTATGCCATTTTTTTGGGCGAACTGTCAGTTTTTCGGGGTGATCGATCGATCGACCCCTGGGGGTAGATCGATCGATCGTCCCAGAAAACGTGCGTTGCGAGCTGTTTTTAGAGTTTGTGTAGGATTAGGACTCCTAATCACTATATAACCTTGTTAATCCATAGGGGGACTTCTCATAATCACTTTTTATCCAGTTTTTCACCAGAGAACACTTCCAAATATTTTTCCTCTCACTCAAAATCATCAACCTTCAACAAAATCAAGTTTTTGGCACAAGTTTTGGCACAAGTTTTTGAAGGCTTAATTGGGGATTAATCAAGATCGTTCAAGAACCCTCTTTTGCTAATTTTTCGAGAGGAATCCAGATTTCTAATCAGATTTTCAACACGATCTTCACAGGCATGAATACTCTATTCTTTTTCTTTAGTATTATGCGTTTAAAGTGTCGCCTAAACACTTAATTACGTGTTTTCTTAAAAATAATTAGTAACTTAATTAGAAAAAGTGGATACTAATTATGGGGTTGTTTTTATAAAATCTTTTAATCTGAATAATATTCATAACCCTTTGGGTACGTAGGATTCATGAGTGATTTTGGGTTTTATTGGTGCAGGTTGCATGTAGAAAAACCCTAGCTTTAAAATAATTGACTTTTGGGTGCGTATAACTCATGTAATACATGTAGAGATAATAAAATTTGGGTTTTGATATATATATGATGAAAACTTGGTATATTTAATTTAAAATAATTAAATGGGATTATTTGGATATTGTTGACGTTGTGATAATTAAATTGAAGATTTAATTGAATTGGACTATCATGCGTAGTATTATATATTGATTAATTATGCTTGTTTGTGTGACTTGTTGGTATTATGATGTTGCCTTTGTGACGACGGGTTATTGGGTATTATTGCTCTCCCTATATTTTAGAATGCCTCTAGGTATGGGACTAGTGGGCATGCCTTTTGATAATTTACGCCTTCTAGGTATGGGACCAGTGAGGGTAGATTATCGCCTTTTTTATCATCTTGGGGGTGGGCTGATTTTTGGTACTTTATCGTCGTTACGCTAGCCTAAGCATGAGACTAGGTCGAAATTTAAGTTAGAAATTCATCCTATACATAGGTTAGGACTTATTGATAACTTGGGGACCCTTAGTTATGGGACTAAGGGGTATTTTGAGGATCTCACATCGATTAAAAGGGTGGGGGGATTATAAATTGAGAACTAATACCTAAGATAATAAGACGGGTATTAAAATATATTGGCGACATAATCAGCGAGGGCTGACAGTTTAAACGGGTCAGCCGGCGTTTTATGTCGTGTCGTGTGTGGAACCTTGTCAATCAGCGAGGGCCGACAGTTTAAACGGGTCAGCCGGCGTTTTGACAAGGGGATGTGTATTTTGGTGGAGAAATCACCCGAGGCGGGAGGACCGCCATAATAAATTTTGGTGAATTATCACCCGAGGCGGGAGGACCGCCATACCTAATAATTATGGAAGTAAGAACATAAATAATTGAGAAATTAGATAATTTGGGTTAATTAATAAGAGATTAACTCCGCGGGACTTGGGAATTTAAAATCATATTGGCGTGCCTTTTTAAATGGGGATTTTTGCGGGTAGTTAGTGGTTTATATTTATCGCGTTTAAATTATTCCGTTTAATTTAAAATATTCTATTGTGATATTTATTGCGTATAATGCTACTGTCTGGATTCAAGGATCCTATTTGAGGGGAGTAGTGTGTATTCTTGCTCAGGTCTTTGGCTCTGACCCGTGCGTTGACTAATCTTTTTTAGGATTTAATTTGGAGAAGCTTCATAAGTTTATCGGAGTTATCATTGGAGGTGCAGCTGGAGTTATTTACTTTATGGCATAGTTTAGTTTAGACTTTCTTTTCCAGTCGTATTATGAGATTCATTGTAGTTTTTTTTGGGTCATTCGGTTCCAAATTTGTTTAGAGGATTTCTGTTGGGATTATTCAGATTTTATTTAATCATTATTGGAGATTGGATTTTTTTGGAGTTAGCATGTGATGGATCTTTTATCGCTTAGTTATTTGTGATCATTTGAGATTGACTCAATTTTGTATCTTATGGACTAATTTATTTATGTCTCATATCTGTCTCATGCTAAGAATGGTATTTATTTAGTTCACGCCCGACTTAGTTTTGGTGGCGGCCGACGCCAGAATTAGGCGGGGTGTGACAGTCTCTCCTCATACGAGATGTCTGGCTGCAAATCAATTTCCTCGAGTGGAAATTGCCGAAAGTCTCTCTCACTCCTTTTATATTTCTTCAGCGATGCCACACGGAACACGTCGGGTATCCGCTGAAGATGTTCTGGCAACCCCAATCTATATGCTACCGGTATCACCCTCTCAATAATAGGGAAAGGTCCCACGTAACTTGGCACTAGCTTACCCTTCTTGCCGAACCTCATAACCCCTTTCATAGGGGATACCCGGACTAACACCTGTTCCCCAACATCTAACTCCACATGTCTCTATGAAGCATCAACATAACTCTTCTGCCTATCCTGAGCTATCTGAATCCTCCCTCGGATCAAATCTATCTTAGCAGACGTCTCCTGGACAATCTTCGACCCCAAAAGTTTATTGTCCCCCACCTCTAAACAACAAGCGGGTGAACGAAAGGGTCTCCCGTACAATGCCTCAAACGATGCCATGCCGATCGTGAATTGGTAAGAGTTGTTATACGCAAACTCTACCAAAGGAAGATATTTCTCCCAACCTCCCCCGAAGTCTAAAATGCACATTCTGAGCATGTCTTCCAGCATCTGATTAACTCTCTCAGTCTGCCCATCGGTCTACGAGTGATAGGTTGTACTTAAACGTAACTCCGTGCCCATGGCCTCCTGAAAGCTCTTCCAGAAGTGGGCCACAAAGATTTTGTCCCTATCGGACATAATATTTATCGGCACCCCGTGTAGCTTAACAATCTCTGCGATGAATAGCTGCGCATAACGCATCGTCTCAAAGTCTGTGCGAACTGGCAGGAAGTGGGCCACCTTAGTCAACCGATCCATAATGACTCATATGGAATCGTGGCCCCTCTGCGATACAGGTAATCCTGTAATGAAATCCATGGATATGCTCTCCCACTTTCACAGGGGAATTTCTAGCGGCTGTAGCATCCCTGATGGTCTCTGATGGTCAACTTTAACAAGCTGACACGTGGCATATTTTGAAACAAACTCTGTTATGTCCCGTTTCATTCCTGCCCACTAATATTGCCTCCTCATATCCTGGTACATTTTATCCCCGCCGGATGTACCGCAAATCTCGAGCCATGGGACTCTGTTATAACAGCGTGCCTCAACTCCTCACCCTCTGGCACAATTAACCTCCCATTAAGGCGTAGGCCTCCTTCCGAGTTGATCGAGTAACCCTCTGCTCCCTCAGCTAATAACTGGCTCACCCTATCCCGGCAAATCTGATCCTCTGCCTGAGCCCTCACAACCCGTGTAATGATCTCAGGTGTGATGGGTAATGCTGACATGCAGGCCCTGGCTACATCATCCTCATATCGAAGCTCTCTCCACTTCGCTTTCCAGACTTCTGATATCCCCCCAGTCGGTCTCCGGTTCAATGCATCTGCTACTACATTATCCTTACCAGGATGATACTGAATATCAAACTGGTAATCTTTTATGAATTCTAGCCACCGCCTCTGCCTCATATTCAGATCCTTCTGTGTGAAGAGATACTGAAGTGACTTGTGATCCGTGAATAATGTGAACTGCTCTCCTAGAAGATAATGTCTCCATATCCTCAAAGTAAAAACAACTGCTGCTAACTCCAGGTCGTGAGTGGGGTAATTCCTCTCGTGGGGCTTTAGCTTTCTGGACGCATACGCTATATCCCTTTCCTCCTGTTGAAGCACACCCCCAAGTCCCTGTAAGGATGCGTTAGTGTAAACCCGATATTCTAATCTTCCCTTCGGCAAAGCAAGTATGGGTGCATATGTCAACTTGTCCTCTAGCTCATCGAAAGCTAATTGACAATGATCACTCCAAGTGAAAGGTACCCCTTTTAGAGTCAGATTCGTCAAAGGGCCCGCAATCTTTGAGAATCCCTTGATAAACCTCCAGTAATAACCATTCAACCCCAGAAAACTGCGCACTCGATCGGTGTCGTGGGCTACCCCCACTCCCTTACCACTGACACCTTACTCGGATCCATCGCAATACCCCGATCTGACACCGTGTGGCCAAGAAACTGTACCTCCCGCAGCTAAAATCCACACTCCCTGAATTTGGCAGAGAACGGATGATCCCTCAGTGTCTGTAGAACCATACGCAGATGCTCTGCGTTCTCCTCCTCGGTGTGCGAGTAGATCAAGATGTCATCAATGAACATGATGACAAAGTGATTGAGATATTCCCTAAAAACCCTATTCATGATATCCATGAACATTATTGGTGCATTGGTGAGCCCTAATGGCATCACCCTGAACTCATATTATCCATATCGCGATAGGAAAGCGGTCTTAGGAACATCCTCCTCTCGAATCCGCAGTTGATGATACCCTGACCTCAAGTCGACCTTGGAGAAGTAAGATGCCCCTCTCAATTGGTCAAATAAATCATCAATCCTAGGCAACGGATACTTATTATGTATCGTCACCTTGTTCCCCTCCCTATAATCCACGCATAAGCAGAGTGAACTATCCCGCTTCTTTACAAACAACACCGGTGCACCCCACGGTGAAGTACTCCGCCGAATGAAACCCTAACCCAGGAGTTGCTGAATCTATTCCCTCAATTCATGCATCTCTGAAGGAGCCATACGATATGGTTCCCGAGCAATCGGCCTCATCCGCGGTGCTAAGTCGATTACAAACTCGATTTCTCTGCTGGGTGGTAACCCTGGTATCTCCTGGAACACATCCTCGAAGTCCCTCACTACTGGGATTGAGTCCAACAGAACCACTACCTCCTGTGAGGTTTCCTCCTCGATTTAATACAAGTGTGTGCGCGACCCTCCCTCAGGTAGCAGCATCGTTATCAGGAATATCTCATGTCCCATAATGAAGAACACGATTGTCTTCTCGTAACAATCTACGGTCCCCCGATATCCTGCCAACTAATCCATACCCAGGATGACATCGTACCCCTACATGTCTAACACTAGAAGGCCTGCTGCTAAACTAAGCCTCCCAATTAAAATGTCCACTCCCCTACAAATCAAGTGAATCAAAGCCCCGCTGCCTATTGGAGACTCTAAACACATATGAAGACTACCCGCGGTCTCTAATAACCCGTCTTGCTTAGCAAAATTTGATTTAATGAATGAATGTGATGCTCCTGCGTCAAAAAGTATACTACCCTCATGACCATGGATGAGAAACATACCCTCAATTGTTGGCGGTGCCTGTTGTGCTGGAGGATCGGGAATATCTCAGACGTTATACACACACTCGTAGTGCATTTGCCCCTGCTGCTGTGGGGCGGGTGGCACCGGTGCTGCTAACGACATCTGCCCCTGTTGATCACCCTGATGATGACCTATTCCCCTCTGCGGGCACTCCCTCTTGAAGTGTCCTGGCTAGCCACAAACAAAACAGTGTTCCCGACCGTCTCCCTGTCGTTGGCCCTGTTGGCCCTGCTAGCCTACCCCATTGTTCCCTTGGCCCTGAGGAACCTACTGCTGCTGATTTGGGTCCGGCTGCCTCTGTCTGAACCCCTGTCCTCCCAGTCGGAACCCACCAGGCCTAAATTTCTTAGCCTGATTCCCCTGCTGACTGACAGTTTGCTGTTGAGTACCACTTGTGTCACCACTAGTCACTGCCTTGCCCTGCTGGCTCGGCTCCCCCACTTTCTTGCTCCCCTTCGCGTGGAAGCGATGATCCTGGAAATGTATGAGGGCGGCATTAACGGCATATGTATAAGTCACTAACGCCGAATTCCTAATCAAGTGTTGCCTGATCCGCCAGGCTAAGCCATTTATAAACCTTGATTTCTTTCGCTCCTCCTTGCTCACCTCATTTGGCACAAAGTTCGCCAAACGAGTGAACTCTTCCTCATAGCCTGCCACTGACCGGTCACCCTGTACTAACTCACTGAACTTCTTCCTCATCTCAGCCTCTACTGCTGGTGGGAAGTATTTACGGTCGAACCGCACCCAAAATTCTGCTATCGTCATCAAATCTCGCTCCTCCACGGTGGTAACTGACTCCCACCACTGTAAGGCTGCCCTCGACAGACGAAAGGTAGCAAGCATTTATTTCTGCACATCGGTACACTACAGCATGCACAGATGGCACTGAATGCTCTTCTTCCAGTTGCAAGCCTCTACTACATCGGTGCTACCTCGAAACTCCGGCGGGTGACCCTTCAGAAAGGTCTCCCTAACTCGCTGCCAAGATTATGGCCCTGCTGGAGCCTGAACTGCTGGTGCTACTGGAGGCAGTGCCTGGGGATGTGGAAAATGAGCTGCCATAGCTCGTATTTTTGTCTCGACCGTCTGGGACGCTATCATTGCCACTTGAGTAGTGGAAATCAACTCGGGTGGGGTGGTGGTGGCGGTACCTGTGGCTCCAGATGAGCCTCCCTGACCTCATCCCTAGACTTATCCCTCTCCGCTCTCTGTCTCTTCGGTGGAATCTGAAATAGATTGAATTGTATAAGTACACAATTTATACAAAAATTAATAGCATAAATACGATATCTCACAAGTGTAAAATGAATCAACAGTCCAAATAATAGGACTCTATTACAACCGAACGCTACGCTGAAAAGTAGTAAGCCGCACAGATCTTAAGGACACTAAAACCTGATGCTCTGATACCATCTGTGACACCCCGCCTAATTAATCCCGGGTGATCAGTCCTAAATTAAGTTAAAACAAGTTTCTCAGTTGGTTCATTCTTAGCATCACTATCGCCTTTTTAATTACTAACCACCTAAGTGAGAAATAAACTGGTGCCAAGTTTTATCTTTCATTAATGTAAATGAAAATCTCATGCGGAAATAAAAATAACAATCACAATTAACTGAAAAAACCATACACAATTAATTAACTGACCGAATAAACCATCGGTTCAAAAACCCAACAAAAGTAAAGACAAGAAATAATACTCAACAGGTCTGACAAATAATAAATAATCTGTGAGCAACATGCTCGAATAACTGATACGAAGTCTCTATACTAGAAATGAAAGAATGAGGCGTCTATCAAACTTCTGCAACATTCACATATATTGCGACAACGGATCCCTGAAATTGAGTCAAGCCTGGCGTCCCTGTGGATGGACACCTAAAAGGTTTTTAAAAGTTTTTATAGCAAGGATTAGTACCCAAAACATTTGAAAAACATTTAGCAAATGATTAACTTGCAGTATTAATTAAATATGCATGCTCGCCATATTTTAGTTAGTGTCGCTCTCTCTTGAGGACTTCCTCAGCCCTCCTCTAATGTGAACTACGAACGCCTTAATTTATTTACCTAATTATTTATCTCATGACTAGATAATTAATAGAACCTCCTTGCACCCACCCTACTCTAATCGAGTGTGCCGTGATTATGATTTTTAAGTTATTAGCAACATCAACTTACTTAATCATTTCCCTTTTTTAAATTCATATAACTTCCACACTTGTTATACATATAATACAACTCATGCTTTGTATTAATTAGCCCGTATATAATTAATTACCTAATTATATACTTATAGTCATATTACAGCACTCACAACCATACTGAAATACATTTAATAATAGCATCCACCCGAGTAAAGACTCACAGGATATAAATTCTCTAAAGTGCTATCCCACTAGGTATATTCACATAACCTAGTTACCCCAAGTCAGAATTACTCACTAACTTAGTTAATACATACAATTGGAGACGTTCATATTCCTTCCCTGAAAGTGAGATGCCCCTCACCCATATAATGGACGCTATGACGTGGGAATATACTCACCCTACTCCTCAAGCTAGGGGATTCATCCATTACGCGCAACCTCCCCCTATAGCACTAGAGTATATAATAATAATAATAATAATAATAATAATAATAATAATAATAATAATAATAATAATAATAATAATAATAATAATAATAATAATAATAATAATAATAATATCTAACCACTGATATTAATGTACACACCATATATATATACTATCACACACCGCATATATATACATATAAACATCCCGGCTACACCGTGTACTAAGTCCGTGACACAAGCCTATTCAAATTATTATGAGTTTATGGTCCAACTCTAATTATTAATTAATTTTCACATTAATTAATTTTGGTGTCGCCCCAACCAATGTATTCGGACTTACTCTAGTGGCCCGAAATAAAAACAACACCTGAGTCAAAATTCCCGACTCTAAATTATTTAGCTTTCACCTAAATAAATTTAACATCTCGGTATCGCTCAACCAATAACCCCGGACTTACCCACTAAATCAATCTATAACCATTTTTGAAATATTATTCTCATAATTTAATTATAGTGTGCCACGCCTAAATTTCTCCCAAGTCCCAATTAATTTCCCTCCCAATTAATTAGTTTGTAACTCCATAATTATTTCTTATTACATAAGGCATGGAAATATTGTTATTTAATTTTCCCTTATATAAACAAACCGACCGAACTGCCAGAATTTTCTGACCTTCGATCAATCGACCCCCGACCCTCGATCGATCGATCGAACAGGTCATCGTCTTCTCCAAGTCGTCTGTTTCAACCATGGATGAATATCTCCAAACCCTAACTTCTTCTAAAGTAAAAACCAAGCCTTCCCATCGACAATAAATACCAAAAACGTTATGAGGAACCCCCATAAAGTCCAAAGACATCAATCAATTTACTTTCCCTACTATTATCACGAATTTGGGAAAAAATTCAATTTAATCTTTTACCCATTTAAATATCAATTCCTTATCTCAAATTCGTTTCTAATTCATTAGGGTTTACACATCTTACCAGATACGTATACAAATCTCAGATTATACATGAATTTCTACTCAATTTAGGAATCAGATTCGTGGTTTACAAAACCCCATGTTTATACCCTTTTAAATCCCAAAACGAATTTCTTTGATTACTCACATCACATGAATATGAATTGAAATACAATTTAAGTGCTACATCAAGTTAACCACTTGCCTTAGGGTTCGTAGAGTCTGATTTTGGAGTTATGAATGCCCAAGGTTGAAGATGACCCCTTTGATCCCCAAATTTGCCTTTAACTGCTATTAGGATTTCCTAATCCACTAAGTCTTTTTTCTAAACTCAATTCAGTCGTTCCCTTATTTCTTATAATTTCTTAATTAGGCTAAATCCCATTTTTTTGCCTAATGGGCCAAGCCCAAGTAACCCAAATGTCCCCGTGTGGGCCCGGCTATGCCTAAAAACGTCCCGTGACCCGTTTATTACCCCCCGGGTACTTTTTTTTTTACTATCTCGGCCCGTTCGGACTCAACCGTACACTCAAAATTGACATTCGAATTCATTTATAAAAATCCTTATCTCACACCCAATTTAGTCTATACCGACTCCCGGCTAAGATAAGTGCATACCCCGTCCTTAATACCCGAAATGACGTAAATAAATTACTACTATTCACTTAGTAAATAAATTTCCCTAAATATTAACCATTTAGTCCCCGATTAATATTTAAATATATATTGACATAATTAATTCAATTAAAAATTACGACACACAAGTAATTTTGAATTCCCGAATTAATTAAATATTAAATGCACAAAAATACGGGGTGTTACACCCTCATGTGTGGATTGCTTCTCGAGAAGCTTTACTACACACTTACTAAAGATTCTCCTAAGACTATGACTAAATTAATGGCCAAAACAGCCAAGATAATGAACGTCGAGGAGGCCATGGCAGCGAAATAAGTCTCAGGCATGAAGTCTGAAGGCAAAACCAAAAAGAAAGAGCAGAAGAAACACAAGGAGCAGAAAGATTTAAGGCAAAAGAAGATTGATGATACGCTCAGGAAATACAATAATTATACTCCATTAAAGATGTGCATTCACCATATTTTGGAGGAAATTAAGCACGGTAAGGGGGTACATTAGCTTGAGAAGCTAAGAGAACCTGCTGGGAAGAGGGACAAATCCAAATATTGTGAATTTCATAAGGACCAGACCATAGTCATACTATAGATCG
Organism: Sambucus nigra; assembly: GCA_949130495.1. NCBI lineage: Eukaryota > Viridiplantae > Streptophyta > Magnoliopsida > Dipsacales > Adoxaceae > Sambucus > Sambucus nigra. The sequence goes on along the minus strand of OX422212.1, from coordinate 601,648,388 downwards.
TTGTATTTCTTCAAAAAATGAGATAGAAACCCTCATCCGATGAGGAAAATTGGACAAGTTTGTTGATCGACGGGACGACAGTGGAGCTCGGCATAGGTCAAAATCTTCATGCAACCCTAGGGAATAAAAGAAAAGAAATCATGAAGATGATCCCGACTTCTCCAAAAAAATTAAGCAACGAGAGCGTGAGTTATTTACACTTAGTTTTTGTACCTTTGACTATCAGATGATTACAGGAGGAGATGCTGGAGGTGGAGATTAACCCGCTGGGAGAAAATCTTACGTCAATGAGGCTCTATCTTGATCTTACATCCAGAGGATCAATCTAGCCAAAGAAGATAGGCCAAGGAAGGTGAATAAAGAAAAATTGGTAATTGGGATTTCCAAAAATGACTTATCGGGAATTCTATACCCTCATGATGAACCACTGGGAATCAAATTAAAATACCAGGACACAGTCAGTTCTAAGGTGTTGATTAACAATGGAAGCTCAATAGATATCATGTTTTATTCCTATTTTTAAAAGCTGGATTTAAAGCTCAGTCAATAAGATCCGTACCACGGGCCTTTGATCGGTTATTCTGGTGATAAGGTTTATCCTTTGGGTATAATCAAACTAGAGGTGTTGCTCGACATCTGGCTAGCAAGCGCTGAGAAAGTTCTTTCTTTGTGATTGACAAGAACGTGCAGTCAACTTATAATGTCATCATGGGAAGAGTAGGGTTAAAGAAGTTTAAAGAAGTTCCCTCAATAGTCCATCAGTGTTTGAAGTTCCCGACCAACTTCAGAGTAGGTGTGTTGAAGGGTCATCAAAAAGTAGCCCGAGAATGTTATTACTCCTCTGTCGAGTAAGAGGATCTTAAGGAAATAAAGAAGAAGACTACCACTTACCAAGTGGACACTACTGAGCCCAATAACGAATCTGAGGTTGAAACATTAGATCCAAGAGAGGAGATAGGGTTGATGAAAGGCCAAATTATGGAAGCAACAGAGAGTATCATCTTAGACGATGACAAGCCAGATCGAATTACACAGGTGGGATTAAGCTAGACCCTGCTCTTAAACAGAAACTAGTGATGTTCTTAAGACAGAGAAATCACGTGTTCACTTGGAGTCATGAGGACATGCCTGGGATTGATCCCAATTTCCTCTGCGACGATCTCAATATCAATAAGGACGCAAAGCCAGTAAAGTAAAGACGTAGAGTATTTAGCCCTGAGAATAACCAGGTTATCCAGGAGGAGGTTGAGAAGCTTCAAAAAGCCTCATTCATTAAAGATGTGAAATATCCATATTGGTTGACAAACGTTGGTATGGTCAACAAGAAAAATGTGTGGACTTCACATATTTGAAAAGAGCCTGCCCAAAGGACCATTTTCCTTCGCCTAGGATTGATCAACTTATTGATGTACATCAGGGCATGAACTATTGAGTTTTATGGACACATATTCTGGTTATAACCAGATTAAGATGAAGCCCAAAGATAGGGAAAGTACTTCTTCCATTACTCCCTGAGGAAATTATTGCTATAATGTTATGCCCTTTGGTTTGAAAAATACAGATGCTACTTACCAGAGGTTGGTGAATAAAGTCTTTGAGGAACAAATAGGCAAAAACATAGAGGTATACGTAGATGGTATGCTGATGATGAGAAAAAAAGCATCTGATCACATTACCGACATCATCCAAACCTTGGATCAGCTGGAGAAGCACCAGATGAAGTTGAATCTGATCAGGTGTGTATCCAGTGTACAAGAAGGCATGTTTCTTGGGTACGTAGTGAATTAGAGGAGAATTGAGTCTAACCCTGACAAAATCAACGCGTTGATCAGTCCCCGGCCTGTATAAAGGAGGTGCAAAGGCTCACTGGGCGAGTATCAGCATTGAACATATTGGTGTCCTGAGCTACAGACAAGTGTTTACCATTCTTTAAAGTTCTGAGGAAGACTTTTCAATGGAATGATGAATGCAAATCTTTTATAAAGTTGAAAAAGTATATAGGATCACCCCCGTTGCTCTCCCGACCAGTTTTGGGAGAAAAATTATATTTATACTTAATCGTGTCTCTCAATCAGATGTAAGTTCTACTTTGATACGAGAAGATAATGGAGTTTAGAAGCCAGTCTTCTACACCAATAAAGCCTTTCGGGGAGCAGAAATTAGATATCCACATTTGGAGAAATTAGCTTTGGCGTTGATTGAGGCATCCAGACGGATGAAACCTCACTTACAAGCGCATACGATTGTGGTATACACTGACATGCCTCTTTGGCAAGCTCTTCATAAACTGGAAAAGTCTGGTAGATTGATGTATTAGGCAGTATAACTGGGGGGATATGATTATATATGATCCAAGGTCCTCATTAAAGGCCCAAGTTATGGCAGACTTCATTATAGAATTCACTTATCCGGAGGTCCCCGAGAAATAACAAATATGGGCAAAATAAACCCTAATAAGGGAAAACTCAATTGAAGTCTTCATTGACCAACATCCCGAGCAGACCCCGGTAGAGGAGAGCTCAAAAAAAGCTATTACCGACCTGTCGAAATAATCAAGGAAGGTGCAGGAAATGGCTAAAAGATATTAGGAGACAAGGAATAAAGTTTCATCATGGGATATTGTTAGACCAAGGATTTGACAATCATATCCCAATATAAAACTTGTATGTAGATGGATCACCATGTACAGCAGGAAGTGGAGCAGGTATTATACTCAACACTCCTGATAGGATAGATATTGAGTATGCATTGTAATTTTAATTCCAGACCTCAAATAAGGTAGCAGAATATGAAGCTCTCGTTATAGGATTGAGTTTGGTTGAATCATTGAATGTCGAGCAAGTTGTGGCACATAGTGATTCTCAGTTGGTGGTGAATCAAATTTTGAGTTTGTGTGGAGCCAAAGGTGAACTGATGACAAGATACTTAGCCAAGGCATTAGAGGTTATAGCAAACTTACTCGTTATTCAGATGAGCAGAATTCCAAGATTAGAGAATGACTGAGCAGATGCACTTGCTCGGCTGGCATCGGTAATTAGAATTGAGCTCAAGAGAATCGTTCCTAAGCCAATCGAAGTATTGATGAAGACTTGATGATTAGTTTCATTACAGTAGACATGGGATGTTCTTGGATGGATCCTATCAGAGCTTAAATTGAAGAAGGAATTCTTCCAGCAGATGCAGTTGAGGCCAAAAAGCTTAAATATAAGGCAGCAAGGTATGTATTAGATAAAGGAGTTCTATATAGGAGAGGGTTAACACCTACTTTGCAGAACTGTGTTCACTCAACAGAAGTTAAAGATCTAATAGAAGAAGTTCACGAAGGATCTTGTGGAGATCATATGGCAGGAAAATCATTACTACAGTGAATGAATACTCAAGGGTATTACTGGCCGACCATGAGGACAAATTGTACAACCTTTGTAAAAAAGTGTAACAAGTGCCAAAAGTTCTCTAATATTCACAATATTCCACATGCAGCTTTGGCCCCCATTACTTCACCTTGGCCATTTGCTATTTGGGGGATAAACTTAGGCAGGCCATTATCGACCACCCGAGGAAGATTTAAGTACTTTATTGTAGTTGTTGATTAATTCACAAAATGGGTTGAAGCAGAACCATTAGTGGATATGCCCTATGAGAAGGTGTACTAGTTCATCTTAAAAAACATCATTTGTAGATATGGTTTGCCATATGCCATCATTACTGACCATGGAACCCAGTTCAACAATGAGGAGTTCACAGCATACTGTACCCAGTCCAAGATTCAAAAATTGCACTTCGCTCTATGTCATCCTCAAAGCAATGAGCAAACTGAGGTAACGAGCATAACTTTACACAATGGGTTGAAGAAAAGACTTGATGATGCTAAAGGGAATTGTATAAATGAATTATACTCAATTTTGTGGGCATATCGAACAACTCCAAGAGCTGCTACCAAAATTGGGGGCTTCTGTTGATACCAAAATTAATATGCTGATGTGGACGAATCATACGAAGACACTTTGCAATCTACGTGGCACAATAACAACGAGGAAGTTCATTTCCTCGACCAACTCATGTTTTCCCCGAGCAACGATGATATACCGAGGAACTGCAACACTCCGAGATACTCTAGCGCTCCGAGGAACTCCTGAGCAACGAGCAACTAAGGCGGTCCGAGCTGCATCTCGATCGTAGTATTAATTGCCAGAATGTCAACAGTTCAATCATTCATTGAATGTTTATCATATTGACGCACACGCTGCATTAAATTTATTACCCTTTCATATGTATATTATTTAATGTATCAACCCATTCATGTACAGCCTAAGGGCTATAAATACCTTGTATCACCCTCATTCAAAGGGACCGGAATTTCTTGACTGAACTTGTAATCGAGAATTCCCAAACACTCAGCAATAACATAACAGTGGACGTAGGCCATTCTTATAAAGCTGAACCACTTTAAAAATCTTTGTCTCATTTTATTTATCTGTGATTGAATAATTAGAGTGATCTAATTTTTTACATCAACAGATTGGCGCCGTTTGTGGGAAATGACTGTTGCTATCGTTTTTCACCAAAAATCATTTATCATCAATGGCAGATAATCCAGAATCCAGTAATCGAAATGCTGGAAATACTAGAAATCCTCCAAATCCATCTGCACCTCCAGATCTGGCTGGAATTATGACGAATCTGGCTGAAGGACAAATCGCCATGCAAGAAACAATGAGGCAACTCATTCAAACTCTTCACGGCGGTGCACCTACCCATTCAAGGCAAAGGAGTGATCGTGGGCAATCGCGATCCAGACGTACTGAGTCATATCGTAATGAAGAATCTAATGATTTTTCTTATCAACCTGGGCGAACTTCATCGATACGGGCTACGGATACAGATCAACATATCACCCTCTCTCCGGAGAGAACTAGCGCCCTGGAAAGATTAAGCAGAGCATCTCCTTTCAGTCGGCTAGGACCAAGGAGAAATATGAGTCCACCTAGAGCACCATCGAGAAGCTTTCGACCACCATCAGGTTTGAGAGAAGGATCAGCACAATCAAGACCAGCTACTCGTCGAGATAGATCTCAGGAAGCTACGTCAGAACAATCAATTGCTCGGACTAAGCAGCCCGAGGAAGGAAATGAAGCGTGGAAGGGTTCCATCCAGCGATTGGAGGATCGACTTGGAGAAATGGTTAAAGAAAGGAATCCTTTACAGAGAACTTTTGTTCAAGGGACACCATTTGTGCTGGCCATTGTGAACTTTCCTACACCATCGAAATTTAAAGCACCTGTAGTGACCCCTAAATATGATGGAAAGACAGATCCTGTTCTTCATATAGAACAATACCAGGCTGCTGACGACATATATGCTGTCCCTGACGAGATGAGGTGTAGAGCATTTTCGGGAACTCTTACCGGATCTGCGCAGATATGGTACAACAATCTTCCTCGGGGTAAGATTTCAACTTTTATTCAGTTAGCCGAGTTGTTCATTGGAAATTTCTGTTTTGGAGCAAAGCCAGTAAAACGAGTAGCGCACTTGTTAAGTGTTAGACAAAAATCAGGTGAGAGTATTAGAGATTACATAACTCCTTTCAATAACGAGAAGTTGGAAGTCATAGATTACGAAGAAAAGACAACGATCACTGCTTTGATGAGTGGATTGCTGCCTAACAAGTTATATTATACTTTGGCCAAAGATCCGCCTAAAACTATGTCGGAGTTGATGGCAAAAGCGGCCAAAATCATGAATGCCGAGGAGGCTATGGATGCGAAGAAGAATATGGATAAAGAAACCAAGGTGGAGGTTGACAAATCTAAGAAGAAAGAGCAAAAAGGTAATAGTAATGACAAGCACTCTAAGAATAATAGGACGTCATGGGAAGTCCTGAAGAAATATGATAATTATACACCATTGAAGATGGGTATTAATCATGTTTTAGAAGAAATCAAGAATAACGAAGAAATCAAGTGGCCAGATAAACTGAGGACCAATCCTGAACTGACGAATAGGGCCAAATATTGCGAGTTCCATAAAGATCATGGCCATACGACCAAAAATTGCATAGCCCTTCAGAACGAGATTGAAACGCTCATCCGAAGAGGAAAGTTGTCAAAGTACGTAGATCGCAGAGGTGAAAGGAAGAATGATGATAGAACCAGAGATCGTTCCAGATCTCCTCGTTGGACGGAGGAGAAAAAGAAAAGAGATCATGAAGATGATCCAGATGAAGACCCCGATCTTCCAAAGAAGCCAAGACAGCCTGAACGAGAGGTATTTTCCATACGTTTTGGGTCATTTGATTGTAATGTTATTACAGGAGGAGATGCTGGAGGGGGAGACCTCACTGCAGAAAGAAAGGCCTATCTCGGAGAGGCTCAAGCCTGCTCATATATTCAACGAATAAATCTTGTCGAGGATGATCGTCCGAGGAAGGTAAATAAAGAGAATCTAGTTATTGGTTTTTCAAAAAATGATTTGGCCGGTGTTCTTTACCCTCACGACGATCCCTTGGTGATCAAAATGAGGATGAAAGATGTGGTGATTTCAAGGGTGTTGGTGGACAATGGTAGTTCGGCAGACATCGTGTACTATTCATGTTTTGATAGTTTGAATTTAAAATTATCTCAATTGGAACCTTATCACAGACCCTTTCTGGGTTTTGCTGGCGAGAAAGTTTTTCCACTTGGGACGATCAAGTTGGACATATTCATTGGAACTTGGCCTGCTTGTTGAACAGAAAGAATACGCTTCTTTGTGATGGATAACAATGTGCAGTCGACCTACAACATCATCATGGGAAGAGTTGGTTTGAAGAAGTTCGAAGCAGTTCCATCTACAGTGCATCAATGCTTAAAATTCGCAACAAACTTCAGAGTAGGAGTTGTAAAAGGTGATAAAAAAGTAGCTCGGGAATGCTATTATTCATCTGCCGAGCAAGAGGAGCTTGAGGAATCAAGGAAAAAAACTATTACCTACCAGGTAGAGGAAGGTACAGAAATTGAAACTCTTGACCCCAGGGATGAATCCCAACTTGTAAAAGGACAGATAGTAGAATCTACAGAAAATGTTATTTTGGACGAGGAGCACCCTGAACGAGTAACCCAGATAGGTTCGTCGTTGGATGCTTCAATAAAACAAGAGTTGATAATGTTCTTGAGAAACAGGAAGAAAACTTTCGCATGGAGTCATGAGGACATGCCAGGAATAGATCCAAACTTCTTATGTCACGAACTCAATGTGAATAAGGAGATCAAGCCCGTAAAGCAGAGAAGAAGGGTATTTAGCCCCGAGAAGAATCGAGCCATACAAGAGGAGGTCGAGAAGCTCCAGAAAGCCCAATTCATTGAAGATGTGAAATATCCAGACTGGCTGGCAAACGTGGTGATGGTAAAGAAGAAGAACAATAAATGGAGAATGTGTGTTGATTTCACTGATCTCAACAAGGCATGCCCAAAAGATCATTTTCCATTGCCCAGAATTGACGAACTAGTGGATGCTACCTCGGGACATGAGCTGCTCAGCTTCATGGATGCGTATTCTGGTTACAACCAGATCAAGATGAAACCTGAAGACAGGGAAAGTACTTCTTTTATTACCCTTAGGGGAACTTATTGCTATAATGTTATGCCTTTTGGTTTGAAAAATGCAGAAGCGACATACCAGCGGCTGATGAACAAGGTCTTCATCGAACAAATCAGTTGCAACATGGAAGTCTATGTCGATGATATGCTTACAAAAAGCAAGAAAGCTGCAAACCATTTAGTTGACTTAGCTCAGACATTTGATCAACTGGATAAATACCAGATGAAACTCCACCCGACGAAGTGCACATTTGGAGTACGAGAAGGAATGTTTCTCGGATACATTGTCAACCAGCGAGGCATTGAAGCAAATCCAGATAAGATCAAAGCTCTTTTAGGGTTACGATCTCCAACAACAAAGAAATAAGTGCAGAGTCTTACAGGACGAGTTGCAGTGCTCAATAGATTTGTATCCCGAGCAACTGACAAATGCCTCCCATTCTTCAAAACACTTCGAAAAACTTTTGAGTGGACTGATGAATGTGAAAAGGCCTTTCAAGACTTGAAAAAGTATTTGGGAGCACCTCCATTGTTGTCTAGGCCAATAACAGGAGAGAAGTTGTACTTGTATCTAGCAGTATCAGAGAATGCAGTTAGCTCGGCATTGATCAGATTGGATAATGGAGTTCAGAAACCAATTTATTACACAAGTAAGGCTTTTCGAGGTGCAGAGATCAGGTACCCAAAGTTAGAAAAATTGGCATTGGCATTAATTGAAGCAAGTAGAAGAATGAGGCCATATTTCCAGGCCCATACCATCATTGTGTATACCGACATGCCATTGAGACAAGCCCTTCATAAACCAGAAAAATCAGGAAGACTGATGTACTGGGCAATAGAACTCTGTGAATATGATATTGTGTATGAGCCCAGAGCATCATTGAAAGGGCAAGCTGTAGCAGATTTTATAGCAGAATTTACATATCCTGATACCCCTGAGGAACAAAAACTACTCGCTGACCAACCTGTGGATGTTACAGGATCAACAGACATAAGTCCAGACCAACTCCGGTTGGTAAAAGGGCCTATGGATGTAGAAAGATCATCAACTTCAAACTCAAACCAGCCCCGGATGGTTGAAGAACGAGAAAAGATGGTCAACAAGGAGCGAAAAGTGCCAGGGGAGGATGAAAAGAAGCAACAAATATTTCACCGAGGAACTCTATCAGATAAGAAATTTGAAGACGGGTTACCCCTATGGAGATTATATGTAGATGGCTCATCTTGCACAGCAGGTTGCGGCGCAGGAATTTTTTTGAGCACCCCAGACGAGATTGACATGGAATATGCTTTACGATTCCATTTCAAAGCCTCTAATAATGAAGCTGAGTATGAGGCCATGATAGCAGGTTTAAACTTATCAAAAGTTATGGAAGCACGGCAAGTAATTGTATTCAGTGATTCTCAATTAATTGTAAATCAGATCACAGGAACGTATGCAGTTAAAGGAGATTTAATGGTAAAGTATCATGCAAAGGTGATGGAGTTACTGATAGAATTTGATGCCATTCAATTGGTGAGAATACCGAGGATGGAGAATGTACGAGCAGACGCACTGGCCCGACTACCATCAGCTACTCGTATCGAGCTGTGAAGAACGATACCAATTGAAGTATTGAAAAGTCGGAGCATAGATGAAAACATGACGATGAATGTTATTACCCTTGATTTAGGACCATCTTGGATGGATCCCATCAGGATATATATTGAAGAGGGAGGATTGCCAGAGGATAAGCTCGCTGCCAAGAAATTAAAGTATAAAGCTGCTCGGTATGTATTAACTAATGGTATTTTATATAGACGAGGAATTATGGAAGGATTGCAGAGATGTGTACATCCCTCCGAGGTGAAAGATTTGATTGAAGAAATCCATGAAGGGTCTTGTGGATCTCACGTAGCAGGTCGAACACTTTTACAAAGGGTAATGACTCAAGGATACTATTGGCCGACGATGAGGGCTGATTGTATAGCCTATGCTAAGAAATGTGACAAGTGCCAACGTTTTTCCTCTATCCGACGAACTCCACAAGCATTGTTGACACCTATAACTTCCCCTTGGCCATTCGCCATGTGGGGAATTGATTTGGTGGGACCATTGCCGACCACTCGAGGAAGATTCAAGTACCTCGTTGTCGCAGTAGACTATTTTACTAAGTGGGTAGAAGCTGAACCCCTCATCGACATGACGTACGAGAAAGTATACCAGTTCGTTTGGAAGAATATCATCTGTCGATATGGTCTCCCTCATGCCTTCATCACAGACCATGGAACCCAATTTGATAACGAGGAATTTGCTGCTTATTGTCATCAGTCGAACATTTTGAAGGTCCATTCAGTGCCAAGCCATCCTCAAAGCAATGGACAGACTAAAGTAACGAATAGAACACTGCTAAATGGTTTGAAGAAAAGGCTAAGTGAAGCTAAAGCTAACTGGATTAACGAGCTACAATCAGTATTGTGGGCTTACCGAACAACTCCCCGAGCAGCAACTGGAGAATCACCATATATGCTGGCATTTGGAAGTGAGGTTGTAATACCTGTCGAGTTAGGTCTCCCAACACACAGAGTGCTGAATTTTAATTCCCCAGTCAGCGACTTGATGAGAAGACTGGATTTGGATATGCTCGAGGAAGTAAGAGAAGAGGCAGCCATTAGGAATGCTGCTTACCAACAACGCACATCTCTGTTCTACAATAAAAGGGTGAAGAAATGCGATTTAAAAGAAGGAGATTATGTACTAAAGAAGGTAATTCAGAAACACAATAAATTGGAGGCAAACTGGCATGGGCCTTACCGAGTTATAGAAGTTGTTCGACCAGGAACTTACCGAATAACAACTCTAGAAGGAGAAGAATTCAAGAATGCTTGGAATGCTGAACACCTTCGCAAGTATTATCAATGATGTAAAATGAACAACGGTTCCATCAATATGAATAAAACGATGATGTTTTCACCATTTTCTTCTCCTTTGTTTGAAAGTTTTTCGGGGAATACTAGTGTTGTACACTACGCTGCTCGACAGCAAAAAGAAGACAAAAAGTTCGAAAGAACCAAAAAAAAATATACTCCTTTGGTTAGGAGGCGTACACTAGCGTGACCAACTAAGGTTGGTAAGATAACTAGTGGACAAAAAGTTCGAAAGAACCAAAAAATATACTCCTTTGGTTAGGAGGCGTACACTAGCGTGACCAACTAAGGTTTGTAAGATAACTAGTGGACAAAAAGTTCAAAAAAACCAAAAAATATACTGCTTTGGTTAGGAGGTGTACACTAGCGTGACCAACTAAGGTTGGTAAGATAACTAGTGGACAAAAAGTTCGAAAGAACCAAAAAATATACTCCTTTGGTTAGGAGGCGTACACTAGCATGACCAACTAAGGTTAGTAAGATAACTAGTGGACAAGATAGTTCGAAAGATCTGATAATTCAATAATCAACTACGGTTGATTTGAAAATAAGCCAACAAGTTGGTCGGAAGGTAAAATCATTCCAGAAAATACAAAGAATTCCAAACTGAATCAAGTATAGTTGGTCGGTGATCAACTATACTTGGTCGACAAGGATAAATTATCGACCATAGTTGGTCGGATACATTTTAGGAAAAAGTTTACCAAGTATGGTTGGTCGGGGGTAAAAACCCATCAACTGTAGTTGGTCGACAATCATAATTTAACAACCTTGGTTGGTTGGAAACAGTTTAAACATTTTATACTCATTACTTTATTATTAAGAGATTAAGCAGCATTGATACTTGTAATTCTGATTACTAAGTTGGTTGATGAACAGCATCATATTGTTATCTTTTTAACAGATACATATACACAAATGTAAAAATATTTGATAAACACAAGATAATCGCAATACAAATTTGCAAACAGAAAATGAAATTCTTTCATTAAGATAAAAATGTATTACAAGATATACATATGTGCTAATTATTACATTGAAAAACCTATTCTATTGGTTTCTTTCCTTTAGCTTTTGAAATAGGTTCTTCGCCGGCGGGAGGATCTTCTAAGCAAAGAGGAGAATTGATGAAATTAATATCTCTGAGCATTCTGACGTTCATCACAGAAGGTGTATCCAAGAGATGCTCTGGGCGAGATAATTCAGTCTGAGAATGAAGACTATAATCGCCGAGATATTTTGAAATTAAACTCCGAGGAATGGAACGAGCTGGGATCCATTCCATGTCCAATTTGAAAGGTGGCACATGCAAATCAAGTAATCCTGGAGCATGATAATCCCATAGAAAATGCCCTTGCTCCAATTTCAGTACACCCAGGGCGTTCAACCACCCCTGCTTATAACCTTCATTATTGGCATGTTCAATCCGAGCATCTAAATGAACAAGGGCTTCATTGTATCCTGCCATCCAAAATTCCCTGGGTTGTTTATGGAATTGGAAGGTTAATCTATCCAATTGTTCGTGAAGGCTCCTGGCAAAAACATCTTTATTATTCAAAGCAGACTTCGTTGCAGTAAGTTGATCTTCCAAAGATAAATTTTTCTTGGACATTTCAGATAAAGCCCGATATTTGGCGTTTAATTGGTATGCTTGAGTTTCCAAAGTAGATTGAGTGTGAGCCTCTTCAACATTGCGGCTAAGAACTCTTGATCGACTCCGAGCAACGACTGGAGAACATTGCTCCTCGACAACATTTTGAACAGCTCTTCCTCGCCCACGAGAAGTTCTTCCTCGTCCCCGAGCAGCCGCAGGAATAACAGATTTTCTTAAGTTGTTCAGTTCTTGCCTTAATTTGGCATTCTCAACCTCTAAGAACGAGAAACCTTCATCGGTAACTTGCACTAAAGCAGTGGAAGATGACGCTGCAGATTCATACTGTGCCAACTTTTTCTGCAAATTATTGTTCTCCTGTTCCAGCAACTCAGCAATCTGCCTGCAAGCTTCAACTTCACCTTTTAAAGTTCTTTCCCTAACATCGTATCCAGCCAGGATCTTTTTATGGCCTGTGTCAGAAGAAAGCTGTTAGTATTTATTTTCATATTCCTTGTGCAACAAAGCCATTGATTCATTATGCTGACCTTGTAGATCTTCTAAGGAATAATGAAGTTCCTCAATCAAGTCGTAGTAGGCTACATTGTTGGCCACAGCTCGGTCGAGTAAATCTTTCAAGTATCGATAAGCCTCAATTGCCTGTTCTGAGGCATCATGGCCAAGGATGTCAGCAATTTCTGATGTACTAAGTTCTGTATGACCAGCCTTATAATATTCGTGACACTGCTGCATCAGCTTGGTATCATGTGCAGATATCAGTTCCATTCTAGCAACAAACTAAGGATGACAAAAAGACAACAATCAACAAAAAACAAATCATCAACAACAGAGATGAACAAAAGTGTATTTTATTAGATCATCAAAAGATTACATTGTTTTATTACAAGTGATAATAAAAGATAGAAATGATACCGAACAACTTCACACCTTTTCCTTGTCTCCCAAGACTTTCTCGGGAGGCTGGGACGAGGAGCTTGGTTGCTCGGAGGTGATAGCAGCTTGAACAGCAAGAGTTGAAATTTTCTCAGAAGGAGGAGGCATGGAAGAAATGTCCTCGTTGGCAGCAGGAAGAGAGGCAGGGACTTGATCACCTATGGCCATAGAAGATTCATCATAGGCAGGCTCATCTTCTTCTTCTTCCACAATTGGTGGAGGAGGACCAGGGAGATGCAACTGGAATAGATCGGAATCATCCTTGATCTTCAATTCCTGTAGGGCAGCTACCCAGCCATCTCGGAAGTATTTCAATTTCCCATATTGCACTTGGGATGTCATCGCAGCAATACCTTTGTCCCATCCTTTATCCCAGCCTGAGCTGAAGGATTTTTTAACTGCGAGCTTTCTTCTCAATTTCTCCGAGGAGAGCTTCGCATCCAATTCTTCTTTTTTGCCCTTGATATCTCGCAGGGCGGACAATTCTTCCTCTGCCTTCCTCAGCTTGTCCTCAAGTTCTCCAAAATTCTTGAGTTTGTCGTCATATTTCTTATGCTCGACCTCTAAACTTTTCACTTTATTCTCCAAACTCTTGGAGATCTCAGCCATCTTCACCTTCTCGGCCTCAACTCTAGACAACTTTTTCTCCCAAACAGCTTTGTCCTCACTATACTGTTGGCGAGATTCCTTCAAGGATTGGGTCAAACCCAGCAGAGCATCCTCTACACCTGACGAGGAGCTTGAAGCTTTAATAGCTTCATCCTTCTTCACAATATTATTAAAACAATTCACCAGCTGAACAAAGGAAAAAGTGACAGGTCAGTGCAAAAATACAAGTATTCAGAGAAAGAAAGAAATTCAGAATGTGAGAAATTTACCGAAGCAAGGTGACGAGTAGCTAGGGATGTCAACATGTCCCTAGAAATATTTTCATCAATTCCTTGGACCTCGGGTATGATCCAAGTTTTTACATAGCTCATTGCAGAGCTAGGAGGAATGATGGTTGGAACACCAACAACACCAGAGGGTGGAGAAGGGACAGATTCAGCCAAATTGACTGAGGATGATTTCCTCAATCTTCTCAAAGGGATTTCAGCAGCTTCAACTAAGGAAGAACTCTTGGTCGGAGAGATAGTAATCACTTCTGCTGGAGCAACTTTCTTGCTCGGAGCCATTGGGGGCTTCTCGGCAGCTTTGGAAGATGCAACATCCACCTTCTTAGTCCCTTCTGGGACATCAACATTGTTTTTCTTGGCCCCAGCAACCGAAGTAATGTCATCAAATAGAGCAGAAGGAGCTCTTTTCTTGCCCATTCTCTGACTTAAAGGAAGATGAGAATCTGAAGAAGAATCCTCTGGAGTTGAAGCTGGCTCAACAGGGCGAGCAGTATAAGAGGTTGTATAACTCTTATACTGTAACAAATATGATGCAGACCTGATGTGCTCGTCTGCAACGTTCTTATGCAAGCCCCAGATAAGTTTCAGATGCTTAATATTAACCTCTGATTCTTTTGGAGTTTTTCTTTTGCTATCAACTGCAAATAAATACATAATGAGATATCAGTCATACATTTTGTCAAACATGATGAAAGCATAATTTCATAAGTAAAATAAAATGAAAAATAAACCTATCCCATTGCCATATGGGGGGCATCTGGGACCGTTGTATACTCCAGCTCCAACTAAAGGGGCATATTGCCAATTTTTAATAACCAACCCATGTTCAAAATAATCTCTATTTGAGTCAGGGAGGTTAACTACAAGAGCCCTATTCAGAAACCTAGTTTTTAAGTAATAAATATTATCTAGAGTGGCCCATTTATAGCAATACATAATTTCAGGGATCCCTATACGAGTCCCATGAGTTAGATTTAATTTGTACACCCCATTAATTATTCTCCATGAATTGGGGGCTATTTTTGCAGGGACAAGATCAAAATACTGACAAAACTCAAGACACAATGGGTTTGGTGGAAAAGAAAATCCACATTCAGCAATGAATAGACTGGGGAACCAATGTCCCTCAGCCAATCGAAAATAATCTAAAGGCTCAGAAAGAACCTCCAGAGTTACCCAGGAAGGAATGGAAAAATCGGAACGAAATTTCTCAACAGACTCCACAATATAAACCATGCTGAATAAAAGAGATACAGAAGAAAGGAAGAAGATCTTACAGGCAGAAAGGAGGTATGTTGACAACGAACGAAAACTAGGATGAACGCACAAGAGAGAAGGAGAAAATAGAAAGCTTGAATGCAGAAAATTGGAAAAAGAAGAAGACGGTATGGTTACCTAAGAAGTTTAAATACTTTGCCTTGGGAAGAGGCGAAGGAAATGATTACAAAAAAGAAACTATTGAACTTCCGACGGCTAAAAGGACAAAAAGGGCACTAAGATCGAAGCGCTCTCAAAAGTTCGAAAAAAGGCGGATTCGTTGAACTTGGAAATAAATTCAAATACGATGCTCCTAAAACCCAGGAAGATCATTCAATATTGCCATAAACCGAGAAAGAATGTTCCATACTCCTCAAAGTTCGAAATATGAAACATTGGGGGCTTCTGTTGATACCAAAATTAATATGTTGATGTGGACGAATCATACGAAGACACTTGTCAATCTACGTGGCACAATAACAACGAGGAAGTTCATTTCCTCGACCAACTCATGTTTTCCCCGAGCAACGATGATATACCGAGGAACTACAACACTCCGAGATACTCTAGCGCTCCGAGGAACTCCTGAGCAACGAGCAACTAAGGCGGTCTGAGCTGCATCTCGACCGTAGTATTAATTGCCAGAATGTCAACAGTTCAATCATTCATTGAATGTTTATCATCTTGACGCACACGCTGCATTAAATGTATTACCCTTTCATATGTATATCATTTAATGTATCAACCCATTCATGTACAGCCTAAGGGCTATAAATACCTTGTATCACCCTCATTCAAAGGGACCGGAATTTCTTGACTGAACTTGTAATCGAGAATTCCCAAACACTCAGCAATAACATAACAGTGGACGTAGGCCATTCTTATAAGGCTGAACCACTTTAAAAATCTTTGTCTCATTTTATTTATCTGTGATTGAATAATTAGAGTGATCTAATTTTTTACATCAACACTCCTATTAATGATTTGATGCGAAGGCTAGACCTGTACATGCTGGAAGAGGTGCGCGAAGATGCAACTTTGAGGAATGTTGCCTATCAACAACAAACAACATGCTTTTATAACAAGTGGGTGAAGCCAACTAACTTAAAAGAGGGGAATTATATACTCAAGAAGGTGATTCATAAGACCAACAAACTTAAAGCCAATTGGCATGGGCCTTATCGTGTCTCAGCAGTTATTCGACCAGGAACTTATCAAATTGAAACTTTCGGGGGAGACGAATTCAAAAATTCGTGGAATGTCAAGCATCTTAGGAAATACTACCATTAATGTAGCGAGCAATCTCTTTTGTAATCAATTTGCTTCAGTATCAATAAAAAGTTATTTTTTCCATTTTTTCGATTATTTTTTTGGGAATATTGGTGATATGCATCCTCAAATACTTGGTCGGCAGGAATTCAGTAATTGGTCGGATTTGGTTAGAAAAGGCAATACTTGATCGGCAAAACACAAATCCAAGTCAAACAGGATTTTAAGTCCTCAGTACTTGGTCAAGAAAATTCAGGGATAAAACTCTGTATAAAAATTAACAAGTTTTATCCAAATTGAGCAAAATGGAGGATAAACGTTGTGAAGATTCCTAAATAAGAATGTAGACATATATTCCATATACGCTTGGTCACCACTAGTAACTAATACTAAACTTAAAAATTTAGGTGCATTAGTAGAACCTATGGTAATACCACGGGTGACTAGTACCAAACTTAGATTTTAATCCAGGTTCACTAGTGGAACCTGTGGCCACATCAATGGTATCTGGTATTAAACTTAGAAATCTGAGTATATCAGTAGAGCCTATGATAATCTCATTTGTAACTGATACTAAATTTATGCAAATGCCTAAGTGTATCAGTAGAACTTATGAAATAACAAAGTCATTCAAGCATCCAGAAATTAACAAGATAAGTTAATAAATCGCATTTCATTTATATTAATGATGATTACATGCAAATATTGTGTACAAATGAAACACAGGAACAAATTCTTCTCAAGATTATTCTACACGACACTTCCCTTCAGCTTTAAAGGAGCTCAGAACTGGTTCCATGCCTACTGAAGGACCATCCAATGTGTATGAAGAATTGATAAAATTAAAATCTTGAAGCATTATACTATTACTGCTATTCGGAGTATTCAATAAATGAAGAGGCCAAACTATTTCCAGTTCGTCATGCAGCCCATAACCCCCTAAATATTTAGAGATCAAGCATTGAGGAATGATTTTTATAGGGATCCAAATAACGTCAAGCTTAAAGGGACATTTGTCACAGTCCAAGAACCCAGGATCAAGCCAGTACCATAGCTTGTTGTCCTGGTCAACCTTTATAATTGTTAGGCAATTGGTTAAACCCCACGTATAGGCTTTGCGCTGAGCCTGACTGAAATGATCATCAAATTACCCAAGGGATTTATTGTACCCCTCCATCCAAACTTCTCTGGATTACTTGTGAAACTATAAAGTTAACCTTTCAACCCAGTGTTGTAGTTTCTTCAGCACTCCATTTATTATTTGTAGTTAAGAAGACTGGGTGGAAAGTTGCTCGTCCCGAGTTTTGATACTTTGAGACATCTCAACAATTTCTAAGTTCTTGGCATTTATTTGTGCAGTCTGATTGGCAAATATTTGTTGGGTTCTGGCCTCATCAGTTATAGGTCGGCTAGATTTAGATCTTGGTTGGGAAGTAGAAGCAGTTTTGGATTTTTTCAAAGCTTCCAGTTCCTCCATTAACCCAGTATTTTCAGTTTCCAAAAATGAAACTCCTTCATTAGCAGCAGAAGTTGTAGAAGGAACCTTCAAACAATTTAGTTCATCCCTCAAACTGTTGTTTTCTTCCTCCAGTATCTTGGCAATGGCTCTAGCCTCGTCAACTTCACACTTAAGTAAGAATCCTTTCTTCCTAAAGACATAAAGATGCTTCTCCAATTTCTCCTCAATACTTGCTTCTGAGCTTTAGCAACCTCATCTTTCACTACACCAAAATCAGTAATCTGACATAGTTTAAAACTGTGTCAGATCAAATCTGACACGATTTTGATCTGTGCCAGAATCAGGTGTTCCAAAATGGCCATTTTTTTTCTAACACAACTTAAAAGTGTGCCAAATTTAACCAAACTGGAACACTTCTGGCACACTTTAAAACTGTGCCAGAATTTAATATTTCTAGCACACTTTTGACACACTTTATAACTGTTCCAGACCGAGTACATTTTGATACTCTTTTAGCACAGTTAAAAACTCTACCAAAAAATGATACACTTTTGGCACGGTTTTGAACTGTGCCAAATTTTTGGATCAAAGAAAAAAAATTAATTATTTGAAAACAAGAAAATTCACAAATTACGAATCTCGAAAGTTGTTGATAAACTAATGTACATACAAACTTTAAAATATTACAAGTAATAATAGTTCACAAACCAAAAAAAAATTGGGCAGAGTTTGCTCTATTTTCTGAACATTCTAAAACCTGCTAATATAATACCTGCGTAATGTACAGCCCCCACGGCCATAAAATATAACAATAAAATTATAAAAGCCCGCACGGCCATAAAAGTTAATAATAAAACTACAAAAGTCGACACGGCTTCATGTGTAACGACATTAAGTAAATAATCGCCTTTTTGTAGACCATTGACTTCATGTGTTCCACGTGGATAAAAGCTAACGACAAAATATTATCGTGCAAAAAAATAAGATACAAAAGGAGATGATATTAGTAACCGAGTAATTTTAAAAAAAAATCTTATTCAAACTGAAAATTTTCATATACGAATTAAAATTATTATTGTATTCACAAATTAAAATTCTTGTGACTACGTGGTCAGCTCCTACGAGTTACATTCGTACCATGTGAGGTGTTAGGGCCTCTTACGGGGCCGTTTGGGGAATAGTTTAAGTTTTCACCCATTAACGATTTGTTTTTAAGCCTAATCTAGATATTTTCAAATTATCATCATATTCTCAAACCGAGAGATCCGTCACTACGCGATAACTTCCTAAGAGTTACATTGGTCATGTGCAAGGTGTTCGTGCCTCTTACGGGAGCGTTTGGGGGCTAGTTTGAGTTTTCACCCTTTAACGGCTTATTTTTAAGCCTAATCTGGATATTTTCAAATTATCATCATATTCTCAAACCGAGAGAATCGTGACTACGGAGTCGGTTCCTACAAGTTACATTGGTCCCGTGCGAGGTGTTCGTGCCTCCTATGGGGCCGTTTGGGGGCTGGTTTGGGTTTTCACCCTTTAACGGCTTGTTTTTAAGCTTAATCTAAATATTTTCAAATTATCATCATATTCTCAAACCGGGAGAACCGTGACTATGCAGTCAGTTCTTACAAGTTACATTGGTCCCGTGCCAAGTGTTCGTGCCTCTTACGAGGCTGTTTAGGGGCTGGTTTGGTTTTCACCCTTTAACGACTTATTTTCAAGCCTAATCTAGACATTTTTAAATTATCGTCATATTCTAGAACAGGGATAACCGTGAATACGCAGTCAGTTCCTACAAGTTACATTGGTCCCGTGCGAGGTGTTCGTGCCTCTTACGGGGTCGTTTGGGGGTTAGTTTGGGTTTTCACCCTTTAACGGGTTATTTTTAAGCGAAAGTCTAAATATCTTCAAATTATCATTGTATTCTCAAACCATATGTCCCGTGACTACACGGTCAGTCCTACGAGTTACATTGGCCCCGTGCGAAATGTTAGTGCCTCTTGCGGGGCCGCTTGGGGGCTGGTTTGGGTTTTCACCCTTTAATGGCTTGTTTTTAAGCCTAATCTAAATATTTTCAAATTATCGTCATATTCTCAAACCGAGAGAATCGTCACTACATGGTCAGTTCCTACAAGTTACATTGGTCCCGTACGAGGTGTTCGTGCCTCTTACGGTGCCGTTTAGGAGCTGATTTGAGTTTTCACCCTTTAACGGCTTGTTTTTAAGCCTAATCTAGATATTTTTAAATTATTGTCATATTCTTAAACTGAGAGAAACTTAATTACGCGGTCAGTTCCTATAAGTTACATTAGTCTCGTGCGAGGTGTTCGTGACTCTTATGGGGCCGTTTGGGGGCTGATTTGGGTTTTAACACTTTAACGGCTTGTTTTTAAGCGTAATCTAAATATTTTCAAATTATCGTCATATTATCAAACCAGAAGATTTGTGACTATGCGTTCAGTTCTTACAAGTTACATTGGTCCCGTGCCAGGTGTTCGTGCCTCTTACGGGGCTGTTTAGTGGCTGGTTTGGGTTTTCACCATTTAACGGCTTATTTTTAAGCCTAATCTAGATATTTTCAAATTATTATCATATTCTTAAATCGGGAGAATCGTAACTACGCGTCCAGTTCCTACAAGTTACATTGATCCCGTGCGAGGTGTTCGTGCCTCTTACGGGGTCGTTTGGGGGTTAGTTTGGGTTTTCACCCTTTAACGGCTTATTTTTAAGCAAAAGTGTAGATATCTTTAAATTATCATCGTATTCTCAAACCATATGTCCCATGACTACACAGCCAGTTCCTATAAGTTACATTGGCCTCATGCGAAGTGTTAATGCCTTTTACGAGGCCGTTTGGTGGCTAGTTTGAGTTTTCATCCTCAAACGGAATGTTTTTAAGAATCATCTTAATATTTTTAAATTATCATCATATTCTCAAATCGGGAGTCCGTGCCTACAAGGTCAGTTCCTACAAGTTACATTGGTCTCGTGCGAGGTGTTCATGCTTCTAACGAGACCGTTGGGGGACTGGTTTGGGTTTTCACACTTTAACGGCTTATTTTTAACTCTAATCTAGATATTTTCAAATTATCATCATATTCTCAAATCGAGAGACCCGGGACTATGCGGTTACTTCCTACAAGTTACATTGGTCCCGTGCGAGCTGTTCGTGCCTCTTAGGAGTTCGTTTAGGGTTGGTCTGGGTTTTCACCCTTTAACGGGTTATTTTTAAGTGAAAGTATAGATATCTTCAAATTATCATCGTATTCTCAAACCAATTGTGCTGTAACTACACGGTCAGTTCCTACAAGTTAATTAGTCCCGTGCGAGGTGTTCGTGCCTCTTACGGGGCCGTTTGGGGGATGGTTTGGGTTTTCACCCTTTAACAACTTATTTTTAAGCCTAATCTAGATATTTTCTAATTATCATCATATTCTCAAACCGGGAGAACCAGGACTACGCGGTCAGTTCCTATAAGTTACATTGGTCCCGTGTGATAAGCACCCAAAACTGTACATTTTATACCCCGAATAGTTGTATTGTAGTTGCTATTTCACGACAATATGGGTCTTATGCGCTTAAATGTTTAATATGCAGGTTTAATGTACGTTGCGGTGTTCAAACGCGTATTTCAAGGCAATTGTGCATTTTACGGAGATAAATACCAAAGTCCCGTACCCTAGCCTACCCTAAACTTAGCCCAAACTTACCCCAAGCCTGTGTGTGTTTTATTTGTGTCATTTTATTATTTTTTAGATTTTTAGTTTGAGTCTTTTCATTTTTAGGATTTATTTAATATTTTCTAGATTTATTTAATATTTTTCTATTTTATTTTTATTAGGATTAGTTTTATTTTATTTTGATTTTTATTGATTTTTAGTTTTATTTTATTTTATTCTATTTTATTAGGATTAGTGTTAGTTGTTTATTTTTAGTTTATTACATTTTATATTTTTTAGGACTTTAACTTTCATTTAGAATTTTAAGTTTTTATTTCTTTTGTTTTAATTTAGTTTTTATATAGGAATAGGATTTTATTATTTTTATTTTTATTATTTTTAGTTTGTTTTATTTTTAGTTAGATTTTATTTTTTATTTTTTATTTTATTAATTTTAATTGAGTCTTGGTATATTTTTAGAGGCCAAATCAAACACTCACACACACAACCCCCTTATCCTATACCCACAAACTTATCCATACACCACACACTACCTACCCTTATCCCCACCATACACCCTACACCTCACACACACATTAACCTTCCACACTCATCTTCTCCAACAAACCACCCATCTCTTTCTCTCTCCTCTAAACCTCCATAAACCCATTTCCCTAACCACCTACACCCTCCAACTGCGACCCCCCTGCCGGACCTCACACCCTCCACTCCGGTCGCGACCACCTCGCGTCGGCCAGCACCTGGCAGCCACCAGCGTCCAAACCCCACTGACCCGGCGCCCCTACTCCGGCCGGCGACCCACCTCCACCCTCTCTCTCTCTTCACCGGCCCCCTCCGGCGATGTTTAAAGCCGGCGGACCTGCCCATTTCCGGCGCCTCTCTCTCTCCGACCAGCCGAGAACCCTCCATTCCAAAACCCATTTACCCAAAACCCATTTCCCATCTTCCATACCCGGATACCCTCCGACCCTCATCTCCAATCCAACCCATTTCTATCTTCAAAACACCATACACTCATACCCACTTTCAAGACAAACCCATTCCAAGACCCATTTCCCATTTTCACCCATTTTCTCTTCCACGATTACCTCACCTGCACAAAACAATCCCAAGCCAAACCAATTCCCCATGTGCCAATAACCACCTTATAACCCTTTTTTACCAAAATACCCCCCAACTACTTTTCTAACCCCAATACCCATTATACCCTCAATAACAAATCAGATTTTTTCCAATTATTCCCTCACCTCACACCCCCATGCACATGTGACCTCACCCAAAACAAATGCACCTCTAGCCAATTTCCAATTATGCCCATTTTCTCCATTGCATATAAAAAGAAGATGAAGACCTCATTTGTAGGGAATTCTAGATTAGAGAAGCTTTGTAGAGAGAAAATTCTAGAGAGAGAAATAGTTTAGTTTAGAAAATAAATCCTTGTAAATAGTTTTTTCATTTTTTATTTTTAGATATTTGTGAGATTATATATTGTTAGAGAATTAATTGAGTGGATAGTTAATTTCATATCATTTGGAAGATCAATTAAGAGGTGTATGCTTCAATTTCAAGGATTGGAGTTCAACATAATCAAAGAGATTTGGTTTGATTGTTCTCTTCCCTTCTTTTATTATTTTATGCCTTTGAATATTAATTTGTCATATTTTATACCATGTTAGGCTAAAACCCCTTTCAAGGGGTGGGGTGAAACCCTTATTTGATATTATTTTAGTTTAATTAGTTTGCTTACTTGAAATATCCCTTTGAATGTTAATTTTGATCCCTCACCCTTAGATTTACGCCTCGAGAGAGGGTAATTGATTTTCGAGAGAAAATCGAAATTCTAGTGATAATACCCATTTTAGATTCGAACTAGAGATAGGGGTTGCTTAAGTGGGGTATTATCATTTGAATTTCAACTCTAAATTTAATTTCTAAGATTGACATAAATTCTAATTGATCGATCCTAGCGGGTGATTAATTAAAAGGAGTGTATATCTAATTTTCTTGAGTTGTGGGGTGTTAATTTTAACTTTCTAAAAGATTACTATTCTAATTACACTTGCAACGAGAGTTGGTTTGTAATTTTAATATTAATTTGGGAGAATTCAAATAATTAAATTAATTAATTAGAATAACTAAAATTTGTGGTGTAATCCCACTCCTTGATTGTTCTCACAATTATTTGCCTCACTTTATCTTTTATTTTAGTGTTAGACTTTATTTTCATTTTAGTTACTTTCTAGTTAGTTATTATCATTTTACATTTAGTTTATTTTAGTTTAGATCTCACCTCACCCTTTTGTTTTAATATTGAAAAAGCTAAAAAAAATAGAAAAGTGAAAAAGCACAAAAAGAAAATAAATAGTGAATTACATTTGAATTTGTTCCATTTGCTTTACTCCCTAGAAAGTGGATTGATACCCTTACTTACCTCTACACTTGAGTTTATTATTATTTGTAGGTACATAGGGTTTTGACTAACTTGGCTTCAAACAACGACCATACCCAAAAGTCACATTATCAAATGGCGCCGTTGCCGGGGATTGATTAGAAGGACTTTTCAAGCAACGACAAAAAAAGAAATACACGCAAAAAGCCTTTTTATCAAATGGCGCCGTTGCCATTCTTGGCATTGTGAAGCTCGGAGTGGATTTCATTTTGTATTTCATTTATTTTTCGCACTTTCTTATTTTTTTTTGTACCATTTTTATATTTTTAGAAGGCTTGTATTAGGACTTTCTTATTATCTTGGCTTGTATTGCGGTGCATAGGACACCATTTATTTTTCATTTAAATTTGTAATAATTGAAGCCAAGCATGATAGGGAAACCGGACAAGGTAGAGAGAGGGCGCCCATTGGCGAGGATTTAGAAGCCTCTCTACCTTGGGTCGGTAGGACTCCCGGGGACGACTGAGATTGGCGTATTCTCCCCCTGGTCGACTCAACATTTTTGGCACCCCACGGCGTAAAAACCGTGGGAGGTACATTTCTTACACCCTCGCGCCTCTCCTGTTAGCTAGTTCATTTATTGTGTGTGCTTTATGTGCTCTTATTTGATTTTATTCTCGCATTTATTTTCGAATGGTGTGATGAATTAATTAATTAAGACCTACACTCGGTCACTCACGAGAAGGGATTTCATCACCCGACTCACTCGCTTATCATTGTGTGCTACCCTAGCCATCACTAAATTTAAAATCAATCAACTAGGCAGCCCACTAGGAGAAAATTTTGCAAAGGCGATCACAAAGATATTTTCGTGAATTTTTATCGCCCGCGGACTTAATTAAAATTTGACTACCCTCTCACTAAATTTAACGATAAAAATTGGCTATGTGCTAGTTAGGAATTTTTCTTGACTTGTGTGTGTCCAATTCCATTTTCGGTAGTCGGTTTTAGTTGGTTCGTGCAAATTCAAGAGTCCATATTTTCCCCACCTTTTCTTCCAAAAAAAAACAATCCAAAAATATTTTTCTTCCTTTATTTTTTTATAAAAAATCCAAAAATATTTTTCTTTCTTTAATTTTTAGAAAACTCCAAAAATATTTTCTTTCCTTTTGAAAAAATTTAAAAAAATTCAAAAAAAAAATATTTCTCCCCTCATGGCTGAAGAACGTCCTTTACGGGACTACTTTGGTCATTTTCCATGTGAGAGTAATCCCGAGCGATCTCTTTATGATATTCTTCACGATTTCACCTCTCTCACGAGTACCGTTGGTACTCTTTACCCATCTATGCACGCACCTCCTATTCCATCACCCTCGGTGTCAAGTGTCGTCGTGCCTCCTCCTTTGTTGTGCACCCACTGTTCTAATGCCGATCACATGTCCCATGTGTGTCCATACTTGTCATATCCATACAAACCCACCATGGAACATGTGTATCCATATGACACTGTTTCGGAACCCACCTCGACCTACTACCCTGCTATACCTAATCCCGAGTTGTGTGAGTCCCCGAGCTATTCGTGGAGGCCTGATCACCCTTTCACGCAATACGTATCCCAACCCGATGCTGTGGATCCTCACACGTTCCAACAGTCGTCATGGCAACCTTGTGCACCCACTCACGATCAGTTCCCTCACTACGCACCCCATACGCATCAACCATTTGTCCATCACGAAAGCGGTCCTTTCGTGTATGATGCACTTGGCCCCACCCCACACACTTCATATGAGTATTCTCCATACACTCCCGATTATAGTGTGTTGTGTCCACCTCACCCACCACCACCACCCATCATTCCACCAACACCTTCATCCACATCCACTCTCGAAACCCTCTTGCAAAAGTTCATCCTTGAGCAAGAGCAAGCCATTCAAACTCAAGCTCTCCAAAGGCTTGAACAACGATTAAATGAATTGGTGTGTGCACGAGAGTCGGATATTCCCATGACACCACCCATCGTTGCCACCGAGTGTGACGATGATGTGTCCCCTTGTGACACAGAATTTGAGTGTGACCAACCCTACCACCCCGAGACTCTTGAAGTTGAGACCATTCCATGGTCCGGGTCCCAAGTCGACAATTGTGTTGACATACCTTTCATTAGTGAGCCTGATTCAACCCCATCTTATCCATATAAATCCCACCTTGCGGTTCCAACTCACTTTCCCGCCACATCCAAAAACATGCCCGAGTCTATACCTATCGAGCTTCACCCTTGTGTTCCCGAGGAACCAATTTATCCTAGGTTAACTCCGGCTACGAGTGCTCACCATTTTCCCGAGATAGAATCCGTGATAGTTCCTAACTATTCGGATCTGGATGATGTCCCACCATGCATGGCTCCCGTTGAGCCCGATATTTCTATCGATTCCTCTATCTCCGATCTTGGTGCCTCGTTTTACCCACCCACCCCATTTATCGATGCTTTTATGGAGAAGTTGACAATTCCATCTTTAGAAACCACACTCCCTTGTGAGTATTCCTTTACTCCTCCCAATGAGTGTGTGTCTCCCACGCTTGAGTTGGATCATCTTCCTCCACCATTTATCCCACCCGATACACTGTTTATCCCACCCGACCCACCCATTATCCTTTCCACCCCACCACCTGGTTTGGATCTTGATTTTGCACATTTCACGTTTCCATCTACATATTTAGATCCTCACCTGAAGTTATCCACCATCTATGAGAGTATTTTTGGTTCTACTCTCCACCGTGACATCGAGCTTGTTCCTCCATGCACACCACTCTTTTGTGATGTTGATTTTTCTCAACAGCTCCCTGGTGTGTCACGACGCGACCATTATCATCGCCCATTCATAGAACGGTCGTGTGATTTTTATGAGGCCCACCCCATCACTATTGCCAAACCATTTTGCCTCCCTCACCAACTTGAGCACTATGCTTATAGGGCCCTAGTCGCCCTCGCCTTTCGGCTCAATAAAGCCCGAGACCGATACCTTTTCACCCTCACCCTTACCTTAATACCCACCCGCCCTTGGTCCACCGATGCTTTGCATCGTGTGATGCACTTTGCTATACAAGTGCATTGACACATTTAGCCTTTTTCCAGCAAGACTGACGCTTCAGTCTTGTTTGGGGGTGATTCTCATCACCCGATTCTTCTGCCGCCCTGCGCTTTCATAGATCCTATCTTTAGGGTGAGATTCCATCGGTCTGGCTGAAGACGTTAAACTTAGCGCTACCGGGAGGCAGCCCGTTGTTCTTGTACTAGTCTCATCCTGTTTGGGGGTGGTGTTTCACATCACCCTATGCTCATGTTATGGACTAGTATAATTTTGTTTTCTTCTCATTCAGGTTTTATTCTTGGCTTCACATGTCCACTTCATGAGCGTTTCATTCTAGTAATCTCTTTCCTACCTTATGCTCTCAATTTTAAAAATCATTTTACTTAACATCGAGGACGATGTTCCTTTTTGTTTGGGGGTGGGGAATTTTATCAAAATCGTGCCTCTTTTGAAAATTTTTGATTTTTAAACCTGATTTTTAAAATTTCGTGCAGTTTCTTTCATCTCATTCATTGATGTGAATTTTCAATCATCCATCTTTTAAAGTCTAGGAATCAAGCTAGAGAATATTTTATAAATAGCTTATGTAATACATAACAAGGCATTTTGCATCATGAATTTCTAGACTCAACAAAATTTGCGCACGTATCACGTCACTACGGTTAGAGTTGAGGAGTACTACAATTCTATAGAGAACTTTAAGGATCACTAGTAGAGACTTTAGCCCGTGAGATTTGTGCCTTTCACCCTTTTAGAGTGTTTTACGCAATCTCCGAGTCACAAGTTGATTCAACTTCTTTTAGGTCCGCACTTTAATTGTTGTATGATCTCATTTTCTTTCTTAAAATTTTGGTTGATCACTGAGAATGACATCTTTTTCGAGTTGTAAGAAACGCGTGTCTTGATATTTGTCCCGATCACTAGGATTTTCATCCATATACCTACCACTTTCCCCCCATATCACAAATCCATTCACTTCACCCATTATATTCCCATATCTCATATATATTCCCCTCACCATCCATATATTTCCCCACACATCCACATATCACCTCCATTTATATCATCCATTGTCTTGAGAAAAAGAGTGTGATATCAAAATATAAATGTCTTCAGTGTTAGTTTGAAAAGTGAGAGAAAAACAAAAAAAAAGAGAAAAAAAGAAAAAAAATAGAGAAATAGCAAAAATAGCAAAAATAGAAAAAGAAAAATCGAAAAAAAAGAGAGAAAAGAAAAGAAAAGAAAGAGAGTTTGTAGTTAGTAGTTAGTTTTGAAATAAAGACATTTGTGCCTAATGTGTATACACTCTTCTTTCGCATCCATTTTTCATCCATTTCACATCGCATATCCACCATCCATCCATCATACCATCATCCCATCCTATACTACCTCATCGCATCCCACATATCCCATTTCATTTACCCCCTCACCCATATACATACATATTCCCCTTAGTGTTCGGGCGAATGAAAGTCAACGTGGTGAATAACTCGACATTCTCACTATAGTGATTAGCATTCCTTTCATGAGATCAATTTTCTTTCTAATTGTTTGTTCTTTCTTATACATGTGTGAGACATTTGAACTTGCTTACATTTACTCATCTCCTCACACACAAGAGCGATACACTTACCCATATCTCGAGAATTCGTTTGAGAGAGATATATCCGTGAGATTTGAAGTTGAAGTGTTGATTCCGACAAGGCAATCTAGGAATTACTCTTATGATGCTCGACCCGTTTGACTGATTCACACTACACACGTTGAGTTCTAGGAAGGATGTGCCTTTAGTATTTACTTAGCTAAACTTTTTACAAATTCTAGCTTGTATTTCTCAAATCATTTTCTCATGTGATGGATTGTGCGATTATTCTACATCTAATAAGAGATTGAGTGCCTTTCAATAAATTTTTTGCAAATAAGAATTTTGTGGGTATATTCCCTGCAAACCCTCACGAGACACAACTCGTCCTGTAGGGCAACCTATAGGTTTAAAGGCTTGTTGCACATGCTAAGTGCAATCGCAAGTGCCCGCGAAAGTGGTACACTTTTGGTTACTTCTCTTTCTCTTTCTCTCTATCTTATTGCTCGAGGACTAGCAACGTCCTGTTTGGGGGTGGTGTGATAAGCACCCAAAACTGTACATTTTATACCCCGAATAGTTGTATTTTAGTTGCTATTTCTCGACAATATGGGTCTTATGAGCTTAAATGTTTAATATGCAGGTTTAATGTACGTTGCGGTGTTCAAACGCGTATTTCAAGGCAATTGTGCATTTTACGGAGCTAAATACCAAAGTCCCGTACCCTAGCCTACCCTAAACTTAGCCCAAACTTACCCCAAGCCTGTGTGTGTTTTATTTGTGTCATTTTATTATTTTTTAGATTTTTAGTTTGAGTCTTTTCATTTTTAGGATTTATTTAATATTTTCTAGATTTATTTAATATTTTTCTATTTTATTTTTATTAGGATTAGTTTTATTTTATTTTGATTTTTATTGATTTTTAGTTTTATTTTATTTTATTCTATTTTATTAGGATTAGTGTTAGTTGTTTATTTTTAGTTTATTACATTTTATATTTTTTAGGACTTTAATTTTCATTTAGAATTTTAAGTTTTTATTTCTTTTGTTTTAATTTAGTTTTTATATAGGAATAGGATTTTATTATTTTTATTTTTATTATTTTTAGTTTGTTTTATTTTTAGTTAAATTTTATTTTTTATTTTATTAATTTTAATTGAGTCTTGGTATATTTTTAGAGGCCAAATTAAACACTCACACACACAACCCCCTTATCCTATACCCACAAACTTATCCATACACCACACACTACCTACCCTTATCCCCACCATACACCCTACACCTCACACACACATTAACCCTCCACACTCATCTTCTCCAACAAACCACCCATCTCTTTCTCTCTCCTCTAAACCTCCATAAACCCATTTCCCTAACCACCTACACCCTCCAACTGCGACCCCCCTGCCGGACCTCACACCCTCCACTCCGGTCGCGACCACCTCGCGTCGGCCAGCACCTGGCAGCCACCAGCGTCCAAACCCCACTGACCCGGCGCCCCTACTCCGGCCGGCGACCCACCTCCACCCTCTCTCTCTCTTCACCGGCCCCCTCCGGCGATGTTTAAAGCCGGCGGACCTGCCCATTTCCGGCGCCTCTCTCTCTCCGACCAACCGAGAACCCTCCATGCCAAAACCCATTTCCCATCTTCCATACCCGGATACCCTCCGACCCTCATCTCCAATCCAACCCATTTCTATCTTCAAAACACCATACACCCATACCCACTTTCAAGACAAACCCATTCCAAGACCCATTTCCCATTTTCACCCATTTTCTCTTCCACGATTACCTCACCTGCACAAAACAATCCCAAGCCAAACCAATTCCCCATGTGCCAATAACCACCTTATAACCCCTTTTTACCAAAATACCCCCCAACTACCTTTCTAACCCCAATACCCATTATACCCTCAATAACAAATCAGATTTTTTCCAATTATTCCCTCACCTCACACCCCCATGCACATGTGACCTCACCCAAAACACATGCACCTCTAGCCAATTTCCAATTATGCCCATTTGCTCCATTGCATATAAAAAGAAGATGAAGACCTCATTTGTAGGGAATTCTAGATTAGAGAAGCTTTGTAGAGAGAAAATTCTAGAGAGAGAAATAGTTTAGTTTAGAAAATAAATCCTTGTAAATAGTTTTTTCATTTTTTATTTTTAGATATTTGTGAGATTATATATTGTTAGAGAATTAATTGAGTGGATAGTTAATTTCATATCATTTGGAAGATCAATTAAGAGGTGTATGCTTCAATTTCAAGGATTGGAGTTCAACATAATCAAAGAGATTTGGTTTGATTGTTCTCTTCCCTTCTTTTATTATTTTATGCCTTTGAATATTAATTTGTCATATTTTATACCATGTTATGCTAAAACCCCTTTCAATGGGTGGGGTGAAACCCTTATTTGATATTATTTTAGTTTAATTAGTTTGCTTACTTGAAATATCCCTTTGAATGTTAATTTTGATCCCTCACCCTTAGATTTACGCCTCGAGAGAGGGTAAATGATTTTCGAGAGAAAATCGAAATTCTAGTGATAATACCCATTTTAGATTCGAACTAGAGATAGGGGTTTCTTAAGTGGGGTATTATCATTTGAATTTCAACTCTAAATTTAATTTCTAAGATTGACATAAATTCTAATTGATCGATCCTAGCGGGTGATTAATTAAAAGGAGTGTAGATCTAATTTTCTAGAGTTGTGGGGTGTTAATTTTAACTTTCTAAAAGATTACTATTCTAATTACACTTGCAACGAGAGTTGGTTTGTAATTTTAATATTAATTTGGGAGAATTCAAATAATTAAATTAATTAATTAGAATAACTAAAATTTGTGGTGTAATCCCACTCCTTGATTGTTCTCACAATTATTTGCCTCACTTTATCTTTTATTTTAGTGTTAGACTTTATTTTCATTTTAGTTACTTTCTAGTTAGTTATTATCATTTTACATTTAGTTTATTTTAGTTTAGATCTCACCTCACCCTTTTGTTTTAATATTGAAAAAGCTAAAAAAAATAGAAAAGTGAAAAAGCACAAAAAGAAAATAAATAGTGAATTACATTTGAATTTGTTCCATTTGCTTTACTCCCTAGAAAGTGGATTGATACCCTTACTTACCTCTATACTTGAGTTTATTATTATTTGTAGGTACATAGGGTTTTGACTAACTTGGCTTCAAACAACGACCATACCCAAAAGTCACGTTATCACCGTGCGAGGTGTCCGTGCCTCTTATGGGGCCATTTGGAGGCTGGTTTGGATTTTCACCCTTCAACAGCTTGTTTTTAATCCTAATTTAGATATTTTCAAATTATAGTCATATTCTCAAACTGGGAGAACCGTGACTACGCGATCAGTTCCTACAAGTTACATTGGTCCCGTGCGAGGTGTCCGTGCCTCTTACGGGTTCGTTTGGGTGCGGGTTTGGGTTTTCACCCTTTAACGGCTTGTTTTTAAGCCTAATCTAAATATTTTCAAATTATCATCATATTCTCAAATCGGGAGAACCGTGACTACGCGGGCAGTTCTTATAAGTTACATTGGTCCCGTGCGAGGTGTTCATGCCTCTTAGGGGTTGGTCTGGGTTTTCACCCTTTAACAGCTTTTTTTAAGCGAAAGTCTATATATATTCAAATTATTATCATATTCTCAAACCATATGTCCCGTAACTATACGATCAGTTCCTACAAGTTATATTGGTCCCGTGCGAGGTGTTCGTGCTTCTTACGGGGCCGTTTGGGGGCTGGTTTGGGTTTCACCCTTTAACGGCTTATTTTTAATCATAATCTAGATATTTTCCAATTATCATCATATTCTCAAACCAGGATAATCGTGACTACGCGGTTAGTTCCTACAAGTTACATTGGTCCCGTGTGAGGTGTTCGTTCCTCTAACTGGGCCGTTTGGGGGCTAGTTTGGGTTTTCACCCTTTAACAGCTTGTTTTTAAGCGAAAGTCTATATATCTTCAAATTAGCATCATATTCTCAAACCGGGAGAACCGTGACTATGCGATCAGTTCCTATAAGTTACATTTAGGGGTGGACAAAAAAAGATCGACCCGAATGGACCGATTGGACCGAACCGGACCGAACCGAAAATTAAGGCTATTTTGAAATCGGTCCGAAAATCGGTTCACAAAACCTAAAAACTGATTAAATCGGTCCGGTCCGCGGTCCACTATAATAAAAGACCGATTTGGACCGGACCGGACCGATTCCAATATATATATATAATAAAAATAATGTTCTTGTGTTTTTATGTATAGTTTTTGAATTAATGTATATAACTTATGAATTTAATTTGGAACATTTTATATATGTATAGACATTGTTTTATTTGGGTTAAAAAAAACATGTAAATATCACTTGGAGTTTCGAGTATTATTTTTTTGTATATATATTTGTGTGAAAAATAGATAAAAAAATTCATAAAATGCAAATATATATAAAATAGGGTCAGGACCGAATTTTACCCCGAACCGGACCGAAAAAAGCCTGGACCGAATTAGTAGGTTAATCGAATTAATTGGTCCGGTTTCGGTCCAAAAAAATTGAGGACCGAATATTCGGTCCGGTCCAAAAAATAGGCAAAACTCCGACCGGATTGGACCGTGCCCACCCCTAGTTACATTGGTCCCGTGCGAGGTGTTCGTGCCTCTTACGGGTCCGTTTGGGTGCGGGTTTGGGTTTTCACCCTTTAACGATTTGTTTTTAAACCTAATATAACTATTTTCAAATTATTGTCAAATTCTCAAACCGGAAGAATCGTGACTACACGATCAGTTCCTAGAAGTTACATTGGTCCTGTACGAGGTGTTCGTGCCTCTTATGGGGCTTTTTAGGGGCTGATTTGGGTTTTCACCCTTTAATGACTTGTTTGTTATAGAAAGTCTAGATATCTTCAAATTATCATCATATTCTCAAACCATCTGTCCCGTGACTACACGGTCAATTTCTACAAGTTATATTGGTCTCGTGCGAGGTGTTTGTGCCTCTTACGGGGATGGTTAGGGGCAGGTTTGGATTTTCACCCTTTAACGACTTGTTTTTAAGCCTAATCTAAATATTTTTAAATTATCGTCATATTCTTAAATCGGGAGAACCGTGACTATGCAGTCAGTTCCTATACGTTACATTGGTCCCGTGTGAGGTGTTCGTGCATCTTATGGGACCGTTTAGGGGTTGATTTGGGTTTTCACCCTTCAACGACTTGTTTTTAAGCCTAATCTAAATATTTTTAAATTATTTTCATATTCTCAAATCGGGAGAACCGTGACTACGCTGTCAGTTCCTACAAGTTACATTAGTCCCGTGCGAAGTGTCCGTGCCTCTTATGGGGCCGTTTGGGGGCTGGTTTGGATTTTCACCCTTTAACGACTAATTTTTAAGCCTAATCTAAACATTTTCAAATTATCATCATATTCTCAAATCGGGAGAACCGTGACTATGCAGTCAGTTCTTACAAGTTACATTGGTCCCGTGTCAGGTGTTCGTGCCTCTTACGGGGTTATTTAAGGGCTGGTTTTGGTTTTCACCCTTTAACGGCTTATTTTTAAGCCTAATCTAGATATTTTCAAATTATCATCATATTCTAATACACGGAGAACCGTGACTACGCGGTCAGGTCCTACAAGTTACATTGGTCCCGTGCGAGGTGTTCGTGCCTCTTACGGGGCCGTGTGGGGGCTAGTTTGGATTTTCACCATTTAACAGCTTATTTTTAAGCGAAAGTCTAGATATCTTCAAATTATCATCGTATTCTCAAACCATATGTCCCGTGACTACACGGTCAGTCCTACGAGTTACATTGGCCCCGTGTAAAGTGTTAGTGCCTTTTACGAGGCCGTTTGAGGGCTAGCTTGGGTTGTCACCCTTTAACGGTTTGTTTTTAAGCCTAATCTAAATATTTTCAAATTATCGTCATATTGTCAAACTGGGAGAACCGTAACTACGCGGTCAATTCCTTCAAGTTACATTGGTCCCGTTCGAGGTGTTTGTGCCTCTTATGGGACCGTTTGGGGACTAGTTTAGGTTTTCACTCTTTAACAACTTATTTTTAAGTCTAATCTAGATATTTTCAAATTATCGTCATATTCTCAAACCGAGAGACCCGGGACTACGCTGTCAGTCCCTACGAGTTACATTTGTCCCGTGCGAGGTGTTCATGCCTCCTACAGGGCCGTTTGGGGGTTGGTTTGGGTTTTCACCCTTTAACGACTTGTTGTTAAAGTCTAATCTAGATGTTTTCAAATTATCGTCATATTCTCAAACTAGGAGACCCGTGACTATGCGATCAGTCCCTACGAGTTACATTGGTCCCGTGCGAGGTGTTCATGCCTCTTACGGGGCCGTTTGGAGGCTGGTTTGGGTTTCAAATGAAGTCAATTGAGAAATCACATAATTGGTCCAACTGGAAATAAGTATCAAAGTCTCAAAAGTGTGAGGTCTGATTTGTTTGTTAATTAAGATAATATAATTGAAACATGTTTGAACAGTGGTAATTCATGTTTCAACAGTTGCAATTCATGTTTGAATAGTGGTAATTCATGATCTATTAGAATTATTCAATCCACCACAGAACATAGGGTAGAGAAATTGAGGAAATTTACCAATGGAAATAGGTATTCATTGGCATGCTTTCGAAGAACGAAAGAGAAATAATGCCCCAATAGTTACTAACTAAATTTTCTTCGCGGCTTTATTGGTTTCATCTGTTGCTAACTAAATTTCATTCCAAACAGACTGGTCTTCAATTCCAGAAATTGTAGTACCGATCTATAAAAAATGAGAGAATCTTCAAAATGCTAATCCAAATAAGAATAAATAAATGGAGAACAGTGCTTACAAAATCCTCAGCTAAGGTCGCATGGGTGCTAAGCAATGCTCAGCTGCCTAGGTGCTAGAGGAGTCTTCTGTCCACTCCCCTACACCCATTGCATTGAACCTCACACTTACATCCAAAATACTCAATGTGTGAAATATTTCATCTTTTTCATTGTTGTCATTCAAATTCAGCCTATTCTACACATTAGCACCGTCTGCATTGTTTTTGTTCATGGGGGCTTTTGTCAATAAATAAAGTTCGGGGGATTTCTTGATAAAAAATCATATAGTGGGGGTCATTCATATAAAAAGTATTATAACTGTTCACTCACCTACATAGCATTCAATCAACAGATCTTGAGCATATCTTACAACACGAACATCTGGAATCAAAATCAAACCAATATTGTAAATAAAAATCAAACCAACATTATAAATCAAAATCATTATTCTGCATCATATGGTCTCCACCGATCAAAGAAAATACATCAAGTGCACCGGCACAGGCAACTCCTTTCCTTTAAGATCAAGTGCACCGACACTTCCTAGATAAACCTGAATAGCAAAATAGCATAAAGTGTGTTAGTGATTTGATTGACAGAAAAAAGTAAAATTAAGTCAACAACTTTTATCCAAATTCATAACATTTGGAATCTGATCTATTTTTCTTCCTATTGATCATGATAGATACAATTTTCAATTTGTAGGGATTAAACCCCAAAAGAAACTAACCATGTGAATCCAAGAGATTGAAACCCAACCAAATAAAATCCTTAATCAATATGCCCAAAATAAAGTACATAAAAAATTATACCTAATCAAATTGATAGAAAATTAAACCTAGCCAATTAAACCTAAAACCAACCAAAATAAAATATAGCAAACATCAAAATATAATCCTATATCAAACACTGCAAGCCAGTAACGCAAATCTAGCATTCATAATTTTAACAAACCTTAAGAAAATAGTGAGCAGCAACATGTTCAATTTTAATGCTTTGATATCCCTGTGGACTATATGAAGGATACACATTTCGTGAAGGTATTCCATTGCTCGTGCCAGCTGGAATGCTACCCAATTTGCCCCGCCATGAAACTTCTCTTGCAAAGTTCCATTGGGGACATACTCGAACACCAAGACCCCTTCTTCTGCAATAACAAACATTATTTTAGAAAGGGAGCAAATAAATATGCATATGGACGGTGGCTTAAACGAAGCAAGATCTCAAGTACTAGACTATACTAAATGCATAAACGATGCATATAAGATTCAAGGTCTCCCATGAAATTATAACTAAAATATAATATAAATCCATTTGAACCATTTCCACAAATTGATTTAGTACTCAACTTCCATACTTATAGTCTTTCCCAAATACCTGTACAAATAATGCATCTGACCATTCTCTTTTACTTCTCCCTTGAACAAATTCCACAGGCAATTTCCCCCACTCACTAACCTACAATCACAACAACATACCCCATTAGTACTTTTCTCATCAAACAGAGATATAACAAAAGAGAATGAATTACAACATCATACTGTGCGAACTGCCGAACACTTCACACAATCCTCAAAATTAAATAAAAGCTTAACGGCACGACAATAAACATCCTCAATCATACTACAATCCTCCATAACATTAGATTTAGAAAAACCAACCAGTCCAACCAAAGCATCTCCCCTAATATACGGGTACAGGACCTTTGTAAACCCGAGTAACACCATAAGCAACAAATACGATCGGATATAAAATATGTCTACATTTAACAACAGCCAATGTCGGACGGACACGGAGGGGCGAAAATAGAGAGAAGTAAATAGGGCCTCGCCGAGTTGGGAAATAGATGGGATTAAAGATCGATTTTTTTGTGTGATTGAGGTGAGGAGAAATAGAGCGTCTTAGGACCAAGGAGGAAAAACCATCAAGGCATAGACCAAAAGCGAAACAAATTAGTAAATACTCAGCTAAAAGCCATGAAGATACCAAGATCTAGCCATTTGGGTAACAAAGAACACCCAATTGTAAATGAAAACCAGATCAGAGACTCATATAGATTTCATAAGGACACACATAAATCAATTTCAACACAACGGCTCATGCAGATAAGTAATTCTAAAGAATCCTCAGAAATTACATAAAAATAACTTTATTAAAAAGGCCCCTAACTTTATCAGAAATTACATATAAAATCATACAGAAGATCTAAAACCTTATACTATTTTGGGATATCAATATGTTACCCTTTCTACACAATTCAGATTAAACTACACAAAA
The DNA here is from genome assembly GCA_949130495.1 of Sambucus nigra. Taxonomy (NCBI): domain Eukaryota; kingdom Viridiplantae; phylum Streptophyta; class Magnoliopsida; order Dipsacales; family Adoxaceae; genus Sambucus; species Sambucus nigra. The sequence continues at coordinate 601,610,625 of OX422212.1, read as the reverse complement.
TAGAGCATTATTGTAGCATCAGCGTCAAATAAATATGAGATCTGAGATGGAATATATATATATATATATATGTGTGTGTGTGTGTGTGTGTGTGTGTGTGTGTGTGTGTGTGTGTGTAGGTACCAAATTGGACGATGAAGTCAAAGATGCGATGAACATTGAAGGAAATGTGGGAAATAAACTCCACATGCTTGCACTGTTATCCCAATCTGCTTGCACTGCTATCCCCACGTTAACTGCGTTCGTTATTCCACCTGTTCTTGCCCTTTTTTTAGTCTAATCCAATTCATACGCACACAAATATGCTATGCTATGCCCCTATTATTCAGGGTGAAGTGTTGGTGGGGTTAAGAGAGAATGAGAGAACGACGGTGAATAGAGAAATGAAGATGAGGTGATTGGAAATGGTGGTAACTGCTCCAATTTGGGCGTGATAGAGAAATGAAGAAGAGGTGAGAGATAGAGAGAGAGCGGGAGTCAGAGTGAGGGAGGCGGGAGCCCAAAAAATATGAAGATTGATTTTTTAGGGTTTTTTATATTTTAGTGAAATGTACTCAATTTTGGCACTCTTTTAAATAGTGATAAATTTTGGCACTGTTATAAAGTGTGCTAGATAGTCATTAAACCATGCCAGAATTTGGCACAATTTTAAACTGTGCCAGATTTTTAATATCAAGGTATGCCAAATTACTGTTTTTGGTGTAGTGTTTAGCCTTCTGTCGATCTTCCTCGGCAGCTTTCATTTTATTCTCCCAAGTCTTCTTTTTAGTTGCCAATGCTTATTGGGAGTCAAGTAAGGACTTCTTGATACCGGTAAAAGCCTCCTCAACATCAGTTGAGAAAGAATGAAGATCATCGTCCTTCTCCAACATCTAGTTGAAATCAACCACGAACTGCAAAGAAGAAAGAAGAAAATCAGCATAAGAAGTCTAGGATAAAGTATAAAGTATGAAAGAAGAAAAATTACAAAGAAATAATTCTCATCATAGCAAGGCTTTAAGCAGCCCTTTCAGAAATTTTAAGTCGGGGCAAATAAGAAGAAGCACCCCCATGGTCTGAAAGAGTACCAGACTTAATTAATTTCCTGACCAAGCCAAGACCTATGGCTACAGATGAGCTAGCGGTAGATGGAATAATACTGACCAAGCTCTGTTGGTCACTTCCTTCAACCTGCTTAGTAACACGACCTTTTTTCAATATTTTTAATAGGGAATCATCTCTTGGGGGCTTCTTCCCAGCATCATCATTCTTTTTTATCCCATTATCCACAGGTTTGTGGGTACCAGCAGCAGCATCGTCACTAAGAAGGTTGGGAAACTTTCTTTTGCCCATAGCTGTAGAAAGAGGAATGTCTGACTCAAGAGAAGAACAAGGGCCAAAAGCAAGTTCACCACTGTCTGATGAAGTGGACACTAGGTCCTGGTCTAAGTCAAGCACAATGGTAGGAGCAATAGCAGAAGGTCGGGAAATAACAGAGGTAACAGAACTCATGTATTTCAGCAAGTACGATGTCGACCTAGTATATTCTTGACTAATTCTTTTATGAAGGCCCCAGAGAAACTTGAGCTCGTCAAACTTAATGTCACCCTCCTTGGGACACTTCCTCTTCCTATCAACTGCAAGTAAACAAACAACCAATGATTAATTAATATTTCAACAGAAAAATTGTTAATAAAGTCACATAAGAATTAAAACAACCTATCCCATGACCCTCTTGAGGGCACTTTGGACCATTGTACACTTCACCCCCTATTAGGGGTACATATTGCCAATTTTTGGCAATCAATCCATGGTTAAAGTAATCCATATTGGAGTCAGGAAGGTTAACAACTAAAGCTCTATTTACAACCCTAGTTTTTAAATAGTAAGTACTGTCACTGGTGATCCACTTATAACAAAACATGATTTCGGGAATGCCTATGTGGGCCCCATGGAGTTGATTGAGCCTATGAATACCATTGATAACCCTCCAAGTATTGGGGGCTACTCTTGCAGGTAAAATGTCAAAGTATTGATAAAATTAAAGATAAAAACGATTTGGGGGAAAAGTAAAGTTGCATTCAGCAATGAATAAGGAAGGGATCCAGTGACCTTCAAACAAAGAAAAAACATCTATAGGGGGATTAGGGAACTCTAAGTCTACCCCGTCTGGTATGTTCCATTCCTTTCTATACTCATCTAGAGAGACAACAACGTAAACCATAATTCAATATGAAGAAAAGAAGAAAAAGAAAGAATTCTTACAAAGATTAAAGGATTCAGCAAGTACTAGAAGACATGAAGAACGATCGTGTGAAAGCTCAAGAAAGTGTAGCAAAAATTTATAGGGTTTGACGTAAGAGATGATCGGGATTTTACCTCCCTTTATAGATTGCCTCAAATATCAGTGAACGTAATGATTAAAGTGAAACGACGATTAAAATTTTGGCGATTAAGCAGAAAAATAGGTATTTGCCCTAAAACTATTCCTTATAATTCTGGATATTCACAAAAATGCCATAAACAGTACACGCTATCAGCAAAGTTAATAATTTTACAAGTGTGGAAAGTCAACAATCGACCAAGCATCAGAAATGTAGCTCGAGCTACTACCAGAACTAAATTCTCCATACTTTCAAGCAAGCATCAAGCATAGAACAGTGGGGACTTCTATTGATACAAAAATTTACCCACTTACGTGGACCAATCAGAAATAGACATGTATCATCCACTATGGCAATAATCCTATTCAGCAAGGCATAATCACTGACCAAGTCCTGGAATGCCGACCAACATACTGGAACACGAACCAGCGTACAAGAAGCCCGACCAATAGTAAAGAGACCGACCAACAGTATCAGCAAAACGCCAACCGTTAGAAACATTATAAACATTATGTACTGATGTAAATGCCTAATTTATAAAGGCATTCCATCTCTTTGTCTCCCTATTGGGCTATAAATACGTTGTAATCCCTTCGTCAAGGGCAAGTGATTGAAAGGCAAACATAAGGCTATAATAAGCACAGTGGACGTAGGCTTTTCTCCATAAGCCGAACCACTTTAAAAACCTTTTTTGTCTCTTTCTTTTACTTACAAATATTATTTGTGGTTAATTAATTAGACCTAGTTTAGTTTTTAACATCAACGCTTATAATGAAAACTTTACCAATTATATATGCAAGCATGCATCGCATAAGGATTCTCAATAATTAAAGATGCTATGAACCTCAACTACTAATTCTAAGCATATTAATAGGACACTGTGTCTTTTATTAATAAAATTATTTATTTTAACTTTCATGGCGTTATATTAAAGTTTAACGACTTAATTATAAATTCCAAGATAACAACGGGAACTAACCCACCATATGTACAATCACTAAAATTCCAACCATTTATTTAAACCAACTACTTATTAGTTTAAATACAATCATTCATAAAGGAAGTATGGAGCCTTATACAAATATAGTTATAATTGTCAAGGATATTTATAAGTCCCAATTCCAATTCCTATTATGATTATCAACTGAGTGAATCTCAATTTGAACTCCAAGCCTACTAAACATGGGAATAATCATTATTTACACATTTGTATATGAAATCAAGGTTAAATACTTATCATTATGCATTAGCTTACAATATTTGAGTATTTATACCCCAGGGTAATAACATATGATTCTAAATGTACAAGTCTAACATAGCCTTAGATTCCCAAGTTCACCCAATTCTGACATGGGGATATTAAACAATTAATTAGTTTAATAAATTATTATTCCAGTTTCCAATTTTCAAAACCCTAATATAAGATCTATTAATAATTGCACTAATTAAATTGTTAAAAACATCAATTAAACATTGACTATATACGAAACGTGTAAATGATAATTCAATTTCAAAATATGAGGGAGTTAGATAAAAAGATATGAAATCCATAATTATTTATACTTAAATTCATATCTATTAGATTAATTTCGGTGAATCACATACACACACACACACAATATATAAGGAGATTATGTTGATACTTGGCTTTTAATTGAATACAACTTGAGATTTGTGGTTTATTTATGAACATTATACAAAAAATCCTTGAATTCTTAAGACTTCTTGATTTCCAACCTTAAACCAATTTTTTCAACCCCATATCCACATTTATTTACTCTATCAATTGAGCAATGTTCACAAAAGTTAACTTTTTGTTACATACTTGGTAATGTACCCTACTTGGGTGTGGTTACTCTAAAAAATACATTTGTGTTGTGACTTAGATCAATTTTTGTTAAGTTTTCATTTTATAGTTTTACCTTCTTGGTAAAAAAAACTTGAAATTTTTTATAACTCTTTGCTCCACTATTTTTCATCCCTTACAAGAGACTAACCCTCCTTAATCACCTCAGGTGGTACATTTTAAAGTTGATGTGCATGTGCAAGCGATTGAGGTTGATCGTGACACAACTTATCCTAATGAAGTTGATTTATCCTATTAGATTGATATTGGATTAATCACCAATGTGAATAAAGAAGAAGCTATTAATCTTGTGGTTCACTTATGCCAAATGCTTAATTGGTTGAGTATTATTGGCAAGTACTTTAAAGTAGTGCATTTATTCACCGATCGCTGCGCACTGTGATGGAACGGTGGATTAGTTATCATCCAGAATCGTTCATTATTAACTGTCTGAGGCCCCACAGTGTTATAATGGTTTTTCGAATTCAAGGTGAGGTGGTTATGGTGTATGAATACATGAATACATCAACTTTTTCCGAGAAAGGTCCGTTGTTAATCAACATTTGGTCACCCTCAAATATTAGTGGGAGTATGAGTTTGATTTCTCATGGATCACAAATAGTTTGAAAGGTGTCAAAGATTCTCACATGACCTCTTATCATGCTCAATATCAAAAAAATATGGAGGATTTGAAAACTGAGGAAGAGATGCCGATGGAGCTCTCCCCCCAAATCGAAGAAAGTGCATAAGAAGTGAAGATAGTCGAAGAAGCTTTGGCTCGGGCCAAAAGGAAGCGTGAAGCCAATCTAAAGTTAAAGGAAGAATATTAATTGAACATTTTTTTGGTGTCTTATTACCAACGAGAAGTTTCTTATGATGTTGTTGCCTCGATTAAGGAGGGTTTCTCAACTTCTCCAAATCTATGGTTCCTCTTAAGATAGATTCTCTTTGAAATATCGATGGCATAGTCCTAATTTTGCATTGTAACTATATTTACAAATGAATTACAATGAGCGCTTATTACTAAATACGTCTGTACGCTATTCACCTTGTTTTCTTCAACACTTATTTAGATATTATAAATTGTAACCGATATTTACATGTGTTTACTCCCAATCTCTTAAGTACAAAAGTAAGATTTTTTTTACGTGTGCTCTCCATACATGATAAACCTTCAGCTATTTATCATTAGCTTTATATAGTTTATCGTCTTCAATCTTTGAGGTTAAATAGTAATGATAAAAAAAGGATAAATAGGATGCTTGTCATTATTTTTGGCTCCCGCAGCTTTGCAAAAGCCTAAACTATGACTACACTCTTTACAGAAGTATAGCGGCTAGTCCGGGCATCGAATCCACGAGTAATGTTACTAGACGTTAATAAACTTGTTACTTCTGAATAAAAATGTAAAAGATGATAGTTTAAAAAAATGATTAATCTAGGTATGTATTTAAAATAGGATTAATCAAAATAAGTAAAACTATAGATTGAGAATAATATCCCCCACCTCGTGTTAATTAGTATAAATGATTACATGGGAAGAAAAGCTTATCAAGATTAAATTTTATTCTCTTTTAATAAAATTCAGAGTTGTCACCCCCTAAAGTGTCATAAAAGCGTAATTGATTTTGTCATCAATAAATATCCCCAAGATTACACAGTCAAGGTTGTAAATACGATGCATATATGATATACACCGTTAAATCTCGTAGGCATAAAATCAGGAAGAACATAACCCATTTAAACTACTTTAATTCATCACCAAAATAAAGCAACCCCTTAATCCAAGGTGAGTTCAATCATCTCAACTTAAACTAAATTAACTATAAAGCATTGAAAAACTTGAATTTAATGAAAATAAGTAAGGAATACAAGAAATAATGAAAGCAACTAAGATAACAAAGCAAGAAAACAAAGAATTACAACTAATATATATGGAGAAGATGATGAAAAGAAGTCTTACACAATAAACCTTGTATAGAGAGAGGATAAAAGAGCTCTCAATACCAACCAAACCCTAACTATCTAATAAAATATAATACAAAAACTAGATAAAAACTAACTAAAATGCCCTTAATGTTGCATCGAATAATGAACTTCCCCGAAATGCAAGCATTTGCGTCGTTAAGCGTTCTAATACCAACAAAAACTCATATAAACCATGAAAAGCAATAAGATTAACATGTATTAATATCCAATATTCGTGACATATCACACTCCCTAACTTAGACATTGCTAGTCCTTAGTGATAAAACTAAAAAAGAACATCCAAGGATGAGAGATAATAAAATTAGGTAAGCATAAAAGATAGAAATGCCACTTTTGTGGGCGAACGATTGCATTTAGCCTATGCAATAAGCCGTTAAACCCCTAGGTTACCCTAGTGAACGAGTGTTGTATCGTGAGGATTTTTAAGGATGAAACCCATAAACATCAAGTTTTCTAAAAAAAGTATGCCCAAACAACAATTAAAGACACTGCTTTATTTTATGAGCCAATTTGCTTATTCAAAGGGAGAAAAGTTGCATCACGAAATCGGATCCAACTTCATCGTCCGAACTTGGAGTGAGGCACGATTTACGGACACACGAAGCTAACTCAATGAACCATGGAGATCCACTAACCAGTACAAGGAGTATGAAAAGACTAAAAAGACCTTAAATTTGCATCGAACGATGAACTTTCTCTGCAATGCAACCAGTTGCACTATTAAGCGTTCCAATACCTACAAAATCCCACATAAACCATGCAAAGCATATATATATTCAAAACCAAGACTAACCAATATACGAGCATAAAAGTAGGGTTTAATACAGACAAAAGTGCTATAATTCACAAGATCAATGAGCGATAATAAATTATATTCGTGATGTATTAAGTAACCTGAATCGCGTGCCTACGTAATAACATATGGTCCCTCCCAATTTGCTGAAAATTTAGTAAAAAGAGTCCTCTAATGCGGTTGAAAAAAACTTTCAAAACTAAGTTACCTTCCACAAACTAAGTTGTTTCGTGTAGATCTGGAAGTGCCTCATCGCATTATCTTTATATTCATCTAGTGATTATAGTTGAACATTTGTATTTTGTGGAAGCATGCTACTACATAATGAATATCCAGTAGGAGGCCTTTCTAACTCCACCAAAAGAATTTCTTCCGCTCTATAGACTAAAATAATTAGTGTGTAGCCTGTTGGTTTCCTCTTTGTTGTTCGATAGGTCCAAAGCACCATTAGGAGCTTGTTATCCCATGCACTAGATAAATCCTCCATCATCTTATCTAAAATGTTAGCCACTGTTTTGTTTATGCCTTCGAGTTGATCATTGCCTTTGGGGTAATCCACTGTTAAAATGCAATGGATGATTAAATAATTATTAATTAACATTTTCGCTTCATGTGCATAGAAATCTCATCACGGTTTGGATGAGTCACTAGCATGCGTATGTATAAAAATCTCGTTGTGATTTAAGACATTAGCATGTGTATGCATAAAACATCAACACGATTTGGATGGGCCGCTATCATGTGTATGCATAAAAATCTCATCGTGATCGAGATGAGTCACCGACATATTTATTTATGATAATCTCATCGTTGTTTGGACAAGTCACCAGCACGTGTATGCATAAAATCTCATCCAAATTCAGACGAGTACCCAATAGAGTCTCCAAATGTAAGAGAGTAGTTCTATGTTCTAGGTTGTTTATTGATAAACTAAGGCGTAACCCATATTATTGGTGATAAATAGATAAACATAAAAGTATGGAAGGAATAATGTTTAAAGTTCAGCAAATGATTGAGTTCCTAGTAAAAACTTGGATAAGCTTATCAATGGTGGAGGATAAAAGCTCTGGTTTGTAATAAATATCTCAAAAAGGTCATTTGAGCTCAAAGATAATAAGGTTTATCAAAGTATAAGTGGGGTATGTAGGCTTAAGTTGCTCGAGGAACCTCGTGCGTATTAAATGTCGAGTGAGACTACTACACCTAAGATGTCATTAACATTAAATGCTAATTGAAATTCTCGAGTGATCAATCATTGTGTCAGGTGGAGCCATTTGTGTGTCAACACCTTTACGTCCAATTACTCACCAAGTCGCTTGTAATGGGGTATGTTTGATTTGACACGTGCTAGGTATGATATGTCGCCACACCGATCCTTATGGAAAGATACTATTTTAGGCACCAAAACTCAGTGGCTTCAAAGTAAGCTCACGGTTACTTAATTAATGATCGTTCGAGATAAGCTGGGTGTTTTACTTAGTGTATCTAAAATGGTTATTTCATGCCTTAATGATTTCGTGTTATCTATTCTCCAAACCAAGTCCCTCAAAGGTTCTCAAGTGAGTTTCCTCGATGAATCATAAAACCTCTCCCTGGTCTTACCAGACCTGGTCCATCGCTTCTACAGAATAACCTCATCAATATTATAACATAACTCATAAGTTCATAATAATAGACAAAATACATGGTGAATTTACTAAATTCTTCTGGAAAGTTTTTTTGGTCTTCGATTAAGATCAACTTTGTCTTGCTCCATCATTAGTCTCTTAATAATGAGGTAATATCTAAGTAAGGAGGTTTATCCATAAGCTCATCCTATAAATTTTGCATATAAAATAGAATTTAATTGTGTAAAAAATCATTTATTGATTAAAATTTAAAATCACGACGAACTGTAGTTCCCATCTTGTTAAAATACATTATTTTAATTATTTTTTGATGTTTCAATCTAAATATTGATCATATATTATTATATACATGTTTAGAATAGATTAAAGATGGTGTTTAAGGTGTTTTAGGATTGATTTAGTGTTAGAATAATATATGAAGATGGTTTAGGGCAAAAAATTTTGACTTGGTAAGTTTTGGAGTTGAAGCCCTGACTTTAGATCACCTAGGCTGCTAAAAGGGGATGCATGCACGACTGTGAAAAATCCCTATGCACATGAATTTAGGCAAAAACTTTGGGATGTAGAGCCCATGCGCACGACTTCAAAATAGCCCCTTACGCACAGATTTCGATAGAATATTAAGACCTTGTATTTTTATTTAGGACCTTGTGCTTTACATAAAGTTCTCTTGGAGGTTTTAGTTGGACATTGGGGATCCAATCTTAGTATGTTATCATGGGGATTACGGGTACGAGATTTTGGATTACTCCTAAGGATGTGGGAATTCGTTGAGTATGTCTAGAGAAGTATAAAGTATGTTTCACATGGATATATGGATGTACAATTTTAGTATATATATATATAATTATTGTACATACAATGTGTATGTGTTGGCTCGTGGGGAATATAGGTTGGGGTTGTTGATGTAAATGGATTATGGGATTATGTACCGCGCCCTTAGCTGATATAGCAGGCGGTGTGGAGGTCGTTGCTTTGGCACTGCATTAAGGTGGTCTCCGTCTCACGACGGAGAAAGCAACGACTAAACATGGGCTCTACATCCCAAATCTGTTATCCTTTTACGTGGATCAAGTCATCTGTTAATGGATCAAGTCAATTGTTAATTTAGTGACAGATGATAGTGTGACTGTATAATGATCCTTCCATCCTTTTACGTGTGCATGCTTCAAATCTGTTAGGTATGAGACTCCTCCGAATTTGACGATAGAGGCACGAGAATGTCCCCAAAGATTGAAGCCTTCATGCGGTATATAAGATATATATACATACTGTTTAGTCAGTGATATGCATATTATATGAAGACATTATCTCCCATTATTGTGTTTATTATGATATCGTGTATATCAAACTATTCAAATGATATGAGTGGTGATTGTATTGGGTTGTACTCTTAGTTTACAACCAGTCTTATCCTCATAGGATAATATATAAGAGCATACTTGATAATCATTGAGTTATGACCTATACATAAAAACTATAGTTTGGTGTGGGGCACGTTGCATTTTCATATTTTTCCATTTAAGTTGATTACATCCTAATGCCAAGATATGTCAGTCATTAAAATTAAAATACCATTCTTATCATGTGATAGAAATATGAGACATTCAATAACTTTTTCCACCAAGATATGAAATGAGATATCTAACAATAAATAATCCATCCAATGTAATCAAATTCATCACCGTGCTAAAACTCCAACAAAACAAAACTTTAATAACGAGATATCATCGACTTAATCTCTAAATCCAAAATTGTAAACAACCGTGAATTCAAAGGACCCACCAAAACTAAATGTAATTGTCTCGTAAAATAAAAAATCTAAAGTAAATCTATCTAAAATGATATAATAAGCGCCAGCTTCACTCCATTTAATCTATTCCTGCAGCTAACATCAACCTAACATGAAATGTTAGTCAACAATAATAGGTTACGACCCAGTGTAAGAATAACATCTACTTCCCAATTAGGGTTACATGAACCCAATCATAGTTACTAAATTAGATAAATATCACCATATAATATTTTAATCAACGATAATCAATTTAAATCGAGAAGAAAGTAAGGTAACTATATCAATTATCCATATTTCCATTTATTTTATTTCAACATTTACTATCTTTTCATTATCATTTATCTCAATTTCTACACCACTACAGCTAGACAGTCTCCTATACGACCCTACACATACCATGGTGCACTAGGGGTGGACATGGGTGGGTCTAGTCAATCTTGGTCGGGTCATTAAAAATTTGAGCTATCCCAAGCCTGCTTACGCCTGGATCGAGCCTCATTATGTAATCCCAAGCCCGCCCAATTCCGGAAGCTTCTTGTCCAGGGCCGTTATCGAGGCCCCGACACAATTTTTTTTAACTATATTTCATGTTTTTGAAAATTTATGACATATTTTATTGTTTACCAAATTTATTTTAAATATAATCTTAAGACTAGGAGTAAATAAAGCCTAAAATTGATATTTCTAAATGTCCCCACTTGTATTTTTTTCTAATAACTTTTAACCTTAACTGAATAAAAACTAAACTACTAATACACACACACACACACACACATGTGTGTGTGTATATATATATATATATATATATATATATATATATATATATATATATATATATATATATATATATAATCAATATTATATCTAATTCTCGGGCCTCGAATCGGACCGGGTTCAAGTGGGTCTACGAATACATACCCAAGCTCGCCTAGAAAAAAGATCAGGCCTATAAAATTTTGCCAAGCCCACTTTGCAGACCTATTTACCTTACCCAAGCCCTAATTTTTTCAGGCGGGTTAGGCGAGCTTGGAGGATCTCGGGCCTATGGCCACCCCTATGGTGCACCACATGTATCATCTTAATAATGACCACTACATCACTATATCCTGACGACTTATAATGTCAACCGAACAGACCGTGATGTATCTCCACACAAATCTTATCACCATACCGAGATTCTTCTATATCCCACACATACTATGGTATCCAAACAACCCTAGAAATCGCACACTGTAGAATTGCTACAGCGGAATAATGCGAATTCTAAAAAAATCCAATTTTAGTTAAACCCTAAAACATGCATCTAAGTGATTGAATTAAATATGAAAATCAAACAATCACAAGATCAAATATTAAGAACACCAAATTCAAGAAAAATCCCCAAAGGTCAAAACCATTTATTTCTAGAACTTTGAAAAGTTTACAAGACCATTGACTTACATACAACTTGATCGCCTACAAGAGTAACGCACGCTGCCTTCGTCAAACCTTCAAAGCGTCGGCTAGAAATAAGCAGTGGTTCACACGCAGCTATACCACAAGGACATGCAGTCATAGACACGCAGTCTTCGCGGTGTAGGTTATCCTCCCCACAAGACTAACTTCATAGAGACTCCCTCCACAATAGCACGCACCTCTCCGGTTATAGAGTTCTCACCACAAAGGTAAAGTTTCAACAAACTTGAATCTAGGGTTCCAAAATAATTCGCTAAAAGATTGGGAAGGCTTTAAACCTTAAAATTGAAGAAGATGAAGTGTTCTGCTGTTAGCAGATTACTAGTATCAAAAATCATCAGGTCTCCTTCTTAAAAGACGCCTCGTTTAACGCGCTTTATATAAAAAATTTAAGGCAGTGCGTCGTTCGAACGAGATCCCATGTCGTTCGAACGAGATCTGATGTCATTCGAACCAGATCTCCTGTCGTTCGAACTAGAAAATTCGCGAAAAATAAATTTAATTTTTTATTTCAAAAATTCTTCTTTTAATCTTGGAAAATTCATTTTGACGAAAAACAACGGCTTAACACTTAGAAAAATTTTCAAACCTCCTTTAAAATCATCCCAACACTTTAAGTTAAATACTAAGGAATTAAAACCCAACCTTACCAAAATTAACCTCACGGAGTTTTGAATGTTGAAGAACTTGATATTCGGATTCGTCTTTGATGCTTGAATGTTCTTGAATGCCCTTCGACGATGTAGCGGTATACGACATACTAAATTGATAACGAACTTATAAAATAATGTCCTCACAAATATCCCCCTATGTCTATGCCAGTAAAAAATAAAAATTCTGAATTATCAAATCAAAGTGCCTATTCAAATCTAATATCCCCCATGAACCCAAAAATGGAAAATACTAAAATTTGCAAGTCTTCAATTTTTCTTTAAAAGTCTTCAACAACAAATCTCAAAGCTTTTCTCATCAGGGTGTGCAATCCAATAATCATCATTCTTCGTACCTACACACATGAGATAAAGCAAATACCTTCGTGACGCATCGAGTTTGAAATGATATAAGAATAAATAAATCAATATAATCAAATCTCCCCTATAATGCAAACTCCCCCATGAAATCATAATTCGTTCTCCCCCTTTTTATTATGTCTCCAACAAGACAGATAAGAAGAAACAAACTAAACATGGAGTGTCACAATAAAAGTGCATAGCAAATATGAATCAAACTACACGCATGCAAAGGTGTAACTCAAAAGATTTCCACAAACTATTTTTTACTTTACAATTTTTTTTAAGCAAAAATAATGATACAAAAATCATACCATGGATTTATACTAAAACAACCAAGTCATGGAAATGGAATGTATGGGTGTGAACACATTCGATAGGTAAATCAACTCAATCAATCATATGTGCACGATGAATAAATGTACCCCTAACGAATGAACATAAAAAATAACCTTATGTGTAAAATTGTTGAATTTAGATGACGTCGTCTTAATCAAATCAACAAATCAAAGTCTAAATGATTTTCACGCCAATAACGTCCAAAACTATTTAGTGCCGTTACGAAAACTTTTCAAAGGACTTTCAAACCCATTGATATATCCATCCAAAACTCCCTCATATATAATAATGCAATTTTATTTTTCTAATGAGGTTCTAAATTCTCAACTTAGAGAAAACTTATTGGCCCAAAATTTTGGCATATTTCATTTTTTTATTGCCTTCATTTTTTTTTGCGGGCTCTTCTCAAACGGTGGCTTTCACGACGTGATTATTATTCACTTGTAGCCCTTTCCCGTGTTCACTCATCATTTTTTATCTTAAACAAATTCCTCACGGGCAATGGATCTTACATGCACTACTTTTATTACTCTCGTATTATTGTACTTGGTTCGTTTTAAGGACAGGATTGAGATGAAAACACCCAACCAACATGTGATACGACAAGCACAATAATTAAACAAATTCGTGCATGTGTGCAATAAAGGAAATCATGAGTTAAACATGTAGGAAGTATCACTTAATTACATCTTAATGAACCCAAACATTATAAAGCACAAAGATGACATGATATATTGTCTCAAAACACTATCAAATAGTCACATGGATAAATGGAATGAAATTGTGACTCTGTCATCCTAAGTGTTTATCCATAAATGGTACAAACAAAATATAAAAATCTTTTTGGATTTTCAAATTTGACCAAAAAAAAATATGAATGGACACTAAAAAAATAGAAAATCTTTTTGCATTTTTCAAAATTTTTCAAAAAAAAAATAACTACAAAATGATACATCCAACAATAGGCATATAATGTCGATATGAGCATCATCCTATGCTAGCAAATATTAATCACACAAATGAATCAAGAATCAAATCAGGTGTGATAAACCAACAAATGGAGTGTTAGCAACTAAGCATATACAGCAAGAAAGACTGCATATAAACTGTCAGAAGCAACCAGCAGTACCAAAAATAATATCAGGATGAATCAGTGTACTATAAACAGAATGGTCAAAGTCAACCTGGTCGCTCAAACGATCTAGGCCTGTCGCTCAAACGATGGGGGGTTGTCGTGAGAAGAGACTTCGCGCGAGAAAGAGCTGTCGCTCAAACGACATGATCTTCTCGCTTGAACGAGAAATCCAAATAATCCCAATTTGCCCAGAAAGTCATGCAGTTTTACCCAGTGAAAAAATTATGTGAAAACAGTATCTGCAAAGTGTTGACGGATGCAAAACAGTGCTAAATCAGTAGCGAAACACATAAATGTAACAAATAAACCAATGTGCGCTACATCAAAGTGAGTCATAACACTAGAAAGAATATAACATGATGCATCGCTAGTGTGTGACAAACATCCAACACAATCAACCAAGAGATCTCACATGGGGTGAATCACGTGCAAGTAAACGAGAATCATGAATAAATAGACCGTAAGCCTCTAAATCTGATTTTCTAACCCAAATAGATTTGTAATGACATGTGGGGGTGTGGGGAATTGAATTTATTCTTCTATTAACCTGCCTAGGTTCTTTTAAAAGCTTGTAACAAAAGCACCTAAGATGACCTTGCCTACCGCAATGTGTGCAAGTGTAAATCGGGCGGTGAGTGTTACCTAAAGGTGGCCCTCTCCTCAAATTTATCAGTTGCTCTCTCCGAATTTGACTAGGTGGCTCTATCCTAATGATCCTAGGTGGCTCTCTCACGATGTGCCTAGGTGGCTCTCTCCTAACAACCTTAGGAGGCTCTCTCTTAACAACCCTAGGTTGTGTGGGGTTGCCTTTGGGAATTTGTGTAACCCTCCCATCGAAGCCTATACCACCCCTATCCTCCTTAATTTGGACTGTGCCAAAGATCTTATCTATATTTTTCGACCTAGACTCCAAATCAAATTTCACCTTACGTTATTCTCTCAAATTCTTCTCAAGCTCACGTATCTTAGACTCGAGTAAACGTCAAGAATCTTCAAATTCTAAAAGCTCCTTTTTTATAGCCTCCATCACACCTCGAAGACTATCTCTCTCACCCTCAACATATCCTGATTTCTCCTTAAGCATCTCCTCACGTGCCCTAAGATCCTTAATCAACGCAACAGTATTATCATTATCTAAAGCACGTTTCTTCAATTCAACTTCAAGTTTCAAGTTTGCCTTTTTTGTCTTTAAAGATTCAAAATACAAATTATTATAGGAAACTTGCAACTCACTCAATTCTTCTTTTTCCTCCTCACTCTTTTCACCCTCAATCTCATCACTAATCACACGAATGGGAAGCTCACGCCTAGAAGCATAAAAGACTTCTTCTTTCGAATCACTATCACTAAGGGTAGAAATATGAGAAACCGGTTTATTCAATTTTTTCTTTAAATTTGTGGTACACTCATCTAACGTGTGACCAACACCCTCATAACAAGGACACCTCTCAGATTCGTTTTCAACAGAAGATTTAAAACAAGAGTTCGTGTGAATTTTCCAATTAACCTTTTCAAAAAGTTGACATCGAAAATCATCAAAACCACCAAAAACCATTTTTGTGAAAAATCAGGATCAAAACAAAATAACTTAGCAGTCTCTGATACCAATTTGTAGAATCGCTACAGCGGAATAATGCGAATTCTAAAAAAAATCCAATTTTAGTTAAACCCTAAAACATGCATCTAAGTGATTGAATTAAATATGAAAATCAAACAATCACAAGATCAAATATTAGGAACACCAAATTCAGGAAAAATCCTCGAAGGGCAAAAACTTTTATTTCTAGAACCTTGAAAAGTTTACAAGACCATTGACTTACATTCAACTTGCTTAGTTTTCTTAGTTTACAAGATCATTTTCTCTTCATAGAAAGTTGAGATCTGAAATTGTGTGATACATCTCATGTATAACTTGCTTAGTTTAATTTATTTTTTCAAGAAATCTTCATTTGTTGGTTGATTTTGCTCTTACATATTGCTTTCAAAACCAGACCAACAAATTCATTTTTGTTTACAGTTTATGAGAAAATTCAGACTTAAATCTAGTTAAGATCTTGATTGGGGATTTACACATTCGTAAATATTTCACAATTTGTGAAATAATTGTGTATGTCAAATAAAAAAAAGTGTTTAGGATATTGGCTCTTTTTAATAGCAAGATTCCCTCTTGATCTGTTGATAAAAATAAAGATCAGTAGTCTGAGACTATCAAACAAACTGTGATTCATAAATCCTTACTGCATCTTAGAACGTTATTTATAATTTGTTAGGAAATTATATGTATAAATGTGTGCGGGTTGCTTGCATGTGATCAGGCACTTCACCACTTACACTTGTCACACTACAACACTAAAGAAATGTTGGTAGAGAGATTCTTGACTTTAGAGTTGACGTAAATCTAAAAGGAGAAGCGGTTACAAAGCATGGAGAACAACCTCAACATCAGAACCTTCAGAGGAGTCAGAATAATCCAAAGGAGTTGGTAAACATTATGGACTTAGAATAGGTCTGTTTGTGTGTTTGGTTTGTTATATAGTTTGTAATTTGTTAACTTTATTTTAGTGGATTTTGATTTTGAGGTGTAGAGACCTCCGTGGATGTTTTCCCAATTAGGTGGGGTTTTACCACGTTAAAATCTTGTGTTCTTGCATACTTACTCTTCCTCTCATCACCTTGTTGAGACTGTGCTAATTTAGAACCTATATAAGTTTTGTTTTTCAAAACTGGCATACATATACCTTAAATAACTCATTCATATAATCTCTTATACACATCTTGTATTAGTTGTTTGTTGTGATTAAAGAGTTTCTTCAACAAACTGTTCGGAGCCATTTAAACTGTTTAATCTTGAATTAAATGACTTAAATGACACGTTTTTCAATAATCCTTATCATATTTTCATGATTCACACAAAATTATCACGAGATATAATTCAATGCCAACATTAGCATAGCCCCATTTGTCTTAAAACATGCATGATTTCTAGTATTAAGTCAATTCCATGATGTTCGTAAAATAAATTTTTAATTATGTTATTACTTCCCCTAATTATGTTTCTAATCATATTTGCAAAACACGTGAAGTTAGGATTTATGCAACATTTAAATCAAATGGGACTTAAGGAGAAAAATAAATATATTCTTGCCTCTTAAAAGTGTTATGAAAATTAGATTTGAGAAACTTGATAATACTTAAAAAATCTTCAAAAAATATACTTTGATCGTTTTAAAATTCCAGTGCAAATAACCCAAAATAAGGGTTTAAGTTATTTTAAAGAGGTTTAGGAGTTGAAATGATAAAGTTATGTAGGTTTCTAGGTATATAAGAAGTGTGTAAAATAAAACATAAAACTTTGGCCACAACGTCCTCATATAAAAAAGATAGCTACTCCTCACTCTTGCTATAGGAGCTATAGCCGCTAACCCTACCCGTTATAGCGGTCCTCAAGCAGCTATACCGGCTGAGGAGCCACGCTATAGCGGTCCACTCTTCGTAGGGATGGAAATTTTCCCCGAAAACTCGAAAACTTGTGGTTACCCGAAAAAAATCCCCGAAAATTAGGGGATCGGTTCGGGGAGTAAAAAAATTCCCCAAAAAATTTCGGGTCGGGTTCGGGTATCCACGGGGATACCCGATTTATTAACATAATATATATATATATATATATATATATATATATATATATATATATATATATATATAAGTATTAAGTATAAAATGAATGGATACCGTGTGTTTTTAGCCTTAGCCCTCCTCACATGCGCCACTCATCTCTCTCCCATCTCCCCTCCCTCCTCACACGACTTCGGACTTCCTCCTCCTTCCTCACGCCGGCGACGTCACGACCTCCTCCTTCCTCGGAGGAAGCAGATAGCCGTAGTACAAATTCACCAATTCGTCCATTTCGTTAAATTTTGTTTGTTATTGCTGAATTCCAGTTCCTGTTGCTTAATTTTATAGTTGACTTTTGTTGTCTTATAGCTGAATTTTGTGGCTAGGGTTCACTAATATTACACAGATGTTTATTCATTGTGTTTATTTTTACAGTCTTTTGTATTACTGTTGCTTATTTGGTTGTAATGGAATTAAGGTATTTGTAAGTTTGAACTTTGAAGTTCAATTTGTTTGTTGCTAAGATCACATGCTTATTCACTTTGTTTATTTTCACATTGGATTCCTCAGTTCCTGTTGATTATTGTCTTGATTATTTTTTAGTATTTTTGGGATATAATCTAAAGTTTAAAAAAAATGGAAACGGGTTCCCCGCGGGAAACCCGATACCCGATTTAAACGGGGACGGGGATCCCCGAACCCGGTTATAATGGGGAACGGGGAGGGGACGGGGATAGATATTTCTAACGGGGATGGGGATGCCATTCCCCGACCCCGAATCGACCCGTTGCCATCCCTAACTCCTCGGCCCAACAATATATTCCTTTTTTATTTTAAAGTTTAACTCTTATTCAAATATTAAAAGTCCAACCTACTTAAAACTCAAATCAATAAAGAAAAAATACACTTGATTGACTTTCCAAGGTTATTAGCTTGGAGTCCAAGTAAATCCAAAAAGACTAAAATACCCCCAAGGTTTCCACCTAAACCCCAAATTACTAGTTAATTAAACAATTGTTAATTTTATTCATTTAATTAACCAAAAATAACCAAATTCTTTAAAATTAAATAATTTATTATTTAATTCAAATCCTAACTTCACAATTCATATTTAATTATTTTATTCATTTCATTAATTTATCTTGGTTCACTAAATTATGGGGTATTACAACCTTCCCCTCTAATACTTGTAATTCAATAAAGCATAATCATATAATTGTAATTCGTACCAATACTATAATCTCTTATATGCCTACCTAATGAAATATATCACGGGCTAATCGCATACCCACATATCATCATAACATCAAAGCAAGGATCACATACGCCTAATATAGCATGCCATGACTAAGGTGATCGTGCACCCAATCCAAAGTGCACATGCCCTAGTAGTAACGCATACATATCTCTCATATGCATATAAGGTGTAACTATAAATAAAAAGAAAACATTGTACTAAACCTACTAGCCACATACCAACTCCTCCCGATGTTGCCTTATATGTATTGTAGGTGGTGCAATAACACCTTGTGCTCTCGGTGCTGGAAGCTGGCCCTGCATCTTAGAATACCTCGTAGCTCGATGTAATATATCTGTAACACCCCGCCTAAAATAATAACGGGTGGCCAGCCCTATACTATATTAAATCAGGAATTCCAGATGGTCCAGTCTCAACATCAACTAACGGTACTATAAAATATAGGACTAACTACCCGAAATCACATAAGCGAGATGTTATAAAAATTTAAAACTTGCAACATACACAACCCAACACTATAAAACTACTAATGAATATGAGAGATGCAGGAAAGAACTATAATAAATAAAGTGAACCAATTTGAATACAACCGAATGTACTACAAAAGTAGATCCGAATAAGTTGTCGGATCACAGCAAATACAATAACTGAAATGGAATGAATATAAACATATATATAAATATCCCTTGGGTACAAACCCGATATACAGCATGAATCCTACCTAGAATTTTAAAGAAGTAGGAAGCGGCTACATGAAACATCCCGCAACAGTCCGCACCTGTCACGGCTCCCAAGACTCAGGATAGAAGGTCATCCGGCATCCATGCGGTAGGATACCTGTGGTAACATATATATATATATATACAAGGAGGAGAGAAAAGTAAACGGGTCAGAGCCCCGAATGTGTAAAATATTTAGCAAGTGTGTTAACCGTGCATAATAAATACCGGTGTACTTAATTTCATAAATAAGTGAAACCGCACTCTCGTGGAACCCCAACTCACCTCTCATCTAAAGGCGCGCACCTATTCGCGTCCTCCAATTTTAGTTAAATTACCCCCATTGATTTTAGGACAACCTAACTTATCAGGCCTAACCTATATCCACGAGAGCTACCTTCCCGTCATAATCTAAGGATCCACCCATTTCTAAACCTATTAGATTATGATACAACAATTATGCCATAAAAGGCTTAATGAATTCCGATTAATAATCTCATGAATTATAATTATAATAATTCTTAAAACATTACCCCTATACATATACATACATATATATACCTATATAGGCTAAAAGCATAAGAATTAATATACTTAATAACATGCACATGGAATATTGGCAAGACTTCTCTCTAATCCCAAAATTGTACTACGTTTCGTACGTGGGGAGTCTCGCAAAGCGAAATCCAAACAAGGAACCGCCCCGTTACACTACTCCTGACAAGGTCAAGATCAGAGATCCGAGATGCCACCTATGGAATTACTTCTCTTAAATCTCGACATGGCACTGCGTTTCGTGCGTGAGGTGTCTCGCAAAGCGAAATCCAAACAAGGAACCACCTCGTTACACTACTCCTGGGCAATGTCGATCCTAGAGATCCATAATCCTCAACATACGAGTATATACTAGCATTACTATTAAACTATAACTCCTAAAGAAAGAAAGAAGAAAAGAAAAGAAAGAAAACAAATAAGATAAAAGAAAAGAACCTCCAATAATATCCTCGGGATGATGTAACCGAATAATACCTTATGTGCGATACATCAACCCCCATCAATCTAGTACACCATGATCATCTAAGATGTACTTCATAAAAGTCCATATCCTTTCATCTATAGGATATATATATACAAATATATATATATATATATATATGTATTTATCTAACCGTATATATATACCATCAGCAATCCAATAGGCAAGTGTACATACTACATATGATGTACAAGGCCATGCACATAATATACCCGGCTATATATATATCGCCGATAAACTGCATCAGTGCTATCATCTTCCCAGTGCCTGGCTCACGTAGCAATACTGGGGCCACCACGCACACGACGTCCCGGGAAGCGGTCATAGTTCCAACCGGCAATGAGACGAAACATACCCACCACGTCTCATCCCAAAAATATATATCTATATGTATAATAATCACAAGGGACGACTATGACCCGGGGAATATCCACACCCTGCATTATATGCCATGATGCTCACCCACTACGCGCGCAACTTCCCAATGATAGCATGAGCGGGGTATGCTTAACCAAATAAGTATATATCATTCACATGCAATATATATATAATCCATATGATCCGATCTTGTGATCAAATAATAAACCATCACATACGGTTTAAATATCCATACCATGTATGTTCATAACATAAATATATCCATACATTTATATACATACGGATATATATCAACACATATACACATATCCTTATATCTATATATGGTAAACTAATTCTCGTTCATATGTATAAGATATATATATACCTGGCTATAAGTATACATAGTCCTCAATATACAAGCCGTCACCACAATTCCTTTAATTTACCTCGATACGTGAATATAATCCCATACTTGAAACATATTCGATCATTTTCCTATGATGAATAGTCTCCCAAAACCATATGTATATATCTGTACCTATATATATTCAACATTAGGGCTATCACCCAAGAGTTTGTGTAGGGATCTTTCACTACACATATCATCATATCTCCGAGTACATTAAAGAATCTAGTAATCATTTTGACTATCGGTATACATATAACTAATAGTCTATCAGCCTCAAGCTCATTCTTTCAATCATCACATAACCTCATTTCCCTCGATTTCGACTATGGTTCAATCACTTTTGTGAATACCCTAATCTAAGATCTCTCTAAGAGTTCTTAGCCTCACATCACATCTACACTTACTTTTAATCTACAATTAGGATTCCCAATCCCAAAGGGTTTTCCCCCCAGAATCTCTATACATAACTCCACATACATACATGGATACATTTCTCCCAAATTACCCTAAGGAGTCCCCAAAACTCTAATGTGTGAGAAACCCCTTATGTGTCTCCAAGAACATATCTCTTTCATCATAAGAGAAGGCTCCAAATCAATAAACCCAACCAAAAAGGGTTTGAAAACACTATGGAGGAAAATACCTCAAAATGCCCTGTTTCCGAATCGATTCGGCCCTATTCCGAATCGATTCGGACTAGCGAATCGATTCGGCCTCCAAGGCGAATCGATTCGGGTCCAAAGACCTGGGCTTCTGCAATAGGCCGAATCGATTCGGCTTGGGGTCCGAATCGATTCGGTCAATGCAGACCTGCCAATTTTACCAAACCGAATCGATTCGCTAGAGGGGGCGAATCGATTCAGACCTGCAATTTTTGAAGGTTTCATCTGTTTCTTCAAAACCCACGAATTCTAAACCCTAAATTTCTCATTCCAACCCCCAATCCTTCATCAAATCATGATTTTAAACCCATTAACCAACCCAAAGTTGATCCCAAACATTTCTATGCCATTAATTCCATATTTAACCATTGATTTCAAGATTTAAACCTAAAATCTAGGTTTTGACATTAATAAAAAACCATTTCTTTACCCCACAATTTATGAAATGAAATACACAAATAGCTATTTAGCAAGATTAAACACTTGCCTCAGATTTGTAGAGGTTGAATCGTCCTCGATGTCGCGGTAGGGCCGGAAATCTCCAAGCATTTCTTCCTCTCTCTCTTCTTTTCTTCTTCTTTCCTTTCTTCCTTTTTCTTTCTCTCTTTCTCTATTTGAGAAGGCTTGATCCGTAAGCCTTAAATCCTTTAAAACAACAAGCCCAGTTTTAAATGTTAATACACACTTTAAATGACTCGTTTACTCCAATTCGAGCCAAAATAACTTAAAACATTCCGGAGCCGAAATAAAACTCAATGACAGTCATTTTGACTATCTCGACCCTTCCGGGATCGATGGTACCCTCAAAAATATCATCCGGAATACTTTGAAATATTTTCTATTTTTGGACTTAAATTCCCAAATTTTAAAATTCTCCAATTTAATTAAATTTAATTTTCCCAAAATTAAATTTCTCAGTCTCCAAAAGTCGAGGGTGTTACAATCTTCCCCCCTTACAAGAATTTCGTCCGCGAAATTTAAGACATGCCTAGGACCTCAATATCCTCTAGTCCTAACATCAAGTCTTAGGATCACTATACCGATCCCCCCTAGTTCTCATGTCGAACCATATAGCCTTTAAAACAAACTAACTACTCAGGGCGCCCATACACCCCGTACCTGATCTCCACTCGTAGAATTTTAATCAGGCTCCATTAGCCTCAAAATTGTAAGATAACCCTCGGTAATATAATCTATAACAATATACTAAATATATAAAAGTTTGAAAATTTCCACTGGTTGAACTCTCCTCAATTCCTGACGCTAGTCACCTTCGTGCGGGGGAGGTCTCGCAAGCGAAATCCAAACAAGGAACCCTCCCAATACACTACTGCGTAGCTAGGTCGGGGATCGAGATTAGTTGAACCAGGGTTAAGGTTTTATAAAAAGATTTTTTTTTTTTTTTTTTAGATATTGCCCGAGGGCCTATTCAAATAATACGATATAAATATATTCCGCGTCTTTCGACACGCCAAACAAACACCTTATGTTTAGAACACAAGGTCTCAACAAATACAATGCTCTAGCCGATACCTAGTTCTCAAAACTAGCACAACTATGAGCTAAACTATCCGCTCCTCACGAATCTACCAAACTCTGAACCTCTTAGTTATGAAATTCCTATACATCATATTAACACCTTTATATAAAAATAAATCCTTCCCTCGTTGGGATTCTAAAACATCCCTATTATCTCGTTACGAAAAGATGTATCATCTCCCAAGATGCCATACCAAGGCCACACTTGTTCACTTCCTTCTCTAGGAAAATTCCATACCCCCTAGCGGTATAGCGGCTAGCTACTCATCACACCTCACACGCGACGTTCCCACTATCGCCCAAAACGTAACTTAAACTCAAAGAAAGGTATTCTACCTTGCAATTCCATAACCTAATGGTTTCCCCTCACCCTAGAATCTCAACTCAGGGTCCTCAACTCCTTCCAGGAAAATCATTATCCCTAAGCCTATTTCTTTACAAGAGAAACATCTTCCTCAAAATCCTTCCTAACCATATTGAAGGGCAAGGCGCGATTGCAACTGTCGGAAACTCCTTCAGTTCTACACAACGAAACTTAGTCTCCAAAGGCATTCTCCCTCATCTTAGAAGGAGATACTCCTAATATTGGGACAACTACACCAACCTCACCTCGGTAAAAGTCACCAACATTAGGTTTCCTAACTAAGGTTAGCAGATTTCTCAACCTAAACCTCCCAAGGACTACACTACATGTCTCTCCTCGGACTTACCTCACTAAGACCAAGATTCGCCATTCGAGTAAATTTCCTTTCTTACTCAACTGCCGATAAATCACCTCGAACCACTGCTAGAAATCTCCTCAACATCTCCTCCGGAACCGGGGAAAACAATTACCCCCGATTAGAGCGTACCCAATATATACTATGGGTATTGTACTTTTAATCCTATCCTTTCCTAGACGACAAAAATCTAGGCGACGTCTGAAACGAAACAAAAGCAACTGTTATCAGAACGTCAATCAAGTGAATATACTTCACAAAAGAAAACAATGCAGTGAACACAACAGTCCTATTTATAGGGCTTTATGTCAAGAACGTTAACGGAAGAATGCAGAAACTCGCACAGATCCTAAGGACTCTAGAACCTGATGCTCTGATACCATCTGTAACACCCCGCCTAAAATAATAACGGGTGGCCAGCCCTATACTATATTAAATCAGAAATTTCAGATGGTCCAGTCTCAACATCAACTAACGGTACTATATAATATAGGACTAACTACCCGAAATCACATAAGCGAGATGTTATAAAAATTTAAACTTGCAACATACACAACCCAACACTATAAAACTACTAATGAATATGAGAGATGCAGGAAAGAACTATAATAAATAAAGTGAACCAATTTGAATACAACCGAATGTACTACAAAAGTAGATCCGAATAAGCTGTCGGATCACAGCAAATACAATAACTGAAATGGAATGAATATAAACATATATATAAATATCCCTTGGGTACAAACCCGATATACAACATGAATCCTACCTAGAATTTTAAAGAAGTAGGAAGCGGCTACATGAAACATCCCGCAACAGTCCGCACCTGTCACGGCTCCCAAGACTCAGGATAGAAGGTCATCCGGCATCCATGCGGTAGGATACCTGTGGTAACATATATATATATATACAAGGAGGAGAGAAAAGTAAACGGGTCAGAGCCCCGAATGTGTAAAATATTTAGCAAGTGTGTTAACCGTGCATAATAAATACCGGTGTACTTAATTTCATAAATAAGTGAAACCGCACTCTCGTGGAACCCCAACTCACCTCTCATCTAAAGGCGCGCACCTATTCGCGTCCTCCAATTTTAGTTAAATTACCCCCATTGATTTTAGGACAACCTAACTTATCAGGCCTAGCTTATATCCACGAGAGCTATCTTCCCGTCATAATCTAAGGATCCACCCATTTCTAAACCTATTAGATTATGATACAACAATTATGCCATAAAAGGCTTAATGAATTCCGATTAATAATCTCATGAATTATAATTATAATAATTCTTAAAACATTACCCCTATACATATACATACATATATATACCTATATAGGCTAAAAGCGTAAGAATTAATATACTTAATAACATGCACATGGAATATTGGCAAGACTTATCTCTAATCCCAAAAATGTACTACGTTTCGTGCGTGGGGAGTCTCGCAAAGCGAAATCCAAACAAGAAACCGCCCCGTTACACTACTCCTGACAAGGTCAAGATCAGAGATCCGAGATGCCACCTATGGAATTACTTCTCTCAAATCTCGACATGGCACTGCGTTTCGTGCGTGAGGTGTCTCGCAAAGCAAAATCCAAACAAGGAACCACCTCGTTACACTACTCCTGGGCAATGTCGATCCTAGAGATCCATAATCCTCAACATACGAGTATATACTAGCATTACTATTAAACTATAACTCCTAAAGAAAGAAAGAAGAAAAGAAAAGAAAGAAAACAAATAAGATAAAAGAAAAGAACCTCCAATAATATCCTCGGGATGATGTAACCGAATAATACCTTATGTGCGATACATCAACCCCCATCAATCTAGTACACCATGATCATCTAAGATGTACTTCATAAAAGTCCATATCCTTTCATCTATAGGATATATATATACAAATATATATATATATAGGTATTTATCTAACCGTATATATATACCATCAGCAATCCAATAGCCAAGTGTACATACTACATATGATGTACAAGGCCATGCACATAATATACCCGGCTATATATATATCGCCGATAAACTGCATCAGTGCTATCATCTTCCCAGTGCCTGGCTCACGTAGCAATACTGGGGCCACCACGCACACGACGTCCCGGGAAGCGGTCATAGTTCCAACCGGCAATGAGACGAAACATACCCACCACGTCTCATCCCAAAAATATATATCTATATGTATAATAATCACAAGGGACGACTATGACCCGGGGAATATCCACACCCTGCATTATATGCCATGATGCTCACCCACTACGCGCGCAACTTCCCAATGATAGCATGAGCGGGGTATGCTTAACCAAATAAGTATATATCATTCACATGCAATATATATATAATCCATATGATCCGATCTTGTGATCAAATAATAAACCATCACATACGGTTTAAATATCCATACCATGTATGTTCATAACATAAATATATCCATACATTTATATACATACGGATATATATCAACACATATACACATATCCTTATATCTATATATGGTAAACTAATTCTCGTTCATATGTATAAGATATATATATACCTGGCTATAAGTATACATAGTCCTCAATATACAAGCCGTCACCACAATTCCTTTAATTTACCTCGATACGTGAATATAATCCCATACTTGAAACATATTCGATCATTTTCCTATGATGAATAGTCTCGCAAAACCATATGTATATATCTGTACCTATATATATTCAACATTAGGGCTATCACCCAAGAGTTTGTGTAGGGATCTTTCACTACACATATCATCATATCTCCGAGTACATTAAAGAATCTAGTAATCATTTTGACTATCGATATACATATAACTAATAGTCTATCAGCCTCAAGCTCATTCTTTCAATCATCACATAACCTCATTTCCCTCGATTTCGACTATGGTTCAATCACTTTTGTGAATACCCTAATCTAAGATCTCTCTAAGAGTTCTTAGCCTCACATCACATCTACACTTACTTTTAATCTATAATTAGGATTCCCAATCCCAAAGGGTTTTCCCCCCAGAATCTCTATACATAACTCCACATACATACATCGATACATTTCTCCCAAATTACCCTAAGGAGTCCCCAAAACTCTAATGTGTGAGAAACCCCTTATGTGTCTCCAAGAACATATCTCTTTCATCATAAGAGAAGGCTCCAAATCAATAAACCCAACCAAAAAGGGTTTGAAAACACTATGGAGGAAAATACCTCAAAATGCTCTGTTTCCGAATCGATTCGGCCCTATTCCGAATCGATTCGGACTGGCGAATCGATTCGGCCTCCAAGGCGAATCGATTCGGGTCCAAAGACCTGGGCTTCTGCAATAGGCTGAATCGATTCGGCTTGGGGTCCGAATCGATTCGGTCAATGCAGACCTGCCAATTTTACCAAGCCGAATCGATTCGCTAGAGGGGGCGAATCGATTCGGACCTGCAATTTTTGAAGGTTTCATCTGTTTCTTCAAAACCCACGAATTCTAAACCCTAAATTTCTCATTCCAACCCCCAATCATTCATCAAATCATGATTTTAAACCCATTAACCAACCCAAAGTTGATCCCAAACATTTCTATGCCATTAATTCCATATTTAACCATTGATTTCAAGATTTAAACCTAAAATCTAGGTTTTGACATTAATACCCAAAAACCATTTCATTACCCCACAATTTATGAAATGAAATACACAAATAGCTATTTAGCAAGATTAAACACTTGCCTCAGATTTGTAGAGGTTGAATCGTCCTCGATGTCGCGGTAGGGCCGGAAATCTCCAAGCATTTCTTCCTCTCTCTCTTCTTTTCTTCTTCTTTCCTTTCTTCCTTTTTCTTTCTCTCTTTCTCTATTTGAGAAGGCTTGATCCGTAAGCCTTAAATCCTTTGAAACAACAAACCCAGTTTTAAATGTTAATACACACTTTAAATGACTCGTTTACTCCAATTCGAGCCAAAATAACTTAAAACATTCCGGAGCCGAAATAAAACCCAATGACAGTCATTTTGACTATCTCGACCCTTCCGGGATCGATGGTACCCTCAAAAATATCATCCGGAATACTTTGAAATATTTTCTATTTTTGGACTTAAATTCCCAAATTTTAAAATTCTCCAATTTAATTAAATTTAATTTTCCCAAAATTAAATTTCTCAGTCTCCAAAAGTCGAGGGTGTTACAATATCCCCACATGAATATCAAGTGCCTTTAAAAGACCTCAACTACTCACCGAAGTATGCTCTTTTTATTGTTATCCGAGGAAACTGTGGGACTACATTACTGTGCTGAGTTGTGTACTACTAATCCTGCCCCACTCGAGGCATCTTCCATGGATGCTATCCCTGATTGTCATTAGAACCATTATACTCTCCCATGGAATCTACCCATCTTGTCTTGGTCCAATCTAGACTAGTCACTCCTATTACCAAAGCATCAGTGCTACGTCCCCCACCTCAACGTAAGTGGCGTATGTCGGATTTTCCATCACGATCTCCTTAATAGACCAAGTTAAACCATTAATAAAACAATTATTTATTTTATCCTCCATGTTCACCTCCTATAGTGAAAACAATGACAAGTTGGTGAAGTCACTCAGTAATGGTCCTCGAACTTATTATTCGAGCTCCTAATAGAATTAGGAAAGTATTTCTCATTGAACTTTACCATAAAGTCTCGATAAAATGGCATTGAATCAAATTTCTTAATTCATTCAAGCATTCTAATATTTTGTAAGTATTTTAGATTTGGAGATGTTTTCAAATCCTTATGTTCTAAATCAAATTTAAAAAAAAAATCTCTTTCTACCATTAACATAAATAAAGAAAAAGTGTATAAGAGATCCAATATGTCTATGAAGGATTGTGAAATAGTTCCACAACCTTAATATTTATTGAAAGTATGCAATCATTAAGCAAATCGATTAAAGTTTTTGAAAATGTTTAATGCATGACTCTATGTAATGGTGTGACTAGTGACTTGCTATATGATTTTTTATCTGCGTAGACTTAACAACTACTCTACCATAATAAAACATCGTATTTTAAAGTAAAAGACGTACCGCGTGTGCGCCGACTGCAAGTGACCATTGAACTATTTGACTATGTGTTTAAAAATTATATTATATATTTAAACACAATTCTGGTTAGAATTTGCATTTGGTAGAGTTTTTTTTTTAAAATTGAGTTTAAATTCTTATATTTAAACTCTTTTTTTTTTTATGAAAACAACATGTTGTTTTGAGAAACCTACTTTTAAGTTAGAAACTTTCATCCTCCCAATTTTCATTCATTTATACATTAATATATACTTTACATATTGTGAGTACAAGAAATATCACAGTAGAAATATCCACGAAAATAATTACGAAGTGCAGAAAGTAAAGATCACACACACAACAATGAATATACGTGGCTCGGCAACTTACCTACGTTCACGAAGAGATTACTGTTTTATTATAGCGTCTATCAAATCCTCAGATTGCATCCCTTTGGCTCGGGCCGGAGTTTACAATTTATAGATGTGTAACAATAAGATATTGAGTTGCACAAGGAACTCAATTAACATGTGACTAATTCGTGGTTACCCTGAATATCTCTCTGAGAATATTAGTAACTTATTTGAATAAATCCATAAGTATTTGGGTGTAAATAAAATTCACAAGTCTTAAATAAATAGTGGATTTGGGTCGGGCAATCCTTTTTACAAGGTGGATTGGTCAGCTACTTTCGTGGGCCAAGATAAATGGGTCCCCATAATTGTCGCTAAATTTTTTGGGCTGAATATTTGGGCCAATAAATTTTAATTGAATTACAGGCTAAAGACTTAAATTTTTTATTCTTGAAGTTGGAATGGCATTTTTGTAGTTCTAGTGAATACGATGGGGTACGCCCCCCCTGAGCCAAACAACATGGCACATTTGTAGTTTTATTGAAGATGCGAGGGTACCCTTGTTTGAACAGCTATATGAAGCACCAAAATCAACTTGGGGTGTCTTGCCCATCATTTGCTTCAAAGTTCAAACCAAAGATACATATCACATGTTAACCGACTCTTCACTCCTTCCCTCATTTGCTTAGTTTCCAGAGTTTTATTCTTTAACGCTTCATTTCTCTTCAGAGCTCCATAAATTCTTGTAAGTTTAGCTCATCTTCCCTTAGTTTTCTTCTGCTGCGATTTTTTCTTCATCCGTAGTCAAGGTTTTCTCTTTGTTAAAGTGTTTATGGTGACATTATATAACAAGTTAGTAGATGAATTTAAAAATGTTATAATATTTTAGACTGTGCATAAATCGACTGTGCCCTTCTCCCTAGAGATATCCGTTATATTAAAGGGGGCACAAGATTCACACCCTTTTGATCACCCGAGGTGGTTTGACATTTCCTCAAAACCCTCTCTTTCTTATATTCTTCAAATACTCTGGCGTTATACCTTCCCATCGTGGCCCCAATATTTGGAAAACTGTGAATGGGGCTCATAGGATAAACATAATATATGGGACTAAACTAGGTATTGTTGAGATTTGTTATTGCTATGTCTGGTCGCAAACCAATGATGGTAGTCTGTAATTGAAGACCATGAAGGATGACAGGCTCCTGGTGGTAAACCTCCCAATTCTTATAAGGATTACTATGTTAATGGGTTTATTGCAAAAAATTGGCAATATTCCCCCTTTCGTGGGGGCTAGAGACACCGGGGGCCCTTGATTTCAGACTTTGGGGAGGAACACATAGGTCGCTTCTCTTTTTTTCAATTTTCTTACTGTTTATTTCTGATTCACGTCCTCTGATTGATGTTTTTCTTCCTCTATTTTGTAGCTCGTGATAAAAATTAAGAGCCTGACTTAAGTGACATTAATGTTCCTGATTTCCTGAAGGCCTGGAGGGTTAATGAGAGGCTTTTGGATGGCGAGCATCTAAGGTCTACATCCTACTTACTTGAATATAAGAACACGTTAAACAAATTCATTACTCGGCCACTCGACAAAGCCCCCAAGCTGAAGGCTTCAAAAGTTAGACCCTCGGATCTAATGGTGCTAGAGGAAGAGGAAGATGAGGAAAAAGAAGAAACAGAAGAGGAAAAAAAATAGGAAAGGGATATGGCTCCCCCAGCTAAGAGGAGGATGTTGAGAATTGATGATAATAAGGATGAGGCAATTTTTTTTAATAGACTCAAGTTCCTGAAGAGGCCGGAGGCATATTCCCCTATAGCTAGTGGTTCTAGACTAGGAGCCAAAGGGAATGAGAAAGAGAAAAGGAGAGAAGAATAAGAGAGTGGAGAGCGAGCGAGAGAGAGAGAGAGAGAGAGAGAGAGAGAGAGAGAGAGAGAGAGAGAGAGAGAAAATGGAGGAAGAGAAAAAAAGGGAGGATACTGAAAGAAAATTGTTCATGAAGGCCCATATCGTCCCCTTCCTCACTGCTAATGCTGAGGGGGCTAGCGTGGGAAACACCCCTGCCCTTGCCCCTGATATTTTAAACGGGGTTGTGCTTGCTGTAGACCGCAAGTGTTCCTCGCGGTTGAGGACTCCCAATTCGCTCTCAAGTATTTTCAAGGACTTACCCTGGTAATTTTTTCTGTTTATCCCCTGAATCATTTCTGTTATGCATTATTTCTTTATCGTACTGACTTAGCTCTTTTTCTTTCATGTAGTTTTTGGCTGATTTTACGATTCTCTTGTATGGTCACCCCGACTATTCCAAGATTAATCCATATATTAAAGATGCTCTGGACAAGTTTTAGAAGGCCTTTCTTGAAGCTCGAGCAGCATGAGAGTAGGATAATGAGAAGTCGACAAAGGCCTATGTCGATATTAAGGCGTCCAAAAAGGTGGTGGTCGTCGAGAGGG
The DNA here is from genome assembly GCA_949130495.1 of Sambucus nigra. NCBI lineage: Eukaryota > Viridiplantae > Streptophyta > Magnoliopsida > Dipsacales > Adoxaceae > Sambucus > Sambucus nigra. Next base: position 601,578,126 of record OX422212.1, on the reverse strand, counting down.
AAGAGTTATCCAAGGAAAACCATAATCTATCTGGTAAAGTTTAGAAGTTAGAGGAGGAGCTCCCACTCGATAAGGATGGCAACTATACTGAGGGATGGAACGCAACCTATGATGATGTCGAGCTCCATCTGGACTATGCAAATAAGGTAGCCTTTAAGAAAGGCTGGAGCCAATCATTAAGAGATATAGAGGATCCTAATGACTCTGAGCTCTTTAGTCTTCATTATCCTGGGCCCAACCCCTTTGCAGAGGGAGAGCAGTGTGCTGGTCAGCTTGATAACTATGCTGAGGTCGTTCCTGTTAAGATCAAAGCGGATGCTGGTCAGGATCAAAGGGCTGCCAAAAAGGGGAAGGCAGTGATTAAAGTTGAGCGAGTGAAGGAATAAGTCTTTTAGATTAGGAGTTTTTTTCCTTTTTCTTGTACAACTTTTTTATGCCCTGTAATTTTCTTCTTTGCTCTGGTTGTATTGGACTCTGGCTTCCTTTTATTAATGAGTGAAAGAGAACCTTCTTTATTTTTATTGATTCGCTTCTTTCATGTGCACTAGTATCTGTTTATGGTTTCACCTATTGTGTTATTTGTAGCATGATTAGGTTTATATTCCCCCCACTTCAAGGTTAGGAATGATCTTGAGGCCCAATATCGGTGTCCAAGCTCGAAAGGCAGGACTGAGCAATATAAGAATCAGTCTGAACTGGTCGCCAGGCTGAATGAAAATATTCAAGCTATAAAAGAGATCGGTGCTTCAGTTTAAGATGAGGTGAATAGGCTGAAGGCCAAGCTTATAGAGAAGACTAAAGTAAGTTAAGTGGGTGAAGTGATCCAAGCCGAGAATAACACATTGACGAAGGAGGTCGCTGAACTGAAAGGAGATGTCCGAAAAGCATATGTGATTGCGATTGGACTCTAGAGAGACGTCATGAGGATCCAAGGAGACCTCACAAGGCTGAGGCATCTATTCAAAATAGGACCCGAGAATCCGGGGTAGACTACTATGATGAGAGTTGGGTTGATCCCCCAATAAAGATTAAGGAGGTAGAAGATCTCACTTTTGCTCATGGGTGGCTGAGTGACTTTAGGGAGGTTATAACACCTAAGGAGTCTAGCTTGTGGTACAAGCACCAGGTCGAGTGTGCGACCTATTGCCATAACCATTTTCTCAAAGGATGACAAGTGGATCCCAATTGATGCTATCCTTTCCCAACTCCTGGATAACTACCCTGAAAATGATGTGGAGGAGCTTGCTCTTAACCCAAATTATGGCTGAAGAGCTCGCGTCGCAGATTATCTTTCTCTCCATCCTAAGTCATCTTAGGTCCTTGTGTATTTTGGCCTCGATATAATTGTATTTCCCAGTTTTTGTCAATATAAAGCTTAATTTATTAATTTATTCCATATTTTAAGCACGTGCTGACTAAAACATGAGTTAATAATTGCCTTTATGTTTGAACTGGAAAGTGTTGTTGCTCATCAATTACTTAAGATCTATGTCGACCAAGCAATATTGTTTGACCATCTTAGGCCTTTTACTATTTTAATGGGCCAGTACTCAGGTTTGATAATTTTGGGTTTTTCAGCTGACTAAATGATATCGAGAACAAGTGTTACTCATTTGTTACATGTGTTGAATATTCTCTCAGTCTAATATGCCTTAGCAGTATCATTCCATCTACTTTACCTTTTAGGTTGTTTCGCACACTCCCTTAGGCCTAAGTGTGATGGTGGCGAGAATATACCTTGTCGATGAGCCATACACCCGAGCAAGATTTTTGCGACCAACACATTTAGCGACTAACTTAAGTTGGCTTTATTGCCTAAGGATCCCCTGTAGGGCTTTTGTTATTTCCGGGGAAACTCATGAGGTCTGTTATGTTTACAACAAATACATGAGGGTTGTAGTAATTAAAACACTTTATTAACTTAGTATAACAATTGCAAACCCTGATTGGCACATGAGATTCCTTGATTGAAACAAGTTGAACAACTTATTGTAATCCCTAGGAGTTCTTCTATGCATGAGGGAGTTATTATTTGGAAACGGTGCGTAATATTGAGATGCAATCAAGAAATTCGAAATTACTAATATATAACATCAAAGTGTGAAAGCCAACTAGACTTTATTCATTGAATAGTAACTTACAAGCAACATAAGTTTGAAATAAAAATTTGCATAAACTAAATTTGCTAACAAAACATAAATAAGACTAGAAGTAGAACTTCTTGAGATTGGTAAAAATAAAAAAAGACTGAAAGTAAAACTTATTGAGATTGGATACGTTCCACGCTCGTGGTATCTCCTTGCCTTCCAACATTTCCAAGTGATATGCTCTTTGAAGGTCTCCCCTTGTTACCCTAAAAGGTCCTTCCCAGTTTGGTCCCAGCTTGCCAACTGATGGTTTGATCGAACTATCGAGGACTTTCCTTAGGACATAGTCTCCTGCCAGAAACTTCCTTGAATTGACTTTATTATTGTACTACTTGGCCAATTGTTATTAATAGGACGCCAACTTGATCATGGTCAGTTATCTTCACTGGTCTGCTAAGTCAAGTTTAGTGCGCGGTGCATAATCGGTAAGGCCTTGATCACCCAAAGGGGTTCTCATAGTAGGGAGACTTGTTTTCAGCAGAATGACACCTTCCATTCCACAAGCGAGCGCGAAGGTTATTTCTCCAGTTTTCTTCCTAGGAGTAGTGTGGTAAGCCCATAGAAAATGGGGGGCTCGTCCACCCAGGTGCCTTCGTTCCAACCTCTTTTTTAGACCATCAAGCTTGGTCTTGTTGGAAGCTTAGGCCTGACCATTGCTTTGGGGATATGATATAGGACTGAAGTGGTACTTAATGCCATGTTCATCATAAAAAAGCTTGAAAGAATCTGATTTTAAATTACGTGATGTTATCGGTAATGATAGTCCTTGGTACCTCAAAGTATGTTATGATACTTTTCCATATGAACCTGGTCATGTCAGCATCGCGAATGTTCACCAATGGTTCTGCCTCTACCCACTCGGTGAAGTAATCTGTGCCGACCAGTAAATATTTGCGATTTACAGGTGCATTGGGTAGTGGTCCCACAATATTTAGTCCCTACTGCGCGAATAACCAAGGAATTGTCAGATATTTCAGGTCACTAGCTAGCTAGTGGACCATATGAGAGAATTTCTGGCACTTCTCATATCTGCAAACATAGGTACTTACGTCCTTCTATATGTGAGACCACTGGTAACCTCCATTTATTATATTAAAGGCCAATGACCTCCTTTCTGCGTGACTTCCACAAATATCATCATGAAGTTCACTAAGAACTTGCTTGGTATCGTACGGGTGGACGGATTAGAGGTAAGGGCCTGTGAATGATTTCTTGTAAAGCTTTCCTCTCGGGGCGAGGTAAATATGGGTTGCTTTTACCCTCACTTGATGAGCCAATTTCCTATCATCAGGCAGCATGTCACTTCGTAAATTAGCTATGATGGGATCCATCCAATTAGGGACCTTTTTTATGAGGAGAACTTGCACAACGATGACTATCTAGTCGATGTCGGTCTGGGTGAGGAATTCTATCTAGATGGTTCTTCTAAGTCAGAGTCCACTACTGAGCTCAGGGTCGCTAAGGCGTCTATGTGGCTATTTTGCTCCCAGAAAAACTGTTGAATGTTAACCTTCTTAAATCCTGCCAAAAGACCTCTTACCACGACGAGGTAAGATGCCAATCTGTTGTCTTTTGCATTAAAATATCTAATCACTTACTTGAAGGCCATTTTGGAATCACCGAATACGTTGAGGCACTTTGCCCCCGGTAGTTGGGCCTTGCGCAAGCCAGTGATCAGTGCTTCATATTCAGCTTCGTTGTTGGAGGCCTCATATCCCAATCTGATTCCATGTTCGATAACAGTGTCTTCTGGTGTAACGAGGTCAATTCTTACTCTTATCCCCTTAGAATTGGAGGCTCCATCAACGTATAGGGTCCATTCGTTAGCTTGTAAATTCTCATAAGTTGACTGCTCTATTTTCTGTTGGTCGATAGGCTGGTCGCACGTAAATTCGATAATAAAGTCAGCCTAGACTTGTCCCTTAATTTTTATTATTGGTTGAAAGTGGATATCTAACCTCCCGAGCTTGACCAACCATTTAGAGAGTCATTCAGAAATGTTAACTTTTTGAAGAACAACTTTGAGGGGATAAGAAGTGATCAATATTATTGAGTGAGCTTCGAAGTAATGTTTTAGCTTTCTTGAAGCGACCACCCGTGCATAAACAAGCTTTTACAGGGGTAACTAACGTTATTCTGTGTCCAGAAGTGTCTTGCTAGCATAATAAACGGGATGTTGTCCTCCTTTCTCACACACCAGAGCCGAGCTTATAATATGGTATAATACTGCGAGGTAGAGATATAATAGGTCTCCATCGTCTGGAATTACTAATAGAGCCAGTTTTCTAAGGTAGGATTTGATCTCCTCCAAAGCTCTTGAACAATCATAGTTTCATATAAAGCATTCGTCCTATTTTAGGAGCTGGAAGAATGGTCAATAGCATTCTGAAGACCTAGAGATGAAATAATTAAGTGTCGCGATCATACCAGTGAGCTTTTGAATAACTCGCAACATCTATGAATATTAAACCCTGGTGATCGCGTCGATTTGATTTGGATTGGCCTCGATTCCTCTTTTACTGACTGAATAGCCCATAAAATTTTCTGATTGGATGCCAAATGAACACTTACTTACATTAAGTTTCATTCGATATTTTTTCAGGATCTCAACGGTTCTGGCTAAGTCCATAAGGTGGTCATCTTTATTTGTGCTCTTAACTAATATATCGTCAATGTAGACTTCCATTGTGTTACCCATGTATTTCTTAAATATCTTCGTAACTAACCTTTGATAAGTTTCCCCTGCGTTCTTTAGGCCATACAACATGACCTTGTAACAATATAACCCAAAAGAAGTTATGAAGGGTGTTTTGTCCTGGTCGGCGCCAAACAACAGAATTTGATGGTACCCTGAATAGGCGTCCAGAAAACTCATCCTTTCACGTGTTGCCGTAGCATCAACCAACCGATTGATTTTAGGCAGTGGGAAGTTGTCTTTAGGATATGCCCTGTTGACATTTATAAAGTCAATACAAAACCTCCAACCACCCTCCTCTTTCATACCACTATTGGGTTGGATAGCCACTTAGGGAACTGAACTTCCCTGATGGATCCTGCATCCAGAAGCATCCCTACTTCATTCTCCACCGTTTTATCCTTCTCGAGGGTTGTTCGGAGAGCCTTTTGAGTAATCGACTTGAAGGTCGGGTCAATGTACAAGCGATAGCAGGCTACGCCAGGATCTATCCCAAACATAATATATGGTTCACAAGTAAAAACATCTAGATTACTTCTCAAGAAGGCAATCAATTCTTTCCTTTTGTGATCGGATCCAACTTCCTCTAGGCTACGCCGGGATCAATCTGATTAGAAACTTTCTTTTTGGAAGATTATCATCAGCTCCAACTTCCTCTAGGGTTTCAACGACCCTGTCAGCGGGGTAAACCCTGATCTCCTCCACCCTTGGTTGATCGTATCGTAATTGCTATTTAGAGGGTGTAGCCCCCTTTTGGGCTTCCTTCGGAGCATCGTTTGGTTCCTTTTTCTTCTCCTTCCTGGGATGGATAGCCGCGATGAAGCACTTTCTTGCAGTGATCTGGTGGCCATGAATTTTGACCACACCCCCGTCGGTGATACACTTCAGCTTTTGGTGTTAAGTAGAAGGTACGACCCTCGTGGCGTGCAACCATCCTCAGCCTATAATGGTATGCTATAGGGACTCTATGTCTACCACCAAGAACTCAATTAGCTATAAAATGTTGCCTGCTCGCCCTGATCGACAGGACTATCTTTCCTAGCGGCATGGTGATTATTCGTGCGAAACCGACCAATGGAATCATGGCTTCCTTCAGGTCGGCTATGTTGAGCTTTAGCTTATGGAATAGCTCCAGGTACATCACCTTTGATGAGCTTCCCTGACCCACCAACAACTTGTCAATATCCCAATTTGCAATCGTGAGGGTTATTATGAGTGCATCGTGATACAGGGTCCTGGTGTAGTTGATGATGCACTCACTCCGACCAAATCTTCCTCAGTGAAGACAATGTGTTTGGTGTAGTTGACGTTCTCTGGTTACTGATGCTTGCCAACTTGGCTCTTAACAGGGTCAATCTGAAATGCCTCAATGACAACAGTGATCTTTTTTAGCTCAATACGAACAATATTCCCTTGGATCCGCTTTAAGTCTAATGCCCCATGAATCACCGCGAACTCGTGTCACATGTCGTCATTAAGGACGTTGTCCAATTTATGGTCGCCATTGGTTGCGACCTTATCAGCTTTCTTCTCTATGTATACATTGAGATGCTTAGCTTGGCCAACTCTTGAAAAATTGAAAACATAGTAAACTGGTATATATGATTATTCTCAAAAATATTTTAAAACCAAGTTTCCTGAAAACATAACTAAACGATCCTTGTAAGCTCATACAAATGAATCTTCTCAAATAAGATTAAGGGTAGCGCTATTGTCACTCATTTAAGAGCTTTAGTCATTCCAAGTTGCAAATAAATGACAAAAGTATCCATATTATCAAATACAAACCCTCATCTTTATTTTTGCATTGTTTTTTAAACAACTCATTATTTAAAAAAAGAAAGATGCCAAAAAATTGTTCTTCAATATATAATTCTCTCTTTTAACTCTATTTTGGATTATTTTTTTATTTTAAACACCCAACAATTAAATTATTTTTTAAATATCCTTAAATTCTTGATATATTTTTGCAAAATAACTAAATGAAAATTACTACATTGAAACATATGGAAATATTTATTAATATTAAAAGTATGTAAATTATTTTATAAAGGAGTTAGAAGAGTTAAAATAATTTTAAATTTTTAAAACATTTTTAAAGTTATAAGAGTTGTTTAAAAAAATATTTTAAACTATTTTTGAAACTTTTAAAAAATTCATGTTTTTATAAAAATGATTTTTTTTTAAATTTTAAAACGGTTTTATTGTTTCATAAAAAAATATTTTATAAAAAACGTTTTTTTAAATTTTAAACGAATTAAAACATCTTCAACAATTTTTTAAAAATTATTTTCAAATCATTTTGAAATTAAAAAAATGTATTAAACACTTAATACAAACTATTTAAATAAATAAAAAACTAGTTTACAATAAAAAATAGTTTAAAATATATAAAAATTATTTTTATTGTTTAAAATCGTGATAATTTTTTAAATTGCTCTAAGTGTTTAAGAACATACATGATACTTATATATTATTTTATACGTGTATTATAGATGTGTGTGATGATATAACATGTACATATAATACATATGTATTAAATAATATTATCAATTTATGTATGCGTATAATTTTATTGTGAATTATACATTCAATATCATAATACACACACACACACACACACACACACACACACACATATATATATATATATATATATATATATATATATATAGAGAGAGAGAGAGAGAGAGAGAGACTCTCATACGGACCTAGTTTACGGACCGCTACCGTCCAAGAATTATCTAGGGACCGTTTTGTCTTTTTAGGACCACCTTTTGGGACCGCAATGTCTTTTAACTTCTTCTAAGTTTTAGGGAATATAAATTTTTACCCCAATGATTTCTAAGGTCTTTTAAGCTTGTTTTAAGGCTTAATTAATCTGGAAGTCTAAGTGTAGAAGTTTCAGGGCTACTGCTACTTCTCAAGCTTCTTCCGTCACTATCGTACTGGAGTTCTGAATAGCGAGGATTATTTATATAATTAGTTTCTTCAAGGAGTCTGGAATTTGAAAGAGGTTTTGATGGAAAATATTCTAGTTTAAAATACCTTATACGGTATCGTGGGTTTATCTGTCTAGTTTCTTTATATATTTGATTAATATCAATTATATCACTATCTATAAATTCATCTAAATTATTATCACCATATGATGACAAAAATCTACGGTATGTTCTAGGGGCAACTGTCTCTACGTTTTTAAGGAGAGGACGGATTCCTCCGGCTCTAATTAAAGTAGTCTTTGTTTCAGCTAACCTTTTTCGTCTAATAAATTTTAATACGTCTATATTTTCTTCAAGTATCCTAGTGTATTCTTGATATTTTTTAGGTCTTGATAGTTCTTCTGCAAAATCTTCAGTTCTTAATTTTTGCCTAAAGAGATCACGGATCCTCGTTCTAATTATTTCTATTCTAGGTACTTTTCTTCCTAACCACTCAATGATCTAGTCTATATATTTAAAAGTACCACCTGCGTAGATTAAAGCAGATTCTATAAGCTCTTTATCTTTAGTGTCTGTAAGAGTCCAGTCTTGAATTTCTCTAGTTAAGTCTAAAATTATTTGATTAACAAATTCTAAAAAGTCTTTGTGTGATTTGTAAGCTCATATAAGATTCTTTTAAAAGAAATAATATGTAAAAATAGTTAAGGGTTTGGTTCGAGTTATACCTTCCTTCTGGTTTGCAATATCTTTATCTTATTCCCTTTGTCTCTTCAGCCTTGTTACTACTCTTCTCCGGTCTCGGCCTCCTACAACTTCCTCTTTATGTGTCGCACCTCAATCCACTACTTTGGCATTGAACCCATTTCCTGCCTGTACGCCTTCACGCATAACGCCCACCTGGCTAACGGCTCGCGACTAATTGGCACCTGACGGCGGTTCACCATCATAACACCTTGTGTGCTACACCAAAGGTTCCACACAATAGTCCTCTATGAACAGAAAGTTGGAGACAATTTGAAAAATAACAACAACTCAACATAAGAGATTTCTTTGAAAAGAAAATACTTTTATTGCATTGCATAAGTAAATACAACTCTCCCCTCGCCCCTAACTATGAGAGGTTTACTCACTCATATACATATTACTCACTACAAGCATACTCTCTATGGAAGTATAACAACAGATCACTCTCTAACTCGTTCTCTCTAAAAATCAAATGGACGCTCCCTTTTATAGCACAAGGGCACTACAAACGACTGGTAACCGGCTACCAAAAGAGATTCGGTTTGAAGAATATAAATTATTAAAGCAACATTGTCTTAAGAATCTTATCAGCTGGGTCTACAAGCTTTTAACGTCTTTTGATAATTTGGGGAACCTTTTTCTTTTTGAAAAGAAAGGTCAGTTGATGGGGCGTGCCAAGTCTTCATCATGAGTCTTGTCGTTTTGTAATAATGCAAGAGCATCAAACAATGTCTTCGTCTTTTTTATCAGTCTGGTGGCCCATGTGGTGCAGGCATCCTTTTGCTTTATGGAAAGCAGAGTCTAAGCAAATGAGTCTTCTGTCTTTAATAATTCTTCCACTACTGAGGGGCCCTTTGTTGTATCTGTGTCTTCTTCTTCCTTGTCTTGGTTTGGTAAGGCATTGTTGAAAAATTCAGCAATGAGGCCTACAGTTCTAAGGCTGGCTGGAAAAGCTATCTCTACTATTTCTTTGGATTCTTTATTGAGCCTTCCGTTGAATGGCTCATCAGCTTGGATTATCAGGTCTTCTTTGTGGTAGGTAGTGTCCATGATTTCTATGGTCTCCATGGCTTGAGCAATCTGAAGCTTGGACTTATCAACAATTAATTCTTTAGTCTCGTCTTCTGATAAAATCTCAACGTCTTCGAATATATAACTGGAAAATCTAATAAGTCTAAATCCTTCAACTCTCATTCCTCTACAAGAACTTGGAGCAATCGGGTAGATTCTAGCAAATAGAGGAAGGAAGTCTTCTACCTTCTTAACATACTCGTGGACTATTTTTCCAAGAGCAACAAAGTCTTCAATATCTTTTATCTGGACGAGTCTAATGAACCCGTGGTCTGCAAGAGTTATATGAGCCATTTCTGATTTTCCAAAAAGATATATTTTTAGAACGTCTTTGAAGAAACCCTTAATCATTAAGGCATCTCCATTTATTTCTGATAATAAGATATTAAAATGATCAATAATGTTATTAGCTTCTTTTTAAAGTCTTCTGTTAATGGGAGATTATTATGACCAAATGGTATAACAATCTTAGTCTTAAAAGTCTTTTTCTGATAACAGAAATCAATGGATCTAGTTTTGGAGGATTCTCCAAGAGTTTGAGCATAAGTCTGAATCTGAGGTCTAGGTATAGCAGTACCACTGAGCTGGGTAACTGCAAGTCTTTCAATCCTCATAAATCTAGCAATGGCTACCAAATTTTATTTGAACTCAATCCATAGTCTATTCTTGACGTTCCACCATATCGCGTCTATGAGAGTATTTTCATCTTTCAAAAATTCTCATCTAAATTTGATAAAGTCTAGATATCTTTGATCAGGTCTATATTGGGGAAAATATATTTTTTCAATGAGTCTATTTTGAGCAATAATCTCTTGTCTAGATTTTTCAAGAGGAACTAAGATATCATCAAAGTTCTCTAGGATTGGTCTTTCTTGAGAGTCTTGAATATGAGTCGGTCTTTGGGTTACACCAGCATTTGGTCGTACGCGTCTAAGATAGTCTGCAACGTCTTTCTTGTTCAGTCTATTTGTTTCAGAGGAACTCATGTCGTCTAAGTCTTCTGTTTGTAACATAAAACATGAAATTATGTTAGTATTAGCAAACATTGGCTCTCTTGATATAATATCTGGAATGGTATTTTTACTTCCCTTAATATGTACAACAGAGAAGTCATAACCATTAAGCAATGTTGCCATCTAATTAGTCTATTAGTCCTTGATTTGGACAAGTCTAAATCTCTGAATTTTGCTGCATAAGAAGAGTTAGTATAAACAGTAAAATGTTTAGGTCTAAGAAACAACATATATTTTTTTATTGCCCTTACTATGGCTAAAACTTCTTTTTCATGGGCAGTGTATCTTGTTTCAGAGTCTGTAAAGGTTCCAGAACTATGTCTACAAAGTTTCTTTTTTTTTGTCTGATGGTCAATGGCAAAGTATACTGCTCCCCATTGTTTATCAGAGCATATGTTTCTACTATAAATTGGTCTTCTGCATTAGGTAGTTCAAGTAAAGGAATATTCTTGACTGCATCTTTAATTTGTCTCATTACTTCAAAATCATCTTTAGTCCAATAAAAGGGATTAGTTTTGTCTGTTCCTTTTAATTTGGCCGTTAAGATTTGTCTTTTTGAAGCAAAGTCTTTAATAAAGTCTGCAGCACAATTAAGCAATCCTAAAAATGATTGTAATTACTTTTTATCTTTAAGTTGATCTGAAAACTCAAGAATCTTTTTGGTTATGTGTTCTGCAAAGGATAATTTTCCTTTATTAATGTGCATTCCAACAAAGTCTATTTCAGTCTGAAATAATTGCATTTTTCTTTCGGAAATAATAATACCATGTTGGTCTAATTCAAAGATAATCTTTTTAAGATGGTTTATATGCTCTATCTCAGTCTTACTGGCTACAAGAATATCATCTATATAAACAAGATAAAATTCTGAATAAGGTCTAAATATATTATACATTCTTCTTTGAAAAACTTGAGGAGCATTCAAGTATCCAAATGGCATTACTAGACATTCGTATTTTTCTTCGGGCACACTAAAGGTTGTCCAAGTAATACTGTCTGGATGCATCTTAATTTGCCAGAAGCCTGATTTGCAATCAAACTTACTGAATATAATTATATCTTCAATCAAATTGATCAAATTATTCTTGTCTGGTATCTTATAAGAATCAAATTCACAATTCTTATTTAATTGTCTATAATCTATAACCATACATTTTTTTCCCTTTTACGTTCATATTCATTTTGAACATAGAAGGCTACGCTATTATGTATACTTTTACTTTCTCTAATAATGCCTAACTTAAGCATTTCATCTATGTCTTTCTTGAATTCTTCCCTATCTTCTTGTGAGTATCCTTTCTTATAGATTCCACCATTAATAGTGGCGTCTGGGTTAATAAGGATGATTTCACAATAGCTTTGGTCTTTTTCCCACTTAGCGATGGGATTTTCACCTAAAGTAGGCTCAGCTAGTTACCTAATCTTTTTTTTTCTGCTTCTATGTCCATTTTATTCTATTTGGATATAGCTTGAACCTGTAATAAGGTATGCTGGGCTTGATCTAAAATGTCTTATTGTATAAGCGCTATTTGCTTATAACACTTTTGGCCTGGACACTTACACTCTTTTTGTAAGGGTTTAGTAATATATAGGGCTTCTTTTTGGGTTGTAGGTCTAGGTCCACCATGCTCGGCTGAAGAACTCTGATGTTTTATGGGTTTATAATTTAGTTTGACATGCATTAGGTCAAAAGCAGTCTTGTGATTTATGAGAGGGGATTTAATATTAAATTCCCCTTTATCACTGATTAATATCTTATCGTTATACTGAGTATAAGGATGATATTTACTAACAAAGTCTTGTCCTAAAATAATGTTTCATGTGAAACTAGGACGAGGATCCATCATCCAAAACCGATGATTAACGGTTTTATTGGTCTGATTTCCTAATTTAAAATAAATAGGAATAGTCTGGAAATATAAGGTAAATGGATCTCCATTAGCCACTTTACCATAGATTTCTTGAGTAATTTCTAAAAAATAGTCTTCAGGGAAGGCATTAGCCTTGCAAATACTCTGAGAGCACCCTGTATCTATAAAAGCTGAAAGTCTTTTAGGATAGTCTTTATGTTGAACAAATAATTCTACAAAACAAGCATGTGGTTTAGTAGAGATTTTTAAATTGTTCTTTTCTAAAATAGATATTCCTTTATGAGGTTTATCTATAAAATCTAAGGGTATTTGGTCTTCTGAACTACTATCAGAATGGTATTATTCTAAATCATATAAAATTCACTTTTCTTTGAAGTCTTCATTTTCTTGCAATCTTTTGGCTATATTTCTATCAATGTCTTGATAATATGTTTTAATATCTAAGTCTATTTGAGCTTTATACTGACTAGTATAAATTGCTCTAAATCTAGTTCTCCAACAGGCTTCATGGTAGTGTAATTGACAAACAATACAAACCATAAATAATTATGTTTGTATAGTCTCAAAGCATTCTACGCATATAAAGTCTTTTTTGTAATATTTTATTTCAAATGTGCAATAATGTCTTTCATCAAAGTAGCATATAGGTATATAGGTTAGTAACTCAGGATTACTAACTGTCCATCTTTTCTTTAAAATGGGCTTAATATGCACTTATACCAAGCTTCTTCAAAGTCTATATATTCATTTTCTAAATCATCTTGATTAGTTTGCATCATGTACAAGTCTAAAGTATCCTGAGAGTCTTCGTACTCATCAGTATCACTATTATAGTCTTCTGAGTCACTATCTGTATATGCACTATAGATACTAGTATTTTCATCATCTTCTATATCTGATATTTCTATAGCATATAGGATATCTAACTCTTCTTGATCTGCATAGTCTAATATTGTATTAATAATCTTAATACTTTCTTTATCTTTCTTATTAGGGCAGTCTTTAGTAAAGTGTCCTTATTTGTCGCGAGTCCAATATTCTTTGGTGTCAGTCTTAGATTGGGCTATATCTTTTTCTTTCCTATAATTAAGAACCTTCTTATACTTACTAGTATTCTTCTTAAAATATCTTCTTTGGTTAAATCTATTTTTCTTAGTCTTAGGTTTTTTTTTTCTAAAGGTAGTAGATTGTCTAAATTTATACTTCTTTGGAAATCCTAAAGGTCTAGTTTTAAACTTCCAATGTTTCCATTCTAATTTCTTTTTAAATTTCTTAGATTCACTACCACATCCCCATTGGATTGGAGCGATGTCTCTTTCATTTTTTATTGGAGGGATCTGCTTGAAAGTTTCTTCTATTAACTTTCCTTGAGTTATATCACGTCTCTTAGATATGATATAGTCTTTGGCAAAATTGATTCTTTCACCAAGGGAGTTATTCTTAACTCCAGCTACTCCTGGCCAATTCCTATATTCATTAATTAGGATTTGTCATATGGCAGGTATCTTTATAAAGTATTCATCTTTTAAGGTCTCTCCAAATTCTTTAATTTGGTAATATAGTTGCTCATAATTATTGCTATATTCGTTTATCTTATCAAGTTTGCAAATGCTAAGGAGGGCTAACTTAGTTTTTGCTAGGTCTTGTTAATTGATTTAAGTTATATGTTCGGCTTCAATGAATTCTGATGTGAACAACTGAATATATTCTTCAATTGATCTTTCTTCTAAGTTTTCTTTCATCTTCTCAACCTTAGCTAAGGAATCTTCATCTGTAGCCTTTCTTAAACTATCTGAGTAATCTTTTGTAATTCTTCTAATGGATTGCTCAGCGTACTGCTTGCATGAACTTGCATCCCATTGTTCATTAGATGCAAAACACATGTTCATCTGATTACGCCATTCGTCTAAGGCCTTCTTTCTATCTTGAACATTGTCTAGGTTAAGATATATACCTACTGAATTTATGGCTTGGCTTGTCATAGTCTTAACATGAGTGAAACTCTTGTCACTTGTTGGGAAGTCTTTTATATAATCAGGTTTAGTCTTTACTACGGTGCTTTAATAGATAGGAATATTTATTCCTATTGGTTTACTAAAAAGTCTAGGAGCATCTTCTAGCCTACTACTACTACTTCCTATCTCTTATTTTCTAGGCTCTACTTGTGTAGCTGGCATTAATCTTTGTTCTCCTTCTTCTATTAGTCTTAAGTTTCTAAGAAGTTCTTTTGCATTCTTAGATTCTTTTAATTTTAATATGCGATCTTGGGCTATCATATTAAATCTCTCTTTCTTGAAATCTAACAGAATGACTTTTCTTAGGGTTATCTTTTAATGTCTTCATATCCAATTCTGAGGGTTCATGTCCAAAGTTTTGGATCCTAGCTTTTTTCTTAACTAAGTCTTTTTGTTCAAGTGATCTTTTAGGTCTAATTACAGGGGCTTGTCTTAGTAAAGTAGCACTAGTATTACTACTACACTCTCCTTCTGAAGAATCATTGATTATGGCTTCTCCCATATTCCTAAATCTAATTTCTTCGGTCTGGATATTCTTATTGATAATCTTAGGAGGACCAAACTGGATGGTAACATTTCCAGTAACGTCATCTTGATTAATAAACAAATGTTTATTTTGTATAGTCTTAGTTTCTTGAAATTCTGGCAATTGCCAAAGGGTCTTGGCTTTTTCTTTCATAGGTCCAGTATTTCTAATACTATAAGTATGATTATAGTCTGAAATATTGGTTCTAACTAAGATTTCTTCATTAGCTCTACCGCTAGGAATTCCCCATTGGATTCCTTCATAAGGAAATTGGGAGAACTTCACATAGCTTTGAAATTCTATATTTATATTAACGTCTGGGATAATATAGTCTTCATAGCCACTAGCATATAAGATTAACTTAAAATTTTTTGGCTGTGTCTAAGGTTACTGTAAATGACGGAATGACATTAAAGTATTCTATATTGTCTGACATTTCTAATTGGGCTATCCTAATAAGTATTTTCTCAAAATCTTTCCATCTTTTGTCTACTAAAAAACATAATATATTGATATTATTCTGAGGTCTATGTAATCCTTGGATTGTTGCTTGAAAGAGTCCAAAGGTTAGGAATTGGAACTTCCTATCAGTTCCTCTATATCTAAGACATTCTGAGTCAAATAGTTGGAGCTCAGTATAGGATTTGTCTAACACATGATTTCTACAATGGTAGGTCATGTTATAATTGGGAGTCTTAGGAGTGGCGCCTTCCTTAAACAAGTATATGTATCTAACGGCTGAAAGTTGTCCATTATGAATGAAATCTTCAACAATCTTCCAGTCAACTTCACCCCATTCTTTCCATTGGAGAGGATTGGTGAAATTTCTTTCTTTCCACCATGTCCTAACATTGGAAGATGAATCTTTAAGTCTTTGGAACATATGATTACTCTGTCCAATATTCGGGATAGAGCTAACTATTTTACTAGTCTTATCTAATTCGTCATTTATAACTCGTCTACCTATGGTATTCCTTTCTATAGTTTCTACAGGGAAGGATTCTCTAAATTTATAGGTGGTTGCCTGTTTTTGTTCAAGTCTTTTTTCAATTCTTTCTAAGAAGTCGGAATAATCCTTTTATCTTTTTATCTGATTAAGGATTTCTTCTTTAAAATTTTTATTCTCTTTTCTTGTCTTCTCATAAATTTCTTCACCATGTCTAGCTAGAGAATTAAGTAGGGATTTTGCAACATTTGTAATATAGTCTTTTATTTCATTATCTTTTTCTTGTTGTTGCATAGTTCTAAATTCTATGGATTCTACCGTCTTTTCTATTTTATCTAAATGAGTTAGAATAAAATGAGAGTTTATTTCTGCTTGGGATGGTTTATTATATACGACCTTAATTCCGTTTATAATTTCTTTGTATCTTTCTTCTACTTGGGCCATGTCTAGTCTAAGTTCATTAATAATACTATCCATTTTGGATAGGTTATGGCTTTTCCTATTATTAAGGTAATTTGCTAAATTTTGTTGGAATTTAACAAAGTTTGTATAAAAGGTGGTTAATCCTTCTATCTTAGCCTTTAAATCTACATGTAAGTCTTTAACAAAGCTACTGTTATAGTCTTGGGTAGTTGCTATGGATGTAAAAATTAAATTTAATCTTTATAATATAAGTTTAGTTGCTTTAGCCGCGTTGGCAATCTCATTTTCAGTTATCTTATAATAAAATCTATCATCATTTATCTTTCTAAAATTCTTTGATAAAATTCTGATAAAGTTTGAATGGAGAGGTCTCTTGGTACCTCATTTCAGTCTGATCTAACTATCTCCATTAGGAAGATAACTATCTAGTCTAGGGATAAGCTTAGCTTGTTCTTTAGTAAGTTTAATTAACTCACTGTCTTGATTTTTAGTTAATGTTTTAATTTCTAAGATGTCTTTGTTAAGGACTTCTATATGATTAGTCTTAATATTTATTTCTTGTAAAACATGGACAAGGTCTATTGGAATTTGATTATCTATTCCTATTAATCTTTTAGAGATATTTTTTATCTCTGTTTCTAGGGTTTGAGTGTCTTTTATTAATTGTCTTAATATAAGTAGTATACACTTATTTTGGTCTATTATGCTATTAAGAGCACTAGCAGTAACTTGTCTACTGTCTGCGTGTTTGGCTGGGATGTGTTCAGAGTGTGAACAACCGTCTATGTCAGAGGTTAAACAACCTACTGAATCTAAATCAGTTATGGGTATAGGTTGGTAGTCTGAGTTGGTTCCAAAAATATCTTGGTAAATGCGAGGGATAAATCCCAAGGGCATTAAAGTCTTTTTACTTTTAGTCTAAAAGGAACGTCTTATGGCTCTGATACCAAAATTAGGTTTTTGGTCGAATTTGGTGAGTTTCTAAAATCTTTAAGGTCTTGATACCAATTTGGGTCTAAACTATAAATCTTTTAATTATATAGTCTTAAACTAATGTTTTAGTATAAGACAAGAGGGGGACCATCTAAAGTAAATAACAAAAAGTCTTTGGGACCACGAGGGGACCACTTTCGGGATAAGGACAAAGTCCGCACGAAAAGTCCGCATGGGGAGTCCGCACTTGAGATTATCTGTATATATATATATATATATGTATGTATGTAAGTATTTACATATACATTTGTATTATGTAGATACGTTTACGTGTATGTATATATGAATTTATGTATGCATGTATACATGTGTATGAAAGTTTTATATCCTTAATTTTATCCCCGCACGATGCGCGGACACCTTATAAATCTTGCAATAAAGTAACAAGTGAATAATCAAAATTATAGCGAACACGTGCGCGTTCATACATATTAGTCCAAGTTTGGTTCAAACTTATTTTTTTAGTCCCTGTAACATTAATAAAAAAAAGTCAACCCATACAAAGATCATGTAAATAATCAACAATTTAGAAAGCAAAAAGCTCTTTGAGATATGAAATTTAAATAAATTGGATATATAATTAACTATCCAGAAGTTACTCGAACCAAGTCATCAATTCCAATTGTATTCTACATCCATATATAATAACTTATGTTTTTTCTCCCTCTACACTGCTCGCTCGAAAATAAAACCCTAACTGAAGCATGTGTCTACTTTTATAACATGACATCCTTACATACCCATATATAATAAAAGAAATGAAAAAACTAACCATTAACATATAGATGAGAAAATGTCTAATTTGATAAGCTAATGCTTTTAACCTACATTTAAAATTTTCAAGAGCTATTTTAGTGTTTTTTTTATTGATGTTAACCCCCTTGAAATTTCCAATTATAACATTTATAATTACAAGTATGTTTGTAAAAAGGAAAAAAAAGAGAGAATAGTACATAAAATTATAACTCAGATACATGTTTCTAAAGCAACCTTTATAATAAAACCACATAATTAATATTTCTTAACTTTTCCATTAAATACAATCCACACATTGATCAACGTTATCAATAGTAATGCATTAAGAATTAGGGTAAGTAACAGTGAAAAAAAAACTCAGGCGCGGTATGTTTTATACTGCACACTATGCGGTATTATTTAAAAAATGTTTATTTATTTTATTTTTCTATGCGTGTCTTAAATATTTCAAGGGACTAAAAAATCGACTTAAAATGATTTTTTTAGTATTTAAAAAAAATGGGTCTATATTTGATAGTTTTTAAGTTAAAACGGTGACAATCCCAAAATAGTTTTTTCTTTTATTTCCAGCTTTTCTATTAAAAAACTTTTTTTTAGATATTTTTAATAGAATAACGATAAACATTCCCCAAACATTTTTTTCTTTATTTACAATTATTCAATAAAAGCAAAGAAAAACGGTAAAAATAGTTAATCTCATTTTTTTGAAAATTGCTCTTTCTTTTTATTTATTAAAAAAATCAAATGGGTGTTATAAAATTTGGCAATTTTTTAAAAGGGGATAACAATTTTTTTGTCAAATTTGATAACACCCATTTGATTTTTTTTAATAAAGAGAATGAAATAAGAATATAAAAATATCTACACAAATATTTTTACCATTTTTTTATTTGCTTTAATAAAAAAAATTGGAAATGTTTACCATTTTTCTATTAAAAATATCTAAAAAACAGTTTTTAATAAAAAAATGAAAATAAAAGAAAAAAATGTTTTGGAATTTTCACCGTTTTTTCTGTTAAAAAAAATTAAAAACAACTGTGGTAAAATAAAATTAAAAACACTTTTTTTTATTATTCTTAGATCAAAAACTATTTTTTATCCCCAGATAATAATAATAAAATACTTTTTCTCAAATTTCATAACTCCCGTTGTTGATGTAAAAAACTAGATTGCTCTAATTATTCAATCACAGATAAATAAATAAGATAAAGATTTTTAAAGTGGTTTGGCTAGGAATAAAGCCTACGTCCACTGTTATGTTATTGCTGAATGTTTGCAGAAGTCTTGATTACAAGTTCTCTCAAGAAATTCCGATCCCCCTTGAATGAGGATGATACAAGGTATTTATAGCCTTTAGGCTGTTGATGAAAGGGTCGATACATTAAATGACATACATATGAAAGGGTAATACATTTAATGTAGCGTGGGCGTCAAGAATATAAACATTCAATGAATAGTTGAACAGTTGTCCGTCTGGTAATTAATGATACGGCCGAGATGCAGCTCGGACCGCCTTAGTTGCTCGTTGATCAAGAGTTCCTCGGAGCGCTGGAGTACCTCGGGGTGCTAGAGTTCCTCGGGGTATCCTCGTACCTCGGAGAGAACATGAATTGGTCGAAGAAAATGAACTTCCTTGCTGCTATTGTGCCAAATAGATTGACACGTGTCTTCGTATTATTCGTCCACATCAGCATATTAATTTTGGTATCAACAGAAGCCCCCAATGTTTCATATTTCGAATTTTGAGGAGTATGGGACATTCTTTCTCGGTATATGGCAATATTAAATGACTTTCCTGGGTTTCAGGAACATTGTATTCAAATTTCCTTCTCATTTCGCAGCTTCCGCCTTTTTTTAAAAATTTTTATAAGCGCTTCGATCTCCGTGCAGTTTTTGTCCTTTTAGCCGCCGGAAGTTCAGTAGTTTCTTTTTGGTAATCATTTCTTTCGCCGCTTCCCAATGCAGAGTATTTAAACTTCTTAGGTAACCATACCGTCTTCTACGTTTTCCACTTTTCTGCATTCAAGCTTTCTATTCTCTCCTTCTCTCTTGTGCGTTCATCTTTTTCTTCGTTCGTTGTCAACATACCTCCTTTCTTCCTGTAAGATCTTTTTCCTTTCTTCTCTTTTATTCAGTATGGTTTATATTGTGGAGTCTGTTGAGAAATTTCGTTCTGATTTTTCCATCCCTTCGTGGGTAACTCTAGAGGTTCTTTCTGAGCCTTTAGATTACTTTCGATTGGCTGAGGGACATTGGTTCCCCAGTCTTTTTGTTGCTGAATGTGGATTTTCTTTTCCACCAAACCCATTGTGTCTTGAGTTTTGTCAGTATTTCGATCTTGTCCCTGCAAAAATAGCCCCCAATTCATGGAGAATAATTAATGGGGTGTACAAATTAAATTTAACCCATGGGACTCGTATAGGGATCCCTGAAATTATGTACTGCTATAAGTGGGCCACTCTAGATAATATTTATTACTTAAAAACTAGGTTTTTGAATAGAGCCCTTGTAGTTAACCTCCCTGATTCAAACAGAGATTATTTTAAACATGGGTTGGTTATAAGAAATTGGCAATATGCCCCTTTAGTTGGAGATGGAGTATACAACGGTCCCAGATGCCCCCCATATGGCAATGGGATAGGTTTATTTTTCATTTTATTTTACTTATGAAATTATGCTTTTATCATGTTTGACAAAATGTATGACTGATATCTCATTATGTATTTATTTGCAGTTGATAGCAAAAGAAAAACTCCAAAGGAATCAGAAGTTAATATCAAGCATCTGAAACTTATATGGGGTTTGCATAAGAACGTTGCAGACGAGCACATTAGGTCTGCATCATATTTGCTACAGTATAAGAGTTATACAACCTCTTATACTGCTCGCCCTGTTGAGCCAGCTTCCACTCCAGAGGACTCTTCTTCATATTCTCATCTTCCTTTAAGTCAAAGGATGGGTAAGAAAAGAGCTCCTCCTGCTCTCTTTGATGATGTTACTTCTGTTGTTGGGGCTAAGAAGAGTAAAACTGATGTCCCAGAGGGGACTAAGAAAGTGGATGCTGCCCCTTCTAAAGCTGTCGAGAAGCCCCCAGTGGCTCCGAGCAAGAAAGTTCCTCCTGTAGAAGTAATTACAATCTCTCCGACCAAGACTTCTTTGGTTGAAAGTACTGAACTTCCGTTGAGGAGATTGAGGAAATCATCCTCGGTTAATCCGGCTGAAACTGCCTCATCTATACCTGCTGGTGGTATTGGTGTTCCAACCATCATTCCTCCGAGCTCTGCAATGAGCTCGGTAAAAACTTGGATCATACCCGAGGTCCAAGGAATTGATGAAAGAATTTCTAGGGATATGTTGACATCTCTATCTGCTCGTCACCTTGCTTCGGTAAATTTCTCATACTCTGGATTTTCTTTCTTTCTCTGAATGCTTACATTTTGTATTGACTTTACTGTTTTTCTCCTCTTTCAGCTGGTGAACTGTTTCAATAATATTGTGAAGAAGGATGAAGCTATTAAAGCTTCTAGCTCCTCGTCCGGTGTAGAGGATGCTCTGTTGGGTTTGACCCAATCCTTGAAAGAATCTCGCCAACAATATAAGGAGGACAAGGCTATTTGGGAGAAAAAATTGTCAATAGTCGAAGCCGAGAAAGTGAAGTTGGCTGATATCTCCAAGGGTTTGGAGAAAAAGATAAAAAGTTTGGAGGTTGAGCATCAGAAATATGATGACAAGCTCAAGAATTTTGGAGAGCTTGAGGATAAACTGAGGAAGGCAGAAGAAGAGTTGCTCGCCCTGCGAGATATCCAAAGTCAAAAAGAAGAATTGGATGCGAAGCTTTCCTCGGAGAAGTTGAGAAGAAAGCTCTCAGTTAAAAAATCTTTCAGCGCTGGCTGGGAGAAAGGATGGGACAAGGGAATTGCTGCAATGACATCCCAAGTCCAGTATGGGAAGTTGAAATACTTCTGAGACTGTTGGGTAGCTGCTCTGCAAGAGTTGAAGGTCAAAGACGACTCTGAGCTATTCCAACTGCACCTCCCTGGTCCCCCTCCACCTATTGTGGAAGAAGAAGAAGATGAACCTCTCTCAGATGAATCTTCTATGGCTATGGGTGACCCAGTCTCTGCTTCTCAACCCTCTGTCATCGAGGACATTTCTTCTATGCCTCCTCCTGTCGAGAAGATTCCTGCTGATCAAACCGTTATTACCACCGAGCAATCGAGTTCCTCGTCCCAGCCTCCCGAGAAAGTCTTGGGAGATAAGGAAAAGGTGTGAAGTTGTTCGGTATTTCTATCTTTCATTATTTGTAATCGAACGATGTAATCCTTTATGATCTAATAAAATACATCTTTGTTCATCTCTTCATTGTTGATCCTCTGTCTGCTTTTATTTATTAACTCCTGCTTTCTCTTCGTTATTAGTTTTTGGCCAGAATGGAATTGATATCAGCTCCTGATACTGAGTTGATGCAATAATGCACTAGATATTATAAAGCTGGTCATACAGTCCTAAGCGTATCATAGATTGTCGACATCCTAGGTCATGACGCCTCAGAACAAGCAGTTGAGGCTTACCGGTACCTGAAGGATTTACTTGATAGAGTTGTGGCCAACAATGCCGCCTACTATGACTTGATTGAGGAGCTTCGTGGTTCCATAGAGGATCTTCAAAATCAACACAATGAATCAACTATTTTGTTGCACAAAGACTATGAAAATAGATATCAACAGCTTTCATCTGAAACAGGCCATAAAAAGATTATCGCTGGATATGATATTAGGGAGAGAACTCTAAGGGGTGAAGTTGAGGCCTGTAGTCAGATTGCCGAGATCCTGGAATAAGAAAATAATAATTTGTAAAAAAAAGCTGGCGCAATATGAATCTGCAGCGTCATCTTCCAATGCTTTAGTGCCAGTTACTGATGAAGGTTTCTCGTTCTTAGAGGTCGAAAACGCCAAATTAAGGCAAGAACTGGATGACTTAAGAAGATCTGCTATTTCTGGGACTGCTCGGGGACGAGGAAGAGGTTCTCGGGGGCGAGGAAGAGCTGTTCAAAATGTTGCCGAGGAGCAGAGTTCTCCAATCGCTGCTCGGAGTCGATCAAGAGTTCTTAGTCGTAATGTCGAAAAGGCTCGTACCCAATCTACTTTGGAAACTCAGGCATTACAACTAAACGCCAAAAATCGAGCTTTATCTGAACTGTCCAAGAAAAATCTATCCTTAGAGGATCAACTCACTGCAACTAAGTCTGCTTTACATTCTAAGGATCTTTTTGCCAAAAACCTTCATGAACAATTGGATAGATTAATCTTCCAATTCCATAAACAACCTAGGGAATTTTGGATGGCCGGATATAATGAAGCTCTTATTCACTTGGATGCTCGTATTGAACATGCCAATAATGAAGGTTATAAACAGGGGTGGTTGAATGCACTAGGTGTGTTAAAATTGGAGCAAGGGCATTATTTATGGGATTATCATGCTCCAGGGTTATTAGACTTGCCTGTGCCACCTTTCAAATTGGACATGGCCTGGATCCCAGCTCGTTCCATTCCTCGTAGCTTAATTTCAAAATACCTCGGTGATTATAGCCTTCATTCCCAAATCAAAGTATCTCGTCCAGAGCATCTAATGGATACACCTTCAATAATGAATGTCAGAATGCTGAAGGACTTGAACTTTATTAATTCTCCTCTTTGCCTGGAAGATCCTCCTGCTGGCGAAGATCCAACTGTAATTGATCATGCTGATGTACACCTCTTAACCAAAGGAGTAGTAATGGTTCTTTCGAACTTTATGTCCACTAGATATCTTACCAACCGTAGTTGGTCACACTAGTGTCGCCTCCTAACCAAAGGAGTATTTTTTGGTTCTTTCGAACTGTCCACTAGATATCTTACCAACCGTAGTTGGTCACACTAGTGTCGCCTCCTAACCAAAGGAGTATTTTTTTGGTTCTTTCGAACTGTCCACTAGATATCTTACCAACCGTAGTTGGTCACACTAGTGTCGCCTCCTAACTAAAGGAGTATTTTTTGGTTCTTTCGAACTGTCCACTAGATATCTTACCAACCGTAGTTGGTCACACTAGTGT
The DNA here is from genome assembly GCA_949130495.1 of Sambucus nigra. Lineage (NCBI taxonomy): Eukaryota > Viridiplantae > Streptophyta > Magnoliopsida > Dipsacales > Adoxaceae > Sambucus > Sambucus nigra. The sequence continues at coordinate 601,553,893 of OX422212.1, read as the reverse complement.
CGCCTCCTAACCAAAGGAGTATTTTTTGGTTCTTTCGAACTGTCCACTAGATATCTTACCAACCGTAGTTGATCACACTAGTGTCGCCTCCTAACCAAATGAGTATTTTTTTTTGTTGTTCTCGCCCTTTTAAAAACCGGAGTTGATCGTGGGTTTGAACTATAGTCTTCTTCTTGTTATCAAGCAGCGTAGTGTATAACACTAGTATTCCCCGAAAAAACTTTCAACAGAAAGAAAATGGTGAAACATCCTCGTTTTATTCATAATGAAGGAAATGCTTTACATTTTACATTACTGATAATACTTGCGCAGGTGTTCGGCATTCCATGCATTCTTAAATTCCTCTCCTTCTAGAGTTGCTATTCTGTAAGTTCCTGGTCGAACAACTTCCACAACTCGATAAGGTCCATGCCAGTTTGCTTCGAGTTTATTGTGCTTCTGAATGACCCTCTTCAGCACATAATCTCCTTCCTTTAGATCGGATTTCTTCACCCTTTTGTTGTAGAACAGAGCTGTTCGTTGTTGATAAGCAGCATTTCTGATGGATGCTTCTTCTCTAACCTCCTCGAGCATATCCAAATCCAGTCTTCTCATTAAATCGCTGATTGGGGAATTAAAATTCAGCACTCTATGTGTTGGGAGACCCAACTTGGCAGGTATTACAGCCTCACTTCCCAATGCTAACATGTATGGTGATTATCCAGTTGCTGCTCGGGGAGTTGTTCGGTAAGCCCACAAAACTGATTGTAGCTCATTAATCCAATTTGCTTTAGCTTCACTTAACCTCTTCTTCAAACCATTTAGTAATGTTCTGTTTGTCACCTCACTCTGTCCATTGCTTTGGGGATGGCCTGGTGCTGAATGAAACTTCAAAATGTTCGACTGATGACAATAGGCAGCAAATTCTTCATTATCAAATTGTGTTCCATGGTCTGTGATGAAAGCATGGGGGAGACCATATCGACAAATGATGTTCTTCCAAATGAATTGATAAACCTTCTCGTACGTCATATCCATCAGTGGTTCAGCTTCCACCCACTTAGTAAAATAATCTACTGCCACGACGAGGTACTTGAACCTTCCTCGGGTCATCGGCAATGGTCCAACCAAATCAATCCCCCACATAGCAAATGGCCAAGGTGAAGTTATGGGTGTCAACAATGCTTGTGGAGTTCTTCGGATGGAGGAAAAACGTTGGCACTTGTCACACTTCTGATGGACGTACACATCTCTGCAAACCTGCCATAATTCCTCGTCTATACAAAACACCATTAGTTAACACATACCGAGCAACTTTATACTTAAATTTCTTGGCGGCTAGCTTATCCTCCGGTAATTCTCCTTCTTCAATGTATGCCCTGATAGGATCCATCCAAGATGGTCCTAAATCAAGGGTTATTATATCCACCATCAGGTCTTCTTCTATACTCCGACTTTCTAATACTTCAATGGGTATTATTCTTCGTAGCTCGGTGCGCGTAGCTGACGCTAATCGGGCCAATGCGTCTGCTCTAGCATTCTCCATCCTCGGTATTCTCACCAATTGAATGGCATCAAATTATACCAACAATTCCATCACCTTTGCGTGATACTTCGCCATTAATTCTCCCTTGGCTGCATATACTCCTATCATCTGATTCACAATTAATTGAGAATCACTGAACACCATTATTTGCCGTGCTTCCATAAATTTCGCTAAATTTAAGCCTGCTATCAAGGCCTCATACTCTGCCTCATTATTGGAGGCTTTGAATTGGAATCGCAAGGCATACTCCATATCAATATCATATGGGGTATTTAAAACAATCCCTGCTCCACAACCAGTTGTGCAAGATGATCCATCTACATATAATCTCCATGTAGGTAACTCGTCTTCAAATTTCTTATCTGTCAGAGCCCCTCGGTAAAATATTTGGTGTTTTCTTTCATCATCCCCTGGTATCTTTCGTTCCTCGTCGATCATCTGTTCGTGCCCTTTTACCAACCGGAGTTGGTCTGGGTTTGAATATGATGATTTTTCTACATCCACAAGTCCTTTTACCAACCTTAGTTGGTCTGGAACTGTGTCTGTTGATCCTGTATCGTCCACAGGTTGGTCAGCAAGCACCTTTTGTTCCTCGGAGGTATCAGGGTATGTGAACTCTGCTATAAAATCTGCTACAGCTTGCCCTTTTAAGGATGATCTGGGTTCATACACAATATCATATTCACCAAGTTCTATCGCCCAATACATCAGTCTTCCTGATTTTTTCGGCTTATGGAGGGCTTGTCTTAGCTGCATGTCGGTGTACACAATGATGGTATGGGCCTGGAAATATGGCCTCATTCTTCTACTTGCTTCGATTAGTGCCAATGCCAATTTTTCTAGCTTTGGGTACCTGATTTCTGCACCTCGGAAAGCTTTACTTGTGTAGTAGATAGGTTTCTGAACTCCATTCTCCAACCTGATCAATGCAGAGCTGACTGCATTCTCTGATACGGCCAGATACAAGTACAATCTCTCTCCGGTTATTAGCCTGGACAACAATGGTGGTGCTCCCAAATACTTCTTCAAGTCTTGAAAAGCCTTCTCACATTCATCAGTCCACTCAAAACTTTTTCGCAGTGTTTTGAAGAATGAGAGGCATTTATCAGTTGCTCGGGATACAAATCTGTTGAGCGCTGCAACTCGTCCTGTAAGACTCTGTACTTCTTTCTTCGTCGTTGGGGATCGTAGCCCTAAAAGAGCTTTGATCTTTTCTGGATTTGCCTCAATACCCCGTTGGTTGACGATGTATCCGAGGAACATTCCTTCTCGTACTCCAAAGGTACACTTCGTTGGGTTGAGCTTCATTTGGTATTTGTCTAATTGATCAAAGGTCTGGCCTAAGTCAACTAGATGAATAGTAGCTCTCTTGCTTTTGGTGAGCATGTCGTCGACATAGACTTCCATGTTGCAACTGATTTGTTCGGCAAAAACCTTGTTCATCAGCCGCTGATATGTTGCACCTGCATTTTTTAAACCAAAAGGCATAACATTATAACAATAAGTTCCCCTTGGGGTAATAAAAGAAGTACTTTCCCTGTCTTCAGGTTTCATTTTGATCTGATTGTAGCCAGAGTATGCATCCATGAAGCTGAGCAGCTCATGTCCCGAGGTAGCATCCACTAGTTGGTCGATTCTGGGCAATGGAAAATGATCTTTTGGGCATGCCTTGTTAAGATCAGTGAAATCAACACACATTCTCCATTTATTGTTCTTCTTCTTTACCATTACCACATTTGCCAACCAATCTGGATATTTTACATCTTCAATGAATTGGGCTTTCTGGAGCTTCTCGACCTCCTCTTGTATGACCTGGTTCTTCTCGGGACTAAACACTCTTCTCCTCTGCTTCACAGGCTTGATCTCTTTATTCACATTGAGCTCATGACATAAGAAGTTTGGATCTATTCCTGGCATGTCTTCATGACTCCAAGCAAAAGTATTCTTCCTATTTCTCAAGAAAGTTATCAACTCCTATTTTATTGAAACTTCCAACGACGATCCTATTTGGGTTACTCGTTCAGGATGCTCGTCGTCCAGAATAATATTTTCTGTAGATTCCACCACCTGTCCTTTTACAAGTTGAGATTCATCCCTAGGGTCAAGAGTTTCAATTTCTGAACCTTCATCCACTTGGTAAGTAGTGGTCTTTTTCCTTGATTCTTCAAGTTCCTCTTGCTCGGCAGACGAGTAATAGCATTCCCGAGCTACTTTTTGATCACCTTTCACAACTCCGACTCCAAAATTTGTTGGGAATTTTAAACACTGATGTACTGTAGAAGGAACTGCTTCGAACTTCTTCAATCCAACTCTTCCCATGATGATGTTGTAGGCTGACTGCACATTCTTATCCATCACAAAGAAGCGTATTCTTTCCGTTCGACAAGCAGGCTAAGTTCCGATGAATATATCCAACTTGATCGTCCCAAGTGGAAAAACTTTCTCGCCAGCAAAACCCAGAAGAGGTCTATGATAAGGCTCCAATTGAGATAATTTCAAATTCAAGCTATCAAAACATGAATAGTACATGATGTTTGCTGAACTACCATTGTCCACTAACACCCTTGAAATCACCACTTCTTTCATCCTCATTTTGATCACCAAAGGATCGTCATGAGGGTAAAGAACACCTGCCAGGTCATTTTTTGAATAACCAATAACTAGCTTCTCTTTGTTTACTTTCCTAAGACGATCATCCTCGGCCAGATTTATTCGCTGAATATATGAACAAGCTTGAGCCTCCCCGAGGTAAGCCTTTCTTTCTGCAGTAAGGTCTCCTCCTCCTGCATCTCCTCCTGTAATAACATTACAATCAAATGACCCAAAATGTATGGAAAATACCTCTCGTTCAGGCTGCCTTGGCTTCTTGGGAAGATCAGGGTCATCATATAGATCGTCTTCATGGTCCCTCTTCTTTTTCTCCTCTGAACGACGAGGAGATCTAGATCTTTCTCTAGTTCTATCATCATTCTTCCTCTCACCCCTGCGATCTACATATTTTGATAATTTTCCTCTTCGGATGAGCGTTTCAATTTCGTTCTGAAGGGCTATGCAATTTTTGGTCATATGGCCATGATCTTTGTGAAACTCGCAGTATTTGGCCTTGTTCCTCAGATCAGGATTTGTCCTCAGTTTTTCTGGCCACTTGATGTCCTCACTATTCTTGATTTCTTCTAAAATATGATTAATACCCATTTTCAATGGAGTATAATTATCGTACCTCTTTAGGACTTCCCATGACGTCCTATTATTCTTGGAGTGCTTGTCACCACCATTACCTTTCTGATCTTTCTTCTTAGACTTGTCGATCTCCACCTTAGTTTCTTTATCCATATTCTTCTTCGCAGACATAGCCTCCTCAACATTCATGATTTTGGCTGCTTTTGCCATCAATTCGGACATAGTTTTAGGTGGATCTTTGGCCAAAGTGTAGTACAGCTTGTTAGGCAACAAACCACTCATCAAAGCAGTGATCGCTGTCTTTTCTTCGTAATCTATGACCTCCAACTTCTCGTTATTAAAACGAGTTATGTAATCTCTAGTACTTTCACCTGATTTTTGTCTAACACTTAGCAAGTGCGCTACTCGCTTTACCGACTTTGCTCCAAAACAAAAATTGCCAATGAACAACTCGGCTAACTGAATAAAAGTTGAAATCTTACCCCGAGGAAGATTATTATACCATATCTGCGCAGATCCGGTAAGAGTTCCCGAGAATGCTCTACACCTCATCTCGTCGGGGACGGCATAGATGTCGGCAGCAGCTTGGTATTGTTCTATATGAAGTACAAGATCTGTCTTTCCATCGTACTTAGGGGTCACTACAGGTGCTTTGAATTTCGATGGTGTTGGAAAATCCACAATGGCTTGCACAAAAGGTGTCCCTTGAACAAAAGTTCTCTGTAAGGGGTTCCTCGCCTTAGCCATTTCTCCCAATCTATCCTCCAACCGTTGAATGGAACCTTTCCATGCTTCGTTCCCTTCCTCAGGCTGCCTAGTCCAAGCAATTGATTGTTCTGACATAGCTTCCTGAGATTTATCTCGACGAGTAGCTGGTCGTGATTGTGCTGATCCTTCTCTCAAACCTGATGGTGGCCGCAAACTTCTCGATGGAGCTCTAGGTGGACTCATATTCCTCCTTGGTCCTAATCGACTGAAAGGAGACACCCTGCTTAATCTTTCTAAAGCGCTAGTTTTCTCTGGAGAGAGAGTGATACGTTGATTTGTATCCGTGACCCGTATTGATGAAGTTCGCCCAGGTTGATAAGAAGAATCATTAGATTCCTCATTGCGATATGACCCAGTACGTCTGGATCGCGATTGGCCATGATCACTCCTTTGCCCTGAATAGGTAGATGCACCGCCTTGAAGAGTTTGAATGAGTTGCCTCATAGATTCTTGCATGGCGGTTTGTCCTTGAGCCAGATGTGTCATAATTCCGGCCAGATCTGGTGGTGCAGAGGGATTTGGAGGATTTCCAGCATTTCGATTGCTAGATTCTGGATTGTCCGCCATTGATGATGAACGATTTTTGGTGAAAAACGATAATAACAATCGTTCCCACAGACGACGCCAATCTGTTGATGTAAAAAACTAGATTGCTCTAATTATTCAATCACAGATAAATAAATAAGATAAAGATTTTTAAAGTGGTTCGGCTAGGAATAAAGCCTACGTCCACTGTTATGTTATTGCTGAATGTTTGCAGAAGTCTTGATTACAAGTTCTCTCAAGAAATTCCGGTCCCCCTTGAATGAGGATGATACAAGGTATTTATAGCCTTTAGGCTGTTGATGAAAGGGTCGATACATTAAATGACATACATATGAAAGGGTAATACATTTAATGTAGCGTGGGCGTCAAGAATATAAACATTCAATGAATAGTTGAACAGTTGTCCGTCTGGTAATTAATGATACCGCCGAGATGCAGCTCGGACCGCCTTAGTTGCTCGTTGATCAAGAGTTCCTCGGAGTGCTGGAGTACCTCGGGGTGCTAGAGTTCCTCGGGGTATCCTCGTACCTCGGAGAGAACATGAATTGGTCGAAGAAAATGAACTTCCTTGCTGCTATTGTGCCACGTAGATTGACACGTGTCTTCGTATTATTCGTCCACATCAGCATATTAATTTTGGTATCAACACCCGTTTTATTATTTTTTAGTGAAGAGGGATAAAATAATCAAAAGTATTCAAAATTAACTTTTCTATCATTGATTTGGATGGAAAGTTAACACAGTGACTAAATTGAAACAAAAAAGAAAGTTTAAGTATGAAATCGGAAGAAAAAAGACAAGGACGAAATTGAAATAGAGGCAAAGGCGGAGGATTAATGGGATACTAACAAAATAAACATTGGCTGTTTAGAAAAATAATACCGCACAATGTGCGATATAAAACGTACCGCACCTTAATTATAACAATGAATCTCCATTTAAACAAATACGAAACGGAAAAAATTAAATTGAAATATAGCTCTAAAAACAATTTGGCATCATTATCATAAACAACAAACAACAAACTATGAGTTCATAATAAAAGCTCCTACTATACAGTCACTAAAGCAATTAAATGCATATAAACACCAAACACCAAACCAATTTTCGTACATGAAAATAACAAGCTATCAGTATAAAATCAATACCTCATACTTAAGGTGTGAAATGACTACCAATGAACAACCCACAGGAAAACAAAATAACTATAATTATAGAAAAATTACCAAACCTTAAGTTATTGGACATCTGAACCCTGAAAGATATTAAATCTAAAAAATAATGAAAATTTGTTTCATACCTTGGTAGCTCCAGAACAGGAAAAGAGGGCTGAAATCATCGGTTATATTAGGAGTTAAATAGTGTAGGGGGATGCCTTTTCGTAGGGGCTCATAAATGAAATATAGTCATTTTTTTAGTAAAGTAATTGTGAGAGGTTTGATGAGGGTTGCGTAAAGGAGAAAGTTGAGTAAATGAGATAATGAAAGGGTTTTTGGTGAAAGGGGTGTCTATTAATTACCGGTTAATTTAAAGTCACATTATAGTTTATAATTAAAGTTGACAGCGAAACCAGGTGTCGACATTTGTCACCTCCACAAGATGACACGTGTACAATTTTAATGACTCAAATTAAGTTAATCCCTTAAATCTTTTTGTATTCCACATAATTACAAATTTAGAATACATTGATTCAAAACTTTTCACATTCTAATACACCTTTACAAATTCACGACTCTTCAAATGACCCATCCCTCTCATCTTTCTTTCCAATAAAACTCTCTTCCTAAGCCAGAATAACATACGAAGAAAAAATGAATCCTATGAAAAATCACCAATATATGAGCTCTTCCAATTGAACCTCTTCTCCAAGGTACTCTCTTTATGCGTTGTTGGAGATTTTAAGTCATTTTCATATAATTTGTCAACTTATATTTTCATTAATGGTTGTAAGCCTTTTATTTGCTCATTGAAATTGTTTTAATTTCTTTAGGACAAATTTAATTTTATGCCACTTGAAAATAATTATTTTCAACTTATTCAATTTTGATATTCAACCATCGAACCTGCATAATTTAGGCATGAATACTTAACTGTTGCTTTTATTTATCAGAAAAACATATGATGTTCATCATTTGTAATTCACAATTCACCATAAAATATCATTTGTTGTTAGAGTATCCTGATGAGTATGTTCAAAGTGTATAAAAAACCCATAGGTTATGTTATATTTGGAGACTGCAATGGCAGTTAACATTCAAATTTGCACTACGATACCATATGACCCTCATACATCTTGCACCATGCGACTTTGTTTTTCTAATTGTTCGAGATGTTGGTCGTCAAACCCGTAGAAATGGATTATCGAGCTATTTAATTTTTATTTTGTTATAATTACTGATTTTATGTTTCTATTTATTGTAAATTTAATTTTTACATATCATTGGGTAAGAAAAAGGTTTTAGGGACATCATTGTATTTGAAAAAACCATAACATACTTAATTTTTTTAATTAATTTTTTGGATTTGAGGCAAATTACAATTTTTATTTTATCATTTAGGGTTATGCTTGACAAATTTCTACGCGTAATAATTTTTTTTTATGATTTGGAAAACATTGTTTGATATTTGAGTGTATATTTTAACAATTTCGTTAAAAACGACCCGCATCGCGGGATTTGCATGCTAGTGACAAACTAAAAATAAGAGACATTATTTTTAAATATTTATATTAAATGTGTGTGTTTATATATATTATACGTACATATATATATATATAATATATATACACATGTTTATCAATTATGTGTGATAATTTTTAATTTTTGAAAAAATTGAATTTAAAAACAAATTTACTAAAAATACACTAACATTTACAAATATAAAAAACTAAAATTTCAACACGTAATAATTTTTTTTATGATTTGGAAAACATTGTTTGATATTTGAGTGTATATTTTTAACAATTTCGTTAAAAACGACCCGCATCGCGGGATTTGGATGCTAGTGACAAACTAAAAATAAGAGACAATATTTTTAAATATTTATATTAAATGTGTGTGCTTATATATATTATATGCACATATATATATATAATATATATACACATGTTTATCAATTATGTGTGTGTTAATTTTTAATTTTTGAAAAAATTGAATTTAAAAACAAATTTACTAAAAATACACTAACATTTACAAATATAAAAAACTAAAATTTCTACACGTAATAATTTTTTTTTATGATTTGGAAAACATTGTTTGATATTTGAGTGTATATTTTTAACAATTTCGTTAAAAACGACCCGCATCGCAGGATTTGCATGCTAGTGATAAACTAAAAATAAGAGACATTATTTTTAAATATTTATATTAAACGTGTGTGTTTATATATATTATATGTACATATATATATATATAATATACACATGTTTATCAATTATGTGTGTGTTAATTTTTAATTTTTGAAAAAATTGAATTTTAAAACAAATTTACTAAAAATACACTAACATTTACAAATATAAAAAACTAAATTTAAAAATAATTTTTAAATTGAATTTTCTGAATTTATAACTAAAGAGGTCCTTTAAATATTGAAGATCAATTTTTTGACAACATATATCTTATTTTTAGATAACTTTTGATAATATACCAAGAAGTGTTCGGACCAAGTTACGCGTCCCACATTTTTTTTTTTTTGTAAGACAATGAGGCGCTAGATTACTTATTTTTACCACCTTTATGCGTGTGGGACTATCTGGCACTTGCAAATAACTGGAGATGGTCTCACAAATGAGTGCACGTGCCATAAGACCCCAGTCAACCTAACCACGGTTAAGCTAAAACCCGAATCTCAACTCACCCGTCTCGGTTTTCACGTCCGGTCCGGTTCATTTTTCCGAGACACACACACTCCTCCTAACAACGAAATTGGTTAAAGAAATAACACTTCGCCCATATATATTTTTTCCTCACTCGTAACGTCTCTGATCGATCGAACTCTTCTCTCTTCTCACCGATCCCTTCCTCTCTCTCTCTCTCTCTTGCTGGTAAGACCCCTCACTTTCTCTCTATATCTCTCTATTATATCTATCTATCTATATCTATATATACACACATATATTGAACACAGAAATATATGGATAGAGATGATTTTGATCGTACGGTTTTGGAGCACGAGGAAGATTTATATTTTTGTGTACACATATGCAGGTTTCTCGAAAGTTCCATTGACCCGCTAGATTAGCCTTTTAAGTTGCCATTACGATTTAGGGTTTATACTTAACGTGAAGTTCTATAGTTAATTTCGATAGCGCATTTGTTAAATACTGTTTCAGTATTTTGTTGTTATGACAAGTTAGGTTGGAATTGCTCGATTATAAGTGATTTTTGGTGCATGTAGTGTGGTAAAGCTGAAAGTAGTTAAGATTAGTCACAATTTGTGTATAAATATGTAGTATTATGTTTTTTTTAGTCAAGCGATTTAATTAGTCTCGAGGTTTCCATTGAGCCGCTGGATTAGTTTTTTTTTAGTATTTCTTTCGAGTCCGTCATTGTAATTTTGGGGTTTGCTATGAACTGTATGTATTAGGTTTTAGGGTTTCTACTTAATGCGAAGTTCTCTAGTTAATTTAGATAGAACATTTGCTACTGTTTCTGTGTTTTGCTGTTATAACAAATTATGTTGGAATTGTTATTAGAAGTGATTTTTAATGCATTATACATGTAGTTTGGTAAAGTTGGAATTTTCTGTCATTAATTAGAGTTTGTGTACATATATGGATTTTTAATCTGATGCATTTCAAGGATTCCATTGAGCCGCTAGATTAGCTTTTTCAGTGCCTTTTGAGTTCAACACTGATATTTTAGAATTTGCTATGATTTATAGGTATGAGGGTTCTACTTAATGGGAAGTTCTCTTTATGGTTTGGATAGCACATTTGCTAAATGCTGTTTTAGTATTTTGTAGTTATGACAAGTTATGTTGGAATTGCTTGATTAGAAGTAATGCTTGGTACATGTAATGTGGTAAAGTTGGAATTTCTTGTGATTAGTTAGAATTTGTGTGCATACATGTAGATATGGGTTTTTTAGTCGTAAACATCTTGAGGGTTCCATTGAGCCTCTAGATTAGCTTTTGCAGTGCCTTTTGAGTTCAACACTATTATTTTAGAATTTGCTATGAATTATAGGTGTGAGGGTTCTACTTAATGTGAAGTTCTCTATGTAAATAATTAATAATTTAGAAAGCAAAAAACTCTTTGAGATCTGAAATTTAAATAAATTGGATATATAATTGACTATCCAGAAATTACTCGAACCAAGCCATCAATTCCAATTGTATTCTACAGCCATATATAACAACTTGTGTTTTTTCTCCCTCTACGGTGCTCGCTCAAAATAAAACCTTAACTGAAGCATGTGTCTATTTTTGTAACATGACATCCTTACATACCCATATATAATAAAAGAAATGGAAAAACTAACCATTAACATATAGATGAGAAAATGTTTAATTTGATAAGCTAATGCTTTTAGCCTACATTTAAAAATTTCAAGGGCTGTTTTAGTGTGTTATTTATTATTAATGTTACCCCCCTTGAAGTTTTCAATTATAACATTTATAATTACAAATATGTTTGTAAAAAGGAAAAAAAAAGAAAATAGTACATAAAACTATAACTCAGAAAATAGTACATAAAACTAACATTTACAAATATAAAAAACTAAAATTAAAAATTATATATAAAAAATAAATTTTAAATCAAATTTTCTGAATTTATAACTAAAGAGGTCCTTCAATATTGAAGATCAGTTTTTTGACATATATCTTGTTTTTGGATAATGAGCGCCAAGTACGTGTGCCTTACTTATTTTTACCAACTTTATGCATGCGGGACTATCTGGCACTAGCAAATAACTCGAGGTGGTCTCACAAATGAGTGCACGTGTCATAAGACCCCAGTCAACCTAACCAATCTGAATCTCAACTCACCCGTCTCGGTTTTCACGTCCGTTCCGGTTCATTTTTCCGAGACACAAATAGATACTCCTCCTAACAACGAAATTAATTAAAGAAAAAACACTTCGCCCGTATATTTTTTTTTCCTCACTCGTAACGTCTCCGATCGATCAAACTCTTTTCTCTTCTCACAGATCCCTTCCTCTCTCTCACCCTCTATTATATCTATCCGTATCTATATACACACATATATTGAACACACAGAAATATAGGGATAGAGATGATTTTGATCGTACGGTTTTGGAGCATGAGGAAGATTTATATATTTGTGTACATATATGTAGGTTTCTCGAAAGTTCCATTGAGCCGCTAGATTAGCCTTTTAAGTTGCCATGAACTCTACGTATTAGGATTTAGGGTTCATACTTAACGTGAAGTTCTATAGTTAATTTCGATAGCGCATTTGCTAAATACTGTTTCAGTATTTTGTTGTTATGACAATTTAGGTTGGAATTGCTCGATTAGAAGTGATTTTTGGTGCATGTAGTGTGGTAAAGCTGAAAGTAGTTAAAATTAGTCACAATTTGTGTATAAATATGTAGTATTATGTTTTTTTTAGTCAAATGATTTAATTAGTCTCGAGGCTTCCATTGAGCCGCTGGATTAGTTTTTTTTTTAGCATTTCTTTTGAGTTGGTCATTGTAATTTTGGGGTTTGCTATGAACTATATGTATTAGGTTTTAGGGTTTCTACTTAATGCGAAGTTCTCTAGTTAATTTAGATAGAACATTTGCTAAGTACTGTTAATTATGTTGAAATTGTTATTAGAAGTGATTTTTAATACATTATACATGTAGTTTGGTAAAGTTGGAATTTTCTGTCATTAGTTAGTGTTTGTGTACATATATGGATTTTTAATCCGATGCATATCAAGGATTTAATTGAGCCGCTAGATTAGCTTTTTCAGTGCCTTTTGAGTTCAACACTGTTATTTTAGAATTCGTTATGATTTATAGGTATGAGGGTTCTACTTAATGGGAAGTTCTCATTTGCTAAATACTGTTTTAGTATTTTGTAGTTATGACAAGTTATGTTGGAATTGCTTGATTAGAAGTAATTTTTGGTACATGTAATGTGGTAAAGTTGGAATTTATTGTGATTAGTTAGAATTTGTGTGGATACATGTAGATATGGGTTAGTCGGAAACATCTTGAGGGTTCCATTGAGCTTCTAGATTAGCTTTTGCAGTGCCTTTTGAGTTCAACACTGTTATTGTAGAATTTTCTATGAATTGTAGGTGTGAGGGTCTTAATGTGAAGTTATCTATGTGGTTTAGAAAGCACATATGCTAAATATTGTCAGTATTTTGTAGGATTAGTTACATTTTGTGTACAAATATGAAATATGCAGGTATAGAGAAGTTTTAGTCGGAATAATTCCATGTATCTCGGAATAATTCCATGAATGTTTTTTAAGCAACCCTGTAATTTTTGAATTTGCCATGAACTATAGGCAAAAGGGTTCTTCATGTGAAGTTCTCTATTTAGTTTAGACAGGCTAAATACTTGTTCAGTAATGGTGTTTTAACTCGAAGATATATGTACATATTTGTCGGTATATTGATTTTGGAACAATTCCATTATCTTGAGGGTTCCATTGACCCACTAGATTAGCTCTTTTTCAGAATCTTTTACTAAGTCCACTGCCGAATATTAGACTTTCTATGAACTAAAGGTATTATGGTTTTTCTTTATGGGAAGTTCTCTATTTGGTTTAGAGAGCACATTTGCGAAATACTGTTTCAGTATTTTGTTTTAGGACATGTTGAGATTGCTTGATTAGAAGTGATTTTATGTACATGTAGTATGACAAAGCTGGAATTTTCTATGATTAGTCACAATTTGGGTACAAATATGCAGGTATACGTTTTTTTGGTTGGAACAATTTCGTATATCTTGAGGGTTCCATTGAGCCGCCAGATTAGATTTTTTCAGAGTGTTTCGTGTTCACCACTGTAATTTATAATTTGCTAAGAACTGTAGGTATTACGGTTTTGCTTAATGTGCAGTTCTCTGGTTAAATTAGATAGCACATTTGCTAAATACTGCTTCGGTAATTTGTGCTGATGATGACATATGCTGGAACTGCTTGATTATAAGTGATTTTTGGTGCATGTAGTATGGTAGGAATTTTCAATGATTAGTCAAGTTTGTGTGCAACTATGAAGGTATAGGGATTTTCATGGGAACAATTCCATGTGTCTCGAGGTTTCATTGAGACGCTAGATTAGCTTTTTTCAGAATCTTTTCAAGTTCTCAACTCTGTAATTTGAGATTTTGCTATGAACTATAGGTATTAGGGTTCTACTTAATGTGGAATTCTCCTTTTGGTTTAGAAAATAGATTTGCTGAATACTCTTTCAGTAAGAGTGTTACAATAGGAAGATGTACACATACGTAGCTATATGGATTCTAACGATTCCATGTATCTCGAGGGTTTAATTGAGTTGCTAGGTTTGCTTTTTTCAGAATTTTTATTAAGTTCAGCACTGCAATTTTAGAGTTGCCACGGACTAAAAGTATTAGGAGTTAGGGTTCTACCTAATGTGAAGCTCTTTAAATGCTTTAGCAATTTTGCTAAATAAGGTTTTTAATGTGAAGTACAATATTGCATACCCTTTCAGTATTTTGTGTTACAAAAGGGAGATATAATTGTCTGCATATATGTAGGTGTACTAAATTTTAGTCAAAGATTCTATTTTCTTTGAGTCTTCCATCGAGCCGCTAGATTAGCTTTTTTCATAATGTTTTTTTAAGTTCAACACTGTAATTTTAGGGTTTGCTATAAATTATAGGTATTAGGGTTATACTTAATGTGGGGTCATCTATTTGGTTTAGAGTGCACATCTGCTAAATACTATTTAGAGGTCGTACCTTGGTGCGATGGCAAGTGCCCTCGCCCAAGCTATGGTTCGTCTCGGGTTCAAGACATGCGAGCAGCCTCTCCATATAAGGCAAGTCGACATCTGCCTCTCCCAAACCCCAAACCCCGTAATTAGGCCAGTTGACATTTGCCTCTCCCAAACCCTATAGTTAAGCGGGGAGCCGTGTGAACTGGTATGACCTTTTTTATCTGTTAAATACTATTTCAGTATTTTGTTGTTCTAATAAGTTATGCTGGAATTGCTCTATTAGAAGTGATTTTTGGTACATGTATGGTAAAGCTGAAAATTTCTATGTAATTCCAGAATCTGTGTACAAATATGTAGTAGGTATAGGGATATTTAGTCGAACAATTTCATTTACCTCGAGGGTTCCATTGAGCTGCTTAATAGCTTTTTTTCAGAATGTTTTTTAAGTTCAACTATGTAATTATCTAATTCGTCATGAACTATAGGTACGAGGGTTCTGCTTAATGTGAAGTTTTCTATTTGTTTTAGAGAGGCTAAATACTGTTTCTGCAGTTTGTGTTACAACAGGATGATATATTTGTGTACTTATATGTAGGTCTATGGATGTTATGTTGAATGATTCTATTTATCACGAGGGTTCTATTGAGCAGCTAGATTAGCTTTTTTCGGAACGTTTTTTGGGTTCAACACTGTAATTTTAGAATCTGCCATGAACTATTGGTATTAGGGTTCGACTTGTTTTGAAGTTCTCTATTTGGTTTAGAAACTAGATTTGCTAAAATCTGTTTTAGTATTTCGTTGTCACAAACAAGTTATGTTGGAATTGCTTGATTAGAAGTGATTTTTGATACATGTATTATGCGGTAAAGCTGCAAATTTCTATGATTAGTACCAGTTTGTGTCCATATATGTAGGTATATAGGGATTCTTAGTCAAATGATTCCATGATTCTCGAGGGTTATATTAGCTCTTTTTCATAATGTTTTGTATGTTCAACTCTGTAACTTTTCGCATTAACTATAGGTATTAGGGTTCTTTTCAATGTGAAGTTCTCTACTTGGTTTAGAGAGGGTAAATACTGTTTCAGTAATTTGTGTTACAACAAGAGCTATATTAGTGTACATATGTGTATGTGTATGGAATTTTAGTCGGATGATTCCGTTTATCTCTAGGGTTCCATTTAAATATGAATGACTATTTTTTTCTTCGTGAAATTTCTATCGAGTCTATGATTTGATCCTCATTTCTCGGTTCATGAATTATATCAAGATTTGGCTACAATGTTAGTAATGTTTGAATTTAAGTTAATTTTGACCTCCTACCAAGTATTACAAGTACAAGGGTTAAATCAAGTCTTTCTGATGTAATTTTTTTTACATGTTAAGTGGCTTCATCTCCTATATGGCAGCTAAAAAGTACTTAATTAACCAAGTAATTTTTTTTATATATTTAAATGAGGCTATTGAATGGCCCTCATTCCTTTGCTGAATTCTAAATTATGTATAAACGTTAAAATCCTCGGTTTGTAGCCATTTCTTTTCTCAAAATGCCATTTAAATCACATCATTTGTTTTTTTGCAACTTTTCATAAGAAGTCCAATTATATTCGATGAAGTAAGCCTTTTACTTGAAAACTTATTCTAGTGCAAACTTAGACCCTGCAATGTTCATGTTTTAACTTCTAATTCTTCGAAGAATACCACCATTTTTATTTTTGATTTTTGAAATATGTACTTTTAGTGCACTTTTATATATGTAGGAGCTTAGGAAGTTAGTGATTGGTGGGTTAGACTTATGTCCTTTAAGGACCAAGACATAATCCGCTTTAGTCTTAATCGTAAATTAAAGATAATAACAATACTATGCATTCAATAATATGTGGAAACAACAGAAATTGATGTAATCACAAACAATAAATGACGAGTAATAAATGACAAGTAATAAATAGCTGTTGTCTAAAAGTACTCTTGAGAGTGATGATAAAGAGGGTGAGAGAGCAAACACCCTTTTGAGAATAAAGATCGGAAACCAGAAAACTGTTTTAAGGGAGTTTGGTTATCAGGGGACATTTTACAAAAGGGAGTTAATGAGATTTTGCTATAGTGATGGGTGGTGAAAGGGTAATATGATGATTATCCAGAAGTAATAAAGAGGAAATGACAGGTTATTCAAGAAGGAATGAAGAGATGACAAGTTTCCCATGAATGTTTGGAAGGATATTAATGGGGTTTTTGAGGCTTTTTGGTGAACAAAAAGCTCAGGTGTTTTGAAGTTAAATGGCTGGTGGATCTGGAGTACATGACTTTTGGGTGTTTTACCAAGTTTGGCTAATATAGGTTTGGGGTGGCATTGATGATGATGGGATGAGCATTAAGTGGTGGTGGAATGTGCATTTATTGAATTTGATTGTGTATTATAATAAGTTGTCTGGTGGTACAATGAAAAGATATGGCACTCAAACGTCAAATCTCATTTTAAGTTTGTTAAAGATGCCGTTTGGGGTGCTGTTGGCTTCTCTAGAAGCCTTACGTGGATTCGCTAATGGTTCTTTGGGGTGGTTACAGTGGGGGGGAGGGGGGGCATGGCTAAGTATCAAACTAACGATTTTGTTCTCTGTCCTCCCTGCCAAAATCCTCAAGAAATCTCAAAACTATGAAACTTGGCTTTCGAGTTCTTGTATTTGTACTAGAATCCATTGGTCGATGAGTGAGATGCAAACTAAATCAAGTATTGGTGTCTTACCTTTCTACGAGAGGTTCTTGAGTGACTTCTGAGCGGAACTCCCTTGGATGTGACTTTTGAGAGGTTCTTAAGGCGTCTGGTGGTACAATGATTAGATGGCTCTTCAAGTAGAATTACCCCACCTCCCTCTTTCTAAAATATAACTATAATGTCTAACATCAAGTAAGATTATGTAGAAACGGGGAATTTATTCCCCAAAGCAAGCTGAAAGTGTATTTTTATTTGAAGTCATGCTGTCTATTCTCTAAGTTATAAGATATATATGGGTACAAGCCATATGACTTAATTATCAAATCAATTGATTTCTTTATCTTGAACTTAGGATTATGAGATGGCTCTATTCACATTATTCATGAGACATAGATGCTTGGGTATTCCAAGGCAATCGATTGTTAGATAACAAGGAAGCAACAAGTTGAGATTTACTGGATGCAATATGCTATAGGGTCGAAAACAAGAGATTGAGTGAGGATTCTCTAGCTTCACCTAAAAAGTAAAATATCTTGACATGAAACTCCAAGGAATTCTTTCCTGAATGCTTTTTCGAGTCCCACCCATTCTCATTCAACCTAATGATGCTCATAATGACAGAGTACCATAATGATTTTCTTTCAAGAAGGAATTTTCAAAATAATACCATAATGATGCTCGTAATGATTCTCCCGAGCATTTGATCAAACAAATGAAATGCGGAATTTAGGAAAAGAAAGAGCAGAAAGGGTAGTTGAAATGGAAGTTGGGGTTAGAAAGAAGATAGAGAATTAAAGTGGAGGGAAGAAGAGAATTAGGGGATAGAGAAAAAAACTGAATTGTTATTTCATTTCCAAGATATCTCATAAACAAATACAATCTAAGTATTTATGCATCTCAAATCTAAAATAAACCCAATTGTCAACTAACAAACTACCTCAACTTGCGAATACACTCTAACAACTGTACCAAACCCAATTAACACTCATAACTAATTTAACTACTTACTCTACTAACACCATATTTGCTCCCGATGATCCTCACATTTAGTGTACCACTTTCCTAGCTTATTCAACTACCCGACTTTCCTCCTCATTAATGGCACTAACTGCCAAGTTTATTTTTAACCCGGAGACCAAACAAATAACCTTATTGTTTCCAATTGAATGTCAAAATTCCTACTATCTGCAGGTACAAAAAATATGGTGTCCTTTTCAAATCGAATATTTGACACATCGACCAACTTTCTACCCACATTGAAACTGTCAATCATTCCACCTCTCTTGGCATTCTCTACTTGCTTACTTAACTTATCAACCACCAATGTTAACAAGAAAGGATATAAAGGGTCTGTTTGTCGTATGTCTTAATCCCATAGAATAGAAACCCCAAATTTCCCTTTAGGTCTTCCATTGCCGGAAATGACTAGTTAACCGAATTCACACATCTTTCAATACAATTTCGCCATCTACTTAAAAAATCCCATTTTCTCTAAGACGTAATCAAGGAGTTCTCCAATTTACACGGTCATAGACTTTTGAAATCAATCTAGCACTTATTTATTTTGAGCTTATATCCTTCCACCACTTCATTAACTATCAACATCAAATCCTAGATTTATCTATCTTTTACAAATGAACCTCAGTTTAAAGCTCCGGTCTCTCTCAAAACTTCCTTAAGTCTACAAAATAGGGCATTTGCCAAAATCTTGTACAATCTTGTCACAAAAAAGTAGTCGTTGCTGCTCTTTATAGGGATCAAGTATATATTGACTATTTATCCACCTTGGTTAGTCCAGCGGTAAGGGGCAAACAGAAAAAGACCAGCGGTCTTGAGTTCGAAACCTTGCGGGGCGTGTGTTAGGCTGGCTCTGGCACAACGTCCCCCCTGTTTAGCTTGCATGGGGGAGTCCAAAGGGCTCGTTGGTTTGAAGGTTCAGGGTTATAAAAAAAAAAGAAAAAAAGAAAGTATATATTGACTATCCCTTGTTCGCAGAGCTCGTTGAAAAAGCTTAGAATATCATCTTTAACCACATCCCAACATTCTCTATAAAAATGCCAAAGTGGAATGATCCTGTCTTGATGACTTCTCCACACATTCCCAAACTGCTCTTGTGACTCCCTCGCCTCAAACTTCCTTTCAAAAGCCAAGATGCCTTCTCTGCATCAATGGGACACCACTCTTTTTCCTTCAATTCTTAAACTAGTATTCTCGTTCTTAAATAAGAGATGATTTTGTTCACTATTTGATTCTCCTCTATGATATCCCCATCACCCTTTTCCAACTTATGGATCATTTTATTCATTTTCTACTATTTACCTTTTGATGATATAACTTCAAATTATTATCACATTCTTTGACCCATTTGATTTTTGTTTTTTGTTTCCATGAAATTTTCTCTTCTAATGTGATATCCTCAAATTTGTCTTTTAAATGACTCCTTTCGAACCTCCGCCCCATATTCCATCTTCAAGAATTATTATATATATACATATTATTGATTTTCTCTTATTTTATTCCCCTGATCCTCTTAAACTAAAAGAAAATATTGTAATTAAAATGACTTGATACCCATACTGTGGTTACATTGTGTTGCCCTCGTAATTAATATCACAATGTGGGTTTTTAATTCCTTTTTATTTCAATTTATATTATTCTTACCCTCGTTTTCCCTATTATCCACCACAATTTAGCTCAGAATTTTAAGAATTTCATTGAATTCCTCATAGTTCCCTCTTCCAGCCCTCTGTCCAATTAATTTATTATTCCATCACCATTGAGGTTTTCTAATTTCCCCTCCATAGAGAATCCCATAGTTTTCAATCCTCTACAGCTGTTTTCCCCGCCCCCTCCCTCCTTTTAAATTTCTTTGTCCTCAGCCTTGAGTATAGGAGGATGTGTAGATGAGCTAGAGTTGGGCCTTTGTACAAACTAGACAGTCCGGGTTCAATTACATTATTTTGAAGCAGCCCACCTCTTTCAATTTAAGCCTGCCTTATTTCTGTTGCAGTACCTCAAAAGCTGCTCTCAACCATTGGCTCTCTCCAATCTGCTGTGCTGAAGCTAAATTTTCCTCATGGGCTTCTGATTGTGGCTGGGCTTGAGATGACGGTCATTAATTATTCTTTTTTTCTGGGCTACAGAGATTGAGACCATCCCTATTTGATGTTTGAACGTCAGTCTTATTTCTAGGTTATTCACGTGATTTACTGCGAAAAGTTCGTTCCCCATCTAGAGATTATATATAAACGCTTAAGACTTAGAGATGGGGGAGAGAAGAGCTTGGCAAGTTTGATTTGAGCATTGGACCCTTTTTTGGACCTATTAGAAATTAGATCTAAATAAGTTAGATTTCAGGATTTGATTATATCAGCTTTTCTTACAAAGTTTAAAACTCAAATAGGCTTAATTTGACACGGAGGGAGTAAACCTAAGCAGAAATTTCATAAAAACAAAACAAAACTAGACCATCCAACATGATAGCCGGATATCTCATTTTTAAAATTCAAGATTCCCGTATCATGAAAACCAAGAAGAAACATAGTAAAGCTTCAACGCAATTTAGGATTGTTTACCACTAAGCTATTATCACTGTATGTAGTGTGTTGAGATCACAATAATTCTGGTTTGTCTAACCTTACTGGGGCTCATAAACAACAATAATATTGATTATGTTCTCTTCTATTTGAAAAATTTATTTAAGAAACACATTGAAATTCCAGTCATCCACTCAGTGGCCAAAGTACTTTTGAATCCCCATTTCAATCGTATTCTTGGAATGTACTTGTGACCTACCCAAAATAAGACCCATTATTAACCTGACCTGGATGCCTTTTTTAAATGGACAAAGTAGATTCGATTCTAATACAGTACTGGTCCTCAAACATATGGGGCCTTAAGCAGAATTGCAAATAAGGCCTTTTACATGTATTATAATAATAAAATAGAGAAAAGCTATTGCCAAAACGGTATTGCTTTTCGCCAGAGCAAATGATCGTCTGAGTAGTTGTAAAATATGTTCTGATACTGGGTTATTGCTATGACAACAACCATTTACGATTTGTCAATAGAGCTACCCATATAAATAACCCAAAAAAAGACCACATAAAATTTGTTTTTCTAGTATGAGGGTCGAGGGATTTGAATCTGCAAAAAAGAGTAAATATGGTTCTCTTGTTTTAGATCTAATTCCTTAGATGTCATTTTCGAAGAGAGGTGGACCCTGACAGACAATGAGGGTTGAGAACTTCGAATATTAGTTTTGCGGTAAAATAGTTGATAACGATTCTTTTGTTTAAATGGTCTAATATGACATACAAGAAAATCTGGACCCTTACACGATGTCTATACTTCCAATTTCTCCGAAATCCAATCTGATTTATTCCGATTATGGAATAATTAATCAACTTCCGATTTTCAATATACTGATTTTTCGGGAAAATTCGGACCGGGATCGCACTTAATTCTGAATTTCTGATTTTCCAACTTTTCATTGTTTTTCCATTGTACAATCATCCCCTTCACAATCTCTCTCCAGATTCTTGTTAAGCTATTATATTACAATTTTTTTCTCAAATTTTACTTATTTATCTTATTGTTTTCCTTTGCAGTAGCTCACTTCTAGTAGAACAGAGGTTGATTCTGAGAATGAATCTGCAACAAGTTGTACAGCCCAGACCCTCTGCTAATGGATTTGGCCGGCGTAGGGCTGAAAGAGAGAGTGCGATTAGGTTGGATAACAAGTCTCATGCTGTAAAAACAAATTCCAGCAGGTTGACTGCAGGTGTACTGACTGGCAACAAAGGGGGAGGATACGAAAGTCCGTCACGCGAGCGATTAGTATATTTAACAACTTGTCTTATTGGACACAATGTAGAAGTCCAGGTGATCGATGGATCCGTATTCTCGGGAATATTTCATGCTACAAATGCTGAGAAAGATTTTGGTATATCCCAAAACTTCTGAATCCAATCTATAATGCATAGAGTAATCACACTGGTGCCCCCTGAGCTTTGTCTTCTAACATTTTGGCCCTCTATATTTTTTTGTAACTTTTAATCCCTGAAGTGTGTTAAAGTTTGCACTAGTGGCCCTTCTGTCAATTTTCCTGTTAAATCCAACGGAATTAGTTAACGTGACTAGTAAATCTGGGAAACATGTCTTATAATACCCCATAATCAATTCCCATACCGAAAATAACTTCAAACCAATTTTTTTTTTTGCGATAAAACATGTTACTATACACATAATGAGTTTGGATATGTTTTGGAGTTATTTTGGATATGGGGGTGATGAAAGATAATTTTGCCCTGAATTGCTAGTTTTGCAGACTAACTCTGTAGATTTATCAGAAAAGTTAACCTAAGGGTCACTTGTGAAAACTTAACGTAAGTTGGGGGTTTAAATGTTCCAAAAACAATTGAGGACCAGAATGTAACAAGGTGCAAAGTCCAGGTCTGCCAGTGTAAATTATTTTAATGCACATGTCATGTGGTGTGTTGGATCTAAGCAACAAACGGTTGTCTTTAGATTTCCTCACATATAGTTGGTTGGTATTTGCAGGAATTATCTTGAAAATGGCTCGCTTAACAAAGGTCGGCTCGTCCCGAGGACAGAAGAATATTTCAGATTCTGTTAACAAACCTCCTTCAAAAACTATGATCATACCGGCTGCAGAACTCGTGCAAATCATAGCAAAGGTTCGTGTTCCTTTTTTAATTTTCTTCTTTTATTTTTTTATTTTTGGGTTTTTTGAGCTACTTCCTTGTGTTAATGCTGATATTAGAGATCCCCTTTTTTCATAATAATTAGACTTAACTACCTGAAACAGGGAACTCTTTCAAATGTTTGCATTCAATCAGAGGGTATGCCAAATAAAATATGCGTCAATAATAATTACACACATTATTTTAAATCTATATGTGTAGACCTGTCAACGGGTCGCTTGTTTCAAAGACGTATTATGAGACCTGTCAATGGGTCGCGTGCTCATGTCGTGTCATATCATGGTTGTTTAAAAAATGCTCAGCCAATACCCGGTTTGTTAAGAGTCATGCATAGTTTGTGTATGTTTGAGTTATGTATTTGTGATATATATCGGGTTCGTGTATAGCCCTGGCTTTGTGTCACCCATTTGTGTTAGTGTGTCTAATTAGTCAAAATTATGACCTGGAACCTGTTAAAGGCCAGCCTATTAACTAATAATTTCGTGTCGATTTGTGTCGCGTCTCATTTTTCCAGGTGGTAGGTCTAATTATTATGAAAGCAGGGTGTTGTCTCTAATATTTACATTATAATCAGAGTTGCATTCTTTCAACTAGGAATGTTACTGAGTAAAATAAACTTCTATACACTGATATCTGTTTTTTGAAGATCTTTAGAAAGACGACATATATGATAACAGGTACTCTTTATGAATGTTGCAGCAGTCTAAGCCGTTGATACCGGATTATTTGTGAAATATGCCTATTGTGTAGATCTATAGTGCTTATTTTTCTTTTATTTGGATCAGGGTGTGTCGGTAACTAGGGATGAGTTGACAAATGAGCTCCAGCATGAAAAGCAGCTGGAGATTATGACGGATTCCTACATATCACAATCTCGTCATGTTGATGTAGAGAGAGAGTTGGAACGCTGGGTACCTGATGAAGATAATCCAGAATGTCCTGAACTGGAGAATATATTTGACGGCCAGTGGAATAGGTCAGTAATATATCTCTATATATATTTTTACTTTACCCTTAGAGATAATGCATTGTTTGGAGATACCCCCTTACATGTTCGTTCATTAATTAGAGTTCCCCTCCCCCCTCATGCAACAGATGATTGGTGCACATGGAAAGTTTTTTTTTTGGGGTGGTGGTGGTGGTGGTCCATAAAGACCGTTTTGTTGCCAATTAACTTTGATTGTGTGTTGTATTTACTGATGTCAAGTTTTTATCATACAGGGGATGGGATCAATTTGAAGTGAATGAAACATTATTTGGAGTAAAAAGTACTTTTGATGAAGATCTGTACACAACAAAACTTGATAGAGGTCCTCAGACGAGAGAGTTGGAAAGGCAGGCTTTAAGAATAGCTAGAGAAATTGAGGGCGAGGATACCAAAGATCTTCATTTAGCAGAGGTGAGGTTAAAGGTTCTTCTTTATTCCTTTCTTTTACCCTCTCTCTCTCTCTCTCTCTCTCTCTCTCTCGCAACTGATTGTTTTATTTTAATAGGAGAGAGGAATTCTTCACGAGAACTTTGAACTTGACGAGGAAACAAGATTCTCGTCGGTCTTTAGGGGGGTTGATGATAGTGGTGTTAAGAATGAGGACAACTTTTCAGATTCACACAATAATGAAACATTTGGAGGTGTCTCTGATTCAGTGATTAGCAAGACATTTACTGACATGCCCATTGGGAAAAGTAATGATGGAGCTCAAGTGTCATCCAGCTCTTCATCGATGGTATGTTATCAATTATTTTAATGAAACAATATATATACAAACATATATTGTGCCTGAGATTGAGTTATTACTTCATTATATTAATTTATTATGATTTTATATTAAATGAATAAATGGCCTTTATCTGATTGAGATAATATTGTCTTTTTTCATTTTTTGGTGGCATGCAGGATGAGGTGCAATCTTCTCAGTTAAGTACTGGCAGGATTCTTTACCATTCTGGTTCTAATGACCATGCTAGACAGTCATCAACTGAACGTGCTTCTAGAAGTATCTCAGCTTTGGATGGTGAAAGCAGGTTCCTATTATTTGTGCCAAGAAAATGTTATTTATTTTTTTATTTTTTGTTTTCACTGGGTATGTCAATTGCTTTTATTTTGTATATACATGAATAACATGTCCAAAGGAGAGGACTTGTCGTCGACAATATATATTGCCGTCCAAAAATATTATTGTTAATATTATATTATCAAACAAAATATTATATATATTGACGTGTGTGTGTGTTGCTACTTTTGCCCTTTTATTGTCAGAAAGGATATTTCCCTACTCTCTTGAACATGTCCCTTTCATGTGGTCCCTTTTTCTTTTTCCTTTACACACTAATTCATTGACTTGATTCCTTGCTACACTATTTTGCCATGCAACTTTTATGCAGTTCATATTTCTTCACTAATCCACACAAGAACTTGCGTCCAAACAGGTTGTCCATTTCTTCAAGGGATTTTCCCGTTGTTTACGGTAGTAACATTATGGCACAACCTTTTTTATACACGCATACACATATACACACACACACACACATGCCAGTGAGTTGTAGGGGTTCTGTTGCTGTTAAAGCGGGGGTTTTTGTTTCTGGAGTCGCTGGTGACTGGATCTCAACATCATGTGGAGGCACCACTGGTTACAGACTGGTGCTAGGGTTAGAAGAGAAGAAGACGGTGAAGTAGTTGTACTTAGAATCAATGGTTGCATTTTTATTATGGGCTAATGTCAAAAAGATGATTCTACAACATGTTTTTACCAAAAAAAAACGCACCTCTAAAAGATAATGACAACCATTTGTAGGAAAATGTGCAAGATTTTTGAAACCGATAATAAAATGTGGGCCACTTTGGAAAATATTTCAAGTTTTTTTTTTTCATGGAAATAAACATGGTAGCCAAGGGGGAATATGACATTCATTATTTTATTAGTGCCGCCTTAACAATTTTATACTTCATTTGGTACGACCTAAAAGCCACCTCAGAACATATTAGGCCACATAAGCATTTCATCCAAAATTACATAACGATAGTTAACAGTGAGGTAAATTGAAACCTAAAAGTGAACTTTAGTGCTGTTTATGGCTATTTGTTTTACTTAAAAAGTGAAAAATGTGTAAACTTTGTTGGGATTTTTGTAATTAAATTTAAGTCTTTTGTAATTAAATTTAAGTCTTCTGATTTTACCCTGAGATAATGTGGTATATAGACATACCTTCTACTAGCTCAATAATTAGACACCCCATATGCAACAGATAGTGCATAAGGTACATGCAGGTTAATACTCATGCAGGGGGGTGGGGGTTATCTCGAATTATTGAACTTGTAATGGGGTATCTCTAAATATCACCTTATCTTAGGGGGTAAAGTCAAGAAAATCCTTAAATTAATTGGGTGAATTTCTTACTTTGGGAGATTAGTATGTAGTTTTCTTGTCCATCGCTGGTCCTGCGCTATCTTTGGCTGGGATCTTTTATTGGCCATAGTTTTTTTGGGTGCTCTTTATTTTGTTTTCATATACTATATAACTTGTATACAGGTTGCCCCCTTCTGTGTATCTATATAGTTTATATACCTTCTCAAAAAAATAAAATAATAATAAATTGTATTGTCACGAGTACTGAGAGAATAATAAGTTTATTTTCAATATCCACGAGGTCTCTAATTGAGTACCCCGTACTTCAGGATTCAAGAGAACCTATCTAATGAAGGACATGCTGGAGCTAAGGAGGGCGTAGAAAAGAGAACGGTGAATTGAGATTTAATATTTAATGTTTTGTTGCGGATTTGTATATGCCTCTGATTTTTCTTTGATTTTAGTTTCTTACGAATAGATTTTGACAATAATATTTCTATTTTATAATGCAGTTAAATGAGGAGGCCCGGACGTCAAAAACTAACGGTGTGTGAACTTCTTCATTTGGTTGTTTTTACTTATCTAATATAGTTGGAGAGCGAAATAATTAACGCTGTTGTCCGATTGAGTTTTTATGAAGACTATATAAATCGTGCTCCCTCCGTCCCAAATTAATAGTCTTACTTTTCTTTTTTGGAAATCTCAAATTAGGAGTCCACTTTCCTTTTTGAGACATAATCAATGAACCAAATTTCTCAACGGTGAACAAGTTTTGATCTTGGCCATTGGTCAAGTGTATCCTTAATCTATAAAAAAAAAAGATAGGGATTCTTAATTTGGGATGGAGGAAGTAGTACATAATTATTTTTGTTTTGATCCGTTATATAGAATATGAGTAATATTTGTTTTCATTATTAATGTGGACCATTTTTATTTATTTAATATTTATAGGTCTTACAGTTTGGTAGCATCTATAGTGCACAAATGTTACATTTAGTTGAATTGTTTTTCTCAGTTTATGAATAAATAGGGACTCAGCTGCTCCATTGCTGTTCTATTTCATTGTTTATTTTCTTCTTCTCCCCGATGCTTTCTCTTCCCCCTTATCTTCGTTCTTTTAGCGCCAAAAAATTTAGTTGGGTAAGGTCATCATTAAACCTTCCAATACTTTTATATTGTTATGCTAGTAGATTACTTTAGGAGATAGATCATGGCTGCTGTGCGGGTTCTTCATTAGAAACTTATGAATTTGATTGTTTTAATTATTGCATTGGGTTTGATTTATATAAGCATAGGTACATTAGAAGTCAAGGAGTGAACATTTTTATTTTGTTATTTTAAATTTGAACATTGATTTGTTTTGGTTAGGTACATTTCCTTTTTATTACGGTAATCAACCAAGGTAGTTAATTGATTAGATGCTCCATTTTTTTAGGACTCTTAGCTTAAGTTGCCTACAAATAGATGATCCGTGGTCAATTGAAACCAACTTTTCGTCAAGGGGGTGGGGGGTGGGGCAATGACTGTATGGGATTGATCGCTAGGGGTGTCCATCACAAAAAATTGTCAATTCCAGTTTTTGGTATCAACTGAGATGTGTGCTCACGAAAGAGAGACATATGCGTGAGTGGGCCAGAGGTGTGCTTTGCATGATTGTAGCCACGGTGGGAAGTATTTGAGTTTGATTTAAATTTGATTTGATTATTTTTAATTGTAGTTTGGTAATCAATTAGGGCTCGCTCGGTTCGAGGTTTGGATAGGGAATAAGAATCCTTGATTTCTGGAATTCTAAATTTGTGGAATCTTGATCTCCTTTCCATTGTTTAGTTCAAACAGGTATTTTCTTTCCTTTCCCATATTTGGTCCGACAAGATTTGAAAAGGAATAAATATCATTTAACTAAAATACCCTTCTACTTGATCTTCTACTTGATTTGACTGTGGGTCGTGTATGTGTGTGAGAGACCATGCGAGTGTGTGTGAGAGGGAGTGTGTTGGTGTGAGAGAGAGAGTATGAGTGAGAGAGAGAGTGTATGTGTGTGAGATAGAGAGAGTGTGTGAGTTTGTGTAAGAGGGTATTTTTGTCTCACCATAAAAGTAAGAACTCCCATGAATATATCATTCCCCCACTTTAGAGGGAAAGGAGAATTCCAATTTTGTGGAAATTCTAAATTCTAGGATTTCTAAGTTTCTCCTAAATTTCCAACCGAACATTGTAATTCTAGATGAGGGTAATTCTAAATTCTAAGAATCCTAAATTCCTTTCCAAACCTCCAACCAAACAAGCCCTTAAGGTATTTGATTGATTATGAGATTTTCTTTATAGGTCTAATTAGCTTTAGTAGTCTATGATTAGATGCTTACTACACAATTCTAATCGATGTTTTAAATTGCGGTCGTTCCAGGTAGTACATTTTCGCTTTGGGGTTACATTAATGCAAGCGATTTGTGCATTGATTTTATAATTCAAATATATATATATATATAAAAAGAAATCCATACAATTATTCAAATTATAGTCCTTTATGATTTCAATTAAAATACTACTTCATTTCAAATAAAGTCACGGAGTCATAAAATACATCATTCCAAATAAAATCACCAATAGAATAGTGCACCGTATCAAATAATCATAGAGAAGCCAAATAAATCCATACAATCGTCACAAACACAATAGTAGTCCTCCTCATCGAACATAAAATCACTATCATCTTGGGTCAAGGCATGCATGTTGAAGATGTTTCCTATATCATAGTTCCTCAGGGAAATGTGACATTCCGCCTATTTTAATCCTGGGTGATCAGTCCATTATTAAATTAAAGTTGAATCATTTATGGTTTTATTCTTAGCATCACTGTCGTAAACTTTTTAATTACTAACCACCTACATACACTTGCTTGAGATAGTCACCTCTCAACTAATGTGCACGTCTAATGTATTCTACATAGCTAGTATTTCTTTCCCAACTAGCTAAAGTATTTGACCATCCTCACTAGGTCTCGTTCCCTCGTAATTTCCCATACGACACAATACTATAGTCTCAGTAATAAATTTATTTATTCTCCTTTTTTTTATTGAGTCAATTATTTAAGTTTCACTACATAAATTCTTTTAAATATACATCATCTATCAATTCTACTATTTCACATAAGTAGATATATATCATCAGTATATATTCATCACACACATAATATATACACAGATATAACATCAACGAAATCGCCACTCGTGATGCTGGCATACTCTGCTATCAAGTCCATGTACCTCTCGTACTCAAATAAGGACTATTGGTTCGGCATGTCTCCTCAAACCCAACATAAATCAATATCATAGTGGAGGCGAACATGGTTCTAAATCTTTTAGGATACGCACATACCTAACGTACTCAAACGACATGCCAATTCTACTACTACACGACACATAGTGGACCACCCTAAGTTCCATGTTCTGGGGCACTAATCCAGACCTCACTGGAATCGATAACGTGGGATCGCCCTCTGCGCGTAAACCTCCTGATAGTACGCAGCGTAGGTATGTTCACTCACATAATAAAATCATATCTATAGGTATTCACACAACCTATTTATATATTATTAAGTACGTATACACACAACCCAATTTCATCAACTCGTACGTAATATATATCACTCGTATATTCGACGTACTATAAGTTTCCATTAAAATTCCAATTTATATAATTTCGAGTATCACTCACTACTAAGGATCCTACTTACCGTTTAGTTAATATGTAGTTATTCCCATTGTCAACTACTGATCATAAACATAAGTTCACTCATCACTACGTAATCGTCTCGAATTTCATTTATTTATTAATTACAGATATTTTCTCAATTATCCCCATACTTAACTCGTCTCAATTCATGTAAACCTAATTCCTTCTCTAGGCCTACTGACATTTTCATATTCTCTTTTATAATTTAAAAATGCCCCAAAAGGTTCTTTGTGAATTATCCGAGATTTCCGGGATTAAAAAGAAACATTTTCAAATCTGGGCAAAATCGAATCGATTCGCCCAATGGCCGAATTGATTCGAAATGCATCAGGGTTCTTCTTCTTCCTTTTGCGGTTTCGAATTTCTACCCTATTTGAATCCTCAAACTTTTATACAAACATCTCAATTTTTAAATTAACGTAACTAAACATCGAAGATACATATAGGGATGATTTCTAACGTAAATCACAAATAAAATCCATACAATTTCATCGTATAGTCAGATTTAACTCCTCATAATCATAAATCCTATAGTTTTGTGTTCGTCATATACCCAGACTTAATCCATGATTCAACTCTCAAAACTCTTGATTTTGTTTTCTCTATGTAATTGGATTTATTCTACATCAAATCCTATTCCCAATTATAATTTTACTCATCAAATTATAAGTGTAACATGAATCGTCCTTAATACAAAGTTCCTATTCTACATGGGTATGATAACTTATAAAATTTGCAAGATAAAAACTTGCCTTTTATGAAAGAAGTCTGATTTGATACTTTTTGATGAATCTTCTCTTCAAATCCTTCCTCCAAGAATGATGGTTGTGATGCCAAAATGAGCTTGAATTCTCCAAAATTCTCTCATAGGCTCCAAGAAAACTCTTCCTCTCCTCTCTACTGGCCTCCACTTGGTTTCAATCTTTTTACCCTAGCCTCACATCACCACAACTATATATAATACTTAAAACCTCGAATTTCCCTTAGCCCTAAATTATAAAATGACTGAAATGACCTCCCGGGTTGTCGGTTTGGTCTAAAACTGTCCCGGGACCCAAACTACTTGGGTATATTATTTTGACTGTTTCGACCCTTCTGGACTCAACCGTAATCTCAAAATCATCATCCGAGTTGCTCATAATTTATTTACTATCTCTACCTCATTTAGTCCACACACGACATTCAGTTGAAATAACATACTGTTACGTCACTATCAGTCGTTGTGACCTCAAATATGTAATTACTATTCACTTAGTAGTTTTATTCAATAAACATTAATCATTTCTCTCCGATTAATAATTTATCAACCCATAATATTTAATTTCTATTAAATTACGGCACACGTGTAATTTAAATTTAAACAAATTAATTCATTTTTAATTCCTCAACAATTCATTTTTAATTCCTCAAACTTACGGGTTGTTACAGGAAATACCTATAAATTCCTCAACTGCTACATCTTCCATCCATGGTGTTCAATCTCACTAGTTGTCTTTACCTTTACTTTTACCTTTACCTTTATCTAGTAAGTATAAACAGTATTTAAAAGTTAATAGGATGACTATCTGAGAGTCATATATCGCAAACTTGAACTTTCACCAACTTTACGCAAAAAATGCAAAAATTCACAAATGTAGAGGAGGAAAGCAAGAGAACTCAGAAATTCAATGATTGTTTAAAGTGCTTGCAGCTGATACCATGTAACCACGTGTTACAGAATATAATTCCGCGAAGAAATCCGCTCGAATCTGGGCTTAGAGGCTTGAACTCTAGAGGAAAATGAAGATTGGGTAGTGAGTTTTTTCAGTGCTTCAGACAGTTTACTACGTTAAAAATGGGAAGTTTCCCTATTTAGCCAACCGTTTTAATAAAAACAAAGTCAATTTTAACTCTTCCAACTGAAGACGCCTTCGATTGAACCAAATTTCCATGGATTTATCTATCTCGAGCCAAAAACAATACCTAATCTCAATCTTTCAAGGTCAAAACTTTGATCTATTGTACCAAAACTGTGGATTTATCCTAATACCTAACATGCTCTGTAGAAGCCTTCTGGAAATCTATCGAGCTCATCCCTTTGGTTGAACGAACCCATACGAGCTCATCCCTTTATGTACTTAGATTTTCTTGAGGAATTAGAATGAAGATTGGGTAGTGAGTTTTTGGAGTGCTTCAGACAGTTTTCTACATTTCAAATGAAAAGGGTTCCTATTTACCCAACCATTAGATAAAAACGAAGTTAATTTTACACTTTCAATTGAAGACACCTTTGATCGCACCAAATTTCCATGGATTTTTCTGTCTCGGGCCAAAAAAAATGCCGAATCTGAATCTATCGTGGTCAGAACTTTGTTCCATGGAACCCAAAACTCTGGATCCATCCTAATAAATTTCAAAAAGCATTTGACTCTTTGATTGACCAAGCTCATCGCTTCAGTCGAACAAACCCATGGGAGCATGCCTTTGTACTTAGATTTTCTTTTCTTCAGGAGCTTTAAAATGTTGGCTCCTGACACCAGGTATATGGTGTTACCAATTAAGTAATGTCACATCTTATGTGTTGAGCAAGACATTCCTTTTGAACTGGTTATACCGGTGTCCTCCTTTATTTATCTATTTATTTATTTTGATTGCCATGCTAACTAATGTTTAAATTGCGGTTGCTCAAGATGTCATGTTTTGATTCTGGGGTGGCGTCGCCCGAACAGGCCTGTTGCGTAAGCTATTTTGCAATTGATTTTTATTATTAACAAATAATATGAAGAAATTTATACAATTATTTGAAGCATAGTAGCACTACATGAATGAATCCAATAAAATACGACATAATTTAAAACAAAGTCGAGAGTTCAAATAAAGTACTACATTCTTCCAAGTAAAGCGACTTACAACCAAAATCTTTCTTTTTTATCCATTTTATATTACAATAGGCAGCTAAAAATTCACAAAAAATTATATTACTATCACAATATAGCGCATGAATAGAATAACACGTTATCAATAGCGCACGCTATTGATGATATCTCCAATACTGTATGACCTATGCAGCGTTTTGGCTCCAAATTGAGCGGTAGTGCTCTTTTTAAAACACTGATGCTAACACCATGCTTAGCAAACCATGCTAAGACCGATCTTAAAACATTATGCAATGGGTGCCGTCACGGCTTTAAAGCTGGCTACGTTCTTTCTCCGAGAAGGCAGTTATATAGCATAGCCATACCTCGTTAGGGAACTTCCCATTATATGATCTCTTAGGAAAGCCCAACAGTATTAATGGAACAGTTATAACAGTTGGGACTTGTAATAGATCAGATAAAAGCCTGATTTTATTCCTGCCTACGGCCAGGGATGGAAGAGAAATGGCATTAGGCCCCCTCCCCCTCAGAACAGAAGAGAACAACTACAGGAATGAGGAAACTCGTAGATGGATGTTGATTTGAGCAGCCGAAAATAGACAAAATGAGTTTGGGCCCATGGACTGAGATGTTGATCCAGTTTAGAAAAAGATTAAAGTCATTACAATGTAAGGTTATTTTAAAGGGGTAGCATAAGGGAGAGTAATCAACATTATCACATGTTTATATCAATATAAACAAAGTAAAGAGCTCGATACATAAATAGACATCTCCTGGGAGGGATACAATTCTGCCACTAGTTCCAACTGCCATGAAAACTGAAGAGAATAAGCTCTACATACCTCATCTTCCATTTGTATGATCCACCTTTCTCTCTCTAAACTTCTTCTCTGAACCCAAACTTCAAACTTTGTGTGCCTATAGGTCATTGGACCAACTTTGCCCTTGTGTTTGCATCTCATTTTTCCATTCAGTTATATAATCTTTCATATATAGTTTGTCTTGCAAGATTGAATTTATTTTTCACTCGTGCAGAATCACAGTCATCAATGAGGTCAAAGAAAGAAAACTCTTCTGATAAAGGGGTACTCTCCCCAAATGCGACCGCATATGCCCCATCTCGTGCTTCATCTAAGGGTCAGGATAAGATGAGTTCGCCTAGTGAATTACAGGAGAGTGCGACACCTGGTAAAACGCAACCTGTGACTTCCTATGCACGACCTGGTAGTTCTACATCATCCACTTCAGATTGTGGAAATGCTGCTGTAGCTTCAAGTGGGCTCGGATTATCACCAAGCACATCTGTGTGTTCTCTCTCTTCAGAAAAGTCGACACTCAATCCCTATGCTAAGGTGGAGCTACATACATGCATACATACATACATACATGCATATATATATATATATATATAGGGAGATGATTATCAAAAGTTTCAACAGCCAAAAAAATGCTTATTTACGCTATTTTTGCATATTACCTCATCTCACTCACTTTTTGATTTGAATTTTTTGATGGAAAAAATTGGAGATCTCCTCACTATGGAGATCATATCCAAGAAGTTTTATCAAAAAAATCAATTTTTTACTAATTTTAAAAAAATGGTTTGTGCCGGAGCATGTAGATAAGAAGCACTTACAGGAGACTATATATATATACTTTACCCGATGAGATAATGCAATATTAAAAGATACCCCTGCATGTTCAATAATTGAAGTTCCCCGTGCATGTGCATCAACCTGCTTTTACCTAATGCATTAACCCCCATCTTTTTAACATTTGAGGTACATTCTTGAAAGTGTCGCTAAAGCCCACCGAACATCTCTTTGTGAGCTTTAGCGAAGGTGTTTTTTTGCTTGGTTGGTTGGGGTGGGGTGGGGGGTGGTCACAAATTTTTGAAAACATGGGTGTGTCATCTGAATGTTGGAACAAATGTGGGGGTGGAAATTGGATCTCCCCAAAAATAGAAAAGAAAAAGAAAGAAGAGACTGAAATATTGCTAATAAATGTCACCTGACTTTCTTGTTCTGCTTCAATGTTTCAGGAATTTAAACTCAATCCGAATGCAAAGAGTTTCGTCCCAACTCAGACACCTTTAAGGTCTGCATCTCCAGTGTCTGATGGTTCGTTCTACTATCCATCTAATGTTGCCGCTGTCCAACAAATGCATGGCATGCCTGTGGGCATAGGGGTGAGTTAGTTTTACTTCTAATTTTCCTTATTTGTTTATCTGCCAGTTTTAAGCACACCTAATGATAGCCAAATTGTTGAATGGGTTTCGATAAGAAGATGAACCATTTTGAAGTTACCAAATTGGCTAGGCATCATCTTGACGCGTCCATATCTAGTAATCATGACTTACTCCAACAATAATATATATTCATACACGCACACACACTGATTTTAATACCTTCATAATATGGACTTGTAGACTAATTGTACCAATGTTTATTGACTTCAGTACCTTTTCTTGTTAAAGTTGATAGTCGCGTGACAAAATCGTGACCTCAGAAATACAAAATTTTATAAAATAAATTCATAAAAATAACAAAAAACTAACCTCTAAATAATATTTTCTGGTTTTAAAAGATGAGCATATGATCGTTGACTTTTGGGACATTGACGGAAAAGGTACTAAAGTCAATAAACATTAGTGAGAGGTACTGAAGTCTATCTGACGTAAACCACCCGTCAAAAGGCTTCTAAAATATCTAACACACAATTCTAGAGAGAGAAACGACTCTTTTCTATATTCAAAATCAAGGTCTACCTCAAATGAGGCTACAAGGGGTCTCTTTATAAGTGGGGAAGGGGAGCACTAAATGGGTCTCTAACCAATGTGGACTCCCACTTTACAAATAAGCCTAATACCTATTTGTGCTCACCTATGTCCCAACTTACAACAAAACAACAAAACAGAAGTAATAAAAATAACAAAAAGAAAATAAAACTACTAATATACTCAAAAAGACAATGATGCCCTCGATTCACATCACTAGCAGTCCATATTATGGAGCTAATTAATTTAAAAAACCATAAAAAAAAAAAAATGAATTGTACTTTTACTTCCAAGGAAATAAGATGGCTTCCTTGCTTTCAAACTTCTTCCTCTTTTTGTTTAAATCATTAAATTATATGGTCACAATGTTTTAGTCTCTGTTCTCTCGGTGTCTTTCTATTTGTTTTCTCTTTTGATCTTGCACCCCATATAAATAATTACAGTGGTGATTGCCATTGCTCTGAAGTTATTTTTAATTTTTTTTAGACATTGTTACTTTAATAATATGCATTGTTAGACTATAATTCATATGTTATTTTTCAGACAATGGTACTGTTTTCGTTGCGGATTGTTACTCAGCGGAGAAACTTTTACATTTAGGACGAAAAAGTATCAAAGTCGTTTGATCAATTATACCAAAGTTTATTAATGCAAATTATTAAGTACCCCCCCAAAACTGCTCATTTTTACAGAGCAGGGTTTGATGTCTGATAGACAAGAATTTTTGTTACAAACTGTATTACATTTGTTGTGATGTACTTGAGTTTTTGGTTGAAATTCTTCTGTATTGTAATGGTTTAGAACAAGTCGACACAAGTCATCCTTGGAATTCATTATGTTAAGAGGTGGTTA
Source organism: Sambucus nigra (assembly GCA_949130495.1). Taxonomy (NCBI): domain Eukaryota; kingdom Viridiplantae; phylum Streptophyta; class Magnoliopsida; order Dipsacales; family Adoxaceae; genus Sambucus; species Sambucus nigra. The sequence continues at coordinate 601,517,011 of OX422212.1, read as the reverse complement.
TTTAAATTTTTCTCTACAAATACAATCTTCTTAGTTCTTTAAAATTGCAATAGATGTTAGGTTGCTGCTGGGGCATCAATATAAGATTTTGTCCATAGAAGCTTAGCTGAAAATGGTAATTTACGAGTGAAACGTGAATGCATTGAACTAGAGGTGGATCCAAAAACTTTTATGAAGGTGGGCTAAAAATACTCCCTTCCGTCCCAAATTAATAGTTGCCACTTGAAATTTAAACATTAAAAAAAGTTACTTGCCAATTTTATCTTCTAAAATTGAGGAATATCAATGACTTCGAGACATGCACTTGGATTATTGTTCTCTTATGGGTAACATTGTAATCTCACCCAGGGCCAACCGACATATGCCTCTCCCAGACCCTGCAGTTAAGCGGGAGCCTTATGCACTGGGTACGACATTTTATTTTAGAAACATGACTATAAATTTGGGACAGACTAAAAAGGAAAGCACTACTATTAATTTGGGACGGAGGGAGTGTACGCAATTTTTTTTATTAATAGTGACATTCCTTCAATATTTTATAAGCGCTAGGGAAAATCTTAGAGTAATCGTAAGATTTCATTATAAATCACCTACACTTACCAATCACATCATATTTGTATGTGCAACAACACAGCTGCCGAATGCGTTATATAGAACAATTACAGTAAGTATAACAAACAATTATAGTAAACGGAAACAAACAATTTTAGCTATTAATTAAATTTTTTCACGATTCAAGGTGGTCAAATTTGTATAATTTAGTAGTTCATCCCAAACTTTACTATCTAATTTTATTTCCCCCCAAAATTAAGGCAGGCACCACTATTTTAGATCTGCCCGTGCGTTGAACAAAGTACATTTTGATGGTTACATTCATGATTGGTGGCTAATTACATTGATGTTGCAGATGGGACCTTCATTTTCTGGCCACCAGCCTGTTATGTTCAATCCACAAGCTCAACCCATGCAGCCGCCTCAGCCATATTTTCATCCAAATGGACCTCAGGTATAACAATTATTTGAAGGATCTTTTTTGGGTCCTTCCCTCTTCATTCTTGCCTACGTATTGTTCTGTAAATCAAATGTGAATCTTAGGTCGTAATTTTGTTCCCTTTGCAGTATGGACAACAGATGATTCTTGGTCAGCCTCGGCAAGTCATGTACATGCAGACTTATCCTCCTGTAAGAAAATTGGCTTGTGTCTTTTGTGTGTTCTTCTTTTGCCTGCTTAGTCTTCTAAATAGTTTGTTTTTACTTAACTTCTCTCTCCACCCCAATTTAAAAGAATTTTTTATTTACTTTAATACCTCCATAATTATCCTGTTTTGAGTTTAGTACCTTCCACAAATTGACTCTGAGTTTAGTACCTGCTTTGTTAGGGTTAACAGTCACATGTGCATGACACAGAAAAAATGAAAAACAATTGAAAAATAGAAAAAATAAATAAAACGTAAAAAATAAATAAAACAAAAAAACGAAACAGGAAAAGAAAATGGGGCATATACCAAATAGTTCCTCGAACTTTTTTTAATACACGTTTAGTCCAAGCCTTTTTATTTTGCACCAAAAAGTCCTTCACCATGCCAAAAAGGCTTTACCATGCCGCTGGCGCGGACATTTAAAGATAAGAGAATCAGGGACTTTTTGGTACAAAATAAAAGACTTGGACTAAATGTGTATTACAAAATATTTGAGGGACTTTTTGGTATTTGATCCAAAGAAAATCCCAACCCCAACATCTCCACCAAGCCCCCCCCCCCTCTCCCACCCACACACCTGCCTCAACCCCCAATTGCTGGAGGTCCGGCGACCACCACCTTTCTCTCTCACATACACATACACAAACTCAAATTTGGGTGATCGAAATCTATCCCCACGCATGAAAACCAAAATCAATCCACATTTGCTCTCTCCTCTTTGTAACAAACACACAAGGTTCGGTTTCCCGCGAAGGGGTGGTGGTGTTGGTTCGAAATCAAAGAAGGATAGCTGGCGGTGGGGGAGGGAGAGTGGGGTGGGGGTGAGGCTGCTGTGCTTTGATTGGTGTGTTTGTGTTGGGGTGTGTGTGTGTAGAAATGGTGCTCTTGGGTTTCCTAATTTGAGTTTTTTTTTCCCTCTTTTTCATTTTATTTCATTTTAGTTTATTTATTTTAATTTTTAATTGTTTAATTTTATTTCCATTTACTTTTTTTTAAAATTTTAATTTTCTGATTTCTTATTTTTTTTTCCACAGGTCATGTGCAAGTCACATGGCTGTTAAGTGTACGGTTAACCGGAGAAGGTACCAGCTGTTGGGTTTCGTAATTTGAGATTTTTTTCCTCTTTTTCATTTTATTTCATTTTAGTTTATTTATTTTAATTTTTTATTGTTTAATTTTATTTCCATTTATTTTTTTAAAATTTTAATTTCTGATTTTTTTTTCACAGATCATGTGCAAGTCACATGACCGTTAAGTGTACGGTTTACTAACGGAGAAGGTACCAAACTCAATGTCGATTTGTAAAAGGCGGTAATCTCAAAGCAGGGTAACTATGGAGGTGTTCAAGAATCCCGCGAAAGTACTGTTTGCCCTGCCTAGAATTAAGAGTCCTGTTTCTTAAAAATAGTGTATAAAAATGTGTCAAACTCAACATCAGGGGAAGTTAGTCAACTTCATCTGGTGTGCTAATAAAGTTGGGAGAATAAATTCAAATAAAGTACTTGTTTTAAATTTGTGATTTTTTAACGCGGAACTTAATTCGACAACCTAAATGACCTCCATTAGCATTGTCGGGTGCTAATATATTAACATTAAAATTCCCAATTCTATGACACTTTTTGGGGTCAAGGGTATACAATTGAAAATTTTGTCATTCAAAGTGAATTACTATTAAACAAATGCGAGCCAAAGGCCAATAATTCACCTTAAATCAATTAAAGATTTGAGCTAAAAGCCTTCACCGTACAAAATATATACCGACATGTTTTATTCAAGTTAATGGACAAGTGTCACTGAAAAAACTAACGTTTTAGTGATGTTAATAAATGTCACCAACACAATATATATGTTGCGTCATCACATTATTAAAAAATAAGTTCATACTGTCACTACTATAAAATTTATTGTAACGTCATCACATTTTTATAAAAGTAATTCATGTTTAAAACCATCATCACTAAATAGTGCCTTATCATCAAATTGTCACAAAAAGTGTATAATCAATTATTAATATTGAATGTATTACATAATATTGAAATATAACTTTACAATTCCAACATAGTAACAATATTGGTAGTAGTAATAATAATAATGACAACGATAGAGGGACACACTTTGGGAGAATGATAGAGGGACAAAGATAGGGACACACTATGTTATTAGTGACACGCGAGTGGAGTGCGTTCCACTTGTGTCCACCATTGACACGAGGACGCGTGTCCTGTATCCCAAATTGTGTCCTCAAATTGTGTCTCCCAAGCATTACCTTAATAGTAATGGATATTTATCAAAAAGTATAATATACTTTCCTCGAGTTTACACTTTTAGGTAACGTACTTTTTGCGACAAATTTAACATTTTACTTCCAATTATTATTTTTTATTTTGGGCAATCGTTACTCAAACGTCAAAAGATAATGAATGGATATTAACATACATAATACACATTAGGAAAACCTAACACGTGCCTTTAAATTCTCCAAAATCGGACTAACCTCTAAAAGTCTGATTAATGGTTTAGTTTGACGACAAAATGTAAATTACCTACAACTCGGCTACATGAATCCTATTTTTTCATTTATTGTTTTGTTCAGCGTAATATCGTCAGTTAAACCACATTATATCATGTCCATTTTTACAATATACTACCAAGTTAATTTACGACTATCAATAAGATTTTCTCTAAATTATCTACAATGTCTTTTTTTACAGTAAACCCTTAACGTTACCATCAATATTAACTAAATTACTCTTCCTTACGGGGATTCATTAGTTTACGTTTGACATGTTCAAACCTTTTAAGTCGATTTTCTCTCAATTTGTCTTCTATAGGAGCTACTTTTATTATATCAAGATTCAATTCTAATTTTATCCTTTCGAGATTTACCACAAATTTATTTTAGCATCCGCATCTCCGCCACACAATTCTAATCTATCATTAATTCCCGCCTTAGTTTCATCCACTAAAACAATATCATATGCAAATAACATATACTGTTACACCATATCTTGTATTTGTCCAGTCAACTCATCCATAACGAGAGTAAAGAGATGAAGATTTAGTGCTGCAACTTGGTACATACCTACAATAATTGGGAAATCACTACTTTCTCCATGACCTCATCATACATATCCTTAATCACATCAATATATCCCCAATTTACATGTTTTTTGAATGTAAAATCGACCATGTTGTATATCTTGGTATTCTATCATGCGCTTTCTCCAAATCTATAAAAATCATATGAAGATCCTTCCTTTTCTCCCTATACATTGCAGGCATGAAAACCATTGTTGACCTCGTAGACATGAACCCATACTGATTCGAAAAGATATTGTTGTTTCCAATCTCAGTTCGCGTTCAATCACTCTCTCATAGTTTAACTGTTTGACTCATTAACTTAATACCATGATAATTCTTTCTCCGTTCATTGGGGATCCTATTAGTCATTATAATTTTATTAAATAATTTTGTTAGCCAAGACATTTCTTCCTCCCCTAAGCACTTCCAAACCTCAATAGGGATATCATTCGGTCTTAAAGCCTCCATGTTTTTATCTTTTTCAGTGCAATTCTAACCTCTGTTGTCCTAATTCTGCATATATTTTCTCGAGTCTCCCTTGGTTTATCCATTTCTAATCTACTCCCATTATCTTCATTCATTAAACTCTTGGAGTAATATTAATATCTTTCCTTAATCTCTTTATCCTTAACTAGCACTCTCGAATCATCAATTTTAATACACGTCTGTCCCTAAATTTAGCAGCTTATACCATGGTTTTAAAAGGCGAAACGAGGCGCCGCCTCGAAGCGAGGCGGAGGGCAGTAGGGGCGAGGCTTACGCCTTAGATACACTTTGGTGAGGCTTACGCCTTTTCTGTGAGAGGCGTGCGCCTTGAGGCAAAACGCCTTGAGGCGATGAGGCGTACACCTCTTTTCCGGCGTTGTTTTCTTCATTTCGGTGTTGATTCCGACGTTGTTTTGTTCATTTCGACACTGATTTGTTCCATTCCGACCCTCGTTTCTTATATTCCGGCCTTCGTTTGGCCCTAGGTAAGAATTATGGACATCGTTTTCTTGTTAATTTATTTTTTGTTACTAATTTGTTTATAATAACTGTTTGAAACTATATTTTATTATAAATTTAGTTTTAAATAACTGTTATTTGTTTTTTTTTTACTGTTTTTCACTATTTTTGAGTTTTAATCACTGTTTGTGTAAAAAAATTGTTTTTTAAGCTTCAAAAGGTTACTAATTTGTTGAAATAACTTAAAAGGGTTACTAATTTGTTAAAATAACTTTAAAAGGTTTCTGTTTTTTTAATTTGTCCAAATAAAGTTGCTGTTTTTTTTTATAAAAAATATGTTTTTTTTCAAATTAACTTCAATGACTTTTTTTAAAAGGTTTATGTTTTTTAAAAGGTTTTTATTTTTTTGGTTTTCAACTTAGATTAATATGTATTCTTTAACTAAACTGAATATATTTTAAGAAACTAATATATTTTAAAGTTTTTTTTTTTTTTAATAAACTTGGGTTGATATTTTTTTTTAATAAAATTGCTGTTTTTTTAATCTTAGCTTGAAAATCAATGTTTTTTTAAATAAATTTGCTTGTTAAGTTGCATTGATTAATTTATGGTCATATTATAAAATAACCAATATGTGAATGAAGCTAAAAAAATGATTTTGCCAATATGATTTTGCATTGATTAATTTATTATCATATTGTAAAATAACCAATATGTTAAAATTGATTTTCTTAAATTACTTTTTTTTAAAAGTTATTTCGGGGGAACAAAAAAATGTCAAACTGTGTTAGAAAGTCCTCGAGGATGTGTTTTTTGTAGTTTTATTTTATATTTCTTTGTTATTTTATTTTTATGATTTTATTAGTATTTTTTTAATATTATTTTACTCATTTTTTTTTTCTTTTCGGTGAGGCTTACCCCTCAACCGCCTCGAGGCTTACGCCTCGCCTCGCCTCGCCGGGACTAAAACGCCTCGCCTCGCCTCGCCTTTCGCCTTTTAAAACCTTGGCTTATACATATTCCCCCCCCGTGTTCCTAGTATAAATACTCCCTAAAATTAGCATCTTTTATCATTTTCTTAACTTTTTTCTTAGCCCATTCATATTTCTCAAAATTTTCTTTGTATCTAGTTGGTTGCGATGTTTTAAAACGACCCCTTTTGATTTTTAATATATTTTGTACTTCATTCCACTAGCAAGTTTTTTTAGATTGTGTCCCCTAACTTCTGATTCTACAAGAATCTCTTTTAATATTCTCCTAAAGTATGTAGCCATCTTATCCCACATTACGTTATTCTCATCTTCGGCATTGCGCTTCATTTAATATTTTATGTTTAAATAATTCTAGTTTAGCTCAAGTTCCACTACTTAGTTCGTGGGTTTATCTTCTCTTTTTACACTCGTGATTGCTTAGTCATATTTATATCCAATTACCAGTATATTATGTTATGAGGTTACGCTCTCTTCCGGGATGACCTTGCACTCTTTATATGTTAATTGATCTCCTTCCTAATAATGAAAAGTCTACTTGGCTTTTATTTGTTCCACCGTTATAAGTTATCAAGTATTTAAGCCTCTTTTTAAAACATGTATTTACTAGTACAAAATCATACGTCATTGATACACACACAAGTGTGGTCTCGTCCCTAGTCAGACCCATCATGGTTCGGTCGACACAACTCAATATCCACCAACCGGCATAATGTGGGCCATCCTCATGAGTCTCGGCCTCCGAGACCTCGTCCTCGGCATTTCATGGTCACTCGATAGAGTTCAATTTACGGTTACTCTTAGTACATCTTGTCTCGGCCTTATACCACCCTAGTAGGTTGAGATAGCATACATACAAACTCACCTTCGTAGTTGCTTACTTGGAAGATTGCTATCATCGGTCTCGACTCGGCCGGGACCATCAGAATCGACATCAACAGTTCATATGGCACACGTGACTCGGGCATCATTAGTCCATGTGGACCATGCAGTTCTAATGGATCTCTAGCCCATATGGGGGCATATTTCGTCATCATGGAATGTGCATGTGCTAGACGGCTGTTGGGCTCTCATTGGATCGCTTACCTCACTCACACATGCAACATGTTTGGGGGGCGCACTTTGCACCCCCAAGCCTATAAATACCTTCATCTTCTTCATTTGAGGGGAGGGAGATACAAAAACCCCAGCTGAAACCCTGTAGAATTGTAATATAAAGAGAGAGCTTGAGTGAATGTATCAATGGCCTTCAGTGCCTTATAGAAATACAAAAACACTATCACCTTATACAGTGGAGAAGGCTAAGGCTGAACCACTTTACATCTTGTGTCATCTCTCTCTCTCTCTCATCTCCTTCTCTTACATTTACTTTCCTGCATGTATATCACCATTATTAAATTAGCTAGAGCTTGAACTATACACATAAATTTAAGTGATGATTTCATAGCATCATCAGTCATCGCAAAATTTAAGATAGATTCTCCACCGCTGTTTCTATCTCTAAAACCATATCTTCCATGCACCATCTCATATCTTACACAAGCTTCTCCTACATGGCGCCATTAAAATCTTAAATTTTTTCACATGCAGGTATTTCTGAATTAGTTCTACGATTTGTTTCCAAAATTTCACTGTAGGATGCTCATGTAATCCTAGTTATGGGTGCATAAATACGAACAAAATTAATTATATATTCACATAATACTAGTTTTACAAGTAAGTGTATCGCTAATAACATTAAGATATCATCCTTAAGGTTCTTATCTACTATTATTTCGACTCCATTCCTATTTCTATATTTGTTCGAATAATATAATTTAAACATTGTATTTTCAATTTCTCTAGTGCTCTCAACGACCCATTTAATTTCTTATAAACAAACTATGTTAATTTTTGAACAATGTTGAAATTCTCAAACACACACACATTTAGACTCAGCAACCCATTCAAGTCCAACACGACAATGGGAAAGCCCAATTATCTTTTGCCTATTTTACGGGACACCCGATGGCAGGCGCAACAATCTCTTAAGGGGAGTGCCCTAGTATCAACGCGTATATTTATAGGATTTATGTTCATAAGGATCTGACAAAGTTTTATGTTGGCTGTTAGCTACCTAACGCGACCCTCCTTTACCCTGGCTTGGGACCGACCGTGTCTAAATTAAAATATAAAAAATTAAGCACGACACATGCGGAGTTATAAAAAAAAGGTAAATTACCTAAAGTGTAAAATGGGCAAAGTACATTATAGTTTTAGGTAGACTTCCATTCACGATCTTTTGATGTTTAATTATCGATTACCCTAAAATGATTTTTTTAACAAGTACCGTGTTACATTTGTCAAAAAAATTACATTACCTATTGTGTAAAATTGGAAAAAGTACTCAACTTATTAGGGTTGTTACCTTAATAGTAAAAATGTAACAAGTTATATATTTATATACATTAAACATCACTATATATAATTAAATAGTAAAGTAGACCGTAAAATGATGCTTAAGCTTCAACTGCCTCGAGGTGCCTGCCTCGATCAATTGAGGCTCAAGCCTCATTTCTTTCCCATGAGGCTCAAGCCTCGAGGCATATAATCATCGCCTCGCCTCGAGGTGACCGATTTTTGAAACATTGGTGGGGCAACGAATATCATATACATCATCCATTGGCAAAACTTTATTTTCAAAAATCATCGAGGAACATCCATTTGTCTCAAATTAACAGTAAGTATTATAAAAATTCCCCTTTTGGTGCTAGACATTACTTTGCTACCTCGCGTGATGATCTGTAGTCTTGCCTATATATATATATATATATATATAGAGAGAGAGAGAGAGAGAGAGAGAGAGAGAGAGAGAGAGAGAGAGACTCACCTACATCATGATGTATACATCACATCTAGTTTTAGGCCATAAGAAATCTTTTTTCCAAATTTTTTATTTTCCTCTTAAAATTAACCTTCCAATCAACCCATATTCAAAAAATTAGGTCAAAATCCATTTTGTAGCTATTTTTAAAAAATCCACAAAAAACTGCTGGTGCAGAGCCTTATAAATAAGGTATTTTGAACAGTTTGTGGTTTTTTTAAAAATAGCTACAAAATGCATTTTGACCTAATTTTTTGAACATGGGTTTATTGGAAGGTTAATTTCAAGAGAAAAATAAAAAAATTGAAAAAAAAGTTTTTTAGGGCCTACAACTAGGTGTGATGTATGAATGATGTATAGAGCATGATGTAGGTGAGAATTCTCTTATATATATATATATATATATATATATATATATATATATATATATATATATATATATATATATATATATATATATATACGCGGCTACTATTTTGTTGTATGTAGTATAGTGATTTAATTACACCAACATTTTGTGTTTGAATGGTTAAGTGTATACTAATAGTTAATTTTTATGATATTATATATAAAAGTATCCGACCAGCAAACAACGTCCATGCGCTAGTCGGCCACTCACCGCTTGCTCCCGCCCAATGTCTTTTCGAACATTGATTAAGATTAACAATTCTTTTAGAACATCCGGAATTATTAAGTCACATATTAAAAGGGCTATTGTCATTTCGATCTGACACCCCGCCTACTAAAATACCGGGTGGCCAACCCGTGATCAAAATAAAACGTTGGTCTCATATGGCTCATTCTTAACATTATTGTCGAATTTTTTTTAAAGTTGCTAACCACCTAGTAATTTAATTAGACCGGTGCCAAATTTTATCTTTCATTAATTAGCAACACGCGAAAATAAATAATAATTAAACCATCGACACAAAGTGATAACTGAATCCAATATGGATGAATAATATGAATAAATATGACCGAATCAACTATCGTTTCAACAATAAATACAACAGTAAACTGTAAAAATAATCTGGATGCACAAAATCCAATAAATAACGGAATACTAAATCTGAGGGAAACATGCCCAAATGACTACTGAAGTAAAGTCCCTACACATGGAATAAATAAATGAAGCGCCTATAGCAAAGTCCTGCAACTTCTACATGAGCTGCAGCTGCGCATCCCTGAATAGAATCCTCAAATTGGGCGTTTCTGTGGCTGGACACCTAAAAGGATTTGAAAAAAGATTGACACGGGTCAGAGCTCTAGTAAAACATTTTGAAAATATTTAGTATGCAGTTAAATTGCAGTAATTAAATATGCATGCACACTCTTCATATTTAAATTAGTGTCGCACTCTCTTGAGGTATAGCTCACCCCTCATCTAATGTGCACACCTAACGCTTGCCTGCTAATCTTCCTAGTTAAGCTACCCCACCTAACTAGTCGTATCACCCATTTCCACCACACTTCTCTAATCTGAGTATTCTTTTCTTGATTATTAAGTTATCTACTCGTTAACTTATTAACCGGTTCAATTATGTTAGATCATATAACATTCACACTAGTTATATAGGAAACCCCTTTTCAATTCATATAATTTTTTCACTAGTTATGTAAGAAACCCCTTTTTATATCATATAACTTTCACACTAGTTATATAAGAAATACATTCACACTTATGTATTAATCTTGTATATAATTATCTACTCATATTATATACGTGCTAGTATACTACAACATTCACACACATGTCGCGTATAATAACCATCCATTCCCGAGTGACAACTCACCGGATGCTTTCTCTAAAATGCTATTATGTCCCAAGCATGCTCACTCTAACCCGGCCACCTCAAGTCGGACTAGCTCACACCGAACTTGGGCAAAAATATCGCAAACATAGTGGAGGTGGTCATATTTCCCCGAGAGAGAGACCAAATCATACCCAAGACGTCTTACCTCGAAAATAAATCACACAATAAAAATCCTGGACAATAAGCCCTGGGGACTATACTCTCCCTGCTCCTCAAGTCAGGGGATTCACCCACATCGCGCAACCTCCTATGATAACACTAGAAGGGTATGTATTCCTATAAATATCATTCGCGCCGATATATATAGAGCACACAAATATATATATATATATACTATCATACATAACCGTATACATATATTTAATTGAACTCCGGCTAACCCGTGTCTAACCCCCGTAGTGCTAGTCCAAAAATACCCAAGTCTACATTCCGACATGTAATTTAATTAATTACACATTAATTATATTTTCATTAAAGTTGTGTCAGTCAACTAAAATACCCAGACTCACCCATTCGGTCCGTATCTTCATCTCTTCGAATTTATTACACAAAATTCCACTATTAAGGTTGACACATCTCGTCAAATTTATTATTCGATAATTTATTATATATCTCCATTATAAATTAAACTGGTCACCCCGTGCCTTACTCCCGCAGCACTCGGCCTAAAATATCCGAGTCAAATCCCCGACTCTTAATGAAATTAATTTCATTTCAATTAATTTTATCTAAGTAGTGTCACTCAACCAAAATACCTGGACGCTCTTACTTAGTCCGTAATCAATTTTTTTTTTTGCATTTATCGCACAAACAGGGGTGGCAATTCGGGTTAGTCGTGTCATTTTCGAGTCGCGTTAATTTTTATTTGAGTATAAGTTTTGGATAGTCTTAAATCTATACAAGTTAATCGTGTCAATTTCGGGTCGTTGCGGGTTATTACCATAATCGGGTTATCGTGTCAAAAATTGCCACCCCTAGCACAAAGTCACACAAATAAGTTTGACCCACTTATTAATTTTAATATTCCTTAATACACATCTCTTAACATCCTAGATACTCACCTCCACTTAATTTTTTCCCAATTAAATCCCTTTTATCGACAATTAAACCACCCAAAAATATATCCCATGCCAAAAAGGAACGAGGTGTCAAAACTTTTCCCACGTCGTTCAAACGACTCCTAAGGTTGTTCGAATGACCGTCTAACGACCCAGCCACTTCGTCTTCTTCACTAGTGCGTCTGCTACCATTATTGAGTTCTCAAGCACCTAAACTCCCACTAAATTTTCAACCAAGGAATATCCAACAAAATTTAAGGTCAAACCCTTAAACAATTAAGCGTCCCTTATAAAAATCCTGGCGTATATTAACCCCCAAACAAATCAACCACTTCGTCATTCCACCATTAACAACTTGCTAAGCTTCCTCTTTTATCCCAGATTAACCTTCCAGCAGTCCCCAACGGTGGTTTATACCCTTATACACCTTTAAACCATGGATTTGGTTCATAACCCTCATTGGTTTTCATTTCGATCCCTAAGATTTGCAGCTTTGGCTTCTTACGGGTTTCATCATTTTATCATCCCAATGTATAACATTGTACATTGAATAACCCGATTTTGCCACTGGATTGCTACATTGATTCGAGTTGGGTACCACTTTATTTATTGATCTCTTAATTCACTTTCACATGTGAAATTTCAGGAACCCATTTCAACGTAATAATTTACCCAAAAACAAATTTTAATTACACCCACCATGATATTAACTGAAATACCGCGATTAAATTGAAAGCAAGTTTAATTACTTGCCTGGATAAATTTGTGGGGTCTGATTTTCTTTGTTGTAGACCAATTTCTTCTTGGTTTGGCCCCCAAAAGCTCTCCCAATTGTCCCTCTTTTCTCCTTTGCAAAGCTAGGGTTTTCTTATGGAGTTGTGTCTGCTACAAACTCCCTAATGTAGGTTTTATATCATTAATCTCGAAATTAATCTTATGGGCCAAATTAGAATGGCCCAAACACTCCCGTGTGGGCCGGTTATGCCTAAAAATGCCTAAGACCCAATTACTACCCCGGGTACTCTTTTCTGACTATCTCAACCTATTCGGAATCAACCGTACACTCAGAATCGCCATTCGAGTCACTTTACTACAATTCTCCAATCTCGACCTCAAATTACGACAAATGAAATTTTAAAAATTAACCCGAATTAAATAAATCTTAATTCACCAATTTAATTAAATCCAACAGATTAAATAAATCCTTTATCACCAAATTAATTTAATTCTGTATCCTCAGAATTACGGGGTGTTACAAGCTGTTACAAGCAGGGGCGGATCCACCCCAGGTCGAAGCGGGTCTGCTGCCCCAGTTCATTTAAAAAAAAAAATATTAGGGTTTTTTTGGTAAAAAATTAAACCTGGAGGTTACTTGTAATTATATTCAAAGATGAGGGGAAAATGTGTAATAAACTAAAAAAAAACAAAACTTAAACCGTTGCTCTCTCTCACCCTATTTTCTCAACCCTCACCCTATTTTCTAAACGTCCGCCTCTCTCTCTTTCACCCTATTCTCCACCACCGCCGCATGCCCTACCATGCGTTGCTCTCCACCGGACCACTGTCGCTTGCGGCGCTGCCCTGCTCTCTCTCCACCCGCGCTCGCAGCCTCTCTCCTCCGCCCCTGCAGGCTGCTGCTCTCTCGTCCGCTCCACCCGCCCCCTGCTATCTCCTCCACTAGGTATATTTCATCATTTGTTTATTTTGTGTATATTTGTTTGTGTCTGTTTATATGTGAAATTATATTTATACTAAAATTATATTGAAATTATCTATACTGAAATGAAATTAAGTTTATAATGTGAAATTAAATTTATATGTGAATGCAGAAATTAAATTTATATGCTGTTTATGTGTAAATTTATATGAAATTAAATTTATATGTGAAATTAAATTAAATTTGTAAATATAGGAAATCAACGGAGGAATTTTTTAAACGAAAAAGAGGAGATAACACACCAACCGTATCCGAAGCTGAGGCTCAATCATCTCCCAATGAGGAGTCCGACAATCTACCCCAAATTGTGGCACAAACCGCACAATCTCAACACTAACCAAATATTGGGGTCAATTTGGATGAACTACCATCGGATCCCGGTTTGAGGAAATCTATATTGGAATATGGTGATTCTAAACAAATGGAGTTAGTTCGTCGAGCCTATCTTACTAGGAGCCCTTGTCAGCCAAAAAATCATAATTTTCCATGGATACAAATTGGAAATGATAGACGTAGATTTATTCCGTCATGGTTTGAGGAGTTTGGGAGATGGCTAGAGTATAGTGTGGCGAATGAGGTTGCGTTTTGTTTGTTTTGCTATTTGTTATGACAAAATACAGGGGCGCAAGGGGGTGGTGGTGTATTTGTTAGTGGAGGCTTTTCAAATTGGAAAAAGAAACATATGTTTAAAGATCATGTTGGTCTCCACTCAAGTATTCATCACAAATGCATGAATGCTTGTGATGACTTGATGAAACAAGATCAACACATCGAAGTGTCTTTGTCTAACCATTCCGAAAAGACAAGAGCTGATTATCGTATTCGTCTGACTGCATCGTTGGATTGCCTCAAGTACTTACTATGCCAAGGTTTGGCGATGCGAGGGCATGATGAATCTGTGGGGTCATCTAACCAGGGTAATTTTCTTCAACTTTTACAGTTCCTTGCCGAGCAAAATGAAGCTATAAACAAAGTTGTCTTGAAAAATGCCCCCGAAAATCACCAAATGATAGCTCCATCAATTCAAAAAGAGCTCATTAATGTCACCCCCTATTTGACCACTAAAGTCATAATTAAAGATATTGGGAATGTGGTATTCTCCATACTAGTTGACGAGTCCTGTGACATCTCCGTGAAGGAGCAAATGGCCGTGACTTTACGTTATGTGAACAAAAAAGGCTATGTGGTTGAATGTTTTCTTGGCATTGATGTTCTTGACACTACATCTTTAACACTTAAGGCAAGCCTTGAGTCACTTCTCTTGAAACATGGGTTGAGTATGTCAAGTATTCATGGGCAAGGTTATGATGGGGCGAGCAACATGAAAGGGGAGTTCAATGGACTGAAGAGTTTGATTCTAAGGGAAAACAATTCAGCTTATTACGTTCATTGTTTTGCTCATCAGCTACAGTTGGCATTGGTAGCGGTCGCAAACAATCATAACGCAATTGGTTCTTTCTTTCTCAAAGTTTCAATTTTGTCGAATGTTGTTAGAGCATCTTACAAGCGTAGAGATATATTTCGGATGAATCTGTATGATGATATACTTGAAGGAATATACAATGGTGATCGGGAGACGGGTCGTGGTTTAAATCAAGAAGAAGCATTCACATGGGCAGGGGACACGAGGTAGGGTTCACATTATGGTACACTTTTGAGTTTAGATCATTTGTTCCCTTCTGTGATTGGTGTTCTTGAGGTGGTTCAAGTTGAAGTTGATGGTGATTTTGTTTTCAAATTGCAGTTAATGAAAGCAATTTTGGGGATTACCAATGACTTGTTGCAATCACTACAACGGAGGGATCAAGATACTGTGAATGCAATGGATCTTGTTAGAATAGCTAAAATGCGTTTACAAAAAATGTGGGATCATGGATGGGATCAATTGTTGAAAGTAGTCTCTTCATTTTGTAGTACGCATGACCTTGTAATCATAAATATGGAGGATTGTTTTGTGACCGGTGGAAGATCACGTCGAAATGTCGAAGAGATCTTCATCACTATCGTGTTGAATTGTTCTATTCGGTGATAGATATGCAACTTCAGTAGTTGAACCATCGGTTTAATGAGGTGAATACAGAGTTACTTTTATGTATGGCTTGTCTTGATCCAAGTATGAAATTCTCCAAATTTGATGCGGCAAGATTAGTTCGATTTGCGGAGTTTTATCTGAATGATTTTGATCCGATTGAACTCACGGTCATTGGGGAACAACTCGAAAATTATATATATAGCGTGCGTGATAATAATGAATTCAAAGATTTGAAAGCGATTGGTGCTCTTGCTAAAAAAATGGTTGAAACGCAGAGGGATCGGTTATTTCCATTAGTGTACTTGCTTATAAAACTTGCCATGGCATTGCCGGTTGCAACTGCAAGTGTGGAAAGAGCATTTTCCGCAATGAAAATCGTTAAGAGTACATTACGTAACCGAATGGGAGATGATTTTACAAATGATTGCTTGGTGACGTACATTGAACATGATGTTTTCAAAAAGGTTGATACGGTAGATATCATTTTCAGAATATGAAGTCACGTAGGGGAATATTGTAAACAATCTCTTTGTATTTGCAATTTCTGGTTATGTATGGCATTTAAGTATTCATGTTTTATCGGTTGTTGGTTTTTATTAGTTGATTATTTATTAGTGTCATTAAAATTTTTTTTGAATCGATTTTGCCCCAGCTGGACTAAAATCTTGGATCTGCCACTGGTTACATGATCATTTTATATCATGTTTTTACTAAAGGAGAAAAAAAAACACCTTGTCCAACATTAAAAAATAACACTTTGTAAAACATTTATATAAAAAACACCCTGTAAAACATTTTCCAAAATTAGCCTTGATCTTTTTGGAAAATCTTACACTGGTTTTGGAAAATCTTTCAGATGCAGTGTTTTTTTTTTTTGAAAAATCTAGTGGAGCCAAAGGGGGAATATGACATTTTCTGTTGTAATAATCATTGCATCAATTACATGTTTTAATAAAAACTTTGATTGAATATGTATTCTCCTCCAGATTCAGATCATCAAATTCTTTTGCATTGGAAATAATGTCTGGCTTGTCGATTGTGTGCCGTTCGCTCCAACATGGCGAAAATTACATTGGAATTAGTTAAATTTGAGAATGTTCTAGTATAACCATTAATTATACTGGAATTAGTTTTGACTTCTAAATAGTTGATCTTAATATGAGGCTGACAGACTATCTTATTATCCATTACTGGATTCTTAAGAATCTCTGTTTTGGGCAAATGGGGCTAATATTAAGCAACTCATGTTAGAGAGTACTTTTGTGTTGACAGGAAATGCAGCAGTACAGAGGAAGAGATTTTTAGCAACTTGATTAAAAGACTGCATTTTCGGTGAATTGACTGTTGTGCTGATAAAGAATAATACCTCCTCATACAAGGCTGGTTGGACCCATTTTCCGATGAAAAAAAACAAGCAGCTGATGAAGATTCTACAGTTCTTAAGCTCCATTTGGCAAAGGGAAGCTTAATTGTTCTGGGATATAAATTTTTTAACCTTTGTCACTTTACCCGTATCATGACTTGGGATTTTCTAAATGTTCTTCATAAATGTAGTAGTATCTTTTATTTGGGTGTTTTTTTCATCATTTTATTTAAATTTAGATAAAGTTATTTAAGAATCCTTTGAAGTTTGAATGATTTTATTTAATTATTTTTTGCGATTCTTTAAATCTTTTGATGACTTGTCTGGCACAAGGGTTGCCAAGTTTATGTGATGGTTATAATAATATTTGGACTTGTTCACGGTGCTTTTCCCCCCTCTCTTTTGGTAGAAGGCAATCGTTTGAGGGCAAAGTAGCTTATAACACAAATGTTTAGCTTATGTTTAGATAAGTTTGTAGTTAGGCTTGTCAACGAATCCGATTCGGACAAAGTCAAGGTCAAGGTCAAGGTCAATACATTTCCGCTTATTAAGAAAAGAGTAAATCTATTCAAACTGCCGTTTGAGACCAACTTGCAACCGCATTTACACGGGTAACATGCAAGTGAAATGGAATTGAATCTCTCCACATATTGTGGGAGACTGGGAACCAATATAGAAAGACACGGTGATCATAATTTGGTCTACCAATGCGGTTCTGAAAGACTTTTCCTTGAGAAAATTATCGGACGGATCAGATTCTGATCTTGAAAACTAATCCATATTTGATAATTTCCGATCCTATTAAAAAAATATTATTTACATAATATTTTTCATAAATATAATAACTTAGATAGTAAATAAATAAAATTAAGCATATAAAGTATGTATATATATTATCTAGTTTAAGTGTAATAATAATCATGAAATAAGTAACTCATGGTTATAGATTAAAAGTATTCATTAAATAATATTAAAATTTCTATTTATTTAATATATCAAATCAGATCGGACTCTTAGCAGATTGGATGTATCAATTCAAATTCGTTTCATTTACTTATCAGATAAATGGATAATCAAATTATCGTGTTATGGATTGCATCACACAAATTCATATCCTAATAAATACATTTGATTTGGATCGGATTCGGATTAATATCTAAGTAAATACATCCTATTCCGGATTAAAATCCGATCCGTGGACAAATCAATATGTAGTGGTTATAGTAATGTTTGGGGTATTGTGCGGAACACATTCAGTAATAAAAATATAAAGACCCTATATAACAAATGTAAAATTAGAAGTACAAAATCTACGTTTTCAGCGAAGTGTGCAAGATTTGGTAACAAATTGTGCAACGTCTTACTAGGAATAAATTAGCACCCAAGCTACTGTGGATTTTTAAATGCACCCACTACTATTTGCACCTTACCCTCATTTTAGAATACATGCAACATACTTCACCTCACGAGAGATCTTGTCACACTTTTGAGGTCGAGAAAAATCTGACCGTTAATTTTTTTGCAACTAGGGGTCTATTTGATTGACTGTTTTTGTCTAGGCAAATGCTAAAAAGTTGACAAATATGAGAATTTGTCCACTTTTTGGCTGTTTAGTTGCACAATTTGTCATGACATTATTTGTCAATGTACAACACCCTTTATGTATAAGCTGTAGGCAAACTTTGCTTACCTATTTGAGTGACAAGTATTTGCCAACAAATTTACTAACTTCTTAAAAGGTTTTAATGTTTTAAAAAATAATTTAAAAATAATTTTGAATAATTAATAAAACAGTTATGAATATTTAAAAGGACCAAATACCAAAAAAGTCCCTCAAACATTTTTTAATACACATTTAGTCCAAGCCTTTTATTTTGTACCAAAACTTCCCGTATTCTCTTATCTTTAAATGTTCGCGCCAGCGGCATGGTAAAGCCTTTTTGGCATGGTGAAGGACTTTTTGGTGCAAAATAAAAAGACTTGGACTGTACATGTATTAAAAGAAGTTCAAGGGACTATTTGGTATATTCCCCTATTTAAAAACTATTTTGTAATGATTTAAAAACTATTTTTAATATTATAAAAAATTGTTAAGAAAATGTTTTATAATTTTTTTTAAAAATCGTAATATAAAAATATTGTAAAAACTGTTTTTAACATTTTTAAAAACTATTTTGAATATAATATAAAAATAGTTTTAAAGTTTTAAAAAACAAATTTAAAAACTGTTTTTAATATTATAAAAAATTGTTAACAAAATGTTTTACAAATTTTTTAAAAACCATAAAATAAAAATATTGTAAAAACTGTTTTTAACATTCCTAAAAATTGTTTTGAATATAATAAAAATTTAAAAAACAATTTTAAATAGTTAAAGCCTCATGTGAAAAAACTGAATAAAATTTGCCTAGCCCATGACCACTCTTTTGCCCATTGTCAACCAAACAGACCCTAACTCCCAAATAATGCCTAGGGGTGTTAAATAGTGCATAGGAGTGTTCAATAATGTTTGTGTTTTATTTTGGTGTGATATGATACGACATGATAATCTATATCTCTATCTATTTATAATCTATTTATAAAAGTCCCTTAAATAGATTGTCCCAATTTATATAGTTTTACCGTTTTTAACCCACAGAATTACAATGGAACTTTAATATGCATCTCGCTCAACCTGAGCTGTAGCTTAGCTGTTCAAGCTTTGGGTATGCTCCCCAGAGGTCGTCAGTTCGAGTCAGCGCAAGGGTCACTAATAAAAAAACTTTTCGGTATATTTTTAGTCGTTGCTTGAAAGTCCTTTAATCAAAATCCTCGATTACCTACAAAAAATGATAATAAAACTAGTGTGTAGAGCGGTAAGTAAGGATGTCAATCCACATCAAGGTGGTAAGCGAGAGACAAACTCAATTGTAATTCAATTTTTATTTTCTTTTTGGGATTTTTACTTTTTCTATTATTTTTAAGCTTTTCAAATATTAAAACAAATTTTGTGAGATGAGGATTAACACTAAACTAAATGGAAGATCAAAACAACTAACTAAAACGTGACTAAAATGAAAAACAAAGCCTAACACAAAAATAAGAGAGAAAGTAAGGTAATTAATAGTGAGAACAATCAAAGGAATGTGACTACACCACAAATTTTAGCTATTATAACTAATTAATTTAATTATTTGAATTTTCCCAAATTAATATCAAAATTACAAATCAACTCTCGTTGCAAGTGTAATTTTAATAGTAATCTTTTAGAAAATTAAGTTTAACCCCCCACAATTCTAGAAAATATTTTTGGGCCTTTTTATTTAAACTATTTTTGGGCCTAGACTTAATTCTATGGTTAGTATCTTAATATTTCCTATTAGGTTAACCTATGTATCATAATACACTTTTTGGAGAACCTTAGAGGCTAAGTAAGAGATGGAGAAACCCTAGCTTGAAGATGAAGATTTTGGTTAGAAAATTGGGCAAATTGGGGGTTAATTTCTCAATGAGTCCTTAAGCAAGTTCACTTTGTTTAAGTATATAGTTATGTATGTGTAGTAATTATGATAATGTATTGGAATCTATTAAGATCACATTAGAAAGACGTTTTTATCATAATTAAACCTTAATTCGTAATTAAGTTTAATAAAATGATGAACCCTAGTTTTGTTTTAATGAACCTATGAAATCTTGTTACATGATTAATTAATTAAAACTTGAATCATCGTAATCTGACTTAAATAGTGTTAGATATGAATTCTACATGTTTTATTCTGTAAAAACCCTCTTGTAATCATGATAATTGATGTTAATCCATTAAATAATCAAACTATTTTTGTGAAGAACATAAACCTAGAGTTTTATTAATGATTTTAGAGATTTAATCGTATTATGAGTTGTTAATTGTCTAAATCTCGTAGAAATATATTCCTATATTCCTATGTTGGTTATATATATGCAGGAGATGGGTTATTGTTGTTTTGAAAGGACTTTAGGGTAATTTGGGTTTAGTTTCGTTAACCATTAATGAGTTGGTGCGAGGTTGGCTGTTACAGGGGTCGAATCGATTTGGTCTAAGGGCTAATTGATTTTGTTTGAGGGGAAAATCGATTTGGATCGATAGAATTTTTTAGGGAGTTTGGTTAGGGGATTATAAGTGGAGATTTTATATTAAGTTAAACTGGATAATTCTAGATATTGAAAACGAGAAATTAGAATAATGGGTTTGGATATTGAAGCCTAATTTAAAGACTCTAAGATTTGGATCGAAGTTTGTTAAGCCGGGTTGTAATACCCACGCCCAAGATTTTATCTCTTTCCTTGTAAAGTTGCATTTATGAATGAATATTGATATTGAACCATTAGCGTAGCCTTTATGCTTGTCGAATCAGAGTTTTCATGGCCTAAAGTTCATTTTGTGGGAAACAGAAGTCGTTCGAATGAGCGTTCTTGTCATTTGAAAAGGTTGTTAGAATGAAGTTCGAACGAGCATCTAACGACTTGGGGAAAATGGTCAATTTCACTTGCTCTTTGGAATCTCGCTGGAAGTATATGTTTAAATGAAGTCCCTTGTCGTTCGAATGAAGGGCCCTTTTCCATTCGAATGATGTACTTCTCACGTCCTAGTCAACACTAGTTTTTGGCCTCATTAGAACCTCGTTAGATGTTCGTTCGAATGAGATCAGATGTTGTTCAAGTGACTGGAGATGAACTCAAAAATGTTTGCAGATTTTTAATGTGCTATCAACACCATATCCCTTAGATTTATGAGGTGTCAACCTCAGGTGCTCCAGATGAAGATAAACGTATTTGGTGTGTTTTGGCTTGAGTTTTAAATGATTTTTATGGGCTTGTGGGGTTATAAGAAGAAAGAGGTGGTGGGTTATTCCTCCACCATTTCCATCAGCATATTTCCTTTCTCTCTCTCTCTCTCTCTCTAAGTTTCAGGAGTGCTCAATCTTCCCTAAGCTTCCCCCCACCACTGTTACACCTTGTCACCACCTTAATACACCATAATACACAATTTCCAAGCCTTTGTCTTCCTTTACAAGCTTTATTAAGTGTAGAAGTGGGTCGAGTCAAGCAAGTAAGAGAAGATTTGGAGTGTTTTGAAGAGCTTTTGGAGCATTTGAAGCTAGGAACTTCCATCTTCATCTTCTTCTTTGTCTCCTCTTCAAACCATAAGGTAGGGTTTCCTCTTCCTAATATTTCAAGGTTTCTAGCTATGAAAAATGTGTAGGATGCATTCTAGATAAAATATAATGCCAAAAATGAAGATCTTTGCTAATGTATTCAAGTCTTGCAATTTTTTTTTAAAGAAGACTAACCCTAAATGGGTCTTTTATGAATAAATGGCATTTTTACCTTGAAATACAGAAATAAAGCATGAAAGGTGTAAACCCATGACTTATATCTTGTTTAGTCCATTTTTGAGGACTTCTAGGCTTGAAATACTCCTTAACAATTCTAGAATAATTTAGTATGGTAGTAAATAACATTTTAGACTTGATAAATCATGTTGAAATGGGTTTCATGAGGTAATAATTTAATGTAGAAAACTAGCCCTAAATATATGTTATAAATATTTTTAGAATGAAGAGAAAATAATATTTGGAGTCACATGAAATAATAGAGCAAAGTAGTGGACATTTGGCTAAATGGTATTCAATGGTTAAATGTATTTTATGTGGTAAGACATAAAATAATTAAGCATGATTTTGTGATGTTTGAAAGAAAAGGTTGATATTTAATGCCATAATGAACTAAATATGTTTTTCACAAAGTATGATGAAAGAAAGGGCAAAATGGTAATTTTGACAAACTGATGGTCCTAATGGTCGAATTTTTTCGTTAGACCTTATCGGTCAGTTTTTGGTGAAAAATAGATCAAGTTGATAAAATGGAACATTGATAAGATGAAATGGTGATATGAACCGTAGAAATGATGGAAATGATAAAATGATGGAATAATGTGGACATTAGAAAAAATATTAAAACACACGAATATGGACTCGGATGACACCGGGAATAATTAAGAAGGGTTCAGAGCCCTGGGGTGAAAGACCCAAAATCACTAGCCATAACATATGGTAGTATAGCTGGCGTTGTGGAGCTCGTTAAAGTAAGTATGCGGATATTCAAAGATTTCGAGAATAGATAATAGAAAAAGGAAATGATAATGGTTGTGCTTGAAAATTTGTAAGTAGGACTAGTATTTAGGCCTAGTAAAGGATGGTATGAAATGGCTAAATGTAAGTTTGAGCTCATTGCTCGGGTGCATTGCATGGTAGTTTCATTAATACTAGCTAAATTGTTAAGCCATTTTTGAAATGATTAAAGTACACGTTATATGTATAATATTTTTGTAGAAAATGTATAACTTAGTATTACCCACCATGCTGAGCGTTCTCTCGCCCCTTCCTTTTATGTTAATACCCCACCCCCAACCCAGTTACTTAGATTAGGGTCGTCAGAAAGGACGCGAGAAGAGGGTAGTTAATGTCGTTAGTGGCTCTATAATTTCATTTAAATTGTCTTTTAAAACGTTGGTAATTTAGGACATTAAACTTTTATTCGATCCTTTGGCCATGTGATATAATAATACAGAGATGACTATGGTTTATTTCTTATTTAATTAGTATTGCGAATTAAATCTGATTTTTATCAATAAACCTTGTAAATTGACTTAATTATTTAAAGCGATCACTTCTTTTCCCAACTTAAAACCGATAATTTTAATCCTTAATAAATGGTGCAGTTAAACGATTTTTTCTTAAATAATCAAATTGAAATATGCCCCCTTTTAACTCCTTGATTTGTTCGGGTTGACCTAACGGTGACCCAAACCTGGGCCGGGGCGTTGCAAATGGTATCAGAGAAATAGGATACTCGTGTGTGACAGAGTGTTTACGCTTTCTTAGTACGCTTTATTTATGTATTTTCATATAGTTAACGCTTTAGTTACAACTTAAGTAAATCTCTTTCGCCATCGCTTTCTATTCATATCATTGTTTATTGAACTCTCCCTTCTTGTATAAATGCCTCCACGTCGTGATGTAGCTAGTGGGTCGGGTACTAGCGAGCCTAGACGCATGGAGAAAGCCATGCACTAGATTGTCGACGCCTTTGCGCAGCAGTAAATGGCCAATCGCAGTGGAACAGTTGCGACTACTACCTCTGCCTCCATCGTAAAGGAGTTCATGAGGTTACAGCCACCCACATTTAATAAGGAACTGGCCCAATGCTACATAGGAGTGACTCGATGAAGTCACTAGAGTCATGGAGATTCTTGACGTGCCACCTTGGCACAAAGTCAAGATAGCCACGTTCCTACTCATAGAGCAGGCTCATCATTGGTGGAGAACCTACTCTGCCAGTACTATAGAGACCATAAACTAGGGTAACTTCAGAGTTGCCTTTCTTAACATGTACTTCCCCTAGGAATTTCATGATGCCAGAAGGAGGAGTTCCTCTATCTCATATAGGGGAAGACATACGTGAACGAGTACTTGATCAAATTTAAAAGTTTGTGTAAGTATGTGGACCCGGTACAAAAAGATGAGACTAAGAAGATGAGGTTGTTTGTTAAAGGCCCCAACCTGGGCATTCGATAGATCTTGGCTGGTATGGATCTACCAAAATTTAGGTCAGTAGTTAACAAGGCTATTTGATTTGAGTTAGATGCCGGGGATGGCAAGGCTATTAGGGAAAAAAAAGAAGGAGCCTAGCGGGTCCTAAGGCGGTGGCCATAAGAAGCCCATGGGCAGGGCTCGAGGATTCTTTGCGACGCTAAAGGCCTCCATGGGGGTTAGTTATTCATTGACCCAGTGCACCAGCGTTCAGGGTCCTCTGGCCTCCATAGAGAGGACTTATTTTTCTTATGGGTCCCCCGATCATTTCAAGAGAGATTGTCCATAATGAGCTTCGAGCAGACAATAGGACAGTCAGCAGACTGTCAACTGTGTGTCGAGTCAAAGTTCTAGTTACATGAATCCCACCCAGCAGTAGTAGCTGCAACAGTTCTCCTCGGGCTATCATCAGCCCACGCGGCATAATGTAGACGGTTCACGTCTGAGTCAGGGGCAGTGTAGCCATGGACAAGGTCAGGGGCCTGGCGGCCAGAGTAGCAGGTTCAACACCGGGTGAGCTTATTCTAAGTCACAGTTTGCTGCACCTTACGGCGATCCATCAATGATGGATTGTATGATTCTTTTGTATAGTATGTGGGTTAAGGCACTATTTGATTCTAGTGCCTCACATATGTTTTATTTATAGTTCTGTGGAATTCAGTTTGGGACTAGAGGTAGATCAGTTTCGTCCTCCTATCTTTATTGGACTTCTAATTGGTGGCGGTATAGTTCTCGATAAGTTCTGCCATAGGTGTATGGTTATGGATAGAGATTATGTTATGGAGTATGATTTGATCCTTATGGACTTGGATGGGTTTGAGGTGATACTTGGTATGGATTGGTTGTCATGTTTCGAAGCTACCATCGAATGCCATCAACAAAATGTCTTAGTATCACTTCCATAAGGGTCTCGCCATTATTTTAGTAACGATCAGGGCGTTGACTATCCTAGAAATTTTTTACCGTGCGTGAGAAGAAATGGTACTTTGGCTAGTTAAGCATCATTGTGGCTCAGGATGATTAAGATAGTATGGTATTAGATTAACTAGTGGTGCGGGAGTTTCTCGATATGTTCTCGAATGATCTTCCTGGGTTGCCTCCACACCATGAGTTGGCTTTTGCCATAGAGGTACATCAAGGCGTCTCACCCATCTCTATACCACATCACAGAATGGATCTGGTAGAATTGCAGGAGCTAAGGGTTCAGTTAGAGGAATTGACTAGTGAGGGCATCATTCGCCTTAGTGTGTCCCATGACTTATATCTTGTTTAGTTCATTTTTGAGAACTTCTAGGCTTGCAATCCTCCGTAACATGTGTATAATCATGTAGTATGATAGTAGATGACATTTTAGACTTGATGAATCACGTTGAAATGGGCAAAGTAGTGTACATTTGGCTAAATGGTATTCAATGGTTAAGTGTATTTTATGTGGTAAGACATAAAATAATGAAGCATGATTTTGGACATAAAATCATAAAAACGATGTTTGAAAGAAAAGGTTAATTTTTAGTGCAATAATGAATTAAATATGTTTTTAACACAATTATGATGAAAGAAAGGGCAACATGGTAATTTTAGCAAATTAAGGGTCCTAGTGGTCGGATTTTCTCATTAGACCTTATCGATCATTTTTAATGAAAACGGATAAAGTCGATAAAATGGCATGTTGATAAGATGAAATGGTGATATAAACCGTAAATATGATGAAAATGGTAAAATGAAGGAATAATGTGGACATTAGCAAAATTGTTAAAACATATTAATATGAACTCGGATGACACCATAAATAATTAAAAAGGTCCCGGAGCCCTGGGTGAATGATCCAAAATCACTAGACAGAGCATATGGTAGCATAGTTGGCGGTGTGGAGCCCGTTAAGTATGCGGATATTGGAAGATTTTGAGAAAAGACAATAGAAAAAGGAAATGATAATGGTTGTGCTTGAAATTGTGTAAGTAATACAACCTAATGAAATGTGATAAAATGAAGACTAATGAATAAAATTTGATTAAAATTCTCTAGGCTCGATAATGGGTGGTATGAAGTGGTTAAGTGTAAGTATGAGCTCCCTCGAGTGAATTACATGGTAGTTGCATTAATATTATCTAAACTCTTAAAACGTTTTCGAAATGATTAAAGTACACGTTATATGTATTGTATTTTTGTAAAAAAACGTATAACTTAGTATTACCCACCCTGCTTAGTGTTATCTCACCCCTGCTTGTTATGTTAAAACCCCACCCCACCCCAGGTACTTCGAGTAGGGACATCGGGAAAGACACGAGTAAGGCCTTAGAGGGCACTCAATGTTGTTAGTGGCTCTGTAATTTCTTTTAAATTGTCTTTTGAAATGTTGGTAGTTTGGGACCTTAAAATTTTATTTGTGCCTTTGGCCATGGGATGTAGTAATACAGGGATGACTAAGGTTTATTTATTATTTAATTAGTATTGCGAATTAAATTTGATTTTAATCAATAAACCTTGTAAATTGACTTAATTATTTAAAGCGGTCACTTCTTTTCCCAACTTAAACCAGGTAATTTCTTTAATAAATGGTGCATTTAAAGTATTTTTCTTAAATAATAAAATTGAAATCTCCCCTCCCTCTTTTAACGCCTTGATTCGGTGCGAGTTGACCCAACGGTGACCCAAACCCAGGTCAGGCCGTTACCCGGATAATGTTTAGCGAGAGCATTTATCTGACATGAGGTGAGAACATAGTTGTGACCCAACGAGTAGGGTAGTGATTGATGTAAAATGAATTTGAAATAAATATGTTATAGCTAATATCTAGTTTATAGACCTTGAGTTTTGAGTTGAGACTTATGATAATTTATGAAATCGAGAGATACTTAGTGATTGTGTAGATTCTACGATAGTCTAGAACCTATTTATAACCCATTTATTAGGGTAGTGGTTGCTTTAGAATGATTCATATGAACATTAGGTGAGACAATACCTAGGCTTTTTATCCTTAGGAGTCATGCTAGTATTGTTTATATTTATACGATCATAGCTAACGTTCTCATCAACTCGTATTGAAAGTAATGTTATGTATATCCCCATTTGAGTAAGGTTTATACTTTTTCCCTTGTCTTATGTTCAATCATACCGAGAATGTGTGTGTGCTCGTGGTGGACATTATAAGTACATTTTTGTCCATTATCAATTTATATGTCGTATACCGCTACACCGTCGAAGAAGTTCAAGATCACATTCACATCAAGACGAATCCGAATAATCAAGGTTCTTCAACAAACAGTCTCCGTAAGGTTAACTTTGGTAAGGTTACGTTTTAGAGTACCTTAATAATGCACTTAGAGTATTGATATTATTTTTCATAAAATATTTTCTAAGTGTTGGAGTGGAGCTTTAAATGTTTTTATTAATTTTTTTTGAATTCATTCTATCTAAAGATTTTGTTCTCGAACTCCTTTTCGTAGAAAAATCATAACTAGTTAAAAAAACCCAGAAAAATACGAAACTGGCGGCCACGTGTTCGTATCGAAATTATCTACAAACATGGCCTGAAATCTCATTTGATAGCTCGTTCGAATGACATCAGATCTTATTCGAAAGACGCACCGACTTAGATTTTTTATATAAGCGCGTTGCACGAGGTGTATTCCGTGAAGATGTCCCAGTGTTTTACATAACAAAAAAACTGCGCTTTGTAGAATCCTTTTAGCTTTTTCCTTTAGGGTTTAATCCCTTTTTTTCTTTTTCAATTCACAAATTCCAATATCTTTATGTGAATTGTTTTGGAACCCAAAGAACATACATTGCTATTGTTCATCCTTTGTGGGGAGATTTCTACAACCGAGAGCTGTGCTCTATTATGGAGTGAGTCGCTAGGAAGTTTATAATTTCGTGTCATTGATGATCTTCTGCATGTTGATTCTTTGCTGAAGACTGCGTGTCCTTGTGGTGTAGCTGCGTGTGAACCATTGCTGATTTCTAGCCGATGCTTTGAAGGTTTGACGAAGACACCATGCGTTACAGTTGTGGGCGATTATCAGGTTGTGTGTAAGTCAATGGTCTTGTAAACTTGTCAAAGTTCTAGAAATAAAGGTTTTGCTCTTCGGGGATTTTTCCTGAATTTTGTGTCGCATACTTACTTGATTTGTTTTGACACGTAGCTGCATATTTTAGGGATGAATTAAAATTGGTTTAAAATTAGGGAATTTTTGAAAACCACAGAGGCAAATAATATTTTGCATTCTGAAATTGGTATCAGAGCCTGTTGCACTAATTTACTATGTAGATCCTGTAGTTCAATTTTTTTAGTGGTTATTTGTGTTCCTCTCCTGATTTGTTTTCTCAATGGATTCTAATACTGTTGATATTGTTAGTCGTGATGAGTTTGATAAAGTTCACGATCGTGTGGAAAGATTAACTCTTTTGAATTTGAAACTTTGCAAGAGGACTAAAATTTTGGAAGAAGAAAACTCTCTTTTTAAAAATAAGTTTGAATATTTGCATACGTTTCAAACTCAAAGAGATATTCATTGTGAACACTTTGGTAATTTTTGTATTGACTTTGATTCTTTAAAAGTTGCCAAAAAGGAGAGTGATGATAAAGTCCTTGTTTTAGAAAAAGAATTGGAGGACTTAAAAAGTTCTAGGGTTCCTGTTTGTGCCGTTGAGGATAATAAATAATCGACGATTTTACGGCACGAGAAGAAAATCTTAGGGATAAGTTTGTTTTAATTTAGGATGAGCGAAATAAACTGTTAAGTTTAATTGATAACTTGAAAAAGAAATCCCTAACTTTGGAAAAGTCTAATTCTTTGCTTGGGTCTAAAATTTTGTAGTTGAAAAATGATTTAAAAGACTAGAGTAGTTTGTGTAGTGATGGTAATGGCTCGTCTTGTTCTAATGCTTCCGTTGCAAAAGCCATAAACATTATTTATTTTAGAGGGTCAACCATTCCTAAAGATGTTAGAAAAGGTCAACCCATAGGTGTCGTTCCACCCGTTTACACATGTTCATATTGTGGTAGGGAAGGTCACCTTAGGCGTTTCTGTTTTGATCTTCGAAGAGGTCCTTGGAAGTCTAAGTCTAGTGTTTTGTTGGTTCCTAAAACCCCATGTCGACGTGTCACATCGGTTTGGGTTAGGAAATCACTTTTGGACACGCTAGACTTTAGACGTGTTGATTCCCGTTTGCTTGCACATGATTCTTCTCTTACCATATCATATAGATGATTGTGTTTGCATGATTGTCATACGCTAATTGTGCTTCTTGATATATTCTGCTAGTGTTATGACTTGTGTACTTTTTGCATTAAATTTTTTTTTTTGAATTTTTTGGAAAAATAAAAAAATATTTTGTTTTGATAAAATTCGAAAAATAAAAAAAGATTTTTGTATTTTGTTTAGCACTATATATGAATTAACATTTAGGATGACCGAGTCACAATTTCATTCCATTTAATCCTGTGACTATTTGATAGTGTTTTAAGACAATAAGTCATGTCATTCATGTGCTTTATAGTGTTTGGAGTCATTAAGATGTAATTAAGTGTTATTACCTACATGATTGACTAAGTATTTCCTTTAATGCACACGAGCACAAATTTGTTTGAATATTGTTCTTGTCAAATCACATGTTGGTTACGTGTTTTCATCTCAATTATGTCTATTGAAATGAATCAAATGCGATAAAACAAGATAATAAAAGGTGTGCATGTTTTAAACCGTTTGCCGTGAGTTTCTATGAATTTTAAAAAATAGTGAAGGGCTACGAAAGGTACAGATCTATCCTTTGCGATTAAGCCACCGTTTAATTGGACCTAAAAATTGAGGTATTTTAACTATCTGGGGTCCAAAGAGGTTCAAAAGAGCCCGAAAAAATGTAAAGGCAATAAAAAGAAATTTATGCCAAAAAGGGGCCATTAGGTTTATTCACCAATTCTCCAATGTTTGAGAATTTAGATCACCTCAAAAAGAAAATATATATGAGGGAGTTTGGTTGGAGAATTAAAACAGCTTTGCACGTCCTTAAAAAGTCTTGAAAATGTGTTAAAAAGTTTTTAGACGTTATTGGTGTGAAAATCATGTAGACGTTGATTTGTTGATTTTGATTTAAGACGATGCCATCTAAATTCAATACTTTTGCACCTAAGGACGATTTTGATTAGGAATACACAATATTCATCGTACACATATGACGTGATTGAGTTTTATTTCCTATCGAATCTATTTACACCCATTCATACCATTTCCACGAGTTGGTTATCTTCGTATGAATTCATGGTGTTGTTTGTAACACTTTTGTATAAAAAAATTAAAAAATAAAAATTAATTTGTGAAGTTTTTTGAGCATACCCTGCATTGAGCACATTTGTCATATTTGTTTGCCTTGTTTACCGTGACACCTTGATTTGATTTACTTGGTTTATTCTTTTCCTTGTCTCTTTCAAACAAATAAAAAGAGGGAGAACGAATTATGATATTATGGGGGAGTTTAAGTATGGGGGAAATTGATTATGCTTACATGTTTTATGTTTATATCATTTCAATCTCGATACATCATGAGATTTTTTCTTTGTCTCATGTGTGTAGGTACAATTGAAGATTTTTGGATTGCACACCCTCCTGATGACAAAGAATGTTTGAAGTTTGTTGAAGATTGAAAAAGTTTGAAGACTTGTCATTTACCTTTTCAGTTTTGGGTTCATGGGAGGGTAGATTTGTATAGGTCATATTTTGCTTGATAATTCGGATGTTTTTATTTTGTACCGGCATAGACATAGGGGGAGATTTGTAAGGAAATTTTTGTATGTTATCAATTTATATGTCGTATATCTCTACACCGTCGAAAAAGTTCAAGATCACATTCACATCAAGACGGATCCGAATAATCAACGTTCTTCAACAAACAGTCTCTGTAAGGTTAAATTTGGTAAGGTTGCGTTTTAGAGTACCTTAATAATGCACTTAGAGTATTGGGATTATTTTTCATAAAATATTTTCTAAGTGTTGGAGCGGAGCTTTAAATGTTTTTATTAAATTTTATTTGAATTCATTCTATCTAAAGATTTTGTTCTCGGACTCCTTTCCGTAGAAAAATCATAACTAATTAAAAAAAAATAAAAAAAATACGAAACTGGCGGCCACGCATTCATATCAAAATTATCTACAAACATGGCCTAAAATCTCGTTTGATATCTCGTTCGTACGACATCAGATCTCGTTCGAACGAAATGGGACCTCGTTTGAATGACGCACCGACTTAGATTTTCTATTTAAGTGCGTTAAACGAGGCATATTTCGTGAAGAAGTCCTAGTGTTTTACAGAACAGAAAAACTGCGATTTGCAGATTCCTTTTGGCTTATTCCTTTTGGCTTATTCCTTTAGGGTTTAATCCCTTTTTTTTATTTTTCAATTAACAAATCCCAATATCTTTATGTGAATTGTTTTGGAACCTAAAGAACATACTTTGCTATTATTCATCCTTTGTGGGGGGATCTCTACAACCGATAGCTACGTGCTATTATGGAGTGAGTCGCTACGAAGTTTATGATTGCATGTCATTGAGGATCTTTTGCGTGTTGATTCTTTGCTGAAGACTGCGTGTCCTTGTGGTATAGCTCCGTGTGAACCATTGCTGATTTTTAGATAATGCTTTGAAGATTTGACGAAGACACCGTGCGTTACATTTGTGGGCAATTATCAGGTTGTATGTACGTCAATGGTCTTGCAAACTTGTCAAAGTTCTAGAAATAAAGGTTTTGTCCTTCGAGAATTTTTCCTAAATTTTGTGTCGCGTGCTTACTTGATTTGTTTTGACACGTAGTTGCATATTTTAGGGATGAACTAAAATTGGTTTAAAATTAGGGAATTTGTGAAAACCACAGAGGCAATTAATATTTTGCATTCTCAGACATATTAGGAGGGGTTTGATGGGGATTGTACGACGTTGACCATATGTGGTATTCTATGTGATTGAGATGCACTTTGCCTAGGTCCTATTTACCCCAATCCTACACGTCGAAGAGCATGTCTCTCGAGTGGGACTAACGGGAGGATCTTCTTGTACAACCATGGGTATGGGGCATGTACGTTTGGTGTGATGGTATAGTGATTTCCTTTGTGTTTTTATACTGTGAGGTTATAGGGTTGGAATGCCCTATAACTATACCTAGTACGCACGAGTGATCCCCGAAGGCATTAATGACATGCCCTCGTATCTTTTAGTATCGTGCTAAAACATTATCATGTGTCCTTCTTGCGACCCTTTCGGAATCGTACCAAAGCATGCCAAATCATATTAGAATTATTTATAAAAATATCTGGATCTTTTTGGGCAGAGTTCAGAACAATGCCAAATTTTTTGGAATTAAAAAAATTAGTTTTTTTTACAAGCAATCAAGAACTGTACATGAGAATCAGTGATTGCGACACACTAAATTATTTATAGTAGACTACTCTACATATTAAACTCCAAAGCATTACAAGTCTTAGTATTTCACAAAAAATGGCAAAGTTTAATTTATTTTTCGAACATCTTAGAAAATTTGTAAATATAAAACATGCTTAAACATCAACCTAAAATTTAACAATAATATCACACAAGCCTGCTTGGAGATAGAACATTGAGTAAGTATAAAAAAAATGCCTCAACTCGGCCTAACTGGGTATCTACAACAACAATAAATAAGCTAACCCTGAATGTCAAAGTACACAATGAACATCGACACAATGTTATATAAGTGTAATAGTAGATCAATACATCACTCTAGGTATCCATTGACTTGTTCATGTGTCCCATGTGGTTAAATGAAAATTCTTAAATATTATCCTGTCAAAAAATAAGACATTAGTAATCAAATAAAGTTTAAAAAGTTGTATTTAAGAAGGAAAATTTCAAAAAACTTGTTATTGTGTATACTTGTCATTTTGTTCAACCAAGAGTTTGATAATGACATGTCCACTTCACATGTTACATTGGCCTCTCTCGAGATGTTCATGCATATTTTCCGACCATTTGGTTACTTTTTTGATATTTCACCCCCTGCATTTTTAACCTATAACTTGCGTATACTTATCACTTATTAAATTGGGAGTCCAATAAGGACATGTTTAGCTCAACATGTTACGTTGGTCGTTCTTGAGATGTTCTTGCCTCTTTCTGAGCCAATTATTTTTTTACATTTCACCTAACAACATCCCATTTTTAACCTAAAATTTGCGTATACTTGTCCTTTTATTAAACCAAGAGTCCGAAAAGCACACGGTCGGTTCACATACGTTATAATGGTCCTCTTCGAGGTGTTTATGCCTCCTTCTAGACTATTTGCTTGCTATTTTGAGATTTCACCCCCAACGGCCCATTTTTTTAACCTAACACTTGCCTATACTTGTCATTTTGTTAAAATGGGGAGTCCAATAAGGACACGATCAATTCACACATGTTACATCGGTCCATTTCAAGGTGCTCGTGCCTATTTCTAGAAAAAGTGGTTGTTGTTTTGAGATTCCACCCCCAACGGCCCATTTTTGTAATGTTAACTTCCGTACATTTGTCATTTGATTAAACCGGGAGTTCAATTTGGACACAATTAATTCAAACATGTTAAATTATCCATCTTGAGGTGTTCGTGCCTCATTCCGGGGTAACTATTTTTTTTCTTCAGATTTCATACCCAACCCCCCATTTTTAACCTAAAACTTGCGTACACTCGTCATTTTATAAACCGGGAGTCCGATAAGGACACGATCACTTCACACATGTAATATTGGTCGCTCTCAAGGTGTTTGTACCGCTTTCTGGGATAATTGGTTGTCTTTTAAATATTTCACCCAATGCCCCATTTTTAACCTACAATTTGTGTATACTTGTCATTTCTTAAACCGAGAGTTTAATAAGGACATGGTAAGTTCACACATGTTACATTAGTCCATCTCGAGGTGTTCGTGCCTCTTTGTGGGACAGTTTGTTGCTTTTTTAAGACTTCACCCTTAATGCCCCCATTTTAATCTATAACTTGCGTATACTTATCATTTTGTTAAATAGGAAGTCCGATAAGGACACTGTCAATACACACATGTTACATTGATCCGTATCGAGGTGTTAATGCCTCTTTTTGGGCCAAGTGGTTGCTTTTTTATGATTTCAACCCTAACACCCTATTTTTAACCTAAAATTTGAGTCCACTTGTCAATTTGTTAAAAAATGAGTCCAATAAGGACACAGTTCGTTCACACATGTTACATTGGTTCCTCTCGAGGTGTTCGTGCCTATTTATGGGTTGCTTTGTTGATTTTTTGGGATGTCACCCCAATGCTCCGTTTTTAGCCTACAACTTGTGTATGATGGTCATTTATCAAACCAAGAGTTCGATTAGGACAATCATTTCACATTTGTTACATTAGTCCTTCTCGAGGTGTTCGTGCCTCTTTTCGGGCCGATTGGTTGTTTTTTTGAGACGTTATCATCGAACGCCCCAAATTTAACATTAAACTTATGTACACTTGTTATTTTATTAAATCGAAACTCTAATAAGGACACGTTTAGTTCACACATGTTACATTGGTCCCTCTAAATGTTTTCGTGCCTATTTTCGAGCCAATAAGTTGCTTTTTGATATTTCACCCCTTGACGCCCCATTTTTAACTTAAAACTTATGTATACTTGTCATTTTTTTAAATCGAGAGTCCAATAATGATATGGTCAAATCACACATGTTACATTGGTCCATCTCGAGGTGTTCGTGACTCTTTTTGTGCGAATTAGTTGCCATTTAGAGATTTCCCCCTTAATACCCTATTTTTTTTATCTTGAAACTTGCATGCGCTTGACATTTTTAATGTCACTAAACATCGTATAAAGAGTGAACTAAAATAGATATTACCTTAGAAATAAAGATCAATGTTGGTGTTTCTCCTCAACCCTCCTACCCTAGTTATGTACCCAATAGGAAATAAAATAATTTTTAGTAATATAGTGGAAAATTGAAAAATGTATATGCTTACATTAATAAAATAAATCAAACTGAACTTATTCAAACCATCCTCAATTGGTCCTTAAGTGCTCATTTCTCGAAAACTATTCCCGACCTTAAGTGCTTACATCCAGACAACTATTCAACGGTCTAAACAAGTTCCACGTTAAAAAAAACAAAACTAAAAAAGTTGACCCAACCACTTCATTCATTAGTGTTAGTAATGGGAGGAAGGAAATCATGCCAATATAAAATTCCATGTTTACTCTGAGAGTGTAGACTTCACCCCCTCTATTTCTTTTCTGTCGCTATCCATAAGATCCTTCCAATTATCGTGGTCCATGTTTACCTCTTTAATAATTTTTTGAGAAGATGTTGACGCCAACATAATTGTTAAATAAATTTTAGACCCAACGCAACGAACACGCCCTAGCGTGTCTTTCCCAAATAATAAAAAATGGGACCAACATCCAAGATCTTCTCTTGACCACTCTATTGGTACACACATAAGCATTTTGACCTTATCCTATGCACAAAGACAATAAAATGATAATTTTTATTATGTTTATGGTAAACGAAACAAAAAGGCAAACATTAAAATTAATGATTGCAAATGCTTTATTATTGTTATTGTCTAAAAATGGTATAAGGAGAATACGGATCTTAGCTGGTCAATACCAATAATAAACTATAACAAATAAAGAGATTAACGGTTTCGATCTAAAAAAGATTCAACCTCACATCCATACACAAAACCCTAGAGAGAGACGACGATTTCGGGCTAACCCAGATCTACCTGAAAGGCCCAAGGAGCTTGTACATGAGGTAAAAATGATCTATTTTGGATGTAGCTTCATTGTAGGAGAAGATGCTGGAGGAGGCAATGAGCCCGCCGAGTGAAAAGCCTATCTCAATGAGGCAAAGGCCCGCATTCACAATTGACAGATCAACCTGACTGACAGTATGGACAATCGACCCTGGAAGGTAAACAAAGACTTTTGGTTAACTTCTCTAAAGATGACTTTTCTGGTGTGTTATATCCACACGACGATCCATTAGTTGTCTCTATGATGGTACATGAAATAAATGTTGCAAGGATTTTGGTCGATAATGTTATTTCCGCTGATGTTTTGTTTTACAACTGCTTCAAGGGCTTGAGATTAAGGGACAAGCTTGAAGATTATCATCGACCACTCATCGGCTTCTCAGGAGAAAAGGTATATCTTTTGGGCATAAATGAGTTAGAGTTTGTGATTGACACGTGGTCCACCTATAGAACGAAGA
This sequence comes from Sambucus nigra, assembly GCA_949130495.1. Classification (NCBI taxonomy): domain Eukaryota; kingdom Viridiplantae; phylum Streptophyta; class Magnoliopsida; order Dipsacales; family Adoxaceae; genus Sambucus; species Sambucus nigra. The sequence continues at coordinate 601,480,104 of OX422212.1, read as the reverse complement.
TGATTCGTTTCTTCATCCGGGACAAGAACGTCCACTCAGCATAGAGCCTTATCTTCGGTAGTGTAGGAATGAAGAAATTTGAAGAAGTTACCTCCACCATACACCAGCTAAGATCCATAAAATCCTTATGCCATTTTTAGAAGATAACAATTGTGAAGCTTTTAATCTCCACATTTTATTTTATGAGTTGCAACTATAATTCAGCACGCGGGGCCGGGGGGGGGGGGGGGGGGTACACGTCCTTACTCCTTTTCCAAATATATGCAACTCAGGCATAACCATTATGATCGGTGTTGTGAGTGGTCTTTCTCATATAATTTTGTTTTATCTATTTTTTTCTTAAATCCTTTTGGGCCTGTACGACTTCACGATCACAAAATACCTCCTAATCTTTGGATTCAACATACTCGCGAACTTTATCCTTCCACATTGTAATATCGTCACCCTTCAATAAGAAATATTACCTAACAAAACAACAATAAAGAAATTTTTACATACCCAAACAATAATGAACAAAATATTACATGTCAAAAATATATATTCAATAATTAAATATCTTGATACTGGAATACCATAGTTCAAATAGTAAAAATATGATAACAAATGCAAACAACGAATATGTAACCTTCTCACACCATCACAAAAAAGTTCAAACCTAAATCATTTCACTAAAATAGTGAAAATACATATTTTTCAGGAAACCATTTCAAAATTTTCCTAAATAAATTCGGTGTCCAAAATTTCACACGACTTCTCATTTTCCTTGATAATGGTGTCATAAATCGTACGATCAATCTCAATTGCATTTATTTCTTTTATTAATATCTTGGGAGAGTGCGAAACAACTTCCCATCCCTAAACCTTGACATCTTTGCAATAAAACACTTGATCTACTTGGTATGCAAGGATGAATGAAACGCCGTGTATTGTATTTTTACTCATGATCTTACTAGGGTTTACAATCACTAATTTTAAGGTTGGGTGAACTTTGCAAGAATTTTTACCATTCATATCTACCCAATCATAATAAAAGGCCGTATGTGTGACCTCAATGTAGTTCAAGTTGAGTATTTACTTAATAACTTGGTAAAAAGTTATGAGGGCCCCATTATTAAGTGTTACTTAAGGGGTCTCTCATAAAAGGGCCTGATGCAACTTTGGAGGAAAGGGAAGTTAGCGCCCCGATATGTTGGGACATTCACTATCATTGATCGAGTGGGACCTATTTCTTATCGTTTAGTCTTACTCGATCATCTCCAAAAGGTACATGATGTGTTCCATGTCTATATATTGCAGAAATTCCTTAGAGACGACATGGTGTATAAGCATAATAATTCAGGTGAGATAGAGCTTCATCACGATGCGAGATAGGGGGAGATAACTTTCACCTCACAATATAAAAATAAATCACAACATTATTATTTAATTATGATTCATACAAATATAATTTAATTTCGCCGTATTCAATTAATTACACTAATTTAAATGTAACCATAATTCACATAATAAATATGCACATACATCTGCCTTGCATACATGTCATAATAATTCATATTAAATAACCAATACTAAATATATGTATAAAAAATACGGGGTACAACATTCTTCATCCCCCAATAATGAAATTTCATCCTTAGAATTAGATACAGACATGCCTTGAAGAGTTTCAGATATTTATTTATGCATGTCACTCTCCCACTCCAACCTTGGCTCTGCCTCATTGTGGTGCCCCCAATGAACACTCACTAAAAAATGACTATAGAGCTAAGAATATGCTCCTTGAGACCCAGAATAGTATCGGTGGAGTGGGCTCTGAGGGATACAATGGTTCGGAGAGGGTTTTTTACTAAGCCAGTGTGGGCTACAGGGATAGGTACCCCTTTGGATTAAGTTGTGGGAGTGTTTGGTTAGCATTTTGGGCTTATTTAGAGGTACTAATTTCCTCCCATAGGAAATCTATGAGATTAAAATTTTATATACATACTTAACCCACATTATTCACTCACCTTAAATAAACATAACACAAAATCAAAGCAGTAGAGGGACTTTTGAGAGAACCAAATAAGGTATTTTTGGGAGAACTAGAGTATCACTAAGCGGAATCAACTAAGAGACTTCATCTTTCGTATTCAAGCAATAAATAACTTACGTTACTATCGTATTTATGTTTTATTATTATTATTGATTGCTTTTATCAATTAAATTGGGATTAAACATATGCCATGTTTGGATATCATGTATAATCATGTTGTACCTTAGTTTTAATGTAGTTGTACGATTAAAACTAATTAGATATGTTGTAGAACTGATTCTAAATGATTGGAAATGGTTTGATATGATGATTTCATATTTTAGAAAGAGACTTTAACAAATATATATCAATATTAATGGTTAAACCCAAAATTAAGAATAATCCATACAAAACACATTTTGTAACACTACAAGAAAAAAACACATTTCGCGACAAAATAAATGTGTCGTGAAAGGTGATAATTATGTCGCAAAAGATTTTTTGTGACATGCAACCATATGTCACCCCTGTGTCGCGGAATCCATGCTGGGAATGTATTCAGTGGCATATAATATGCATGTCGCGACATTTACTACTATTTGCGAAAAAGTTACATGTCGCGAAATGTAAATATTTATATAAATGTATATTAATATTTATTTTTTTATATTAAATAATGCCTCACTTTTCGCGATATAATGGTGTGTCGCGAAATGTAATCTATTAGGTGACACGCTATACATGTCGCGAAATGTCCTCTATAGACGACATGTTATACATGTTGCGATATGTCATTGTAAGGACACAAATTTCCAATTGAGTCCTTTGTAGTTTTGGCTCAATTTCGGACAAAAACGTTTGAGTCATAGGATAGAGTTATTTGATCATCCTTCAAGCCTATGACGTGTTTGTTGAAGACGTAGCGGCCAAGAGTATAAAGCTTCATCACATTACCGAGTTTGTTTGTGCCTCATTTCTACGTCATCAACATGGTTCCATTGCTCCTAAGGTATGAATGCATTTTGATTATATATATAGGAGCTTGGAACATTTAATATTAGGTGTTGTTCATTTTTAAACTGTTGTTTAATTTCAGAAAGATTTTATTAAAATTTTAAAATCTGGTTTATAAAGTTTCTGGGCTAAAAATAGAAATTTTCAAACTTTCTCGAAGTTCGTTTGAAATGTCATTCGAACGAGTTTATCGTTCGACCACATTGTCGTTCGAACGAGTTTGCCAACGAGTTCCCATATTGGCCACTGGAACTTCGTTCGAAATGTCGTTCGAACGAGATGGCTGTTCGAACGAGATTTCCAACGAGATATCTAACGAGTTCACACTGGAACTTCGTTAGAAGCCTCGTTCGAACGAGATTTTGTTCGAACAAAAATATCGTTCTAACGAGATTTGGCGGGAACAGGTATTTGGCAGTTTTAACCAGTTTTGACCCACTTTCCCACTTGTTTTTCCCATTATCTTTTGACAGAACTTCTTAAGTGCGGAAATGAATTTTTCTAACTTTACTTTTTCATATCCTACAACTTCTAAGTGAGTGTTTTGATAGAGAAATTAAAAAGAAAAAGTTCATGGTTTTTGAGTGTTTAATCCTTCAAGACAAAATCTTTTAAACACTTGTTTACACCCAATTGTTGTTTAATCCAAGTTCCATATATATATACTTTGCTTGGAGTGTTTGGCACCGGTTTATATCTACATTCATTTGAAGAGAAGTGTGGGTTTGCTTTTAAATCCCATAAAGAAGAAGAGCTTGTTTTGCTGCGGCATTCTCACATGGTGAAAGGCACCATGTGTGGTTGACGGTGTGCCTATGTCTCATTGGTGATTCCAAGATTCCGGTGGAGCTCCGGGGTTGTCTACTAGGCGGAGGTGTTTACAAGAAGAAGCGTCGGGGCTTAAGAGGGATCGAGTCGTGTGTTGTAAGTCTTACTGTCTTGTAATTGTAATTTCATACTTAGTGGACTTAAGGCTAGGGCCGTCCGAGGTGTTTTTCCCGTTGTGGGTTTTTCCTCGTACATCGCGGCGTAGTGGTTTCATTGTTTATTTTATCTTGCTATACTCACCTAGAACGCATGCTTAGGTAATTCAAGATAAAATTTGGTTTTAACCACTACATGTTTAATTTGGTGCTATATTAAATATTGGGTAATGTTTAGTTAATTTTAATTCAAGTCAATTAATTTAATTGGATAAAATTGGTTTGGCCTAATTTGGTAAAATTGAGAAATATGGCTTAGGCAAATTTTCTAGGACTTGGGTTAAATTAAATTGGTTTAAGTGAAATTTAAGTTGTGTGTTTGTTTAAGTTAATTTCACTTGATTTTTATTTTAATTTGAAAAAGAAAAATTAAAATTTGTTAATTTGTGTATTTGAACCATCATCTTCGCTTCCGCATATCTAAAAAGGAAATTATCTGTTTGAAGTATAGAAGAATTTATTTGTTTAAAAATTGGGGGCCTTCGCCTATACAGTCATCTATTAGGCGACATGATATACATGTCACAAAATGCCCTAACTTTCCTCACACATCAATTGTGTCATTAAAGTTCATTTTTTAGAATATGATTCGATTTTCAGCAATATGAACATTGTGTCGCAAAAAGTGTTTTTTTAAAATAATTTTAGAAAAATATTTCAAGATGAGTACGTATAAGTTTTTGCACATTTATACAACTTATATCAATGCAAAAAATATATGACTAGAACAAATGTTCAAAAATGCAAAACTAAAATAAAAACACAAAAAACTTAGAGTCATCCAACCGACTGGACCTAAGAAATCCAGCGATATCTAGTGAAATCCAACATTGATCTATGACAAGAAACAATTAAACAAATGTTAACCACAATTGGGTTACGTAATGTGAACAAAAGTAAACTTTTATCATTTTCATAATTGTGCCTCTTTTCGGTATCTTTGATAGTCATTTTGCATTTTTGCTCTCCAATGCCCAATTTTTAGATTCGTGTATGTTTGAGTTAATCAATATAGAACACTAATTAATTTCTGAATATTTTAACAAATTTTTCTTTGTTTATTCATGAAATCCAACCTATTTTAACATTTAAAATAAACTCAACAACAATAATAAAATCCACAACTAAAGCACCAACAAATTCTTTCCATCGATTTAATATAAATAAGCTCATTAACTATGTCCATTGATAGAAAGGTTCATTGGACTCGTGCCATAGTATTAAAAATATATAAAATAGTTTCACATGGCTCACATGGCCTAACAATAGTTTTACTTTAGTCCCATATGTGGTGTTTGTGCCTCTTTTTGGGCCATTTTGTTGTTATTTTACTTTTTTACACACCGATGCCCGATTTTCAAACTTCAACACTTAAATATTTTAAGTTTAGATCGAAGTTTTGACTCGTGAGTAGCATGACTACACACGTTGTTTATGCAAGATATTTTGAACCCATGCTATGTGTTTGTGCCACTTTTCGGGCAGTTTTCTTATTATTTTATGTTTTCATGCTCTAACCTCCAATTCTCAAGTTTTATACTTAAAAATTTGAATTTTAGAAAGACGTTTGAATCCACGACTCCCATGACTACACGTGTTGATTTTACAAGTTACTTTGATCATATATGAGAGGTTTGTGCCTCTTTCTGATACGTTTGATAGTCGCTTTACATTTTCGCTCTCCAACGCCCAATTTTTAAATTCGTGCATGTTTGATTTAATAAATTTGTAACACTTATTAATTTCAAAAAGTTTTGGCAAAGTTTACTTTGTTTATTCATGAAATTCAACTTGTGTTAATATTGAAAATAAACTTAATGATAATAACAAATTCCATTACTAAACCACCAACAAATTTCTTCCACCGATTTAGCATAAATAAGCTCATAAGCTAAGTACATCCATAAAAAGGTTCACCAAACTCATGTCCAATCATTAAATATATATAAAATGGCCTCACATGGCCGACACGCCGTAACAATAGTCTTACTTTAGTCCTATATGTGGTGTTTGATCCTCTTTTTGAGCCGTTTTGGTGTTTTTTTTATGTTTTTCACTTCGGACACCCAATTTTCAAACTTTAACACTTAGAATTTTCGAGTTTGGATCGAAGTTTTGACTTGCATGACTACCGAGGTTGTTTATACAAGTTATTTTGAACACATATCAAGATTGGTGCCTCTTTTCAAACTATTTTGTTGTTATTTTACGTTTTCACGCTCCAACCCCCAAATCTCAAGTTTTATACATATAAATTTAAATTTTAGAACGACGTTTCAATCCAAGATTTCCATGACTGCACCGGTTGTTTGTACAAGTTATTTTGATTATGTATGAGAGGTTTGTGCCTCTTTCTGGTATGTTTAGTAGCCGTTTTGCATTTTTTGCTCTCAAATGCCTAAATTTCAGATTCGTGTGTATTTGAGTTAATCAATTTAGAACACTTATTAATTTAAAAAAATTTGATAAAGTTTTCTTTGTTTATTCGTAAAATCCAACATGTCGAGCATTTAAAATAAACTAAAATTGGTTTGTTTTCTTTATCATCGCATTTACCAAATATTCAACTTTATATGTTCATTCAACCCAATCATAAACTACCTAAGAAGTTCGATTAGTTCTATATAAGGACTAAAGAGCTTTACAAATTCATCATATAGTACCTTATATGCACTCTCTTTCACAAAGAGTGAGAGAGCGAGTTGTTTAGTATTATTCCAAACATGCCACAACTAGCTCCTTGAACGGAGGTTCATTAAGCAATTGGAAATTAGAAATAGGCAAACAAAATATCAATGATATTATTTATATAAAGACAACGTAACACAATCCAAAATAAAGAAATAAACAAGAAACGCACAATGACATTACTTGAGGAATCGGTCACCAAAATAGTTCTCTATTCTGGTCATTTTGACTATTTGAATTTCAATTACAAAGAATGAAATCATTTATAGTTGTGAAGAAATTGGAAAAAAAGTTGCATTAAATTCGAAATCGTGTGCTATTATATTATATTATTTTTATTTGAATAAAAAATATATTGTTACATCTCACTTTAATACAGTGAATGCCACAGCACATGAGAAAAATATTACATCACTTATCATTCGACAAAGAAAAAGAAGCACATAATCACCTTCTAATCTTCAAGTACATATTAAGATAAACCACCCACACACATAAAACTACACTTAATATTAAATTTCTCATCACAAAATCATATGATAGCACATGAAAAGTCCCATCACAATTATATATTAACTTAGGCTTCAAAGTACCATATATATAGTTATTGTCATCTATTAGAGAATGACAAACCATATGCGTGTCACTTGAGATGATCACACCTTAGGACCAGTTCACTAGGCCAGTTGTACTGAAACAAGGCAAAAACCCCATTAGTTAAATTATATTTCCAGTATGTAGAATGGTGGTCTAGGCTGGAACGAGAACATTAGTCAACTATATAGAAAAATTGAAGATAATACCCACACGTTCATGCATCAACCATCAAGTTAGTTATGCCCAACCCAAAAGCAGTCAACTGCGCACGCACGCACAATCAACCATCACTAGTTATCATATCTTTTTGCAAGTTAACTATATACGCTCTCATATAAGTATTATCTTTTTGTAAGATAATTATATACGATCTCATATACGTTTTTAAGAAAAAAGAACAAAATTTTCTGGTTTGAAATTCCAACAAAGAAACATAATACTTACTAAAAACAAATTTTACAAAAGCATAGAAATAATGGTGTTGACCATTCCTAGCAATTGGAGATTAAAATTTCTGCCAAAGACATGGATCAAGCAATAACATAAATAAGAGCTTTATCGAACTCAAGCATAGCCATAGGTGGTAAGGAAACTGTACCATACATATCAATGCTTCAAGTGCAGCCTAAAGCATAGAATTCGATGAGGTACAAAGCCAAGGCTAAAGTCGCATCATAAAGGAATAAAGCTAAAGAGGCAGGCTCCAATATATAGTCTAGGTGAATCACACAAAATATGTCAAAATGCATAAATAAATTCCTATATACTTATCAAAGAATTATGAAAAATACAAAAACCTTAAGTATCACAAGAGATCCAAATGTAAGTGAAATGCTTGAAAATAGAAAATAAATCAAAAAATCATTCGAAGAAACTGAATCTCAATTTGCAATCGATTTTATTGTATACAGTATATTCACAGTGGAGGTAACCCCATGTGAGCAATTGTGACCCAATATATAAATTTCGTATGACGTAATGTCCTATTTTATCATTAAGCAATTCAACTCTTAATAAGAGTGCAAGAGATCACAACCCAAGTACATTCAATATCATATAAGAGTGAACAAAGAAAGATAGGAGCAATGTTCTTGAAATTTTTTAAGAAGACAACTAAATTTGACTTGAAGATAGATGAAAAAGATAGTAAACTGTTATGTCTACTATTTATAAATAACAATTGTACATAATTAATAATTATTATATAATTCGGAATTAAAACAGAATTACAGAAATGAAACACTTACTTGAATTTGCAGAAACAATAATAAAAATAGAAAGATAATCCGAGCCCTGTGAATCTCACAGTGTCCTTAAGACAATTTATTCCCTCCAATGTGCTCCGAGGTTGATAAATATTGTCTCCCAAGATAGAACGGATTTTTCCAATTAATTATATAGCACAACAATAATTAATTTCAACGAACTCAAATCTATGGCTTTTACTCAACAACTATGCAAGATATGGTATGCAGAAATATTTCTGGAACAGATATGACAAGAATAAAATGACAGCAATTCTGGAGGAGGGAAAATTTTCATTATTTTAAAAACGGAGGGAGGCATCTGTATTTATAGGAAAGTAGTTGACGGTTGGCACAACTGTCAAAAACAGTTAAACGAATTAACTGTTGACTGTTGGCAATAACTGCCAACAGTTTATTAATTAATCAATTAATTTCGTAATTAATTAATAATTAAAGCCCAGAAAGTTAAATAAATTCAGTCAAAAAATGTAGGAGATTTTTATAAGCCCAAGCCGGCCGGACGGACGCGCGCACGCGCGCGTGTGGACTTTTGATCGAAAGTCAACCCGTGCATAGCTTAGGTCATCTCCCCTTCAAAGAGTTGGGATACCCCAAGGCATCCAAGCCTTAGTCCATACTTGGGGTGTTATTAACTCATCAAAATTCCACTACTCTTCCAATGTGGGACAAGAGTTAAAACATACCCAATTCATTAACTTTCATTGCTTTGTGAGTCACTTTGGGGACATATTTATCATTCATAACTTATTGAAATTGGACATATGAATATACTACGTTAATCTCCTTGCGGAGGTGAACGCATTCGTATATGGTCCCACAATTTTCGTAGTGTGGGTCCCACCTAAATTTGAGCTCAAAGTTGCTCAAAAATCTGTCCAGAAAAATCTGGACAGCTTTATAATACCCATTCAATTCCAGTTTTTCAACAATCCCCCACATGAATGATATATCGCTATAAATAAAACAAAACAGATGCTTATGCAGATGCAGACACAAGTTGAGTAAAACTGAAGACTTATTGCATCGGGAGAAGTAGCCTAGTGGCCTTGAACTTTCCTTAGTGATATACTATCGGATTTACTTGGTTAATCAGCAGACTTCACGTCCTTGAACCGTCAACCGTTTTTGTAAACCTAGACAACAGTATTCACACAACAATTCTTCAACACAGTTGGTTCTCACGTTTGTGTTCATTTTGGCCGTGAACACCACTTGGTTCCGCAAGTATTTTAGAGAATATGCATTTCATTATTCTCATAGAAGTGGCCCCCTTCTTACTCACGTAGGTGACTTCCATAAAGAGTATTCTGCAATACCCCACTTAGACGTACTAAGATATAGATGTCATTAAAAGCATAACTTATCCTAATTTCGCGGCAGATGTGCACTGTCTCATCTTTGGAATGGATAGGATTAAATATCCTCCAATTCTTACTGAATACAATGTAGTTCGGTTTGCCCATTGAACCTAGATCTTGGGATCTCCAGTCAGCTAGGTTGAGTTTCCACTATATTGATTCTTATTTATTTATAGGCTTTAGACCCATTCCTCTCGATGATCTTTCAACTTGCTCTCGGTTTAAAGCTTTCGTTAGTGGATCCGATATATTATCTTTTGACTTTACATAGTCAATTGAGATAATTCCGTTTGAGAGAAGTTGTCTAACGGTATTGTGTCGACGACGAATATGTCGTGACTTTCCGTTATACATGTGATTTTGTGCCCTTCCAATCGCTGATTGGCTATCGCAATGTATACATATTGCGGGCATAGGTTTAGACCAATTTGGAACATCCTCTAAGAAATTTCGAAGCCATTCAGCTTCTTCTCCAGCTTTGTCTAGTGCAACGAATTCAGATTCCATTGTCGATCTAGCAATGCACGTGTGTTTTGAGGATTTCCAAGATACGGCTGCACCTCCGAGGGTAAACACATACCCACTCGTAGACTTAGAGTCTTTTGTATCAGATATCCAATTTGCACGCAATGTCCTTCAAGAACAGCTGGATATTTTGAGTAATGCAATCCATAGTTTTGAGTATATTTTAAATAATCCAAAACTCTCAATATTCTAGTTGAGATATGCTTTCACCATTATTTCTTGCTAGATGTAAATTTACATCTACAGGTGTCTTGGTAGGACTAATATCATACTTCTTGAATTTTTCAAGTACTTTCTCTATGTAATGAGATTGAGATAATATACGTCCATCCGATGTTCTAGAAATTTTAATTCCTAATATAACATCGGCGATTCCCATATCTTTCATGTCAAATCTACTACTCAACATTTGTTTTGTAGTTTTGACAATTTCCAAGTTACTACCCATGATAAGCATATCATCAACATAGAGGAATACAATGACATATCCATTATGAATGTATTTAAAGTAAACACATTTATCGCATTCATTAATTTTGAAACCATTTGATAACATTGCATTATCAAATTTTTTATGCCATTGCTTAGGTGCTTGTTTTAATCCATATAGTGATTTAACAAGCTTATATACTTTTCCTTCTTGTCCGGGAGCTTTGAACCCTCCAGGTTGCTCCATATAAATTTCCTCGTCTAGTTCACCATTTAAGAATGCAGTTTTTACATCCATTTGATGTATTTCAAGTCCATGTGACACCCCGCCTAATTAATTCCGGGTGATCAGTCCTAAATCAAGTTAGAACAGGTTTCTCATTTGGTCCATTCTTAGCATCACTGTCGTTTTATTAAATTACTAACCACCTAAGTGAGAAAATAGACTGGTGCCAATTTTTTTTTATCTTTCATTAATTAAACTAAAACCCATGCGGAAAATAAAGCAATATAACCATCACAGATAATTGAACTAATCATTCCACAAGTAAAAATAATTAACCGAATAAACCATCAGTCCAAAAAATAAATCCCATAAAGACAAGAATAAAATCCCAACAAGTCTAAGAAACAAATAAATGGAAAGTGAGCGACATGCTCGAATAAATAATAGTGAGTCTCTACATTATGAATGAAAGGAAGAGGCGTCTATCAAAGGTCCCGCAACATCCACATATGCTGCAGCAACGGAGTTCCTGGAATTTAGTCAAGTCTGGCGTCCCTGTGGCTGGACACCTAAAAGGTTTTTAAAAAGTTTTTATAGCAAGGGTTAGTACCCAAAACATTTGAAAACATTTAGCAAATGATTAACTTGCAGTAATAATAAATATGCATGCTCTTCATATTTTAGTTAGTGTCGCACTCTCTTGAGAACTTCCTTGCCCCTCCTCTAATGTGCACCACTAACGCTTTAATTAACACCTAGTTATCTATCTCATGACTAGATAATTATAAAAGTCTCCTTATACTCCTCCCCTACTCTAACCTGAGTAAAATGTGATTATGATTTTTAAGTCATTCGTAACATCAACTTAATTAAATCATTTCCCTTTTTAATTCATATAACTACTCCACTCGTTATACATATACAACAACACATGCTTGTATTTATTTAGTCCGTATATAATAATCATCCTATTATATACTTAGAATATTGCAGCATTCACACACACACTGGAATACATAAACCACTAATATCCACCCGAGTAAAAGTACTCCCCGGATATAATTTCTCTAAAGTGCTAGTACACTAGGTATATTCACATATCCTAGTTATCCAAGCTAGAATCTCTCACTAACTTGGTTTAGTATACGATTGGAGGCGGTCATATTCCTTCCCGTAAAGTGAGATGCCCCTCACCCCCTGTAACGGACGCTATGACCTGGGAATCTACTCGCCCTACTCCTCAAGCTAGGGGATTCATCCACTGCGCGTAACCTCCCCCTATAGCACTAGAGTATAATAATATCTAACCACTGATATTAAGGCATACACTATATATATATACTATCACACACCGTATATATATATATATATACATATATAAAAATGTTCTAGCTACACCGTGTACCAAACCCGTGACACAAGCCTATTCCATTTTTTTTATTTATTTTTTATTTTTTTTTATGAGGTTATTACCCAACTCGAATTATTAATTAATTTGCACATTAATAATTTCAGTTGCTTTTGATGTTGCCCTCACCATTTAATTGGACTCAATCTCATAGCCCGAATTAACCTCACCCGAGTCTAAATCTCAACTCTAAATTTCTTAGTCCACTACTACGTAATATAATATGCCTCGATGTCACTTAACCAATTTTGACGAAATCCAAATTTCTCCTCCCATTTCCTAATTAATTCACTCACATTTAATTAGGTAACCCCATGCATTAATTTCTCCACAATAACTATTTGCATAACAACTTTTATATAAATTTCTTCTTATATAAATAAAACTGGGCGAACTGTCAGTTTCTGCCGACCGTCGATCGATCGACTTCATGGCGTCGATCGATCGATCGAACAGGTACTCGTCTTCTTCGCGAAGACGGACAGCCATGGGCGAAAATCTGCAAACCCTAATTTCCTTCTGCACTGAAACTAAGTCTCTCTTAGCATTTGTACCTATTAGGAAACTCATTAAGGATCTCCAGAGTATTCAACCACATCAATAATTCGTCCATTAACTCAAATTTCTAAATTTGGGGAAAGTTTCATCATTAACCCTAGGTCCATTTACACCCCAAATTTCATCATCAAATTCGTTTCCAAATATGCAGATAACATTCTTATCAGATATGCAATAAATCACCCTTATCAGATTTTATAAGAAACATCACCCCAAATTTCGTAAATCAGAATTGTTGTTTTCAAAATCTCATATTCATTCCATTAACACCCAAAAACGGATTTCTACATAATCACTACACATGAATATGAATCGAAAACATATTTAATGCTATTGCAAGTTATCCACTTTCCTTAAGGTTCGTAGAGTCTGAATTGGAGCTAAATCCCAAGGTTGAAGATGACCTTTGATGGCTCTCTTTGATCCCCAATTTGGCTTTGGCTGCTGTTAAGGTTTCCTAACCCTTAATTTGCTTTCTCTAATTAAGTTCAGCCACCCCCTTATTTCTTTTTATTAGATTAATTAACTTAATCCCGTTTTTTGACTAATGGGCCAAGCCCAAGTGACCCAAATGTCCCCGAGTGGGCCCGGCTATGTCTAAAAACGTCCCGTGACCCGTTCACTACCCCCGGGTACACTTTTCCGACTATCTCGGCCCATCCGGACTCAACTGTACCCTCAGAATTTGCATCTGAGTTAATTTCTAAAAATACTTATCCCCCACCTAATACAGTCTATACCGACTTTCGGATGCGATAAGTACATACCTCGTCATTAATACTCTAGACGACATAATTACATTATTATTATTCGCTTAGTAAATAAGTTTTCCCTAATTATTAACCATTCAATCCCAGATTAATATTTATATATTATTCTGTTCTAATTAATTCATTAAATTACAACACACTACGTAATTTAAAATCTCCGAATTAATTAAATTAAATGTACCAAAAATACGGGGTGTTACAGTCCATTAATAGCAGCTATTGCTATTAACATCCAAATGGACGTTATTCTTGTTACCGGTGAATATGTGTCGAAGTAATCCAACCCTTCCTTTTGCCTATAACCTTTAGCTACAAGTCTAGCTTTATATTTATCAATTGATCCACCGGCCTTCAATTTCTTTTTGAAGATCCATTTATAACCTAACGGTTTTGAACCTGGTGGAAGATCCACTAGTTCCCATGTATGATTTTGTAATATGGATTCAATTTCACTATTAATTGCTTCTTTCCAATTGGAAGCATCGGGTAAGGATATAGCTTCTTTATACGATTGAGGTTCCTTTTCTAACAAATATGTTAGAAAATCCGGACCGAAAGAAGTCGAGGTTTTTGCCCTTTTACTACGTCTTGGTTCATCCTCTATTGAATCAATAGGTTGATGAGTACCACTTGTAGTAGCTTGATTTGTCCTTTTAGAAGGACCAGATTCTCGGGTAATGTTATACGGGAATTCATTTTCAAAAAATGAAGCATCCCTCGATTCAATAACCGTATTTACATGAATGTCCGAAATCTCAAATTTACAAACTAAAAATCGATATGCACTGCTATTAGTAGCATAACCGATGAATACACAATCCACGGTTTTTGGCCCTATTCTTACCTTTTTAGGTTTAGGAACCATCACTTTGGCTAAGCACCCCCACACTCGTAAATATTTATAGGAAGATCTTCGACCTTTCCATAATTCATAAGGTGTCTTGTGAGTCTTTTGTGAGGTACTTTATTGAGAATGTAATTAGCAGAAAGTAAGGCTCCCCCCCACAAATTTTGTGGAGCTCCTGAACTTAATAACATTGAGTTCATCATTTCTTTCAAAGTACGGTTTTTGCGTTCAGCAACACCATTCGATTGAGGAGAATAAGGAGCGGTTGTTTGATGAATAATCCCATTTTCAGAACAAAATTCCTCAAATGGATATTCATATTCACCTCCTCTATCACTTCTAATAGCCTTTATCGTTTTGCTTAATTGATTCTCTACTTCATTCTTATATTGTTTAAATGCATTAATAGCCTCATCTTTACTATGTAACAAATATACATAGCAATATTTTGTGCAATCGTTAATAAAAGTAATAAAATACTTTTTCCCACCTCTAGTTTGAACAAATTTTAAATCACAAATATCGGTGTGAATTAAATCTAAAGGTTTAGTTATCCTTTCAATAGAATGGAAAGGTAATCTAGCTAATTTAGATTCCACACAAATTTCACATTTATGATTTTTATCAATATTAAATTTTGGCAAAAATTCCAAGTTAATTAATCTACGCAATGTATCAAAATTAACATGTCCCAATCTAGCATGCCAAATATTAGATGACTCAATCAAGTAAGAAGAACTAGCAACTTCATTCATTGAAACAGATGTTTTAGGGGTTACAGTAAGAACATTCAATTTAAAGAGCCCCTCATTTAGGTAGCCCTTTCCTACATACATGTCATTTTTAGACAACACAAAGCGATCAGACACAAACACAAACTTAAAACCATATTTAGTAAGGAGAGATCCAGAAATCAGATTCTTTCGGATATCAGGCACGTGAAGAACATTGTTGAGAGTAAGTTCCTTTCCAGAAGTCATTTTCAAAGCAATCTTTCCTTGTCCCACCACCTTAGAAGTGGAAGAATTTCCCATAAAAAGGTTCTCCTCATTTTCCAAAGGCTTATAGGTGGAGAACATCCATTTGTTTGCACAAATGTGTCGTGTGGCTCCAGTGTCCACCCACCATTCCTTGGTATTTCCAACCAAGTTACATTCAGAGACAACGTCAGAAAGATTCATATCCGCTAAATCATTGACGATATTCACACCCTCAGTTACATTTGATTGAGGATTGTTTTGATTTTGCTTCTTTGGCTTACGACACTCGCTTGAGCGGTGTCCAGGTTTACCACAATTATAGCATTTGCCTTTGAACTTTTTCTTGTTATGTTTGGAAGTGCCTTCCCCATCATACTTTCGTTTGTTCTTCTTAGGACCTTCAACAACATGGACCTTTGTTTCCATCGGATTCTTCCCACTTTTCTTTTGAGACTCACGGTTGTCTTCTTCGATTCTTAGCTCGACCACCAACTCCTCCACATTCATCTCCTTACGCTTGTGCTTGAGATAGTTTTTGAACAAAGTCCAAGATGGTGGCAACTTTTCAACAATTGCAGCAACTTGGAAAGTTTCACTAATTGACATTCCTTCAGCATGAATGTCGTGGAGGATCACTTGGAATTCTTGCACTTGCGAGATTACAGATTTAGAATCAACCATTTTGAAGTCCAGAAAACGCCCGACGATAAATTCTTCATCCCAGCATCTTCAGTTTTATACTTCCTTTCCAAAGAATTTCATAATTCTTTGGATGTCTTGATAGTGTAGTAGACATGATACAGAGTCTTGTCCAAGTAGGCCAAAATATAATTTCGATATAGGTAGTCCGAATGCTTCCAAGCATCGACAACATCAACCTTTTCAGCGTCATCTCCCTCTTGAATAGAGGGGCAATCTTCATATACAAACCTCCTCAGTTGGCAGGTAGTGAGATAGAAGTACATTTGTCCTTGCCAACGTTTGAAGTCAGCCCCAATGAACTTTTTCGGTTTCTCCCCGTGTGGCATAGATACGGGTGCAGTCACATTTGTGTTGGTGACAATTAGTTTCGTAGGAGTAGTGTTCGTACTTTGTAATTCCATTTCTGTTACAAAAACAGAATTTTTATCAATGATAAAATTCATATATAATGAATTAATCAAAACAGAATACAAAATTTTGTGCACCAATTTCCTCCAAATATAATTCACAATAAATGAATTCCAAAAGAATTCAAATAATAATTCAGAATTAAACTATAATAAAAACAGAATTCCGTACAAAATAATATTAAATTATAAAATCCGTGTCACACTGATTTTTAATAATAAAAAGAATTCTGTACAAAACAGAATTATAATTTAAGATTAAAAAAAAATTTAGATAAACAGATTTTAACAAGAATACACAAATAAAATTTTATTTTCTAAAACAGAACATAAAAACAGTATAGAAATTAATTTCTGTACCAAAACTGTTTTACTAATTTCTACAAGAAAGCAGTAAATTAATTCATTTTATTATGTCAATAAATAAATTTCTGTAATAAAAATTCTGTACACTAAAACAGTAGACTTTTATAAATTGTCTTAAGATTGTTATGTCTACTATTTATAAATAACAATTGTACAGAATTAATAATTATTATATAATTCGGAATTAAAATAGAATTACAGAAATGAAACACTTACTTGAATTTGTTGAAACAATAATAAAAATAGAAAGATAATCCGAGCCTTGTGAATCTCACAGTGTCCTTAAGACAATTTATTCCCTCCAATGTGCTCCGAGGTTGATGAATATTGTCTCCCAAGATAGAACGGATTTTTCCGATTAATTATATAGCACAACAATAATTAATTTCAACGAACTCAAATCTGTGGCTTTTACTCAACAACTATGCAAGATATGGTATGCAGAAATATTTATGGAACAGATATGACAGGAATAAAATGACAGCAATTCTGGAGGAGGGAAATTTTTCATTATTTTAAAAACGGAGGGAGACATCTGTATTTATAGCAAAGTAGTTGACGGTTGGCACAACTGTCAAAAACAGTTAAACGAATTAACTGTTGACTGTTGGCAATAACTGCCAACAGTTTATTAATTAATCAATTAATTTCGTAATTAATTAATAATTAAAGCCCAGAAAGTTAAATAAATTCGGCCAAAAAATGTAGGAGATTTTTATAAGCCTAAGCCGAGCCGGACGAACGCGCGCGCGCGTGGACTTTTGACCGAAAGTCAATCCGTGCATAGCTTAGGTCATCTCCCCTTCAAAGAGTTGGGATACCCCCAAGGCATCCAAGCCTTAGTCCATACTTGGGGTGTTATTAACTCATCAAAATTCCACTACTCTTCCAATGTGGGACAAGAGTTTAAACATACCCAATTCATTAACTTTCATTGCTTTGTGAGTCACTTTGGGGACATATTTATCATTCATAACTTATTGAAATTGGACATATGAATATACTACGTTAATCTCCTTGCGGAGGTGAACGCATTCGTATATGGTCCCACAATTTTCGTAGTGTGGGTCCCACCTAAATTTGAGCTCAAAGTTGCTCAAAAATCTGTCCAGAAAAATCTGGACAGCTTTATAACACCCATTCAATTCCAATTTTCCAACATAAACAACTGAATTAAAAAAACAAAGTTTGATAATAGAAGACATGAATTTTTTTCTGAGAGATTGGTATGTATTCATTAAAATATCTTTTGATATATTTTTTGGTTGAGCACTGTAACCTTGCAACAATGCTAAAATTGTTTATTTTTTTTTACAGAATCTGAATGTATTGGCAAAGAAATTATGAGATGCACTGATATGGCCAGGGATGGTATCCATGCATTTCTTTTGGTCCTCTCTATCAGGAACCATTTTACAAAAGAAGAAGAAGATGTTATTCAAAGTTTCCAGAACTTCTTTGGAAGAAAAATCAATGTGAACATTCACAGGAAAATGTTATGAAGTTCCCCAAGTGACATTTCCAAAAGAAATAAAAGTACGTGAAGTTTGCTTATGATATTAAATTATGATTTATTCTAAATCAATGTATCATTTCGACACATTTTAAGCGACACGTTGATGTGTCTTGTCCGCATTGATTGCATTGGTCGGTGTGACATATAAGGTTCACTAAATACCACGACAAACACTAAATACATCAAATTCTCGTATAAACATATTGGAAATGTTGTGTTGACCTAAAATTACTCTTAAATTATAAAAGAACTCTATATATCAGCATACCACATAGTGACATGTTTAATAAAGTCAAATTTGGATCTCAAAAATCACACAATCACAATCTAACTAATTCACATGAAAAATAAAAATAAAAAACACAACAGGAAATACTTAAAACCTCAAGAACATCATCATTCATTCTCCTTAATTAATTCAACTTACAAATTATATATAAATAAAAAAATCATGTACCTTCTGGAGCTGATTAGTTAATCTCCACGAATCCTCGTGGGTACATCGCCAGAGAAACCCGAAACCTTGTGGATGTGAGGACGCAGATCTAGAGAGAATTCACCACCATGAGAGGACGTAGATCTAGCGATAATGGACGGGTGGATGTGGTCGTGAGTAAACCAGATAGACGTTGAAGATGACCGTGTGGTAGGGTTTGGGGGGATGAGCCGGGTAGGAGGGTGGTTAGTGGGAGTAGGAGGATTATTGGGTTTGAGATTTTTTTAAGATGAGTAAAAGGTTTTTTTTTTAGAAGCGGGAGTTTTAGTAGGGAGAGAAACTTTTGGCTAAAAAAGGGGGAGATAAATATTGGATGGTGTTTTTTAAAATTAAACTAAAATACATACAGCAACATGCCTTTAAAGAAGCTAAAAGTATATATATTTCGCGACATAAAAAACATGTTGCTAAAAGTAAGGGGTAATTCTGTGACATAAAGAACTTGTTGTCGAAAGTAGATGACCAAATTCACGACATCAATTGGACGTCGCCGAATGTATAGGACATTAGCGGGGGAAATTTTAGTGTGGATCATGCAAAAATACGACTTTTTGGTGACAAAATATATATGCCGCCAAAAGTATGGCCTTTGGCAACAGGAAAATACTGACGTCACTAAAGCATGTCGTGAATTTTGTTTTTTCTTGCAGTGTAAGTGAAGATTTAAACCTTATTTGGATTAATATGCTATATATCATGGTCCTATATTGTTAGGAACTTATTTTGTAGTCATTTGAGATGATTTGGAGGTGTTTTGGGATTGTTTTTTAAGGTTTGAAAATAATTAATAGTGACGTGGGGTGTTAAGAAATAAAATTGGGTAAATTTTTGGGATGTTTGTATTACAGCATCATTTTAAGGGAAGCAAGAGGAGTCTGCGATCACGCCCCTAGGTCCGCGGCCATGGCTATTCCAGGTTGCGATTGCGAGATTGGTAGAATAGGGGGTTTAAATTATTTTTGTTAGGTTTCAATAAAAGGACTTAGGTTTGGGCCTAGGTAATTTGTAAACCCTTTGTTTGGACATAAGGATGATGATCCTATACATGTATTTTGGGTGATTATAGTTCCAGGATTTGAGGACATATCTAGGCTACGTTGATACAATATATATGCAGTTAGAATGGTATATTGTTTTCAGTATTGGTGTATTATTTGTGGGCATACAATGTGGGTGGGTGTTCATGGAGAATCTATTGGAGGGGATTTAATGGGATTATTTCACGGGATCGGGTAATACTAGCCTCGTTGATGATACATATTCTGTATAGATCTTTATCCTGATCCTACGTGGTTGTTAGTCAATTGTATCGTGAGTGGGAGACAAAGGGGTCTTGATACATCGTCTGAATCTTGGTATGCGATTACATGGTCGTGACATCCTAGTGATCTCGCCTTTATCTTTATGTGTGGATGTTTTTCAATCCATTCGGGTGGTACTTCCCACGGATTGAAAAAATAAAGGCACGATAAAGGTCCTCGAAGGTTCAATGAACATTGAACATTTTCTGTTTGTATATATATATATATATATATATATATATATATATATATACACAAACATGCATAAGGCACGATTGAAATGATGTTTATATATATATATAAACAACAATGAACATTTTCTGTGTTTACAATGTCCCTTGGTGTTTACAATGTCCCTCCTTCCGTCCCTTGGTGTTTATAATGTCCTCCTCATAATTTGGGTAATGATAAGCACCCAAAAGTAATAAAACACCGAATAGACAATTTTTAATTGCTATTTCTCGGTAAAATAGGTCTTATGCACGTTCATATTTTTTTTTATGTCAAATGCCTCTTGCGGAGTTTAATGAATCAAATCAAGAAAAAATGCGTTTAGAAGGTGCTAAATCCCAATCCCTTGCCTTATAACCCACTCCACGTACCTATTAACCAGTCCCAAACCCGAACTTAAACCTACACCGAACCCAGACATCCCTAGCCCTGTCCCGAGCCTCGTGTTTGTTTAGTTTGCACCTTTTTTTATTTTTTTAGATTTTTATTTGAGTTGTTTATAATTTTTAGAATTTATTTTATATTTTTATTTTAAGTTGTATATATTAGAGTCTGTATTGTGTGTCTGGTATTTTTATATTTTAGGTGCGTATTTTATTATATTATTTGTTTTTATTTTTTATTTTTTAGTTTACTTTTATTATTACGTTATTTTAGTTTATTATGTTAGGTTTATTAGTATTATTTTAAGAATTTAATTTTCTAATTTTAATAGATTTAATATTTTAGTTTTAATTTTACTTTGAGTTGTGTCTTAAATAGTTTTGTTTTTAATTTTTTTAGGTGCACTCTAAATACAGACCCCTAGTTATCCTACACCTACACCCACATCTTTACATCTCTACACCTTAACACACACAAAAACACCCTTCTTCATCTTCCATCACCCACATTCTCTCTCTCTCCTAACCTCCATAGTCATAAACCTTTACCCATAACTACCAAAACACCTCAAACCAACTCGGGCGATCCCTCAATATACAACCGGACTCATCCCTACTCCATTGCCCCAGAACCCCAACTAACCTCCTTACATGACCATATCCAGCTGATCTACATACCCATTGCTATAACCCAAAACCTGATCCCAAATCATTCCGGTCGAAACCCAAATTCCCAACCCATCCTTCGAACCCGAGTTCCATCTACCCACTCCCATTTTCTATCCCCAAACCCGGATCCGTCCAAACCTATCTCTCATCCCAGACCCATTTCGACCTCCACCTCCGGAGAATTAAACCGGACCTGCAAACCTGGCGAACGGATTTTTCCCATGACTGGACCTCTTGTCGGCGTCCATACCCGACCCGCCTTAGCTCCGATCCAAGCCACAGCTAGGCCTGTAAACGGATCGGATTTGGACCGGATCAGGAAAATCCAAATCCCTATCCGTTTATGTTAAATGGATTCGGATATGATGTGTTTATTAATCGAATCGGATCACGCAAATCCAAATCCATATCCGTTTATGTTAAACGGATTCGGATCAGATCCGATTATTCGTTTATGTTAAAATTGATTTGCAACATTTTTATTTCAAACTCTTATTTCATAAATTTATTTTGCAAATGTTCCAAGAAAACAAATAATGAAATAAAGAAATATTATAATAAATATTTAAAATATTATTAAATACAATATATATTAATTAAAAATATATTATATATAGTTTATACATACACACACACACATATATATATATATATTAAAAATATTAATCGGATCGGATTATTAACGGATCGGAGTATATGAATCTAAATCTGCTCCATTTAATTAACGGGTAATCGGATAGTCGGATTTTAGGCATGATCCATATCCGCTTAAATGGATCGGATTCGGATGAAATTCGATCCATTGACAGGCCCAGCCACAGCAGCGTCAAAACCCCGACAGCCAACCCGTCCGCCACCAACTGTTCAATTTCCCCAGCCATTGACCCATCAACCCACTTTGAACCCAAGCCCCACTTTATCCCATCCGCCCATATCCGATTCTAAGCCAAGTACCAACTAAAACAAAACAAAAGACCAATATAAATCATTAAGCCTTTTTACCCCTTATTCCTAAAATTAGACCTGGCAAAATGAAACCCGACACGATAACACGACACGAACCGATACGAAGTTATAAGTTAACGAGTGGACCCTTAACGATTTTGGGTCATATCCGTATGAACCCGATAAAACACGATAATTAACGGGCCGGGTTAGGGTTGATCTCCTTCACCCATTAATAACCGATAACACCCATTAAGACCCATTAATTTAAGTAAATAAGATATATTGTTGATACTCATAAAGAATTTATGTAGGTTAATGTTACTTTATTAATAACAAATTTTACTAAACGAAAGAGTTGGTAATGTCAATGAATTAATGGGTCTAATTGTGTTTAAAAATGAGCGAATCTGTTAACTTGTATACGATTTAAAATAATTCATTATCTTATTGGGTAATAATGGGAGAACACGGCACGACACGTTAAGATAACGGGTCGGGTTTGGATATGATTTTTTCACACGATAAAAAAGTCACCCGTTTAGACACGAACCCGATAAGACCCGAACACGATAAAAACTGACATGAACACGATTCGATATGACCCATTGTCGGGTCTACCTAAAATACTTTAACCCCCAACATTGTCCACACCCTCATTAAATCCACATGCACATTTGTACAATCCCCTAAATACCCTTATCACCTCACACCTTTCATGCACATTTATCATGTCCAAATTGTCCCTTTCGCTCCTTGTGTCATGATATAAAAAGGGCATTTAAAGACCCATTTGAGGAGTGAGTGAGACCTAGAAGACAAGTAGAGAAATAAAATAGAGAGAGAAACACCTTTGTAAATAGTTTTTTTATTTTTTATTTTATTTAGAGAATTTGTGAGGGGTATCACAGTGGGATAAAATCGGGGGACTGACCACCTCCAATGTCAAAATATGAGGGGTGTCACAGTGTGATAAAATCGTCTTAGAAGGTTTAGACACGTAAAATGTAGACCAATGGGTGCCCCGTAAGGAAGTATGATTTAGTTACTATTGATAGTAACAAAAGGAGTAGAGGTAGGACTAAATTGACGTGGTGGGATATTTTGAAAAATAAAATGATGTTATGTGGTTTAATCGAAGTTATTTATTTGAAAAAAGCAAAATGGAAAACTAGGATTCATGTAGTCAGCCTCAATTAATTGGGAAAAACTTTGTTGAGTAACGTAGTAGTATTTCCTAGGTATGGGACTAGGCAATACATGTTATTTTTATTTCATCGTAAGCGCGAGACTAGGGCCTGGTTATGGATTTAGGTATTTTTCCTAGGTGGGGGAGTAGGAAGTGCTTATGATTTGGGTGATCTCTAGAAATTTAACTAGGGATGGTTTCTGACTTGTGGACTCCAGCTAATTGGGGAAAAGTAATGAATGTGAGAACATAATGTAATTAATGATTTAAGAAGACAACTAATGAAAAGATAATTAAAACCTATGATAATAAATGTGTATTAGAGAAGAATTATGCTGGTGTTACTATATGTGCAAGATCTTGTGTTGACTGTCCATTACGATGTGTGCGGGACCTAAACAAACTAGCTATAGTAATGGTGTTATGTTAGCGCCAGGGTACGGGTACGGTCTAGTGTTGAATGACTATTACAATGTCTATGGGACCTAGGAAAATTGACTATAGTGGCGTATTTTTATGTGGGGTACATCATGGTATGTGCGGGATCGAATAATAGACAAATTGACTACAATAATGCATGTTGAGATGAGACGGTTGGCGCATCGTGGTATGTGTAGGGTCGTATAGAAGAAAACTTGGCTATAGTTGTGTTGCCATTAATAATAAGTATACTAAGAAAGATAAATGAAATTGAGAAAGGTAATGGAAATGAATCAATAAATGTTGAAATAAATATAATTGAACTCTGGTAGCTGAGTTGATTAATAAATGAAATTTCTTATCGTTAATTAAAATATTCTACCGTGATATTTATCTATTATAATTCTTATGACACATATGCTATTTGGGAAGAGTAACTAGTATTCTTGTGGTGGTCCCTGACTCGTCGATATTGTCAAAACTTTCAGGATATGTTGTTGGGTAGCTGCATAGTTTTGGAGGTAGTGGGACTTGCAGTTGGAGATTTATTTTATTGCATTAGTTTAGTTTTTCCATTCTAGTTGTTTACTTTATGAGACAATTGTATTTGGATCTAGTGGGTCATTTGATACCAAAATTAATATATGGTTTTCAGTTAGAAAGATTATGATGATGACATTTATTGGAGATGAGATTTATATTTTTGGAGTTTTAGCACGGTGACGGATTTTATTATGGTGAATGGTTTATTTATTATGGATTATCTAAATTTATATCTTGGGAAAAAAATTAAGGGCTCGTTTGGTTCTGTATTCAGAAAACTCGATTTAAACGTTGCTTTTAAATACAATTTTAAAATTCAGTTTTTGTGTTTATAATTATTGGTGCACATTTGTTAAACTTGTTTTCAAATAGTCTTTTGAAAATTTGACAAAATTGGCAAACATGTATATTTATATTATACATATGTGTGTGTGTGTGTGCGCGTATGTATATATATATAGTTAATCTCCCCAACATACCTCATTAAATATATACATGTATGTTTAATATCATGTATTGTTATGTATATTTAATGAGGTATGTTGGGGAGATTAACTATATATATAATGATATTGCATGTATAATTCACTATAAAATTATATACATACATGAATTGATAATATTTTTTAATACGTATGTACTAATGTATATTTTATATTATTCCATACATCAATAATACATGTATAAAACTATATATAAGTATCATGTATCTATTGATAATATTATTTAACTTCATATTATTCCATACGTAATTTTGTATACATGTACATATAGATTTTTTATTTATAAGAATTACACATATATTAATGTATTATGTATGTATATTATATATTAATGTATAAATGCATTAGAATATTAAGATTGAATAATTATGAGTTGAAAAATTAAAAACAGAAGTTATAAAACACCCTCAACCCGTTTTTCGAAAAAAACTTGATTATAACACAAAAAAATTATAATTCAGTGTTTAAAAATAGGTTGCCAAATGCAATTTTTTTATCAGAATTGTATTTAAACACAGAATACTGAATTATAGTTGCAAACCAAACAGGCCCTAAATGTCTTATATTTCTATCAGATGCTAAGAATGGTATTTTAATTTTATGACTTGTATACTTTTGTATTGGGGCCTGAGTACCCTCAATAAAAAGTATGGGTGTTGTTACAGGTGTCTCAAGGATCAGAGTTGTGGTTCATATCGTGACAAATACCAACGAAGGATATTAGTTGATATCGAGGCCTAGGGGCTATACATGTGACGATAAAACTGTTGTGGAGAGAAACATATCTAGTGGCAGAGAGGTTAAAGGTCAAAACACTAAAGATTTCAATTGCGATTCATTTGGGAGTGTAAGACATACCAATCTATTCTGTAAATCTTGTAAATGATTATTTTCACTGGTTGATTTTATTGGAATGGGTGCACCAGTATATTTTCCGTAAGGATTTTCGCTTAAAGACTAATGTTTTGTGTGTGATGCTTTTTATATTTCCCCATACTTAAATTGTAACCACATGATGTAATTGGATATGGTTAAAGTACTTGGGTAAAGCATAAAGTTTACCTTAATTGAATTAATTGTATACAATTGAATCGGTAATTTAGAGTTTGAGTGTTTAATTAATCTAGACTTAATTATATTTTTAAATTTGATTAAAAATATCAATAAAAGCACTAACTACAAAGACATTGATATATACCCCTGTTTTATATATAAGGCCATGGATTTCTTTACCTTTTTGTATTGAACCTATCAATCCGCACGACAGGAGCATCCATATTACATGCACTTAACCATTTTATTAACTGGGATCTTTAGTTTGTAGGACTTTAAATTTTGTTGGGAACTACCATGTCATTTTATAATTAGTTGGAGATCATACTTTATAAAATTATCAGTGTCGTTTTAATAATTATAGCGACATTTTACCAATAATGCAACGACATTTATTTATAACTATAAAATGCTATACAGGTTCTTAATTCACTTTCGCCATGTTGTGACACATGGAACTCATCTAATATATTTATCTAAAAATAGTGTCTTCATTTGTGTATATACCACGTGACTTAACAAATGAGATCCAATAAATCCTAGCCCATTTACTATTCTATCCGACGTTGGGGTTCCCATTAGTTTCCATCCCCACTATACGTTTTTATCTCCGCCATTTATATCTCCCCTTTAAACATTCCATCTATTTTTATGGTCATATAGTCCTACCCATACCTCTTCCATCAGACCCATCATATTCCTCATTACCCACATATGATATATACATAACACACAACACACAACATGATAAGCACCCAAAAGTGTATATTTTATGTCCTGAATAGATGCATTTTAGTTGCTTGTTTTAATTAAAATTGGCCTTATGTTCGTATTTTAATATTTCTCAGGTCAATACCCAGTTATGGAGTTAATTGATGCTAAATCAAGTAAATTGCGACCCAATAGTGGTCAAAAGTGTGCATCGAAGAAATCAAAGAAGACCGTGAAGTCTGGAGTCCATTTATGAACTTGCCCGTTGAGTTCCCATGCCCCGAACCTTATCCTGAACCAAATCTAAGCCTAAACCGAGCCCAGTCCATACCCTGAGCCCGATGTGTGTTGAGTTTGTGCCTTTTTAGATTTTCTTAGATTTTTATTTTGAGTTGTTTTATTTTTAGGATTTATTTTAGATTAATTTAGGATTTTTAGAATTTATTTGCATATTTTTATATTTTATTTTTATTAGTGTATTTTTATTTTTATTAGGATTAGTTTTTATATATTTATTTTCTAGTTTTATTAGATTTTAATTTCTTTAATTTTAGTTTTATTAGGATTATATTTTTTTTAGTTTAAATACAGTTTTATTTTTATTTTATTTTCATTTTCATTTTTATTTCGTGTCTTTTAATTTTTATTTTGAGATGTTAGTTTTTTTTTCAGGTTTATTAGATTTTAAGTTTTTGATTTTAGTTTTAGTTTTATTTTTTTTAGCTTGTGTTACTTTTTAGGGGTACAAATTAAACACATACAACCCACTCACACCCTAAACCCATACACCTAAACACACTAAAACACATCCCTCACCCTCACCAAACTCACCTACACCCTCACACACACAAACCCCACCACTGCATCTTCTTCCCTTAACAACCAACACTCTCTCTCCTCCCTTTTCCACCATAACCACCAACCCACCCACCCACCATTCCCTTCACTTATATCCAAACACACACACACATAACCCCCCAAACCGCGACCACCAATCTCGACAACCCACAACCCGAAACTGAACCCGGGCGGATCTCCCAGCCACCCGCGAACCAAACGGGTTTAAACCGGACCCCCACATGACCTTGTCCAAGTTCCCCAACTCTCTGCAACCCGAGACCTCTCCTAAACCCCTGGCGCCTGAAACCGCCGGACCTGCTCGACCCATAAACACCACCATATCCGGTTGAACCCATGTCTAAAAACCCGCTACCGAGCCCCTGTGCTCACCCGCAGCGGCCGGACCAGCTGGACCCGCCTAAAACCTTACCCGCCTACTGACCCATCACCAATCGAACCTTACTCGACTCCTTTAAATCGAGACCCACCTGCTGCCTTATCCCCAACCATTCAACCATCTCAACCAAAATCAAATCCCTTAAAAATCGGACACAATCCCAATCCAAATGAAATCCCACCCATATCTCCTCTAAACAACAAAGATCGTGGGTCAATAAAAGAGAAGGAGCATCTCATAAAAAAAGGGAACTCTCATGAGAAAAAAGAGAGACGCATCGAGAGAAAAAAAGTGTGTATATTATGTACAGTTTAGGGTCATAAAAAAATTCAGAAAATACAAAAAATATTAGTTTAGCGTTACAATAATTTTTAGGTTTAGTTTTTAGCCTTCTTTTGTAATCAAATGCTAAAAATTGTGAAGAAGTTGAACGCGTGTCAAGGCGCATTTCAAGACAAATTTGTGGGAAAAAATTACGTATTGTATTTCTACATTCTCTTTTCAATTTATTTCCTTCTTATTTATTGTTATTTATGCACACATGAGAATGTCTGGCTAAACACCCCGTTCAAGGGGTGGGATGCACTGCGTATGATGTTAATTTAATTAATTGGTTTCATTAATTTTATATTTCTAGGTAAATTAATTTTAAATATCACCAATTAATTTATGTAACGAGAGTTAGTAAATTAATTGAACAAATTAATGTTTGAATTTAGGAATCGAACTAGAGATAGGTTTTTTTCGATATTTGAATAATAATTCGCTGTTGAAATTTGAGGATTGATATTGTTTTCGTTAAATTGATCATAGCGGGTAATTTTCTGAAAATAGTGTAGTCCTAATTTTTCATCGTGTGACATTTTTAAATTAATTTTCTGAAATTGATTTTATTAAATTTATAATTTTAATGGGAATTAGATTATCGATTTAATATTATCTCGAAATATTTCAAATTAATAAATTGAGAAATTAAAATAATTGAAAATGCAGTCTAATCCCATCTCTTGACCTTCTCACAGTATTTCACACTCTGTTGCACACTCTTTTTCATTATTTAGTCATTTCGTAATTTTGGCATTAGTTAATTTTTTCCTTGAAATTGTTTTAAATAAAAAAAAGTATTTTAATAAAAAAAAAATTAGAATTGCACGTTTTCACATTAATTGTTTCACCTTAGAAGTTGGATGGATACCCGTTGAAAAGAGTGCGCGTATGTTCAAATAAGGAAGTTATTTAATTAAACTCAGTTTTTATCAATTAAATCCTAAACATGCATCTAGGTGTGATTGATGATGATAAAATCAAGCAAGAATATTCAAACACACACAAGTGAGGAAAAATCTCCCAACGGGGCAAAACCTTTTATTTTCACTATAATTTTGTAAGAAAACAGCTTACACGGATTACAATGAAAATATGTGACACAGAAATACCCTCGGGTGTCAGTTCTGATGTCATCGACTGGAACTATCCCTTTCTAGTAGGGCATCAATGAAGAAGAGAACAACTTCCTCACAAATTACTCCAGATGAGTAAATGATCCTCTTGAAGGTTTAAAGATTCACACACATATATGGGAATGATTTTGTGAATAAAAAAGGTTTAGAAAACCTTAAAAAGACGAAGACTTATTCTGGACTGTTTTCGCAGAATTTTGAGATTGCAGAAAGACTTGAAAATCGTATAGAAGGTGTATAGGTATTTATACGAAAATCGAGGCGGTGGCTCGTTCGAACGAGATAGCCATGTCGCTCGAACGAAGGACATATATCGTTCGAACGAGATCGCGCGACATGCCTATCTCGCGCGAACGACAATCAAAGTCGTTTGAGCGAGCTCGCCGTTCAAGGCACTTCGCTTCTACACTTAGAAAAAATTCTGCTTTTGATAAAAATTAATCCAGACTTCAAAAAATAATTTTCAAAAATATTTCCCAAATATTTATGCAATATTAAAGCTCCAGTAAACCATTTTACCGATAAAGTGGAGTGGAGTAGTGGGAATGAACTGAGCAGCACGTCGCATGTAGCATGATGCACGTGAAGATAATGGATGCATTGAATTCGGATAAAGGCCGTCGAGGATGATCGTGTTGACGTGCCAAATGTAGCGGTATCAGACATACAAATTGTGATCTAGGGAAATACAGAAAATTCCTAGATTCTACCCCGGACATTTATAAAATGATGTCCCTACAAATCTCCCCCTATGTCTATGATGGTACATACATAAAAAATCCGAATTATACAATCAACTGACATACAATATAATATCCCCATTAAATCCTCAAATTGAGATTACTAAATGACATGTCTTCCAAATCTTCAGCTCTTCAGAAACTTTCAAAGCTTTTCTCATCAGGGTGAGTAATCAAATAATGAGCAATGTTGTACCTACACACATGAGATAAAGAAAATACCCGTGATAAGCAATAGTTTGAAATATAATGATATGCAAAAATTGATGATCAATTAAGCTTAAGCAAATCATTCATAAGTCAACCAAACACCAAAACAATTATCCCCCATAATTCTTCTCCCCCCTTTTGTGATGTCCCCAAATAGACAGTTATGAGAAGCATAAATGAATGCACATGGAGAATGACACACGGGAATAAACTGCTATTTTTGTATTTGTCAAAAATTTTCACACAGAATATACAACAAAGAATCACACCATGAAAGAACACAAAAACAACCAAGTCGACGATAGCGTAAATGTAGGGGTGTGATCAAATTCGATAGGAAAATCAATGCATACAAACATGACATATGTGCACGATGAATATTAGATACTCCTAACGAATGAACTCAAAATCTTCCTTTGGTGTAAAAAGGTGGTAATATGAGACATTGACTCAATCAAATCAACAAATCAAAGCTCAAAGTGATTTCCACACCAATAACGTCTAAAACTATTTCATGCTTTTTCAGGACTTTCAAGGAAGTGCAAACCCGTTTATATTCTCCAACCAAACTCCCTCATATTATTTTTTTGTATAGAGGTGATCTAAATTCTCAAACTTTGGAGAATTGATGGTGAAACCTAATGGCCAATATTTGGCATATATTGATTTTTATTGCCTTTAATTTTTTTTCGGGCTCTTTTAACCTCTTTGGACCCCGGATAATAAAATTTCTCAATTTTTTAGGTCCTTTTTAATGGTGGCTTAGAATCGCAAAGGCTAAATGAACCTTTCGCAGCCCTTCCCCGTTTTCAAATAAACACACGGTCTTACCAAAACGGTTTTTACATGCATTCCAATCTTGTCAAGTTTTATCGCATATGGTTAGTTGTATAGACATAATTAAGATGGAAACACTCAAGCCAATATGTGATAGACAAGTACAATAATCAAATAAAGCCATGCATGTGTGCAATAAAGGTGATATGAGTAAAACATGTGGGAAGATATCACTAATCACATCTCAAAGACTCCAATCAATGTAAATCACATGGATGAAATGATGTAGCGTCTTAAATCTCTATCAAACAGTCACATGGATAAATGGAATGAAATTATGACTCAGCTATATTAAATTCTCATCCATAAAAGGTGCAAATAAAATACAAAAATCTTTTTGAGATTTTCTAAATTTTTTTATAATATTAAATCTTTTTGGATTTAAAAAAAAGAAGATATCTGTACAACAAAGTAATAATACATATAAAACAAACTAGCAATAGGAAGCATATGATATGAACATGAAAAAGCATCCTATCCTCGACACAGGCCAACCCCTTAGAAACTGTACAAATCCCCAAAGACTTCCTAAGACTCTCAAATCTAAGGGCATCTAAAGGTTTCGTGAAAATATCGGCTAATTGACGGTCAGTGGGTACGAAACTCAGGGATACGACTTTCTCTTCAACTAACTGACGTATAAAGTGCTCACGTATACTGATGTTCTTTGTGCACGAATGTTGGACTGGATTGTGGGAGATGTGTATCGCACTTGTGTTATCACAGGAAATAGTCATGGTGTCCTGTGAAATCCCATAATCCTCCAACATTTGCTTCATCCACAAGAGTTGCGTGAAACAACTCTCGGCGGTGATGTATTTAGTCTCCGCGGTGGACAAAGAGATGAAATTTTGCTTCTTACTCATCCAGGAGACAAGAGCAGAACCAAAATAGAAACACCCACCAGAAGTGCTCCTACAACCATCTACATCCCCGGCCCAATCGACATCCGAATAGGCGGAAAAACGGTCATCGGTATCAAAGGAATACCAAATACCGTATGAGAGAGTCCCAGTCACGTATTTGATAATACATTTTAGAGAAAGTAAGTGTGACTCTTTTGGGGACGCCTGATATCGCACACAGACTCCAATACTAAAGGCTATGTCGGGACGACTGACAGTCAAGTAGAGAAGACTATCTATCATACTCCGATACAAGGTTTGCTCTACATCCTTTCCTGAAGTGTCCTTACTAAGCTTGGTAGTGGTACTCATAAGTGTACGTGCATGCTTAGCGGAGTCTAACCCAAATTTTTTCACTAGGTCTCTAGAATACTTAGATTGGGAGATGAACATCCCATCCTCTAGCTGACGAACCTGGAGACCAAGGAAGAAAGTAAGCTCACCAATCATGCTCATCTCAAACTCACTTTTCATCTCCTCCTCAAAGTGATGAGCATGTTGGGAGCACGTGGATCCAAATACTATGTCGTCCACATAGACCTGGGCAACCAAAATAGCACCGTCATCTCTCCTGACGAACAACGTCATATCAACTTCCCCTCTCTTGAAGCCACGGGCTAAGAGATAGGAAGTAATCATCTCGTACCAAGCACGGGGTGCTTGCTTCAAACCATACAAGGCTTTCCTTAGATAGTAGACGTGCTCCGAGTGCTTAGGGTCTTCAAACCCTTTCGGTTGTTCCACGTAAACCTCCTCCTGTAGAATGCCATTAAAAAAGTCACTCTTGACATCCATCTAATATAGCTTGAAGCGCAGATGACATGCGATGGTGAGTAGTAAACGGACGGATTCAAACCTCACAACAGGAGCAAATGTCTCCCCAAAGTCTACACCTTCTATCTGTGTGTAGCCTTGAGCGACCAACCTAGCCTTGTTTCTGATTATGGTACCATTTTCATCCATTTTATTCTTGAAAATCCATCTGGTACCTATCACATTAGTCTCACTAGGTCGGGGGACAAGTTCCCAGACATTATTCTTTTTAAACTGAAGCAACTCATCCTGCATAGCAGATATCCAGTGTTCATCCTTGAGTGCTTCTTTGTGATTCTTGGGCTCTACTTTGGACATGTAGCAAAAATAGATGACAACATTCTCTAGCTGAGCACGAGTCTTGACCCCTATAGCGGGATCACCAACAATGGCAAAAGGATCATGACTCTTGCGAACCCAAGCAGGTGTGTCCCCTAACACAGGAGTAGGGTCCACAGAGTGTGGGTGAGGTACAAGTAAATTACTGCCAGAAACATCCTCATCCTCACACTGAAGGCTAGAATCAATAAACGCCGAAGGTTCTTCATCTTGCACGGTGTCGTTTATTGACTTCATAAGCTTAGAGCTCTTCAGGTTAAAAACCCAGTACGCTTTACTATTTGATGAATAGCCTAACAGTATTCCCTCGTCGCTTCGGGAGTTAAACTTTCCTAATTGCTCTCTATTCCATAGGATGTAGCATTTACTCCCCAAAATACGTAAATATGCATGGTTGGGTTTCTTTCCAGTCCACAATTCATAAGGCGTCTTAAGTGTGGGTGGATGCAGGTAAACCCTATTCACCTTGTGGCATGCAGTAGACACTGCCTCTGCCCAAAATCTCCTAGAAACCTTACTACCTAGAAGCATAGATCTAGCCATTTCCTGGATCGTCCTATTTTTTCTCTCAACAATCCCATTTTGATGAGGAGTCTTCACTGCAGAAAATGCATGTTTGATCCCAATGCTATCACAGTAAAGTTCTACCTTTGCTTCCTTAAATTCAGTGCCGTTGTCACTACGTATCCTGTTAATAGTGACTCCGTGTTGATTTTGCAGGACACGACACTTGGTCGTTAAAAACTTCACAGCATCGGATTTCTCCCTCAGAAAACCTACAATCGAGTATCTGGAGAATCATCCACCATCACGAGGATATACCTCTTACCAACCAGACTCTCAGTACGAGTAGGACCCATAAGAACCATGTGAATAAGCTCAAGTACACGAGAGGTGGTAATAGAATGCAACTTCCTATGGGGGTTACGAATTTTTTTCCCAACTGACAGGGTCCACAAACCGTCGAAGTTGGCTTTCCAAGAGATGGTAAGCCACGTACTAGGTCCTTTTTAGCTAAATGAGTTAAATCTCTAATGTTCACGTGACCTAGAC
Organism: Sambucus nigra; assembly: GCA_949130495.1. Taxonomy (NCBI): domain Eukaryota; kingdom Viridiplantae; phylum Streptophyta; class Magnoliopsida; order Dipsacales; family Adoxaceae; genus Sambucus; species Sambucus nigra. Next base: position 601,445,413 of record OX422212.1, on the reverse strand, counting down.
GTTGGTCCCACAGATCCATAGGAGTGATCGTGGCGCTGTTGCAAATAAGTGAGGACGTTGGCTTAGTCCCATAGCAATTATCCTTTGTCCTCACCCCTTGCACTAAAAGTTTACCGGCTTGATTATACACATTATAAGCGTCCCGGTCAAACTTTACGGCAAAGTGAGCGTCGCACAGTTGGCTAATGCTGAGAAGGTTTGCTTTCAAACCTTTGATGTACAAAACATTCTCTAGCTTAGGAAATCCTGGTAACTCTACAGTACCACGTCCTACAATGCTAGACTTGCTCCCATCTCCAAAGGTGACCCTACCATCATATTTCTGGAGCACCCACTATCAAAATACCACTGTGAGGTATTATGTGCTTTGAGAGCAACATGAACAACAAATGCCTTTTTATCTTTCTTAGGTACCCAAGAAGTGGTGACCTTTTGTTTACCTTTGTTGTTGTTGGTTTTAGTCGGAATGTGAGAAGCATTCACTGACGGCAAAGACATCCGTCGGAATTCCTCCATCAAACTCTGTGATGTGGCAGCTAAAAACTCAACTCGCTCTCTCAGACTGGTAAAATCATCAGTATGCTGTGGTGGAGCAGTAGTACATCGTATTCGACCCATACTATAGCAAAACTCCCTGAGGTGGCCTTTTCTTTTGCAATATGTACAAAAGAACACAGTCAAAGGCGGACCTTGGTTTGCTTTTCTTGTTCGAACTCTCCTTCGAGGTTTTTGACGTTGGCCATAAGGAGTTGTAGTAAACTCAGGAACTGGTCCAGGTGCAATTTGGGACGTGGAAGCACCGTCATAACCTATTCCCTGCCTATCACCAAAACTTAAAGTGGGGACAAGGAGCATCTTTCCCATCTTCCCAGATCTGTCCTCGATTTGTACCATGACTTCCCATGTTCTCTCCAGATCATGAGTAAGCTGGGCTACGAGGGCTTCAAGTTTCTTTCAAGTCTCCACGGAGGAATGGAGCTCACTCGTAAGACTAGCTACTTGTTTAGTGAAGTCCCCTCTCTCTTTCTCAAAATAACTCTTTTTCTCAACACAGGCAGACTCTCTCTCTCTTAAGGTAGTGCAGGTGGAGGACTTTCTCTCTCTCGCTTTTCTTAAATCTTCCTCTAAAGTGATGATCCTAAGAACTAACGCTTTGTTACGCTTTTTAGTTTTAAATGACTCAGAAATAGCTCGGCGTAGGCGCGTTGAAGATCACTCTCGCTCTCACTTGCGTCTTCCTCCCCCTCACTTACATCGATCTCACTGTCGAGGTGTCCCTGTGAAGCAGCATCCTCATCGTCGTGAGGAGAATTAGAAGTACTCACATGACTAGCCATGAATGCGGTGAAGTTACACTCATGTGGTGACTCATCTCCAGAATCCACCGACTCGACCTCACTGTCGTCACTAAGGGTAGCATTAAGGACAACTTTGCCCTTTTCTCTGTTCAACCTAGTAGCACACTCAAAAGCTCTATGACCCCTACCGTCGCACTCAAAGCATCTGTCACTTTCTTTCTTAGGAGTGTCTTTAAAATCTTTTTCATTTTTCTTTTCAAACTTATTTTTCTCAAACTTCTTTTTATCTTTAAAATTATCATTTTTCTTGAATTTGAGAATTCTCTTGAAATTTTTAACAAATAGGGCCAAATCATCTAAGTCAAAATCACACTCAAAATCTGACGTATCTGTCTCTCTTTTTCTAGATGACTCTCCCCTCTTTCTTGTCGACTCCTCACTCTTTCTCTCCTAGGCATTAAGTGCAATTCCCATATCTTTAGACTTGACAGATTTAGGAAACATATCAATTTCATACGTTTGCAAGTTTCCTATAAGTTCCTCCAATTTAAGCGTATTTATATTACCCATAGAATTTAACATAGTGACTTTAGGGATAAAACGCTTAGGAAGTTATCTAAGAATCTTTTTAACAACTCTAGCATTAGGAATGTGTTCACCAAGATTAAATCTAGTGTTAACAATATCAGACAGTCTAGCATAAAATTTATCAAAACATTCAGATTCAATAATGGTGATTGTTTCAAATTGAGTTGTTAAATTTTGCAGTTTAGACTCTTTCACATCATTAGTTCCTTCATGGGTAAGTTGCAAAACATCCCATGCCTCTTTTGACGTGGTGCACGTCATTATGCGTTTGAACTCATCCGGTGTGACAGACCTAAAAATAGCACTTAAACCCTTGGAATTAAAAGATGACCATTTAAATTCTTCTTCAGTCCATGTAGTGACAGGTTTTAAATTGGTCATGCTTTCAAGAGTGACAGAGGGAGGTGTCCACCCTCTTTCAACCAAAATCCAGACACGTTCATCAATGGCTTTTGATGCAGATCTCATGCGGGCTTTCCAGTATGCATAGTTTGTCCCGTCAAAAACTGACATTTTATTATATAACTTCTCCATTATGAACACACTCATTTTAAAAAAAAATTAATTTTTCAGAAAATTGATATCTTAGAAAAATTTTGCGGAAAATTACACTGTAAAGTTGTGCAATTGGCTCTGATACCAATTTGAAAAGAGAGCGCGTATGTTCAAATAAGGAAGTTATTTAATTAAACTCAGTTTTTATCAATTAAGTCCTAAACATGCATCTAGGTGTGATTGATGATGATAAAATCAAGCAAGAACATTCAAACACACACAAGTGAGGAAAAATCCCCCAACGGTGCAAAACCTTTTATTTTCACTATAATTTTGTAAGAAAACGGCTTACACGGATTACAATGAAAATATGTGACATAGAAATACCCTCGGGTGTCGGTTCTGATGTCGTCGGCTGGAACTATCCCTTTCCAGTAGGGCAGCAATAAAGAAGAGAACAACTTCCTCACAAATTACTCCAAATGAGTAAATGATCATCTTGAAGGTTTAAAGATTCACACACATATATGGGAATGATTTTGTGAATCAAAAAGGTTTAGAAAACCTTAAAAAGATGAAGTCTTATTCTGGACTGTTTTCGCAGAATTTTGAGATTGCAGAAAGACTTGAAAATCATGTAGAAGGTGTACAGGTATTTATACGAAAATCAAGGCGGTGGCTCGTTCGAACGAAATAGCCATGTCGCTCGAACGAAGGACAAATGTTATTCGAACGAGATCGCGTGACATGCCTATCTCGCGCGAACGACAATCAAAGTCTTTTGAGCGAGCTCATCATTCAAGGAACTTCGCTTCTACACTTAGAAAAAATTCTGCTTTTGATAAAAATTAATCCAGACTTCAAACAATAATTTTCAAAAACATTTCCCAAATATTTATGCAAATATTAAAGATCCAATAAACCATTTTACCGATAAAGTGTAGTGGAGTAGTGGAAATGAGCTGAGCAGCACGTCGCATGTAGCATGATGCACGTGAAGATAATGGATGCATTGAATTCGGATAAAGTCCGTCGAGGATGATCGTGTTGACGTGCCGAATGTAGCGGTATCAGACATACAAATTGTGATCTAGGGAAATACAGAAAATTCCTAGATTCTACCCCGGACATTTATAAAATGATGTCCCTACAAATCTCCCCCTATGTCTATGCTGGTACATACATAAAAAATCCGAACCTCTTTTTTCTGATATTATCTTATTTTTAACGGTCCGCGCCAGCAGCATCCAATCCCCACCACCACCCACCCCCTTTATCGGAGCACCAACAACCTTCATCAGAGCTCTGATTTGAGGTGGCATGGGATGCCGATGTAACATTTTCACAAACAGTAACATTTATTATTTGTAAAAATATTACAGATATAAACCTAATCCAATGCTATCCCTACTCACCTCAAACTGGAGCGCCGATGTATCCAAACCCAATTTATCCAATATTCTCTTATTTTTTAAGGTCCGCGCCAGCGGCACTCCATGTCACCCCAAATGATAACTCTGATGAAGGTTGTTGGAGCTCCGATAATTGGGGTTGGTGGTGGTCGGGATTAGATACCGCTAGCGCGGGGCGTTAAAAATAAGACAATATCAGGAAAAAGAGGTTTGGATCCACCGTATATATATATATATATATATATATATATATATATATATATATATATATATATATACTGTGTTATAACACAGTAAATGTTATCGTTTGTAAAAATATTATAGATATAAACCTAACCCAATGTCACCCCTACTCACCCCAAATCGAAGCGCCAGTGGATCCAAACTCCATTTATCTAATATTCTTTTAATTTCAGAGGTCCGCGCCAGCGGCACCCTATGCTACTACTACCCACCTAAATCATAGCTCTAATGAAAGTCGTTGAAGCCTCGACAATTGGGGTGGGTAGTGGTGGGGATTGAATGTTGCTAGCGTAAACCTTTAAAAATATGGTAATTTAAAAAAAAAGAGGTTTGGATCTACCGTGTGTGTGTATATATATATATATATATATATATATAAACTCAGTAAATGTTACTGTTTGTGAAAATGTTATATATATAAAACTATTTCATAAATATATTATCACAGTAAATGTTATTGTTTGTGAAAATGTCACAAATATAAAACCATTTCATTTTCTGGTGTATACAATAAAGTTTAATATCTATGACATTTTTACAAACTATATATATATATATATATATATGCTCTTATTTTTAAAGTTCTGTGCCACCCCTATTCACCCCAAATTGGCGCTCCAGATGATCCCGATCCCATTTATCCAATCTTATTTTCAAAGGTCCGCACCAGCGGCCCCCCATGATACTTCGGTGGATCCAAAGCCCATTTATTCAAAAGTCTCTTATTTTTAAAGGTCCGCGCCAGCGGCACCACATGCCACCCTTACCCACCCCAAATCGGAGCTCTGACGAAGGTCGTTGAAGCTCCAATAATGGTGGTAAGGATTGGATACCGCTAGCGCGAACCTTCAAATATAAGGTAATTCTGAAAAAAAGGGTTTGGATCCACCGTATATATATATATATATATATATATATATATATATATATATATATATATATATATATATATACTGTGTAGTATTAGCACAGTAAATGTTACTGTCTGTTTGTGAAAATGTCGTATATATAAAACTATTTCATATTCTAGTGCATACAGTAAAGTTTACTGTTTGTGTAAATTTTTTTCTTTGGAATTTTATAGCCTTCATGGATCTTGTTTGATAGATCTCGTCGAGCAGATTTCAAAAATAGTAATTTTGTGAAAAACGGATTTGTGAATCAAAAGTTATGATCATTTGAATATTAAAAAAAAAGTTCAACCACTTATGTAACGTCCTCAAGGAAGTTACGGATTGTTGGTTTTAAAAGGGTAAAATTGGAAAAAAAGTTCCAAAAAATTAGGAATATGACTTATATGTAAGGGAAAAACATGATGGGACTAGAATGTATATAAGAAAGTCTAATAGGATCTAAACGTAAATGCCCCTTCATTATATATAAGTTCTATTAGACATTTCTTTACTCATTCTAGTCCCACGATATTTCCCCCCTACATATAGGTCCTATTCCTAATTTTTTGGGATTTTTTTTTATAATTATGCCCTTTTAAAACCAACCACCCGTAACTTCCTTTTGGAAGTTACATAAGCGGTTGAACTTTTTTATTTTATTTTCAAATGATCATAACTTTTGATTGACAAATCCGTTTTTCACAAAATTACAATTTTTGGAATCTACTCGCCGAGATCTATCAAACAAAATCCATGAACCCTATAAAATTTCGAAGAAAAAGATTACACAAACAGTAAACTTTACTGTATGCATTAGAATGTGAAATAATTTTATATCTTTGACATTTTCACAAATAGTGATATTTTTTGGGTTAACATTATACAGACAGTAAAATTTACTGGTTAAATAAATGGGTCAAATAATCTATAAACTCACACACACACACACACACACACACACACACACACACACACACACACATATATATATATATATATATATATATATATATATATATATATATATATATATATATTGAAAAAAACACATATTTTTAGTTTAACCCATTTAGTTGCTCAAACACCCATTTATCCAATATACTCTTATTTTTAAAGGTCTGCGCCAATAGCAAATGCCACCCCTACTCACCCAAACGAAAGATCTCGTGGATCCAAACTCAATTTATTCAATATTCTCTTATTTGTAAAGGTCCGCACCAGCGGCAACCCACCAGCTCAACCTACCACAAATCGAAGCTCTTGTTTGGGGTGATTATGGGTGGCATGGGGTGCCGTTGATGCGGACCTTTAAAAATAAGAGATTATTGGATAAATTAGTGTTTGAGTGACTAAATGGCTTAAATTATAATTATGTCTTTTTAAATATACACACACACACACACACACACACATACACACACATTAATTGACCAGCACAGTAAATTTTACTGTGTTGAAATAGTTTTATATATGTGTTGAAATCTTCTCACCGAGATCTATCAAACAAGATCCATGAAGCTTATAAAATTTCGAAGAAAAAAAATTACACAAATAGTAAAGTTTACTGTATGCACTAGAATATGAAATAGTCTTATCTCTATGACATTTTCACATACAGTGACATTTTTTGTGTTAATATTACACAGATAATAAATTTTACCGGTTAAATAAATGAGTCATATATATATATATATATATATTATAGTTCCTCAAACACTCATTTATCTAATATTCTTTTATTTTTAAAGCTCCGCGTCAGCGGCACCCCATGCCACCCCTACTCACCCCAAACAGGAGCTTCAGTTTGTGGTGGGTAGAGCTGGCTTAGGTTGCCGCTGGCGTGAACCTTTAAAATAAGAGAATATTGGATAAATTAGGTTTGGATCCACCAGATCACTGGTTAGGGGTGAGTAGGGGTGGTATTTGGTGCCATTGACGCAGACCTTTAAAAAGAAGAGAATATTTGATAAATGGGTGTTTGAGCGACTAAATGGGTTAAACTAAAAATATGTATTTGTTTTTCAATATATATATATATATATATATATATATATATATATATATATATATATATATATATATATCACAATAAATGTTACTACACAATAAATGTTACTGTTTGTGCAAATGACACGTATATATTTTACTGTCTCTGTAATATTAACACAAAAAATATAACTCTTTGTGAAAATGCCATAGATATAAAACTATTTCATATTCTAGTGCATACAGTAAAGTTTACAGTCTATGTAATTTTTTTTCTTCCAAATTTTATAGGCTTCATGGATCTTGTTTGATAGATCTCGGTGAGGAGATTTCAACACATATATAAAACTATTTCAACAAAGTAATATTTACTGTGGTGGTCAATTAATGTGTGTGTGTGTGTATATATATATTGTAAAAAAGACACCTATTTATAATTTAACCCATTTAGTCACTCAAACACTCATTGATCCAATATTCTCTTATTTTTACAGGTTCGCGCCAGCGGCACCCCATGCCACCCCTAATCACCCCAAACAGGAGCTCCTATTTGTGGTGGGTTGAGTTGACATGGGTTGCCCCTGGCGCAGACCTTTACAAATAAGAGAATATTAAATTGAGTTTGGATCCACGAGATCTCTGGTTTGGGTGAGTAGGGGTGGCATTTGCCATTAGCGCGGACCTTTAAAAATAAGAGCATATTGGATAAATGGGTGTTTGAGTAACTAAATGGGTTATATATATATATATATATATATATATATTGACCCATTTATTTAACTAGTAAATTTTACTGTCTATAACACAAAAAATGTCACTCCTTGTGAAAATGTCATAGATATAAAACTATTTCATATTTTAGTGCATACAGTAAACTTTACTGTCTGTGTAATTTCTTTTCTTCGAAATTTTATAGGTTTCATGGATCTTGTTTGATCGATCTCGACGAGGAGACTTCAAAAATAGTAATTTTGCGAAAAACGGATTTGTCAATCAAAAGTTATGATCATTTAAAAATAAAAAAGGTTCAACCACTTATGTAACTTCCTCAAGAAGTTACGAATGGTTTGTTTTGAAAGGGTATAATTGTAAACATAAGTCCCCAAAAAATAGGAATAGGACTTTTATGTAGGAAAAAAATGTGGTGGGACTAGCATGAGTAAAAAAAAGTCTAATAGGACTTATATGCGAAAACTCCATAATTTTTTAGGATCTTAAGTATTTAGTCCTATTTATAAAGATTTATTTGTCCCCACTCTCATGTTTTTATTTTTTAGTTGTTAGTCCTATTATAATAAATATGAGACAAGTGTCATTCTATGCAAAAAGAAGGATGAGTGGTTAGAGGGAAGTTATATACGGTTTTGGGTGGTTATATGACTTTTTACTATTTTAAAAACACATAGGAGTGAAGCCTAATACATTTTTGTATATGGGACTAAACCCAAAAAGACTATAATTTTTTTTAACCCTCCATTAGTGCCGCATAGAAACCCCCACGTGAGTTGGCATCCACGTTTAAAAAAAAAAAAACCCTCCATTTGTGGATCATTTTCTTTTTCCCCCCTTTACTTCAACACGCTTTGGCATAAAAAACATTTGAATAAACGAATATTTTTTTTGAATAATTTTAGGTGAACCGTATTTGGAGACTGTCTTGAATCTGCATGCCTACATGGAATGTCGAGATTCATTAATTTCTTATGGATGTAGGTCTGCGACAGTGGAATTAACCAATCTCGACATGCCACGTAGCCATGCGATTTCAAGGTGGTCTCCAAATGCAGTTCACGTAGAATTACTCATATTTTTAATCAAAAAATCAATGTTTATATAAAAAAATGGAAAAAATAGTTTTTAAAAAAATATATTTTTAACGTTTATATTTATAAAAAGTTTATTTATCTAAAAAGTTTTTGACGTTTTCTAAAACAGTTTATAGTTTTAAAAAATAATTTATGAAATATAGTGTTTTAACCTTTTTATTTACAATAACGTTTTTAAAAACATTTGCTGCATAATTTTTTTTGCTTCAAGAAAAATTCTTTTTTTTTTTATGAAATGACTTTTTGTTGGTTTTATTTATAGTAAACAACTTTATATTACATTATTTATCAAAAAAATGAACATTTTTTAAGAAGAAAAAAATTATGTAGATAAAAAAGGTTAAAACACTATTTTTTATAAATAAACTTTTTTTAAACTATAAACTGTTTTAAAAAACATTAAAACTTTTTTAGATTAATAAACTTTTTTTTATATATATGAATGTTAAAAAACCGTTTTAAAAAAAAAACTATTTTTTATGTTTTTTTTATATAAACATTGATTTTTTGACCAAAAAATGATATTGTTATAAAACTATTTTTTGCATAGTAATGTATTTAAAAATGAGGTATCAATGGGTATGAAGAGTGTATAGTAATGTATTTGTAAATGAATTTAAAAATGAACTTTTTTGGGTTTACTAGTATTTTTTGTATTTGAAAAGTGCATTAAGATATTACAATTTTTTTTAGATTTATTAAATTTTTTTGAGTGAATTGTTATTTTATATCATGGGAGAAATATGGTAAGGTTGAGATGTGGAAATCTATAGGTGTGATGTTGATTTTTTTTGTAATTAGGTGTGATGGTTTTGAAGAATCAAGTTCTCCACGTCACAATGTACATTCATTGTACTAATGTTCTCTGTGTAAATAGAAAGAATTTTTATATGTGGGAAGACCATAGACGACTATCAACTACTTAAAAATGTACGAGTGGCGGGCTAGCCATACGGTTTAGTGCTTGTGATGATCATCAAGTTTCAATTGATACTACGGTGAATGATCACTTTTTGTTTCCTTAGTACCTGAAGTGTGTTAACTGCTAAATATCTATTAATTTGCCAAAGGAATGAAGTATAAAGTGATATTTGAATGAGACATTTTCTACCAAGAATGGTTAAATGTTTTTTTTGTGTGATTTTGAAAATAGTTCAATTTGTATTATTGTTGATTTAAAAATTTTCCATCTATAAAATGTCTATGAATTCTAACCTAGATTTTTTCCTATTTATTATTTCAACATATAGTTCAGTTTGTATTGTTGATGATTTAAAAAAATTTCAAATATTTAATAGTTTTACGTTTGTAGGTTTGCTTCTATTTTTCTCCTTGATGATATACTTGTGTAAGTTTGTTTGGGCTGATTTCAATACAGGGCGTGATGATGAAGATCAAGAGCATTGTTAGAGTTGGAATAAGGTGATTTTCTTTCCATTTTTCTAACATGGTATTTCATGATGATGTTCTGCGCCAATTTTATTTATCACACTAATTAAATTTTATTGTTTATATGTTAAATTTTTCTCATAGTTTTTAGTGTTAGATATGTTTTAATGGGTTTTAAATTGGAACTTTTTTATTTTTGGATTGTATACAAAGGATGGCGTGTGTACAATCTTGGACATTGACATGACGTTAGGTATTGGGTGTATTTTATCGATATGAATAAGATGGATATAATTTTCTTTGTTAGATATTTTGACAGTTGGTATATAAGAAAGGGTATAGCTATTGGCACTCCATACAATTCTTTAATCACTACAAAAATTTATGCAATTACTCTATTACCCTTACAATCAACAATGACCCCTTTTCTTTCATCAACATTTATATTACAACTCAAAATTGACCTCAACAAATCAAAGCTTCGGCACAAAAATAGTTTATTTGTCTTATAAGTACACTTCAAACAAATAAAAAATGACCTTTGTTAACAAAATAGTCATCTTATATTACTACTCAAAAATAGTCTTGTAAGTACAAAAGGTTTTGGTGCTTATAAGACATCTTATATTACAAATAAAAAACAACCTTGTTGTTATAAGGTTGGCACAAAGATAGTCAAACCTTTGGAAAAGTTTTGGCACACTATCAAACCTTATCACAAAGATAATCAAAAACAAAAAGATAGTCATTTGTTGTTACTACACTGTCAAAGTTTTGTTAACAAATCAAAGTTTTGGCACAAAAATAGTCATCTTACTACACTGTCAAACAAATCAAAGCTTTGGCACAAAAACTGTCAACATTTACATTATATATTAACAACTAAAATCCACAATAACAGTCAACAACTATTACATTATATATTGGCTAAAATATTTGACAACCAAACAAGGTTTACAAAAATAAATTCATCAACATTAGCCTTCTAAATCTGTCCAAAATCTGTCCAAAAAAACCAGCCCAAAATCTGTATAAATTCTGTCCATCTTGTCCAAAAAACTAGTCCAAAATCTTTCCACAATGCAGTCTAAAATTTGTGTAAAAGCAGTCCCAAATCTGTCCAAAAATCCAAAAATGCAGTCCCAAATGCAGTCTAAATTTGTCCCAAAGCAACCCCAAATCTGTCCAAAAATCCAAAAATGCAGTCCCAAATGTTGTCTAAAATCTGCCAAAAAAAAGTGTCGCGAAATGCAATTATTATAATAAACTTTCGTGATTTTTTAAAATGAAATAACAATATACACGATAAGAAAAATTACTTGATTTTCATAAAAAGTAATTCAAATCGATCATTTCCTCCTTGTTTATGCAAGTGTGGCTATTGTGTCCCACATTTCGATAAACTCCACATTTTCTACCATTTTCAACAATCTCAAATGCGAAGGGATCACGACTTGTAGAACTAATTACTTTTCTTTTTTTTGAACCACACCGACGCCCTTTATGAGGTTGAATAATAGGTTCAATAATGGACGAAAATGGAGAATCAAGTAGTTTAACAATTTGATTTTGGCTATCTTCCCTTTGAGCAAACGACATTTGTAAGTACTTTGCACGGAATTCCCTAAGAAGACCTTCAATTTTATCATTTTGGCAAATCAACACCCTCTCAAAACTACTAAATGATCGTATATTAATCCTCCATTGTAAATGTATATCACAAAGATGTAAAACGTTGGGGCTTATTTCTCATCATGTGTGCACATGGCATACCCATTGTCTTCGTGAAATGCCTCGTACATGTACCCCCGAGTGAGTCGGATTTTGATAATTCATATTGCTTGAAAATCTCCCGAAGTGCAAACCCACAAATATTAGTAACAAGTTCCTTGAAAAGCGGCCCATCGAATTTGTGTGGAACACGAATTTTTTCACTAGCAAGTTGTGTGCATATTTCTTTGTACTGATTTTCAATTGCAAGAAAAATCTTTGCTTTCACCTCACGTAAGTTTCCGATGGAAATATGAAGATATTTCTTGATCATTGCATGGGCACCTTCCACCCTTGAAGTTACACGATTCCCAAAGTGTGCATAATTTGCCGTCCATGCATATACAAATTTCTCTTTGAAAGGAAGCCAAGTTTTTTTATGTAACAAATAACACATTCTTTTTCTCTATATTGAACTTCAAGAATATGCCAAGCTTCATCGTAATTCGATAAATCGGAGGATTCTATCAATTTAGTCCAACTCAACAAGAACACATCCCAATCTTCATCTTTATCAAATTCTTTTTTACACTTAGCAAGAATATTTTTCTCAATGTGCCATAAACACAAGAGATGCCCGGTCCTTGGAAAAATAACTTCAATTGCATTTACCAAAGCTAACCCCCTATCCGTCACAATTGCTAAAGGATGTTGATCAACACCCAAAATATTGTGGAACCTTTGCAACACCCACACATAATCTTCTTCTTCCTCTTTTTGCATGAAGGCAAAACAAGAGGAAGATGAAGTATTAAAACTTGTAACTCCAACTATATGTAATAATGGCATTTTATACTTATTTGTCTTATAAGTACAATCCATCATAGAAATATTGCCATAACTTTTGGTTAATGCAATTGACTTGGGATGTGCAAAAAACATATGAGTCAGATGACCATCTTTATTGCACTTCATGTCAAAATTAAAATCACCTTGGGAAAGTTCCTCAAATAATGCTTGAAGACGGTATGATCCGATATAATTTCTTTTACGATCTTTGCCTTCGCATTATAAATTGTCTTTGAAATAGCTTGAATATTTGGATTATTTTGTTGAAGTGCGAAAAGTATTTGGTGAGCAGGCACACCAGCCAACGTCATTTCTTTGATTCATAAAAATTCTTCCTTGAAAAAACATCGACAAGATGGATGTACGGACATATCCTTTGAAGGCTCGTGATTGTGGGACGCATTTTTTATTTCCACTTCCCAAGTTCCATCTCTTTTCTTTTTTCCCCAAATCTGAAATGGACAATTTATACGTCACGACACGGTTTCCCTTTTTCGTTGATCCATCGAAACACTAGTGCCACGATATTTTCCACCTCTATCACAACTAATAATAACATAACAATCTTTTTTTGATTTTTCAATTGTAGAAGCATATCCCTGAATTAACGCCATATTACGAATACTATCGAGGAGTTCTTCTCGGTTTGCAAATTTATCAATTGCCAAATACATTCTCTTTTGAGATTCAATAGTATCAACATCACCTGTTATTTTTTTCAGTGTTAAAAATGATATGCCTAGAAAAATATTAAATTAAAATAAAAATGTGAAAAATATCCAATACCCAATACAATCTCGTGGAGTTTTTTTTTAGATTCAATAATTTTTTTTAATCTGTGAAGTTTCTTCAATACGCAATAAAATCTCCAACAAGTTTACTCGTTGATAGCACAAACAAACCTATATAATGAAATAACTAATTCTAACATACATCTTTTAATAACTAACATCTACATAATGAAATATATATATATTGAAAGAAAAATCCCCTGAGGTATTGAAGCCAAAATGCTAATTCTTTGAAATGGCTTCAATATCATTTGTGCTTGTGAAATGAATTATTTCATCCAACTCAAGTAATTGTGTAGGAGTTAGGGTTAACATTTCTCCACAATCTTCACTTTCTTCTTCTGATATTATCATTTGTAAATGGAAGATGAATGGATTTTTAGGTTGTTTTGGATTTATGAAAATGGGGTATGAAGAGTATAGGTTTCTCTCTCTTGAAATGATGAACGACTGAATAGATGAATAAGTGAAATGGGCTAAATGTTTATGTTGGGACAAAGGGTATATTTGGCATTTATCAAAGGTTTGGAGTGTTTTCAAAAATGGTGGAGCGCCTATAGCCGCACCCTATAAGAAAACCGCAACTATGAGCAGGGAGAAGCGACGACTTTGTTGTGTGTTATTAGGAAATAAAGGCATTGAACTAGTGCCACTAATTTTTCTACGATTCATTTGATGATATATATATGGAAGGATATATAAATTTATATGTAATCTGAGGTTGATAAACGAATTTCAATGGATTAGTATGGCGTGGTATATTTGAAACATTTGTGAAAGTGTGAATTTATGTGTATTTACGGTTTTGTTTTAGTTCTCATTTAGGTAGAAAATAATAATTGTTAATTAAAACATATACTCATGTTTTCTATTATTTTATGATTTTAAATGAAGACTTTAGTTCTTTGGATTTATTCTCTCACGAGTAATAAATTAATAAGATTCCTTTATATGCTCGGCAAACAAACAAATACTATTGTTTTTTTTTATAAGGTTTTGATTATATATTGAATATGTGGTTCATGCATTGATATATGATAAAGAAGAGAACCGAAAACTATTTGCATTATTTTGCCAAAAGATTTAGCACTCAAGATTGTTTAGGTACACATATTGGTAGCAAAAACTCCTTTTTTGGTGAATCCATTAAAGGCAACAAAATGTTATAACGCGATATTTTTTTGGGAATTATAATATAATGCAACGAGTTGTTGTTTCTTATTCCTTATTACAAAAGGCAAATATATAGATGACACGAAGTAAACAATTTACGTTCGAAATAACGGTCACAATCGTCTAACCCGTGCATCGCGCGGGTTGATGCGCGGGTTTACACCTTGTATTAATTATTTAGGACTAAAAATTAATAAATTTTTTAAAAAAAGGGATCATCAACTAAATATCTATTATTAAATACCAAAAAGTGTTAACTGTTAGGCCATCTCCATTAGCCACCACAAAGGTGGTGACTATTAAAATACATATATCTTTCCATGAAGTTTCTTCGTGTGTCACTTAACCACTTAATGTATCACTGATAATGCATATTCTGCCAGTTGTGCTTATTATTGCCAACTGTATCTAAGCAAATTTAGAAAATGAAGTTGAAAGGTAGGTTTGGATCAACTCAATGACTAAATCAGGCAAATGCTAAAATTCATGAATTAGCATACAATCAAATATTTGAAAGGTAGGTTTGATTATAGGGATGCTTTGGTACCCAAGCAAGTAACCTTAACAATAGCTTTCAACCGGAGTTGACCGCAGCCCACTTTATCTTCTCCAGTCCCAGTCCCAATCCCAGACTAATGCTATTGCGTAAATTAAATTCGCTAGTGTTCCGTGAATGAATCACATTCGTAAGAGTTCAATTGGAGTTGACTGAATCCCACTTCATGTTCTCCATAACTAGGCTTTTGCGTGGATCAACTGGAGTTGGTTATTTTAAAAACGTGTAATGAACGAATGAGTGAAAAATAGGGCCACTTTAATTTTATGAACTATGCTTATAAACCTGTCAAATTATGGCATAGCTCATAAATTATAACCACGTTTAATTTTGCCCCGGTTTGAAACGGTTCCAAATTGTTAATCAACCCTTCAAAATTTTGGTACGATTTTAGTCTGTGATAGTTTTTTCATGTGCAAGCAGGGACGGAGCCATTCAGGGACTCGTTCTATTAACCCCCTTAATAGTTAAGGGGTCTTTCGGTTTGATTCATATTCCGATCAAAAACTTGGGGCTGTAGCCCCCACAGTTTTTTTTTTTTATAAAAAAAATAGATTTTTATACTTACATAGTTTTTTGGCTGGAGATCTTATTTGTTGTGTGGGTTTGGTTGGATTTTATTTTGGATTTTGCTCAAGGTTTTCATGTTTTCTAATGGTGGTAAGGTTTGATTTTGGACTTGTTATGAGTGATATGGTTTATCTTGCATGTTGTTGCTTGGGTTTGGATTTCTCCCTTTCTCTGCCAAAGGTTGAAGACGGTGGTTTTTCAGGATAGATTTATTTCTTGTTCATTTCTCCCTTTATGTTTAGTGCCGGCAACTATGGATGAGTGGTGTGTTTTTTATTGGTTTTGGGCTGATAAAATAGTTTTTTTTTTTTGCTTTTTGCTTTTAGATCTTCTAATTCGGTTTGCTTTTTGCGTTTTTTTTGGTCATAGAAAAATATGTTTGAATAAATATTTTGCTGTTTGAACTCTTAGATCTTGAGAGTTTTTTTTTTATTTGTAAAAGAAATGTTTGAACTCAAATGTTTATTTTCCATTGCTGTTTGAACACTTTTTTTTTTGTCCCAACCCAATAATTTAGTAACAAAGTTTGTAAAAAAATAGTTAGTTTAGTAACAAAAAATATATTGTTTGTTTGTTAGATCTGATTTGTATTTATTGTTTTCGATTATTTTTGCAGAATTTCAAATGTTTTCAGGCTCCGACCCCTGCTTCTATAGTAGAAAATTTGGGATTGAAATATTGGTTTAAATTTGCGACCGAAATGTTGGTTTAAATATTATTTCTCTTTCCATTAGATAAAATACATTACGTTATTTTTGTCAAATACTCAAAAATAACCTCAAAAAATTCGACTCGGGGGCTCCCGCCCCGAACTCTCACAAATAACTGCTAAATTAGCCCCCACTAAATAGAATTCTTGGCTACGTCCCTGTGTGCAAGTGTATTAAATTGACATTATTAATAGTGCTAGAAACAGATATCTATTATAGAGGGTGTTTTTATTAACACCCTCGTTTTCTTTCAGCAGACCCCAATAGTTAATTTTCTTATTTTGATAAGATTATGTGTTAAAAGACCAAAGTACAACAAATTTTAAACCCCGAAAACATCTTTAATTCTCTACTTTGATTATATATTACTAACAAAACAGATTTTTGCTCCTGTAAAACCAGGAAAAAAACAAACCAAAAAACTGCTGAAAATTAGGAAAATGTTTACTCCCCATATTTCGTGTTCTTTATTTGTAAATTCAGAATAAGAAAACCCAACTGCTTGTTAAATAAAAGAAGAGAGCGGCTCTCATACATACCAAGTATACATACTGTTGGCGTAAATTATTTTTTAAATATTTTAAAAAATATTTTTGAGTTGAGTTTTTTTATGTGCTATTTAAACATTTCAAAGGGCTCATATAAAAAAAAACAACTCAAAATAACGTTTTTTGCTATTTTAAAAAAATCGGTCAAACTTTCATGAAGTTTGATCAATTCTTTGTATATATACTTGGTATATACTGGAGCTTATCTGGTTAAATAAAATAAAAGTATGACATCAATCACTCCAAATCACTGAAAAAGAAATTATAACTGAAAAATGTCTTCAGATGCAATTTTTATGTTAAATCTTTATGGGTTTTGAATGAGTCCAGCGAGAAGGTGGTAAATAAAACTCGTGGTCAACGAGTTACAATGGCAAAGCCAAAGACTGTTTTTGTAAGACAGAGTCATGTAACAAATAATAAACGACTATGGATTTGTGCATGCAGACGTTCGGAGTTGGATTGTGTTTGAAGAATCCTGGCAAATGACTTACTTCTCCGGCAAAAGCAACGGTTTATTGTGAATGGTTTCGTATATAAAATGAAGAGTTATACATTTTCTTTGTTATTTTTCTACATACCCAATTTGTCGGTGCTCTTAAATGCGAACAAGCCCATTTGCGTGGGTTCAAATAGAGCTGGGGATTTGTATAGATTCAATGGGTTTAATTAAAAATACCCATTATAAATCATTAATATCAGATATCAAGAGAGATGCCCTCTTATCTATGTATATGTATAAAACTCCATTCTAAAGTTATAGTCTTTTGCCACGTGGCGGAGATAGCAGCAACTTTCATTAATATCACATTTGTCCCTATCTATTTGCATATCTTGGACGTTAAAAATTTTTAATATATTTTTTTCAATTTCTTTATTTTCTTGGTCTTTTCGTTTCTAAATGCTCTTCACTTCCTATCTCCTTTGTTTCCTTTATTTACTATACATCTAACCTATCTTTTAGAACCCAATCCAGGAATTCAGCCAAAAAGGAGGAATCCAAGGTTTGTGTTACAACATAGATTTTTTAAATGAGAATTTTTAAATTAATTTTGAAATTCGGAGAAAAATGAAATTCGGTATTTTATAAATTTTATAATTTAAAATGTTGGTTTTTATGTTTGAAAAATATTTTTTCAAACGGAATTGGAATCGGAATTAAAATGGAGTTTTAATTGAATTTTTATTATATAGAAGACTCCTCAAAACATAAAACTCTTAAAGAATCCTCAAAACATAAAACTCTATAGAAAAAAAATATTTAAAAATATTGAACCTTTCGATCGAGCTGAAATTTTTTGTGCAGCTTCCTCTCGTGTTCAGCTAATTCTTTCACAAATTTTATCCAATTCCAACGGTCCGATCGTTCGAAATAATTTTTTTAGTGTTTGTATCTGAATAGAACTCTTTTCTTAATCAAACGCTTAATCCTTTATATATCACAACAAATTCGTGGCTTGGCTTTTCAAATAACTTTTTCATCAACTTTTCAACCAGAATACCTCTCCAAAATTACTCCCTTTCATCAACAAACGATAGCCCAAAACTTATTCGAGATTTCAACCTTATATTAAAAGGCCTATTTGGTGTTTTCTCGAGTTTGGGCTAGAACGAGATTTGATTATTTTTGCGAGAGGAGCGTAATAGAGCGATCACATTTAGAGGCTGATTTTTATGTGTCGATTCATGTGATGATTTTGAGGTACGGGACTTACACAATATGCTCCTAAATTCTCTCGAGAGTATTTTCGTTTGTTTTCTGTGTCGATTGCACTCATGTTGAATTGTGATATTCATTTGAAATCTGAAAAATTATTGGAATCTATAAATTTTATTCATTGTGATATATTATAATGTGATTTGAGCATCGTGTCATGAGATTTTAATATGGCACGGAAAATGGGCACCCGCCAAAAGTCCAAAATCTGGATATGCTAGAAAATGCATAGGCGCGGTGAGGTGAGGCCTGGTGACTCATTGATGTGTTGTTGAGAAATTAATATTGAGATAATGCTTAAATATTGCATTTGACTTGTTTATACGATTCGTATTGTTGCGATTTATTCATCGTGCTAATTATTTTTGAGCATCTATTCCTCTCATATTGTGTACTTCCCCGTATTTTCTTTTAGCTGGCAGGTTTGCTTGGATTGAGATGCTATGGACTATTTTGGAAGATTGTTTTAGAGCATGGATTTGGAAGATGTACTTTGATGCAATAACTAGTGGTGTAGTTTAGTTGGAGAATTTTGTATTTGTGAGAAATGTTATTGTAAATCATTATTGTGGAAATAGAAGAATTGTGGTTTTGGTATATTTAAATCGTGGAATTTAGTTGCTCTATACTTATTTTGGATGGCTTTAGTTTAGTTTTTATCTCAGTAGCACGCCGCGTGTCTCTTTTTGGGCACGCGGGGTGTTATAGTTTGTAGACTTTTGTCTTCTAAAAAATATTTTAGCTAAAGACAAGTTCATACAAATAGTGTTATTAGATTATACGTGTGTGCTCAATTGTGTTTGTGTGTGTTAATATAAATACAAGGGGTGTTAAAGTACTATTTTGTTTGATGCAGGGTATGTAGATGAAATTAGAGTGGAAAATGGTGTTGGTCGTGGCACAGATGAAATTCTCAGTGTTTTGTTTGCATTCAATACCTAAACGAGCTCTTAGGACCGTATGGGGGTTATTTATGCATAAAAAAAAATGGACTATATTGATTTGAGAACATATTTGCCTTTCTTTTACAGTTTCATTTTTGCATTCTTATTTATTTTCCTATTTAGTATTGTTTTACAATTTTTTTTTAACAAATATATGAAAAGATTTTTTTTTAATGTATGTGATTCAAGTAAAAAAGAAATTATAGCATCAATTTTGCAAGCACAAACAGTTTAAATTTTTTTATAAAGAGTAGTTTGATGGAAATATTATAGGGGTTTTATCATTTATTTAAAATAACATTATTATAATCGGCATTAACTTAATCAACATAATTTTTTTATAAACGCAATCCAAATAAACAAACATAATTTCTATAACTACGGTCACGCATCGCGTGATCTGCAAGCTAGTCCTTAAATAATTTTCATGTTTTACGTTGTTGGAATATTCTAATGGGAGGTAGGCTAAGTATGATCAAATAGCATTATATGATGCGGGACCATGTATTCACATAAAAGAATCATGGCATTGTATTTCACCTGCAAGTCTAGATTTAGATAAAGGAAACATGGGCAGGAAGGGGGTCCCAAACTTATAGGGGTAAAATAAGTATATGAAAAAATGGAATATCAGTTATTAAAATTTATCACAATTAATTTAGTGAGAAATATGTTTTTCTAGGAACGAAAAATGACTAAAACTTAGTAATGGTTTTTTTTCACTATATAACCGTTAAAAATATATTTTGGGCGGAATAATATAAAGGAACAAATGTATTCACAATTTTATCAAGTTTAAAAATAGTTTTTATGATTGGAGAAATTATACATACAATGAAATAATTAATTACGGTTGTTCATAATGGTTTAAACTATTACAGTTACTAATTGAATAGAATTGATCATAAATTATCATTTATTTTCTTTTGTACATAAAAATAAAGTATACTCTATATTCCAAATTAACAGTCGTGTTTCTAAACATAGTATTACGAAGTCTCCCATCCAAACAACACCTATTAGAGGAAAATGATCCGAGTGTATGTGTTGCATTAAAATGTATTCATCATTTTTAGAAGGACTAATTTGGAAACTAAAATCATTTCTTAAGATGTGACTTTCAAACGAAGATTATTAGTTTGGAATTGCGTGAGTGTATATATATATATATATATATATATATATATATAGAGAGAGAGAGAGAGAGAGAGAGAGAGAGAGAGAGAGAGAGAGTCAGGCTCAAGTGCACACTAAGTTTGCACATCATTTTTTTAAAATAGTAAAAAAAATATTTTTGAGTTGATTTTTTTATGTGATATCTAAACATTTCAACGGATCCATGTAAAAAAAATCAGCCCCAAAAAACTTTTCTTTCTATTTTTAAAAAATAGGTCAAACTTTCGCATCTTTTAAGCACTTTAAAAGCTGCGAAAGTTTGACCAATTTTTTAAAAATAGCAAACAAAAGTTTTTTTGCGTTGATTTTTTTACATGGGTCCGTTGAAATGTTTAAATATCACATAAAAAAAAAATAACTCATAAATATTTTTTTTAATCCTTTAAAAAAATTGGTGTGCGCCAGCACTGTGCAAACTTAGTATGCACAGGAGCCTGGCGAGAGAGAGGCTCATACATACCAGGTATACATACTTGTTGGCGCAAACCTATTTTTTTAAAATATTAAAAACAATATTTTTTAGTTAATTTTTTTTATATGGCACTTAAACATTTCAAGAGACCCATATAAAAAAAATCAGCTCAAAATAACTCTTTTCGCTATTTTTAAAAAATCGGTTAAACTTTCACAGCTTTTAAAGTGCTTTAAAAGGTGCGAAAGTTTGATCGATTTTTTTAAAATATAAAAAAAACATTATTTTGAAATGATTTATTTTATATGAGTCCCTTGAAATGTTTAAATAGCACACAAAAAAACTCAACTAAAAAATAATTTTTTATCGGTATGTATACTTGGTAATTACTATAGCCTGTATATATGTGGGTGGGGGTGGGGATGGATTTGTAACAAACTAGATTTGTCACAGAGTAAATCTGTGAAAAAAAATGGGAGTTCGTTCAAAAATCCATTATATTGGTCGGTATATTTATATAAGTAGTAATATTGTTTTCGCCCTCCTCGAAAAAGATCTAAAATCCACCCCTGGAAGTTTTAAACAAGTGATGAGGGATAGATATACTCAATAACGAGAGTCAAGTGCATAGGTAAGAGGCTTATTGGACTCGATAAAAGGACGCGGAAGATCTAAAGAATCCAAGTTTTTTATAAAACAAAAGTGTATTTATAATAGAGTTAAAGTGTGTACATAACTAAAATAAGAATTGTGCGGACAAAAAATACGATACCACGTGCCCTACACGTGATCGATACGAGCCTATAAAGATTCTTGCACACCACGTTAATGAAGAGTCCAAGTTGATGAAAAATCCAAGTTATGAAAAACTCCTATGAATAAATCACTTGGAACGGTTCAAACTGATAAGGGATAAGTCCGAACTTCTGGGGATAGTTGTTAGCGAAGCTTAAGACTCTCCTAAGCTTCCCTATAAATATAACCCGTCCCTCATTGAGAGGGGCATGTGATATTATATCGTCGAGCAGTACTACAACTCTATCGACTAAGTTCTCTGAGTTAATAAAACAACAAACTCAAAACCCCACGGACGTAGGTTCATTATCGAACCACGTATATCTTGCATTGTGTGTTTTGATCTTTTTCCTTGAATACTAACCTTAATTTAGCTTGTGCGCATTGAATACAAACATTCTAGGAAATTACCACCTACAAGAATTATTTTGACTTAATTCCATTTTAAGAATATTAGTTATGTTATACCTTTGCATGCCAAGTTAATACTATAATAAAGTAAAAAATAATGCTATGAGTACCATAAAAGTATAACAATAATACAACATATGTTGTGGTATATACTATCATTAATTGATTTATTGTTTTGTTTTTTATGGTATTATAGTAACTTTTGTTAAAAGAAGGGGGAAAGAAAATGAGATGTATGTGGTTGGGTTCAATTTGGGCCTACAATCATAATTTCTTCAATATAATCTTCGCTTGAGTACATATGAGGAGAGAGACATCCAAAATATAAATACAATAGTAATGATTATTTCGAGTTTAAGCTTAGTGACCTAGATGAAGTTGATGCTGGATGAATGATGCATCGACCTTATGAAGATGTATATGGGCTAATCCTGTAAAATCATTGTTAATGACACTGTAATATAAATTAAGAATCCATTAATTTGATTAAACTTTATTCTTTATAAAAAGGATCTTGGATCTTCATGTTTTCACAAAATATGCCTAAACAATATAAAATAAGGCTTACTTTGATCCAATATTTTGATCAAAATATCCCCTTTGGATCATCTTAATAATTGCTCGAGCATAACCTTCATCTCTTTTGACAGAAAATAGTAATGTCGAAATCTCGAAATTTTCTTTCTCTTGCCCAATATATTGTATTGTTTTGTAGATTATTGATGGAATATCATCTACTATATATAGGGTGAAAAGGGACCTGATTTCCTTGTTAGACTAGAATTTTACCCTCTATCACAGTAGAATTTGATTAGGAAACTAATCTACCATCATTATCTTTAATATGGAGATGACTTATCCAAAGAATCCTTATCAAATCTAAATTCGTATGTGGGCCACATTAAGTAGGACTTTGATATTTACTTAAATCATTAACTCCGAATTATCTTAATTTCAAAATTAATTAATAATTAAATATTTTTAATAGTCTCCCACTTGGTCCATATAATATTTTCTCTTTAGGGTTTGATTCAAGGAACATAAGGCACACAATAAACTTTAGAATAGTCATAATCAATTATTTACCTTAATTAAATAATCCATCAATGCGAGTCATGGCGGTTCCACACTAAAATGTGACTCATATTTAATTAGGCCTAAAATGTGAGTTGTCAATAATGGTCTCATAATGTCTTTATCAAAAGAATATTTCTATCATATTCATTCATTTACGTACATATATATAATAAAGAAAGAAATATAAAATTCAAAAACACTTTATTGATATCATAATGTAGTATTAAAAAATAAGCACTAACAATGTACAACATCAATACTTTGTTGGCTACACTTAAGACCCATATTTTAAGCATGCTTGATTAATGTCTTTTGTGATAGACCATTTATGTACATTTCCTATGTTAACACTTGTACTAATGTGTTCAAGTGACACTCGTTGTTTTAGAATTTCTTCTTTAACTCAGAGGTTTTTTTTTCATTGAATAGGCTTAATTACTTTTAGAATAGCTAACACATAAACAAGATTGCAACGACATTATAAAATATTTCAGCAACTTGGTAATAGTTTCGATAACTCCAAGTTCTAAAATGAAGTTACTCTGCCATAATTAATAAGTTGTAGCCTCGAAAGCATGCTACAAACTCTGTTTTCATAATAATTATTGGATTGTTTTGCATTCTTTCATTATATTGTCCACTAAGCGAAAACAAACACATTTAAATACGAGTGGACTTCGTACTATCCATACAACCAATAAATTTGAGTTGTAATAATTGATCATCTTTAAATGAACAGTCATCCTAAGTGTGAGCCCATAATCTTTTAAGTATCTCATTACTTCATACATCATACTATTAAAACCCATATAAAATACTCAAGTTCTATACTTCCTAGTTCCTCGATTGTATATAAAGAAATTAAATATATAAACTTACTCCCACTGATCTTAAGGTGTATAAAAATATACAAGGATTAATTAGATGTTAGTATTATTTCTTAAAATACCATAGGTGGGAAACCTACATAAATTTATACAATAATATCTTAAAAATATACACAGCATTTATTAAACTCCTATAAGAAAAGTAGGTTTTACATCCACTAATTGTAACTCTTAATAAAAAAAATGAGCTACTAATGTCATAAGAATTTCAGATCCTTAGATATAAATGAAAAGGTTTAGTTATAACTTTTTTCCCCATTCGTGATGGAATTTTAACGATAAATTTAACTTTATATTGTTTGATTACTATTAGCATAGTGTTTGGTCTTAACAACCCACTCATACCCGACTCTCATATATTAATTAGGAAATTCAACGAGAACCTAAACTTAATTATAGTCCATTAGTTTCATATCTTCATATGACTTGTGAAAACAAAATCAGATCATTAATTATACATATGCCAAATTTATGTCATGGTAATACACCACATAATCATTCAAGATAGTTGACTCCTTTTATGATCTTCTTAATACTATTCCTTGTGATTTTATCTATATTTATCTCACGGTGATAATATACCATCATCTAGTGGTTGATCATTTATTTATTTATCGTTGTTAAACAATTCAATAACTAAAAGAACAATTATTTAAATAAGTTAATGGATTATGGGACTAGTACCCTAACTTCCTGTATAACCATATTTCATGGTCTGCCACTTCTAGTAATTTCACCATTCATAAGTAATTTGAAATTCCAATTTTCCTTAATGAAATAAGTACGTGTCTACTACTATTATATGATCTATATTGGTTCACTTTAAGATAACTTTCTCATAATATTCCACTTGGGCCACACAGGTCATCCTGATATTATACATCGTAACGTCGTAAGTGCACAACTCGATTATCAATATTTATGAGAGACATTTGTAACACCCCGTATTTTTGAGGATTTAGAATTTTATTAATTCAGTGATATAGGAATTAATTTTTTCGTAGGATTTTATTAAATTAGTGAATTAACGATTTAATTAATTCGGGTTATTTTTTTTAATTTACATGTGTTGTAAACTGAGGTCGAGGTTGGAGATTTTAGTAAAGTAACTCGGATGGTGATTCTGAGTGCACATTTGATTCCGAATAGGTCGAGTGTAATACCCCGCATTTTTATGATATTAAATAATTATGGGATTAATTATTATTGTGGATTAATTAAGTTAAAAAGGTCGGGAAATTTAATTGTTAATTAATCCAAATTTAAAATAATTATTAACTAGCGTGCCAAGGGTTAATACTTATTGATGGAAATCATTGATTATTACTGAGGGTATATGCAATATGGAATTATATATTTTTATAAATTATCGGAGTGCGAAATACGAAAGTTTGATATTTTAAGTCAGGACGCGCGGGTGAGTCATGTCGGGACTAATTGTATGGAACACAAAGATAAATTATTTTTATATAACTCGTATGGTAATTTCGAGTACGCCATTGAGTTCAGAAGGGTCGAGATAGTAAAAAAACTCTACCCGGGCATTTTATTTGGACTCCGGGATAGTTTTAGGCGTAACCGGCACCCCGAAGGGGTATTTTTATCCTTTGGAATTTTGGAGTAATAATATGGACGAAAATTTGGAAATAAAATATAGATACAGTAAGGTTAGATAGGATTTATCAATTCTAAACCTACGAGAGAGAAAAGAGAAAGGCACAGAGAAAGGTAGAAGGGACTATTAGTGTTCTTGGTGCCTAACTCAAGAACACACACTAAAAACTATACCAAAGTGTAGATCGCGAGATGAGGAACGCATCCATACTCATATCATCAGCGAATCAGACCGTCAAAATTAAGGTAAGTGTTTAATTCTTGCAATTTATAGCAATAAGCATGTTCATATTAGTGTAGGTGTATTATATTCACTATTTGATTCATAAGTTTTGATGAAATTGGAGGATTAATGGCATTTATTAAAATATGGAGATTAAAGTAGGATGAATCCCTCATGTAGATAGTTTAGAAATCCCAAATTGATGATGATGGACGAAATTGAAATTGATGTTCTTGTATGGAAATTTGATGAGCTAGGGTTTTGAATCGTTAAATTGGGAATTTTGGATTTTATAACTGATTTATGTTTAATTAACGGTTCAAAGTTAAGGGAAATAATTTATACATGTTAGAACATTAATTAGGATTGCTGTTTTGGTGTTGGGGTTGAGAAATTTAGAGGTTTTAGAACTGAAATTTTGAGGAAGACGAAGTATGAACAGTAAAACGTAACAGCTCTGGCCAAACCAGAGAAAGACCCCATCTCGTTCGAACGAGAAGTCAGAGTCGGTCAAATGACCTGCTAACTCGTTCGAATGACAGGTCCCAGGAAAGTCCAGAAATTCCATTTTTTCCCAGATCATGTTACCCAGTTAATTATGTTAGTAAAACTGCCATTTACTGATATGAACTTAGTGCAAAATTATTTGGGAAATAATCCTAGATTGATACCTTAAGTGTTGAATAGGTGAATTAACCTTGGAAAATTCGAGAGTGTGAATAATCGAGTAAATTGCGTAAGTAGTAAAGAGAAATATACTACGTGTAGAAATATAAATATGGGTTTGGGGAATACCTAAATTTTTGCAAGGCTTCAGAATGCCTATTATTATATGTTTATCATTGTTATGTGTATAGCATACCTACGGTGTCGTTCAAGCGAGATGGCATCTCGTTCGAACGAGATGCGATGTCCTTCAAATGACATCAGTGACGTGTAAAAAGATTTTGTGTGTTTATCCTCTTCCAGACTTCGAAATTTTTTAAAAAATATTCCCAATTATTTATGCAAATAATTAAACACTCCAATTAAAATTAGTTTTACCATAAGTACGTGGAGTAGTGGGAACTGTTGAAGTTTACGATGCTTGACACATGATGCACGCACGAAGATGATGGATGCATGAATTCGGATCAAGGCCGTCGTGGATGATCGTGGAGACGTGCCGAATGTAGCGGTATCAGACATACTTAACTGTGATCTAGGATACTTGGAAAATTCCTAGATTCTATCCCGAACATTTATAAAACATATCCTTACAAATCTCCCCCTATGTCTATGCCGGTACATACATAAAAAATCCGAATTATGCAACCCAAAATAAACAATTGACATACAATTTAATATCCCCATTAAACCCGAAAACTGGAAATACTAAATGTGTGTCTTCACAAATTCGATCATCTTCAAGTTTTCAACTCTTCAAACTTTCTTTATCACCATCAAGGTGTGAAAAAATTATTCTCCATTTTAATATATACACACATGAGATGAGAAACAAATACCCGTGATGCGCAACAGTTTGAAAATATAATGATAAGCAGAAAATAAATATCAATAATGAGCAAACAAATCATTATAAAAACAAAGAAGCAATTCTCCCTCATAATTCGTTCTCCCCCTTTTTATGATGCCCCAAAATAGACAGATATTAAGAACATACTCAATGGAAATGGAGAATATCACAGGGATATAAACTTTCTCTTTTTGAATTTTTAAAAATTTTTAAAGCAAACAAAATCACACCATGAAAGAACACCAAAACAACCAAGTCCATGAGAGCGAAAGTGTACGGATGTGAACAAATTCAACAGGAAAAATAGTACATACAACCATAACATATGTGCATGATGAATCTTGGATAGTTCTAACGAATAAACTCAACATCTTCCTTAGGTGTAAAAATTGTGGAATTAAAAGAATTTGACTCAATCAAATCAGCAAATCAAAGCTCAAAGTGATTTCCACACCAATAACGTCCAAAACATGTGAAACACTTTTTCATGACTTTCAAGGATGTTAAAATCCGTTTTTCATTTCTTTCCATCCAAACTCCCTCATAAGTAATTATTCATTATATTTTTCTTTTTGAGGTGATGAAATTAAAACCTATTATCCCATTTGACGTGACATATTTTTCATTTTATTGCCATTTAAATATTTCGGGCTCTTTTTCAAACGGTGGCTTTCTCGAAGAGTTAATTTTTAAACTCTCGTAGCCCTTTCCCGTGAGACACTCATCATATTTTGTTGCAATTTATTCCTCACGGTAAACGGTTTTTACATGCAATACTATCTTGTCAAGTTTGATCACATTTTTGGACGTTGTATAGATAGAATTGAGATGGAAACAGTCAAGCCAATATGTGAAAGACAAGTACAATACTAAAAAAATACCGTGCATGTATGCAATAAAGGAGATAAGGAGCCAAGCATGTAGAAGATATCACTAATTACATCTCAAAGACTCCAATCAATGTAAAGCACATGAATGAAATGATGTAGCATCTCAAATCACTATCAAACAGTCACGTGAAATATGGAATGAATGTGTGACTATGGTTATCTTAAATGTTCATCCATAAACGATGTAAACAAAATACAAAACTCTTTTTGTGTTTTTTTTAAAAAAATTATCAAAAGAAAATCTTTTTGGCTTTTTCTAAAATAAAAAAATAAAATCTTTTTGGATTTTTCAATTTAAAAAAATAGAATAAAAATTAAACAAAGAAATATACAAATGATACAATCTAGAGATAGGAATCAAATGATAAGATCAAGGAAAAAATGTATCATACTATAGACCTGGTGACCACCCCTCAGTCAACAGTGCAAATTCCTAAAGACTGACTAAGACTCTCGAATCTAAGTGCATCTAAAGGCTTTGTGAAGATATTGGCTAACTCGAGGTCGGTAGATACAAAACTCAATAATACAACCTTTTACTCTACAAGCTCACGCACAAAGTGCTCGCGGATCCTAATGTATTTTGTGCACGAATGCAGGACTAGATTACGGGATATGTGTATCGCGCTCGTGTTATCATAGGAAATAGTTACGGTATCATGTGATATCCCATAATCCTCTAACATCTGCTTCATCCACAGTAGTTGTGTGCAACAACTCCCAAAAGCTATGTACTCCTCCGTAGTGGACAAAAAGATGGACTTTTGCTTCTTACTCAACCAAGAGACAAGAGCAGAACCAAAGAAGAAACACCCACCAGAAGTGATCCTACATCCATCAGCATCCTCGTCGCAATCGGCATCCGAATAGGCGAATAAACGATCACTGGTATCAAAGGAATACCAAATGCTAAGTGAGAGAGTCCCACTCACGTATTTGATAATACGTTTAAGAGAGAGTAAGTGTGACTCTTTCGGGGATGCCTGATATCGCGCACAGACTCCAACACTAAAGGCTATATCGGGACGACTGGTAGTCAAGTAGAGAAGACTACCTATCATACTATGATATAAGGTTTGCTCTATGTCCTTGCCTAAAGTGTCCTTGATAAGCTTAGTTTAGGTACTCATCGGTGTATGTGCATGCTTAGCGGAGTCTAGATCAAATTTGTTCACAAGGTCTCTAGCATACTTGGATTGGGAGATGAACATCTCATCCTCTAGCTGACGAACCTGGAGACTAAGGAAGAAAGTAAGCTCACCAACCATGCTCATCTCAAACTCACTCTTCATCTCCTCCTCAAAGTGTTATGAATGTTGGTATCATGTGGATCCAAAGACTATGTCGTCCATATAGACCCGGGCAACCAAAATAGCATCGTTATCTCTCCTAATGAACAATGTCATATTAACTCCCCCTCTCTTGAAGCCACGGTCTAAAAAATAGGAAGTAAGGCTCTCGTACCAAGCACGAGGTGCTTGATTCAAACCATACAAGGCTTTCCTCAGATAGTAGTTGTGATCAGGGTGCTTAGGGTCTTCAAACCCTTTTGGTTATTCCACATAAACCTCTTCCTATAAAATGCGATTCAGAACGACACTCTGGACATCCATCTGATATAACTTGAAGCGCAGATGACATGCGATGGCGAGTAGTAAGCGGACGGACTCAATCCTCGCAATAGGAGCGAATGTATCGCGAAAGTCTACACCTTCAATCTGTGTGTAGCCTTGAACGACCAACCTAGCCTTATTTCGAATAATGGTACCAGTCTCATCCACCTTATTCTTGAAGATCCACTTGGTACCTATCACATTTGTCTCACTAGGTCGGGGGACCAGTTCCCAGACTTCATTCTTTCTAAACTGAAGCAACTCATCCTGTATAGAACATATCCAGTGTTCATCTTTGAGTGATTTCTTATAATTCTTGGGCTCGACTTCGGACGTGTAGCAAACATAGCTAACAACGTTTTCTAGCTGAGAGCGAGTCTTGACCCCAAGGGTGGGATGTCCTAATATAGTAAAAGGATCATGACTCTTTAGAATCCAAGCATGAGTGTCCCCTAAGTCAGGAATGGGATCCACTCTGGGTGTGGGAGGCACAACGGGATCATCAGTAAGTGCGCCACCCTCACCCAAAAGGTTAGAATCAATAAACGTCGGTGGTTCATCATCTTGCACAGTGACATTTATTGACTCCATAACCTTAGAGTTATTCATGTTATACACTCGATAAGCTCTACTAGATGATGAATAACCTAAAAATATCCCCTCGTCGCTCCAGGAGTCAAACTTTCTTAATTGCTCTCTATCCCATAGGATATAGCATTTGGTCCCAAAGACACAGAAATATGAAAGGTTGGGATTCTTTCCAGTCCATAATTTATAGGGCACCGTAAGAGTGTGTGGATGGAGATATACCCTATTCACCGTGTGGCATGCGATAGACACCGCCTCTGCCCAAAATCTTCTTGCAACATTACGACCCCAAAGCATAGACCTAGCCATCTCCTGAATCGTTCGATTCTTCCTTTCAATAACCCCATTTTGCTAAGGAGTCCTAATGGCCAAAAATTTATGTTTGATTCTGAGGCTGTCACAGAAAAGATCTACTTTTGTTTCTTTAAACTCAGTGTCATTGTCACTACATATTCTGTTGATAGTGACACCGTGTTGATTTTACCGGACACGGCACTTGGTTGTAAGAAAGTCCACATGATCGGATTTTTCTCACAGAAAACCTATAATAGAGTAGCGTGAGAAATCATCTACCATTACGAGAATATACCTCATACCACCTAAAATCTCAGTACGAGTAGGACCCATAAGATCCATATGAATCAACTCAAGGATGCGAGAGGTGGTAATGAAATTCAACTTCTTATGGGGGGCTACGAATTTGCTTTCCCAACTGGAAGGGTCCACAAACTGCGAAAGTTGTCTTTCCAAGTGATGGTAAGCCACGTATTAGGTCCTTTTAGTCTATTTTCCAAATCTCAAAAGTTCACATGACCTAGACGTTGGTGCCACAGATCCATAGAAGTGATCGTGGCGCTGTTGCAGACAAATGAGGACTCGTGAATGATCCCATAACAATTGTCTTTAGTCCTCACCCCTTTCAATAAAAGTTTACCGGTTTGGTCATAGACATGGCACTTATTCTGGTCAAACTTTACTGCAAAGTCAGCGTCGCACAATTGGTTAATGCTGAGTAAATTTGATTTTAATCCCTTGACGTACAATAGATTCTCTAGCTTATGAATTCTTGGTAACTCTACTGTACCTCGTCCTACTATTCTAGACTTTTTCCCATCTCCAAAAGTAACTTTACGTTCCTTATGATCCTCAAGGGAGGTAAACAAAGAGACATCACCAGTCATGTTCCTGGAGCACCCACTATCAAAGTACCACTATAGGGAATTATGTGCTTTAAGAGCAACATAAACAACAAGGGGTTTTGCGTTGTGTTTAGGTACCCAAGCAGTGGTAACCTTGTGTTTGCCGTTGTCATTGTTGACTTTAGTCGAGATTTTAGAAGTGTCCAGTGATGGCATAGAAATTCGTTGGAACTCTTCTACTATACTCTGAGATGAGGCGACTAGAAACTCAACTCGCTCTCTAAGACTCTGAAAATCAGTAGTTGCATGTGACGGAGTAAAAGTACGTCGTGTTCGACCCAAACTGTAGCAAAAATCACGAAGGTGGCCCTTTCTTTTTGCAGTAAGTACATAAATATGTAGACTTAGGCCGACTTCGATTTCCTTTTCTTGGCCGAACTCTCTTTTGGTTTCTAGGTGGGTGGCCATAAGGATTTATAATAAACTTGGGAATCGGTTATAATGTCGTATGGGACTTGTAAGCTCCATCAAAACCTATTCCCGGCCTCTCACCTAAACCCAAAGCAGGGGCGAGGAGCATCTTTCCTATCTTACCAGATCGGTCCTCAATTCTTACCTTGACTTCCCGGGATCTCTCAAGGTCCTAAGTGAGTTAGGCTACAAGGGCTTCCAGTTTCTTTCGAGTGTCCAGGGAGGAATGGATCTTAGTCATCAGATCATCCACTTACTTAGTCAAGTCCCCTTTTTCTTTCACAAAAACACTTTATCTCTCTCCAAAAACTTTCTCTCTCTCAATACAAACGATCTCTGTCTCTCAACACAGTGGACATGGAGGTCTCTCTCTCTCTCTCTCTCTCTCTCTCTCTCTCTCTCTCTCATCTCTCCTAATTCCTTCTCTAGAGATGCAATCCTAAGAGCTAACGCATTGTTACGCTTTTTGGTTTTGAAGGTATCAACATATAAATCAACATACGCACGTCGGAGATCACTCTCGCTCTCCCTTGCATCTTCCTCCCCCTCACTCACACTACTATCACTGTCGAGGTATCCTTGTGAGCTTGCATCCTCATCGCCGTGAAGAGCATTGTCAGTCTCACATGACTAGCCATGAATATGATGAAGTTACATTCATGTGATAACTCATCTCTAGAGTCCATTGACTCGACCTCGCTATCATCACTAAGGGTGGTGTTTAACGCACATTTGGATTGTTCTTAATGTTTCAACCTAGTTTCACACTCAAACCCCCTATGACCTCTACCACCGCACTTAAAACATCTCTCACTTTCTTTCTTATAGGTGTCCTTTTTATCTTGCTCAAATTTCTTTTCAGATTTATTTTTCTCAAAATTCTTTTTATCCTTAAAATTTCTATTTTTCTTTAATTTGAGAAGTTTCTTGAAATTTTTAGCAAAAAGTACCAAATTATCTAAGTCAGAATCAGAATCAGAATCAGAATCAGAATCAGAATCAGAATCAAAATCAGAATCAAAATCAGAATCAGGATCAAACATATCTTCCTCTCTTTTCTTAGACGAAACACCTCTCTTTGACCCCTCACACTTTCTGGACTGGGCTTTAAGTGCTACCCCTTTATCTTTTGATTTTATCGTGTTTGGGAACATGTCAATTTCATAGGTTTGTAGGTCGCCAACTAACTCCTCTAATTTCAGCGTATTCAAATTACCTAACGAATTTAACACAGTGACTTTGGGGATAAATCTCTTAGGCAATGATCTCAAAATTTTCTTAACTACCCTAGCATTAGGAATGCGTTCTCCTAAATTAAAACTAATGTTTACGATATCAGATAAGTGTGCATAAAATTCATTGAAACACTCATTTTCATGTATGGAGATATATAACTAAGGAGTTAAGTTTTGTAATTTAGATTCTTTCACTGCATTTGTCCCTTCATGGGTAAGTTGTAGAACATCCCATGATTCTTTAGACATGGTACACGTCATGATGCGTCAAAACTCGTCAGGAGTGACGGCTCCAGAAATGACACTAAGCTCACATGAGTTATATGTGCTCCATTTAAATTCATCCTCAGTCCATGCAGTCACATATTTTAAAGTAGTTATGTTTTCTACAGTGACAGTGGGATGCGTCCACCCTCTTTCACACAAAACCTAGACATGTTCATCAATAGCCTTTAGGTGAGATTTCATGCGTTCTTTCCAATAGGCATAATTTGACCCGTCAAAAGTTGGAACTCTATTATATAAGTTATCCATTAAAATTTCGCTTTTTCAAAAATCAATTTTCAGAAAAAAATTGATACCAAGAAAAATTTTCACTGTAAGTTTGTGTAAATGACTCTGATACCAATTTGAGAGTGCGCCAGCAATCAATGTCAAACTTATTTAATTAAATTCCAATTTTAGTCCCAACAAGTCTTAACACTTGCAAACAAACGTGATTGAATAAAGAAATAATCTAAGCAAGCAAGACAATCACCGTTAAGAAAAAATAACCCACAGGGGCAAAACCATATTATTTTCACTATAATTTTGTAAAGAACAGTTTACACGAATTACAATGAAAATACAAGTCGTGACATACGAAATACCCTCAGGCATCGGTTTCGATGTCGTCAGCTAGAGTTCCCGCAAGAGCTCCAGAAGGTCAGCAATGGAAAAGCTTCGTATTCTCCACAAGTGTACTCCAGATGAGTAGTATAATCTTCCTTGGGGTTTAGAGGATTCACGTAAAGAATTAGGAAATATTTGTGAATTAAAAAGGTATTGAAACCTTAAAATATGAAGTCTGGAAACAGGGTGTGTTTTGCAGAAACGGAGGTATGCAAACTTGGGAAAACATGTAACACGAACACTGTTTAAATATGAAGTTGAGCCGGTGCGTCATTAGAATCGTTCGAACGAGATACGATGTTGTTCGAATGACATCAGTGAGGTGTCTCAAAAACACTCTTTAAAAATATTTTGCGTGTTTATCCTCTTCGAGACTTCGAAAATTTTAAAAAAATATTTCCAATTATTTATGCAAATAATTAAACAATCCAATTAAAATTATTTTTACCATAAGTATGTGGAGTAGTGGGAACTGTTGAAGTGTACGATGCTTGACACATGATGCACATATAAAGATGATGGATGCATGAATTCGGATCAAGGCCGTCGTGGAGACGTGCCGAATATAGCGGTATCAGACATACTTAACTGTGATCTAGGATACTTGGAAAATTCCTAGATTCTACCCCGGACATTTATGAAACATGTCCTTACAAATGGGAGCGTTGGTATGTGCGTGACCCATTTAGCTGGTGAGTATGCTTGCCATCAATATTTGTGTTATGAGATTTATGGTTCGTGAGAGACACCGAATCAGTTGTCCTTTATGTAGCGAACGATGCACCGGGACACGATAGCAGAGTATGCATTGTGCCAAGTGGTCCTAACCAAGGGGCGCAGGATTTGTATATATATGTATAAGGATGATTTGACTATATATATATAGCTATACTTCTGAATAATACTACACTACACCAAAACTAGCGAATGGTCACGGCCAAAATCCCTGACCAAGACTGTGGTTGCGGACTTGGGCTGTGACCATTTCGTGGGTCGCGGACCAAGTCCATGACCAATTAGGGGTCACGGAAGATGGTTGCGGACTTGGGCCGTGACCCACACCGCGACGGGAAAGAAAATGGTCGCGGCCCAAGTCCGTGACCCCTAACCGTGATGAAAAATGATCGTGGCAAATGTCCGTGACCCACACCGCGAAGAAAAAAAAGGGTAAAAAAATGGTTGCGGCCAAAGCCCGTGACCCACACGACGACGAAAAAAAGGGAAAAAATGGTTGCAGTCAAAGTCCGTGACCCTTAACCGTGACGAACAACAGTCGCGGCCAAAGTCCGTGACCCACACCGCGATGAAAAAGAAAAGGGAGAAAATGGTCGCGGCCAAAGTCCGTGACCATTTTTCATCACGATTGGAGGTTATGGACTTTGACCTTGACCATTTTTAAGCGCGAAGAAAAAAATAAAAATGGTCATGGACAAAGTCCATGACCATATTTAACTATAATAAAAAATTTATATTTTTTTAGGTTCAATCCATAAATTGGGGGTCCCGTGACTGCGCGATCGATTGTTACGTGTAACTTTGGACGCGCACGAGGCGTTTCAAATATTTATTATTGGCAAAATAATAAAAAAAATCACAAATTACTAATCGGGAACGTTGATAATAAATTAATATACATACAAACTTAAAAATATTATAAGTCTTAATAATTCACAGACCCAAAAAAAAATTGGGCAGAGTTTTCCCTATTTTCTGGACATTCCAAACCCTGTTAATAGATAACTTGCTAGTTAGAAGGCCCGCACGCCCATAAAATTTAACAATCAAACAATAAAAGCCTGCACGGCCATAAAACAAAATAATAAAACTATAAAAGCCCGCACGACTGTAACACATAAAAAAATATAATCCTGAATGTCAACAACATCATATAAACAATCTTCATGTTGTAAACCATTGCCTTCTTCTGTGTTCCACGTGCCAAAAAGCAAATGATACACTGATATCCTGCAAAAAATAGGATAAAAAAAATGATATCAGTAACCAAGTAGTTTTAGAAAAATCATATTCACACTGAATAATTGCATATACGAGTTATAATTGCCATGTTTTTAAGCCTAAGTCCTGATATATGCAAATTATCCTCATACTCTCAAACCGGGAGTCTCGTGATCGCGCGGTCAGTTCATACGAGTTACATTGGTCCTGTACGAGGTGTTGGTGCCTCTCACGGGACCGTTCGAGGGTTGTTTCGGGGTTTCGCCCTCTAATACCATTTTTTAAGCCTAAGTCTAGATATTTTCAAATTATCATCGTATTCTTAAATCGGGGGTCTCGTGATCGCGCGGTCAGTTCCTACGAGTTATATTGGTCTCTTGCGAGGTGTTGGTGCCTCTCACGGAACCGTTTGGGGGCTGTTTTGGGTTTTGTCCATCTAAGGCCATATTTTTAAGCCTAAGTCCTGATATTTTCAAATTATCCTCGTATTCTCAAACCGGGGGTCCCATGATTGCGCAGTCAGTTCCTATGGGTTACATTGGTCCCGTGCGAGGTAATAGTGCCTCTCACAGGACCATTCGGGGGTTGTTTTAAGGTTTCTCCCTCTAATGCCATTTTTTAAGCCTAACTCCAAATATTTTCAAATTATCATCGTATTCTCAAACTGGGGGTCCCATGATTGTGCGGTCAGTTCCTACAAGTTGCATTGGTCCCGTGCGAGGTGTTGGTGCCTTTCACGGGGTCGTTTGGGTGCTATTTCGGGTGTTCGCACTCTAAAGCCATGTTTTTAAGCCTAAGTCCTGATATATGAAAATTATCATCTTATTCTCAAGCTGGGGATACCGTGATCGTGAGGTCAGTTCCTACAAGTTACATTGGTCCCTTACGAGGTGTTGGTGCCTCTCACGGGCCGTTCGAGGGTTGTTTCGTGGTTTCACCCTCTAATGCCATTTTTTAAGCCTATGTCTAGATATTTTCAAATTATCATCATATTCTCAAATCGGGGGTCCCATGATCGCGCGATCAGTTACTACGAGTTACCTTGGTCCCGTACGAGGTGTTAGTGCCTCTCACGGGTCCATTCGGGGGCTGTTTCGGATTTTGGCCATCTAAGGCCATGTTTTTAAGCCCAAGTCCTGATATTTTCAAATTGTCTTCATATTTTCAAACCAAAGCTCCCGTGATCACGTGGTCAATTCTTACGAGTTACATTAGTCTAGTGTGAGATGTCGGTGCCTCTCACCGGACCGTTCGGGGGTTGTTTCGGGGTTTCGCCCTCCAATGCGATTTTTTAAGCCTAAGTCTAGATATTTTTAAATTATCGTCGTATTCTAAAATCGGGGGTCTCGTGATCACGCGATCAGTTTCTACGAGATACATTGGTCCCGTACGAGGTGTTGGTGCCTCTCACGGGACCGTTCGGGGGCTGTTTCGGATTTTGGCCATCTAAGGCCATGTTTTAGGCCTAAGTCCTGATATTTTCAAATTATTCTCATATTCTGAAAATGGGGGTCCCATGATACACGATTAGTTCCTACGAGTTACGTTTGTCCCGTGTGAGGTGTTGGTGCCTCTCACGGGACCGTTCGGGGATTATTTTGGGATTTCACCCTCTAATGCTATTTTTTAAGCCTAAGTTTAGATATTTTAAAATTATTGTTTTATTCTAAAATCGGGGGTCCCATGGTCGCACGGTCAGTTCCTACAAGTTACATTGATCTCGTGCGAGGTGTTGGTGCCTCTCACAGGGTCGTTCGAGTGCTGTTTCGGGTGTTTGCATTCTAAAGCCATGTTTTTAAGCCTGTCCTGATATATGCAAATTATTGTCGTATTCTCAATCCGGGGGTCCCGTGATCGCGAGGTCAGTTCCTACGAGTTACATTGGTCCCATGTGAGGTGTTGGTGCCTCTCACGGGACCATTCGGAGGTTCTTTCGAGGTTTCGCCCTCTAATGCCATTTTTTAAGCCCGTGTCTAGATATTTTCAAATTATTGTCGTATTCTCAAATCGGGAGTCCCATGATCGCGCGGTCAGTTCCTATGAGTTACATTGGTCCCGTCCGAGGTGTTGGTGCCTCTTATGTGACCGTTCGGGGACTGTTTCAGATTTTGGCCATCTAAGGTCATGTTTTTAATCCTAAGTCCTGATATTTTCAAATCATCCTCGTATTCTCAAACCGAGGGTCCCGTGATCGCGCGGTCAATTCCTACGAATTACATTGGTCCCGTGTGAGGTGTTGGTGCCTCTCACGGGACCGTTCGGGAATTGTTTCGGGGTTTCGTCCTCTAAAGCCATTTTAAGCCTAAGTCTAGATATTTTTAAATTATCATCGTATTCTCAAACCGGGGGTCCCGTAATCTCGCGGTTAGTTCTTACGAGTTACATTGGCCCCGTGCGAGGTGTTGGTGGCCTCTCAAATATGAATGCTTGTAGTTTTTTTCACCTAACAAACATTATTATTGGAAAATAGTTTTTATATGATCACACAAGTAAAAGATACACATTTGCAATGGAGATGGTTTAAGTCCACACAACAATAATAATATTGATATTAAATATAATACCTGAGATAGCGAGAAACGAGGTTGATGAATCCAGATTTCTCATTTTCACTGCAAAATAAAGAATTAGCCAAATGTTCACATTCAGTAGCTAGATCCATGATTCGTTTCTAAACAAAATAAAATATCAAACAAAGTGGAAAATATATCACAAGTGAAGTTAAATGAAATGAAAATGAGAATGATGACCTGATCTGATTGAGGCCAGCAACAGCATAGCGTAGTTTATTGAGTTTGTCGGTATCAACATAGCTCAATGTTATAGAGCTAACCTTAACAGGCTCATTGAGAATTTTTGAAGCCAATTATTCTTCTTTGTCGGGAAAGAATCTATGAAAATTGAAAATCGCACCAAATCGCCAAAATAGCAACACAAATCCGTCAACAAAGTCATATACCAAAATCATCTGCTAAAAACACCAAGCAATCAGTCAAATGAACCAAAATCCAACAAAGTCAAAGCATTTACATTCCAAGTAGAAATATATAGATACCAACTTTGTATTTCGAGTACTAATAAATCTAAATCAAGTATTTTTAATAAATTATGTGATGTGTGTGGCTAAAACCCGTTGTGCTATTGTGTTAAAAAATTGAAACCTTACTGAACAATTTGCATATACATATATAATATAAACATGAAACATACATAAATACAGGTTACAAGGAATGAAAAAAAAATAGATATATAGACAAACCTTGTGTCCCCTGTCAATATATTTCATGGCAACCGACTCTTTGGTAACCCTTGTGGAACTAGACTCTACATTTACCTTGTGCCGACGACAAAGCACCCGATGGTGAAAAGACGTGCATTGTACTCAAAACACCTAAAAACATATCGGATGGCATGGATAAGAATATTAAGGAATTATGCATTAACATGGAGGAAAAAGGTTTTTTATAGGTGCCAAAGACATACTATATCCAATGCATCTTCTTCCAATGGTTTTCCACAATCAATTGCTTTAAGTTTTGCCAGTTCAGATTTCCTCTCAGTTATCTACATGAGATCAAAAATAGTAATTACTCAAGAGAAGTAAAACAAAGAAAATTAAGCTTTCAAATTTAAGAAGCAACATAAATGGCTCAAGGTGCAAATGGGCAAAAAACACTAACTAAATCGCAATAATCATATTTCGAAACCTAAGTT
This sequence comes from Sambucus nigra, assembly GCA_949130495.1. Lineage (NCBI taxonomy): Eukaryota > Viridiplantae > Streptophyta > Magnoliopsida > Dipsacales > Adoxaceae > Sambucus > Sambucus nigra. The sequence goes on along the minus strand of OX422212.1, from coordinate 601,405,107 downwards.
GCGTGACTAATAGAACTCGCTATCCTCGCAAGAGTTCAAAGTGAGATATTTCAGAGGATATATACAACTGTTCAACTTCCCACATATAATTTGATTACACGACACACATATAACCCCCAATACAATATACAAAAAAATCCATTTAATTATATTTTGTAAAAAAAATCACGACTCGCATATAACCCACAATAAGGTGGATGTAATTTTTTCACTTATTAAAAATCCATTTAATTATATTTTGTCAAAAATATAATGTCTAGGGGTTTGAATAATATTTTGTCAAAAAAAAAAATAACCTCAATACAATGTTTAGAGACGAACTCGAAACGAAATCATTATTTTCTTATCTACCACGAACGCTACCCATTTAAAACGTGACACGACACGACACTACCACCACCATTATTAACTATTACACTTAGGGGTGTGTTTCAGATGGATCGGATCGGAATTGGGGTGTTCGAAAAAAATTCCAAAATTTTTGGAATTTTAAAATCCTTTCTAATTTGAAAAAAATAAAAATCAAAAAATCATTTTTTTCCTTTTCGGCTGATTCGGAATATTCAAAAATTTCGAAAATTTTCTTATTCGTAAAAATATCAGAATAATCGGAATTATCAGTTATAATATTTTCAAAAAATATCCAAAATGTCATTTTTGAAAAGGTTATTTTTAAAATAAAAATAAAAATAAAAATAAAAATCAAACACTCCACTTTTCTTCACCAATGCAATAAACTATGGAGCTATGTGAATGACGAGGATATGCATCTCATACCATTTTAGAAATGCAATAAACTACAGATTTATTCATCTCTTACCATTTTGGAGAAAGATCAATAAAGACTTGACTATGATACTAAGAAACTACAAAGCTATGTGAATGAAAAAAACTACTGTTTACCTACTAAAAAAAGAGAAATACAAGAATGGTTAACAACTGTAGCAGAGGTTGTGCATCAGTATTTTAGATACAAAAAATTAACAAAAGGAAGATGAGGGAAACTTAATATAAATCATCCTTGGAATCTAAATTTGCATAACAATTGAATATAATTCCGAATATTGCCTTTCGATTTAGGGTTAGTGTGATGTAGAAGGTTAATATATATGGATATATATTAATGGTTGAGATGGTTTCAAATGGAGGGTCTAGACTAAACTAATAAATAATAAAATTTATATATAAATATGGGTAGTAAAAATGTATTAAACTAAACGAAAATATTATTATTTTGGAAAATATTTTGGATGGATAGAATCGGCGTGATATTGGAAAATTCGGATCAGAAATTCGAAAATTCGGAATCCATATATGATTTCCAATTCCATTCCAATTTTTTTCGAAAAATTCGGAATCAAAAAATTTGGGAATCGAAAAATTAAAAAATGGTGCCAAAATTGAAAAAATTCGGATCGAAAAACGAAATATTCGGAAGTTCGAAAATAACTGACACCCCTAATTACACCCAATTAAACAACATGAATAACGCGATAACACAAAACACATGAGTAATAATTTTGACACGAACACACCATATTTTGTTAATTTCAAATCATATCTTGTAGCATATGAGGACAGTTATTTGGAATTGAAATATTTCAAGGGAGTTTCTTGGCCAAAATAAATACCTTCACGTTTTTAGTTTTTATTTATTTTTATTTTAACTTCCCCTTTTAATAGGATTGCCAAAATATATGACTGATACGCCTCAAAATACATTTTAAAAATGAAATAAGTTAAACCCCTAGTGGATCTTATTTAAATATCAAGAACAATCGAATGACAGTCGAATATAACTTTTTAATATGTTTTCAAAAACTAGAAATTATTGAACCCCTAAACATGAATAATATTAATCAAACAATACATTCTTATTGTCTTGAACAAAATCTAAAAATACCTTGTTGTAGATTGAAAACTCCCACAAACCCTAGCTGATATTTTCGAGGGAAAATGAATAGAAACATTAAAAGAGGCATAGTTGTATTATATAAAATGTTAAAAGAGGCACAAATCGCAAGTTCCATACCTTTTGGAGCCGAAATCGCACAAATCTGGCAACCATCACTAACCCGAGCCCCATATAAAAAACACGAAATCACCTCCAGCCTGCTCTACTAACCCACCTCCGACGATAATCTGGATTGCCAAGACCCATTTCCCATAGTCAACCCGTAATTGATTTCAACACCTCTGACCCAAGCTTCTGCGAACCCAATACCAAACCCGGATGCAACCCCAAACCCGTTTGGGGAAGTTCGCACCTATTATGCCCAAAATCGCACCTTTTCCAAAACTCGTCCCGTCCTAGTACCAGCGTTTGGGGAAGAAAAAAAGTAAGATGTGAGCGGGGAAATGAAAAAATGAGGCACCTGGGTTTTGTTTTAGGATTGAAACTAGTCACGACCTATAACCGTGACCCACCCACCGCAACCCATTAATGAAACTAAGTCGTGGGTATATCACCTACTGGTCACGGCCCATAGCCTTTACCCACGCCAAGAAATTATCACGGCCCCCAGTCGTGTCCCAATATGTGTGTGTGTTGTGTTTCTTCATGCCTCTGGTCACGGCCCAAGTTCGTGACCCATTCGCGATCAAGGTTGGAGGGAATTTTGGCACGAATTTGGTCACGCCCTGGTCACGGCCCAAGTCCGTGACCTACAGTGGTCAGGTATTTGGGTCGTGACCACTTCCAAAACATTCATGACCTATTGTGGTAATGAATAGGGTCACGCCAAAAATTGAGATGGTCACGGCCCAAGTCTGCGACCAGCTGGTCGCGAACTTGGGCCGTGACCAACAGGGCGTAACCTTTCGCAGGATTTGATGTACTGATAATGTGTGAAATTAGCAAATATGTAGATGTTGATAAACAAATTAACTTAAGGGGATAAAGTATTTACTAATGTAACAGAGAATATCAAATGTAGTTAATGGAAGTGAGATATTAAATAACATATTGTATGGGCGATACGGGTTTCTCTTACGAGTTATATTTAGTAGTATATGTCTATGACCTAGTTGGGAATAACTTGGGCAACTAGGTTAGGGTAGACGTACGATAGGTGTGCACATTAGTGGAGGGGTGAGGATCTCATGTGAGAGTTCGGAACTAATATGCACATATTAATTGCATTATTGCAGTTTAAATACTTGCTAAAACTAATATGTTTACAAATCGGGCTTTGACCCGTTTCTTACTATTTCTCTTCTCTCTCTCTCTCTCTCTCTCTCTCTTTATATATATATATATATATATATATATATATATATATATATATATATATATATATATATATATATATATATATATATTATACCAGGTGTCTAGCCACATGGTCACCACCAGACCTTGACGTGTGGATCATTCGAAGAGCTGCAGCTATTGTGGAAGCTGTAGGTTAATGATACTAGATGCTTCTATCTTTTCATTCAGTTCTTAGTTTAGATATTTCAGTTAGGGCATGTATCACCCGTTTCCAGCTTAGTTATTTCAGAGATTGTATTTTCTTATTAGCTTTCCTTTTCCTATTGGATTGAGTATTATGATTCTATTGGTTTTAGACTTTGAGCTAGAATGTTTTATCCAGTCTCATTTATTTTAGTATTTGATTCATGTTTAGTATTTATTCTTGTGGAATGGGAATGGCTTATATCTTAAAGCATGGAGTTTATTAATGAATTAATTGGGAAAATGTTTTGACACTTAGCTTAATTAACTATTAGTTGACTAATAATGAAAATTGTTTTTCGACAGTGATGCTAAGAACGAACCAACCAGACACTTTGATTTTAATTTAATAAAGGACTGATAACCCGATATTTAATTAGGCGGGGTGTCACATTGAGATAGTCGGAAAAGAGTACCCGGGGGTATTATTTGGGCCTTGGGATATTTTTAGGCATAACCGGGCTCACACGGGGGTGTTTGGGCCATTTTAATTTGATCCATAAGCTTAAAAGCATGTAAAATAAAATAAAACCTAATTGAGGGAATTGGTCAAGTCATAACTCAATGAGAGAAACCCTACAGATGTAGAAGAAAACAATGAAAGAAATTGGGGATATTTTAGGAGCCAAACTAAAGGAAGAAGAGTGTGTTCTTCGTCAAACATTCGTCTAGAACAAAGGAAATTAGACCCTACAAAATTATCCAGGTAAGTAGAGTAACTTGCTTTCATTTAACTTTCGGTATTGCGATTCATATCATGGTGGGTGTAAACCATACTCATTTTGGGATGAGTTATTATAGAAAAATTCTTTTTTTGGGTGGGTATCACATGTTAAATCTGAGTTTCGGGGATTTAGGCATTAAGGGTGAAATTGATGTGTAATTGATGTGAGAATAATATCATATGGGGCTAGAATATGATTTAGAATCGAATACCTGTAGAAATCTTTGTTGACTTCGGATTATTGAATCGAATTGAGCATTATGATTTAAGGGATATTGAGAAAAATCCAATTTATGAACCCTAGAATTTTAATGAAAAATCACTCAGGATTAATATCATATATTAGTTTTTGAACATATTTATAGATGAAATAAATATGGGGGATAAAGTAATCGAGGTCTGGATTGAAGTTGGAATGCTTCGGAGTTTACAAATGATGGAAAAAGTAGTCGGGGAAGATGGTTGATATCTAGTAGATCGATCAATCTAACCAATTCATCGATCGATCGATCCCTTTAGTTATTGTAAAACATGAGATTCTAGATCTTTTCGTCACGGTCGCATGGGCGCCGACCTCGTATTTTTTTTGGATTTAATATGATTTTTCTACAATAGGGTGTGTGAGACCAACATCTTTAGGAAGAAATAAATCCGGGTTATTTGGAGGTGTTCATAGATGAGTGAAGGACTTTGAAAAAATATAAAGGAACATTATTTTATCCTTGGATTAGATATGGATGAATCCAAGGTATGGATTTAGGAGTATATATATTGAACGACACCTGATAATATATGTCGAAAATATACGAACATATTCGCATGGGAATTTTGGATGAATCTAACATATGGGCTGGTATCTTAAGGTGGAATTTAATTGATAAAAATTAAATGGAACCTGAAAAATAATGCCACTTAAGTTGTTTAAAAGGTTTAAGACAATTTAAATGGCTTCGAACAGTTTGTTTGAGAAACTCCTTTTTTTCAAAATAAGTAATAACACAAGATGTGTATAAAAAGTTATGAACAAGATATTTCAGTTTTTAAGTATACAAGTTTTGAAAAACAAAACTAAATAAACTCTAAATTAGCACACAAGTAGAAGGTGATGAGAGGAAGATGAAACATGCAAGATCACAATATTTTAACGTGGAAAAACCCCACTCAATTGGGGAAACATCCACGGAGGTCTCTACACCTCAAAACAAAAATGCACTAAAAAAGAATATAGGTTACAAGATATATAACAAACTAAATAGACAATTAAACCTATTGTAAGTCCAGAAAATATACCATCTCCGTTAGGTTATTCGGATTTCTCTGAAGGCTTTGATGTTGAAGTTGTTCTCCCATATTTGTTCCTCTTTTCCTTTTTATTTTTCAGTCAACTCTAAAGTCAATGATATCTCTACCAACACTTCTTTAGTGTTGTAGTGTGAATAGTGTAAGTGGTGAAGTACCTAAACACATGCATGAAACACACACACACACACACACACACACACACACACACTTATACAGACAATATACCTATCAAATTACAGATTTCGTTCTAAAATGAAGTTATGATTTATGAATCTCAGTTTGTTTGAAAACCTCATACTTCTGATCTTTATTTATATCCACATATCTCGAGGCAACCTTGCTATCAGAAAGCGCCAAGGTCCTAAACACTTCCTCTTTATTTTATCTACATACTTATTTCACAAATTGTGAAATATAAGTATGAAAGTGTAAACAGAAAAAGAAAAAGATTTGTTGATAAGAGTTTTGACAAAAACATTTATGAGTAAAACAACCAACAAATATGAATTTCTTGAAGAAAGAAATCAACCTGAGTATGCATACGTGTTTTGTATCACACACAGGTCAGATCTACACTTTCTATGAAAAGAAAATGAAATCCAAACTTCGTGACTAGTTGGACAAGAGATTAAAGACCCGAGCTGATGGATCTTCTCACACAATCGAACGCACTCAAACTCACAAGGTATTTTCTGAGGAAAAATCACAAAAGTTTGATTTAGGGTTTGATATTCTCTCTCTTCTCTCTCTCTCTCTCTCTCTCTCTCTCTCTCTCCTTATTTTCTCTCAAAACTCAACTGATCCAAAGATTGTAAACGTATAACACTTGGTCTCTATTTTTACAGCCAAGAGAAGGATCTGGAAGGACAAATGAAATAAACAGCTTGGATTAAATCTTATCAAATCAAAGAAAATCCTAAGGCTGTAAAACCACCGCTTTTAAAGTCCATTTGATTGGTCCAATTTATAAAGACACGAATTGAGATAAGAGACATGCAAACCATAGATAACATAATCCAACGCTTTAGATTGAGTCTCAAGTTTGAGAGAGGAAAAACACAAGTCTGATGGGTAACTAGCGAACACCTATTGGGCAGGGATCAAACCAAAAACGTGAGTTTTGAAACTTTTTAAAATATAATTTGTTACCACAAATGTTTATGCCGATTTCGGATTCTAGCCACCCAAGTTTTTAGGAGATAAAAGAATTTATAAATAAGTCTAAAACATTTTGAAACCAATTTTTAAATGTTTTAAAATTTTTATAAATTTCTAAAAATTATTTAAAAAATCACAAAAATTATTAAAAAATTATTATAATGGGAATTAATACTCACACACCTAAATTAATATGAATGCAACATAGAAATGTAATCCTAGGTGCAATGTTGGTTTTACACCTTTGAGACTAAAAGGAAATATCATGTAGAGTCTGAGGTCCTTTGGTAGACAAGGGTATGACTCAAATTTTGTCACTATTCTCATACTAGACAAGCGCCTATATAATATAGACTCAAGTGAGTAAAAGATATAGGGTGATTCAATCTCCCCCTTTGGAAATATGAGACAAAATCTCCTTTGAGTCATCGAGGACTCATAGGTATACTAGAAACTAAGAAAATCCTATTCCTATACAAAATTCTATCTACCCCAATCCTAGCAAAGAAAATTACATTACTCAACTAAATACAGACTATTACCCTAAAAAAATTATGATAAAACGAGGTACTGATTTCCTGAAAATAAGATAACTAAGATCAAGCATTTTAGTTGAAGTAATCAAAATAATGTCCAAGTGGACTCAAAGTTTCTCCCCCATTTTGTCTCAAATGGACAAAGGGTAGGCATAAATATACATGAACAAATAAGGTAGAAAAAAGATAAATATTCATCAACGCACAAACATCAGTGCCCTATATCCTCAAAGATCAATTATATGCGTGAATATGACCAGTTGATATTTTATGAGATGAGAAATATTTATTCAAGAAATAGTATGCCAATAGATTTTCGTAAAGACTCAAATCTGATATTATCTAAAGGCTTTGTGAACAAATCAGCTAATTGAAGATTTGTGGGCAAATACATAATTTCCAATTCCTTAGATGCTACTAATTAACGAATAAAGTGATATCGAATCTTAATGTGTTTTGTGAGAGAGTGTTGCACGGGATTTTTGAAAATATTAATTGGACTTTGATTATCACAATAGATGTGCAACTTATCTTCATTTATACCATAATCTTTTGAAAACTGTTTTATCCAAAGTAATTGCGAACAACAACTTCCTATTGCATTGTACTCAGATTCAGCGGTGGATAATGATGTACACTTATGTTTTTTACTAGACCAACCTACTAAATTATTTCTTATATAATAACAGGCTCTTGACGTACTCTTACTGTCATTATAACACCCTGCCCAATCAACATCGGTGTAACCAATTACAATGGTGGATGTGCCATTGGTATACCAAAGTCCTAAATTGAGAGTTCCTTTAACATATTTAATAATTCTCTTAACGCAGGATAAATGACTCTCTTAAGGTTCTTTCTGATATCCAGCAGAGACACAAACAACAAACATAATGTCAGGGTGTGAAGCAGTGAGATATAGTAAGCTTCCTATCATACTACGGTAAAGATTGGGATCAATAGATTTCCCATGTTCATCCTTAGACATTTTTACGGAGGTACTCATAGGTGTTCTAACATCTTTTTCATTTTCTAGGCAGAATTTTTTAACAATCTATGAAGCATATATGGATTGCAAAATGAATAAACCTTCTGAATTCTGTTTGACTTGAAGTCCTAAAAAGAATTGCAACTCCCCCATAAAAGACATTTAAAATTCTCCATGCATAACTTTGGAGAAATTTTCAACTCCTGTTAAGGATGTAGATCCAAAAATGATATCATCTATGTAGACTTAGGATATAACAACAGTTTTGTCAAAATGTTTAACAATTAGAGTTGGATCATTACCACCTCCCCTAAAATTTAATAAAAATGTAGACTATCGATCATACCAAGAACTGGGTGCTTATTTTAGACCATATAAGGCCTTTTTCAATCGAAAACTTTGATTCAGATGGTCAGTAAACCCTTTTGGTTGTTCTACATTGACCTCCTCAGTTATAATACTATTAAGGAACACAGATTTCACATCCATTTAGTGGATAGTGAATTGGAAATGACAAGCTATGGCTAAGAGTAGACAAACAGATTCATGGCGAGTTACTGATGCAAATGTTTCCTCGAAATCTATTCCTTCAATCTGAGAGTAGCCTTGTGCAACCAATCTAGCCTTATTTCTAATGACAGTCCCAGTCTCATCTGTTTTATTTTTGAAAACCCAGTGTGTTCCAATAACCTTTTTATTTTTTGGCATGGGTACAACATACCATACGCCATGAGTGACAAATTAAAGAAGTTCCTCCTGCATAACACTTATCCACAAGGAGTCACTTAGGGATTCATTTACATTCTTTGGTTATACAAGAGACACACAGCATGCATAATGAGAAAAATTACATAGCTGGGATCTTGTACGAATAGGCTCAGTAAGATTACCAACCACGTTGTCTAAGGGGTGATCTTTAGAAACCCAGTTAGGTACTTCGATCATCTCACGTGGTAAAGGATCATCTATCTCTGGAGAGTCACAATTAAAAATATTTTCAAACTCTTCCATAATAGTTGGTCCTATGGGTTTAATCTCAACATTAGTGTCACTAACAATCACATTAATGGATTCTATGAGGGTTTTGGTTCGAAGATTATAAATGCGATAGGCTCTACTATTTGGAGAGTAACCTAAGAAGATAATTTTATCACCTCTGGTTTTGAATTTGGACAAATGTTCTCTGTCCTTACACACATAGCAAGTACTGCCAAAGGTTCTAAAATATTTTAGGTTAGGTTTCTTGCCGTACCACAGTTCGTAAGGAGTCTATTTGGTATCTTTTCTAAGATAGACACGATTTATGATGTGGCAGGCAATCCTAACAGCTTCTACCCAAAAATACTTAGCAAGGCTTTTGGCATGAATCATAACTCGTGCCATTTCTTGAATATTCTTGTTCTTTCTTTGAGCTATATCATTTTGCTGAGGGGTTTTAGGAGCACTAAATTCGTGTTGATAACCATTATAGGTACAATATTCAGTTACTCCCAAGTCTTTAAAATCTCCCCCAAGATCACTACGGATATAATTTACTTGACTATCCTTTTTGTTCTCAATACGTAGAAGAATTTTTAGAAATTCTTGAAAGGTGTTGGACTTGTGTTTAAGGAAATTTATCCAAGTAAAGTGGGTAAAACCATCGACCATCACTAAGATGTAGCTATTACCACATAAACTAACCATTCTAACATGACCCATTAGGTCCATATGGATGAGTTCTAGAGGTTTAGAAGTCAATACATCTTTGACTTTCCTATGTACAGACTTAACCATTTTTTCTTCTTAGCACGGCCTACAAACAATGTTTGATATAAACTTTATCTTAGGAAGACCTCTAACTATTTCTTGAGAATAAAATTTACTAAAACTATCAAAACTTATGTGACCCAACCTATTATGACAAATCTCATTGTCGTCCATTATGGAAATGTTACAAACCTCGTTACTTGGATTAATTGTGTAATAGTTATCCGGAGTATGAAGGCCTGTAATAATACAGTCACCATTTTCATTTAAAATTTTGTAATTATTCTTTGAAAATGTGACATTATGGTTAAAGTCACAAAATTGTGATATACTAAGTAAATTTGCTTTTAGACCATTTACTAGAAATACATCTTCTAAAGTATGTAATCCTTTTTCATGAAGTGCCCCTGTACTAATGATATGGGCTGATACCCCATCTCCAAACAAAACTTTACCTCCGGAGAAGCTAGTTTTATTTGAAAGTTTGGTATCATCCCCTGTCATGTGTTTTGAACATCTTGAATCCAAATACCATCCAGATGATGTGTGATCAGCTTTCAAAGCACTTGTCACAATATTACATTTTATATGGAGTCTTAATTCATCCTTCCTAACGCAAATTGCTCTAGTTTTTTAAAGTTTGCGCTGACTAGATTGAATACAGTAAAATTTGCGAGCATTAGCCTTTTATTTGAAAGATTTTTGAGCAAATTTATTTTTTTTAAATTTCTGAGCATTTGGTTTAGGCATGAATCTTGGATTTCCTCTTGTTGATAATCTTTTAGTGCAAGATCTTTTCTTCCTTTTACGATAGTTAGAGTTCTTATGTGGTTGCCTAGGAAGAATATAGTTTTTTCTACCTTTCCTAGAGTAGTTGAAGTTATGATAGACAGGTGAACTAAAAACAAGTTTGTATAGATGTTTAGAAAAACATATATCAAGGGAATGTCCAAAGACATCGCAGTATCAGAAATAAAGATGGCTCATAGGAGGCGTATCCTTAGGAAAATTGTTAAACATGAGTTTGCCTAAAGGTTTGACTCTAGCTTTATTTCTTGGGGGCACAAGTTGGAAAGATGATTCGCATTTCCTTATGGGAGGACAGATGTATTTAGCCTTATGTTTAACATTAAGCTTAGAGGTACTGGCCTCACTAATGTCTATCTTTTGTTGTTTCAAATCAAACTTGTTTTTCAAGGCATGAAAATATGGACATGTTTCAATAGGTTTTTTGCCACCGGACACAAACTTGATAGTTTCAAGATTTTTCGTTTGTTTGTTAGTACTGGGGAAAAATCCTATTCCAGTTCTGTCATCAGAATTGGTTTTACTTTCAGTAACCAAGTCTTCAAAACAGTTTGAGTTGTTTTCAAAATTTGCAAATTTTTTAAAGACTGTTGATGTCTTTTCTTTAGTTTGTTCCAATTCTAACAATGTCCCTTTATATTTCTTTTCCAGAATTTCATTTGATTATGATAATTCCTTGATTTTTTGAGCAAAAACCTTAGTCTCATTTTCATAATCTATACATTGAGAGGTGTACTCTTCAGTATTCTATTTAATCATTTGGCTTAGGGCTTCTATTTTCTGGGTAAGATCCTTGACTACATTTTTAAGTTTAGTACTCTTCTTGAGGGTTTTTGTGTATAGTATGTGAATATCTGGGAGGTCCTCATCATCGGAGTCACTAAGTGTACAGTGTGCAGTGTCCCCTAGCGATTCATTTTTAGGACTCACAGACACATTTTCATCGTCAATAGAACGTTCCCTTTGACTCACATACACGACATTAGAACTACTAGTAGCATTCTCCAGTAACAAAGCAGATAAACCATTATCAACAATATCATTCAACATAGCATGGTTAGAAATACTACTATCAGATTCAGTACTAGTCATAGGCTCATCAGTATAAATGATTTTGGCAAAGAATGACATACACGGGTCAAAAGTATTAGATGACTCAAGCTCATCAGTTTCTGATTCACTTGAGTCATCCCAAGTCTTGAACAAATTAACCCTATTGTTTTTTTATTCTTATTCAAGTTGACTTTACAATCATTTGCCTTATGTCCTAATTTCCCACATCGAAAACACTCAACATTTTTGAGGTCTTTTTCAGGTTTATTTTAATTATCAGTTTGGTGTTTGTCCGGTCTTTTCTCATGAGGCCTATTATTAGTGAACTTTGAATAAGTAGGTTTGCCTTGTCTGTTTGCAACTGTATTTCTAAATTTCAAAATTTTCTTAAACTGTTTAGACATTAATGCAATGTGATTATCCAAACTGGTTACAGTCCTCATCAGAATCTAAGTCAATTTCAAGCAAATTAAACTCAGGTTTGGTCAACTTATAGGTGAAGACAAGATTAGAAGTGGACTATTTCTTTTGGGTCTGAGTTAATTGCTTCTTAAACTCTAATTCCATTTCCACTATCCATAGCTTGCTACTAAGGAGTTCAGGTATTAAATTTGGATCGTCCATCTCCTCAATGGCATAGCTCTTATTGTCAAATTTTTATGGAAGTGACCTTAGAATTTTGGAAATAATTTCCTTCCTATCATAAATTATACCATTAGCATGCAACTTAGTCACTGTATCTAGAAGTCATCAAATTACTCAGTCTCAGTCATGACCAAAATGTTGTACTGCTCGATTAATATTTGGGTTTTAGAAGCTTTAACACGTGTGTCTCCTTCATGTGCAATCACTAGAGTGTTCCATGATTCCTTAGAGGTAGTACAAAAAGATATCCTCTTGAATTCGTGTTCATTAATAGACATGAATATGACATTTTTTCCTTTATTATTATTATCAAGGGAGGTTTGTTTCTCTTCTTTGGTGAATTCATATAGCAGTTTTCTAATCCTCACAGTACTTCCTTCTACGGTTGGTGTAGTAGGGAAAGTGTAACCATTTTCAATAGCATACCAGACATTATCTCCCAATGTACCTTGGATGAAAGCAACCATCCTCACTTTCCAGTAAGGGAAGTTGGTTCCATCAAAGAGTGGGGGTATGGCTAGTTTACCTAATCTCTCAAATTTCTCGTCCATTGTTTTGTTTTAAAAAAAACAATTTCAGAAACTCAGGATAAAAAATATTTTATAAAACCAAAGCTCTAATACCAATTGAAAAAATAATGCCACTTAAGTTATTTAAAAGGTTTAAGACAGTTTAAATGGCTCCAAACAGTTTGTTTGAGAAACTCCTTTTTTTCAAAACAAGTACTAACACAAGATGTGTATAAAAAGCTGCGAATAAGATATTTCAGTTATTAACATGGTAAAAAGATGAAACATGCAAGAACATAAGATTTTAACGTGGTAAAACCCCACCCAATTGGGAAAACGTCCACAGAGGTCTCTACACCTCAAAACAAAAATTCACTAAAAAAGAATATAGGTTACAAGATATATAACAAACTAAACACACAATCAGACCTATTCTAAGACTAGAAAATATACCAACTCCGTTAGGTTATTCTGACTTCTCCAAAGACTCTGATGTTGAAGTTATTCTCCCATCTTTGTTCCTCTTATCCTTTTTAGCTTTCAGTCGACTCTAAAGTCAATGATCTCTCTACCAACACTTCTTTAGTGTTGTAGTGTGAATAGTATAAGTGGTGAAGTGCCTAAACACATGCATGCAACACACACGCACACACACTTATACAGACAATATACCTAACAAATTACAGATTTCGTTCTAAAATGCAGTTATGATTTAAGAATCTTATTTTGTTTGAAAACATCATACTTCTGATCTTTATTTATATCCACATATCTCGAGGCAACCTTGCTATCAGAAAGGGCCAAGGTCCTAACAACTCCCTCTTTATTTTATCTACATAATTATTTCACAAATTATGAAATATAAGTATGAAAGTGTAAACAGAAAAAGAAAAAGATTTGTTGATAAGAGTTTTGACAAAAACATTTATGAGTAAAACAACCAACAAATATGAATTTGTTGAAGAAATAAATCAACCTGAGTATGCATACGTGTTTTGTATCACACACAGGTCAGATCTACACTTTCTATGAAAAGAAAATGAAATCCAAACTTCGTGACTAGTTGGACAAGATATTAAAGACCAGAGCGGATGGATCTTCACACACAATCGAACACACTCAAACTCACAAGGTATTTTCTGAGGAAAAATCACAAGAGTTTGATTTAGGGTTTGATATTCTCTCTCTTTTCTCTCTCTCTCTCTCTCTCTCTCTCTCTCTATTTTCTCTCAAAACTCAACTGATCCAAAGATTGTAAACGTATAACACTTGGTCTCTATTTATACATCCAAGAGAAGGATATGGAAGGACGAACGAAATAAATGACTTGGATTAAATCTTATCAAATCAAAGCAAATCCTAAGGCTGTAAAACCACCGCTTTTAAAGTCCATTTGATTGGTCCAATTTATAAAGACATGGATTGAGATAAGAGACATGCAGACCATAAATAACATAATCCAACGCTTTAGATTGAGTCTCAATTTTGAGAGAGGAAAAACACAAATCTGATGGGTAACTAGCCAACACGTGTAGGACATGGATCAAACCAAAAAATGCGAGCTTTAAAACTTTTTAAAATACAATTTGTTACCACAAATGTTTATGCCGGTTTCGGATTCTACCCAGCCAAGTTTTTAGGAGATAAAATAATTTACAAATAAGTCCAAAACATTTGAAAACCAGTTTTTAAATGTTTATAAATTTCTAAAAATTATTTAAAAAATCCCAAAAATTATTAGAAAATTATTATAATGGGAATTAATACTCATACACCTAAATTAATATGAATGAAAAATAGAAATGCAATCCAAAGTGCAGTGTTGGTATTATACCTTTGAGACTAATAGTGGAAATATCATGTAAAGTCTAAGGTTGTTTGGTAGACAAGGGTATGACTCAAATTTCGTTATTATTTCAAAACTAGACAAGCGCCAATATAATATAGACTCAAGTGAGTCAAAGATATAGGGTGATTTAAACTCTAATACTTAGAGTCTTATGGGATGAGTATTAAGGACTATTAAATTTAATAAGGGTGTTAAACTTGTTAACCGAATTTGGTGAAATGAATTCTAAAAGGTTAAAATACGGACTAATAACGGGATTCCGGGCATTTTGGTTGAGTGACACCACTTGGATAAAATTAATTGAGGTGTTAGTAATTAAATTAAGGGTCGGGATTTTGACTCTGATATTTCTCAGGCTAGTGCTACGGGAGTTAGGCACAGAATAGCCGGTTTAATTTATTATAGAGATATATAATAAATTATCGAATAGTGAATTTAACGAGAGGTGTTAACCTTAATTGTGGATTTTGTGTAACTAATTCTCAAGGGTGAAAATACGGACCATATGAGTGAGTCGGAGTATTGTAGTCGGGTGACACTACTTTAATAAATTAATGAATGTGAAATTTATTAGATTAATCGGTGTAATTTGAAATGTAACGAATATGGGGGATGAGCGAACCTATGACTTAGATCAGTAGGATATGAGTGAATTACCTACTTAAATATTTTAAAGGATAATTGGAACACTTCGAGTAGTGAGGGATACTTGAAAATAAATGATAAGAAGTGTAATTGGAATTAAATAATATGTAGGATATTCGGGAGATATATATGCTATGTACGAAGTATATGATATAGGTTGTGTGCATACCTATACTGATTTGTATGATTTATTATGTGTATGAAATACCCACCATACTTGATACCACGGGAGGTTGTGAAGGTGATAGTCTTATCTTGAGGAGCCTTCAGGGGGATACGTGACATGTACCTCGGATTATAGGGCCTAAGGAGGACTTATCCTTGAGTTGATAAGTTGGGGTGATATGGGTGCGTAGGTATGTGCGTAGCCCATAAAGTCGTGTTCTGTG
Source organism: Sambucus nigra (assembly GCA_949130495.1). NCBI lineage: Eukaryota > Viridiplantae > Streptophyta > Magnoliopsida > Dipsacales > Adoxaceae > Sambucus > Sambucus nigra. The sequence goes on along the minus strand of OX422212.1, from coordinate 601,389,296 downwards.
TTTGCCACCAATATGTGTGACTTGTATTGATACGTTTCCAGAGTGATTCGGAATCCATAGTCCTTTATACAATGCGTGATGTACTAGGACTTGGTAGCAGAGTATCCATATACCGCAGGTCTCAGCCTAGGGGTATTGTATTGTGTATATATATATATAAAATTAGTGTGATAAATATATAAACTTGTGATTTATTATACTACTTGTGCTTGGTAGATGATGTACCAGGATATTATAACATAGTATACTCGCACCGCAAGTCTCAGCTAAGGGGTGCCGTATTAGTATATTTATAACAGTGTGATATATGTATTCGTAAGATTTCATTCTACTACATGGGTTTTGTAGAAGATAAAGATAGTGACATTAAAAGTAACTATATTATAGGGAGAAATAAGCATACTAAGAAATTTATAATGGGATAAAAGACATGGAAATTCGGTAACACGTTGTATGGGTAATACGGGTGGGTACAATGAGTTATTATGTAGAACGAGACGTGTTATGGTTAGTTAGGTGGGGTAGCTTAACTAAAAAAGGTAGAAGGCAAGAATTAAGTGTGCACATTAGATGAGGGGTGAGCTATGTCTCAAGAGAGTGCGACACTAGCTTAAATATGAAAAGTGTGCATGCATATTTTATTATTGCAATTTAACTGCTTGCTAAATATTTTCAAAATGTTTTACTTGGGATCTGAGCCGTGTTAAAAAATTTTCCAAAACATTTTAGGGGTCCAGCCACAGGGATGCCCAGTTTAAGGATTCTATCCAGGGATGCATAGCTGCAGCTCATGTGAAAGTTGCCGGACTTTGCTAGAGACGTTTCTCTCATTTATTCCTACGGTATGATCTTTACTTCAGTACTCATTTTGGTCATGTCGTCGTCAGATTTAATATTTGGTTATTTATTGGACTTTGTGTATCCAGGTTATGGTTTCAATTACTGTTTTATTTTACTGTTGAACCAATAGTTGATCGGTTATGTTTATTTATATTATTCATCTGCGTTGGATTCATTTATTAATTTTGGTGGATGGTTTAATTATTATTTGATTTTGACACGTTCTCAATTAAAGAAAGATAAAATTTGGCACCAGTCTAATTAAATCACTAGGTGGATAGTAACTTTAAAAAGTTTTCGACAGTGATGCTAAGAATGAGCCATATGAGACCAACATTTTATTTTGATTACGGGATAGCCACCTGGTATTTTAGTAGTCGGGGTGTCACATATGGTATCAGAGCATCGGGTTCTAAAGTCCTTATGATCTGTGCGTCTTATTACGTTTCAGTGTAGCATTCTTTGCTATAGAGCCTTATTATAGGATTGTTATATTCCTTCACATATGAGACTTATGTTCTTCTGCTATTAAGTATAGTGGATGTGATTCATATATGAGTTTGGTTGGGCTTCGTACATCGAACAACTTTGGGACGACCAGCGAGGGACGTTAGAAGGATTACGGGAGGGGAGGCTCAACAGAAGACATGGAATATTCTGGGAATAGTGATTGTGATATAAGTCACCATAATTATTGTTTATGATAGATGGCGTTAGGATAGACACAAGGGTGCATTTATTTACCTAAACACCTTCGTAGAAAGCGATGGTGCATATTTAGACTCACCAGTGTAGTCGGGGAAACTCCTTTCAAGAGTCATCCGTGAGGATTCGGGAAAGAGGGGGAGTGTAACGGGATAATGGAAAGAGATAAACCAAAGGAAATTGAGTAGGGTGGAGTGCAGTGACACCCAGGGTTAAATTTCAGCCAAAATTTTAGCTCATAGGAGCGGCGTAGTAGTAGTGGGAGCCGATCACCATAACCATGTAGAGATACTATGGATAACGAGAAAAGTGGGGTGTGATTTAACTGCAAATCCCCTCATCGGTTGTTTAAACATAGGGTTAAAGGAAATTTCAAGCCTACTTAAGAAGGGTCGGACAGTGGCCGCACATGAAGGAGGGTTGACTTGTTTAGCGAACTTTGTACCCAATGGAGTGGATATGGAGAATAAAATTCGTAAGTTGAAAATGAACTCGTGATGAAAATACAGAAGTGAGGATAGGGAAAATTCGGCTAAAACGACGGGTGTTATTATAGGTTCGCATGTGAAACGGGTTTAGTAAAGGTATAGTAAATAAACCTATAGTGTGTGGTTATTCACCGTTGAATAGAGGGGTTCTCTTTAGATCCATACGCAGGGGAGCGGGTGTGAACACTAAGAGGATATATATATATATATATATATATATACTATGAGGCTTTCTCTTTTTGAGAGGTAATATTCGAGGTATGGTTCTATCCTAAGTACGAACTGTTAAGCGATGGTGAGCGGTTACAACACGCCTATTATGTTTGATGTTCCGGGGTAGGATGGGTATTTTTATGATGTCTTACTTAAAATAGGGTCGAGCTCGCGAAGATATTTTTATGAAATAGACTTCAGATGGTACACTGGCTAGTTATATTGGATCCCAGTGCATAGGAACTTTTACTAATATGATTCAGGGTATATCGAGTTTACCGTTGAGTGGAGAGATTTAACTCATTATTCTGTAAGTGCTGAGAACTTAGTGATAATGAGAGCATAGTATTGTGTGCCTCCATGAGATACATGGGCATTGATGATTTGATTTATGTGTTGTGAGACAAAATTTATGATATCTTGGTTATGTGCTTGAAATGCACGAATTTTGATGACCGATCATGTTAGGGGATAGTGCATTGGGGAAAGTTCTTTTGAACTTCGTTACGGGAGGTAACACACATGGATCGTAATAAACGTTGGGAATGGCGAGACGTTGTTGGATTCTAGTGCATTGGTTTTAAATATTAAGTCATTAAACGAGTAAAGGAAACATTTTAAGCTGAGAGTTAATATGATATATGTCCAGTGGAGCCAGGTAGTGCTACGAAGGATGCACTAAGAAAAGTTTTGCACCACAAGTTAGTGGGTGGGGTAGGGTCGAGAAGGACTTAATTTTCAAATTGGGGAAATCGAGAATACCTGTATGATATAGCGACACCGAGAGTACGGAGCTTAGCTTGGGATAAATATATTACCTATGAGACGTTACTGATAATTATACTGAAATGTTTGGGATATAGTATATAGTATGGTGAGACTTTGTGTTCGCTGTTCTGAGATATGATTTATATGTGATATTTATCACCTGAAAGAGGGTTTAGTGTATATATTCATGTATATATGTTATCGTGTGTTGCATAATAGACTTATGAGGAAGTGTTGTATTGTTATATTTGATCCTGGGGAATAGGGACGTTTATCGATGGGGTTCAGAGTGGATATGTTTAGTAATGAGCAAGGACATATAACTTGTGATTGGTTCGCGTTAAGATACAAGTGATAGTAAGGGGAGCTATATAGTATGATGTCTTTGGTAACATGAAAATGGTCGGGGATACTTTTATGTCAGGAGACGGGATTTGGGGGTACGTGCTATGGATTGAGGGCCAAACGGATCTCATCGAACGAAAAGGCTAGGTAGTAGCGTATCGGGGGGGTTCCTTGTTTGGATTTTTCTTTACAATACATCCCACGCAAGAAACTTAGCGCAATGTTGGAAATGGGGAGATGTCTGGTCACTAGCACATAGTTTTGGTACCTTGGCTATTATGCATTCGGGTAGTTATAACCGTAAGTTGAAAGTTGTATTACAATTTAAGACTAGTAGAGCCGGGTAACCTTTGTGCAGTTATGCATGGGTATAGGGTGTATGGGCACCCTGGACAATTAATTTAATTTAAATATAATTCATGATTAGAAGGGGTAGAGATATGTGTAGCAATCTCAGAGGCATGTGAGTAAGGAGGTATTCGAGGCTTGGAGTACTAGAGTTATCTGAATTTTGAGGATGAAATTCCTTTGTAAAAGGGAAAGTATGTAACACCCCGTATTTTTTATAATTTATAATTTAATTAATTTAGTGATATAGGAATTAATTTTTTTTATAGAATTTAATTAAATTAGTGAATTAACGATTTAATTAATTCGGATTATTTTTTTAATTTATATGTGTCGTAAATTGAGGTCGAGGTTGGAGATTTTAGTAAAGTGACTCGGATGGTGATTCTGAGTGTACAGTTGATTCCGAATAGGTTGAGATAGTCAGAAAAGAGTACCCGGGGGTAGTAATTGGGCTTCTGGGCATTTTTAGGCATAACCGGGCTCACTCGGGGGTGTTTGGGCCATTTTAATTTGGCCCATAAGCTAAAAAATGGGATCAATGAAATAAAACCTATTTGAGGGAATTGGGGTAGTCATAACTCAAGGAGAGAAATCCTAGAGCTACAAAGAAAAATAATGGAAGAAATTGGGGATCTTTTGGGAACCAAACTAAAGGAAGAAGAGTGTGCTCTTCATCAAACATTCGTCTACAAAAAAGAAAATCAGACCCTACAAAATTATCCAGACAAGTAGTTAAACTTACTTTCATTTAAATTTTGGTATTGCAATTCATATCATGGTGGGTGTAAACCATATTCATTTTGGGAAGAGTTATTATAGCAAAATTCATTTTTGGGAGGGTATCACATGTTAAATCTGGGTTTTGGGGATTTAAGCATTAAGGGTGAAATTGATGTTTAATTGATGTGAGAATAATATCATATGAGGCTAGAATATGATTTAAAATCGAAAACCTATAGAAATTGTTGTTGAATTCGGATTATTGAATCGAATTGAGATCTGTGATTTAAGGGATATTGAGAAAAATCCAATTTGTGAAGCATATAATTTTAATGAAAATCACTGAGGGTTAATGTTATATATTAGTGTTTGAACATGTTTATAGATGAAATAAATATGGGATATAAAGTAATCGAGGTCTGAATTGAAGTTGGAAAGCTTTGGAGTTTAAAAATTATGGAAAAAGGAGTCGGAGAAGATGAGTGATATCTGGTTGATCGATCGATCGACCCCTTCAGTTATTGTAAAATATGAGATTGTGTGTAGATCTTTTCATCACGGTCGTGTGGGCGCCGACGTCATATTTTTTTTGATATTTTTTGGATTTGATATGATTTTTCTACAATAGGGTGCGTGAGGCCGACATCTTTAGGAAGAAATAAATTCGGGTTATTTGGAGATGTCCGTAGATGAGTGAAGGACTTTGATAATATGTGAAGGAACATTATTTTATCCTTGAATTAGATAGGTATGAATCTGGGGTATGGATTTAGGAGTATTTATAATGAACAACACCCGATAATATATATCGAACATATACGAAATATTCGAATGGGAATTTTGGATGAGTTTAGCATCCGAGCCTGTATCTTAAGGTGGAATTTAATTGATAGAAATTAAATGGAAGAGAATACTTAGAGTCTTATGGGATGAGTATTAAGGACTATTAAATTTAATAAGGGTTTCAAACTTATTAACTGAATTTGGTGAAATGGATTCTAAAAGATAAAAATACAACAAAAAAAGGGAGTCCGAGCATTTTGGTTGAGTGACACCACTTGGATAAAATTAATTGAGGTGTTAGTAATTAAATTAAGGGTCGTTATTTTGACTCTGATATTTCTCAAGCTAGTTCTACGGGAGTTAGGCACATAATAACCGGTTTAATTTATTATAGAGATATATAATAAATTATTGAACATTGAATTTAACAAGAGGTGTTAACCTTAATAGTAGATTTTGTGTAACAAATTCAAAAGGGTGAAGATACGGACCATATGAGTGAGTCGGAGTATTGTAGTTGGGTGACACTACTTTAATAAATTAATGAATGTGAAATTGATTAGATTAATTGGTGTAATTTGAAATGTAACTAATTTAGGGGATGAGCGAACCTATGACTTAGATCAGTAGGATATGAGTGAATTACCTCCTGAAATATTTTAAAGAATAATTGGCACACTTCGAGTAGTGAGGGATACTCGGGAATATACGATAAGAAGTATAATTGGAATTAAATAATACGTAGGATATTCGGGGGATATATATGCTATGTATGAAATATATGATATTGGTTGTGTGTATACCTATACTGATTTATATGATTTATTATGTGTATGACATACCTCCCATACTTGCTATCACGGGAGGTTGTGAAGGTGTTAGTCTTATCTTGAGGAGCCTTCGGGGGGTACTCGACTTGTACCTCAGACTATAGGGCCTAAGGAGAACTTATCGGTGAGCTGATAACTTTGGGTGATATGTGTGCGTAGTTATGTGCGTAGCCCATAAATCCGTGGTCTGTGTTCACCTCCAATATATGTGACTTGTATTGATACGGTTCCAGAGTGATTCGAAATCCGTAGTCCTTTATACAGTGCGTGATGTATCGGGACTTGATAGCAGAGCATGCGTGCACCGCAGGTCTAAGCCTAGGGGTGTTATATTATATATATATAATTAGTGGAATAAATATATATATATACTTGTGATTTATTCTACTATGTGTGTTTGGTAGATGATGTACCAGGACATTATATCATAGTATACTCGCACCGCAGGTCTCAGCTTAGGGGTGCCGTGTTAGAATATATATAACATTGTGATATATGTATACGTGTGATTTTATTCTACTATGTGGGTTTTGTAGAAGAGAAGTGGCATTAAAAATAAATATATTATGGGGAAAAATAAACATACTGAGAAATTTATAATGAGATAAAAGACATGGAAATTCGGTAACATATAGTATGGGCAATACAGTTGGGTACAAAGAGTTAGTACGCAGAAGGAGACTTGTTATGGCTAGTTAGGGGGGGTAGCTAAACTAGGAAAGGTAGAAGTCAATCGTCAAGTGAGTACATTAGATGAGGGGTGAGCTATATCTCAAAAGAGTGCGACACTAGCTTAAATATTAAAAGTGTGCATGCATATTTAATTATTAGAATTTAACTTCTTGCTAAATATTTTCAAACTGTTTTACTTGGGCTCTGACCCATGTTAAAATATTTTTCAAAATATTTTAGGTGTCCAGCCATAGGGACTCCGAGTTTGAGGATTCTATCCAGGGATGCATAGCTGCAGCTCATGTGAAAGTTGTAGGACTTTGCTATAGACGTTTCTCTCATTTATTCCTAGTATATGATCTTTACTTCAGTACTCATTTTGGGCATGTCACCCTCAGATTTAGTATTCGGTTATTTATTGGACTTTGTGTATCTAGGTTATGGTTTCAATTACTGTTATATTTTACTCTTGAACCGATAGTTGATTCGGTTATCTTTATTTATGTTATTCATCTGTGTTGGATTCAGTTATCAATTTTGTGTGGATGGTTTAGTTATTATTTGATTTTCACATGTTGTCACTTAAAGAAAGATAAAATTTGGCACCATTCTAATTAATTCCTAGGTGGTTAGTAACTTTAAAAAGTTTTCGGCAGTGATGCTAAGAATGAGCCATATGAGACTAACGTTTTATTTTGATCACGCGCTAGCCACCCTATATTAGTAGGCGGGGCATCACAACATTTTCAAAACAACCTTGTCCACTAAAATCATTAAAGGGAGTCTAGAAACAATTTTGGCACACGATTAAAAAGTTTCATCAATAAGGCTACGATTATGATGCAAGATCAAAAGAGTCTATTAAATAAAATATGTCAAACCCTTATTTTATACAAAACATCAAAAGGAATACCATAACCAATGAAAATGATGTTCTTACATATACTAACAGATCTTTTTAACAACTTAAACTGAAATCCCTCACAATCAAGTTTAAACAAATATTTTCAAGAAAATGGAAATCATTTAGGGTTTATGAAAAACCAAAATGATGACTTGATTTATAAGAACATAAGAAGAAAAAACATTCATATTGGAATTTTTGGTTGTTTTGTAGCGAATCCTTGCACTAAATAATTTTTTTTGTAGCACCCTAAGTTTAACTGAAAACATACAAGAGTTAAGTTCTTAAAAATTATCTTTGAATCATGCATTATATTTCACAAAATCTACCTTAACGTTATTAGATATGTTACATAATAGGAATCTATTTGTATGAAAATGATAGTTCATATTTACATTTAGTCTCTAACATTATTAGTCTGAGTGTGAAATAATCACTTGCCTTAATATTCAATCTCTTTGACTGCTTTCAAACTTATATGGAGTGTACCACATAAATTTCATCATTAATAGTTGGTTCAGTAATTGAAACCACCATACAATGATTTACTCAGTTAATTGAAATTTAACTTCTTCACTTCAATCAAAGAAGTTAGTCTCTAAAGAATTAAAATAGATGAAATACGCAATTTTAGAGAAACGAAATAAGTTATTATAAAAGGACAAAATAATGAGGAAAATAGCTCACTACATTAATGCTTTGACTTAACAAAAAATACGTTAATAACTTTATAATAAATAGAGTGCATAAGCGTGTTTCTTTCCAGAAGTAACTATTAAATATTAATTATATGATGCTTGTAGATTATTTTATTGGGTATAATGTCATTCCATTAGATTTACACAATATTTGTGGACAACTTATTTTCACATACTTGATAATATACGTGGTCTTTGATGTTCATTCAATCACTCAAAACCAATTCCTTACGAGGAATAATCTTATTTGATGAAGAAATAAACTCAATATACCCCATTAATAACTTTACATTTATAGATATCATGAGTTAATACTAACATATTTATCTTTACATTTAATAGTCATTATCATTCTAGTTGGGTCACTATGGTGACTACCAAATATTTCATGATATTAATATTAGATTAACTAAAGACTTTCATACACAAGTCATAAATTTTTCACTTATGTTCATTAAATATCGTGTAAGTAATGAACTAAATTATTCATGTTGATGTTTTCATACACTTAACTACTTATATAACAATGCAAGAAAATATGCCATTTGCATTTAATGACCTATATTTCCCTTCCCAAAATATATATCACCCCTTAACTTTTTCTCAATCATTATTGTTGCTGGGAAAAATACCCCAAAGATGGGTAAATTGGGGTTTTATAAAAATTTTCACTTATTTTGAAAAATAAATTAAGTGTATTCTGGATAATTAATTAATTACAAAATTAATTGATAATCTGTTTTAAGAAATATTTGTAAATTTCAGAATAAATAAGATGACTGCAAATACTACCATGATCTATTGAGGCTGGGATCAAATCACAGCGTACAAACCATATAACTGAACCGAGCTACAAATTACAACCGGAAGCTCATAATTGAGCTTCAACAATATTCAGATGTGTGTAGTAATTTTTCGTAGGATAACAACTTAATAATAATACAACTTTAAATTTGATTGTGTCTCTCTTTCAACAAGACTTCAAAATAGAAAATTTTGAGTATATACTTTTGCTTCTTGTAGATGTTGAGTGAGTTCTTGAATACTTTATGATTTTTGTAAATCTCAGAAGTGTTGTGTTTCTATTTTCTCTTGGTCTGCTTTTTCTAGGCACCAAAAAAATATTCATTGCAAAGGAAGGAGTTAGTTGAGTCTACTTCATAATGACTAATTCTGCACAAAGTGATTTACACCGAAGTCTTCAAATATGACACCATTCCAAATAATCTACATGAGGGATCAGTACAAATACATATAATATTGCATGCTTGAGTTTTTACCTACATCTATAAAACCCTCATCCATTGTTTATACAATATAACATATTAACAAGATATATATATACAAGTTAGAAGCAAACATGGTTGTGGCTTTAAAAAAAAGTAGGATTTGCATAGGTTAAGGAAAAAGGTGGTCGTATGCAAGCTTTTAGGTTCTTATAAATGTAATTGGCTTGTCATGATTTAAAAAAAAAGGTTATGTGGCATGATACAAAGTGCTTCAGATATTTTAAAAGAAATGAAAATGGTGGCAATCAAAGGAGTGAAATAATGGCTTTGGTTTAAAAAACAATACTATATACAAAAGGATAAAAGTCCTTTCAAACAGTTAAACCCATATGTATAGGTAAGTCCCTTAAGATTTCTAAATAATCCCTATGTATGGTTATACCCATGTGTAGAAAGCTTTGTTAGTAATATAAATAATGCATATGTTTTAAAAGAAAAACTAAGGTTACAATATGTTTACAAAGTCTTTAACAAATATCACATAACGAATTATAATGATTATACGAGTCAAACAAACAAAGATAGTAGAAGCTACTGTTAAAAGACTGTCCGTTCGGCGCATGAGACCTCTACAACCATAATATTCTAATTTTTCAGGGATATGCCATGAAGATTTGATTTTGAATAATTGGGTTCAATTTATTAAACTATTGTATGTTTATTGGGTGATGATTTACAATTGGCTTAAACAGATATATAAGGAAAAACTCAGACATAACTGCCATTTGGTTGTTAAAAAGACGTCTCGAGTAGTGTATATAATAGTGTATAGGTTTGGTTATATGAAAAGTATGATAGGCTTTCTCCTTTTATTAAAAAACCGGTGTAGAGAGGTGGTGGGGGTGGCATAAGATCACACGGGTCGGGTTCCCTATTTCTTCTTGCTTTTATAATCTTCCTTCTCCGCTCTGCTATCTTCATGTAATCCTGGGGAGTGGGCTTATAGTCTAGCCTTTCGAGACCTACTAAGTAAAGTAGAATCATGCCTTGGCAGAGTTACCGGCACAAGCCTTCCTTGTAAGCTAATCCCCAGACCCAGCCTTTATATATATATATATCACTGTTCTAAAAAAGTCGCCTAGGCTTAAGTCTTGGGAGAAACGCCCCGCCGTAAGTTTTCACACCTTATTCTTCGTAAAATCCTTAAGGCGCACTTTTTTCTAAAAATAACAATGCTTTCGTGAAACGATATCGCTTTTTAAATAATTTTTTTACTAACCGGACCGTTATCTCATCCAAAATAATCAAATAGTTTTTTAATTTGCATATATTCAGACATATTTTTATGATATGTACAATTTTAGTATTTTAATATCCTTGTTATGATTAAAAAATATTAAAATATATTAAGAAGGCCTAAACGCCTTTTCACGCCTTTTTACGCCTAAGGCCCGCCTAGGCTTCTAAGGCTTAAGACTTGACATCCACGCCTCGATCACGCCCCGCATTTTTTAGAACCTTGATATATATATATATATATATATATATATATATATATATATATATATATATATATATATATATATATATATATATATATATATGCGCGCGGGTGTGTGTGTGTGTTATTGGCGGCACTGCCATGTTTGGTTCAAAACCAAAACATCTTAGTGGTAGTGTGGATGCGTGTCCTCTCTCTAATATTTTAAAAACAACATAGGAAGCAAGTTATATTCATATGGACATATGTATAAACGAATGGTCAGAGAGAGACAAGCGTGCGATCATGATTGTGTCTTAAATAAAATTATTTGGTAAAAAGAATTCAATCACATTATCTAACTGACCCTACAGGGGATGAAAAAAAAAAATATGTATGTAATAGGATATGTATGTGTGAAAATTATATATGTAAAAAAATGTTATATGTAAGAAAATAGTAAATATTTATATGTAACAAATTTATATATATATATATATATATATATATATATATATATATATATATATATATATATATATATATATGAAAATAATATATGGACAAAAAATACTAATAACAAGAATGGTTGTTATCATCAAAATAAACAGTTTTAAATACATAATCAATTAAATAAATAAATAATCTAATTTCAAATATGCTTTAACAATTATTGTGGCAATCCCCGATCCTGATCCTCGCGGCGGGCGGGCGGCGCGATGGAGGATCCTAGGTCCCGCGTGTCCCTCTCAGGAGTGCTTCGGCCGGCGTCATTTAGGTTAGGTAAAAGATGTAGAGAGATTAGAGTTGCCAAACTATTTTACTCAAAACAGACAAAAGAAAGGGAGCCATCCCGAAGGCCAACATCCAAATACATACAGATGCATACGAAACCAAAATGATTCAAAAAGGGTCTGGAGGCCAAGTTACAAAATGGGAAGGTGTTAGGCACCCATTCCGCCCTTTCGGTCTCTCATGGATTTTTGTTATTTTCCTTTATTTTCCACGTGATATGTGTGCATTTGTATATATAGTGGAGATAGGAATCCTCGACTTGTATCATGGAAGAGATAAAGCGAGTTATCCATAGGAAGGTATAAAAATAATATTAGAAATAAGATTTACGCGATTATCCTTACGTTGCTCGTTATGATGGAACGATAATGCATGCGGAATAATACGCCACTAAGAACAAATATATATATATATATATATATATAATATAAGAGAGTGGAGTTTAGAGAAGATAGAAAATGAGAGAAAAAGTAAAAATAGGACTCGAGTCCCGGGTTTTATCCTGAGAAACCTACGTAGCCTATAGAGGCATCAAAGTTCACGTAGTTCGCATGCAAAACGAGGGGTGGGGTTTATCCCATAAATCCAACCGGGGGATTCTCTTATTTATGTGTGTGTGTGTGTGTGTCGAAAAAGTGTTTGAGTTGTGAGAAAAGTATGAGAATTCCCATTTGGAATTTATGAGCAAACCCTATTTTGCTTATTTTTTGGGTTTTTTATTTATATGAAAATAAAAAATGTGCAATAATACTAAATGTAGAGGGGGCTTGAAGGTAATATTGAGATTAGGGATAATTCCTTAATTGGAAAAAGTGTTTGAAATTAAGTAACTGAAGCAACTCAGCGAGGCATCTTGGCGTGGCAACTCATACTTTGGCTTGTTGTATTAATCATATTGTATTTCTGTTTATGTTGACTGTAAGCTATAATGGTTATAATGTTGTAACGAGATTAATAACGAGTTTTAGTGTGAGGTCAAACGGTACTCGCGAGAGACCAGGCTTGGCAGGGCCTGGGAGAGCTTTCATGCTCTATCGAATGACCTCGCCGTGAGAACTTTAGAGGGACTTGGTTTGGAGGGTTGAGAAGTGAGGTACCATTGGGGCTTGTCCTGACCATCTTAGATACACCTGGTAAAACACCGAAGGACCCTGGACGTGGAACCTCGGGCGGAGTATCTTGGAGTTCCATCGGGCATTGAGTTGTGAACAAAATAGCCCTCTACTTAATGTCACATCTATTGCAGGTGATGTCACTATCCAGCTAAACAATGTCAGACCTACACTCGAGTAAACCACCGTGGTATTTGGGGCTGTTAGGAAGTTGGTGATCCACCTCTACGACAACAGCCCCTGCCACACAGTGGTTGGGCAAAAGGCATGTCTTGACATTTAATGTTTGTGACGTGGAGACAACTAGTGCATCAGGCATTTAATGTTGTGACATAAAGTATGAGGGATGTCTTTCATAGTCTTTAATGACTGAGTTGCCTCGGGGGTGGTGTGGGGGCTATTTAAGGACCCCAACCACCTTTGAGGAGGGGATGATCTTTTGAGAGTTCATGAGTTATTTCTAGAGAGAATACACATCAGAGAGAGTTATTGCAAATATGTGGCTCTACTCATTCACCATTATTTTTTATTACGAAGCTTTTAATACTTGACATAGATTCTTGGGGGTGTTTGGTATTTTTTTTTACCTGCCTACCAAGGCGTATATAGGGTGCTTACTTCTCTCTCCCTCTAGCTAAATTACTTCTAAGTTCATTACTACCTTCTGAGTTATACACGAGAGTTTTGTGAGTTTAAACTGAGTCTTATCTTCATTAAGTTTGTGTTTGCATGCCCTATCATTAATCCAAAGCCTTGGCCAAATTAGCTTATCATTACCATACTGAAATAGGGGTTATGCCTCCATCTATAATCTAAAGTACCCTCTTACATTTGGCGACTCTGCTGGGGAGGCATTCTTCTAAGTAAGGAGTATGGCGCAAGATAATTCTACTCGAAGGATCAATTTTGATGGCATCCAACATAGTGAAGAACAGGCTGCGAGAGAACTAGAGGCCATAAGGGATGGGGCTCCTTGAATAGAGGTACCTTTGGTCCAGGCGATGACAGGTGTTCTGGGGGTGACATAAGCTTCCACGAGTGCGGGGTTGGGACCCACTCAGGTCGCGCTCCTCATGAGCAAGTTTTATGAGTTTTTGCAAACCCCAATAGCTTTAATTATGCTGGGAGGGTTGGAGGCTAATGCCTTCGTAACACCAGGGGTAGCTCCAACGGCCCCACCAGGTGCCGGTGTAGCGGGAACAGTCCCAACGAGCGTACCCTCTATTGTGAATCCAGCATGGGGAACATCAGGCGCATCGACGGCCCCAACCGTGGCGCCTGCTCCAGCTGCAACGGGCACTCAGCCCATGGTTCCGTTGTTTGTTGCCCCAGTGGCATCGCCTATGGAGGAAATGAGAAAATAGATGCAAAAGGAGATACTGAAGTTCATGCAGGCTTCCTCGCAATCTACTAGCGAGGTAGCTTCGGTTTATGATGATTTTTGAACACCGTACCCTCAGGAGTAAAATGACGAACCCTATCCAAAAGACTATATTCCTCCCATTTTTGAAAAATACACAGGAAAAGGTGGGAATCCGAAGGAGCACATCAAGCGCTTCATCGAACACTTAAGGGAACATTGCAATAATAAGAAGCTCTGGTTGAGGGAGTTTTCTAAATCCTTTACCGATAAGGCATATACCTGGTATTCCCATTTGGCTCCCAGGAGTGTTTATACACGGGAGGAGATGCATGTATTGTTTGTCCAGAAGTTCTTTCTAGCAGAAGATGAGTTTACTTTGACCCAACTAGGTAGGGTGAAGAAACGACCTGGGGAAGAAGTGGTGGCCTATGTACGAAGGTTTAGGGAAAGATCCCTCGATGTGAGGGAGGAAGCCAAAGAGTTTAAGTTATTACAAATCTACGCTGAGGGGATGATTCCTGAGTGTATCTTCCATCTCATCAATAAGACACGCGAGGGGACTTTCTCGGCATTCTTGAAAGCAGTGAGAAATATCTCTTTGGTGGTGCGACCCAATCTGGTGGTGGTGCTCATAATGTCCAGGCAGCCGATACAACTCGTCGGGGGGAGGTCTCAGCCCCCACGGGTAGGGTACACCGAGGGAGGAGATGGGGGCAAGGCACCGAAGAAAGATAATAAGAGGAAGTTCGGAAGAAATAGGGAGGACCCACCACCGTTGCCTTGTACAGTAGAGGAGGCTGTCAGCTGTTACAATACAATGGTCTAAGGCAAAATGGTCTACGAACCAAAAGACATTCCCGTTGGGGAACCCGATACGACAACGAAGGCGAATCCTAGGTAATGTCAGGTTCATCGAAGGATCCAGCACCCAACATAAAGTTGCTTCACACTGAGAAGAATTATTGATAAGTACGTGAAGGCAGGGATGTTGCAAATCCCTCCACAGAATGTCAATAACAACCCCTTGCCAGCACATGGGGCCAATCTTGTGGTGGCCTATGATGAAGAGGCTGAGAGAGGGGGAAGAGAGTCAATAGCGAAGCGACAAGAGTACGAGGAGGCTCTGGAAGATTGTACGAGGGGAATGTCTAATGTGATCTTGGCTTATGACAAAGTAAGTGCCAAGGATGTGGAGGATGTGTACAGCGTTGAAGGTAAGGAAGCAGATCCGGGCCTAGAAGTACTGTGCAGTCTTAAAATCCCCAAAGTTCACCTGGTTCTTCGAACAAGTAGGGATACCAAAAGAAAGCAGGTTGGAAATAACCCAGGCGATACTAGATATCGCGAGAAAAGATGCGGTCCCTTTGTTGAAGTGGAAGGGACCCATGGCCAGGTTGGTAAGAAGGTTCCTGTCAGAAGTGACATTCAGTGATGCTGATAGGGTTGTGAGATTCCCTTATAACAGGCCATTGTATGTGACTTCCAGTGTCAACGGAGTTAGTTTTGCAAGGACTCTCCTGGATGGGGGAGCTTCCATTAATATCATGCCAATTAACTCCTTTTATGCAACCAATATTCCAGAAGAAAGGTTAGTCCCCATGCCTTTGGTAATTTCGGGGTATGATAACCAATCTTCCAAATCCATTGGGTATGTTAATGTGGGGATTATGATGGGAATTTGATTTCCAATATAAAGTTCCATATGATAGAGAGTGCAACTTCCTATCATCTACTAATAGGAAGGGTGTGGATGCACAACCAAGGGCTAGTTCCTTCTACGTACCACAAGTGTGCTAAGGCGAACATCAAGGGGACAGAGGTGACCATTAGGGATACAAAGAGGCCTTTTGCTATCGAGGAAGCTCACTTAGTGGACGCATCATTTTATGCTGAGTTGGAAGAGGATGTTCAGGTCCTAACGAGAAGGATGGAGGGAGCATGGGTTACCTCGATCAGAGAAAGGATAGGGCCCTTGAACGAGCAGAGTAAAGAGGTTGCAAGCAATGCAAGAGTAATGACTGAAGAAGCTTACCAGGCGGTCCCTCAGCCTAAGGCATCTCGAAGCAGCTCAAAGACAGGATGAGGCCCCGAGTGGATTCGATGGAGTATGAGGTCCAACGACAAAGCGTACTGAGTCGATTCTCAAGAAAAAGGGTGGCCGAAGCATCTAGGGAGAAGAAGAGGAAATCAGTCACCGCTACTAGTAGAAAATGCAAGAAAGTCATTACTGAAGAAGGAAAGGTGGTGTATAGATTGTAACGGTATGAGCGGGTGGCTGATGAAGCTGATGATGAGGTTGACCCGATGTATGAATGCTTTCTAGTGGATCAACGGGGGCAGTGCATGGTGTTAGATAATTCGAGCATACAGGAATTTATGGAGGAAGTCACCGAGGAACCAGATTATATGGCACGTTAGCCGAAGCCCCAGGCACAAGAGTTAGAGCAATTAAACCTGGCGAAGAAAGGAGAGGATTCGAGGCCTATCTTCATCTCGAAGGATCTCAGTAAGGAGAAACGAGGGGCCTTGGTTGAGTTGATTTAGGAGTTTATTGACGACTTCGCGTGGAAGTACACAGAGATGGAGGGGCTAGATGAGGAAGTGAGCTGCCACAAGTTGAACATAATGCCTTTAGCCATCCCAGTAAAACTAGCGACGAGAACGTACAAGCCCGAACTAGATTTAAAGATCAAGGAAGAAGTTTAATGCTTACAAATGGCAGTGTTCATCACACCGCTATAACTCCCAATCTGGTTGTCCAGCATTGTCCCAGTGGGAAAAAAGATAGAAATCGAATAAGAATCTGTGTTGATTTTAGAGACTTGAATAGAGCTTGTCCTAAATATGAGTTCCCTATGCCCTCCATCGATGGCCTGATAGATGCAATGGCAGGTCATGAGATGTATAGCTTTATGGATGGGTATGTAGGGTACAACTAGATCAAGATGGACCCCTTCGATGCAGAGAAAACATCGTTCAGAACCCCATTGGGCAACTTCATGTACAAGGTGATGCCGTTTGGACTCAAGAACACTGTGGAGACTTACCAAAGAATAATGATGGCCATTTTCCATGACTTCTTTCACAGATTTGTGTAATTTTATGTGGATAATTTGGTCATTAAGTCGAGGAAGGAGGATTCCCAACTGAGCGATTTGAGAAAGGTATTTTCTCGTTGCAGGAAGTTTAAATTAAAGATGAATTCATTGAAGTGTGTTTTTGGAGTGACAAGTGGGAAATTCCTAGGCTTTGTGGTCGATCTACAAGGGGTACAGATGGACCAGGATAAGTAGCTGGCGATCTTGGAAATGCCGTGTCCAAGAACGACGAAGGAGGTGAAGAGTTTCCTCGGCAAGGTCTCCTACCTTAGGAGATTTGTGCCTGGATTGGCCGAGATAACACACCCACTGATGCAGTTACTGCGAAAAGACACGAAGTTCAAATGGGAGGTGATTCACCAGGAGTCTCTCGACGGGCTAAAGAAACTGCTTTCACTACAGACCATAGTTCCCCCAAGGGCTGGAATACCGTTGCAGCTGTACCTCACATCCACCACGAGGTCCGTGGGAGCTTTACTGGCACAAGAGTTTTATGGGAAAGAATGGCCGGTCTACTACCTCAGCAGGATCATCCATGGGCCTTAAGTTAGATATAGTATCTTAGAAAGGCATTATTTAGCCTTAGTATTTGTAGCGCAAAAACTGAGACATTATATGTTGTCTTTTACAATTCATATTGTAACGAGATGTGATCCCATTAAGTATTTGCTTGCAAGAAATATATTGATTGGCAGGGTAGCTAGATGGTTCCTTATCCTCTCTGAATATGACTTAAAGTGCGTGGTTCCTCGCGCAATCAAAATCCAGGTGTACGCTGATCTGTTGGCTATTTTTCCTTCAGGAACATTTGAGCCTCCCAAAGAAAGAATTCCAGGAGACGACTTGCTGGCCAATCACCTAGATACAACGGATGAAGAATGGACAATGCAGTTCGATGGGTCATCCGTTAGAAATAAAGGAGGAGCAGGGGTTATTCTTTCGAAAGGAATGAAGGAGATTTTCCTTTCTTACAAGTTAGATTTCCCTTGCTATAACAACGAAGCAGAATATGAGGCCTTGGTATTGGGATTACTAGAGGTTCTTCGAAGAGGGATCCCTTCACTTTGCATCAAGGGGGATTCAAACTTGGTGGTTTAGCAAGTTAATGGAGAATACGCGTTGAAACACATGAGCCTGGCACCATATAAAACGATAATTAAGAGGCTCCTTGGCCAGTTCCATCGGACCAAGATCAAGAGGCATCCCAGAACGATGAATCGTCACCCAGATGCCTATGCCACCATTACCCAGAAGATGATTATGAGGAGCGATACAACTACTGTCGTGATTCAACGAAGAATAACTCCTTCGATAGTAGAGTCAGTTTTATCGATAGAAGAGGACGCGGACTGGAGAGGAGAGATTAAGAGGCAACTGGAGTCTGGTGAAGGAACGACGGGGCTCAGAGAATTGGCCCAGTACTTTACAAACCAAGGAAACCTTTACTTCAGAAATGCAGGAGGATGGATGTCGAGATGCATCGGTCCAGAAGAAGCAAGGCAGAGGTTGAAGAAAATGCATGAAGAGCACTGCGAAACGACTGACATTCCTCTTTATAGAAGAATTCAAATTGAGGGATATTTCTAGCCTAGTAGGAAGCAGGATGCAGTCGGGTTACAACGAAAGTGTGACAAATGCTAGTTATTTTTCAAGGTAGTAGAATGTCATTTTGTGGAGACTCATCCTGACTAGAGATAACCCTATATTGACTTCATTAAAGATGGAGTTGTCCTAACGGAGAAAATTGATGCGATGGGACTCCAACGAAGGGCCCCAAGATTTTACATTCAGGAAGGGCAGCTTTATCGAAGGGGATACTTCAACAGGCCGTTGCGTTGCATCACGAAGGAAAAGGAAACCAAGATTCTCAAATAGGCGCACGATCCAGCTCATATAGGAGGGGCCAAGCTATATGACCAGTTGATGACTCTAGGTTATTATTGGCCAACGATGGAGAAATATTCTGCCGAGTTCGTTTGAAAATACAAGGCCTGCCAGTTGCATGGAAATATGATCCATGGCCCATCGACGGACCTACACTCCCTGGCAATGCCCTATCCATTTCACACTTGGGCGTTCGACTTGGTAGGGGAAATACACCCTTCTTTGAGGGGGAAGATATGGATCCTAGTTGCAACGGAGTGTTTCAAAAAGTGGGCTGAGGCGATACCACTGAGAAGGGAAACAATAGGAGTGGTGAGCTACTTCATCATAGAATACATCATTTGCCATTTTGGGATCCCAAAAGCTATCCTTTTAGACAATGGAACCCCTTTCGTCAATTAAGAGGTAACGATGCTCACAGACAAATATTCCATTATCCATCACACTTCAACGGTGGCGTACCCAAAGGGAAACGGTCAAGCCGAAGCAACTAACAAGACTTTGGTCAATATCTTAGCCAAAATGATGGAGGATTTCCCACGATCATGGGATGATAAGATACCCATCGTTTTATGGGCCTATCGGATGACTAAGAGGAAGCCTACAGGGTATACACCGTTCTCTCTTGTTTATGGGGCTAAGGCAATTCTCCCAGTAGAGTTAGAAGTTCCTTCGGCTCGATATTCTTTGCAAAACAGCATGCTCCCTCAGAATAGACATGTGCATTTGGAAGCATTGGATGAACACAGAGATAATACGATGAAACACTTTCAAATGTACACGAAGCAGCTCTCCAGGGCATATGATAACTTGGTAAGACCAAGGAAGTTCGTGGAGGGAGATCTTGTATTGAAGGCAGCAATGAAACATATTAGGGGGCTTCCTCTACCTAAGTTTGCAGCAAATTGGGAGGGACCTTTCATCGTGAAAGAGGCTCATGACTCAGGTTATGGCTTAATTTCTAAGATAGAAGAAGATAGGGCATTTAAGAAACAACAAATGGTTGAAGGTCTATCATGTGTAAGCAACTACGGTTGGGGCCACCGATGTATCTAACTGTTTTGAATATACGAGTTCATTTTTTATGCAAGTTCTCCTTATTTTAATTCAAGTAGAGATGAAAGAACTACAGAACTTCATATTTCACAATCTATGTAAACAGTTGTAACACAAAGAAATGGCATAGGAACAAGTATATTTTTCCATTCATATACTTTGGGGCATTACAAAATTAGGAGCTATTGCCCAAGAATTACATGAGAAAAAAAATATATATACATAAGTTCATTCACCAAAGAGGAACCACAGATCAGGATAAGAGAAAAATTCTCCAGGGAGGCCCGAAGAAGCTGCTTGGTAAGACCGTTGAGCGTTGATAGAGACCTCCAACCTTGTCTGTGCCTGTGTGCGCTAAATCAGGAGTTTCTCTCATTTTGACTTCGCCGCATGCAGAGCTTCTTCGAGGTCCCCCACCTCTTTGTCAATGGTTTCAAGAAGAGGCGCTAGCTCTCCAAACTTGACTTCCTCAGCCCGCTGATCCTCCTGATGTTTTCGTAGGAGCTCCCTCTGGCTGTCCAACAGCTGGCTCTTCAAAGTCTTCAAATGCTCGATGAGCCAGTCAAAACGAAACTCATCACGACCCAACTCCCACAGATAACCCATGAATTGGTTGAGGAGGGTTCTGGTAACGTTTGCAGTTGGAGTATTTGTGATTTCAGCAACGACGATGGCCATGCCTTGAAGCCTATGCCTCATAACTGGGATGTTTGAATGCAGGCAGTCCATTGTGAAGGTCTTGGGATGATGGCTCACAAGTTGCTCGATGACCAAACGATGGTTGGCAGGCATTTGGGGAGAATATTGGAGTACCATCAGGAAGAAGGCGGGAGGAGCCAAGTTGGACATAGGAAGCTCGCACCCAGATTCGCTCTCCGCAGCAGCACCTGTCATGGAACCTTGATCGTTATGGCTAAATTCTTCAGAGGAGACATGTTCACGATGTGGTGAGGAAATGGGCGAAGGAACTGGTGGAGAATCCTCCCGAGCAACCTGAGAACAGGTAGGAGAAATAATGAGTTTATGGAAAAATCTTAACAAGTGTTCTCGTTGTTAAGTCACCGTTATAAGTGGAGTTTGTGAAAAAATCCTAACAAGTGTTTGCATTGTTAAGTCACCGTTATAGGTGGAGTTTATGGAAAAATCTTAACAAGTGTTTTCGTTGTTAAGTCATCGTTATAGGTGGAGTTTATGGAAAAATCTTAACAAGTGTTTTCATTATTAAGTCACCGTTATAGGTGGAGTTTGTGAAAAAATCTTAACAAGTGTTTTCGTTGTTAAGTCACCATTATAGGTGGAGTTTATGAAAAAATCTTAGCAAGTGTTTTAGTTGTTAAGTCACCGTTATAGGTGGAATTTATGAAAAAAAAACTAACAAGTGTTTTCATTGTTAAGTCATAAACACAGTTGAAGTTCGAGAAACTGAGAAATACAAACAAAACTAGTGAAGTACCTCAGCAGCAGTAGGAGCGAGATTAGGAGTCACCAAGGGGGCCATAAGCATAGAAACCGTGGGAGGCAGGCTCAGTACCTCAGCAGCCTCAACGGTGCCCTTGGATGCAGAAGCCTCAACGGTAGGCACACTCCCCTCGCCAGTATATAGTACTAAGGCCAACATGGGCACATCATCGGAAGGAGATGTTGGACCTTCAAGAGATGCCCCAATGAGAGTAGAGCACCAACCGGGGCCTGAAAAGGGAAAGGCCACTTAGGGCAAAGGGTGGAGAGAGACTTGGAGAAAGCTGCACATAAAAAGCCAAGTGTTAGACATAAGGAGTAAACACAAGAATATGAGCCAGAACTGCACCTAACTTACCCCCGTTATGGCACCAAAAAGAGGAACCTCACTAAGGGGTCGTGTCAGTACAGGAGGAAGGAGAATGTTAGCTATCAGTGATGCCACCTCCACCTAAAGAAGCCCAACATGTTAGAAATGATAAACAAAGTAAGGGGATAAATAAATAAAAGATGGGAGACTTGATGAGAAATTTACCTAAGGGTCACCTTCCTCGACCACAACAAGGGGCAGATGAACCTCTCACTCCGAGGGTAATTCAGAGGAGGCTGGAACAGTTGCCTCGGGTTGGTCAGACATCTCAGCAGCACTCGTGGCGGAATCTCTAGCCCCACGGGGGGATGAACGGAGAGAATAGGTGAGGCCTATTAAGGGAGAACATAGAAGGGAGGCAGTGGATGGAGGGGTACTGCAACGTCCCCCCTCGAAATTGCTCACTAGGGGACTGGGATGACTGGCCCTCGCTTCTTCAACTCCCTGGACCAAAGTTATCAGGCAATAAGTCAGGGCGCTACCTTAAGAAAAGAGGAATGAGAACAAAACTAACACACATACCTCGGATCCAGATGGAGAACGAGAGGGTATAACCACTGGCGAAGGTGGCGAAGTGGCAGTAGCCGAAGTAGCTAGGGGAGAAGGCTTCTCTTATGTCTGCCTCTTCTGGGATTTGGTACCAAGCGTTTCCTTCCTAGAGCTCGTTGAACCACCAGTTTCAGGTACCCTCGTCCTTCTCTCCTTTTTATCGTTGGCTCCATGGGATCAACCATGATTGTGGGGAATGTACCCGGAGGAGGAGCGGCGACTGCGCGCCATTGAAACTCAGCATGTATTCTGTCAACTTCTGCTTGCACCTGCCTCCTCAGCTCTTCATCCATCTCTGGAGACATAGGAGGGGTACGGAGGCAATAGGGAATGCCTCCAAGGGAGTTTCCATTTAAACTTGGGCCTTAGAATTCTTGGACTTGTACTTCTTGGCCTTCTTAGTAGGTGGCTGAGAAGGCCCTTCTCCCGTGGTAGCTTTGGCCGAGGGGGCAGATGGTTTGGGGGTTACAGCGGCCTTGGGTTTGGGCGTAGCAACAGGGATCATGGGGAAGTATGGAGTAAGTTCAGTAGGAGGTTCTTTGGGTGTCTGGCTTAGAGGGAACTCAACCCCGAGAACGGAATTTCCCTTCAAACCCAACTCCAGGGAAGAAAATGAAAGAAATGGAGGATACACAGGATCCCCCTGGATGAAATAAAAAATTTAGGCTAGTTGCCTCGACCAGTACTTGGTCACAAATAGAGGGGTCACGTCCCCTTTCCTGGTGATACTGGGGATGGTGACTCGCCCAGCCAATGTTGAACTTACTCCCCATGCAACAATTAAATAGAATAAAGAGCATGCCTTGCCAAAGGACACCTTGGGGTTAGATAATTGAAACACCGGGTAAGGGGCCCCTTGATAAAAGCCAAACTGACGGTTGCATCGGTTGGGATTATAGTGCTCAATGGTGTATCCCCACTCGGTGTACGAGGGCAGGTATCCTGGTGAAAATAGGAGGACCACGACCAGTGAGGGGTCTTCTGTAATAAGGTCTACGGTGGTTTCCTGGACCATTCTTGCCCCATGTTTGAAAAAATCACAAGTATAGAGAAAATATCCTCTTCGTAGGGCCTCATTACAAAACTTGAAAAATCATCGATAAAGGAGGTCAGGTCCTTTCTACTTTTCCTCTTGTGGTAAACAAAGGAGCGAAGGGGCAAGATTGTTTCCCCCTAAGGAGGGCGGTTAGTCTTGGCTGCTATGGCCGAGAAACGCACATAGAGGAAGCCTGTTAAGAGGATTCAGTTGGCGAAATTGGCTAGGTTATAACTCCCCAGAGATCGCTCCATGTCAAAAAGGTCTCTATCAAGCCATGTGTAGAGGTATCCCAGGGCGATTGTAGCCAGGGGGAGTTTGATACCCCGGGCCAAATGGAGGGATTTATTGATGAGATCCCTTCGCGGCTGGTCGTTAGGCTTCCCCATTAAAAAGAAGCGAGAAAGAATGACAAGAATATAGGCAGGAAGTTCTAGCTATGTACCTTGCCCAGGGGCAACCTCAGAGGAACTACCTTCAGCAGGATTCTTGAAGAAGTAGTTAATGAGAGGAGTGAAGGTGGCTTTGTTTGAAGTACCGATGCACCTTCGCCATATACGGCCCAACTCTAAATGGTCAGCAGTCTCTTAGGCATCCAGGGATTTATCAGAATAGGGCTCATGGCTTGTTATCTCAAGGCCTAGGAGCTCGCACACGTCCTCCAACGTTATTGTGAATTCACCCCACACAGCGATGAACATATGAGTGGTCACGTTCCAGCGGGATACCAGAATGGGAAGGGCAGCATTATTTTTAGAGAGGGTGAACTCACCAAACCACTTGGCTCGATGAAGCCCAATTTTAACGAGGGTATCAGCATGGGGACTCTGCATATAGGAGTTCCAAGCAGAAAAGTGAGCAGGAGAGCCCCCAGGACTTTCAAAATCGATGTGGGACCATGGGAAGTCCCCTCGCTCAAGACAAAATCTGAAAGTCCCCTCGGGAGGTAGAAAGCCCTAGTCACTAGAAATCTCATCTTCATCACCAAGCTTCATGGCATCATACTTGGCGTTAAAAATACAACTCTTGCAAAACCCAACAAAGTCATCACCTTAGCTAAAAATGGGGGACCGACGGTAGAAACACAATTGTTCTTGATGAGTAGCAGTCAATGAGGTGGCAAAAGGGGCGGTGACAATGGGGGAGGCGGACGGAGCACTGGTGGAAGGAGTGGCAGGGTTGCTTGAAGAGGCCATCGCAGACAACAGAAGTACAAAAAGGTATAATAAAAGAAGAGTTAGAAATGAATAGGGAGATGCATAACCGCAGGCGATGGTGCAAAAGATGAGAGGAGGAGGGGACTGAGTAAATAAGAGGGCAATAATAGAGTTCGCACAGAGTTTCTCTCTAAGGAATTCAGGAGCTTAAAGAAGAAGGAAAGAGAAGGGTTTGAATAAAAGAGACGTTTGAAGCTTTTAAACCTTGTGAAACCTG
The DNA here is from genome assembly GCA_949130495.1 of Sambucus nigra. NCBI lineage: Eukaryota > Viridiplantae > Streptophyta > Magnoliopsida > Dipsacales > Adoxaceae > Sambucus > Sambucus nigra. The sequence continues at coordinate 601,364,115 of OX422212.1, read as the reverse complement.
TCTTTGAGTTTCTCACTATGGCACGTGCAGAGCCGCCTATAATCATTTCAAATGAACACGTGGCACCTCGGGAAGGGTCTCGACAGTTGAAAAGAAAGTTCCACGTCATTAATGAAGTGACGCTTAGGGAAAAGAAGGGCGTTGCCTTCTCCAGCAAGTTTGAGTTTTGGTGCCAGAATTTTTGGCAGACATAGCGATGCATCACGGGGGATAATTTCACTTACACAACCCCAAACGAGTATTTGAGATGGTTAGTAGGCCTTTCAGGATAATTTCAAATCGTAAAGCAAGAACGATTGAGGATCGGCATAAGGAAAAAGTGGCGATGTCCCTTCGCCCAAGCCCCAATATATTATGGCGCTTCGGCTCAGGTACATCGGGGAGAATTTTACTTTTTCTAGGGGATTATAACGCTGTGATTCTAACGAAGAGAGTAACCCATAATTTTTTGATGCAGAGAGGGTTCTTCGAATTGAGAAGTTTCGTGCAGACATTTCTTGTTCCAATAAATCTCTCCACGAAGGGGAAAATATAGAGGGGGCTTGAAGCTAATATTGAGATTAGGGATAATTCCTTAATTAGAAAAAGTGTTTGAGATTAAGTAACCGAAGCAACTCAGCGAGGAAGCTTGGTATGGCAACTCATACTTTGGCTTGTTGTATTAATCATATTGTATTTCTATTTATATTGACTGTAAGCTATAACGATTATAATGTTGTAACGAGATTAATAATGAGTTTTAGTGTGAGGTCAAACAGTACTCGCGAGAGACTAGGCTTGGCAGGGCCTGGGAGAGCTTTCATGCTCTATCGAATGACCTCGCCGTGGGAACTTTAGAGGGACTTGGTTTGGAGGGTTGAGAAGTGAGTCACCGTTGGGGCTTGTCCTGACCATCTTAGATACACCTGGTAAAACACCGAAGGACCCTGGCAGTGGAACCTCGGGCGGAGTATCTTGGAGTTCCATCAGGCATTGAGTTGTGAACAAAATAGCCCTCTACTTAATGTCACATTTATTGCAGGTGATGTCACTATCCAGCTAAACAATGTCAGACCTACACTCGAGTAAACCACTGTTGTATTTGGGGTTGTTAGGCAGTTGTGACATAAAGTATGAGGGATGTCTTTCATAGTCTTTAATGACTGAGTTGCCTCGGGGGTGGTGTGGGGGGCTATTTAAGGACCCCAACCACCTTTGAATAGGGGATGATCTTTTGAGAGTTCAGGAGTTATTGCTAGAGAGAATACACATCAGAGAGAGTTATTGCAAATCTGAGGCTCTACTCATTCACCATTATTATTTATTACAAAGTTTTTAATACTTGACAGAGATTATTGGGAGTGTTTGGTGTGTTTTTTTACCTTCCTACCAAGGTGTATCTAGGGTGCTTACTTCTCTCTCCCTCTAGCTAAATTACTTCTAAGTTCATTACTACCTTCTGAGTTATACACGAGAATTTTGTGAGTTTAAACTGAGTTTTATCTTCATTAAGTTTGTGTTTGCATGCCCTATCATTAATCCAAAGCCTTGGCCAAATTAGCTTATCATTACCATACTCAAATAGGGGTTACACCTCCATCTATAATCTAAAGTAACCTCTTACACTAAATAAAAAGTATATTAGGATGTGTGAGATGAGATAATGAAAGTGCTAAGTAATAAAATAAGTTATTACGAATTTATGAGAATTTAAGGAGAGAGTTGAGAAAATTGGACCTTCTTGAAGATCTTGAGCTTGATCTTGAATGTTAGAGAGAAGCCCTTAGACTTGGAGGATGATGGAGGGTAGTAAATTCACCAAGTTTGATGAAAAGGATGATGAAAAGTGAAGGTTGGAAAGGGATTTGGGTGTGGAAATCACGCTGACTTCGAGAGAGGTTTTTTGGGTTTGCTGAGAGTGATATCTATCAGATTTAGGATCTTCTTGCAAGTGAGGCCAGGCCTATTTTTTATAGGCCCAGGGCATTGCCGATCGGCATAGCCCTGGTCCTTCCAATCGGCACCTGCCGATAGGCAGGGTCAGGAACCTGCCATTTGGCAGTGTCTTTCAGGCCTTTTCAGAAAATTGGTCCCAAAATACAAACCATTGATCAGAATCATGCACGGGGTGGACCCTTGGAAAGGTAATTCAAAGACCTTCGAAAGTCCTTTGGACTGATCCCAGGTTCGGGAGTTGACTTTGGGTCAAATATCTCTCTGAAGCATTTGTCAATCCATTGAACGGGGAATTGTCAGACGCAAACGAAACGTTCGTCCTTATGGTACTCCAGAATCATGGATGGGGCAGACCGTTAGAAAGGTTTGGAGATATAATTCAACATTTCAAAGAGTTTGATCCGGTTCCGGGAGTTGACTTTAGTCAATCGGGCCCTGGAAGCATTCGGTGACCTCTTGGAGTAAAACGGATCGTTTGTCTATACCGTAAGTTGAAATTGTGCATGAAGTGGACCATTAGAAAGGGGTTTCAGTGCCCTTCGAAGATTCATTCAGTCTCAGTCGAGCTGAAGACTTGACTTTGGTCGCATGGAGACCGGGAGCGCCCGGTGGCCTCCTGATTGAGTTTCGAGGGAAAACAGGTCGTTCGTCCATATGGTAAGTCGAAATCACACACGGGATGGACCGTTGGAAAGGGTATTCATGGCCCCTCAAAGATTCATTCAGTCTCGGTTGAGTTAAAGACTTTAACTTTGGGTCAAATGAAGCCTGGGAGTGCTCGATGGCTTTTAGGTTAGTACTCGGGGTATGACCTGGGTTTATAGTGATGAAAGGAGGATCTAGGGACCTAAGGAGAGATTAGGGGTAACAGAATGGGGTGTCTATAGAGCCCCTCGATGGGTGAGTTTGGAACAAATGATAGTCGTCGAATAGACACCGCATGATTCTTTTAAGGGAGGATGACCAATTTAGAGGGTCGAGGCTGATTCTGAGGACCTAAGGAGAGAGGATGACCAATTCAGAGGGTCGAGGCCGATTATGAGGACCTAAGGAGGGAGGATGACGAATTCAGGGGGTCAAGGTCAATTCTGAGGACCTAAGGGAGTGAGGATGACCAATTTAGATGGTCGAGGTCGATTCTGAGGACCTAAGGGATGGTTTGGAGGAAAGGTTTAGGCCAATTTCTGAGGAGGTGCTGGGGATGACCGATTTTGCTGGTCAGATCCAATTATGAGGGCTTGAAGATGAGGGTGACCAATTTTGTGGGTCGAAGCCAATTCCGAGGGCTTGAAGATGAGGGTGACCGATTCTGCGGGTCGAAGCCAATTTTGAGGGCTTAAGGTGGGATGACCAATTCTGCGGGCTTATGTAGAGATGACCAATTCTGCGGGTCGAAGACAATTCTGCGGGCTTATGCAGAGATGACCAATTCTACGGGTTGAAGCTAATTCTACGGGCTTAAGGTGACGATCCAAGATCGAGGTCAATTCTTACCTAAGAGAGGTGACGACCGAGGTCAATTCTGACCTAAGAGAGGTGACGACCGAGGTCGATTCTTACCTAACTAAGGTGACGATCCAAGATCGAGGTCAATTTTGACCTAAGAGAGGTGACGATCGAGGTAAATTATGACCTAACTAAGGTGACGATCCAAGACCTAGGTCAATTCTGACCTAAGAGAGGTGACGACTGAGGACCGAGGTCAATTCTGACCTAACTAAGGTGACGATCCAAGATCGAGGTCAATTCTGACCTAAGAGAGGTGATGACCGAGGACCGAGGTCAATTCTGATCTAACTAAGGTGACGATCCAAGATCGAGGTCAATTCTGACCTACATTTCCTTTGGGGGTAAATATTAGATTTTGGATTCCGCTGGGGAATAACGAATGAGCTGGGGAAAAATGTAGTTTCCTCCGGAGTTTCACTGGGGAAATCCTTGTGCATTTGGGGATTTTGCGGAGGAAAGGCAAGTTTGATGCTGTAAACTCCATTGGGTAAGTGATTAGGTGGTCCCGGGTTTGGATGTATTGCTTGAAACCTTTGGGGCGTGGGGGTGATCTTTAGATATCCTTCGGGGATGATGCCGGGAGGAGTTTTACTTGGCTTTTGAGAGTTCCACTGGGAAAATAGGGGTTCAGCTTAAGGGAGTGTGAAATGTTCTTGGTGAAAATGTTCAAAATCCTTCCTAGGATTTTGAGGAGTTTTCTGTGAATTTTTCAGGGCTTCTGGTATTTTTTAGGAATTTTTGTATGAAATTTTAAGGGAGGTGCCGGTCGGCATGGTGCAGAGGGTGCCATTCGGCAGTGGCACGAACTTTTGGACTGCCTCGGGAAGGTAAGGGGTCAGTGTCGATCGGTGGGTGGGGGGTCAATGCCGATCGACATGTCCCTTGGCATCCTATATAAAGGGGGCGAATTCCCCTCATTTTCACAGCTTATTTCTTTCTTTCTTTCTGTGATTTTCCTCTGCAAATCGTTTTAGCATTCCGATCTCTAAGAAATGGCTGCCTTTGTGAGCACTGCAGCGCATAGGGAATGGTTGACTGTTGATGATTGGGCGAACGTGGAGTGGAGAGCCAGGGCACCTCTTGCTTTGGGGAGTGAGAACTCCTTTGACTTATTCGAGCCGGTTGCAGATGAGCGGACCTTACTACGGGAGCCATCGCATCATCACTCTTCGAGGGTGGTGAGCCCTGACGGTTATGTAAGTAACCTGACTTTTGGCATTATTCTCTTTTTGGTGATTTTTCCTTCCTGAATTTTGACAAGGTTTCTTCTTTTGACAGTCTGATATCTCTTTGAAGAACATACATGCACGTGGGATGACGGGGCTTAAGGATGTCTGGGAGCATCTTCCACATGTGGTGCATTGGGTGGTATTATCATCGAGTTTTGGGAGGTTGGCGTCTGCGCTGGATGAGACGCCTCGTTCGACAGCGGTCTTATGCGCTCTGGGGGAGAGATAGTGGGATACTACCCACACATTCCATTTTGGCTTTGGGGAGATGACCGTAACTCCTATAGATGTGCAACAGCTGCTGGGGCTGGATTGCGATGGGGAGTAGATAGAGGTGGATCGCTCTCTGAGGGTGAGGCCGAAGGCGGTGCGGGCGGCGCTTGGTGACGTAGGGAGGATAGTCTATGGGGATTCCATTCGGATGTCCTTGCTGAAGGATGTTCTACTGAGTAGGGTGGTTGATGTGGAGGACGGGCTGCAGGTGAGGCATATGGCCCGGTTGTTCATTTTATTGGTGCTGGGAGGTTTCATAGTGGCGTCAAGCGGGGACGTCGTCCATTTGTGGTTCTTATCGTATTACGTGTCGACAGGATGACAGGGCTTAAGGATGTATGGGAGCACCTTCCACCTATGGTGCATTGGGTGGTATCGTCGGCAGGCTTTGGGAGGTTGGCGTCTTTGCTGGATGAGACGCCTTGCTCGATATCGATCTTTTGCGCTCTGGGGGACAGGTGGTGGGACACTACCCACACTTTCCATTTTGGCTTCGAGGAGATGACCGTGACTCCCATACATGTGCAACAGTTGCTGGGGATGGATTGCGATGGAGAGCAGATAAAGGTGGATCGTTCTCTGCGGGTGAGGCCGGAGGCAGTGTGGGAGGCACTTAGTGACGTGGGGAGGATAGTGTCTGGGGAATCTATCCGGTTGTCCCTGCTGAAGGATGTTTTTTTGGGTAGGGTGGTTGACGTGAAGGATGGGCTGCAAGTGAGGCAGATGGCCTGGTTGCTTATTTTATTGGTGTTGGGGGACTTCGTGGTGGCGTTGAGCGGCGACGTCGTCCATTTGTGATTTTTGCCGTACTTGAGGATGTTTTCGAACATCCCTCTCTATGATTGTGGGAGCTTGACTTTGGCGACCCTCTATTTTTCTTTGGATGCATTCAATCGATGCTGCCAATAAATTTTTACTGGAGCCACGTATCTCCTTGAGGTATTCTTTAATTTTGCGCATTTTTCCTTTCATGCATTCGCATTTTCCTTATGCGTCTCTTTTTGATTGTGAATTCCTATCTTTGGCAGACGTGGTTCTATGAGGTGATTGGGTGCAATACCCCACTGATTGCCTTGAAGGATGAGACTGCTGGGGACTTCTGTCGATTGTATCGATGACGGAAGGCCAATCGACAGTCGAAGGGATCTCTCTCTCTGGAGGCGGTGAGTCAGGTCTTGAATGGCCTGACCAGTGGTAGGGTAAGACTCTTTCGTTTTCAGTCTTGGTTTTTGGCATGTTCTGATTTTGTATTGACTTATGCCTGCTGGGGATTTTCAGGTGACTTTTTATCCTTACGGGATAGCTATTCAAGATACAGGGGCGATCAAGGTGAATGCGCAAATGAGGTGTTTGCTGGCGCATGAGTTTGACCATTCCTGGTATCTGGGGGAGTGGGTGGTTAGGCAGATTGCTGAGGAGGAGGTGGTGGTGCCACCTGCGTAGCCTCCTATGTCTATGAGGCGAGGGCGGCTGATGCCAGAGGATGCGAGGATCGCGGTGATGATCGACAAGTCCTACCTATTGTACACTAATACGGCTACGCCATATGACTATATGGACTTTATGACGAGCTGGTTGATGGATCCCAACATATATGATGGCTTGCCTTTCCCTCCTGCGGGTTCGAGTCGGGCGGTGGGGTCCTCCCACAGTGGCGGTGGTCCGTCAGCGTCTGTGGCGACGACGACTTCAGTGGTTCCCTTCGTGTGGTTGCATACCCCTTCGTACAACATTCGACGGGTTGATGGAGGGATGGTCCCAATGTTTCACCGTCCTCACGCGATGGATCTGGAGGAGTTTGGTTTAACAGAGGAGGTTCTTTGTCCTGCGGTATACCTTTCTATTCTTTCCCTTATTTTGGTTCCTTTTCTATTTTGATCCCTCTTTGATACTGATTTTTCTTTCTTCTTGCAGTAAGTCCGGGTGTCGACCACTTGGCTGAGGGATATTAGAGACTGGATTTCTTCGGCGACCGCCCATATTTGGGACACAATCCCAGTTCCTTCCTGTTTGGTGTCGTCTGCTTCGTTCGGGGAGGACTTTGGCTTGGGTAGTGATGGTGCGTCGTCTCGTTGTAGGGGAAAGAGAGCGCATCGCAAGGGTGTAAGCTCTTAGAGAGAGGGGGAAGGGTATGTGAGAGAGAATGTGGGTTCGAGCTGAGTCCCGTTGTTTTTTTCTTTTCTTTTATTTCCTGCAAAATTTGATGTAACACAGATGATGATGCTGGAAACAACACCACCCTTCAAGATGTTCGTAAGCTCAATTTAGTGTTAATAATGGCAGTACATGGGTAAGGATATACAGAAGATGGAGGTGAGGAGAAGAGGATGAACACAGTCATGTAAGTGGTTCAGCCAATCAGGCCTATGTCCACTGTGCAAGTGTGTGATTAATATCACTGTGTGAGGTCTCAAATGGCCATATATACAATCTTTCAAGCTTTCTCTCTCTACTGTATATCTAGACAGAGTTTCAGCTAGGGTTGCTAATTTCGGATCCTTCTCCAAGAAGGAGAAGACAAGTATATATAGTATATGGGGGGTGTAATGCACCCCCTATGCATGAAATGAGCATGTGTGTGCTGATCTAGCCAATCTGATGAAGACATCTGTCACTGTCACATGTAGAGAATGATGATGAAATATTCCCCCACATGAGGGGATTAATTTGTTATAACTGATTGTGTACACATATTCCCAATCGTACATATGCTAATAAAGGCTTAGCCATCTGTTATTGGTCCCAACCTCGGCCTGGAAGAGGACGAGGTTGGTGTGGTTGAGAAACTTCTTGATCTGTGCTAACCTTGGCTCAGTGGGAGAGCCGAGGTAAGGCAGGTGGAGCTGCAACGTTGGCCTGGGCTGAGGTAATGGTAGAGTAGCAGGAACGTCGGCTGATTCCCAGCCGAGGCTGGTTACGATGATGGAGTAGTCCTTGCAACCTCAGCCTGCACCCAGCTGAGGTTGCCAGCCTTGGATGACTGATGAATAACTATCCCTGTGGATCATGAAGACCTCACCTGCTGTCTGACCATGAGGTAACTAGTAACGTCGGCCATGGCCGACCTTGATTAGGACGAGACCGCTGGTTGCCAATCTATGGCCCTTCTAACCTCGGCCATCTCCTTGGCCGAGGTTGATGTCTCTGAGCCGATAGGGTACATTTAGGGTATATCAATCACCCCCTAGCCCTTAGTCACCTGTGTGATCAGGTGCCTAAGGGGTATGTTTTTCCGAGGTTGGACTTCCTTAGGTGTTAATACCTTTTTGACAAGTGTCAGCTATTGAAGTAGCTAGCGTGCCAGGAAAGCTTAATGATGTCAGTTTTCCTTTGGGCTCCTAAGGCAATGATGGGCCTTGGGATGCGTGCAATAGGTTTTGAGGGTTTTACCCCTTTCCTTTCTTTTTCTTCCACACTTCTTCATTCTCTTGCCTGAATTTTCTCAGCTCTCTCTCTCTCTACAAGAGCTTGGTTAAGGTGCATTTGGTGACTTTTTCTTGCAAACCTCTCTCTTTCTTCTTCACGCATTCTCTCAGGTATCGTCTATCACCCCTTCTTCTACATTTGTTGCCTTTTTCTGCCTTGTTCTTCCATTTGTTGCATTTTTCGGCGAGTTTATGCCTTTATTTGCGAGCCTAAGAGTTTTCCAGTGAATTGTTCTTGTTTAAAATCCCTATTTGATCCTTAGTCAAATTGCTAATCCTGTTTATTTAGGATTTAGAGTCACAAGTGTAGGGTCTGACTCATATGCTCAGGCCCCTTTATCAACTCTTAGAGGAATTCCCCTCTCTTAGGGAGAAGACCTTAGATAAAATTAGGCAAATAGAAAGAGCCCAGAAGGAAGCTCGTAGGGCAGAGGCATTCCCCCTCAGACCTATCTTTCCACCCCCTCTGAAGGTCATATACCCTAAGCCAGCCGAACCAGTTAAGTTTACAGAGGTCCCAATCGAATCTACTCCCATGTCTAAGTCTGAGTCGTCCACCTCAGACCCTATATATGTGGACTCCTTTCAAGAGGCCATAGACTTCTCCATTCAGCGGGATCAGGTCCCTGATCAAGCCGAGGTTTCCAGTCGGGCCTCATCTCACAAGAGATCAAGCACGTTGCACTCTTCCTCTGAAGTTGAAATTGTAGGACCTATCATGGTTGTTCCCCCAATCCTTAAAGCCATTCCCCTGTTGTCCATCACAGGAGCTGAGTTCGCTCAGAGGTTCCCAAGTGGTGCCCCATTATCTTCTCAGGTCGACGTTTAATCGGATGATGATGATGGTACTGAAAGTGATGTTGACACCTCTGAGGCGGCCGAGATAGAGAGAACTGTCAGCAAGATCGACCTTCTAGCCTTCAGACATTTATACTTTATAATCCCCTCCATAAAACTCAGGAGACCTCTGAGGGAAGAGAGGTCTTTCGACGGCTACATCAACTTGGCTCCTTCCTAGTTGTCACGCAATGCCTGGAGGGTGATAATTGGAGCTATTGTCTTATGGAGGGAAGTCCATCATTCAGACCTTCCCGTCCAAGTCTTCACAGGGTGCTACGTCCCTTTATCTGCCAGGAATCATCCGAGCTATTACCATTTTATAGCTCTGAAGTCAAATAAAAAGATGTTGCAGGTTACCCAAACCTAAAACCATAATTGGAAACCACGCTACTTCTTTGCGTTAGGGCCATGGGAATTTGGTCCCTGTGTCCCCTCTTCCTCCCTAGAGCCGAGAATACCCCTGAGATGGGGAAAGGTGACAATGGATGTTAGGGATGACCCAGGGCTAAGCCAAAATAATCTTCAAAAGTTCAATGACCTTCAGGATCAGGGGGAGAATGGTCTTCTAGTCAAGTACGAGCATTTGATGACTCCCTACTATCTCTCCAAAACTGGCCTTGGGGGGAGTCCTTTGACCGAGATCCATAAGTTGCTCTATTATTTCAACAAGTTATACCTCTAAATTTGTGTATCTCTGATTTTCTAACTTAGACCCTTCTATTTTGCAGAGCGCCCAAAAGGGATTTTTGCCGACCTTTGGGAGATGGCAGCCCCTAGTCTCACGAAGCTTGTAAAGAAGGCAGGTCTTAATGCACCTCCTCCCCCTCCAACTACCTAAAGGGCTGAGGCATCCAAGAAGAGGAAACCTGTCGACCCTGCCCCTGAGGATCAGAGGCAGAAGAAGAAAAACCAAAAGGGGGATCGTGCCATCCCCATTTCTTCTGAGGACACATTAATTGCTCACTTGGAGCAACTGAAGATTGGTAACAGTCTCATCGGCCATAGTTTGAAGGCCCTGGATGCCATCGGCGATGCCATGACCGACTCTGACAAAAGCTTCTGTCTCTCTCTGGATAAGCCTCTGTTGGCTGAGTTCTCTCTCCATCGCTCTATCCAAGTAAGACCTTGAACTTTTGCTTTTGCTGCCGAATTACATTCAAGTGTAACATCGGTTTTGAACTATACCGGATTTTAGACTGATATTTTTGCACATGTTCTACAGGGTCTCCTCACCATACATTATTTTGTTAACTGGACCTTGGAAAAACTTCCTCTGATTGAGAAGGGACAAGAGGCCGAAAAGACCGAGGCCGATTTAAACGCTAAAGTGGATCGTTTGAAGGCCTCTTTGGAGAAGTCTGAGGCCAGCGTGAAGAAGTTAGAAAAGGACATGGACAAGCTAAGGAAGGATCATAGCACTACCTTGAAGACTCAGGCTGACTCTCTTCAACATAAGGTCGATGTGGCTATAAAGGCTGCCTTGGACGATGCCTTCGAGAAGATCTTGGAGGAGTACAAGGTCTCTGACGAGTTTGTTAGCTTTGTCTTTAATTACCTGGAAAGGGGTGTAAAGGCCACTGGCAAATGGGATGCCATGAAGGAGAAGGAATCAGGGAGCCTCGTAGCCTCTGACTTCATTGGCTTGGGTTATGTCGATCCTCAGTTTTCTCAGGCCTTGAAAGAGGTAGAGGAGGAGGGAGGTACCGTACCTACTGAGACTGCCCCCCAAGATGACACCAGGACTGAAGATTTTGACTCTCAAGACGAAGGGGTGGAAGTAACCACCTTCGACCAGGGAGATGGAGGCATGGCAACTAACCCTGAGTCTACAAACACTTGACTATTTCGTGAAGCTTTTTTCAACTTTAATTTCTATGAAGAACTGTAACCTCTGATGACAAACTCTGTTACCTTGTATTTTGTAACTCTCAACTTTAGTCTCTATCAACCTCTGAGGAGGGCTTTATTTCTTCAATTGTTGAATGTTTATTGAATGATTCTCTATATATGAAGTCTCAATATAATCATCTAAGGTCTGAGGTCATCCAAGCATGATGACTGACCTCAAAACTTGTCACCAAATTATGATGTTTCAAGGTCTGAGGTCATTAACTAAGATGTTATCCCCATAAAATATTTACCAAATTAATGATGTTAAGGTCTGGGGTCATCAACTAAGATGTTATCCTCATAAATTTTTCACCAAATTAATGATGTTAAGGTCTGAGGTTATCCAAGTATGATGTCTCACCTCAGACCTTATCACCAAATAATGATGTTATAAGGTCTGAGGTCATCAACTACGATGTTATCCTCATAAATTTTTCACCAAATTAATGATGTTAAGGGTCTGAGGTCGTCCAAGTATGATGTCTGACCTCAGACCTTGTCACCAAATTATGATGTTATAAGGTCTGAGGTCATCAACTAAGATGTTATCCTCACAACATACTAACTAAATTAATGATGTCTAAGTTCTGAGGTCATCCAAGTATGATGTCTCACCTCATACCTTGTCACCAAATTATGATGTTATAAGGTCTGAGGTCATAACTAAGATGTTATCCCCATAAATTTTTCACCAAATTAATGATGTTAAGGGTCTGAGGTCGTCCAAGCATGATGTCTGACCTCATATATTATCACCAAATTATGATGTTATAAGGTCTGAGGTCAACAACTAAGATGTTATCCTCATAATATATTCAACAAATTAATGATGTCTAAGGTCCGAGGTCATCCATGTATGATGTCTCACCTGAGACCTTATCACCAAATTATGATGTTATAAGGTCTGAGGTCATAACTAAGATGTTACCCCCATAAATGTTTCACCAAATTAATGATGTTAAGGTCTGGGGTCATCAACTAAGATGTTATCCTCATAAATTTTTCACCAAATTAATGATGTTAAGGTCTGAGGTCATCCAAGTATGATGTCTCACCTCAGACCTTGTCACCAAATAATAATGTTATAAGGTCTGAGGTCATCAACTAAGATGTTATCCCCATAATATATTCACCAAATTAATGATGTCTAAGGTTTGAGGTCATCCAAGTATGATGTCTCACCTCAAACATTGTCACCAAATTATGATGTTATAAGGTCTGAGGTCATAACTAAGATGTTATCCCCATAAATTTTTCACAAAATTAATGATGTTAAGGTCTGAGGTCATTAGAGTACGATGTCTCACCTCAGACCTGGTCACCAAATAATGATGTTATAAGGTCTGAGGTCATCAACTAAGATGTTATCCTCATAAATTTTTCACCAGATTAATGATGTTAAGGTCTGAGGCCATCCAAGCATGATGTATGACCTCAGACCTTGTCACAAAATAATGATGTTATAAGGTCCGAGGTCATCAACTACGATGTTATCCTCATAAATTTTTCACCAAATTAATGATGTTAAGGTCTGAGGTCATTAACTACGATGTTATCCTCATAAATTTTTCACCAAATCAATGATGTTAAGGTCTGAGGTCATCCAAGTATGATATCTCACCTCAGACCTTGTCACCAAATAATGATGTTATAAGGTCTGAGGTCATCAACTAAGATGCTATCCCCATAATATATTCACCAAATTAATGATGTATAAGGTCTGAGGTCATCCAGGTATGGTGTCTCACCTCAAACCTTATCACTAAATTATGATTTTATAAGGTCTGTGGTCATAACTAAGATGTTATCCCCATAAATTTTTCACCAAATTAATGATATTATAAGGTTTGAGGTCATCCAAGCATGATGTCTGACCTCAAACCTTGTCACCAAATTATGATGTTATAAGGTCTGAGGTCATCACATTGGATGTTAACCTCATAATTTCTACCACTAGAGCATAATGAACCAAGAATTGACATGGGAACTGGTCTTCTCATTAATAATCTCTTCATAAGATAATACATTTACATGGAATCCCTTGTAACATCATATGTAATACTTTTTTAGATGATCAGCATTCCAAGGATTAGAGAAAGGTTCCCCTTTGAGGTTTTCTAGCCTATAGGTCCCGGGTACAACCTCCTCAATCACTTTGTAAGGACCATGCCAATTTGGGTGAAGCTTGTTTGCCTTCTGTAATGTTTTCTTCAGCACTAGGTCTCCCACAGCTATGGGTCTTGATTTCACCCTCTGATTGTAGAACTTTGTTGCTCTCTGCTAGTAAGTTGCTTGCCTGATTTGTGCATTTTACCTTCTCTCTTCAATCAAATCTAGGTTGAGTCTTCTCTCCTCCCCATTCTTCTCAGGGTCATAGGTCTGGACCCTATGAGTAGGGAGTCTTACCTCTGTTGGTATGACGGCCTCTGAGCCATGTGCTAACATAAATAGGGTTTCCCTCGTCGGTGTCCTAGCCGTTGTTCTATAGGCCTATAACATAACATAAACCTCTTCAGTCCATCTTCCCTTAGCTTTTTCTAACCTCTTCTTGATTCCATTGAGGATTGTTCTATTAGTGACTTCGATCTGACCATTTGCCTGAGGTCGGCCAGGAGAAGAGAAAAACTGCTTTATCCCAACTCTTTCGCAATATTTCTCTAAGGAAGAGTTCTTGAACTAGGTTTCGTTGTCCGAGATAAGGGTGTTTGGGAGGCCATGTCTGCATATGATGTTCTTTCAAATAAATTGGAAGGTCTTCTGCTATGTAATTATTATCATTGGCTCTACCTCTACCCACTTGGAGAAGTAATCAATGGCAACTATCAGAAATCGGTAATTATTGGCTGCCCTTGGCAGGGGACCCACCAAGTCAATTCCCCATACCACAAAGGGCCAAGGAGAATTGATTGAAGTCATAGGCTGATGAGGTTGATGGGGGATAGTGGAGAATCTCTCACATTTATCGTACCTCTTTACGTAGGCTGCAAGATCCTTGGCCAAGGTCAGCCACCAGTATCCTTGCGTAATAATCCTCTTAGCCAATGGTCTTCCTCCTATATGACTGGAGTAAGAACCCTCGTGTACCTCCTGTAGGACGTGGGGAACTTTTGTGGGATGAACGCACCTGAGGAGAGGTAATAGGAATCCCTTCTTATATAGGACGTCTCCTACTATTGAGAATATTACAGGTCTATACCTCAGTTTTCTCCTCTCTAACTTTTATTCCAGTAGCTCTCCCACTCTGATATATCTGATAAGGGGATCCATCCATGAGTCCCCTAGGTTCAAATTGAGGCAAGGGTTATTGACCTCTTCTTCTTTAATGGTAGCCTTGGGCAAGATCTCAATTGGGACTGTCCTTCTGATACCTGTCCTTGTTACCGAAGCTAACCTTGCTAATGCATCTGCGTGGTTGTTATTTTGTCAAGGTATTCTCTTCATCTTTACCTCTTCGAAACCTTCGAGTATCGTTCTCACCCTCTTCAAGTATTTGGCCATCCTTTCATCCTTGGCCTCATAAACCCCCAATAGTTAGTTAACCACTAACCTCGAGTCGCTGTGAAGTAGGAGTTGTCTTACCCCAAGGGTCTTTGCCAATGAGAGACCTGCTATCATGGCCTCTATTCTGACTCGTTGTTTGACGCCTTGAAGTTAAACCTTAGGGCATATTCAACAGTGGTACCATCCGGAGCTGAAAGTATTAGCCTTGCACCGCTTCCACTGTTGCAAGAAGACCCGTCAACAAAGAGGTTCCAGATGTCTTTATTTGATGAGAATCCCTCTTCTGAAATGATTCCTTACTTAAAGAGGTATCGGTCTTCCTCATTCTCAGCTATTCCGTTTCTGGATCTCTTGAACACAACCTCTTTCGGATCACGGAAGACGTTGCTGTTTGACCCTTCTGTAGTCTCTAGATCATTCTCAACCTCGACCTCTTCCCATGTGAACTCAGCAACCAAGTTCGCAAGTGCCTGCCCTTTGATGGCCTCCCTGGTCTGATAAATAAGGTCACACTCTCCCAAATTAATGGCCCATGTCATCAATCTACCCGACTTCTCAGGTTTGTGGAGGACCTGTCTTAGTGGGGAGTCAGTGAGGATAACCATAGAATGGGCTTGGAAGTAGGGCTTCATCTTCCTCGAGGCATGTATCAAAGCATAGGCTAATTTTTCCATCCAAGGATAATTCTGTTCTAACCCTTGAAGGGCCTTACTGTTGAAGTATACATGCCTTTGCACCCCAACATCTTTCCGTACTATGGCTTCACTTATAGCTGATTCAGAGGCCGCTAAATAAACATATAACTTTTCTCCTACTATGGGCCGAGATAAGAGTAAGGGAGATCCGAGGTAGGACTTGATATGATTAAAAGCCTCATCACACTCTTTGTCCCACTCAAAGGCCTTTCTAAGCACCTTAAAGAATGGAAGACACTTGTCCATCGCTCTTAAAATAAATCTGTTGAGTGCAACTACTCTTCCAGTTAGTCTCTCAACGTCCTTGATGCTTCTTGGTGTCTTCATGTCAGCAAAGCTTTAATTTTCTAAAGGTTCGCTTCCATTCCTCTCTGATTGACAATGAATCCAAGGAACTTCCCAGCACCTACCCCGAAGACACACTTCGCAGGGTTGAGTTTCATTATGTACAAGTCCATGGTATTGAAGGTCTTTTCTAGGTCTGCCACGTGAGTGCAAGCCTTCAAGCTCTTCATCAACATATCGTCTACGTACACCTCTATAGTCTTGCCTATTTAGGCCTCAAATATCTTATTCATAAGACGTTGGTATGTTTCCCCCGTATTTTTTAATCCGAAGGGCATAACCTTGTAGCAATATATCCCTTTATCTATGATGAAGGCAGTCTTCTTCGAGTCTTTGGCATCCATAAAGATCTGGTTGTAGCCTGAATACGCGTCCATGAAGCTCATGAGCTCATGCCCTGCACTGGCAGCTACCATCTGGTCGATTCGAGGTAAGGGATAGCTGTCTTTTAGGCAAGAATTATTCAGGTCGGTGAAGTCTACACACATCCTCCATTTGCCATTGGCCTTGGGCACTATGACTGCGTTTGACAACCACTCCAAATATATGACTTCCCTTATGAATTCAGCTTCTTCCAACTTCCTGAATTCTTCCCGTATGACGTCATACTTCTCCCTCGAATAAACTATTCGTCTTTGCTTGATTGGTTTAGCATCCTTAGATACGTTAAGTTTATAACACATAACTTCAGGGTCTATGCAGGCATGTCCGCATGGCTCCAAGCGAAGACACTCTGCATCTTCTTCAAGAAACTTATCAACTCTTCCTTAATTTCTACTTTTAAGGATTTGCCGACCTGGATGGTTTTTTTTTGGTTCGTCCTCATTGAGGACAATGGATTCTACCTCTTCCGTGGCCGCTCCTTTCTTCAACTTCGTTTCATCTCTGGGGTCAAGTGTATCAATGTTATATGTGGTAGTGGCTCTCTTATGGGCCTCTTTCTCTTCAGCCGAGTTGAATTAGCATTCTCGTGCTATGGTATGGTCACCCTGCACTTCCCTTACCCCATAAGGGGTCAGGAATTTTAGCATCTGGTGGACCGTTGACGGCACGACCTCAAAATCCTTAAGGGCTACTCTTCCTTTGATGAGGTTATAGGCCGAGAAGATGTTCTCATCCATAATGAAGAAACTGATCTTCTGGGTCAACCTCTTAGGCCACTCATCGCCCATTTGTACGTCCATCTCATACATGCCCAACGGATGGACCTTTTCACTGCTAAAGCCCATTAATGGATGATGATAGGGTACCAGCCTAGCTCTGCTAAGGCCTAGGCTTTTGAAGCAGGGACAGAACATCACATCGGCTGAACTTCCTCCATCTATGAGGATTCTCTGCACCTCACATCCATGAACTCTTGTTGTGATTACCAAAGGGTCATCATGTGAAGCTAGGATGCCTTTGAAGTCGAGTCAGGAGAACTAGACTATGAGAGTGTCCATGTCCATTTTCTTTCTCTTCTGCTTTGTCTCGGAAGACGTCAAATTTACCACTTCAAGTTTGGCCACTGACTTGGCCTCTGCCACATGAGCTTTCCGATCAGCCACTTCAGAACCACCCCCTACGAGTCCTCCGCATATGGTGTTAACACCAAATGAGATCATACCAACCCTCTTCATGGGGGTATTGCCATCTTTTGGTGGGAGGTCCGGATCGTCTTCATCATCACCATCTGAGTCATCATCTCTTCTTGCTTGGGTATCGTCATGACATCTATCATTTCTCTTATTTTTAGGGTCATCTCTTCCCCTTTTGGGGGCCTTGCCATCAATATACTTCCTCAACTTTCCAGACTTCAACATCTTCTCGATCTCATCCTTCAAGGCGAAGCACTTATCTATAACATGGCCATGGTCTTGGTGGAACTCACACCACAAGTTCTTGTTCCTCTTATGCGAGGAGCCTTCAGTTTCTCTGGCCATCTTAGAGACCTGTCATTCTTGATCTCATTGAGGATATGTTCGCAGCTCACCGTTAAAGGGGTATAGTGTGCGAACTTATCATCAGTTGACCTCTTATTTTTGTCCTTTTTCCTTTGGAACTTCCCGCTGCTATCGCCGTTCTCATCCTCATACTTAGCGGCCATGGCCTCTTCAGCATTCATGACCTTCCCCGTAGTTGCCAATAGCTTTGCCATGGACTTGGGAGGGTCTTTCGCAAGTTTCCACAATAACTTCCCTTTCTAGAGACCTCCAATGAGGGAGGTAATGGCTATGTTCTCTTCGTAATCTTCAACCTCAAGTTTTTCTTTATTGAACCTGGCGATGTAGTCTCTTAGTCTCTCGTGCTTTCCTTGCTTGACATACAACAGATGGGTGGTCTTTTTTTGAGGTCTTACCCCAAAACAGAAATTATAAATGAATCGTTCAACCAAGACCTTAAAGTTCTCAATTGAATTCTTCGGAAGAGAAGTAAACCAGATGTGTGTTGCTCCCGTCAATGTCCCAGAGAAGGCCCGACACTTCATCTCATCTGGTATTAAATAACTGTCCACCGTTGACTGGTACATCTCAATGTGATGTACAGGGTTGGTGCTACCGTCATACTTGGGAGACACCGTGGGCGGTTTGAACTTGGCCGGGGTTGGAATACTCACAATCCTGGCTACGAATGGGGAGCCCTCTGTGAAACCCCTTTGCAATGGGTCTCGACTTTTGATGAGGTCTCCTATCTTTTCTTCAAGACGTTGGATGGAGTCGTTCCATGGCCTTGCAACATCCTCTTGGCCGAGGTTGTCCCCAGCCACCTCCAAAGGGTGGGCTGAGGGTTCCCCAGCTGCAGCACAACGTGAGCTGTTAACTTCTTCTTGGTCTCTTCCTCGTCCCTGATGAGGTCGACGTTGCCTCTCTTCCCTTTCTAAGCCGGCTGCACTTCTCAACCTTAACAACCTCTGTATAAGGTCATTTACGGGGTCGACCCTCTGCTCAATCGATCAAAAGCTGATCCTCGTTGTTAGGCTTCTCCACCTCTTCTGCCTCCACAACCTTGGCTCCACTAGACAGGACGAACTGTGTTATTCAAAACCTCATACGGCTCTTAACAATTTTTTGGGACATCTTCCACCTCTAGATCATCATACCTATCCTCAGGGAAAGGGTGTCCTTGCCTCCCCAGGCATAAACGCCTAGGGTCAGCAACGTCCCTCCTCTGCTGGGGCGTAGGGTGGTCCTTGCGCGGTGCCTGGGGTGGTCCCCTGGCTTCAGGATGCGCCCGGACAGTCGCCAGAGTAATCATCTCCGGTAAGACTCCAGGTGGCCTCATTATATTTTGACTGAGCTGGGCAAATTTCTCCTTCATTGCTTGTTGCGTGGTAGCCTAAGACTTCAAGGCTGCTGCCACTTCCGCCATTTCGGACTGAGGTGGTGCCTGGCTGGAACTAGGCCCTCCAGTACCAGGCGGCGAAAGAGGTGGCGGTAATTCCAGCGTCATGTGTTAACACTAAAGATCTTGTAAAGGAATGGAGATTTGTACCTTAATGGACCTCTTTCAATGGTGAAACAGCTCCACATAAGGGGTGAGGCCTGGTTCACCACCAGAGTCTCCAGTGAGGTTAAGCACAAAATGAGGAAGAGATAGCTTCTCATTCCCATAAACGGCGCTAAAATGATGATGCTGGAAACAACACCACCCTTCAAGATGTTCGTAAGCTCAATTCAGTGTTAACAATGGCAGTACATGGGTAAGGAGTACAGAAGATGAAGGTGAGGAGAAGAGGATGAACATAATCATGTAAGTGGTTCAGCCAATCAGGCCTACGTCCACTGTGCAAGTGTGTGATTAATATCACTGTGTGAGGGCTCTAATGGCCATAGATACAATCTCTCAAGCTTTCTCTCTCTACTGTATATCTAGGCAGAGTTTCAGCTAGGGTTGCTAATTTCGGATCCTTCTCCAAAAAGGTGAAGACAAGTATATATAGTATGTGGGGGGTGTAATGCACCCCCTATGCATGCAATGAGCATGTGTGTGCTGATATAGCGAATCTGATGAAGTCATTTGTCGCTGTCACATGTAGAGAATGATGATGAGATATTCCCCCATGTGAGGGGATTGATTTGTTATAACTGATTGTGTACACGTGTTCCCAACCGTACATATGCTAATAAAGGCCCAACCATCTGTGATTGTTCCCAACCTCGGCTTGGAAGAGGATGAGGTTGGTGTGGTCGGGCAACTGCTTGATCAGTGGTGACCTTAGCTCAGTGGGAGAGCCGAGGTAAGGCAGGTGGAGCTGTAACGTCGGCCTGGGCCGAGGTAATGGTAGAGTAGCAGGAACGTCGGCTGATTCCCAGCCCAGGCTGGTTACGATGATGGAGTAGTCCTTGCAACCTCGACCTGCACCCAGTTGAGGTTGCCAGCCTTGGATGACCTGATGAATAACTGTCCATGTGGATCATGAAGACCTCACCTGTTGTCTGACTATGAGGTAACTAGTAACGCCGGCCATGGTCGACCTTGCCTAGGACGAGATCGTTGGTTGCCAATCTATGGCCCTTCTAACCCCGGCCATCTCCTTGGCCGAGGTTGATGTCTCTGAGTTGATGGGGTACATTTAGGGTATATCAATCACCCCCTCCGAAGGTCATATACCCAGAGAATATATATATGCAATGCAATGGGATTTTTTATTATCCTTTATTAATGATGAATGAGTGAATGCAAGCACATGCGCTTTTTACTTTGCTGCTGAGACCGTAAAGATATATTTTTGGGATGTTTCTGAAGGAAAGTTTTAAAAATTGGAAATTATATAGGGGTGGAAGAGGATTTTTGAGATTTTGTTGAGAATATTAATTTATTTTTATTGAGCTTTTGATTTTGACAAAAGAGGAAAAAGGAAAACTTCTAAAAATAGGGGGTTGCCGATCGGCAACCCCCTTGTCCTGCCTATCGGCAGTCAAGTCCAGTCCCATCAATTGAAAGCTTTGATTAGTGCCCTCTTTAGCCTTTTGTACCTTGTGGGGTAGGATTCCCTCCAATTTCTGCAAGGATTTTGTCTTTTGTAAGGGTTCTCAAGTATAAAAAAGGGTAAGGGTGGAGTGTTTCCATCACACCTTCACATTCTTACTTACTTGCCTACTATCTCTTAGTCCTGCAAGATGGATCTCCCTGGTAGTATTGAGTTTTCTAACTACCTAGAAGCCTTGGAAGCGATGTGCTCTTATAATGTCGACTACGATGCTTTCAACATGCATCGAGTCTCTTTGTGGCGCAATCGATCCATTGAGTGGAACATGCTGATGGCGGCGGTATAATTTTGGTACCCCGAAGACCATGTATTCCGCTTTGGGTTGGATGAAGTTTGTCCTACCTACGAGAAATTTTCTGCCATGCTGGGGAAAAATCCCAGTGTTGCTGCAACTTTACTCGAATTTTCCCGTTCTCCCAGGGATTTGCTGGATGGGATTTTTTGTATTTCGCCTTCGGTGACTAGATCACTGGTTGCTGGAGGAATGATCTCCCTCCCAGTGGTGTTGCAGTCCGTGCATTTACGGGAAGTAGGTGATGTTGGTTATGCTGGAGCCGTTGCTCTGGGACTGCGTTTAAAATTGCTGCTGGTGACTGGGGAACTGTTGGTGGATCCGTAACTTGCATACGTTACTTCATGGATGTCATACCATCACAATCCTGCAGCGGTGATACTGGCGGAGACCCTAAACGGTCTGGATGCCTGGCGAGAAGGCCGTTCTGACTTCCTGCGGGGTAGCCCCGTGATGCTGTTCATGTGGTTGTCTGAAAAACTTCGCCTGGTGACTCTTCCATAATATCGTTTGTCGATTGTACCCATTCTTTTTGCATCACTTCTTCAGCGTTGGCCTGGATATTGAGAGCTGGGAGAATTGGCTTGTGATGCTTGGGGCTCAGAATTTGTATTGGTTAGTGCCTTAGTGGGGACAGTTGCTGCCTGTTCTGGAGCTAGGAGAATACTCGTATGTGCGACTGGTTGGTCTCAGCCAGACCTCTTTTTATTTCCCTTGGCGGCTTATGCGCCAATTTGGCTGGGCACAGGCCGTGCCACCTCGGACACTAAATTTCTTTCCGATAGAGGATTTGACCGAGTGTCTGCGCCTGCGTCTTGTCTCTTTGTGGGAGAGTTGGCATTCATCGACCCGTCCCTCTCAGTCTGTTGGGAGAGTTTGGCATATCCATGGGGATTATATGAAGTGGTTGTGGAGGAGAGTAGTTAGCAAGATGTTGGTAATGGAAACTGGACAAAAGTGGCTTGTCTCTTTTGACACCATGGAAGGAGGTGTTGTGGTTTTTTCGAAGCTGGTTCGAGCTTATCAGTCCATGGAGTGTCTGCAACACTCTGTTCGAGCAAGGGAAACTTGAGGACCCCGGGATGCAGATGATGATGACGGAGCGGGCTCCTCTGGTAGTTGTGGGTGGGACCCCTGGAGAGTTTATTATGTAATGGGGGATAAATGTGGGGATTTTATTTTGGCTTTTTTAGGAAGGTAGGTGGAAAGGTAGTATTCTATTCCTTTTCTTATGTAAGATGTACCGTAATTTCTTATTAGTGAAATAAACAAGTTTTTGATCATCCAGCTGTGCCTTTTGATGAATTTTGTGTTGTGTGAATTATCTATACCTATCGCTAAGGCATACATAATCCTATTGTTCAAGTATATATTGTAATTGACTGTTGTTCTCGGATGTAAGAAAAGAATAGTATTTTGTGAAAAAGAAAGGGTCGTGCTCATGTAAGGTGTATGTGCTGCCTACGTACCTCTGGGGTTTTTGAAAAGTTTTAATTTTGTTTGAAAATGATTTTTTGCAGAGGATCAGGCCCACGTAGTTCTAGGTATAAGGAAATAAAGAGATTTTTTTTAAGTAGAAGGGAGACGAGAAGAGTCGTAGCGCGCCGAGATTTTGGACTAGGGATAGAACTTCTTAAGACGGTCCAGGTTGACTGGACGAGCCATCTCTTCCCCATCTAAATCAGTGAGCATGGCAGCACCGCCAGACAAGATCTTCTTAACAATGTAGGGGCCTGTCCAATTGGGCTTTAATTTCCCTCTGGGGTCCCAGATGGGTTCTATTATCTCTTTGAGGGCTAGGTTATTTTTTTTCTCGAGGTAGGTAATGGAAGGTGATGTCTTGGAATTGGGAGGCTAGTTCTTGTAAGTGGGCATGGAAGGGTTGGAGTTTCTCATCCTTGACTCTCCATTTTCTGAGAACTTAACCGGTGATGAGGGTGGAATCCTCATAGACGTCCAGGCATTGGATACCTTTCTTGAGAGCAACTTTGAGGCTAACTGTGCATGCCTCATACTCAGTCATGTTGTTGGTGCAAGGGAAATCCAACTTGATGGCGATTGGAGTGTGGGAGTCATCTGGGGTGATCAGGAGTATCCCAATTCCATATCCCTTGTTGTTGGCAGTGCCGTCAAAGAACATTTTCCATCAAAGGTTGTCCTGAGCAGTGCAAAGGATGTTTTTATCTAGGAATTTGGAGATCCAGACATAAGCTTCTTCTATGAGGTAATCAGCGAGGTAGTCAAAGATGGATCTTCCTGTCATGGCTTTCTGCGTGACGCACACGATATTGAACTCGGCTAGGAGCATCAACCATCAGGACATTCTGCTGGACAAGGAAAGTTTCTCAATAAGGTATTTGATGGGGTCCATTTGGGATATAAGTTTGATGGGGAAGTCGAGCATGTAGTGCCGCAGCTTTTAAGTGACCCAGACAAGTGTGATACATGACTTTTCCAAAGCATTGTAGTTAACCTCGTACCCGACCAATTTGCGACTGGCATAATAGATGGATCTTTATTTACGAGAATCTTAAAGGTATTGGGTTAGCAAAGCCCTAGATGTAGTGTCGGTTATGGTTAGGTATAAGAGTAAGGGGAGACCAGGCTGTGGTGGCATGAGTACTGGGGGTTCGGTAAGATATTATTTGCTTCGGTCAAAAGCTTCTTGGCATGCTTCATTCAAAATCTTGGTTGAATCCTTTCAGAGGAGTTTGAAGATAGGTTCACAGATGGAGGTTAACTGGCTGATGAACCGGCTGATGTATTATAATTTCCCAAGGAAACCTCAGACTTCTTTCTCAGTTCGAGGAGGTGGCATCTCAAGTATGGCTTTCAGCTTGGTAGGATCTACTTTTATCCCTTTCTCACTAACCATGAATCCCAAGAGTTTTCCCTTTGTAACGCCGAAGATTCATTTCTACAAATTGAGTCTCATCTTATACTGTCGCAGTCGTTCGAAGAACTTTCAGACAGCATGAACATGACCTTCTCTAGTCTTGGATTTAATAATCATATCATCCACATAGACCTCAACCTCTTTGTGAATCAGATCATGAAGGATGGTTGTGGTAGCCCTCTGGTAGGTAGCCCCAGCATTCTTGAGACCAAATGGCATGATAATGTAGCAAAAGGTTCCCCATGGGGTGATGAATGCGGTTTTTTCTTGGTGGTCTGGATGCATTTTGATTTGGTTATATTCGGCAAACCCGTCGACGAATGATTTGAGAGCGTGACTGGCTGTGTTGTCCACGATCATGTCGATATTCATTAGCGGATAATCATCCTTTGGAGCGGCTTTGTTCAAATCCTGATAGTCTACACACATCTGAACCTTTCCTCCTGAATTCGACACGGACACTATGTTGTCTAGCCATGTGGGATATTCGATCACACAAATGAAGCCTACGTTCAACTATTTTTACCACATCTTCTTTGACTTTGAGCGACCATTCAGTACGGAGTTTTCTCAACTTTTGTTTAACCGGCTTGTAATTTGGGATAGTGGGAATCTCATGCTGAGCTATTTCAGGATCAATGTCGGGCATATCGTCATAGGATCATGCGAAGACATCCACGAATTCCTTTAGCAATTGTTCGAGTTGTGCACGCTCATGCTCGTCGAGGGTAGCCCCTATCCTAATCTCACGCAGTTGGCTACTAGAACCGAGGTTAATAACAATAGTCTCTTCTTCATTAACTTGAACGCGGTTATTTTATTTATTATTAACCTTATTTAGATCAGTTAAGAATTGTTCATTTGCAAAATCATCATCATCAAAAGTTTGATTAGAATCCAAACAGTTAATGTAACGCACAACAAGATACTCAAAATCTTCATTTATTTCATTGATAGGAAAAATAGCATTGAGAACCTCGTCAAAAGAGGACTCGATTACATTTGAACAAGGATAGACAATAAAATAAGAAAATGGGGTAAACATTAGGATTAGGGGAGATTTCAATAGGTAGAACTGACGCACCATGCCAGTTGAGGAGAAGTGTATCAGCAGCTTTAATCAGGTGGGATAGATCCAGTGATGTAGTGCATGAGTGAACCATGAAGAGTGTCAGCCCCAGTGTCTGTAAGTTGAAGGAATCTTCAGAGTCATTTTCCTTAGTCTCTTCGATATCTTTGATGAGCGATTGTACATGGTGGTGGGAATCTTCGGCCCATGGGTAGCAGTCTTGGAAGAAGATCTCCATTCCAGGCTTTATCTTCTTGTCTATATAGTCATACCATGGTTCTGGAAAGCCGCAAAAGGGGAAGTCTTTGCCCTCTTTGATGAATCATCCATTCAAGGAGTCACCTGCGATAGTCTGGACGCGGTCTAGTCTTCTCTTTGGTTGAGACTGGCAGATCATTCTGAGCTCTTATTCTGACGGTTGATATCCCAACCCATAAGGAGGGAAAGCCTTCTTCAGTTCAATCGGCTCAAGTATCCCTTGCTGGCTTTGTCCTAGACTCACTCCGGGCATAAAGTGTATATTTTTGAATATATGAATCACATTGGCAGTGCCATGAGGGTCGTATTATGGATAAACCCTTTCTTTGAAGTGATCCCCTGCCGGGAGTAGAAGTGGGTTAAGTCGGAATCCTGATAGGAGCATATCATTTAACCCGTGTTGTATCTCAAGGATTGGACTGCTGGTTCTTGCACCATCGGCACTGTCATCGTCGCCCAAGATGGTAATGACCCGTCCGTCGGCGAAGGACTTTAATTTCTAATGAAGTGAGGAAGACACACCCTTGATACTGTGGAGCCAAGGTTGTCCTAGCAACAGATTGAAACAAGTTGGGATGTTAATAACTTGGAATTCAACAATAGGGTTTATAGGGCCAGCCCCTATCACAAGCTTTATGGATCCCATCACCTCCCGACGGGTATAATCGTAGGCACGCATAGCAACGGAGGTTGTAGTGAGGTCACTTTTTTTAAAGCCTAAACATTTGAAGGTTCTCAGTGGGCAGACATTCAAGGCAGATCCAATATTGACAAGAGAGAGTGGTACAACCTTCCCCATAACTTCGACGGAGATGTTGAGTGCATGATTGTGGTTTGGCCCAATCCTGGGGATTTCTTCTTTGGAAACGGATAGCATTCGGGTAGAGGTCAGCGATCCGACCAAATTTACCGCTTCTTCTTTTGTGGTAGATGGAGGAACTGTGGGTCCAGTGAGCAATTTGATCAAATCGTTTTTGTGCAGCTGAGAAGACATGAAAAGCCCCCATAGAGTGATGTTAGCTTGAGTTTTCTTTAATTGATCGAGGATCTTGCTCTCCTCGAGGGTCATTTCTGGCATAGGAAGGTTTTCTACGCCCTTCCCCTTGTCATTCGTTGGTAGTGAGTTTGGGATCTGGTAATGCCTCCCTGATCTGGTTATGTGATTTACTGAAGAAGGGAAGAACATGAATCCTATTTCCTCATCGATCTTGAGTTGTTCTGCCACCTTATTTATTTCTTCGAGGAGTTCTTCAAATGATATCATTCCACACATGTCGGCTATTGGGCCAATTTTCTCTAAAGCTTGCCCTTCATTCGAATCTCCGAATTCTTCCCCCATCCGGTGGTAATAATTCCATCTTTCCATGTAAAGTCGATGCATTCCATAATTTTAACGTCTTTTTCATACAAGTTATCCCATTCTGTGGGGATGTGTAAAGGTGAAGAGACCGGGCGCCCCTGTAGCTTCAAAGCATCGAATTACTCGGTGATACTGCAAATGTTATTGATTTTCCTGAATAATTCTGCCATAATCTGGACAACATCATCTAGGCCGACTTCATCGGTCGGTACTACCCAATTATCCGACTCTCGGGCCCATTTTCGTGCTTCCAAGAATAGCGTACTAAATCTCTGGTAATCAAGGATCATTTGTGAGGGAAATTTCTGCTCGAACTCTAGGAGTTGGTTTAACACTTTTGACAATTCCATGCCTCTATTTTTAGAACGGGTACGGACATCGATGCATGCTCTAGTAAGGAGTGATAGTGCATGATCAGCGAGTCTAATAGGATGTAGGAGGAAATATGGACAAATTTGGAGAGGTTTAGAAGAGTATATGGGTGTGATTTGAGTTGAGGGATCAAATTATGGGTTCTCTTCTAGAAAGATGGCATTGGCGTGATTTGGAAGTGGGGTGTGAGTAGTGTTTGGCTGGTGGGGTGATGGTACTCCGGTCCATTAGACCTTGGATTATGTTTTGGAGGTGAAGGCATTGGTCGGTGGTATGGCCAGCAGTTTGGTGAAAGGCGCAATGAGCATCTAACTTGAAGTTTCTTGGGAGTGGATTTGGCAATCGACCGGGATCCAAGGGTTTGATAAGGTTTCAACTTAGAAGGTCTTGATAGACTTTGGATAGGGGAGCATGGAGCTCGGTGTATTCCTTTCGGACGGGACATGGCGACTTTTCGGCGCCCATGATGTGTTTGGTTGAGAGATATTATTGATGGTTGAGACTGCAACACTAGCAGGCTTGTCATATTTTCTGGGGGTGAATTATCCGAATAACTTATTTGGGCCAACTTTGGTTTTGGAAAGACCTTCCTTGATTTCTACTCCTGTTTCTCTGAGAGCTCAGAAGTGGGGATAGTATTCTCCTCCCATCATTGCTCGAACATGGGATAAGAAGTTCTTCTTCACTATGTTGACTCGTTCTTCCTCAGAATGCCGATTGGTCATGGTAGCTGCTCTTTCCCTCCATCGGGCAATGAAGTTACTGAATGATTCTCCAGGGTTCTGTTTGAGCAGCTCTAAATTATGGCGGGTGACCTCAAGCTCTTTATTGTATTTGTACTGTGATATGAATTCTCGGGCTACATCCTCCCTGCTACAAATTCTGGATTCTTTGAGAGATAAAAACCATCGGAGGGCGCTATCCTTCAGAGTTTGCTAAAACAATTGGGCCATCACTTCTTCAGAAGCCCCTAGTAGAGTCATGGAACGGTGATAACTTCAGAGATGAACAATCGGGGGTCCACTTCCTCCGAATTTCTTGATATTTGGCATCTTGAACTTCTCGAGTAACCTCACTTTAGGATAAGGAGACATGTTGGTGTAGTCCATGTAATTTCTAGAGATTATGACTTGGTCAAACTTCTTAGTGAGAATCTTGAGGTCCTCTTTGACTTTGTTCAGCTCTTCTTCCTTAGGATCAATGATCATAGGCAAGTTAGCCCTATGTTAGGCAAGATTCCGCATCGGAAGATGCGCAGGTGGCCGCCCATTAGCGGGAGGGGCACGTAGAGCATGTTGATATTCTTTAGGAACCCATATGGGCTCGGGTGGATCCATAACACGAGGGAATAGGGCCTCGGGTTCTTGAGGAACGGGAACCTGGTTTCGTTGCATCTCTCGAACCTCAGTTTGGAGGTTATCAATTTTGGACACAAGCTGAGCTAGGACTGCCGTCAGATCCGATTGTACAATGGGTAATTGATCTGTGTTCTCCATGGAAGGTGGATGGATTCCGAATTTAGAAGAAGTAATAGGGGAACAAATGGAACTCCGGGGTGATTTGACTGAAGGCCGAAGCCAATAGGGAGCCAGGCCAAGGGTTTGCGATCGACCTGAGAAGGCACAAAATGGGATTTATTTTGAGAAAAAAAGGATGAAAATATTTTTGAAATTTTATTCTTTTTTCTTTTTGAGATTGGAAAAATATTTTTGGCTTTTTGATAAAGAGAATAGAGGTTTTTTTTTTTTGGATTTTTTGATAAAGAAAAGAGAGACGGTCTCAGCATGATTATTACAATTATTATGTTATCACTTATATTAACTCTCCTAAATGCAAAATGATATGCCAGACGAGACCCAAGCCTGGAAAAACTGGGTTTGTAATATATGCAAAGCTATGGCTAGACTTCTGAGCAGGCTCACGGGCAGGGTCCCGTTTTAAAAAAGTGCGAGAATTCGGGCGGTAGGCCGACCCAAAATTTCGACAGAGTTTCGGGTTGAAATCGATAATCTTATATGTGTGTCCTAGGCTTGACACCTATATGCGGGTACGCAGTTGGTTGGGTGAATCGAAAAGGGTTCCCCCCTTTGGCATGACTTCCACGATATACGTCCTGCTCTTGCGGGCAATCGATACGTGTGGACAAGCCATTTGATATACCTGAGTGTACATGAATTGCCTCACCATATACCTCGTGGGGACGGTACGTGTGGGAGTGAATTTGATATACTCAGCATACGTGAACTAGTTCCCTGCGATATACCTCCCGTCATGACTTCGATCAAGCAGTACGATGCGGGGGAACCGTTCGATATACATCGAAGGTACTTGGCCAATGGAAGGTGAGAGTCATATCGCTTAGGCTAACTGGGCCCTACCAGACCAGCGCCCATCATGAAGTGACCCTCCAGTTACTGGGTAAAATTTGGTCAATCAGAATGCTCTTTGGTGATGTCGTGTGAATCATGCATGATTCTCTTATTAGTATCTTATGACGAGAGTGTATTTCTTGATTATGCCAAACAGGGAGCAAAGTACAAGTACCAATGGTACACCAAGTATAGATGGGTTATGCATGCAACATGTGGATATATGTTACCCTAGGTGCACGTGGTGCGAAGTGTACATGGAGAATTTTCTACAAGTGTGTGAATAGAAGCATAATCATGGTACACATGAATAATAAAGGGGAACATGAAAATAGGGTTAAAATATAAACAAACATAACACCCATGTAAATAGAGTCTAGCCCTCAAAAGGAAATCCCCGATAGAGTCGCCACTGTGGCCATCCCCGATCCTGATCCTCACGGTGGGCGGGCAGCGCGATGGAGGATCCTAGGTCCCGCGTGTCCCTCTCGGGAGCGCTTCGGTCGGCGTCATTTGGGTGAGGTGAAAGATGTAGAGAGATTAGAGTCGCCAGTCTATTTTACTCAAAACAGACAAAAGAAAGGGAGCCATCCCAAAGGACATCATCCAAAGATATACTGATGCATATGAAACCAAAATGATTCAAAAAGGGTCCGGAGGCTAAGTTACGAAATGAGAAGGTGTAAGGCACCCATTCCGCCCTTTGGGTCTCTCATGGGTTTTTGTTATTTTCCTTTATTTTCCCCGTGATATGTGTTCATGTGTATATATAGTGGAGATAGGAATCCTCGACTTATATCATGGAAGAGATAAAGAGAGTTATCCATATGAAGGTATAAAAATAATATTAGAAAATAAGATTTAAGCGATTATTCTTACGTTAACCGTTACGATGGAACGATAATGCATGCGGAATAATACGCCACTAAGAACAAATATATGTATACATATAATATAAGAGAGTGGAGTTTAGAGAAAATAGAAAATGAGAGAAAAATTAAAAATATGACTCGAGTCCCGGGTTTTACCCCGAGACGCCTATGTAGCCTATAGAGGCATCAAAGTCCATGTAATTCACATGCAAAACGAGGGGTGGAGTTTATCCCATAAATCCAACTGGGGGATTATCTTATTTATTTATGTGTGTGTGTGTGTGTGTGTGTAGAAAATGTGTTTGAGTTGTGAGAAAAGTGTAAGAAAAGTATAAGAATTCCCGCTTGGAATTCATGAGCAAATCCTCTTTTTCTTGTTTTTTGGGTTTTTTATTTATATGAAAATAAAAGATGTACAATAATACTAAATAAAAAGTATATTAAGATGTGTGAGATGAGATAATGAAAGTGCTAAGTAATAAAATAAGTTATTGCGAATTTATGAGAATTTAAGGAGAGAGTTGAGAAAATTGGACCTTCTTGAAGATCTTGAGTTTGATCTTGAATGTTGGAGAGCAGCCCTTAGACTTGGATGATGATGGAGGGTAGTGAATTCACCAAGTTTGATGAAAAGGATGATGAAAAGTGAAGGTTGGAAAGGGATTTGGGTGTGGAAATCACGCTGACTTCGAGAGAGGTTTTCTGGGTTTGCTGAGAGCGATATCTATCAGATCTGGGCTCTTCTTGCAAGTGAGGTCAGACCTCCTTTTTATAGGCCTAGGGCATTGCCAATCGGCATAGCCCTGGTCCTGCCAATCGGCACCTGTCGATAGGCAGGGTCTGGAACCAGCCGTTTGGTAGTGTCTTTCAGGCCTTTTCTGAAAATTGGTCGCATAACGCAAACTGTTAATCAGAATCATGCACGGGGCATACCGTTGGAAAGGTAATTCAGAGACCTTCGAAAGTCCTTGGACTGATCTCAGGTCGGGAGTTGACTTTGGGTAAACTATGGCTCAGAAGCATTTGTCAGTCCATTGGACGGGGAATCGTCGAACGCAAACGGAACGTTCGTCCGCATGGTACGCCATAATCGTGCACGAGGTGGACCGTTAGAAAGGTTAGGAGATGTACTTTGACATTCCAAAGCGTTTGATCCGGTTCAGGGAGTTGACTTTGGTCAATCGGGCCCTGGAAGCATTCAGTGACCTCTCGGAGTAAAATGGATCGTTCGTCCGTACCGTAAGTCGAAATTTCTCACGGAGTGGACCATTGGAAAGGAGTTTCAGTGCCCTTAGAGGATTCATTTAGTATTGGTCGAGCTGAAGACTAGACTTTGGTCAAATGGAGCTCGGGAGCGCCCGGTGGCCTCCTGATTGAGTTTCGGGGGAAAATAGGTCATTCGTCCGCATGGTAAGTCGGAATCGCGCACGGGACGGACTGTTGGAAAGGGGATTCAGGGCCCTTCGAAGATTCATTCAGTCTTTGTGGAGTTGAAGACTTTGACTTTTGGTCAAATAGAGCCTAGGAGTGCCCAATGGCTTCTACGTCAGTACTCGGGGTATGACCTGGGTTTGTAGTGATGAAGGGAGGTGCTAGGGATCTAAGGAGAGATTAGAGGGTAACAAAATGGGATGTCTACAATTATAATTAGACTTAAAGGCTGTAAAATCACAATGATTGAATAAACAATAATGTGTATTCAACTTCATAAAGTATTAACCCCCTGTCATTCAATATCATAAATTGACTCGATGGCAATAAAAAACACATGATATGAATGCATAGGTCATATATTTCTCTCTCTGGAATGGAGCACTATAATGAAAAAAAAAACCTTACATATATAAGTATTAGAAACAAACATACATGTGTGCATAAACACTCGTATTACATGAATAATTTATATTATCGCCTATTGCTTAATATAAAATTCAAAAAATATTTTAATTTGTTGTAATATGAAAATCAAATAAATGAGGGACATGCATAAAATATTACGTTAATAATAATAAATGAGTAAGACACAAATCATTTACTTGCACACCATTATGCATAGTGTCAAAATTTATGTATAAGAAACACGAAGCTTAAATTAACACGCGGTATTATTAAATCAGTGTTAAACATTGCGCCTAGATATGAGGCTTAGGAGAAATGTCCCGTAATACCTTCTCCTCGGTAAAAGTCTTAAGGCGCACTTTTTTAAAAAAAAAATGCTTTAGTGAAACGATGTTACCTTTAAAGACTTTTTTTGTACAAACTGGACCAATATCTTGTCCAAAACAACCAAAAGACAAACGGTATCCCAAACCTCTCTGCCTCTTGTCCATAAAAAAGCCTAACATTGCCCACCGACTTCCGACCAAAAGTATATCTATTTAATTTGAAAGGTGAAAAATAAATTTCTTATATTGAATCATTTTGTATTGATTATTGATTATCGATTATTGAATGATTATTGTTATTGATTATTGAATTATGAAAAATATATTATATATATTGCTTGATAAATGTTGAGAAATACATTTTATATATTGATTATGGAGCATGCATATAACAAAGATGGATATCAAACATACAAATATATTTTCAAATAAATTATTACTTCCTTAGAATAAGAGACTTGAACACATACAAAGACTGTAAAGTTATACCAGGTAAAAGCTTAACAAATCAACATTGCTTATTAGTAATAGATTTAGCCGTTAAAGGATTTAAGTAACGGATAGAGAAAATAGATTTTTAAAATATAAAATGGAAGGATTTAAAAGTATGCAAAGAGAAATAATTTATGCAGAAGTTATTGTTAAACATGAAGTGGAATTGGGACGAAAATGTTAACAACATTTGGTCAAGAACAAAGAATGATATTGAGAAAATAGGTAAGCAAATTTTAGGTGAGACTAAAGGAAAAAGATTCATTAAAAAAGAGACTTGGTGGTGGAATGAGGAAGTACAAAAGATAATACAAAATAAACGAGTAAGTTTCAAATAGTGGCAAAAGAGTAAAAATCAAGAAGACTTGGAAAGGTATAAGAAATTAAAAAGTAAAGTAAAAAAATATTATTAGAAATGGGCAACAAAACGCACTAGATAAGTTTTATAGTAAACTGACAAAGAACAGAGAAAAATTGACAATGGATATGGTTTTAGTTAAGTGTATTAAAGATATAAATCAAGATATATTAATTAATGATAAAGAAATTCTAGATAGATGGGAGCAGTATTTTCAAGGATTATTAAATAAAGAATATCCCAAAAAAGATGTCAGGAACATAGAATCGAATATAGGAATGGTATGTCTGATTACTGAAAAAGAAGTAGATATATTAATAAGAAAAATGGGAAGGAATAAAGTGGTTGGCCCAGATAAAATACCTATAGAGGTGTGGAGAACCCTTGGAAGTATAAGGGGGAATGGTTAACATGTTTATTTAATAAAATTTTAAAAGAAGGAAACATGTCAGATAAGTAGAGGAAAAGTACCATAATTCCTTTGTATAATAATAAATGAGATGTAAAAAAATTTAGTAATTATAGATGAATCAAACTAATGAATCACGCTATGAAATTATGGAAAAAGGTTATAGAACAAAGATTGAGAAATGAGTCAACTAATTCAGACAGTCAATTTGTATTTATGCCAAGGCGATCCACCACGAAAGCTATTTACTTATTAATACAGTTAATGGAGAAATATAGGAGTAGAATAAAAATTTACATGTGATCTTTATAGACTTAGAAAAGGCATATGATAGAGTACCTAGGAATATAATATGGTCGGTCTTAAGGAGGAAAAGAATCCCTATGAGATATATTAAAGTTATTGAAGATATGTATGATAACACAATAATTAGAGTAAGAACTATGTGTGGAGAAACTAATGATTTTACGATTAAAGTTGGTCTACATCAAGGATCGATTTTAAGTCCTTACTTATTTTTTGTAGTATTGGATGAGACTACTAAGGACATACATGAAGATGTCCCATAGTGTGTATTATTTTCACATGATATAGTTTTAGTAGACAGTTCAAAGGATGCCTTAGCGATGAGAGTAGATACTTAGAGAAATGCCTTAGAATTTAAGGGACTAAAAATCAGTAGAAATATAGAAAAAGTTTAATAATGCGGCGTCTGATGGCATAATGTTAAAAATTAAAGAAAAAAAATGATAAACCAAGCTAATAAATTTTGTTATTTATGTTCAGTGATACAAAGTAATGGGGATATTGATGAGGATATTACGAGTAGAATATCAATTGGTTGGATAAAATAGAGACAAGTAAATGGGGTGTAATGCAATAAGATGATAACTAATAAATTAAAAGGAAAATTTTATAGAACGATTGTTAGGTAAGCGACCCTCTATGGAGCGAAATGTTGGGCTTTAAAGAAAAAACATGAACAAAGTCTCCATGTTAGTGAGATGAGGATGCTCTGATAGATGATAGAAATTACTCGAAAGAACAAGATTAAAAACCATTATATGAGAGAGAAGTTAGGAGTAGCTCCCATTAGCGATAAATCAAAATAAAGTAGACGTAGATAGTACAGACATGTGTTGCGTAGACCAGTAGATGCACCTATAACAAGAGAAAGATTATTGGAAATAGAAAGTAAAAGAGGAAGGGGCGACCCTAAGCTATTATGGGAGGAAATTATTAGGAAAGATCTTAAGGATGTAAACTTGAATGATAATATTGCTTACAATAGATTAGAATGAAAAAGGAGAATCCATGTGGCCAACTCCATGTGATTGGATTAAGGTAAGGATGATGATGATGAAGGTATGTATTATTTTATTATATTACTCACCGTAGAATAATTCTAATAAAAAAAGGAAAAATGTCTTCTTATGCCTTGCTTCCTAAGGCTTGAGGCATAACCTTTATGTCTCGATCATGCCTCGCGCCTTTTAGATCTTACATTATATGCAAGGGAACGTCTATCTATTGTTGTTTTTAGGATACTTAATTTGGTGATATGCTAATTAATTTCAGTCGTGACATCGTAGACCTTTAACCTGGGGGTTACAAATTTCTTAGGGGGCTCCTACTCCTCGATGGTTTTCGAGAAGGGAGACTTTATATGGGTGATGAGGGCTCTTCTTTCTAGCTCCTTGGTTTACCTGGCCACCTATGAGTGGGGTGTTAGTCCATTTTCCTTTGAACCAAACTCCTTATGGAATCTCTGTGGTGCCTGACTTGATAACTTCCATGCCCTGAACACTCTTGGTCGCGCCTGGTGCTCCTTCCTCAACTGCGAGTCTTATTTTTCTGAGGTCTAGGACTCCGAGGTCGGATCTTTCGGTTATGGCAGAGTTCTCTCTCCATCTCTTCCAGTCACCATTAGAGGCAAGAATTCTCTTTAACTTGGAAGCAAGATGCCTCCTCTTGCTTTTGGCGCATTGCTTCGTAGGCATCAACCAAGTGTGAGATCTGAGTAGACCTAGGATACCCGTGGCTTTCCTCACTGCACCAAAATGCAGTTGTAGTAACACATAAATTTATTGACTACAAACATTATTATACTGTAATAATTACTAATAGTAATTTACTATTACTAAATTATGATATGTGTTAATAATGAGCTTTATCATGTCAAATAATGAAGTGAAAATCAATTTTATAGTACACCTTACAAAATAGGAGCGAAAAACTTCCCTCCGAATGAAAAGCTAAATGTCTCCAAATCGTGATGACAAATCTCTAAATCGATGCTTTTCCAAATCTTCAAATCATGCTGTGATTTGGAGAGATCATCGCAGGCTTTAACTTCTTAGCAATTTTTGCAGCGACCTCTTGGTGATTTTTGCCATGCTTTAACTTCTGACAATCATCAAAATCTTCAACTCCGGGTTGTTTTCTTAACCTCTTTTCTCATTCTTTGTCTGTTGATTTCCTTTGATTTGATGATCTTTGTGGATTTTACGCATTTACTCAACATATAAAAATCTTAAAATCAAATTGAAATTAAAACTAGGGTTTTCTCATTCATTATGTGACTATTTAATGGGGATTCAAAAACCATTTGTGGAAATTTATTCCCAAGATCCCAAGATCCATTCATTATGTGACTGTTAACTATAAAAATAATCCCAATTTCAAACTTGAATCATAACTCGGATAATAAACACGTAGCCATGTTTGATAATCTCAAACTTATAACTTGAACCACCATTTGTACCATATCATTATTTTTTACGCACTTGGGGATTTCAAGTTGAATGCGGTTTTAAAACTTTTGTGGTTTGTTTTTTGTTGTCAAGGGTTTATAGGTGTAACTAGGCATTCGATTGTGTTTTTAGGACAAATAGGACATTTTAAGTGAGAAAATTCAATGTCCATTGCATTTAGGTTGAATGCTTGGGTTTTAAAACTCTTGTAGTTTGTTTTTTGTTGGCAAGGGTTTGTAGGCGTAACTAGGCATCAGATTGTGTTTTTAGGATAAATAGGACATTTTAAGTGAGAAAATCCCATGTCCATTACATTTAGGTTAAATGAATGGGTTTTAAAACTTTTGTGGTTTGTTTTTTGCTGGCAAGGGTTTGTAGGGGTAACTATGCATCAAATTGTGTGTTTAGGACAAATGGGACATTTTAAATGAGAAAATCCAATGTTGATTGCATTTTCCTAAAACACAATTGTCCATACACTAATGCTTTTGAGTTATTTTGTATTCATGTAGTGGGAAGACTTGCATAGAGACTTATTTTAGGATTACTAACACTATTACACCGTCACTATACCATTACTTATTTTGAGTTACCAATGCTACTATACCATTTCGGTAAAGTGTATCATGTATGTCCAAAGATGAACACTATCCTTTTATATAAAATAATGATGTTTTTTTATAGTGAAGAATGTCCCAAATATTGAACAAAGGATGGATGACTGAGACGAACATAATAAGTGAGGTCTACGTAAATGAAGTAACATCTTTCCTTGATTTTACAATTACAAACAATGGACATCATCTCTCGACATTTCAATGTCCAAGTGTTAAGTGTTTAAATAAGAATAGACTTAGTGCATTAGATATCTGGAGTCATTTAATTCGGCATGGTACAAATTCAACATAAACTATTAAGGTTTTAAATGGTGAAATAAGATCCTTAAACTCCCCAAATCCCATTATGAACCGATTGATTGTGAAGGACATGTAAAAAATAATGAGAATATTGAGAATGAAAGGCTTCGAGACTTAGTTGGCATGTGCTACGGAGTGCACGAACAACATTGTGGAGAACCTGACCAGGAGAAAAAATCTCATGTTAATAATGAGAAGTACCCAGAGTGCAATAGATTAGCGACTGAGAAGTTGTACCCTTCATGTGATGGTCCTGAGACTACTCTCTCTATAATTGTGGAATTGCATAATTTTAAATAGAAGTTTAGTTGGTCAAAAAATAGAGTTACAGCTCTTTTGTCGATTGTAAAAAGGTGGCTTATAAAAACAGTTTACCAGTAAAGTATCCGTAAATGAGGAGAATGATGACAATCTTAGGGATGAAAGCAAACTACATTCATGCCTGTGAGAATAACTGTATTTTTTATTAGAAAGAGAATGAAGACTTAGAAAAATGTCCTCAGTGTGGGACATCAAGATATTTAGTGAATATAAGGAAAGGAAAAAGGGTATGCAAAGAACTAATGAAAGTATTGAGACATTTCCCTTTGATTCCAAGGCTAAGGAGATTATACACTATGCCTTGGATAGCGCATGAAATGACATGGAACCATCGAGCAATAACTTCATGGTATAATCAATGACATCATTGTGATTCAGCTCAGTGGGGAATGCTAAAAAATAGATGTCCTGATTTTTCTAAAGAAGCGCGCAATGTTTGGCTTGGCATATCTATAGATGGGTTCAATCCCCGTGGTACAAAATCTAGTTTTTATATTTTATGGCCACTTATGGTTGCGCCTTATAATGTGGTCCCCTCTTTGTGCTTAAAGCATGAATTTCAAATATTGTCTTTGTTGATTCTTGGACCCAAGTCACTGGGTCAAGACATTGATTTTTTCATCAGTCGTTAGTAGATGAGTTGAAGCAATTATGGGAGGGAGTTTCTGAGAACACACTATATATTGACTTACTTGAGTCTATATATACAGGAGTTCCAACGAGTTAGAATATTGAGACAAAGTAGGTTTGTTTTTATGAGTTGTTCCATCTTACAAAGGTTTAAAAAGATTGAAGAACTCCAGTCCAAGAAAACCTCAAGATCAACCTAAAGGGAAGTTAATTCCACCTATAACAACTTTAGGACACTTGCATTGCATATTTTTTATTCCTATGTGCATATGTGGTTTTGAAACACTTCAATTAATTTTAAAATCAATTTAACTCATTAAACAATATTTTTAAAACATTTTAAATAGTTTTTGGAATTATTAAAATTTGGTTTTTAAAAGTGTTGGGGTTGAAAATTATATTTTATTAAGTGTT
This sequence comes from Sambucus nigra, assembly GCA_949130495.1. NCBI lineage: Eukaryota > Viridiplantae > Streptophyta > Magnoliopsida > Dipsacales > Adoxaceae > Sambucus > Sambucus nigra. Next base: position 601,325,557 of record OX422212.1, on the reverse strand, counting down.
CTAATTCAGTAGAAGTTAGCCCGGGTAGCATGTCAAAGTGCTAGAGACTTCAGGGGGAGCTTGTAAATATTTTCAAACACGGGTTTTACAGCCATTTTACACCGTACACGTGTTGGCTCCTGAGTGTGTTATTTTGTGTTTTCTACAAGACACATTCCCCTCATTTAATCTGAGCCCTTGGATGATCTTTATCAATGGCCTGCATGTTTTTATTTGCAATCCTAAAGTTTCCTATTTAACCAATGAGATTACGTTGCTAGCACCACTTGTTGTAGACCATTAGATTGGCAGTCTATAAGTTAAATTCAATCTCAGCTGTAGGATTGCCCAAGATATTCGAGATTCTTCCAAATCCTGTATATAAACCCATAGAGTCTCAACCATTTGAGACTTTTGTCTTTCATCCAAACAGAGAGCAGGGAGAAGAGAGAGAGAAGGGAGAAGAGAGAGAGAGGAAATAAAAGAGAGAAGAGAGAAGAGAGAAGAGAAAGAGGAAAAACCCTAATCTTCATCTCCTCACACCTCTGAGTGATTTCCTTTAACCCAAACACCATAACCTTCTACGTTTCATACATCAGAAACCTAAACCTTGAGAGTTAGATCCATTTTAGGGTTTCTGTGATATTGATGTTGGGTTTGTTCGATATTTGAAGACCTCTTCAAATCTAAGTTTCTCTCAGAACATGTCTTTAAGAAAATATCGAGTTTCACTGTTGAAACTTGAGATTTTCTAAAAGAGAATATCACACACTTATTTTTGTTTATTCTCTTTTTGGATCTGTTATTTTAGATCCATTATGTTTTAAAATATTTTGAAAAATAATCTTCTTTTTCTTCAAGGTTAAATCAGATCCTTAAGACGTTTGTGTCTCTTGAATCGGCTAGTTTTAAAACCAAGGTTATTTTTCATATCTGATCTTAATAAGAAGCTTATTTAATAAAATAGTTTGAATTAGACTTTGCATGTCATATAGAACCCATTGATTAATAAGATCTTGTCTATATAAATAACTTGAGAGGGTGAGTTGCATAAATCTGCATTTAGTGCACCTCACATACACATTCTCACACACAAACACTTAGTCATAATGGTTCTGTTTGAGAGACTTGGAATTTGTTAGAGTTGCTGCAATTAGAATCCAAAGAAAAGGAGGTCAAGGAAAAGGCAAAGAAGAAACAAGAAAATATCAGTTCTAGTTAGAAAACCTTTGGAGTGGAGTAACTCATGTAGGTATAACTTCAAACTTATATTTAGGATATTTGTGTGTTTGCTTAAGTGCTGTAATCCGATCCTTTATTTTAGTGGATTTTTTATTTTGTGCCATAAAGGGCACTGTGGATGTTTCCCTTGATTAAAGGTTTTACCACGTTAAAATTCCTATTTTATTTACTTTGAATGTTCTTAATTTCTGTTGTGATTGGTACTGCATGTTGGACTTAGTAGATGGTTTTTAATTTCTAAAAACTTAGGTAATCAAATACTAAATCTAGACTACATATTCAAAAAACAATTTTGAACACATCTTATGTTGTTTATTCGAAAAGAGTTTTGTCCAAAAAGTTTATTCGGAGTTTACTCAACTTATAACATTTTGTTATTAATTTAGTAAAAAGTTTTTCAGTTTCAGATTTTGACATGCACAACATGGATCAATATACATTGAGAGTTATGTTAATGTGGGGGATTCATGATTTCCCCGCATATGGAAATTTATTTGGATGTATAAAACATGGATACAAAGCATGTCCTATTTGTGGTGATGAAACACCATCAATCCGATTAGTTAACAGCAGGAAGATAGCTTACATAAATTATCGTATGTTTCTTGATAAAGATCAACCATCTAGGGGTGGTAAACCTTTGGGACTTAAATAACAAGAACCTAGATCTCCCCCGGTTCGAATCAATGGAGATGAACTTGTGAAAAAGTTGAGCAAAATAAAGTATGTACCTGGAAAAGACTTAAAAGTTCCTTCTAAGAAGCGTAAGTTTGATAATGCGAATGGAAGTGATAGTGATGTGGATAAAAGCGACAATGTTGAAGTTAAATAATCATGGTATAAAAATCTATTTTTTTAATTTGGAATACTGGCGACATCGTCAAGTTCGATATGTCCTTGATATGATGCACACCAAGAAAAAAGTTGTAGAGCATTCAATAAACATAATTCTTGTTGCTAATAAAACAAAGGATGTTGAAAAGGGCCGACTGGATATGAAGGACATGGGCATACGCAGCGATCGATGGCTTAAAGTTGATGTGTGTACGAGGAAAAATATAAAACCAATGGAAACATTTATCTTGGATAAAGAGGAAAAGAGACAATTCTGCCAAATTTTGAAAGACTTATAGCTTCTTACCAGTTTTTCATCTAACTTGAATAATATGTTAAGTCACAATCCCTCGTCTCTGCACTCATTGAAGTCCCACGGCTATCATGTCATAATAGAACACTTGATACCCGTGTCTCTCCAATATGCCTTCCCGAAACATCGAGATTTAAGAAGAGCAGTCCAATATTAAGCTTGTTTATAAAATGTTTTGCTCCTAGATCCTCTTTCGACAAGATATCCTAAGAGCCAAATGCATACTTGTTGAAGCATTCGGCGAGTTGGAGAAATATTTTCTACGAGAATTTTTCGATATCAGCATTCACCTCACTGTGCATCTAGCAGATGGAGCCTTGTTTTGTAGATCAACAAACACTCATTGGATGTATCTGTTCTCAAGGTGATTTTTTATCTTTTAATAAAATAAAATATGCACAATTCAGGTTAACACTGGTTATTATTAATATTTATTTCTTTATATAAATAGGATGATGAAAGATTTCAAAGGTATACCCAGTAATAAGCGACATGTTGAAGGCTCCATTACAGAGCCTATGTCGTAGACGAATCTATTAGATATTGCATGGAGTAGATGCCAAATTCGTTAAATGGAAATCATAAACGCTCATGTGAAGCTTTTTAGAGAAGGATGGAGAGTTCATTGATGAAAGGTCTTTCCTTGGTGATAAGATTATAACATTAGGACCAATATAATTCTAACAAATACATTGATGGGTGTTGTTTGGACTTAATGTCAATGGACTTCAAGATTACTATAGCTTAGATTTCTTTCTTCTAGCATCAATTATAATTTAATGAATATCTTGATTAATAATCACTTATATCAAATGACATATTGTAGTGAGTATGAAGCATCACTAAAATTCATGTCTCGTGCGAAAAGGAAGGGGATAAAATGACAGAATTGGAGAAACCAACTTATTTTATTCCTTGGTTATCAGAGAAGGTGATTCTATAAATAATAATATTTTAATGCCTTTTTTGCATAACCTCCTGAGATAAAACATATATTGGCGTAATTATGATTTGTTTTCATTGAACATAGTTGGTGAAATCAGGAGAGACAAAGGCAAAAGAAACATTGTGGTGATTAGTTCAAGGGTCGTAATTCAAGGCTAAAACATACAAAAAGTTTCGTGTAAATGGTTTTGTATTCTCTCCTAAGTACCACGTTGATACGGTTGTTACACAAGATAGTGGTGTTTGTTTGAAGGCATGGATGCAATTTCGATCTAGAAAAAGTGATAAGAACCTCACAAATACTTAGACTATGTGGTATGGATTCATCAAATAAATAATTGAGCTAGACTATACCGCATTTAAGGAGGTGGTCTTTTATTGTGATTGGGTGAGGGTGGAGGATAAGACTAAAGGGCGTAAGCTTTGTCCGAACTCAAATTTAGGGATGGAAAATTTTGACAAGTATAAGAGCGTTGGCAATGAGTTTGATGAGCCTGCTATTCTCGCATCTAAGGCTAATTAAGTATTTAATTCTAAAAATCTTAAAAATTAGAATTGGTGAGTTGTTATACATTCACTGAAGATATTAACGAGTCAAGTGGACGATTTGAAGCGTTACGATTCTATTTAGTTTATTTAGTATTTTTTTTCAAAATTTGTTTGTTTTGTCCCATTGATAATGTAATATTTTGTCATTTATATGAAGCCTTTTTAGATTCATTCAGAAATTGTTTGTTTTGAATTTTAGTTTACATGCATGGTATGATCTTGTGATTTATATTTCTATGTTTATGAATATGATAATGATGTAAAAATGTGATAATCAAACACATATGAATTGCTGGTTTATGTAGTTATTCATTTTATATTTTATATTGACTACTATAATTTTCGTTTTATCTAATTGTTCTTTGTTTTGACAACATTGTTTTATACATTATGGCTTCTAGTGCTGATGGAGGTTCGAAGCAACCATCACTAGAAAATCAGATGCAACAAACATTTGTTCCGCTGCAAGAAGAATTAACTAATGGAGATTCGGACCAGCCATCTTCAAGTGCGAGTAAAAAGAAGAAGCAGAAAATGAAAAAAAAGGCTAAACAATTGGAATGTATGACAGCGAATGGTAAAATGATAATCAATGTTCTAGTTGATGGGGGTATAGTCGGTCCATGGAGTAAAAAGTGGAGTACCTGTGTCGGTGATTTTGTTAGATCTTATATCTTGATTAATTGCGAAGATTGGAGAGTTGTGACAAAAAACTATAAAGATGACGTTTGGAATGCTTTAATGGTAATGTTTTCATATTAAAGATAAAAAATATTTAGTTGTTGGTTATACGATATTCATTGTTTTATTATTTATTAATGTTAATTACAGTGGCAATTTCAGCTCGATGTCGAACTGGAGGTGGCTCGCCCGTTGATGGAGAAGAGGTTCCCACAAAAATTTAGGACGCACAAAAATAATATGAGACGTTTTTTGTCTACCGTTGGAATTATATCGGAAGGTGTTGATCCTCATATATGGACATTATTTTGTAAAAATGTAGGTAAAGCAACAAGAAAGACAGAACATTAAAAATGCCAATAATCGGACCAAATTTCAACATGCCCATACACTTGGGCAATGTACCTATGCTGTGGTGGAATATGAAATGGCATGCATCATAAGAACTATAAATTCTTATCATCACTTTTGTGTATAACATGTGCCATTTAAATTGCTAACATGTGCCAATTAAATTATAGGTTGAAGCAAACATTGAATAAGAAGTAAAGTGAGTAGATGTGTGGTTTGCGGGACACGAGGACAAAAATATGAATGTCTTAAAAAGTACTAAGATTCACCATGTGAGTATTTACATGAGAAGTAATTTTTTTTTTTAATGTATGTTTTGATGTTTTTATTAATGAGTTTTTTTATTTAGATCTATAACTATGCTGTGATAGGATAAACTCAAGGACATGGTTGAAAAAAGGAAGAGTGAGAGTGGAGAGGGTAGTTTCTAGAGACAATGCTTAGAAAATGATGAGGTGACAGAAGTTTCTGGAGAAGAGAAAAATGTAGAGTTTGTGTAGTTTGTCCCCTCATTTCGAATAGGTAGTTGATGCGTTTAGGGGTGGCACAGGCAAAACTCAAACAAAGAAAGAAGTTAAATGATAGTGCGGATGCATGGAAGAAATAGATCATTGCTTCTATGAATCAAAAATTGGATAAAAATAACACAAAGATTCAATCTATGAAGGTATCTTTGTATGTTACATAATTTTATTTAATCAACATATCTATCTTGTTATAAAAGTCTTACTGTTGTTTGGTCTTGTTTGTCAACGATGCTATACAAAGTTTGGTTCAGGCCTTCAATGATCAAAAGGAAAAGGGTTCACAATTGACACAAATAAGTGAGCATGCGTCTAATACAAATCGTTCGTGGATAAATCTGTCTAAAAATCTATATAATGTTTTTGGATCAGATCCTCGTCCTTCCCCTCCATTAACCCAAACGTCATCTTGCTTGATAGGTATAATGAAGAATCGACAAAAGGGTATGTTGTGATGGATGTGACAAAGGATATATGTCACGAGAGGCGAGTGGGAGTCGGAGAAAGAAAAATATATATGGAGGAAGTTGTAAAGCCCGATGCTACATTGTTAGATGCTCCTCAAGGTGGCAATTACACTTTCGTCAATTTAGTCTTGGGAGGATATTTGATTTGGATGGATTGTTGGCTTAAATATGTTTAGTTTACGAGTTAAGACCATGAATTTATTTTTGAAATTGTAACAAGCCGCTTAAAAATGCCGGGTGGCCAATATTTTAACCAATTAACTCGAATTATTTAGTTGGCTCATTCTTATCATCACTGTCGAAAATAATTTTCTTTCTTTATTAACCACCTAGTAATTAATTAAGCTAGTTTTAAAATTTTCAATTTCAATTTTTAATAAAATTATTTTTTAACAATACCAACAAGTTATAATATAAACCATCCCACAACAATGAATAATGAATAATTATCATCACAACTTTAATTAATGTAACTGGAATAAACTTCCCAATTTCAAACATCTCAATACAATAAACCAAATAAAACCAAATGTATCCAAAATCGACACAAATAAAACCACTGACTGAGATAGAATGAAAATGACACGAATCCTTTGGCAACATGCCATAAAAGAAATGACTACAGAGTACATGAATCAATAGAATCATGCGTCTAATGCAAGTCCATAACTCCATGGTATCCATAGAAAATAATTATCCAATCCTCTAAGCTGGGCATCCCTGTGGCTGGACACCTGATATAGTATATACAAGAGGGAACAGAATATGTAAGAGAAAATGGGTCAGAGCCCGATTGTAAAAGATTTTAAAAACAACAAGTGAATAAATGCTACAATTAGCAATTATTATATACATGTTAGTTTCTCGGACTCTCTCTTGAGATTCTAACCTCTCATCTACTCTGCATGCCTAACGTATCTCCAAATTATTCTAGTTATTAAATCCACTTTCACTAGATTATATCACTGTGTCAACTGTCCATAGCCCTTATCTTCCCCACGTGTTTTCTTCGTAACACATGTAATAAATATATATTAGTTCAATTCTCAGTATAATTAAGCATTCTAAAACTTACATATATATATATATATATATATATATATATATATATATATATATATATATATATATATATATATATATATATCACTGTGTCAACTATCCATAGCCCTTATCTTCCCCACGTGTTTTCTTTGTAACACATGTAATAAATATATATTAGTTCAATCCTCAGTATAATTAAGCGTTCTCAAACTTATATACACATATATATATATATATATATACATTCACTCTATTATATATATATATATAATATTGCACCCTGAGACACAGCTGCGGTGCACGCATACTCTGCTATCTGGTCCCAGTATATCACATCACTATATAAAGGACTGTTGGTTTGGTATATCCCTCGAACCACAAATTTCAAAACACAAGTATTGTAGGCGAACATAGTCCTAAGCCTTTAGGCTATGCACATACCTACGTACCCAAATGACCTTTCAATACCATTGTTATCACTAATGGCAATCCAACCTAAGTCATATGTTCTGAGGTAACAAGTTAAAAATCCCCCATAGGGCTCATCAAGATATGACTGCCCTCAATGCGCAAACCTCCCATCGATAGAAAGTAGGCTAGGTATGTCATACACATAAATCATAAATCAATAGGTATATACTCAACCTATATAATAATAGGTACACACTCGACATATGTCTCATATTAGGAATTCATCCTACCCTAAGTACCTGTTGTATTTCTCGAATACTACCCTTAGTTGTTAATTACTATTCAATCTCATTATCATATTTTATTATGTAGTTATCACTCACATAATTCCTTTATTAATTCAATATATAATTTCTCAACATTAACACATGTCTCTCACTTTTTGTTAATGTACCAAAAATGATTTAGAACCTACTGTGGGCCAAAATATGAATTTCCAAACTTTTCTGGGCTAAAATAGGATTTATGAAATCTCGTTAGAAGTTACTGAATTCTCATTCAAACAACGTAGCATCTCGTTTGAATGACATCATGTCTCATTCGAACGATTTCAAACGACTTCCAGTTCGTTCGATGTTTTAGCAGTTCATCCCCAACCTTAATTTTCTGCGTTTTTCTCCATTTTCTTACACCCAAACCCACATGGAATATATTATGACGAATCCAAATTATCTCAACATCATTTATACACGTTTATGGGTGATTATAACACATAGAAAACATCTAATTCCTTACTTTCAAGAAGCGTTTTTATCTAAATCAATATAATCCTTAAAATCTTCAAAAATTTATATTCACCATTTATGTTGTTTACAAAAACTAGAATCTAATTTCATGATTTACAATTAAATCATCAATCTGATAACCTCAAGATGTGGATTTCTCAACTATATGCAATACCTATCCCATTAATTAATTTATTCATCATTTCATGCCCAATTTCACAATTCTCACCGGTGAATATTAATCCTATTCTAACATGGATATTTTACTCACTAATTGGAACAATAATTGCACTTTCCTTAAGGTGTAGATCTGATCCTTTGGAGAAGATATGTGTAGGATGTCCCCTCCCCTTTTTCGGTCACTTTTTTGGTGGTAGTTCAAGGTGGGGCAAGGTGGTTGTCCCTTGGTTTGCTCTCAAAACCTCTTCCTCTCCTTGGAAAAAGCTCTCACTCTCCTCGAAGACCTTTCCTTTGTTTTTGGGCGAATGAAATTAAGTTATCTAATCTCTTCACTTATATAATAAAACCCAATTTTCATAATTACTATTCACCTCCCAAATAAAATGACCAAAATACCCCTTTGGGGTGTCCTTTTGGTTCCCAATTGACCCGAGACCTAAATCAAACCCCCGAGTAGACTTTTCTACCTATTTTGACCCTTTCGAATTCAAGGGTGCACTCTAAATGACCATTTAAAAGACTTAAAAATAATTTTCCGTTTAGCCCTTTCAATTTAGTCTCGACACGACTCACACGAGCGTCCCAACTTAATTTTAATAATTCACGTATTATTCACTCACGACTATATAATCATATATTACTTTTAATCACTATGTAATATTCAATATCAATCACATATTACTTTATTCTCTAGTAATATTCAATTCAGATTAATTTCAATTACTATTCATAATTAATTCCAATTAGTCCCCATTTTACTTTTAATTAATCTAATATTAAAAGTCCTTAAAATTACGGGGTATTACATACTCCTCCCCCCTTATAATGGAATTTTGTTTCAAAATTTGGAAATAAAAGCATACCTGGTATAAATAACTCTGGGTATGTATCGTCCATCTCATCCTTCCGCTCCCAAGTAGAGTTCTCAATATTATGGTGCGCCCACTAGATACGCATCAACAGAACTACTTTCAATCTCAACCGTCTCTCGCTATAGTCCAATGCCACCGGTCTCTCCTCGTAAGAAATATCGGGTTGCAAGTCAATCTCCTCTAATGCAACATAGGTGTGATCCAAATCATCACGGAGATATCGCCTCAGCGAAGAAATATGGAACACGTCATGGATATGATGCAAGTGCTCCAGTAACCCCAGTCTGTATGCTATCGATCCAACTCTCTCGATAATAGGAAATGGTCCTACATATCTCGGTGACAATTTCCCTTTCTTTCCAAATTGTATTATCCCCTTTATAGGAGGCACCCGCAAAAGAACCTGGTCCCCCACATTGAACTCCTTGAAGAACTGCTTTGCATCGGTGTAGCTCTTCTGTCGGTGCTAAGTTATCCGAATGCGACTACGAATCATCTCAATCCTGGCAGACGTATCCAAGTAGTTTTTTATCCCCCACATCAAACCAACACGTAGGAGAACGATAATTTCTACCATATAAAGCCTCAAATGGGGCCATACCGATTGTGAAATAGTAGGAGTTATTATATGCAAACGCCACGAGTGGAAGGTACTACTCCTAACCTCCCCCAAAATCCAGGTTACACATACGTAACATATCCTCTAGCATCTGGTCAGTACGCTCATTTTGCCCATCTATTTATGGGTGATAAGACGTACTCAATCGCACCTCGGTACCCATAGCCTCTTAAAAACTCTCCTAAAATCGGGACACAAAAATTAAGTCCCGATCGGACACAATATTGAGCGGTACCCCATTTAATTGTAATATCTCGACTATATAAATCTGGGCGTACTATCTAGTAAAGTAATCAGTCCGAACTATAGTGAGCTGCCTTAGTCAACCGATCCACAATCACCCATATGGAATCGTGACCTCGCTAAGTAGTAAGTAACCCTATGATATAGTTCATGGAAATGCTCTCCCATTTCCACATCGGTATATCTAATGGTTGAAGTAACCCAGCTGGATTATGATGATCCACCTTCACTAACTAACAAGTGGCACACTTAGAGACGAATTAGCAATGTCTCTCTTCATCCCACTCCACCAATATTATTGATGCATGTTCTGGTACATCATATCTCCACCGGGATGTACCACAAAGAGGGACCTATGAAACTCTATCATCACCACATGTCATAACTCCAATCCTTCTGGAACAATCAGTCTACCATTGAAGTGCAAGCCTCCCTCAAAACTCACTGAGTAGGACTCCGCTCCCTCGGCTAAAATCAGTCCAATTTTCTCCTGACAAAATGAATCTGTTGCCTAAGCTTGTACCACCCTCATCACAATCTAAGGTATAACAGTCATAACTGACATAAATGATCTGGTAACTGCATCCTGATGTCCAAGTTCCTTCTTCTTCGCCTTCCCCATCGCGATCGACTCCTCTACTAGCCTTCAGCTCAACGTGTCTACTACCACGTTAGCCTTCACTGGGTGATAATGTATATCAAACTGATAATCCTTCACAAATTCAATCCACCTACACTAGCGCGTGTTCAACTCCCACTGAGTGAACAAATACTGTAGTGACTTATGATCCGTGAATAGGCAAAATTTCTCTCCTAATAAATAAAGTCTCAATTTGAAGAGCGAGCATGACTGCTGCTAGATCCAAGTGGTGGTGGGGGGGTAATTTTGATTGTGAGGATTAAGCTTCCTAGAGTCATAAGCTATATCGGTCTCTTCCTGCTGGATTACTCCACCAAGCCCTTGTAATGATGCATCAGTGTAAACTAAGTACTCCACTTCTGGCCTGAGTAGTGCTAGTACGGGTGCTGAAGTCAATTTATATTTCAACTCATCAAATGCCAACAGACTCGCATCATCCCAAATAAATAGTACACTCTTGGGATTTAGATTAGTCATCGAACTCGCAAACTTCGAGAAATATCGAATGAACCGTTTATAATACCTAGCCAAAACCCAAGAAACTTCGCACCTCCGTCGGTGTCGTGGGCTGTCCCCACTCCCTCTCCACCGATACTTTGCTAGAATCCACTGATATCCCCAACTCAAACACAATATGCCCTAAAAACTGCAATCCTCCGAGCCAGAATCCACACTTCTCATATTTAGCATACAACTGCTGCTCACGTAGTGTTTACAGAACCCGTCACAAATGCTCTGCATGATCCTCCTCTGTCTGGGAATAAATCAGGATGTCATCAATAAAGACAATGAAAAAATGATCTAGGAACTCTCTCAACACCCTGTTCATTAAGTCCATGAATATTTTTGGTGCATTGGTCAGCCCAAATGGCATAATCGAAACTCATACGATCCATATTTAGTCAGGAATGCAGTCTTAGAAACATCCTGCTCCCTGATACGCAGTTGATGATAACCAGATCTCAAGTCTGTCTTAGAGAAGTAGGCTTCTCCTCTCAGTTGATCAAATAAGTCATCAATTCGAGGTAACAGATATTTGTTATGTATTGTGACTTTATTTAATTCTCGATAATCCATGCACAGTCCTAAAGAACCATCTCGCTTCTTTACAAATAACACAGGGGCACTCCAAGGTGAGGTACTCCTACAGATAAACCCCTGTCCCAAAAGCTGCTTTATATGATCCCTTAACTCCCTCATCTCTGCAGGAGCCATACGGTAAGGCGCACGAGCTATCGGTCGAGTACCCGACGCTAAATCAATCAAAAACTATATTTCCCTACTGGGAGGTAACCCAAGTATCTCTTGGAATACATCGGTGAACTCACAAACTACCGATTTCAAATCAAGGGGAATCATCATTCTCGTAGAGGTCTCTTCCTCTATGTAATACAAATGAGTGGATGATCCTCCCTCATCACGAAGCATCACCATAAAGAACATCTCTTTTCCCGAAATTCTAAAAATAATGCTCCGACTATAATAATCAATCATAGCTCTGTATGAAATTAACCAATCCATGCCAATAATAGCATCATACTTTGACATATCTAATATAAGTATATTAGTCGGTAAAATCAGACTCCCTATCTCTATACTCATAATCCGACATATAAAGAAAATAGGCGTCCCATTACCCATCGGTGAGTCTACAAAAGTAACAATATTGTTGACGGTGTCTAATAACCCTATGGCCCGTGCAAATCTAGTGGATATAAAAGAAGGTGAGGCTCCCGTGTAAAAAAATACACCCCATAGATAGAAAACATACCCTCAAGTGCGAGCGGTGGTTGCTGAACTACGGCTTGATGAACGTTGTAGACACGCCCACACTGTAACTGTCCTTGCGGTCCTGGATAAGGTTGTCCTGGCACCTGAGCTGGTGCTGGGAGGGCGACTGGAGGGAAAATGGGTCTCTATGGCTTCTAATGAGCACCCTGCTGCTGAGGAAACTTTCCCTTATCGAGGTATTCCTGTCGTTTATAGCCAAGCTTGCCACACACGAAGCACATACTAGTAAACTTTCTCCCATTTTATCCCTGCTACCCCCAACCCTACTGGACATTACCACCCTTCCCTTGGCCCTACTGGCCCTACTGAACATGCTGTCGACCCTGATGACCCTGCTTCCCCTGTTGGCCCTACTGGCCATGCCTATTACCTCCCTGCCCAAAGCGAAAACCTCCAGAATGTAGACGCTTAGAATAGTCCCCCTGTTATGAACCATACTCACCCTGACGCTGCTGACTCTGGCCTGACTAGGCCCCACTGGCACTGCCTCCCCCGTTCCTACCCTTATGGCTGGACTCAATCCCCCTCTTGCCTCCCTTAGCATGGAAGCGGTGATCCTAGCGGTGAAGCATCGTAGTATTAAGTACATCTCTGTAAGTTTGTAGTGAAAGATTGCCCAATAACTTCTGGCAAATGTTTCAATTCAGGCCATCCATAAACATCTGAATTCGCTTTTCTTTAGTAGGTACCTCTCCTAGAACCAAATTTATCAGCCTCGTGAATTCTTCCTCATATTCTGTCACTGTCCGCCTGGGTTAGGTCGAGTAATTTTTGCCTCATGTCAGTCTGAATGGCGCGAGGGAAATATTTACGGTCGAACCGCACCAAAATGTCCTGGGTAGTTAAAATATCTCTCTCCTCAGTGGTGGTAGTGGACTCCCACCACTGTAAATCTGCCCCAACTATCTTAAAAGTAGCTAGTATTTGATGTTGTACCTTCGTGCATTCATACATTCTTAAGTGCCACTGGATGTCTTTCTTACATTGGCTAGCAGTAATGACATCAGAACCCCCTGAAACTCCAGTAGGTGTGCCTTCTGAAAGGCATCTCTAACGCTCTCCAAAGAAGTAAGAAACGCCTGAGCTTGTGCTTCTGGCACTGCCTGTGCCTGCGTTGGTGCCTGCTGAACAACTGTTAAAGCTGCATTGACTTCCTGAGTTATAATGGCAGCAACCTCTGTAGGGTTCATAGTGAACTGAGATGGAGCAGACTAAGGTGCACGTCTTGGAGGCATCACAATATTCAATTTAATTATCACATAATGGCATAATTGCATAAGTGCACAATAAGAATGCAACATCCATAATGATAGGGATCTATATCAAAGGATGCTAAGCTGAAAGAATAATAAACCATACAGATCCTAAAAACTCTAGAGCCTGATGCTCTATACCACCTGTAACAACCCGCTTAATTAAATACCAGGTGGCCAATACTTTACCTAATTAACTCGAATTATTTAGTTGGCTCATTCTTAGCATCACTGTCGAAAACAATTTTCTTTCTTTATTAGCCACCTAGTAATAAATTAAGCTAGTGTTAAAATTTCGAATTTTAATTTTTAATAAAATTCCATTTTAACAATACCAACAAGTTATAATATAAACCATCCCACAATAATGAATAATGAATAAGTATCATCACAACTTAATTAGTGTAACTGGAATAAACTTTTCAGTTTCAAACATCTCAATTCAATAAACCAAATAAAATCAAATGTATCCAAAACCGACACAAATAAAACCACTGACTAAGATATAATAAAAATGATACTAATCCTTTGACAACATGCCATAAAAAATGACTAATAAGTACATGAATCAATAGAATGATTCATCTAATGCAAGTCCACAACTCCATAGTATCCATAGAAAATAAATATACAATCATCTATGCTGGGCGTCCCTGTGGCTAGACACCTGATATAGTATATACAAGAGGGAAGAGAATATGCAAGAGAAAATGGGTCAAAGCTCGATTGTAAAAGATTTTAAAAACAACAAGTGAATAAATGATACAATTAGCAATTATTATATACATGTTAGATTCTCGGACTCTCTCTTGAGATTTTCACCTCTCATTTACTCTGCACGCCTAACGTATCTCCAAATTATTCTAGTTATTATTCCCACTTTCACTAGATTATATCACTGTCTCAACTATCCATAGCCCTTATCTTCCCCACGTATTTTCTTCGTAACACATGTAATAAATATATATTAGTTCAATTCTCAGTATAATTAAGTGTTCTCAAACTTAAATTAATTTCAGATTTCACAATCTTTCATGTCTACTTAATTAATTTCAGATTTCATTATCTTCCCTAAGTACCCGTTGTATTTCTCGAATACTACCCGTACTTGTTAATTACGATTCAATCTCATTATCGTATTTCATTATGCAGTTATCACTCACATAATTTCTTTCCTAATTTAATATATAATTTCTCAACATTAACACAAGTCTCTCACTTTTTGTTAATGTACCAAAAATTATTTAGAACTTACTGTAGGCCAAAATACAAATTTTTAATTTTTTCTGGGCATAAATAGGATTTATGAAATCTCGTTAGAAGTTATTGAATTCTCGTTCAAACGACATAGCATCTCGTTCAAACGACATCATGTCTCGTTCAAACGATTTTAAACGACTTCCCAGTTCGTTCGACGTTTTAGCAGTTCTTCCGCAACCTCAGGTTTTTACGTTTTTCTCCATTTTCTTACACCCAAACCCACGTGGAATATATTATGACGAATCCCAATTATCTTAGCATAATTTATACACGTTTAAGGGTGATTATAACACATAGAAAACATCTAATTCCTTACTTTCAAGAAGGGTTTTTATCTAAATCAATATAATCCTTAAATTCCTCAAAATTTTATATTCACCATTTATGTTCTTCATAAAAACTAGAATCTAATTTCGTGATTTACAATTAAATCATCAATCTGATAACCTCAAGATGTGGATTTCTTAACTACATGCAATACCTATCCCATTAATTAATTTATTCATCATTTCATGCCCAATTTCACAATTCTCACCGGTGAATATTAATCCTATTCTAACATGGATATTTTACTCACTAATTGGAACAAGAATTGCACTTTCCTTAAGGTGTAGGTCTGATACTTTGGAGATGATATGTTTAGGATGTCCTCTCCTTTTTTTCGGTCACTTTTTCGGTGGTAGTTCAAGGTGGGGCAAGGTGGTTGTCCCTTAGTTTGCTCTCAAAACCTCTTCCTCTCCTTGGAAAAAGCTCTCACTCTCCTCAAAGACCTTTCCTTTGTTTTTGGGCGAATGAAACTAAGGTCTCTAATCTATTCACTTATATAATTACTATTCACCTCCAAAATAAAATGACCAAAATATCCCTCTGGGGTGTCCTTTTGGTTCCCAATTAACCCGAGACCTAAATCAAACCCCCCAAGTAGACTTTTCTACCTATTTTGATCCTTTTGAACTCAATGGTGCACTCTAAATGACCATTCAAAAGACTTAAAAATAATTTTCTGTTTAGCCCTTTCAATTTAGTCTCGACACGACTCACACGCGCGTCTTGACTTAATTTCAATAATTTTCATATTATTCACTCACGACCATATATTCATAAATTACTTTTAATCACTAAGTAATATTTAATATCAATCACATATTACTTAATTCTCTAATATTCAAACTAAATTAGTTCTAATTATTGTTCATAATTAATTCCAATTAATCCCCATTTTACTTTTAATTAATCTAATATTAAAAGTCATTAAAATTACGAGGTATTACAGAAATGTATTTTATTTGTCATGCTTTTGATTTGGACTTAATTTGTTGTTTGATTTTGTCATGGACTTTGTTTAAGTTATCTAGATTTGGACTGAATTTATACTATGCTTTTTTTATGGACTCTATTTAAGTTATCTATACTTAGATTATGTATTGTAAAGGCATTTTTCACTCCACCATTGACATTATTTATATGAGCATTGTCGGTCCCATGTTCGAATAAAGGAGGGGGGAAAGTTGATTTTCTAGAATCAAAGAATTGGTCCAAATAATATTCTTTATCACATGAATAATCGTAGACTTCTTTAACAATTTTCCATTCTAGTATTTGGAATTTATTGTTCGTGCCATAATGACATTATTCATTTTTTTTATATCTTTAAGGGCATCGGATAGTCATACTTACCGGGAGTGGAAGTGAAAATAGCTCTCAAGATAATAATGGAGATGTTAGAAGGCTAAATCGAAAGCATAAAATTATTGCTCAACCAACTGGCATAATCTATTATTATTTACTACATTTTTTCAGTAGTAGAAAACTACAGGGTAGGAAATCCTAAGTTCTTATTGTCAAATTTAGCAAAATATAACATGTTCCTCTATTTTTGTTTGCCATTTGGAATATATATTTTGTTCAGTGATTATCGATTTAAGGAATTACAGTTAAATTAGCCATTGTTGTTTTATCATTATAATGATTACTTTGCAGTCGCCTACTAAAAATTAAAAGGAATGACTTTTCCATGTTGTACAATTTTGTTTTGTATTTCTTTACTTTTATTTAGTTGATTTATGTGGTTTTTTTCTCCACATCGGATTTTTATGATCAAACAATTATGTGTACTTAATATTGACCATTTTTGTGTATACCTTATAGAGTACGATTAAGATAATATTAGAAAATATTTAGAAAAATGTTGCTGACGTGGTTACAGAATTAACTACTTATTAGAGGGGAAACATGAGTACTTTTGGCCATTGGCTAATCCACATGCACTAGTGACTAATTAATTACATTTTCTTCTAAAGTACCCCTTTTTCGTTATTCTTAGAGTCGTTTTATAAATTTTACATTTCATTATATATCTGTTTGAGTTCTAATAATTCTACCTAGATTTAAACCACCTTCTGTCTATATATTACATTTCATTATCTAAATATTCTACCTTGCTTTTTCAATGTATAGATTTTACATTTCATTTTATATTTGTTTTATTATAGTAAAATGGTATAAGCACCAATTGCTGGGTCCTAATGCACAAAAGATGTTCTAATGGTATTGTACAACACCATTAAACCAACTTCTGTCCATTCAGAACCTAACAATTCTTCTCTATAGCATTGTTCAGTACTTTATTAAATTGAAAATATTATTATATGGTTTCTATGGGATATCTTAAATGTCGTTACAAAAATATTTCAAGCTTGCTTTCCCCCTTCTTTCCTTTATTGTATTGAAAAGGAATTGTTTCCCCTTATTTCTTTTCTGGCTCATGCAGTGGGATACTGCTGGACAAGAACGTTTCCGAACGATATACTACCGTGGCGCGCATGGCATTATAGTATGTTTTTTAATTTCCTTTTTCCTTGGCATTCTATTATTACTTATTTCTCACTATGAAACTCCACCTTGAGCTTTTGAGCAAAGTATTTTTCTCTTCCAATTTTTATTTATTTTGTTCACTTTTGTGTCGGCCTTTATGGCAGGTGGTTTATGATGTAACTGACCAAGAGAGATTCAACAATGTTAAGCAATGGCTGAGTGAAATTGATTGGTATGCAAATGAAAATGTGAACAAGATTCTCGTTGGAAACAAATGTGATCTGGCGGAGAATAGAGTGGCGTCATATGAAACAGCCAAGGTAAAGGCTACATCTTTTGATTTTCTTGACATTGGTGTATTTTTTAAGGCAAATTATGGAAATTTAAAATCAATCTATGCATTTTTGGTTTTTAAAGGCAATTGTAAATGAAATAGGCATTCCATTCAAGGAAACTAGTTCCAAAAGCACTATTAATGTTGAGTAAGCTTTCATGGCTATGACTGTTGATATCAAGAATAGGTAATTTTTTTCGAACATTTTATATGACTTGGTACTAAAATTGTGGTAAGGCTAGACAATTTTTGTCATTCAATTTTAATATAGGTAGAATTTTTACTCTACCTAGATTTTTATTACATTTCATTCGTTTTATTCTTAGAGTAGTTTTTGTTATTTAGTTTTAGTGATTATTACATTTCATTCAGTTTTTGTCATTCATTATATATCCAATTTAGCACAATATTAGTTATAATGTCGAGTTTATTTAGAAAATGGTGTAGTTTATTGTGTAAGTATATATGAAATAGTTGTAGTCGAATGTAGTGAAGCATAACAATAACAAGATTAGTGAAGAATAGTAATTCTTTTGTATTGGAACATACGGGTTGATTGAAGTGGACACTTCTCATGTAGGTAGCAGTTAAAAATTAGTGGTAGCTGGATATTTTGAGTACGGTACTTGAGACTGTTTACATCTACATTTTGTTCTTTGACTGCTGCTATGAAAATATACCAACATGATCGACCATTCAGTCATTTGATTTAATCAAAGTCGAAGTAAACCACTAGGGTACGTGGGATCATATAAATTAATCAATATTCAGTACTAATATCTTGTTTGATAATTACATCAACATGATCGACCGTTCAGTCATTTGATTAACGTTGTTCAAAGTCCATTACATCCTATTAAACAAACTTCTTATACTTTTGTTTTTAATTTTAATAAGATTTTTTTGTATGCTTCAGGTCCAAATAATGCACAATCTACCCTGGTTTAATTATTATCATGTGAATGTTGCAGGTCCTAATTTTATTTTTCATTGATTGCTAACAATCACAATTTTCTTCAGTTAAGGTAGAAAGTACCAGCCCCAACTAAATCGGGAATTATAGAAATAAACATTAATGTCACCTTGTAATCTATATGTCTTGTTTAGAGAACAACTCAGGTTAACATGAGTGGAATAAACATTAAAAATAGTAGCTCAGGCAGCAACTCATCCTCATCAAGTGGTATTAGATCCATTATAATTTATTTATTTCTACCTATTATTTGGCAACCAAAATATAATTACAGTTTCTTCTTGGGATTGAAATGTTAACTTATTTATTTCAATGATTTCAAATACAGATTCGGAATCAGGGAGCTCCTCTGGGAGTGATTTCAATGCGGGGATGCGTAATGTATGGTTTTCCCTTCATGTTCAAGGTATGATATTATAACATTTCTCTGCTAAATAAGTTCAACATTATCAGATGATGTGTTGTTGGTATTTGAGTGTGATTCTGATATGAATTTTTGTTTACCTTCCGCAGAGCAGTGTGTGAAGTCTAATTGGTGCGTTGGATGGAAATTGAAGTATGGGTAGTGTGACACCCCTCTTAAAATAATAACGGGTGGCCAACCCTATACTAAAATAATCAGGAATCTCAAGTGGATCATTCTCATCATTTACTGACGATACTAAAATAAACATAACTAACTACCCATTACTACAAAAAAAGGGTGCCAAAAAAAATTTAAAACATACAAAAAGATAACCAACCAACAACATAACAACTACTGAACATGATATCATATGCTCACGATGATAATAAAAAGAAGTAATTATAAATTACAACGTAAGTTCACAAAATAAAATACCCGAATATGCTGTCGGTGCTACACCTACAACACTTGAGTGTAAACCCGATATACAAACTGAATCATAATCTAGATACACAAAAGATAGGAAATGGAGATATCAAAATCCCGCAACAGCCCGCATCTGCTATGGCTCCTCGAATACTCTGGATAGAAAACATCAATGGCGTCCTTGCGGAGGAACACCTAAAATAATATAATATATATATATACAGTAAGGAGAGAATATAAATGGGTCAGAGCCCGAGGTGTGAAAATAGTTTTAGCAAGTGCATTAGAATGCATAATAATTATAAATGCATTATAACATGATTAAAGTGGAGCTGCGCTCTCCATAAAAATCCAACTCACCTCTCAACAAAAGCGCGCACCTAAACGTATGCACATGATCCTCAAATATCTACCCAACACTATCTCGGGGCAAAAAAATCTAACCTACACCCAAAATTTATACTCATTTAAAATTCCATCTAAAATCTAACCATCAACTTCCAATTCCACCATAATCCCCAAATGTGCGTCACTTACATAACATATAATTATACATATACGTATTCTCTTACTAGAATTTCTCAGATTCTAGCTATTGACATAAATGAGTTATATTAGCATCAAAATGCTAAGGACTAAACTTCTCCCAATTCTCAATAATGCACTGCGTTTCGTGCGTGGGAAGTCTCGCAAGAGAAATCCAAACAAGGACCCCCCCCCAATACACTACTCCTTGACAGTATTGATTATCGAGATTCATTATGCCCTCAATGCATGACGCATATAAACCTAAATACTTAATTAATATAAATAATGAAAGTATTCCCAGCTCTCAATAGTGCACTGCGTTTCGTGTGTGGGACGTTTCGCAAGCAAAATCCAAACAAGGAACCCCCTCGATACACTACTCCCTGACACTATCGATCGTCGAGATATACTAATATAAATCTGATACTAAGGACTAAACTTCTCCCCACTCCCAACATTGCACTGCGTTTCGTGTGTGGGACGTCTCGCAAGAGAAATCCAAATAAGGAACTTTCCCAATACACTACTCCTTGAGAATGTTGGTCGTTGGGGTCCATTATGCCCTCGGTACCCAACGTAATATGTATACTCATATAGATATGTACGAACATATTCACTTTAGTATACTGATCATAATTTTAAGTCCTGATAAAATCTCCTGGAATGAGATTCAATCATTAAACTTATATCTCTTTACACTAGATTAGATATATGATATATCATAATCATATACAGGTAATATACTATACACACAAGTATAATAACAATCCCAGCGAGCTATAACTTGAGGATGAAGTTTCTCAATGCTATCATCTTCTAGGGAATCGCTCACATAACATCCGAGGTAGCAACGGTCGGAATCTTACACCGCCTTGGTAATAAAAAAATCACAACGTATGGGAAGCGATCATAGTTCCTCCCCGAAAGTGAGATAAAACATACCCACCACGTCTCACACCTAATAAAAATCACATAATAATAGACACTATGACTTGGGGACTATACGCTCCCTGCTCCTCAAGCCAGGGGCCTCACCCACATCGCGCAACTTCCCATGATAGCATAGAGGGGGTATGCTTCACATATATATATATATATATATATCATACACACTAGATATACATATACTATCACATCATATAAATGCATACCATCACACAAGGTATATATATATCAAACCATATAAGTATGCATACTCTTTTTACGCTCGTATGCGTAAATGAAATAATTTTATTTATATAAGTATATTTTACTCTCGATATACAAACCGTTTTTAACTCTCACTCTTTTCCACTTTATATACACGATACGATCCCTCACTTGAAATTTACTCATTCATCACTTCTATTTGTATGAATAATCTCTGAATTCAATTAACTTGGAGGATATTATCTATCTCCATATGCACATCGATCAACATTCATTATTCCCAAACCATTTTATGGTTTAATTGATCATATGTACCTTTAACGTTAACCCATTTGTGATTCAATTCAAAATTCAACATCGTTAAGTGCCCCCTACCTCTCTCTTATAAACCCATAATTATCTCTAAATAGAAATCTCAATGACAGTGGGCTTTCGCACTAGTTGGTACGATAATCTACAATCGATATTCTCTCGGAATAAGTCAATATGACCCCAATAATTTACCAAAAGGGAAACTCCCTAAAAGTCTCCAAAACATACTTATCATAAGTTATATAGAGGTTCCAATTGATAAATCCAAACGAAACGGGATGAAACTCGCTCTAGAGAAACCTTACCCAAAACTGCCCTGTTTTCGAATCGATTCAGGCCCTATCCGAATCGATTCAGCCCAGCGGATCGATTCGTCCTCCAATGCGAATTGATTCGGTCCAAAAGACCTCGTCATTTGTATTAGGCCGAATCGATTCAGATTTGGGTTCGAATCGATTCGGTCACTTAGAACTGGAAAGCTGGAACATTCCGAATCGATTCGGAATGGGGGCCAAATCGATTTGTCCTGTTCAGAAGCTACGAAAATGGCAATTTTTCTCAAAAGCCAAAAATTCCCAAAAATTCATTTTTATCATCTTCCAACCCTTTCTCTTTAACTAAAACATATATACAACATCAAAACTCATTATATAACCCAACCACACTAATTATATACCCTCAAATCCATATACACACCTCAAATGCAAGGTTTACCCAAAATCTAGGTTTTGACATTTTAAACCCAAAATCCATAAATTTATCCACAAATCATGAAATAAAAGATGCATAAGAATTATTTAGCAAGTTTAATCACTTGCCTCAAAGTTGTAGAGGTTGAATCTTCCTCCAAATCACGGATTTGTCGGAATCTCCAAGATTTTCCCCTCTTTCTCTTCTTCCTTTCCTATTCTCTCTCTCTCTAGGGCTTTCTCTTTCTCTCTAATGAGAATGACTTCTCACGTAGCCTTAAATCCAAGATACCCAACTTTAAATGATAATACACACTTTAAATGACTCCGTTACTCCTATTCGATCCAAACGAACTTAAAAATATTTCGAAACCCA
The DNA here is from genome assembly GCA_949130495.1 of Sambucus nigra. Classification (NCBI taxonomy): domain Eukaryota; kingdom Viridiplantae; phylum Streptophyta; class Magnoliopsida; order Dipsacales; family Adoxaceae; genus Sambucus; species Sambucus nigra. The sequence goes on along the minus strand of OX422212.1, from coordinate 601,302,567 downwards.
AATAAGACCCAAGTACAGTCGTTTCGACTATCTCGACCCTTTCGGGATCAATCGCACACTCAGAATCGTCATTCGAATTACTTTCTAACATCCTCAAATTTTGACCTCAAGTGCCAATTTAATTATTCTCCAAGTAAAATAATATTTATTTCTCCCAAAAATAATTAATTCATTATCCCAAAAATCACGGGATATTACAGGTAGCTAGTGGGTGAAAAGGCTATAGGGGTTTATATTAGAAGGTGAAAGGGACCGAATTACCAGAAAAGGGGACGAAGCAAGAATTTAGTTATGAGGAGATTCGATTTGGAAGATTTTAGTATTATGGTCCCCATTTAGATATAAAAGAAAAATGAGAGATGTAGGTAGTTAAAATACTTCTTTCTTGTACACGGATTTATGACACTAATACATGATTTTATTTTCTATTTTATACGTAGATTTTGACATTAATACATGATTTTATTTATGGGAAAAGCTTTTGCCTTACAATTCTAGTGTAAAATGAAAGCATTTGTATAGGGACTTTCGAGACAAGAAATAGTAATAAAATCTCAATTTGAGATATTTTTTTTAGAAATTCTTTAAATTAGTAACGGACCTATATCGTTACTAAATGTTACATATTTGTATGCTAGAAATGTGTTATGAATGTTGATAATGGTAAAAGTGTGATAGGATTTGAATCAATTTGTAACACATTAGTAGTGGTATAAATGTGTTAGTAACACAAATTTAGAAACGGTAAAAAACTTTTAGTAATTTTCTTCCTCACGCCTTTTTTCTAACGGTAATTTAGTGTTAGTAATTTTTTGTAATACTATAGTACCGGTACTAATTCACTATTTTGGAGTAGTGCCTCAGAAGGCCGTCGTTCTGGTCAGAACCTTGGGTTCCCATCTTAACGAACCTCAAGCCTGATCCTTAGTGGAGTTAAATAAGCTCGCACGTCTCCAGAGTGGGGTGCACTGTTTGGTTGGTGGGACATCATAGTTGTTCTTTGTGAAGATTGCTCTCGTGTAAAGGAAAGTCATTCACATAGACAACGCCAATTATGAGTGAAAAATTAATCACAATTGAAAGGATTCCAGAAAGCAATTAAAGAATGAATATAAGATGTCAATTATACAACATAAGAATATACGTCGTTCGACAAATTGCCTACGTCCACGAAGAGGTTATTGTATTTTATTAAGTTCTCTGAAAGTTTCAAAATTATATCCCCCTTGGCCCTAGGGTGTGGGTTGTATTTATAGTCGTGTAAAATCGTAGTGGTTGAGTTGTTTAAGGAATTCTCCCAGCTTATTATTGGATCATGTAGTGACTCCTAAATATCTCGTACGAGATTGTAGGTAACAAATTAAGCTTATCAATATGGACATGATAAATGTTCATATTTATCCACATGACAAATGCTTATGCTAATTTCTTTGAGGAGTTAGACTGAGCGTGCCCCACATACTGCTGGGCTTGATCGACCAGTCTTCAATTGGGCCTAATTAATAATTTAGGTCCACATAACCTACGTTTGACATCTAATTCAACATAAACATGAATATTATAATCAGCGTGAACAAACAAAACATCCTCTATGGTGGAAACATACATAATATTTAGAAAAATCATTATTTTTGCCCCCCGAAAAAAGAAAATTTGAGTTATCACCATAATGATGTAGATAATCACTTCAAAATCTCACAACATTTGGCGGAATTTAAAAATTCATTTTCACCATTGAGGTATTGACGTCAACATTATTGTTAAAAAAAAGACAAAACTCAATTTTAAGGGTTTAAAAGACGTCAAAACGTAGAAGTAAGGCGGGGTCAATTGTAAACAATGAGTTTTGTTTATTTCGATGTTTTCAATTGACCGTGTAATTTTCGTAAAATACAGAGTAAGTTTTGGCTTTTCATTCCAACCGTGAGTATTGGCGACAAAGGAAAAAATGTCGTTGAAAGTCTAAGGCATACAAAATCGTTTTGAGAAGATTTAATGATATAAGTAAAATGTCGCCTAATGTCTCAGGCACATAAAAGCAATTTAATGTAGATTTCATTACAGGTAAACATCAATAAAAGAAAAACATGAGATCTTAAACTTTAACTCTGACACCACACATAAAACCATTCTTAAGAACACCGTAATATAAATCAAGAATCCATTAATTTGATTAAATATTAACATAAAATTGTTCTTAATAAAAAGGATCTTGGATCTTCATATTTTCACAAAATATGGTTAAACGATATAAAAAAAAAGGTGTACGTTGATCCAATGCTTTGATCAAAATATCCTTTTTGAATCATCTTAATAATTGTTCTAGCACAACCTTCATCACCTTTGATAAAAGAATCATAATGTTGGAATCTCGAAATTTTCACTTTGTTGCCTAATATATTGTGTTGTTGTGTAGATTACTGATGGAATATAATCTACTATATAGGGTGAGAGATGACCCGATTTCCTAATTAGACTAGAATTCTACCATCCATCACAGTAGAGTTTGATTAAGAAGCTATTTCACCATCATCATTTTTTATATGTAGATTTACTCAAAGAATTTTTATCAAGTCTAAATTTTTATATGGATAGGAATAATATTTAATGAAAAAATTAACTCTGAATTATCTTAATTTCAAAATTATATAATAACTAAATATTTTCAATAAATTCCTCTGTGAGTGGAATAAGGTCCAAGTCTATACCCGGGCTGTGAGGTTTATAAGGCTACTAGATTTTAGCCCCGCGTGATGCACGAGCTGTTATAAAATTAAAAATAAAAGTATACAACAATTTTCAACTACCTTTATCATAATATTCTTCACCAAAAATAGATATAAACCAAACAAATTATATCTTCTTCCATGATTACTTAAGATCATACTTTTCTTTTTAAAACGTCACTAACATATGTGGATTCACTTCGAAAATAATTAAAAAGGTAATATAAAATTGTATGGATCCACGTACTGAAATTTTATAATCAAAATTTAAAATCAGTAACGAATCTAATAGTTTAACATGGGCAGGAGAGTTGCCGTATGCGATATTTGTTTATATAACTATCTATCATAAAACATTAAATTATAACATTTCAAAGAAAATATGTATGGAAAAATAGTTTGATGAAAAAGAAATATAAAATTACAAAAAATCATATGAAAACTTTTGACAAGTTTTTCAAGTTTAAACATATCTTTAAATATTTTGGCATCAATAAATCTAAATCAAATATGAGAAATGATGATTGGAAATTAAAATACATACTGAACATAGAAACTTTAAAAAAAATTATTGGCAAAAAAGAACTATATGCATTTAAAACAAAAAAAAAACATTGTATTACATGCCCGATAAACAAACTATATTTTTTTTAACTAAAACCCAATTTATTCCTAAATCCCCACTTACATAACATACTATCAAGAATAAAAAAGGAGGTAGTCTTTTGAATTTTTGAGAGAGTTTGTGAAGGAAATCACAGAGATTGAAAATTAAAGAAGAGTAGGATTAGAATAATAGCATTTTAGGACTCAGTCCTCTGTGAATAACTCGGTTTAATAAACAATCCCACCGGCTTTTATTTTTGGGTATAGTCATGTAACCGTAGACAATTGTTTAAACTTCTATGTTTCAATGTCTATAATACCCTTTAGCCACCCACCCACATCCGGATCTCACAACTGTCTAAAAGAAAATCGGTTTTATACTCTGTTATCATCAATATGCCTCTGCAAATATCTACAGAAATGTTTACGATTTCACATGAATCATTAAAAAGAGTCGTGTAAAAAGTCATTATGTGTGCGACATGTTAAAATGCCTTTCCAAAAGACTCATAATGACTGCAAATTTGAGAAAAAAATCTCTCCGCAAAAGTTAAAATGACTTTGCACCTGTGAATAAGGTCGGCCTTGAGCATGTTCCAAGTGAGCGATCGCAAAGGGACCCTTCGTTGATCTATTTGTTATTACTTATATGTTGAGGGTTCATTTTTTTAAATTAATACATTTTAAGGGGCCTTTTTGTAACTTGTGCACGTGGCCTTATCAATCTTAGGACGGCCCTGCGTGTGAATTGTCAAAATGTTAAAATACCGTTAAGGGTATTTTTGTATACTAAAATACAACTAGGACTTTAAACAAAAGAAAAGAAGTATGAGATCGGATGCTAATAAATTTTTAAAAGTGGGACCAAAACCAAGTTCTCCCTTAAAATAATAATATAATTAATAGAGAGGTGAAGTTTAGCAATTATTGTCATGTGAAAAAACTATACAAAGAGACACTACTTATATATATATATATATATATATATATATATATATAGAGAGAGAGAGAGAGAGAGAGAGAGGGGGTTAGGCTCTCTAACATACCTCATTAAACATACCTATGAACATACCAATTTTTTTTCAAATAGTAAAAAAAATAATTTTGAACTAATATTTTTTATATGGGTTTATGATATTTCAATGTGCCCCTATAAAAATATTCAAATCAAAATAATGTGTTTTGATATTTTTAAAAAATAGGTAAAAAAACTGTAAGTTTTGAAGGGTAAAAACTAACATTTTTTATCTATTTTTTAAAAATAACAAAACCATTATTTTCAATTAATTTTTTTATAGGGGTACACTGAAATATCATGAATCCATAAAAAAAATATCATCTCAAAATTATTTTTTTACTATTTTAAAAAAATGGTATGTTGCTAGGTATGTTGTTAGGAGGTATGTTGGAGAACCTCTCTCTCTCTCTCTCTCTCTCTCTCTCTCTCTCTCTCTCTCTCTCTGTGTGTGTGTGTGTGTGTGTGTGTGTGTGTGTAATAAAGTAGAAAACTTATGTATGTCACAAGTTTGGCTCATGATGTCATCTATATTATTTTTTTCCTACACTCCCTATTTTATCCTTGAAAAATTTGAATTCCCTCTCTTTTCATACGCTCTAATTTATTTGTCCCCTTTTTTCAAAATTCAAATTGAGGGGTATATTTGTAAACACACCCATGATACACTCTCACCAAAAACCTTATACGCTCACCTCACTCCCCGAACTCCCTTCCCTTCCCTTTCCACCCATTTGAAAATTGAAGCAACCGCTTCATCTCTCTCTCTCTCTCTCTCTCTCTCTCTCTCTCTCTCGAATCTTACAAACCAAACCCTATTCATCATCTTTTTTTTTTCTTTGGATTCATCATTTAATATTTTCATTTTTCAGCGGAGACACCACCACCAACAACACTCAGGCGACCGTCAAATCTCAACAAAGGATTCAACAGCGATTTCAACAGAGATTTCAACAAACGATTCAACCGCGATTCAAGAGCGATTTCAACATTTCCAGCACCAACTTCTCTATTTCTCCTACGCTAACTGTGGCCATCCCCGATCCTCGCCGTGGTGGGGGGGGCGCAAGATGAGAGTGAGGATCCTTATGGTCCCGCGCGTCCCTCTCAGGAGCGCTTCGGCCGGCGTCATTTGAGGTGAGGTGAAAAATGTAGAAAGATTAGAGTCGCCAGTCTATTTTACTCAAAACAGACAAAGAAAAAGGGGAAACCATTCCGAAGGACAGCATCCAAATACATACTGGTGCATATGAAACCAAAATGATTCGAGAAGGATCCGGAGGCTATGTTACGAAATGGGAAGGTGTTAGGCACCCATTCTGCCCTTTCGGTCTCTCATGGATTTTTGTTATTTTCCTTTATTTTCCCCCATGATATGTGTGCATGTGTATATATAGTGGAGATAGGTATCATCGACTTGTACCATAGAAGAGGTAAAGCGAGTCATCCGTAGGAAGGTATACAAGTATTAGAAAATAGGATTTAGGCGATCATCCCTGCATTAATCGTTATGAGGGAAAGATAATGCATACGAAATAATACTCCCCTAAGAACAAATATATGTATATATATAGTATAAGATAATGGAGTTTAGAGAAAATAGAAAATGAGAGAAAAAGTAAAAAATAGGACTCGAGTCTCGGGTTTTACCCCAAGACGCCTACGTAGCCTATAGAGGCATCAAAGTCCACGTAGTTCGCATGCAAAACGAGGGGTGGGGTTTATCCCATAAATACAACCGGGGATTCTCTTATTTGAGTGTGTGTGTTTGTGTAGAAAAAGTGTTTTAGTTGTGAGAAAAGTGTAAGAAAAGTGTGAGAACTCTCGTTTGGAATTTATGAGCAAACCCTCTTTTTCTTATTTTTTTTGGGTTTTTATTTATATGAAAATAAGAGATGTGAAATAATACTAAATAAAAAGTATATTAGGATGTATGAGATGAGATAATAAAAGTGCTAAATAATAAAATAAGATATTGCGAATTTATGAGAATATAAGGAGAAAATTGAGAAAACTGGACCTTCTTGAAGATCTTGAGCTTGATCTTGAATGTTGGAGAGCAACCCTTAGACTTGGATGATGATGTAGGGCAGTGAATTCACCATGTTTGGTGAAAAGGATGATAAAAAGTGAAGGTTGGAAAGGGATTTAGGTGTGGAAATCACGCTGACTTCGAGAGAGGTTTTCTGAATCTGCTGAGAGTGATATTTCTCAGATCTGGGCTCCTTTTTGCAAGTGAGGTCAGACCTCCTTTTTATAGGCCCGAGGAATTGCCGATCGGCATAGCCCTGCTCCTTCCATTCGGCAGGTGCGTTTAGGCACACTACCGATAGGCAGGGTCTGGGACCTTCCGTTTGGCAGTGTCTTTCAGGCCTTTTTTGAAATCAACCGCAGAACGCAAATCGTTGATCAGAGTCGTGCATGGGGTGGAATGTTGGAAAGGTAATTCATAGACCTTCGAAAGTCATTTGGACTGCTCCGGGGTTTGGGAGTTGACTTTGGGTCAAATATTGCTTGGAAGCATTTGTCGGTCCATTGGACGGGAACACGTCGGACGCAAATGGATCGCTCGTCCGCATGGTAAGTCCGAATCGTGCACGGGGTGAACCGTTGGAAAAGTTAGGAGATGTACTTTGACATTTCAAAGAGTTTTATCTGGTTCGAGGAGTTAACTTTGGTCAACCAGGCCCTGGAAGCATTCGGTGACCTCTCGAAGTCAAACGGATCGTTCGTCTGTACCGAATGTCGAAATCGCGCACGGAGCGGACTGTTAGAAAGGGGGTTTTAGTGCCCTTTGAAGATTCATTCAGTCTCGATCAAGCTGAAGAGTTGACTTAGGTTAAACGGAGCCCTGGAGCACCCGGTGGCCTCCTAATTGAGTTTTGGGGAAGTTGGGTCATTCGTCCGCATGGTAGGTCGGAATCACACATGGGATGGACCATTGGAAAGGGGTTTTACTTACCTTTGAAGATTCATTCAGCCTCGATTGAGCTGAAGAATTTGACTTTTGGTCAAACGGAGCCTGAGAGTGCCCGATGGCTTCTATGTCAGTACCTGGGGTATGACCTAGGTTTGTGGTGATGACGGGAGGTGCTAGGGACCTAAGGAGAGTTTAAGGGGTAACAAAATGGGATGTCTACAGAGCCCCTCTACGGGTGAGTTTGGAATAAATTATAGCCATCGAATAGACACCGCATGATGCTTTTGAGGGAGGATGACCAATTTATATGGTCGAGGCCGATTCTGAGGACCTAAGGGATGAGAGGATGACCAATTTAGAGGGTCAAGGCCAATTCTGAGGACCTAAAGGATGGTTTGGAGGAAAGGTTTAGGCCAATTCCTGAGGAGGCGCTGGGGATGATCGATTTTGTGGGTCGAAGCTAATTCTGCGGGCTTAAGGATGAGGTGACAAATTCTACGGGTCGGAGCCAATTCTGAGGGCTTAAGGATGAGGTGACCAATTCAGAGGGTCGAGGCCGATTCTGAGGACCTAAAGAATGCGAGGATGACCAACTCAGAGGGTCGAGGTCTGAGGACCTAAATGATGGTTTGGAGGAAAGGTTTAGGCCTATTCCTGAGGAGGCAGTGGGGATGATCGATTTTGCGAGTCGAAGCCAATTTTGCGGGCTTAAGGATGAGGTGACCAATTTTGCGGGTTGGAGACAATTCTTAGGGATTAAGGATGAGGTGAACAATTCTACGGGACGAAGCCAATTCTGCGAGCTTAAGGATGAGGTGACCAATTCTGCAGGCTTATGGTGATAATCCAAGACCGAGGACCAAGGTTAATTTTGACCTAAGAGAGGTGACGATCGAGGACCGAGGTCAATTCTGACCTAAGAGAGGTGATGATCCAAGACCGAGGTTAATTCTGACCTAAGAGAGGTGACGATCTAAGACCGAGGTCAATTCTAACCTAAGAGAGGTGACGACCGAGGTCAATTCGGACCTAAGAGAGGTGACGACCGAGGATCGAGGTCAATTCTGACCTAACTATGGTGACGATCCAAGACCGAGGTCAATTCTGACCTAAGAGAGGTGACGATCGATGACCGAGGTCAATTCTGACCTAACTATGGTGACGATCCAAGACCAAGGTCAATTCTGACCGAAGAGAGGTGATGATCGAGTATCGAGGTGAATTTTGGCCTAACTATAGTGACGATCCAAGATCGAGGTCAATTCTGACCTAAGAGAGGTGATGATCGAGGACCGAGATCAATTCTGACCTAACTATGGTGACGATCCAAAACCGAGGTCAATTCTGACCTAAGAGAGGTGATGACTGAGGATCGAGGTCAATTTTGGCCTAAGAGAGGTGACGATCCAAGATCGAGGTCAATTCTGACCTAAGAGAGGTGACGATCGAGGACCGAGGTCAATTCCGACCTAGCTATGGTGACGATCCAAGACCGAGGTCAATTCTGACCTAAGAGAGGATGAAGATTGGATTTTGGGTTCCGCTGGGGAATGAGCTGAGAAAAAAGTAGAGTGTACTTTGGAGGCTTTGCAAATGTCTTTCTGGAGTTCCGCTGGGGAAATGGGGCTTTCGCTTGAGGGAATGTGAAATTTTCATGGTGAAAATGTTCTAAATCCTTTCCGAGATTTTTAGGAATTTTCTGAGCATTTTTCAGGATTTTTTGGTATTTTCTAGGAATTTTTGTACGAAATTTTAAGGGGGTGCCGGTCGGCATGATTCAGAGGGTACCATTCGGTAGTGGCACGGACTTTTGGACTGCCTCGAGAAGGTAAGAGGTCAGTGGCGATCGGTGGGTGGGGAGTCAATGCCGATCGGCATGACGCTTAGCATCTTATATAAAGGGGGCGAATTCCTCTCATTTTTCACAGCTTCTTGCTTTCTTTCTTTTTGTGTTTTTCCTCTGCAAATCGTTCTAGCATTTCGATCTGTAAGAAATGGCCGCCTTTGTGAGCACTGCAACGCATAGGGAATGGTCGACCGTTGACGACCGGGCGAACGTGGAGTGGAGGGCCAGGACGCCTCTTGCTTTGGGGAGCGAGAACTCCTTTGACGCATTCGAGCCGATTGCGGATGAGCAAACCTTGCTATAGGAGACATCGCGTCATCGCTCCTCGAGGGTGGTGAACCCTAGTGGTTATGTAAGTAACCTAACCTTTGGCATTCTTCTCTTTTTGGTGATTTTTCTTTCTTCCTTGAATTTTGACAAGGTTTCTTATTTTGACAGTCTGGTATTTCTTTGAAGAACATGCGTACTTGCGGGACGACAGGGCTTAAGGATGTCTGGGAGCATCTTCCACCTATGGTGCATTGGGTGGTATCATCAGCGGGTTTTGGGAGGTTGGCGTTTACGCTGGATGAGACGCCTCGTTCGATAGCGGTCTTGTGCGCTTTGGGGGAGAGATGGTGGGATACTACCCACACCTTCCATTTTGGTTTTGGGGAGATGACCATGACTCCCATAGACGTGCAACAGCTGTTGGGGATGGATTGCGATGGGAGCAGATCGAGGTGGATCACTCTCTGAGGGTGAGGCCGGAGGCGGTGAGGGTGGCGCTCGGTGATTTGGGGAGGATAGTGTCTGGGGATTCCATCCTATTTTCCTTGCTGAAGGATGTTCTGCTGAGTAGGGTGGTCGATGTGGAGGACAAACTGCAGGTGAGGCAGATGGCCCGGTTGTTCATTTTTTTGGTGCTCGGAGGCTTCATGGTGGCGTCGAGCGGCGATGTCGTCCATTTGTGGTTCTTGCCGTACCTGAGAATGTTTTCGAACATCCCTCTATATGATTGGGGGAGCCTGACTTTGGCGACCCTCTATTTTTCTTTGGAGGCATTCAACCGGTGCTACCGATAAACTTTTATTGGAGCTATATATCTCCTCGAGGTATTCTTTAATTTTATCCATTTTTCCTTTCATGCATTCGCATTTTCCTTATGCGTATCTTTTTTATTGTGAATTCCTGTCTTTGGCATATGTGGTTCTATAAGGTGATTGGGTGCAATACCCCGTTGATCGCTCTGAAGGACAAGAATGTTGGGGACTTCTTGCGACTATATCGATGGCGGAAGGCCAATCGGCAGTCGAAGGGATCTCTCTCTCTGGAGGCGGTGCATCAGGTCTTGAATGGACTGACCAGTGGTAAGTTAAGACTCTTTCCTTTTCAGCCCTGGTTTTTGGCATGTTCTGATTTTGTATTGACTTATGCATGCTTGGGATTTTCAGGTGACCTTTTACCCTTGGGGGATAGCCATTCAGGATACGGGGGCGATCGGGGTAAATGCGCTAATGAGGCATTTGGTTGCGCATGAGTTTAGCCATTCTTGGTATCTGGGGGAGCGATTGGTTCAGAAGATTGCTGAGGAGGATGTGGTGGTGCCACCTGCGCATCCTCCTATGTCTATGAGGCGGGAGCGGCTGATGCCGAAGGATGCGAGGATCGTGGCGATGATCGGTGAGTCCTACCTGTTGTATACTGATACGGCCTTACCGTATGACTATATGGACTTTGTGACGAGTTGGTTGATGGCGTCTAGCATATATGAGGCCTTGCCCTTTCCTCCTGCGGGTTCGAGTCGGTCAGTGGGGTCTTCCCACAGTGGTGGTGGTCCATCGACGTCTGCGGCGTCGGCGACTTCAGAGGTTCCATTTGTGCAGTTTCACTCCCCTTCATACAATATTCGACGGGCTGATGGAGGGATGGTGCCTATGTTGCACCGTCCCCACGCGATGGATCCGGAGGAGTTGGGTTTTACATAGGAGGTTCTTCTTCATGCGGTATACCTTTCTGTTCTTTTCCTCTTTTTGGTTCCTTTTCTGTTTTGATCCCTCTTTGGTACTGATTTTGCCTTTTACTTGTAACAAGTCCGGGTGTCGACCACTTGGCCGAGGGATATTAGAGACTGGATCTCTTCGATGAATGCCCACATTCGGGATGCGGTCCCGGTTCCTTCTTGCTTGGTGCCTTCTGCTTCGTTCGGGGAAGACTCTGGGTCGGGAAGTGGTGGTGCGTCGTCTCTCCGTAGGGGAAAGAGAGCGCGTCGCAAGGGTGGAAGCTCTTAGAGGGAGGGGTGAAAGGGAGGGGAGAGAGAAAAAGAATGGGTTCGGGCTGAGTCCCGTTGTTGTTTTTTTCTTTTCTTTTATTTCCTGCAAGATTTGATATAACACACAAGAATATATATATGCAATGCAATGGGATTTTTTATTATCTTTTATTAATGATGAATGAGTGAATGCACATGCGCTTTTTACTATGCTGCTGAGACTGTAAAAAGAGATATTTTTGGGGTTTTAAGAACAGAAAATTATATAAGGGTGGAAAAGGATTTTTGAAATTCTTTTGAGAATATCAATTTATTTTTATTGGGTTTCTGATTTTGATAAAAGAGGAAAAAGGAAAATTTCCAAAAATAGGGGGTTGCCGATCGGCAAGACCCTTGTCCTGCCTATTGGCAGTCAGGTCCAGTCTCATCAATTCAAAGCTTTTGATTTGTGCTCTCTTCAGTCTTTTATACATTGTGGGGTAGGATTCCCTCCGATTTCTGCATGTATTATGTCTCTTTTGAGGGTTCTCAAGTATAAAAAGGGGAAGGGTGGAGTGTTTCCATCACACCTTCACTTGTCTACTGTTTCTTAGTCTTTGTAAGATGGCTCTCCCTGGTAGCATTGAGTTTGCTAACTACCCCGAAGCCTTGGAAGCGATGTGCTCTTATAACGTCGACTACGATGCTTTCAACATGCGTCGAGTCTCTTTGTAGCGCAATCGTCCCATTGAGTGAAACCTGCTGATGGCCGCGGTATAATTTTGGTACCCCGAAGACCATGCATTTCGCTTTGGGTTGGATGAAGTTTGTCCTACCTACGAGGAATTTTTTGTCATGCTGGGGATAAAACCCAGTGTTGCTGCGGCTTTACCCAAATTTTCTTATTCTCCAAAGGATTTACTGACTGGGCTTATTCACATTTCTCCTTCGGCAGCCAGACCATTAGTTACTGGAGGAACGATCTCCCTCCCGGTGGTGTTGCAGTCCATGCATTTGCAGGAAGCTGACGATGCTGGATACGCCGGAGCCGTTGTTCTGGGCTTAGTATCAAAATTATTACTGGTGACTGGGGAACTGCTTGTGGATCCACAATTTGCAGCCATTACTTCATGGATGTCATACTATCATAATCCTGCGGCGGTGATACTGGCAGAGACCCTGAACGGTCTAGATTCCTGGAGAGAAGGTCGTTCTGACTTCCTGCGGGGTAGCCCCATGATCCTGATCATGTGGTTTTCTGAAAGACTCCGCCTGGTGACTCTTCCAGAATATCCTTTATCGACTATACCCAATTTTTTTTTGCGTCACTTCTTCAGCGTTGGCTTGGATATTGAGAGCTGGGAGAATTGGCTTATGGAGCATGGGGCTCGAAATCTGTATTGGTCAGTGCCTTGGTGGGGCAGTTGCTGCCTGTTCTAGAGCTACGAGAATACCCATATGTGCGGATTATTGGTCTGAGCCAGACCTCTTTTTATTTCCCTTAGCGGCTTCTGCGCCAATTTGGCTGGGCACAGGTCGTGCCACCTCGGACACTAATTTTTTTTTCGGTAGAGGATTTGACCGAGCGTCTGTGCCTGCGGCTTGTCTCTCTATGGGAGAGTCGACGTCCGTCGAACCCTCATTTTCAGTCTGTTGGGAGATTTTGGCATATCCCTAGGGATTATATGAAGTGGTTGTGGAGGAAAGTAGTTAGCAAGATGTTGGCAGTGGAGATCGAACAAAGGTGGTTTGTTTCTTTTAACACCATGGAGGGAGGTGTTGTGGTTTATTCGAAGATGGTTCGAGCTTATCGGTCCATGGAGAGTCTACGACACTCTATTTAAGCAGGGAAAACTTAGGGACCCCAGGATGTAGATGATGATGATAGAGCGGGCTCCTCTGGTAGCTGTGGGTAGGATGGTTTTTTTGTAATGGGGAATAAATGTGGAGATTTTATTTTGGCTTTTTTAGGAAGGTAGGTGGAAGGGAGTTATCTGTTCCTTTATGTAATCTGTACCAAAATTTCTTATTAGTGAATAAACAAGTTTCTGATCATCCAGTTGTGCCTTTCGATGAATTTTGTATTGTTTGAATTATCTATACCGATCACTAAGGCATACATAATACTTTTATTCAAATACATGTTAGAATTGACTGTTGTTCTCGGAGATAAGAAAAGAATAGTATTTTGTGAAAAAGAAAGGACCGTGTTCATGTAAGGTGTATGAGCTGCCTACGTACCTCTAGGGTTTTTTGAAATTTTTTAATTTTGTTTGAAAATATTTTTTTTTCCAGAGGATCAAGCCCACGTAGTTCTGGGTAAGGGGAAATGAAGAGATTTTTTTAAAGGGATATGAGAAAAGTCGTAGCGCGCCGAGATTTCGGACTAGGGGTAGAATTTCTTGAGATGGTCTAGGTTTATTGGATGATCTATCTCCTACCCATCTAAGTCGGTGAGCATGGTGGCACCACCGGACAAGATCTTCTTGACAATGTAGGGGCCATTCCAATTGGGCTTGAATTTCCCTCTGGGGTCCCAGATGGGTTCTATGATTTCTTTGAGGGCTAGGTCCCCTTCTCGGATACCGCGATCCTTGACTCTCTTATTGAATGATAGCGCTATTCGGCGATGGTAGCCTTGTATGTGGTATAGAGCTTTCAATCTCCTTCCGTCTAGGAGGGTCAGCTCGTCAAGACAGCTTTGGCACCAGTCTTCTTGACTGACCTTGCTTTCAACCATGGCGCGTAGCGAGGGTATTTCCAACTCCACGGGTAGGACTGCTTCCATGCCATAGACTAGAGAGTAAGGGGTAGCTCCAGTAGAGGTTTAAATTAAGGTTCGGTAGCCCAAAGGGAGTACGGGATCCGGTCAGCCCAATCTCGATAACTTTCGTTCATCTTGCTGATGATGGCTTTGAGGTTCTTGTTGGCGGCTTCAACTGCACCATTGGTCTGAGGTCGGTAGGGAGAATATTTGTGTCTCTAAATCCCATAATCGTTGACCACCTCTGTGACTTCTACCTCGAAATGCATTCCGTTATCTGACACTAGATCGTGCGGGACCCCATATCGGCAGATGATGTTTTTCTTAATAAATTTAGCCACTTTCTTAGCATTCAGCACTGCGTATGACTCTGCTTCGACCCATTTAGTGAAGTAATCAATGGCAACTAGGATGAACTCATGCCCATTGGAAGCCTTCGGTGTAACCTTCCCTATAATATCGATGCCCTAGGTGGAGAACGCCTAGGGAGAGGTCATGTTGTATAATTCACATGGAGGCAGATACTGAAGGTTGAAGAATTATTAGCATTTGGGGCATCTCCGGATATAGGATGTGCAGTCCTGGGTCATGGTGGTCAGTAGTAACCTTGTCGGATGATCTTCTTGGAAAGAATGTGACCGTTCATGTGAGGTCCGCATTCCCCATTATGGATCTTCTGCATTATCTTTTCAATGCCATCCCCTGCGATGCAGTGCAGATGAGTTCCATCGAAGTTTTTTTTTAGTAGTGCTTTGTGACAGATGATGTACTGGGTAGCCAGTCTTCAGAGGGTTGCTCGATCTTTCTTATTGGAACCCTTGGGATACCTACCATGCTTGAGGAGGTGCCAGATATCATAGTACCAATAATTGGCTATCTCGGGACCTTCTGTGGTGACGAGCTTAATGTGGTAGCAGTGGGTTGGTTTGTCTCGCTTTTAAACTAAGAAGGGAGTCATAGTTATTCCTTCGGGCATGTCTACTATGGAGGCCAAGGTAGCGAGAGCATCGGCTATGTTATTCTTTGATCGGGGTAGGCAATGGAAGGTGATATCTTAGAATTAGGAGGCTAGTTCTTCTAAGTGGGCATGGAAGGGTTGGAGTTTCTCGTCCTTGACTTTCCACTTTCTGAGCACTTGATCGATGACGAGGGCAGAATTCCCGTAGACATCTAGGCATTGAATGTTTTTCTCGAGAGCAACCTTGAGGCCTACTGTGCATGCCTCATATTCAGTCATGTTATTAGTGCAAGGGAAATCCAATTTTATGGCAATGGGAGTGTGAGAGTCATCTGGGGCGATCAGAAGTATCCCAATGCCATATCCTTTTTTTGTTTACAGTACCGTCAAAGAATATTTGCCATTGAGGGTTGTCCTAGGTGGTGTAAAGGATGTTTTCATCTGGGAATTCAGAGACCCAGACATCATCTTCTTCTACGGGGTAATCAATGAGGTAGTCAGAGATGGATCTTCCTTTTAGGGCTTTCTGCGTGATGTACACGATATCGAACTCGTCTAGGAGCATCAACTATCGATCCATTCAGCTAGACAGGGCGAGTTTCTCAAGCAGGTATTTGATGGGGTCCATTCGGGATACAAGTTTGATGGGGAAGGCGAGCATGTAGTGCCGCAGCTTTTGGGTGACCCAGACAAGTGCGACACACGCCTTTTTCAAAGCAGTGTAGTTAACCTCGTATCCGACCAATTTGTGACTGGCATAATAAATGGCTCTTTCTTTAGGGGAATCTTCAAGGTATTGGGCTAGCAAAGACCCAGCTGCAGTGTCGGTTATGGTTAGGTATAGGTACAAGGGGGGACCAGGCTGTGGTTGCATGAGTACTGAGGGTTGGGTCAGATATTATTTGGTTCGATCAAAAGCTTCTTGGCATGCCTCGTTCCAAACTTTAGTTGAATCCTTTCGGAGGAGTTTGAAGATAGGTTCGTAAATAGAGGTTAGCTGGATGATGAACCGGCTGATGTATTACAATTTCCCAAGGAAACCTCAGACTTCTTTCTCTATTCGGGGATGTTGCATCTCAAGTATGGATTTCAGCTTGGCGGGATTTACTTCTATCCCCTTCTCACTGACCATGAATCCTAAGAGTTTTCCCTTTGTAACGTCGAAGACGCATTTTTGTGGATTGAGTCTCATCTGATACTGTCACAGTCGTTCGAAAAACTTTCAGAGAGCAATAACATGACCCTCTCTAGTTTTGGATTTGATAATCATATCATCCACATATACCTCAACTTCTTTGTGAATCAGATCGTGCAAGATGGTTGTGGCAGCCCTCTGGTAGGTAGCCCTAGCGTTCTTAAGACCAAATGGCATAACTGTGTAACAAAAGTTTCCCCATGGGGTGAGGACTGCGTTTTTTTCTTGGTGGTGTGGATGCATTTTGATTTGGTTGTATCCGGCAAACCCGTTGACGAATGACTGGAGAGCATGACTGGTTATATTGTCCACGATCATGTCAATATTGGGTAATAAATAATCATCCTTTGGAGAGGCTTTATTCAATCCCGATAGTCTACACACATCCAAAGTTTTCCTCCTGATTTTGGCACGGGCACTATATTGGCTAGGCACATGGGATATTCGATCACACGAATGAAGCCTACGTTCAATTGTTTGACCACCTCTTCTTTGACCTTGAGAGACCATTTGGTGCGGATTTTTCTCAACTTTTGTTTGACCAGTTTATAATCTGAGAGAGTGGGAATCTCATGTTGAGCTATTTCAGGATCAATACCGGGCGAATCGTTGTAGGACCATGCGAATACATCCACGAATTTATTTAGCAATTCTTCGAGTTGTGCACGCTCATGCTCGTCAAGGGTAGTCCCTATCCTAATCTCGCGCAGTTGGCTACTAGAACCCAGGTTTATAACAATAGTCTCTTCTTCATTAACTTAAACGCGGTTATGTTGTTTATTATTAACCTTATTTAGATCAATTAAGAATTGTTCATTTGCAAAATCATCATCATCAAAAGTTTGATTAGAATCCAAACAGTTAATGTAACGCACAACAAGATACTCAAAATCTTCGTTTATTTCATTGATAGTAAAAACATTATTGAGAACCTCATCAAAAGAGGACTCGATTACATTTAAACAAGGATAGACAACAGAAGAAGAAAAGGGGTAAAAAATTAGGATTAGGGAAGATTTTAGCAGGTAGAACTGGTGCAGCATGCCAGTTGAGGAGAGGTGTATCAGTAACTTTAATCAGGTGAGATGGATCCAGTGATGTAATGCCTGAATGAACCATGTAGAGTGTCAGCCCCAGTATCTGTAAGTTGAAGGAATCTTTGGAGTCACTTTCCTCAGTCTCTTCGGTATTGATGAGCGGTTGTACTTAGTGATGGGAACCTTCGGCCCATGGGTAGCTGTCTTGGAAAAAGATCTCCATTCCAAGCTTTATCTTCTTGTTTGTATGGTCATACCACGTTTCAGTAAAGTCGCAAAAGGGGAAGTCCTCACCCTCTTTTATGAATCGTCAATTCAAGGAATCACCTGGGATAGTCTGGACACAGTCTAGTATTCTCTTTGGTCGAGACTGGCGGATCATTTTGATCTCTTGTTCTGACGATTGATACCCCAAACCATAAGGAGGGAAATCCTTCTTCAGTTCAATTAGCTCAAGTATCCCTTGATGTCTTTTTCCTAGCCCCAGTCCAGGCATGAAGTGCATGTTTCTGAACATCTGAATCACATTGACGTTGCCATGAGGGT
This sequence comes from Sambucus nigra, assembly GCA_949130495.1. Taxonomy (NCBI): domain Eukaryota; kingdom Viridiplantae; phylum Streptophyta; class Magnoliopsida; order Dipsacales; family Adoxaceae; genus Sambucus; species Sambucus nigra. Next base: position 601,284,724 of record OX422212.1, on the reverse strand, counting down.
CGTATTTGGGATAAACCCTTTCTTTGAAGTTGTCCCCTGTCAAGAGTAGAAGTGGCTCAACTCGTAATCCTGATAGGAACATATCATTTGACCCGTGTTGTATCTCAAGGATCGGACTGCTGGTACTTGCACCCTCGGCATTGTCGTCGTCGCCCAAGATGGTAATGACCCTCCCATTGGCGAAGAACTTTAATTTTTGATGGAGTGAGGAAGACAAGCCCTTGATACTGTGGAGCCAAGTTCGTCCGAGTAACAGGTTGAAACAGGCTGGGATATCAATAACTTGGAATTCGACGATAGGGTTTATAGGGCCAACCCCTATTGCAATCTTTATGGATCCCATCACCTTCCGACAGGTATTATCGTAGGCACGCACAACAACGAAAGTTGGAGCGAGGTCGCTTTTTTTAAGTCCTACACATTTGAAGGTTCTCAGTGGGCAGACATTCAAGGCGAATCCATTATCGACAAGAGACAATTGTACAACCTTCCCCATACCTTCGACGGAGATATTGAGTGCATGATTGTGGTTTGGCCCAATCTTGGGGATTTTTTCTTCGAAAAAGGATAGCATTCAGGTAGAGGTCAAGGATTCGACCAAATTTACTGCTTCTTCTGGTGTGGTAGAAGGATGAACTGTGGATCCAGTGAGCAACTTGATCAAAGCATTTTTTTTCAGCTGAGAAGACATGAAAATCCCCCATAGAGTGATGTTATCTTGAGTTTTCTTTAGTTGATCAAGGATCTTACTCTCCTCGAGGGTCATCTCTGGCATAGGAAGGTTTTCAATGACCTTCCCTTTGTCATTGGCTGGTAGTGAGCCTGGAATCTGGTAATGCCTCCCTGATCTGGTCATTTGATTTACTAAATAAGGGAAAAATATGAATCCTATTTCCTTGTCGATCGCGGGTTGTTCTGCCACCTTGTTTATTTCTCCGAGGAGTTCTTTAAATGATATCATTCCACACATATCGGCTACCTGTCCAGTTCTCTCTGAAGATTTCTCTTCATTCAAATCTTCGAATTCTTCCCCCCATCCGGTGGCAACAATTTTATCTTTCCATGAAAAGTCAATGCATTCCATAACTTGAAAGACTTCTTCATACAGGTCATCCCATTATGTGGGGATGTATAAGGACGAAGGGATCAGGCGCCCCTATAGCTTCAAAGCATCGAATAACTCGGTGATACTGCAAATATTATTGGTTTGCCTGAAGAATTCTGCCATGATCTGGACGACATCATCTAGGCTTACTTCATCGGTCGGTACTACCAAACTATCTGACTCTCGATCCCATCCTGTGCTTCCAAGAACAACGTACTGAACCTCTGGCAATCAATGACCATCTGTGAGGGCAATTTCAGTCCGAACTCTAGGAGTTGGTTTAAAAATTCTGATAATTTCATACCTCTATTTTCAGAATGGATACGGACAACGATGTATGCTCTGGTAAGGAGTGACAGTGCCTGGTCAGTGAGGCTAGCAGGGTGTAGGAGGAAATATGGGCAAATTTGGGGAGGTTTAGGAGAGTATATGGGTGTGATTTAAGTTGAGGGGATCAAATCTTGGGTTCTCTACTAAGAAGATGGCATTGGTATGATTTGGAAGTGGGTTGTGAGTAGTGTTTGGCTTAGGATTGGCTGGTGGGGCGATGGTACCCCGGTCAATTAGACCTTGGATCATGTTTCGGAGGTGAAAGCCTTGGTCGGTGGTATGGCCAGCAGTTTGGTGAAAGGCATAATGGGCATCTGCCTTGAAGTTTCTTAGGAGTGAATTTGGCAATGGACGAGGATCCAAAGGTTTGATAAGGTTTCAGCTTAGTAAGGCTTGATAGACTTTGGAGAGGGGAGCATGGAGCTCAGTGTATTCCTTTCGGACTGGGACAGGGCGGCTTTTCGATGCCTATGATGCGGTTGGTTGAGAGATGTTGTTGATGGTTGAGACTGTAGCACTGACAGGTTTGTCATATTTTTTGGAGGTGAACTGTTCGGACACCTTCTTTGGGTCAACTTATGTTTTGGCAAGATCTTCCTCGATCTCTACTCCTGCTTCTCTGAGAGCTCGGAAGTGGGGGTAGTATTGTCCTCCCATCGTTGCTCAGACATGGGGTAAGAAGTTCTTCTTCACTATGCTAACTTGTTCTTCCTCGGAAGGTCGATTGGTCATATTTGCTGCTTTTTCCCTCCATCAGGAGATGAAGTTACTGACTGATTCTCCAGGGTTCTGCTTGAGCAGCTCTAAATCACGATGGGTGACCTCAAGCTCTTCATTGTATTTTTACTGTGACATGAATTCCCGAGCTATATCCTCCCAACTACGAATTCTCGGTTCTTCGAGAGATAAAAACCATCGGAGGGCGCTATCCTTCAGAGTTTGCTGAAATAATTGGGCCATCACTTCTTTAGAAGCCCCTAGTAGAGTTATGGAACAGTGATAACTTCGAAGATGAACAATCGGGGGTCCACTTGCTCTGACTTTCTTGATATTTGGCATATTGAACTTCTCGGGTAATCTCGCTTTAGGATAAGGAGACATGTGGGTCTAGTCCATGTAATTTCCTGAGATTCTGACTTGGTCGAACTTCTTGGTGAGCATCTTGAGGTCCTCTTTGACTTTGTTCAGCTCTTCTTCCTTCGGATCAATGATCATAGGCAAGTTAGTCCCATGTTGGGCAAGGTTCGGCATAGGAAGATGGGGAGGTGGCGACCTATTGACAGGAGGGGCACGTAGAGCGTGCGGATACTCTTCGGGAACCTAGATGGGCTCGGGCGGATCCATGGCACGAGGGAATAGGGCCTCGGGTTCTTGAGGGACAGGAACCTAGTTTCGTTGCATTTCTCGGACCTCAATTTGGAGGTTGTAATCTTGGACACAAGCTGAGCTAGAACTGCCGTCAGATCCGGCTGCACAACGGGTACTTGTTTTGTGTTCTCCATGGAAAGAGGATGGATTCCGGACTCAAAAGAAGTAATAGGGGAACGGACGGAACTCCGGGTGACTTGATTGAAGACCTAAGCCAATAAGGAGCCAGGCCAAGGGTCTACGATCGACCTGAGAAGGCGTAAAATGGGATTTATTTTTTAGAATAAAGGGGGAAAATATTTTTGACATTTTTTTTCGAGATGGAAAGACAAAATGTTTTCGGATTTTTTATAGAGAAAGGAAAAATGTTTTTAGATTTTTCATAAAGAAAAAGGTGAATTTTCCCTTTAGAGACGGTCTCATCATGATTATTATAATTATTATATTTTCACTTATATTGATTCTCCTAAATGCAAAATGAAATGTCGGATGGGACCCAAGCCTGGAAAAATTGGGTTTATAATATATGCAAAGCTATGGTTGGACTTGTGATCAGGCTCGCGGACAGGGTCCCATTTTTTAAAAATACGCGAGAATTCGGGCGACATGCCGACCCGGAATTTCGGTAGAGTTTCGGGTTAAAACCGGCAATCTAACATGTGTGTCCTAGGCTTGACACCTATATGCGGGTATGCAGTTGGTTAGGTGAATCGGAAAGGGTTCCCCCCTTGGCGTGACTTCCACGATATACGTCTTGCTCTTGCGGGTAATCGGTACATGTGGACAAGCCATTTGATATACATGAGTGTACGTGAATTACCTCACCATATACCTCGTGGGGACAGTACGTGTGAGAGAGAATTCGATATACTCGGCGTACGTGAACGAGTTCCCTGTGCTATACCTCCTGTCATGACTTCGGTCAAGCGATACGATGCGGGGGAACCGTTCGATATACGTCGAAGGTACTTGGCCAATGGAAGGTGAGAGTCATATCGCTTAGGCTCACTGCGCCCTGCCGGACCAGCGCCCATCACGAAGTGACCCTCTAGTTACTGGGTAAAAATTTGGGCAATACCAATGCTCTTTGGTGATGTCGTGTGAATCATGCATGATCATCTTATTAGTATCTTATGAGAATGTCTTTCCGATTATGCCAACCAGGGAGAAAAGTGCAAGTACCAACGGTACACCAAGTATGAATGGGTGATGCTTGCAACATGTGGATATATGTGACCCTAGGTGCACGTGGTGCGAAGTGTAAATGGAGAATTTTCTACAAGTGTGTGAATAGAAGCATAAGCATGGGGTACACATGAGTAATAAAGGGGAACATGCAAATAGGGGGAAAATATAAACAAACATAACATCGATATAAATAGAGTCTAGCCCTCAAAAGATATAAGTCCCCAGCAGAGTTGCCACTGTAGCCATCCCCGATCCTCGCCGCGGTGGGGGGGGGGGGGCGCAGCGTGAGAGTAAGGATCCTTATGGTCCCGCGCGTCCCTCTCGGGAGCGCTTCGGTCGGCGTCATTTGAGGTGAGGTGAAAAATGTAGAGAGATTAGAGTCGCCAGTCTATTTTACTCAAAATAGACAAAAGAAAAGGGGAAGCCATCCCGAAGGACAACATCCAAAGACATACTGGTGCATACGAAACCAAAATGATTCGAGAAGGGTCCGGAGGCTATGTTACGAAATGGGAAGGTATTAGGCACCCATTCCGCCCTTTCGGTCTCTTATGGATTTTTGTTATTTTCCTTTATTTTCCTCATGATATGTGTGCATGTGTATATATAGTCGATATAGGTATCATCGACTTGTACCATAGAAGAGGTAAAGCGAGTCATCCGTAGGAAGGTATAAAAGTATTAGAAAATAGGATTTAGGCGATCATCCCTACATTAATCATTATGAGGGAACGATAACGCATACGGAATAATACGCCCCTAAGAACAAATATATGTATATATATAGTATAACAGAATGGAGTTTAGAGAAAACAAAAAATGAGAGAAAAAGTAAAAAATAGGACTCGAGTCTCGAGTTTTACCCCGAGACGCCTACGTAGCCTATAAAGGCATCAAAGTCCACGTAGTTCGCATGCAAAACGAGGGGTAGGGTTTATCCCATAAATCCAACCATGGATTCTCTTATGTGTGTGTGTGTGTGTGTGTGTAGAAAAAGTGTTTTAGTTATGAGAAAAGTGTAAGAAAAGTGTGAGAACTCCCGTTTGGAATTTATGAGCAAACCCTCTTTTTCTTATTTTTTTGGGTTTTTATTTATATGAAAATAAGAGATGTGCAATAATACTAAATAAAAAGTATATTAGGATGTATGAGATGAGATAATAAAAGTGCTAAGTAATAAAATAAGATATTGGGAATTTACGAGAATTTAAGGAGAAAATTGAGAAAATTGGACCTTCTTGAAGATCTTGAGCTTGATGTTGAATGTTGGAGAGCAACCCTTAGACTTGGATGATGCTGGAGGGTAGTGAATTCACCAAGTTTGGTGAAAAAGATGATGAAAAGTGAAGGTTGGAAAGGGATTTGGGTGTGGAAATCACACTGACTTCGAGAGAGGTTTTCTGGATCTGCTGAGAATGATATCTCTTAGATCTGGGCTCCTTTTTGCAAGTGAGGTCAGACCTCCTTTTTATAGGCCCAGGGAATTGCCGATCGGCATAGTCCTGTTCCTGCCATTCGGCAGGTGCGTTTAGGCACACTGCCGATAGGCGGGGTCTGGGACCTGCCGTTTGGTAGTGTCTTTCAAGCCTTTTTGGAAAATCGGCCGCAGAACGGAAACCGTTGATCAGAGTGTAAGGACACAAATTTCCAATTGAGTCCTCTTATAGTTTTGGCTCAATTCCGGACAAAAACATTTATTCATAGGATTTTATTTAATTGTAATATTCAAGACCTATGAAGTGTTTGTTGAAGACGTAGCGGCAAAGAGTATAAAGCATCATCAACATGCCGTAGTTTATGTGCCTCGTTTGTACGTCATCAACTTAGGTTCCATGCTCCCAAGGTATGAATGTATTTATATGTATATAGGAGCTTGGAACAATTTGTATTGGGTGTTAGGTGAATTAAAACTGCATTTTATTTTTCAGAAAGAATCAATTAAAAACTTAAAAATAAGTATATAAAAGTTTATAAAAGTTTCTGGGCCAAAATCGAATTTTTCAATCTTTCTGTTTGTTCGTTTGAAATGTCGTTCGAACGAGTTTTTTCGTTCGAACAAGATTTCGTTCGAACGAGTTTTGTCGTTCGAACCAGGTTCGTTCGAACGAGTTTGCCAACGACCCTAATCTAGTCAGTCGTTCGATATGTCGTTCGATATGTCGTTCGAACGAGTTTTCGTTCTAACGAGATATCTAACGAGATTCTAACGAGCCCAGGCTGGTCGCTCGTTAGAAGTCTCGTTCGAACGAGAGTCAAGTTCGTTCGAACGAGACGTCAGGCGGGAACGGTTTTGAGCAGTTTTTGGCAGTTTTTTCCCCACTTCTCCACTTGGTTTTCAACCAACTTTTTCATGCATTATTATGTGCGGGAAACACATTTTCCAAGATAACTTTTCCATTCCATATCCAACTCTTAGAGAGAGTTTGAGAGCAAATTTAATTAGGGAAAATGTTCATGTTTTGAGTGTTAATTTTTAATGGAAAATTCATACACACTCTAATTTACACCCATTGTTGTTTATTCCAAGTTCTATATATACATATCCTTACTTGGAGTTTTTGGCACCGGTTTTCTCTACCGAATTCAAGAGAAGTTTCGGGTTTGCTTCTACACCCCATCACAAAGAAGACTTTTGTTGAGATTCTACCCGTTCGGAGAAAGGCTCCATGTTCGGGTGACGGTGACCGTTTAAAGTCCTATCGGTGTATTCCGAGACCACGGTGGAGCTCCGTTGGTTATCTGCTAATTGGAGGTTGATACAAGAAGGAGCATCACGGCTTGAGAGGGTTCGAGTTTAGGAAGTAAGTCTTTTGTCTTGTATTTTGTAATACCGTTTTTAGTGGATTTGAGGCTAGGGCCGTCCCGAGGTTTTTTCCCGTTAGTGGGTTTTTCCTCGTAACTAAATCAAATCCACAATATAACAAGGTATAGAGCATCTAAATCCCATAATAGAAAAAGAAACCACTAATCTCATCTTCAAATTAATACCATTCGCTCGAATTACATATAACAACTAACTAAAAAATAAAACAAATCTCCAATGCTCTATACATCAAAATAATACAATCTTCTCATCTCTTGTATTAAAAATTCTTCCTAAATAATCCTCGCTAAAATCATCCCAATTGGTCCATAGCACTCAAATCAAATAATGCAAATCTCAATAGCATTTTATCAATAAATTTCTCAACAACACATTAACCGGAGTCACCAGGCCTCACCATACCGCGCCATACTTTATCAAGTAGCCGGAAAAGGAGTCTTGGCGGGTGCCCAAAACAACATGAATAATACCTCATGAATGAAAATAATTCCAACAATTATTTTTCCAGATTTCCAAGAATTTAACAATTCAAAATATGAGTTCAATTAACAAGAATTCAACGGAATAAACACTCGCGAGATTTCAGGAGCATATTGTGTAAAATCCCATACCTTAAAATCATCATATAATTCAGCCTCAAAATCTAATCACACCATCACGTTCCTCTCGCGAAAATAATCAAATCTCGTTCTAGCCCAAACTCGAGAAAACACCAAATAAGCCTTATAATCTAAGGTTGAAATCTTGAATAAGTTTGGGGCTATGGTTTGTATATGAAAGGGAGTAATTTTGGAGAGGTCTTATGGTTGAAAAGTTTGAGAAAAAGTGATTTGAAAAGTCCATCCACGAATTTGTTGATATATAAAGGATTAAGAGTTTGATTAAGAAAAGAGTTCTAATCACATACAAACACTAAAAAATTTATTCCGGACGATCGGACCGTTGGAATCGCTTGAAATTTTAGTATGTTGTAGCGAACGGCGAGACAGGACTTCTGACAAAAATTCAGCTTGATCGGGCGGTCGTATTTATAAAAATATTATTTTTACAAGAAAGTTTTATGTTTTGAGGACTCTGAGAGAGTTTTATATTTTGAGGACTCTTCTAAATAATAAAAATTCAATTAAAACTCCATTTTAATTCCGATTTCGAAACTGTTTGAAATTCTCATCTTTAAAAATAAAATCCAACATATTTGAGCAATAAAAATAATTTTATCAAAAAACTTTATTTTTCTCTATATTTTGAAAATATCCCAAAATTACGTGGGTTGTTACACTTCCCCACTAACAATGGAATTTCGCAATCGAAATTCGCCGAATACCTAACTCTCAAAAATCAGGTCAACAATCTCCAAAAATAATCTCGTCTCCAAAATAATTTCCTCACATCTAATCTAGATGCTTAATACGAAACGATACTCTAAAATTTCTATCTCCAAAATACGAGCCACAAAAACGCAACAGACCCAAAAACCCAAGACCCGAGGGTGGTCGTATACCTAAAATTGTTAACGAGATTCTAACGAGCCCAGGCTGGTCACTCGTTAGAAGTCTCTTTCGAACGAGAGTCAAGTTCGTTCGAACGAGACGTCAGGCGGGAACGGTTTTGAGCAGTTTTTGGCAGTTTTTTCCCCACTTCTCCACTTGGTTTTCAACCAACTTTTTCATGCATTATTATGTGCGGGAAACACATTTTCCAAGATAACTTTTCCATTCCATATCCAACTCTTAGAGAGAGTTTGAGAGCAAATTTAATTAGGGAAAATGTTCATGTTTTGAGTGTTAATTTTTAATGGAAAATTCATACACACTCTAGTTTACACCCATTGTTGTTTATTCCAAGTTCTATATATACATATCCTTACTTGGAGTTTTTGGCACCGGTTTTCTCTACCGAATTCAAGAGAAGTTTCGGGTTTGCTTCTACACCCCATCACAAAGAAGACTTTTGTTGAGATTCTACCCGTGTGGAGAAAGGCTCCATGATCGGGTGACGGTGACCGTTTAAAGTCCTATCGGTGTATTTCGAGACCACGGTGGAGCTCCGTTGGTTATCTGCTAATTGGAGGTTGATACAAGAAGGAGCATCACGGCTTGAGAGGGTTCGAGTTTAGGAAGTAAGTCTTTTGTCTTGTATTTTGTAATACTGTTTTTAGTGGATTTGAGGCTAGGGCCGTCCCGAGGTTTTTTCCCGTTAGTGGGTTTTTCCTCGTATATCGCGGTGTAGTGTGACTGTGTTTATTTTATCTTGCACATCATTTAGAACGCATGCTTTAGGTTTAATTCAAGATAAAATTCGGTTTAATTATCACACTCATTTTATTTGGGACTTAAATTAAATATTGGGTAAATTTGGTTTATTTAAGTCACTTGCTAAAATTGGTTTCGCCTAACTTTGGATATAATTGTTAATCATAACTTAGGCAAATTCTAGGACTTGAATTATGTTTTAATCTGTTTTGTAAGATATTAAAACCCGGCCTTGTTTATTTGTTGTTGAACCATCACCTGTTTTACAACGCTTCCGCATTTATGTAAAAGGAAATTAACTTTGATTTTAATTGAGAAAATCACCCTCCGGGATGAATTAAGTCCTTTGCGATAGTAAGCCACCGTTGATTGGATCTAAAAGAAATACGTGATCCAAAGGCCTAAAAACAGAATATTTGGCATTAAACAAAAAGCAATTGCCAAGGCCTATGTTTGTTTGATATATTCATTCACAAACAAAAGAATATATATGCTCATTGAGGGAGAATTGGATGGTATATCAACGGTTTGCACAATGTCCGTTTATCCTAGTTGTCTTTAATGTCATGACTCTATTTGATTTGTAGAATCATCATCATGCTAGGCTTGTATGCATTGTGTATGTTTGTTCATTGAGTTCAATCTTTAAATTGTCACATGAGGTTATATTTAACTGTGATGAAGTTTGCAATCAAATGAGAACTCCGTGAACGTTTCTTAAGTGTTTGGGTCTAAATTTAATTGTTGCTAGTTCACACCCCTACACTTCCGTTTCCATATGACACATTTTTGCCATACGAGTGTGCAAACTTATTGTATTTTGTGTCATGTGTGTGTTTATATCTATCTATATATGCTCGTACTTATTGGTATATTTATAGTATATATATATATATGATATTTGTTTATCTTTGCCTTGCTTTTATTGACCATATGCTTTCATGTCGTTTCACTTTACGCTTTCACATGTTGTTTATTAGTTCTTTATCCTTTGCCTATTCCCGAACAAAAAGGGGGAGAATGATGATAGGGGAGAAATGGTATCTAATCCTATTATTATCGTATCTTCGTTTGGGGGAGATTTATCTTAGGGGGAGACGTCTTTCTAAGTAGGTCATGTGTTTAAAAGGGAGAATTAATTTAGGGGGAGTAATTAATTAATTGCATTTAATACTTTGATATTCCCTATGCATTTGATGAGTTTGCTTAAGTGTGCAGGTATTCTACTAAAGTGGCATCTTTCTATGGCAAAGAGTTTAATCCTTGGGTTGAGTCAAGATTGGGCGGGTTATGTTTTGAGTCTAGTAGAGCTTGACGGCCCTTTAGGATTTTTGTTTGGTTTTTGTCCCGGAATAGCCAAAGGGAGAGATTTGTAAGGACACAAATTTCCAATTGAGTCCTCTTATAGTTTTGGCTCAATTCCGGACAAAAACATTTATTCATAGGATTTTATTTAATTGTAATATTCAAGACCTATGAAGTGTTTGTTGAAGACGTAGCGGCAAAGAGTATAAAGCATCATCAACATGCCATAGTTTATGTGCCTCGTTTGTACGTCATCAACTTAGGTTCCATGCTCCCAAGGTATGAATGTATTTATATGTATATAGGAGCTTGGAACAATTTGTATTGGGTGTTAGGTGAATTAAAACTGCATTTTATTTTTCAGAAAGAATCAATTAGAAACTTAAAAATAAGTATATAAAAGTTTATAAAAGTTTCTGGGCCAAAATCGAATTTTTCAATCTTTCTGTTTGTTCGTTTGAAATGTCGTTCGAACGAGTTTTTTCGTTCGAACAAGATTTCGTTCGAACGAGTTTTGTCGTTCGAACCAGGTTCGTTCGAACGAGTTTGCCAACGACCCTAATCTGGTCAGTCGTTCGATATGTCGTTTGATATGTCGTTCGAATGAGTTTTCGTTAACGAGATATCTAACGAGATTCTAACGAGCCCAGGCTGGTCGCTCGTTAGAAGTCTCGTTCGAACGAGAGTCAAGTTCGTTCGAACGAGACGTCAGGCGGGAATGGTTTTGAGCAGTTTTTGGCAGTTTTTTCCCCACTTCTCCACTTGGTTTTCAACCAACTTTTTCATGCATTATTATGTGCGGGAAACACATTTTCCAAGATAACTTTTCCATTCCATATCCAACTCTTAGAGAGAGTTTGAGAGCAAATTTAATTAGGGAAAATGTTCATGTTTTGAGTGTTAATTTTTAATGGAAAATTCATACACACTCTAGTTTACACCCATTGTTGTTTATTCCAAGTTCTATATATACATATCCTTACTTGGAGTTTTTGGCACCGGTTTTCTCTACCGAATTCAAGAGAAGTTTCGGGTTTGCTTCTACACCCCATCACAAAGAAGACTTTTGTTGAGATTCTACCCGTGCGGAGAAAGGCTCCATGATCGGGTGACGGTGACCGTTTAAAGTCCTATCGGTGTATTCCGAGACCACGGTGGAGCTCCGTTGGTTATCTGCTAATTGGAGGTTGATACAAGAAGGAGCATCACGGCTTGAGAGGGTTCGAGTTTAGGAAGTAAGTCTTTTGTCTTGTATTTTGTAATACCGTTTTTAGTGGATTTGAGGCTAGGGCCGTCCCGAGGTTTTTTCCCGTTAGTGGGTTTTTCCTCGTATATCGCGGTGTAGTGTGACTGTGTTTATTTTATCTTGCACATCATTTAGAACGCATGCTTTAGGTTTAATTCAAGATAAAATTCGGTTTAATTATCACACTCATTTTATTTGGGACTTAAATTAAATATTGGGTAAATTTGGTTTATTTAAGTCACTTGCTAAAATTGGTTTCGCCTAACTTTGGATATAATTTTTAATCATGCCTTAGGCAAATTCTAGGACTTGAATTATTTTTTAATCTATTTTGTAAGATATTAAAACCCGGCCTTGTTTATTTGTTGTTGAACCATCACCTGTTTTACAACGCTTCCGCATTTATGTAAAAGGAAATTAACTTTGAATTTAATTGAGAAAATCACCCTCCGGGATTATCCGCATTTTCACAGAGTCGTACACGGGATGGACCGTTGGAAAGGTAATTCAGAGACCTTCAAAAGTCCTTCCGACCGCTCCCGGGTTCGGGAGTTGACTTTGGGTTAAATATGGTTTTGAAGCATTTGTCGGTCCATTAGACGGGAACACGTCGGACGCAAACGGATCGTTCGTCCTCATGGTAAGTCCGAATCGCGCATGGGGTGGACCATTGGAAAGGTTAAGATATTTACTTCGACATTCCAAAGAGTTTGATCTAGTTCGGGGAGTTGACTTTGGTCAACCGGGCCCTGGAAGCATTCGGTGACCTCTAGGAGTAAAACGGATTGTTCGTCCGTACCGTAAGTCGGAATCACGCACGGAGCGGACCGTTGGAAAAGGAGTTTCAATGCCTTTGAAGATTCATTCAGTCTCAGTCGAGCTGAAGAGTTGACTTAGGTCAAAAGGAGCCCGGGAGCGCCCGGTGGCCTCTTGATTGAGTTTCGGGGAAATTGGGTCGTTCGTCCGCATGGTAGGTCGGAATCGCGCACGGGACGGACCGTTTGAAAGGGGTTTTAGTGCCCTTCGAAGATTCATTCAGCCTCGATCAAGCTGAAGACTTTGACTTTTGGTCAAACGGAGCCTGGGAGTGCCCGATGGCTTCTAGGTTAGTACCCGGGGTATGACCTGGATTTGTGGTGATGACGGGAGGTGCTAGGGATCTAAAGAGAGTTTAAGGGGTAACATAATGGGGTGTCTACACTAACTACCTCCCTCGATTTTCAATAGAGGATTCAACAGCGATTGACCTCGATTTTAATGACGGATTCAACCCATCACCTCATAACTCATAACTCTCTACACACTCTCTTCTCCATATGCTGTAGAACCACGCTTCTCTCCATTAGGTATCCTCTCTCTCTCTCTACATTTTTACCTCTGCTCTGTAACTATGTTGTATTTTTTTGGGTGTTGATTTGGGTAAAAACGGAGTGGGTTTTGGATGTAGGGGTTTGGATGTAGGGGTTTTGGGTGTTGATTTGGGTAAAAATGGAGTGGGTTTTGGATAGTTTTTACCTCATGATTTTGATTCAGGAGCTGGTTTTTTGGTTCAAAAACTGACTGAGACTGATTTCTTTAAACCATCTTGAATCAACATCACATCTTTTTAACGATCTTGATTTTTTTGGTTCAAATCAACTTGAATCAACTTGGTTCAAAAAACTGATTGATCTTTCAAAAAATCAAGATCACTTTTGGTTCAAACCAAGGTCTTGATTTTTGGTTCAAATCAAGAGCTGTGATGTGATTTTTGGTTTAAAAGCTGTGATGTTGGTTCAAAAAATCAAGATCGCTTTTGGTTCACATCAAGGTCATTTCTTGGTTTAAAAACGATCTTGATTTTTTTGTGCAGAAACCGATTTCGGTTGCAATTTGATGATTGTTTCTCGGTTGCACTTATATATCAAGATCGTTTTTTGTTTCAAATCAACTGTGAGCTATTTAATTTTTTACAGCAACCCCTTGACCTATTTAATTTTTCCTCTTACTTTAACTTTTTAATTGGTATATTCTTCATCTTTACCCTCACAGGAATGTAAATAAACGAAGATACTCACGCAAGAAATTTTTCCTTACCAAATTTGAGCTCAAAATCAAAAGCAAGAGGGAGAGAATAAGCCTTTGATTAATTCACCCTTGATTAATCAATAATGAGAAGTTCAGGGGAATTTTTTCAATTCACCCTTGATTAATCAATATCTGGGAATTTTTATGATGCTTTTTAATCTATGTTTGCAAACATAATAATTTTTATGATGTTTTTTACTCTCATCTTTGCATATTACATATGTTCTTTCACAATCTGTACGCCCTCTTCGTTCCAAGGGAACCCAGTGTTATTTATTCACCTCCATGTTTTAACTTTTTTTTTAAGTTCTTCGTTATACTTTTTTCCCGAGTATCTCTAAATTTTCTTATTAGATTTACATCGTCTTGACAAGCTTACTCATCTACTATGCCTATTTTCTTACTGTTTTTACACTGCGATCGGTACTTTGCGAATGTGACGGTGAGAGATGAACATTTTAAGATCAAACGCCACAAGAAGTTGACATTGCGTTCAATGATGAACATTTTCTTATTAGATCGGTGTTCACATTTGAACTGGAAACATTGCGTTCAATGGTGAAATCAAATCCCCAAATATTACAGGTTGAATTGATATGTTGAATTTTTAAATAATTTATTTGGCGGTTTGTAAATGATATGTTGAATTTTTGGTGGTTTAATGGATTAACACCATTGTGTGTACATGTTTCTTAAATCAACCTTTTCTTCCATCGCAGGTTTGAGTTGCCTGAGATTGGGTGTTGTGGGTTAAAGAAGGTCACGGGGTATGGTTTGAGGCAGGTAAAGGATGCGTGGGTTTGGGGTGAATAGCAGGTCAAGAGATATAGGTTTTTCTAGACAAGTGTTAATTCAATTTTTGTAAGTAGATTCCAAATTTTAGCAGGTTAAGTGATATAGTTTCAACACATAGCAGAAACTCTCTCTTTTACAAGGTGGATAGCAGGTCAGCAGATGGGTTTGAAAGCAAATAAATTCAGTGTTGATCAGTGGTATTCTATAATTCAACGTCAAACCTTTTAATACAAATTTTATCTCCTCAGGTCTGTCTTGACTACAAGTCCTACAAACCCTTTCATACACATTTGTAAGTTTGTATTTATGTTTGGGTAATTGAGTTGTCTCAAGTGTATTGCCCCATATTTTTTATTATTTTTAAAATAGTTCATTTTTGTACTTCCTTTAATATATTTAAAATACAAACTCTTTTACATCTCACTCACGTTTGATTGTCACCAACTCTCTCTAATCCCATCCCATCACCCCCACTTTGTTATTTAGGTGATGTATAAGCAAATCCATACCTAGAGAGTATAGATTTTGATCTTTATATTAATTTTTTATTGCAATAAAGGTGAATAAAAAAAATTGTTTCATTATTTATTTTAACAAAAGTTGACGTTAGGTGTATTAAAAAAACAAAGTTGACATCATTTTTTTACTAAACACTCGACAAAACTTTTAGTATAAACTATATTTTTTTTTAAACTTTATTTTTTTCAAATTTTATAAAACATAACTTTTAAAAAAAATGTATATTTTTAATATTTTGTTTCATAATTTTTTTTATAGAACTTAACTTTTTTTTTTAAATGTGTTTTATTTTTGTAAGAAATTAAGCGTTGACTTTAATACATTACTATTTTTTTTTCTCTTCAATACACGACACTAATAACGTGCATGGCCAGCCCTGGCCATGTGTCAAATGGACAATGACACAGGGTTCATTTTAGAGTATGCACCTATACATGTATATTATAAGGGTCCAAAAAGATTTTATGTATATTAAAAATGTCAATTTTTAAAATAAGTTCAATTTTTTAGGGATTCATTTTTTTAACTATTCAAAAACAATCTATATAAAGAATGATTCAACTACCCAAAAATCTCACCCAACTAAAATAGGCCCCTAAAAAATAAGTTTAATTTTTTAGGAGCCCATTTTAGGTATTTAATATCTTTGTACAATATTTTTTTAGAAGATTTCTAAATTGATTTTTGCGCAGGGCACTCTCAATCTTAGAACCGGCCCTGATAACGTGACTTATAATTTTCACACTACATTAAATACTATTTGACACAAATAGCGCGAGTAAAATTATGAATTAATCATGATATTGTATTAATGTTAGGTGAAAAACTCGATCCCTAATGACACGATTAATTTGTCAAGTTTTTATTAAAAAATGATGTCCAATTTTTTTATTTAATATAAGTAACGCCAAATTTTTTTGGATAAAAATAACGTCCATTTTTAAAAATAAATAACAAAAGTTTTTTTACTCACATCCATGAAAGAAAATCCCGACATATATACATCTTTAAAATTGTCAATTTCGAATCAATGTGTTGATTTTATTTTCGTGTGTAAAATTCTCAAATACTCTATAACGATAAAAACTAAATATGAGGTCCATGATTGACTATTATTATTATTGAGAACTAAAAACGACGTATGATTCAATCAATGACGTATTCAATGACGTATAATTTTAAAAATTTGCATCCTGGCTTCAGAACGGGCATACACTATATATAATATTAGATGATCAAACGAGCAAGAATTTTCAGATATAAAATGTAAATCTTTTTAAAAAAATCATTTCAATGTGATTTTTATCCATTCCTTTTGAGTCTAGCTTTAAAAAAAATTATTGACTTCACGTACATGTGAACTATGTAGAGTGCCGCCGCGTCCAGATCGGGCCATCATCACATAAGACCGCCACCACTATCAGGCTGGAAAGGCCACACATACAAGAAAAGAACGCACCCTTTCTCAACAACACAAGCCAATAACCCTTGGCCGCTCATTGAGACACTGTACTGCTCTATGCTTCAAGACATACGATCTCTCGTCTTTTGTACACTTACCAAAGTTTAATTGTGTTTTCCAGTTTTGTACAGTTAACAAATGGTGTATATATAGAAAGATGAACATTAAATAAGAGTACGTCGATTTTGCATACCATTGTTTAAAAAGTGATGAAGATGACTTTGAGTGATGATTCGGCACAAGATATTCATTTACCAGATGATATTGAATGGAAAATGTTGGATAAGTCCAAGTTTTTCTTCCTGGGTGCGTCTTTGTTTTCGGGTGTTTCAGCGACTCTTTATCCTATTGTACTGTTGAAAACAAGACAACAAATTGGTCAAACTCAAGTCTCTTCCATTACAACCGCGTTATCGATTCTTCGACATAAGGGATTTTGTGGTTTATATAGAGGTTTTGGGACTTGTTTGATGGGGACTATTCCAGCTCGGGCTTTATATATGACTGCTCTCGAACTTACTAAGAGTAATGTTGGGAGTGCCGCGATAAAGGTAGGATTTTCGGATCCTACCGCGGCTGCAATTGCGAATGCTGCTGCTGGTTTTAGTGCTTCGATGGCTGCACAATTGGTTTGGACTCCAATTGATGTTGTGAGCCAGAGGTTAATGGTGCAAGGAAATGGAGGAGATGGTTGTAAATATAAAGGTGGAATTGATGCGTTTAGAAAGATTTTAAACGCGGACGGGCCGAGAGGGTTGTATAGGGGGTTTGGGATATCCATATTGACGTACGCGCCCTCGAACGCGGTGTGGTGGGCGTCGTATTCGGTTACACAACGTCTGGTTTGGGGTGGGGTTGGTTGTTATTTTTGTAAAAAAGATGAGGAGAGAAGGGAAAATAGTTGGAGGCCGGATTCGAAAACTATAATGGCGGTTCAAGGGGTTAGTGCCGCGATGGCGGGTGGCGTATCGGCGTTAATTACGATGCCGTTGGATACGATTAAGACGAGACTCCAGATTTTGGAAGGGCCAACTGTGGGGCAAACTGTGAGAAACTTGGTTAAAGAGGGTGGGTGGATGGCTTGTTATAGAGGGTTGGGACCTAGGTGGGTTTCAATGTCTATGTCTGCAACTATAATGATCACTACATATGAGTTTCTCAAACGGTTATCAGCCAAAAATTAAGAAGGTTTGGCAACATCAAAGGGATATATGAGGAGGAAGATGGAGGATAAAATCGGTCGTTTTGAGTTAAATTCATTTATCTTTGTACATTCATTTATGTCCTCTCTTAGTTGACTTCTTGTTTATTGCCTTTGCTTTCTCACTAAAAAAATTATCCCCGATTTATAAAGTTTAGAAATAGTTTTTATAATTGTCGCTATCTATTAGATACTATAAAATGCATAATAGCAGTGAAGTCTCTTTGTTAGAAATTAATAGTAAGTGTCGAAATTAATTATTTAATTTTAATTATATTAAATTTTGAATTTATGAATTTTTCAATTATCTGGTCTTGATAAATATCAGATAATTAATTAGGAACATGATAAATACGAATATTAGAAGATTAGGTCAATTTTATTCGTTAGTCACATGATGGTTAGTGGCATTAGTGGAAGACTTGAAATAGAGTCCCATCTTGACTAGGATTTCGGCCCTCTTCCCCTTATAAATAAAGGAGCCCTACATCATCTGGGGTTATCTCATAACACACTATTTCTGAGGTGGGAGAGAAATTTCGAGATTCCAATTGAGTGTAATTTTCCATGTTTAAGAGATTGATGGAGCAATTAATCAAGATTGATCAATGCATTGGACCAAGACCAGTCTTATTTTCTATCTTTTAGACGTATTTTGTGAAAACATTAATATCCAAGATCATTTTATTAAGAACAATTGTATGTTAAAGTTTAATCATATTAATGTGTTCGTGATTAATATTAGGTGTTCTTAAGAATGTTTTTACATGTGGTATCAGAGCTAAAGTTTAAGATTTCATGATTTTCCTTATTGTTGTTCGTCTATAATGAGATATGTGCCGAGACTTTTTGCGATATTTTTATTTATGTCATTAAATCTGCCTATGCTTGAAATTTTCTACGACGTTTTAATTTATGTCATTGAATCTGCTCTTAAAGTATGTCTGAGACTTTCTGTGACGTTTTTCTTCTGTCGCCAATACTCACTGGTTAGAATGAAAGGTCAAAACTTACTCGAAATTTTACGGAACTGACATGGTCGACTGGAAATGTCGAAATAAACAAATTTCATTGTGGAACCACCCTACTTTTGCGTTTTGACGTCGTTTAGACCCTTAAAATTGTGTTTTTGCCATTTTTTGTAATAATGTTGATGTCAATATCTCACTCCAGAAAATTGATTTTTGAATTCCGCAAATTGTTTTGAGATCCTGGAGTAATTATCTGCATCCCTGTTATGCTAACTCAATTTTTCTATTTTGGGCAAAAATTACGATTTTTTCTAAATATTATGTATATTTTTCACTACGGGGGCTATTTTTTATGTTCATGGTTGTTCTAATATTCATGTTATGTATTATTTGGTATTGATGAAGGGTTTAATATAAAATTTTGAATATTAGATGTATGATTATGTGTTTGACAATAACATTTCAATATATTAGGTTATTGTGCATAGTCTATATTTGGTAGCCCAAAGGTCCTAATGTAATTATGAATTGATGTTTCAATAATAATATTTATATGATGTTGGATGGGGAAGACATGAAAGTGTCTTAATCTATAATTGTAAATATTAGATTATTGTGTATGCATCTATATTTGGACCATTAATTATACATTAAGTTTTGAGTATAATATTTTTGGGGGCATCGATTTTACGTAAATAATGTTTATGACTTCCAGAAAAAATATTTTTGAATTCCGTCAAATATTTGAGATTCTCGAGTAATTTTCTACAGTTCAATAATGCTAACTCTTTTTCTTTTCTTTTTTTTGGAAAAATTTAAGTTTTCCCATATTTCATGTATATTTTATCTAGAACTGTGATAAAACATTGCTCTAATGATCCCTTTTTAGTTGAATATTCGTGTCAAACACAGGTCAACATATTTCATATGGTAGGATATTAGACTTATGTTATTGTTAATATTCATATTTTGATGAGTCTCGTGCCAAACACAGGGCAATGATTCATATTATTGAATATTATGATATTCGTATTTTAATGAGTCTCATGCCAAACACAGGCCAACGATTCATGTGGTTGAAAATCAAAATTATTTTTTATTCTAAGGCTAGTACTCCCATTAAGTTGAATTAAATGCCAAACACGGTCTACAATTCATATGTGCGGATACTAGATTTATTCATTGCATACATGCATATTTGAATGCATAACTTGCAATTTTTTAGACTCATAAGTAGGTATTCATTCAGTTTAATCAAATGTCAAATACAGGCTAAGATTACATGTGAAGATATTATACTTGTAGTCATTTCAGATTATCCTAATGTTTGTTATAAGGTTAAATTGAAGCGGAACACATGTTGAAATTTGAATCAAATAAACATTGGAATTTTTGTAAATGTTAAATAATTGGCATCAATGTTAAAAAGTGATATTTACATATACCAGTAGTATGATAATTGTGATTATAACCGTATTGTGCATTAGTATGACCATGAATGATATGGGTCAATATTTCTAATTTGTTACTCATACATAAGTGCTGAAGCGAAAGTAAATGATTTATGTCTTCCATTTACTATTATTTGTGCAATATCGCATGTAAACTCTTTGTCTATTTGATTTTCACATTATGTCTAATTTTTCGCGAATTTCAAATTAAGGAATAAACAATAATATAATTACTCATGTATTACGGGTATTTGAACATGTATGCGTATATCTAATATTTATATAATATAAGGTTTGGTGTTCATTAAAGTGCTCCATTCTAGAAGATATAAATATTGGACTATTGTATTAATATCATGCATATTTTGGTTGCCTACAGGTCCATGTATGATATTGAATGCTAGGATGATGATACTTTATGATGTTGCATACATATTATTGTTTATTCATTTATTGTGATTACAATAATTGAAAAAAATATAAGTGGTGATATATATTTTGGGAAGGTAATAATGGTCGTCAAACGCAGATGCCATAGTTTCTTTCACTATCATATCACCAATTAAGTTTATGAAAGCCATAAACATGAATAATTTAGTTTATTAATCATGCGATATTTAATGAAAATAAGTGAAAATTTATTGACTTGTGTATGTAAGTCTTTACGTAATGTAATATTCATATTATGAAATGTTTGGTAGTCACTATAGTGACCCAACTAGAATGGCAATAAATATTAACTGTAAAGATGATGGTAGTAGTAACTCATGATGCTTATAATTGTAAAGATATTAATGGGATATATTGAGTTTATTTCTTCAAACAAGGTTATTCCTTACAGGGAATCGATTTTGAGTGATTGAATGAACATCATAGATCACATACATTATTATAGTATGTAAAAATAAGTTGTGCACAAATATCGTGTACAATGTAATGAAATAACATTATACCCAGTAAAGTAATTTACAAGCATCATATAATCGATATTTCACGGTTACTACTGAAGAAAACTCACGGTTATGCACTCAATTTATCATCATGTAATCGATGTGTGTGTTGTTAAATCAAAGAATTAATAAAGTGACCAATTTTTTTCATTATCTTATCACATATTATTTTATCCCATTTTTTTTCTCTAAAAATTTGTTTACATGTTGCACACTCGGACTAATAATGATAAAGATAATATATATCTTTTATGATTTGAAACGAGTTTTTCATCTTAGTAGAGATTGAAAGTTATACTTACTGTGTTATAGAAAGTATTTACTTTTGATGCAAGGATTTCTTATAAAACAAACTAGAAATGCTAATAAGATTCTTTTTCTTTTATTCTTGGGAAATCAAATCGCCATTTGTTTTCATAAACCCTCAATTTTTTTTTTTTGAAAAATGTTTGTCTAGACTTGATCGTGAGGGATATGTTCTAAAGAATCTTTTGATGTATATTTTTTTTCAAGGGGTATGGTATTCCTTTCGATGTTTTGTATAAAATAAAGTTTGGACTTAGTTCTTTAAAGATTTTTTTTATCCTGCATCATAATCGTAGCGTTATTTATGAAACTCTTTTAATCTTGTGCCAAATTAAATCTAGACTCTTTTTCATAATTTTCGTGGACAAGATTTTTGTAATGTCTCTTACAAATTTTGATAGTCGAGTTGTGCTCTTAAGGTATTACGATGTCTAATATAAGGATGACCTATGTGGCCCAAGTGGGAGACTATGAGAAACTTCCCTTAAAGTGGACCTACATAGATCATATAATTGTCATTGACACGTATTTATTGCATTAAAGTCAAATTCATTATGAAAGGTGAAATTAGTAGTAGTAGAAAATCATGAAATATGGTTATAAAGGAAGGCATGGTACTTATCCCATTACAATAATCTTCTTGAATACTTATTCTTTTAGTTGTTAGATTGTCTAAACAACAAAGAACAAATAAATGATCAACCACTAAATGATAGTATTGTCACTGTGAGAGAAATGTAGATAAAATCATAAGGAATAGTATTAAGAAGATCCTAAAAGGTCTACTATCCTGGATGATTATGTGGTGTATCTGCATGAACATGAATTTGGCGTAGGGATAAATAATGACAAGGTTTTATTGTCAAAAGTCATAAGAAGTGAAATTAATAGACTGCAACTAAGTTTAAAATCTCGTTGAATTACATAATTGATGCACTAAAGTCGGGTATGAGGGGGTCATTAAGACCAAACACGACACTAACGGTAGTTAAACGAGATAAAGCTATAATAAATTTTTCACCATTAATGAAGAAAAGGTTATAAATGAACCTTCTCAATTATATGTAAGGACATGGAATTCTTTTGACATTAGTAGCTCATTATGATTAGTTACATGAAGTGGATGTGAAAATTACTTTTTGGAGTCTTATAAGCCATGCGTATATGTTTAGGAGATCATTTTATAAACATAAGTTTCCCACATGACGCATTTTAAGAAATAATATCATTATTTTTTTAATCATTGTATATTTGTATACACCTTAAGATCAGTGGGAGTAAGTTTATATATTTTCTCTATATACAAACACGAATTTAGAAAGTAGAGAATCAAAATAATTTTATGGGTTTAAAAGTTGTGTATGAAGTAATGAGATACTTAAAGGATTATATGCTCACATTTATGGTGTATGTGTTCATTTAAATATGAACAATTATTGTGACTCAGATTTACTAGTTGTACGGATGGTATGAAGTTCATTCTTGCTTAAGTATATTTGTTTTGGTTTATTAACTAATATAATGAAGGAGTGCAACACAATCCATCCATTAACTATTATGAAAGCTGAGTTTGTAGAATGCTTGATGCTAGAACTTATGTATTTTGGCAGCGTGACTTCATTTCGAGACTTGGAGTTGTCGACACTATTATCAAGTCGCTAAAATATTATGATAATGTCGCTGCAATCTTCTTTATGAAGAAATGTTAGGTATTCCTAAAGTAACTAAGCACGTTGAATGAAATACCTATCAGTGAAAGAATAAATTCAGAAACAAAGAGTGTCAATTGATCACATTAGTACAAGTGGTAACATAGCAGATCCTCTTACGAAAGGACTATCTCCAAAGACCTTATGGAGCATGTCAAAGAGATGGGTCTCAATTAGTAAAATTATGATTGCTATTTGGCCTAGTTGTTTGACACTATTACTTGAATTCAATAAAAGTGTTTCTGATTTCAATTATTTCTGTCTTTTGTGAATGCATGCTTATGATTATGAATTATTGTTGACATAAATAGTCCTTATGAAAAAGGACATAATGAGGCCATTATGATACCCAATATTAAAGGCTTAGTTGAATGAAACATTGGTGTTGTATTACATGGAAAGAACCATGCTCTTTAATAGCATGGAACCGCCATGACTCGCATCCGTGAATTGTTTGATTTAAGCAAACTATATTTATCAGTTATTATGCATCTTATGGTACCTAATTTAATTATGAGGATTATTAATACCAAGTGGGAGACTGTTGGAAATTAATAGTAAGTGTCGAAATTAATTATTTAATTTCAATTATATTAAATTCCGAATTTATGAATTTCCCAATTATGTGGTCTTGATAAATATCAGATAATTAATTAGGAACGTGATAAATATGAATATTAGAAGATTGGGTCAATCTTATCCATTAGTCACATGATGGTTAGTGGCATTAGTGGGAGACTTGAAATAGAGTCTCACCTTGACTAGGATTCCGGCCCTCTTCCCCTTATAAATAGAGGATCCTTACACCATCTGGGGTTATCTCATAACACACTATATCTGAGGCGGGAGAGAAATTATGAGATTCTAATTGAGTGTAATTTTCCATGTTTAGGGGATTGATGGAGAAATTAATCAAGATTAATCAATACATTGGACCAAGGTAAGTCTTATTTTCTATCTTTTAAACGTATTTTTCTTATTTTCTATCTTTTAGACGTATTTTGTGAAAACATGAAGATCCAAGATCCTTTTATTAAGAACGAATGTATGTTAAAGTTTAATCATATTAATGTGTTCGTGATTAATATTAAATGTTCTTAAGAATGTTTTTACACTCCTTTGTTATCAGAGTGTCCATGTGACACTTCTTTTTAAGGGCGTGGAAACCATCACTTTTGTGATTATCTTCGTCCAAAACGAGACATTCCCTACCTTTTTTCAAGATTTAATTTATCTTTGTCTCTTTCTCTTCCCCGTTTAATTCATCCATTCATTTATCTGCCCTTTTATTTCTCAATCCTTTCTCCTCCTTTCAATACCCTATATTTAGTACATCATTTCCATTACCCAAACTACGCTAAACTTATCTACACCAAATTCACATCATAATGGAGATAAACTTGAGCCACGTATTATGTTGTTGCAGATCCCAGATATGTTATGGGTGGTGCTTATGGTAAGTAAACACCAATCAAATGCACAACCTCTCTTCTAGCAAGATGATACACACCTAAAAAAAACTAGACTTTATAGCCCGAATGCCTCCGGACTCCCCTACATGTACCTATCCCCTACGCATGTCGCAACAACATAACCTTGTGCCCAAACTCTTCATTATCCGTTATCACCTTAACCGGAATCGCTCAGTTCGTTTTTTATTTTGTTTTATTTATTTATTTTTTCTTGCGTTGTTGATTTCATACCTTATTCGAGATTGGTCGCTATCTATTTCTTGTTTGATGACTGAGATAACGGTGGGTTTTGATTCAACGAGAGACGTTCATTTTGAATTTTGATGGGTTTTGTGGGTTTTGATGTATTTATTTTCTAAATTTTGGCCCACAATCTTCTGTTGGATTTTAAAATGGACAAACCTATCTTTGAGCACATCCAAGGATAATTTTTATTGATGTTCATCTTGCCCACATTAATCTTTTGACACAAGAGTAAATTCCTACAATGAATGCGCCCGCACATTGTTGGCTAAGTTGGAGGGGATGGGGAGTTTTGGATAAAGGAATAATGCTATCGTTAATGGATTTTAAAAACGTTATTATTGAAGGTAAACATGAGTTTTGGAATGACTTTTCCCAATTTTACAATTACAAGGGTCCGGTTTATAGAGAAAAAAGTGGTCCAAGTGAAAGAGGTATGTGGAGGGGATAGTAAGGAGGAGATATCTCATGAGTGTAAAGTGGCATGGGAAGTTTAAGTGATTAGTCAGGTTAAGGATGATCTTAGTATTTTGATCAAATGGTTTCAATTATTAAGTATTATTTCTCTCAATGTGTTTCGGTCATTTTTATATCTGAATTGGAATTATCCCCCTATTAGTTTATATATTTTCTTTAAACCCGTTTTACTTTTTTTTTAAATCTATAAATTAAATTTATGCATTGTTGTTCTTAACATTGTATTAAATTTCCTCTAAAAAAATTCTTGGTCGACAGTGTCATATGTAATGGAAGCAAAGGACCAGCTAGAGTGTTAGAAATTTGATTAAGAATGTTGATATTAAAAGATATTAAGAAAAAAGAATGATTATTTTTTGTGGCAGACAAAGTATGAATCAAGTCACAAGCGTTCATACTAATTTATATCTATGCTTTTGCATTTCTTATTCATGCTCTTATGTTAATGGATAAACTCCCCTCATATGTTCCAGAGGTTTTGGTTTGTTAATGAGTAGAGAATTGTAAGTTTTCTCTAAATGTTATTTTCTTATTTTGATTTCTTTTTTCTAACACATTAGTAAAACCTTCAGCAAAAAGGTTTCTACTTTTTTCACCTCATGAAAACAAGGGTTGCATTGCAAGCGATCACTTTTTTTTCTCGATTTTCTTTCTTTAAGTACAGAAGGTTGTTACTTTATATAGTTGGATATATGACATATACCTAACTATTTTCTAAACAAGCAACCCAGATTTTTTTAGGTCTACTTACCTCGACAGGTAAGGCCATGACATGACCTACTAAAATATGAACACACAATTTTGTATTTTTTACTTGACATAAACATGACTCCTTAAAACCATAACACGGCATGATTAACATGAGTTGGCATGGAATTACTTCATGTATAAAAACCCCTTATTTTGTATTTAACATGGAGTGATAACAAAGTAGGTGCCTTTTGTTTCTTTCAAAACTAAACATATAAGATAAAGTGTATTTTTCTCTTTTCATGTATACTATTTGGTGCCTAACAAGCAAAAGAAATGTATTTTTTTTAAATTCATTGTAATATCTACATTATAGTTTAAATAGGAATCATGATTCAGTTTTTTCTTCTTCTCAAATTCAGCGCTCGAGTCAAATGGAACCTTTCCAGGATAGTGTTGGGAAATGAGAAGTTGGATAGTTGTGTGCTTATTTGTTGTTTGTTAAAATGTTTCTTCTTATGTGTGTCACATTACGCCTCGCCCATGCATCGCGCGGGCATACACCTAGTTATACATACGATGAAAAATTAACCATAATTGCAAAGCTTTAATAAATTCATAATAGTTTAAGATATTAATTTTATTTTATTTTTATATCTAGAATATGTGAAAAGATAATAAAAATGATTATAAATTATCTTTAATTTTCTTTTGAACATAAAATAAAGTATACTATCCCTTTCCCAAACTAAAGGAAATCTTTAATCCATTAAAGAACTATATAAGTACATCCACTCAATAATAATTAATAAGTTAATCCACCTAAATCGAAAATGTACTACAAATAAATGTCCCATTCTTGTCGATTAACTTGAAATTACTTTAAATGGACATATTTACAAAATTTATGAATAGATTCAAGATCATCCCAAATTAATAATAGTGTTTGTAAACATAATATATAAAACTAGATAACCTTACAAACTTACTCATCCAGATAACACCTATGAGAGGGCAATGATGAGAGTACATATCTTGTATTTAAATATATTCATCATTACTACTAATTTGGAAAGTAAAACTAAGATGACACTATTCATGCTCCCCTAAGAGCTTAAGAGCTTATGGCACTCCACTTAATAAGTCAATGGCAAAACTAGTATGTATCCTCATGTTGTGAAATTTATAATTACTAAAACTGCACAGGCTATTATAGTATAGCTAATGAAAGTATAGGTCATGTGGCCATCCCGAACCCTAATGAGGCGTCGACGCTCTGGCGCATGTGCTCACAATAAAATAGGTTACAAGGACATAAACAGTCGTCGTCGGAGGTGTAAGGTGTGTAAATGTGTAGAGATCAAAATCGCCAATTTCTTTTACTCAAAACGGACAAAGGAGGTAGTCACCTCCGAAGAGATAGCATAAAAGACTACTAGTGTGGACTGAATAAAATAAGACATGGGCTCGGAGACTATATTACATAGTAGGGAGGCATTAGGCACCCACTCCACCATTTCGATCTCTCATGGGTGAAAAAATGTTGTGCAAAGTGAAATATACATAAATTTGAAATGTGTAAGTGTATGAGGAAAAAATCATCATATCCATGTCATGGAAATGATGGGAATGAATCCTTCTAAGGAGAGAAACTAGATAAACAATGAATTGATAGTGGTGAAAAAAATACTAATATTTAAGCCACGTCCCAAAATTGCAATATCACTATGGAAGAGTAATTATGCGTGTATGGGTTCGCTAAATAAAGCATAAATATGAGAAAACTAACTACATAAGTGAATCATACTAAATAAGTGAATGAAATGTAAATATATGAGGATGGTCTAAAATGAAACAAATAATAGTGAACTTGAATCCCCAAATAACCTTGGGGTGCCTACGTAAACAAAAATGATATCAAATTCCACGTAGTTCGTATTGGAGATAAGGTTGGCATCTAATCCATAATTCAAAATTAGAGTTTTTCCATTGATCTATGAAAAATTGAGTGAAATGTGATGAAAATGTATAAAATGTAAGAAAACTCTAATTTGGCAATTATGGAGTAAATCCCTTTTTTTAAATTTATGCAAATAGACTTGAAGATATATATGTAATGTAGGTGCAAAAATCCCACAATAAATAATCCCAAACTATTAATACCAAAAAAAATAAAATCAGTCACACGACAGAAGTATTTATGTGGTTCGGCAATTTCCTACGTCCACTGAGTGTTTCTCCTTTCTTATTATTTTTCTTCTAATAACAAGAATTGCATGCCCCATTTCCCTTGGGTAGGGGTTACATTTTTAGGCGAAGAAGAGATGGTGTCGTGCATGGCTCTGGAACTTATTGATGAAGTCACTTGACTGTGATGATCTTTCTTCAAGATCCTTGCCAATTGAACTCTCCTTCGTTATTATCTTGAGTTGCGATCCTCCATCCAATCAGGTCGGGTGAGTTTGTATCGAACCCAAGTTATATGGGCTCTTCGAATAATTTCCCATAATTGCCTCCAAATCTCTGGGTCTTAAATGGAGAAGATAGATTGAGAAGTAAATTGGTCGATCGAGGTGGTTGGTCACAGTTTGAGATGGTATTTTCTTACTCTTAGAAGAAGTTTTTTCTATGTTTTGCTCGTTAGGCCCTCGAAAGGCTCACTTGTAATTTCTCATGTCAATTGGAGGAAAGCTGGTAAAAATACCTCTTACAAACCGAAGCACCTCTCCTAATTAATGGATTTGCATTCTCTTTTTAAATAATGAGATGCCTCAAAATTTAAACCAAGCAATCAAATGTTTCCAATCGCCATTTTTCTCCATCACTTCAACTATTCAAAGCATCGAAGTTTTCTAATAAATTTCTTCACTTGTAAGTTTTCTTCACTTGCAGAGAAGCGGGTCGACTAGGTGACCGACCAACGAACCTTGGTCGAATCACCTTCTTTTGATGTTGGTCCTCGAGCAGTTATTACTCTTGGTTTGGCCAGGAAGTTGATTAAGTTTGGTACTCTTATAGACCACAGGGGGGTGGATGTCATACTGCCCCGAGTAAAGGTTTCTAAATTGGCTGCTCAGAGCCTCTCATTAGTAAGTGATTTCCATCTTCTTGGTTCTGTTGTCTTTTATATTTCTCATATACTGACTTGATCTTCTCCTCTTGCAGTTCTTAGTGCATTTCAATAATATGTTGGAGAAGGATGATGTAATTAGGGCTTATTCTTCAAATGATATAGAGGAAGTTTTGGCTGGATTGTAGAAGTCTCTACTCGATTCTGAGCATGCCTTGAAGACTAAGAAGGGTACTTGGGCAGATAAACTGAAGACAGCTGAAACTTCTCGATAGACGTCTGAGGAAAATGCCCTTGAAGCTGAGCGCATGGCAAAGAAATTTGAGTGCAAGCGAAAGGAACTTGGGCGCGGTGCAAAGAAAACTGAGCGTAAGGGAAAGGAAGCTGAGTGCAGGGTAGAGGAAGCTGAGTGCAGGGCTAAGATTGGTGAGGATCTTGTAATCTCGGTAAGATCTAAGAGAAAGTTTGTTATAAATGCATTTTTCAGTGTTGGCTGGTACAAGGGCTGGAACAATGTCATTTCTACTGCCTCTGCTCAGATTGAGTATGCAAAACAAAAATGTTTCAGATATGGTTAGGTTATTGTTCTTTAGGAGTTAAAAACTGTTAAAGGCTGTGAACTTTTTCAGAGATATAGTCATTGTTGATGTAAAAAACTAGATTATATCTAATTAGTCAATCACAGATAAATAAAACAAAGGATTTTTAAAGTAGTTCAACCTTATGAAAATGGCCTACTTCCACTGTTTTGTATTGCTGATTATTTGCCTTGAATCTCGATAATATGTTTACCAAGAGATCCAAAGTCCCATTCTTAGGAGGAGGTTACAATGTATTTATAGCCTTGAGGCTGTACATATGAAAAGATAATGCGTTGTTATCTAGTAGACATATACATCTGTACGATAATAATGCACATTTAATGCGTAGTTGCCTTTTGGTTTTCTTGATTTGGATGCTCTGCACGCTAAGTAGCTCGGACCGCTTAAGTTTCTCGGTATGCTTAAGTTGCTCGGAGCGCTTGAGTAGCTCGGTGACAGTATGTTGTTCGTTGAAAGTATTTGTATTTGCCACATAGGTTGACACGTGTCTTCATGTGATTGGTCCACGTCAGCAGACTAAATTTGGTATCAACAGAAGCCCCCAATGTTTCAAAGTTGAGGTTAAAGAAGAGTGTGGAACATTTTGCTTGAAAACTGCTTGGATTACTGATCTTCATGAATTTTAGGAAGATTTTCATTGTATATAATTCCTTTTTGAGCGCATAATATCAAGCTTCATAAATATTTTGAATTTTCACGATAACTTCGATATTTGTGCCTCTTTCTTCTTTTAGCCGCAGAAAATGCAAACGTCTTCCCTCGTAACCATTGTTTTTCTCTATTCCCGAGGTAAAGTATTTAAGTGCGACAGAAATCCTATCGTCTTCCACTTTTCAAATCTGTATCTTTGAACTTTTTATTTTTTCTCTATCTTGTGCCTTCGTTCTTTCCATCATTCATTGTCAACCGATCTCTCTTTCTTCTATAAGATTTTCTTCCTTCTTCTTTATTTACTTTATTCACCATGGTTTATCTTGTTGAATCGTTGGATAAATTTCGATCTGATTTTTCAATCCCTTCGTGGGTTATTTTAGAAGAACTTCCCTGTCCTTCTGATTTATTTTCTTTGGCTGAGGGACACTAGTTCCCAAGTCTATTTGTAGCTGAGTGTGGATTTTTTTTCCCGCCAAATCCCCTGTGTTTGGAGTTTTGCCAATATCTCGATATTGTACCTACAAGAGTAGCTCCAAATACATGAAGGGTAGTTAATGGCGTACATAGGTTGAATCAACTTTATGGAACTCGTTTGGGAATCCCAAAAATTATGTATTGCTACAGATGGGTTACCAGTGACACTATTTTCTATTTAAAAACTAGGTTTTCGAATAGAGCTTTAGTTCTCAATCTTCCCGATGCCAATAGGGACTATTTTGATCATAGGGTTGTGATGAAAAATTGGCAATACCCTCCATTAAATGGAAATGATGTGTACCAAGGTCCCAGGTGTCCTCTTTATGGCAATGGGATAGGTTGTTTTTATTTTTGAAATCTTGTTTTCTTTGTATTTGATGAAATGCATCATTGACATTAATTTTGCTTGTTACAGTTGACAGTAAAAGGAAGCCTCCAAAAGAGAGTGACGTTAACATAAAACATTTAAAACTTATCTGGGGCTTGCATCAATCAGCTGTTAGAGAGCATGTGAGGTCTGCTTTATATTTGTTGAGATACAGAAGCTCCACTTCATCTTTCATTGCTCGTCCTGTGGTGGTTGATCTTGATCGGATACCAACTTCGGAAACCAGTGTGAAAGGATCTTCTTTTGATTTAAGTACTCCTATTACTAATCTGATGAAGAAGAGGAAAGCTCCCGCATTTTTTGACAAGTCTGCCTTTGCCACTGAGGAGGCAAAGAAGAATAAACAAGATGCCCTAGATGAGGGGACAAAGAATATAGATGTACCCCCTTCTACTGCTGCTACGGAAACTGGCAAGAAGCCCCATGTGCCTCCAAAAGAGACAGCACCTTCGAGTGATACTGTTTCCATTTCACAAATAGAGACAACACCTTTAATTGAAATTGTTCATGCTCCTCTGAGGAGATTGAAAATAAGTTCTACTGAGAGACATGTTGACCCTATCTCTCAACCTTTAAATGTTGAAGCTAATATTCCAGCTCTTATTTCTCCGAGCTCTGCTATGGGCTTGATCAGATCTTGTACTGTCCCAAAATTCCAAGGTATTGAAGACACCTTTTCTTGTGAGAGACTTACTTCTTTGGCTGCTCAACACATTACGTCAATGAGTATCGTTAGCCTGATTCCTTTATCTTCTAGTACTATATTCATATATTGAATTACACTTCTTTCTTTTTTCAGCTCGTGACATGTTTTAATAGTATTCTGAAGAAAGATGAAGCCATCAGGGTTTTTGCTTCTTCGGGTGGAATAAAAGAAGCTTTTGCTGGATTAACTCGATCTTTGAAGGAATTTTGTCAGAAGTATGAGGAAGACAATAGTGCTTGGGAGAAATAATTCCAGTCTGTTGAAATAACTCGAGATCAAGCTGTGACTGCCTCCAAAGAGTTGGAGAAGAAATTAAAGGATGCTGAACAAAGTAACAAGGAGCTTGAGGTCAAGCTTAAATCTGCCGAGGAAGATGTTGTAAAGCTTCAAGATGGTAAACGGCATAAGACAGAGGTGGAAGAAAAACTGAAATCTTTCGAGGAGCACCTTAGGGAAACAACTTCCTCGGAGAAAGCAAAAAGGAAAGTTGTTGTTAAGAAATATTTTAGTGCTAGTTGGGACAAGGGTTGGAATAAGGGCCTGGTTTTTATATCTTCTCAGATAGAGTATGCCAGTGTTAAGTATTTTAGGGATGGATGGGTAGCAGCTTTGAAGACATTGAAGGTTGCTGAAGATTCTGAGTTGTTCCAGGAGCATACTCATGGCCCTCCTCCCTCTCCTGGAGAAGAAGAAGAAGAAGATGAAGCTGCATCAGATGAATCTTCTATGATGATAGGAGAGCAGTTCCCTATTGTTCAACCTTCCGAGCAAGTCCAACAAGCTAGCACATCTGCCGAGCAACTGCCATTGCTCTCCGAGAAGCCAACCCCTTCATCCAAACCGTCCGAGGAAGTCGTAAGAAATAAGGAGAAAGTGTAAAGTTATTCGGGTCTTTTATTGCCTTGTTTCTTGGATGTAATACTGAACTGTGTTTTCCTTTGTTGTGATGAATAAAAATGAACTTTTGTTGTTCGTCTGGCATTTCTCTCTTACTTGCTCTATTCGCATCATTGTTGATTTTGTTTTCATTTTGTCTTTGCTAGTTTGTGGCCAGGATGGAACTCTTATCATCTCATGATACAGAGTTGATGAAGAAATGCAATGATTATTTCAAAACTGGTCATACAGACTTTACTAAGGCCCAAATAATTAACATCCTCGGATCAGATGCCTCTGAACCAGCAATTGATGCTTACCAGTATTTGAAGTGCCTACTTGATCGTGCTGTAGCCAATAATTTGTCTTATTACGAAATGATTAAAGATCTTCAAGGAACGATCGAGGAACTTCAACAATAGTATAAAGAATCCACTACAGTTTTGCATCAAAGTTATGAGAAAAAGTACCAACAATTAAGTGCTGATAAGGGATATGACAAGTATATTTCAGCTCATGAGAAAAAGGAAAATGTGTTAAAGCTTGAGATTGAAGAGCACAGACATATTGCCAAGCTGCTAGAGCAAGAGAATATCGCATTGCAGGAGGAAATAAAACAGCTCAAATCTGCTGCCTCCTATTCTTCGGGAGCCTTGGTCCCAATTAATGATGATGGTTTTTCCTTTTTAGAAATAGAAAATGCTAACTTACGGGATGAGTTAGAGACTTTGAAATGAACTAGACCTTCCACACCTGCTCGTGGCAGAGCAAGATCTTCTTCCCATGGAAGAGCAAGGGCTGGTCGGGTTACTATTGATGAGATAAGAACTCAATTGGCCTTAGAAAATCAAGTCGTTCAATTGATGGCGAATAATCAAGCTTTAGCAGAAATGTCTAAGAAGATCCATTGTTTCACCGACCAACTCTCCAATCAGAGTTCTGCTCTAGAAAGTAAAGAAATTCAAGTGAAAAAGCTCCACGAGCAACTTGAGAGATTGACTTATCAATTTCACAAGCAGCCCAGGGAATTTTGGATAGCTGGGTTTAATGAAGCTCTGTATCATCTTGATGCTCGTTTGTAGTAGTCGAACAATGAAGGATATAAGCAGGGGTGATTGAATGACCTATGTGTTCTAACATTGGAGCAAGGTCATTTCTTATGGGATTATTATGAACCTGGAGTTCTTGATTTACCTGTGCCTCCCTTCAAACTTGACCTTAGTTGGATTCCAGCCCGTGCCATTCCTCGGATTTTGATCTCCAAGTATCTCGGGGATTATAGTCTTCATTCAAACTTTGAGAAATGAACTTTATAAATTCTTCTCCCTCTAAAGTTTCAATTTTGTATGTCCCAGGATGAACAACTTCAGTTACTCTGTATGGTCCATGCCAGTTGTCCTCCAGTTTGTTATGCTTTTGGATCACTTTCTTCAGCACATAATTCCCCTCTTTCAAATCGCACTTCTTCACTCTTTTGTTATAGAACAAGGCCGTTCGTTGTTGGTATGCTACATTCCTGATTCCTGCTTCTTCCCTAACTTCTTCGAGCATATCCAGGTCTAATCGTCTCATCAAGTCTCTTATAGGAGAATGGAAATTAAGCACCCTATGTGTGGGTAAACCCAATTCAGCAGGTATGACAGCCTCACTCCCAAATGTCAACATGTATACAGACTCCACAGTTGTTGTTCGTGGTGTAGTGCGATAATCCCACAACACGGAGTGTAGCTCGTTAATCCAATTTCCCTTTGCATCATCCAGTAATTTTTTCAAACCATTCAGTAGGGTTTTAATCGTCACTTCAGTTTGCCCATTGCTCTGGGGATAGCCTGGCGCGGAGTGGATCTTCAGGACAATGGATTGATGGAAATATGCAGTGAATTCTTCGCTGTCAAATTGGGTTCCATGGTCTGTAATGAATGCGTGTGGGAGACTATATCTGCAAATAATACTCTTCTAAATAAATTGATAGACCTTGTCATATGTCATATCTATGAGAGGTTCAACTTCTACCCATTTCGTAAAATAATCCACAGCAACCACAAGGTATTTGAATCTTTCTTTGGTCGTTGGAAGTGGCCCGACCAAGTCTATCCCCCACATGGCGAATGTCCAAGGGGACGTGATGGGTGTTAACAATGCTTGGGGAGTTCTTCGGATGGAAGAGAAACGTTGGCATTTATCGCACTTCTTAGCGTAAGCTGCGTAATCAGCTCTCATCGTTGGCCAGTAATACCCATATGTTGTTATCCTCTGCAAAAGCGTCTGGTCTGCTATATGGGATCCATAGGACCCTTCGTGAACCTCTTCAATCAATTCTTTCACTTTGGAGGGATGGACACATTTTTGTAGTCCTGTTATAACTCCTCTTCTATATAAAATGCCACTGGTCAATACGTAACGAGCAGCTTTAAACTTCAGGTTCTTGGCTACGAGTTTATCAGGTGGCACAATCCCTTCTTCGATATAGGCCCTGATGGGATCCATCCAGGATGGTCCCAAGTCGAGGGAAATGAAGTTCATCATCAAGTCTTCATCCACACTCCGATCCACCAGGATTTCTATTGGGATTGTTTTTCGTAGCTCGGTGCGTGTTGCTGATGCCAGCTGAGCTAGGGCGTAGGCTCTTGAATTATCCAATCTAGATATTATAATCAACATAACTTTAGTAAAATTTGAGATATCCTCGAGAGATTTTGCATGATACTTGACCATTAGTTCTCCCTTCACGGAATACAACCCGAGAATTTGATTTACGATTAAATGTGAATCACTGAATACCACGACCTGCTCTGCCTTCATAGTTTTGGCCAGACTTAGACCCAGGACATAGCCTCATATTCAACTTCATTATTGGAAGCTTTAAACTGAAAACGTAGAGAATACTCTATATCAATCTCATCAAGACTGTTTAAAATAATTCCTCCTCCGCTACCTGTGGCACACGAAGATCCATCCACATACAGATTCCATACAGGTACTTCATTATCAAATTCTTGATCAGACAGAGTTCCTCGATGGAATATTTGATGCTTCTTTTTGTCTTCCCCCTACTGTTCTCACTGCTCGTTGATTATCTTTTCTTGATCGTCCACGGATGGAAGTTGGTCGGGTGTTAAATTCGATGATCCCGTAACATCCACGGGTTGGTCTGTATTAAACTCCTGCTCTTCGGAGGTATCATAGTGAGTAAACTCTGCGATAAAATCCGCTACGGCCTGTCCCTTAAGTGACGACATAAGCTCATAAACTATGTCATATTCACCAAGTTCTACCGCCAGTACATCAATCTTCCTGATTTCTTCGGTTTATGCACAGCTTATCTTAATGGCATATCAGTATACACTACTATAGTATGGGCTTGGAAGTATGGCCTCATCCTTCTGCTTTCTTTGATCAGTGCTAGTGCCAACTTCTCCAGTCTTGGATATCTGATCTCTGCTCCTCGGAAGGCCTTTCTGGTGTAATAGACTGGTTTCTGCACTTTGGCCTCCATTATTATTAATGCCGAGCTAACTGCATTCTATGAAACTGCCAGATACAAGTATAGTCTTTCTCTCATCACTGGTCTAGATAACAATGGAGGTGTCCCCATATATTTCTTCAATTCTTGAAAGGCCTCCTCGCATTCATCATTCCACTCAAAAGTTTTTTGAAGTGTATTGAAGAATGGGAGGCATATGTCTGTGGCTCGTGAGATAAATCTGTTAAATGCTGCAACTCGCCCTGTGAGACTTTGCACCTCCTTCTTCATAGTTGGAGATCGTAGCTCCAATAGGTCCTTGATCTTTTCAGGGTTCGCCTTGATACCTCATTGGTTAACAATATATTCGAGAAACATACCTTCTCGTACTCTAAATATGCATTTGGTGGGATTCAACTTCATTTGATATTTCTCTAATTGATCAAAAGTCTGACCTAGGACAACCAAATGATCAGCAGCTTTCTTTCTTTTCGTCAGCATGTCGTCGACATAAGCCTCCATGTTATGACTGATTTGCTCTGCAAACACCTTATTCATCAGTCGCTGATATGTTGCACCTGCATTTTTAAGTCCGAAAGGCATAACATTATAGCAATAAGTTCCCCTTGGGGTGATAAAAGAGGTACTTTCCCTGTCCTCAGGTTTTATTTTAATCTGGTTGTAACCAAAGTAAGCATCTATGAAACTCAATAATTCATGCCCCGAGGTAGCATCCACCAGCTGATCGATTCGGGGCAAAGGAAAATGATCCTTTGGGCAGGCTTTATTAAGATCAGTGAAATCCACACACATCCTCCACTTATTATTTTTCTTCTTTACCACCACCACATTTGCTAGCCAATCAGGATACTTGACATCCTAAATAAAAAAGTCTTTATGTATTTTCTCTACCTCTTCCTGTATAGCTTGATTCTTTTCAGGGTTGAACACCCTTCTTCTCTGCTTCACTGGCTTGACCTCCTTGTTCACATTGAGCTCGTAGCACAGAAAACTCGGGTCTATCCCTGGCCTATCTTCATGACTCCATGCAAAGGTCTACTTTCTGCGCCTTAGAAATGCTACCAGTTCTTATTTTAATGATACATATAATGACGCACCAATTTGGGTTGTTCGTTCTGTATGTTCGTCGTCCAAAATGATATTTTTGGTAGCTTCCATGACCTGGCCCTTCACGAGCTGAGACTCGTCTCTAGGATCTAATGTTTCAATCTCTGCATCTTCTGTTTCATCCACTTGATATGTAGTAGTCTTCTTCCTGGATTCTTCTCATTCCTCTTGTTCGGTAGATGAATAGTAGCATTCTCGAGCTACTTTCTGGTCGCCTTTCATAACTCCCACTCCCAAGTCGATTGGGAATTTTAAACATTGATGTACAGTAGATGGTACTGCCTCGAACTTCTTCAGACCTACCCTTCCCATGATGATGTTGTAAGTTGATTGTATATTTTTATTCATTACGAAAAAGCTTACTCTTTCTGTTCGGTAAGCAGGCAATGTACCAATAAGCATGTCCAACTTGATCGTCCTAAGTGAAAAAACCTTTTTTCTAGTAAAATCGAGGAGGGGCCTATGGTATGGCTCCAAATGGGCTAGCTTCAGATTCAAACTGTCAAAGCATAGGTAGAACATGATATCTGCAGAGCTACCATTATCCACCAATACCCGTGAAATCACCACTTCCTTCATTCTTATCTTGATCACCAATGGGTCATCATTGAGATATAGTACACCTTCCAGGTCATTTTTAGAAAAACCGATGACCAGTTTATCCCTATTCACCTTCCTCGGGCGATCATCTTCAGTCAAGTTTATTCGCTGTATGTAAGAGCAAGCTTGGGCCTCATTGAGGTAAGCTTTTCTCTCCGCAGTCATATGTCCACCTCCTGCATCTCCACCTGTAATGACATTACATTCAAATGACCCAAAATGGATTGAAAATACCTCG
Organism: Sambucus nigra; assembly: GCA_949130495.1. Classification (NCBI taxonomy): domain Eukaryota; kingdom Viridiplantae; phylum Streptophyta; class Magnoliopsida; order Dipsacales; family Adoxaceae; genus Sambucus; species Sambucus nigra. Next base: position 601,246,591 of record OX422212.1, on the reverse strand, counting down.
CGTTCAGGCTGTCGGGGTCATCTTCTGGATCATCTTCGTGATCTCTCTTCTTATCTTCTTTTGCTCGATGAGGAGATTTAGATCTTTGCCTTCCTCTGTTGTTGGTTTTTCCATCATTTTAGTGATCAACATATTTAGTTAGTTTTTCTCGCCTGATTAGTGCTTTAATTTCATTCTGAAGAGCTATGCAACATTTGGTCATGTGGTCGTGATCTTTGTGGAATTCACAGTACTTAGACTTGTCCCTTTTGTTAGTATCTGCCTTTATTTTCTCTGGACATGTTAGCTCCTCGCTGTTCTTGATCTCTTCCAGAATGTGATTTATGTCTACCTTTAAGGGAGTATAATTTCCATACCTCCTCATCTGCTCCAGTGCTTTCTTACTTTTCGACTGCCTGTTGCCACCATTGTTCTTCTGATCCTTCTTATCGGTTTTACCAGCCTCGACCTTGGTCTCCTTAGTGTCTGTATTCTTCTTCACAGCCATGTCTTCCTCAGCGTTCATGATTTTGGCAGCCTTTGACATCAGTTCTGCCATGGTCCTAGGTAGATCTTTGGCCAAAGTATAGTACAACTTGTCTGGTAACACTCCAATCATCAGAGCAGTAATTATTGTCTTCTCCTTGTAATCAATTACCTCAAGTTTCTCGTTATTGAAACGAGTAATACAGTCCCTAGTACTTTCGTTTGTCTTATGTCTAATACTCAGTAGGTGTGCTACTCGTTTAAGTAGTTTCACTCTAAAATAGAAATTCCCTATGAAAAGCTCCGCCAGTTGAAGGAAAGTCGCAATCTTCCCCCGAGGAAGGTTGTTGTACCATTTCTGAGCTGACCCGATGAGTGTTCCTGAAAATGCCCTACATCTCATCTCGTCTGGAACCGCATAGATATCGGCAGTAGCTTGGTATTGTTCTACATGGAGGACAGGATCAATTTTTCCATCATATTTAGGCGTCACCATAGGAGCTTTGAATTTTGATGGTGTGGGAAAATCCACAATCGCCTGCACGAATGGTGTCCCTTGGATAAAAGTCCTTTGTAGAGGATTATTGGCCTTAGCCATTTCCCCTAACCTGTCTTCCAACCTTTGAATAGAGCCATTATTGCTCCGTTTCCCACCTCGGGCATATTTGTTCGAGCGACTGATCGCGTTGAGTTTTCCTCTTGGGAACTTTCATTACGGGTTGTTGGGCGTGATTGGGAAGAGCCTTCCCTTAGGTCGGATGGTCGTTGAGAGTTCCTTGACGCAATCCTAGGAGGACTTCTATTCCTCCTAGGACCCAAACGATCAAAAGGAGAGACTCTACTCAACCTTTCTAGAGCACTAGTCCTTTCTGGAGTTAGAGTGACGTTCCGTTGAGAATCTGTAGCTCGTACTGATGAGGTACGGCCAGGTTGATACGAAGGATCATTAGATCTCTCAGTACGATATGAGTCAGTACGTCTAGATTGAGAGACTTCTGGGAATAGCGTTCGTCTAGTTCTTGAAGCTGGCGGATGGGTATTTCTCTGAGCATTTCGTTGTCCTGATTGAACCGGTACTCCACCTCGAATAGTTTGTATAAGTTGACACATGGTTTCTTGCATGGCCATTTTCCCTTGGGATAAATTAGACATTATGCCAGCCAGATCTTGGATATTTGGTGGAGTAGAGGGGTTTGGAGGGAGCCCAGTGTTTCGATCACTGGATTCTGGAATTTCAGCCATAGATGATGAGTTATTTGGTGAAAAACGCTAAGTATAATCGTTTCCCACAGACGGCGCCAATCTGTTGATGTAAAAAACTAGATTATATCTAATTAGTCAATCACAGATAAATAAAACAAAGGATTTTTAAAGTGGTTCAACGTTATGAAAATGGCCTACGTCCACTGTTTTGTATTGCTGACTGTTTGCCTTGAATCTCGATAATATGTTTACCAAGAGATCCAAAGTCCCCTTCTTATGAGGAAGTTACAATGTATTTATAGCCTTGAGGCTGTACATTTGAAAAGATAATGCGTTGTTATCTAGTAGGCATATACATCTCTACGATAATAATGCACATTTAATTCGTAGTTGCCTTTTGGTTTTCTTGATTTGGATGCTCTACACGCTAAGGAGCTCGGACCGCTTAAGTTGCTCGGTATGCTTAAGTTGCTCGGAGCGCCTGAGTAGCTCGGTGACAGTATGCTGTTTATTAAAAGTATTTGTATTTGCTATGTAGGTTGACACGTGTCTTCATGTGATTGGTCCACGTCAGCAGACTAAATTTGGTATCAACAGTCATGATCTTCCTCCTGTCATTGAGGATGAGATTGAAGATGAAGTTGGTTCTAGAGAGTCTTTTCTAGTGGTTGAATCTCCTGCCGACCAACCTAAAATCGTTGAGTCTTCTCTTTCTCAAACCGAGCAAACCGAGAAACTCCAGTCTGTAGCCCCTTCTTCTAAGCAGGATAAAAAGCTTGATAATGATAGGGATAATATGTAAATTTGTTCGGCATTTGCCCTTTTGCTCTTTTATTTATTTTTCTTTAGTTTTATTATATCTAAACTTCTTCATTATCAATAAAATAAACCTTTTGTTACTTTTTGTCTCTTGTTGATTATTCATGTTCTTCATTCTTGTTGTTGATTGGTGGTCATTTCTTCTTGCTAGTTTATAGAGAAGATGGAACAACTGTCTTCTAATGATACCCATCTACTGAGGAAGTGCAATGTTTGTTTTCAAAGAAGGTGATACAGACTTATCCAACGAAAAAAATTAGTAAGTTGCTTGGTGATGATGCATCAGAGCATGCTAAAGAAGCTTACAAATATTTGAAGTACTTACTTGATAGGGCGGTAGCAAATAATGTTTCTTACTATGAGATGATAGATGAACTTCAAGAATAGTATAAAGAGTCCACTGCGCTGTTTCACGAAAGCTACGAGCAGAAATATTGAAGCTTAAATATAGGTCTGGGTTTTGATAACTTTATTTCTGTTTATAATAAAAAGGAAGCTTTACTTAAACTTGAAGTTGAAGAAACTAGAATTGTTGCCAAACTTCTAAAAGAGGAGAATAATAATTTGAGGGATGAAGGGAATCTTTTAAAATATACCTCTAGAGTTGTTGTTGCTACTACTAATGAGGGGTACTCCTTTTTAGAAGCTGAAAATGCAACATTAGGGATGAGTTGGAAGCCTTAAAAAAGATTAAGCATGCATCCTCTTCCCGAGCAAGAAATAGGCATGGCTGAAGAACCACAAAGGAAATTAGGACCCAACGGGCCCTTGCTAATCAAGCTGTGCAGTTAAAAGCTAAGATAGAGCTATTGCTGAGATGTCCCAGAAGTTGTAGACTTTGTCTAAATAGTTATCCACCCAATCTTCCTAATTACAAGCTAAGGATGGAGTGCTGAAGAAGCCGCATTTTCAAGTTGATAAATTAACCTTTCAACTCCATAAGCGACTTAGGGAATTTTGGATGGATGGGTATAACGAAGCTCTGGGGCATCTTGATGATAGGCTTCAGCAAGCTAAGATTGAGGCTTATAAATGGGGTTGGACAAATGCTTTAACAGTTATGAAGGTTGATCAGAACAGTTCATTATGGGATTGGTATGACCCAGGTTTTCTTGAGCTTGACAATCCTCCTTTTAAGTTATATATTAACTGGATTCATGTTCATCGTATTCCTCAAGGCTTGATTTCAAAGTACCTAGGAGATTTTATGCTACATGATGAACTAGAGATTGTCCGACCTCCTCATCTACTTGATCGTCCTAGTTGTAGCAATACCAGGATGCTTTAAGATTTTAACTTCATCAACTCTCCTTATACTTTGGATGATCCTTTAGCTGGCATGGATCCTGTCTCTAAGGCTGAAGGAAAACGCCCAGTAGAATCAAGCTTTATATTTTGTTTCTGCATGCTAAGCAACAATATGTAATCGTTTACTTGAATTAATGAAAAGCTTTATTTTATCAATCTTTGATTGTGAATGGATCAACTTTTAGTCAATCTTTGTATATGAATGTCTTCTTAGTCTTTGTCTATGAATGGATCAACTTTTAGTCAATCTCTGTTTTTGGATCGACTATTTGTCAATTTGTAGTTTTTCACCGGTTCTATTGATACCCTTAGGATTATCCTAAGTATCGAACCAATTACCAATGGATCACCATGGTTCTACTAATGTACCTAAAGTTTTTGGTAATTGCATTAGTTACCTTGGTTCCCAGGGGTGAGTGGAACGTTTGTCCATCTTTTAGCCCAGTTTAGATGAAAATTATTCATCCGAGTTTTCGTTAACCAAGCATTCGGGAATTACGATTTTGCCTTGCATGGTTTTTATTGACAACCAACATTGTTGGTGCCTTTATTGATACCGACCAACATTTCATTGGTGGTTTGTGTTGACAACCAACATTGTTGGTGCCTTTGTTGATGCCGACCAACATTGTTGGTATTTTTGTTGCAAGCAACCAAAATTTCGTTCTTGGTTTGCATTGACAACCAACATTGTCGGTGCCTTTGTTGACGCATTTGCAGTGTAGTGCATTGCACTAGTACTCCGAAAAAACAAATTGGGGGAAATTACATTCTCATTAATATTGAAATGAACTGAGTACAGCATGATTACATCACTGATAATGTTTCCTCAGGTGTTCTGCATTCCAGGGGTTCTTGAATTCTTCACCCTGCAAAGTCTCAATTCTATATGTGCCTAGTCGGACAACTGCTGTAATGCGATAAGGCCCATGCCAATTGGCTTCAATTTTGTTGTTCTTCTGAATCACCTTATTCAAAACATAATCACCTTCTTTTACGTTTTCCAACTTCACCCTTTTACTGTATAAATGTGCAGTCCGTTGTTGATAAGTTGCATTTCTTAAAGCTGCATCTTCACGTACCTCTTCCAGCATGTCTAAGTCTAGTCTTCTCATCAAATCACTAACTGGGGTATTGAAATTAAGAACTCTATGAGTAGGTAAGACTAGCTCGACGAGAATTACAGCTTTAGTACCAAATGCTAACATATAGGGAGTTTCTCCAGTAGCTGTTCTGGGGGTTATTCGGTAGGCCCACAAGATAGAATGAAGTTCATTGATCTAATTCCCTTTAGTATTTTCTAGCCTTTTCTTCAACCCATTCAATAAATTTCTATTCGTTACCTCTGTTTGGCCATTGCTTTGAGGATGACCAGGAGCAGAGTGGATTTTTGGACATTGGATTGGGCACAATAAGTAGCAAATTTGTAGTTGTTGAATTATGTGCCATGATCAGTGATAAAGGCGTAGGGCAAGCCATAATTATATATGATATTCTTCCAAATAAAATGATAAAACTTTTCATAAGACATGTCCATAAAGGGTTCAGCTTCCACCCATTTAGTGAAGTAATCAACAGCTACAACCAGATACTTGAACCTTCCTCGGGTGGTCGGCAAAGGCCCAACCAAGTCAATTACCCAAATAGTAAAGGGCCAGGGTGAAGTGATTGGTGTTAGGGTAACTTGTGGAATCTTGCGTATGATGGAAAACCTCTGGCACTTATCACATTTCTTGGCAAAAGATGCACAATTTGCTCGCATGGTTGGCCCGTAGTACCCCTGTGTGTTGATTCTTCGCAACAAAGTTTTCCCGGCTAGATGGGCTCCACAGGACCCTTTATGGCTTCTTTAATTAAATCTTTTACTTCAGATGGATGCACACAGCGTTAGAGCCCAGCAGTCAATCCTCTTTTATATAACACACCATTGTCTAGCACATATCTAGCAGCTTTATATTTCAACTTCTTAGCTACAAGTAGGTCGGCTGGTAGAATTCCATCTTTAATATAAGCTCTTATGGGATCCATCCAAGATGGCCCCATGTCAACCACAATAAAATTAACCATTAGGTCTTCATCAATGCTCCTATTAGCAAGTAGCTCAATAGGAATAGTTCTTCGCAGCTCGGTTCTGGTTGCTGAAGCTAACCGAGTAAGTGCATCTGCTCGGGCATTTTCCAGCCTTGGAATTTTGATCATCTGAACATATAGCAAAGTATCGATTACCTTTAAAGATTTAAATAAGTATCTGGACATCAATTCTCTTTTAGAGGCATATAACTTCAACACCTGATTTAGTACCAATTGTGAATCACTATATACCACAACTTGCTCGGCATTTAGTGATTTGGCTAGATTCAAACCAATAATCACAGTTTCATACTCTGCCTTATTATTGGAGATTTGAAATTGGAATCGTAGAGTGTACTCTATATCTATTTCATTTAGATTATTAAGGATGATTCCTGCTCCACATCTAGTTACACAAGATGATCCATCAACATACAAACTCTATATGGGAATATTGTTGTCAAACGATTGGTTTATCAGAATCCCTTGACAGAAAATTTTATCTTTTACCTCCGCATATTTTTTTTTCATCTCCTGTACTCCGTTGGAAGGATTTGGTTGATCGGTGGTAACTTCTTCTGTTGTTTCCTTTGCTTGGATTAGTTGGGGGTTTCTCCAGTAGGTCTGCTGACTCATGAGTGTTGCTCGGCAGGAGTCCCTTATTGCTCGGGAACCTCTGGGTATGTGAATTCTATAATAAAATCCACCACAGCTTGGCCTTTCAAAGAAGAACTTGGTTAATATACAAGATCATATTCTCCCAACTTCACAGCCCAATACATCAATCTTCCGGATTTCTCTGGCTTATGCAAAGCTTGCCTCAGTGGCATGTCAGTGTATACCACTATGGTATGTACTTGAAAATACGGTTTCATCTGTCTACTAGCCTCAATTAAGGCTAAGGCTAAATTCTCCAGCCTGGGATATCTAACTTCTGCTCCTCGAAAGGCTTTGCTAGTGTAATTAATCGGTTTTTGAACTCCTTTTCCTCCCTGATCAAGGCAGAGCTAGCAGCTGATTCAGAGACTGTCAAATATAAATATAGCTTTTCTCCCAACACTAGTCGGGAGAGTAGTGAGGGTGCTCCCAGGTACTTTTTCAATTCTAAGAAGGCCTTTTCACATTCATCGTTCTATTCAAAGGTTTTTCTGAGCACCTTAAAGAATGGTAAACATCTATCTGTTGCTCTGGACACAAATCTATTGAGTGTTACACGCCCTATTAGTCTTTGAAGATCCTTTTTACTGGTTGGGTATTGCATTTCTATCAAGGCCTTGATCATATCTGTATTAGATTCAATACCCCTTTGGTTTACTATATACCCAAGGAACATTCCTTTCAGAACTCGAAAGATGCATTTGGTCGGGTTTAACTCCATCTGGTGCTTTTCCAATTGATCAAATGTCTAGTTGAGGTCGGTAATATTATTAGCAGCTTTTTATCTCTTTGTCAGCATATCATCAATATACACCTCCATATTCTTGCCTATCTGCTCTTCAAATACTTTGTTCACCAGTCTTTAATAAGTGGCACCTACATTTTTTAGACCAAATGGCATAACATTAAAGCAATAAGTTCCTCGGGGTGTAATAAAAGAAGTACTTTCTCTGTCTTCTGGCTTCATTTTGATCTGGTTATAATGAGAATATGCAACCATAAAACTCAACAGCTCATGCCCCGAAGTAGCATCCACCAGTTGATCAATTCGGGGAAAAAAAATGATTCTTTAGGCAGCCTTGTTCAGGTCAGTAAAATCTACACACATCCTCCACTTATTGTTTTTCTTCTTGACCATAACTATGTTGGCTAACCAGTCCGAGTACTTCACATCTTCAATAAAAGAAGCTTTTTGAAGCTTCTCCACTTCTTCTTGTATAGCCTGGTTCCTCTCTGGGCTAAAAACTATTCTTTACTATTTTACAGGTTTAACCTCCTTATTAACATTAAGCTCGTGGCACAAGAAGTTTGGGTCTATGCCAGACATATCTTCGCGGCTCCATACGAACACCTTCTTTCTTTATCTCAAGAAATCCATCAACTCTTGTTTAAGAACCAGATCTTATGACGCTCCTATTTGAGTTGTTCGCTCTAGTTGATCATCTTCCAAAATAATGTTTTTTGTTGCCTCCATCACCTGGCCTTTTATAAGTTTAGATTCATCTCTTGGGTCTAAGGTTTTAACCCCATATTTGATACGACGCAAATATTGCGTATTTCACCCGTTAACCTACGCCTTACTAGCCCCCTTAGGTATCTTAATCCCTATATTTATGCTCGTTAACCAGACAACCTCGGATTTCTATGTTAACACGTTTTTCAGGGGTTAATTGAGCTTTTGTAGGTATTTGGATGCTTAGTATGAAGTTCGGACGCTTTCCGGAAATGTTTCGTCGACTTTTGCAGCTTCGGGGGCATTTTAGTCATTTTAACATTACGGTTTGAATCTCGAGTTCTTCATGGAAGTTTAAGCCCTTTGATTTCTCTTCGCGTGCCCGCCAACGGTGCATGATTTCGATGTATAATGAGGGATTTATGCCATTTTTAGGATGGTTTTGACTTAAAAAGTACACTCAAGGTCACATTCAAGGGAATTTTAGTCATTTCATAATTTGGTTTTATGGCCTAATTTCTTCTTGGATGTTGTATCCCTCTGAGTTATCTTCGCGTAGCCTTCGACCGTTCCTAATTTCGAGCTATAACAAAGAAATGGCGGTATTTTCCGTAAAATAGGGCAAAGCTGCGCTGTAGGTACCGAATCGATTCGGTCACCCCAAATCGATTCGGTCCTGCAGATATTTGTTTTTCTTCTTCTTTATTCACAAGTTTGCCATGGGATTTTTTTATGTATAAATACACTTTCTCTTCATTTTGATGAGGATACCTCTCATTTTAATTAGATTCAAGGGTTTGTAAGGGGAGCTCTTCACCCTCCTCCCCATTTGGTTTGGGTTTTTGCCCATTTTTGTTTATGTAAGTTTACTATTCATTATCTCTTTTGTTGTTCTAGCTTTATTTCCATTGATTCCATCTCCTTTTCTTGCCTAGATAATCTGTATTTGTTGTTATTTATTAATTTTATAGTTTAATTAGTTTATTCATGCTTAGCCCTTAAATAAATAGGGTCGGAATTGTGTTCCGCCATTAACGGGCCTCGGACCTCGAAAGTTAGGGTTTCGTGTAAAATTGCATTTAATTGAAACCTCGCATATTAAAGTCGAATTATTATGCGTTTAACTTTCTTTGTCACGCAACGTTGGTGCTTGTAGCGATATTCCGAATTTAATCCGCGTGTGACCATTTTTCGTTAAATGTTTAATCTCGCAACTTTGGATTGAATTCCTTATTGTGTGATGTTTATGCCTAATTAAAAATACTCGATTAAATTGCTTTTGAGCCTTAACTCTAATTAGTAGTTGTTTCGATCCGTGTGGTAGAATGCGATCCCGATCTTCGCTTTACTTTTGTGTAGCATAACTTATTCTTTTCTTTTTCCACCATTCCCAACCATCACCTTTTCTTTTATTTATTTTACACTTTTATTCCTGACGTTTTAAAGAAATTAACATCTAAAATTTAATCACTCCCTGTGGATTTCTTACGATGCTCGACTTACCGCTGTGCTTGCTTGTTAAGTGTAGTTGTAGCTTAGGTTTTTGCATGTAGAGCGGGAGCCAAAATCAACGACAGTGTCCCTACACGAACACTCGGTTTCCCTCGCATCAATATTCATTGTTTGGCTCGATATGTCCACTTGATAAGTGGTTGTTTTCCTCTTTAGTTCTACCATATCTTCCTCCTCGATGGTTGAATAGTAGCATTCCCGAGATACTTTTTGATCTCCTTTTACTATTCTAACTACAAAGTTAGTCGGGAACTTCAAGCATTGATGAACAGTTGAAGGTACAACTTTAAACTTCTTCAGACCTACTCTTCCTATGATCATGTTTTAGGCAGAATGAACATTTTTTTCCATTACAAAGAATCTCACTTTCTCTGCTTAGCTCATTGGCCATGTCCCCATCAACACATCTAACTTGATTGCTCCCAATGGAAACACCTTCTCACCAAAGAATCCAATGAGGGGCATATGGTAAGTCTCCAGTTGGTTAAGTTTTAAATCCAAACTATCAAAACAGGGATATAACATAATATTCATCGAACTGTCGTTATCTACCAATATCCTTGTTACCAATTCTGATAATTAAAGGATCATCATGAGGATATAATACGCCAGATAGATCGCTCTTGGAAAAGCCAATTGCGAGCTTATCCTTATTGACTCTCCTTGGTCGGTCTTCCTCTGCAAGGTTGATTCGTTGGATATAGGAACAAGCTTGAGCCTCATTTAGGTAAGCCTTCATTTAAGTTGTATGATATCCTCCTCCTGCATCCCCACATGTAATCATATGGCAATCAAAAGATCCAAAACTGATTGTGAATACCTCGTGTTCAGGTTGTCTAGGCTTCTTGGGGAGATTAGGATCATCTTCTGGATCATCATCATGGTTTCTTTTCTTATATCCTCTAGTCTTAATAGGTGGTTTAGATCTCTGTCTACCTTTATCGCCAGCTCTCCCACCAGCCAGTCGATCTACAAATCTATCCAATTTTCCTCTTCGGATGAGTTCCTCTATCTCATTCTGGATAGCAATACACCGGTTGGTCATATGACCATGGTATTTATGAAATTCTCAATACTTGGACTTATCCCTCTTATCAGCAGGTGACCTTAACTTTTCAGGCCAACTCAAATCATTGTTATTCTTAATTTCTTCTAAAACATGATGTATATCCACCGTTAAGGGAGTGTAATTGGTAAATTTTCTGAGCCAATCTAGACTTGCTTTTACTTTCAAATTCTTGTGCTCATTATGATTCTTATGCTCTTTTTTATTCGACTTCCCTTTAGACTTCGCTTCTGCCTTTGCATCTGAATTCTTTTTAGCAGACATAGCTTCCTCGGCGTTCATAATCTTCGTTGCTTTAGCCATTAATTACGTCATCATCTTCTAAGGATCTTTTACCAAAGTATAATATAGTTTGTTGGGGAGAAAACCACTCATGAGGGTAGTGATTTCAGTCTTCTCCTCGTAATCAATAACTTTTAATTTCTCGTTTTTGAAACAAGTGATATAATCTCTGGTACTTTCTCCCACCTTCTGTCTCACACTAAGCAAATGAACTCACACTAAGCAAATGAGCTACTCGCTTTACTGGTTTGGATCCAAAGTAGAAATTACCAATAAATAGCTCGGAGAGTTGTTGAAAGTTAGAAATCTATCCCCGAGGAAGACTATTACACCATATTTGGGCAGATCTAGTGATTGTTCCTGAAAATGCCTTACACCTCATCTCAGCAGGAAAACATAGATATCAGCTGCTGCTGGGTATTGTTTTATATAAAGAACTGAATCGATCTTCCCATCATACTTGGGAGTGACTAATGGAGCTTTAAACTTGGTCGGAGTAGGGAAATCTACAATGGTTTGCACGAAGGGAGATCCCTTAACAAAACTTCTCTGGAGAGGATTTTTGGCCTTGGCCATTTCTCCCAATCTATCTTCCAAACGCTTAATGGATCCCTTCCAAGCATTGTTGCTAGCACCAGATATGTTGGTGGTAGATCTTTAATGCTGACTAACTGAGTGTGCTGAGCTTTCCTCTTGCGATCATTCTCTTTGACTATATCGAGCAGTTCGTCAGGGCGTCCAATCTGGATTGAGCTGAGCCTTTCTTCAAGTCGCTTGGTCGTCGAGTTTTTTCCGACGTGACCCAAAAGGCATTGCACCTGGGTCTCAAACGATCGAAAGAAGAGTACCTACTTAGACTTTCTAATAAACCCAATCTTTCTAGAATGAGGGACTGTCCATAAGAGGAATTAGTAATCCTGATAGAAGAAGTTGCTCCAGGATGGTACGGAGGATCCCTTGAAGTTCTGGAATGGCTATGCCCAACCCTCCTTATTGGCAATGGTGGCATACTCCTTTGATTGGATAGTGCAGGATCTCCAACTTGAAGAGTTTGAGACAATTGTCTTATCGTATCCTCCATAGCCTCTTGACCTTTGGCCAGCCTAACCAAAATTCCAATTAAATCGTTGTTATTTGAACGGGTAGAGGGATTAGGCGGAAGTCCCTCATTTTTGGTACTTGTTTCAGTGATATCAGCCATGTATGATGAATTAGTGAAAATGTTCAACAATACATTCCCATAGACGGTGCCAATATGTTGATGCAGAAGACTAGACTAGGCATATTTATTGGTCATAGATAAATAAGTAAAAACAAATAAGACAAAGAGATTTTTAAAGCGGTTTGGCTTAATGGAATAGCCTATGTCCACTACTATGTATTGATTGACTGCCTTGATTTGTTTTTCGATCCCCTACAATGAGGGTGTTACCATGTATTTATATCCCAAGAGGGGTGTTGAGAGTTGTCGTGTGAAAGGATGGAATTCCTTCATTTATTAGGCATTTACATCAATATAAAATGAGAAATAAATGTAAGACTGTTGTCGATTCATTGGCTATACTGATTAGATTTCCGATCATTGGTTAGTCTTCCCAGTTGGTTAGTATCCTACTTTGGTTGGGTTGCCTTGTTAATCGGGGATTTATACCATGTTGACTTGGATTTATGCCACCTTGGATGACACGTGTTGTCTTGTAATTCGTCCACATAAGGTGGTGAATTTTGGTATAAACAATCGGATCCCCACCAAATATGTCCATTAAAAACACGTTGGGATAATCAATAGTAGACATAGGCCGTTCGACGGGGGTCAAATCGAGAAATGGATCATATAAGGGTGATGAGTCTTTGCGTATCGACGATGTAGCAGTGACGTCCTAGTCTACCTCCTTCCCCTTCCCCTTCCCCTTCCCCTTTCCCTTACGCTTATCGGAGGTTCCCTCATCGAAGGTGTACCCCAACTGAAGCTTCATGAAGGCGTACATATCTAGGACCGTCGCCTCTAACCTCGATAGCTTATCGTCATGGGTGTCCACCTTTATAGCCAACCCGATGTTGCTCGTCTCCATCCCAATGATCCTTAACTTCCCTACCCGAGAGCTCACCCCCTAGTCCTCCCCTTGTGATCCACTCCGAGCACTTGGTTGAGTGCGTCCGAGCTAAAGATGCTTTGTTGTCATCAGACTGCTTTTCATGTACTTCCTTAAGCTTTGTCGGAAATGACAAAAAGTACACGATTAGTTAATTAAGTTAATAAAACAATTATATGTTAATTAAATAAATTAAACAATTATAACTTATAATCGTGGTTGCAACGCTCGGGGACACCTTCTTATCCTTGCCCTTCTTCGTCTGAATTGCCTCATAGGCATCGAGCCTATGTGGCCTACCCCTAGGGCCACTCCTTATCTCCTGAAATAAAATAATACAGAATTAGTAAAAGTAACGCAAAGTAATGCTAAATTAGAATAACATAAATACTAAAATTAAAGAAAAAATAAAAACTTACCATCATGTGCCCCACATCGGCGTAAGACGTTCGCCCGAAGTATTGGACGCCCACATTTTTCGCCCGATTTTCTCACCCCGATTGACGAGATGCCAATTGACCCTCATCAATCTCATTATCTACGAACTGTTGGCACTGTGCCAATGAGATCGGATCCTTCGTTAGGATGGTATCACGCCTACTCATAAAGTTCTTCTGGGCCTTCCTAAAGTACCGTGCCTGCATATTTTTCTTCCACATCTTGTACTAGTTCCCTCAACTGTTCCAACGTGGAGTCACGGACATGTGGGGGTATGCCAAATTGTTCCTGTCAAATAAATATAAACCAAAAAGATGGCCATCTTGAGCTCATTTTGCACGGCCCTCCAATCAGTGTACCTCGGGTCGATGATCACCTTCAGCAACTCCAGGGCTCTATCCATTAATGCCATCTTGTTCTCGATGACGAATCCCAATTTGACCCATGTTAGGGGGCCTAAGGCCCGAGGATCCCTCGTACCTCTGCTGCCGCACTGCCCTGATGAAGACATTTTTTGTACAAAAATGTTGTTATTAGTACAAATCCAAATGAATTAGAAGAATACAAAGCACTAACCATATTATAAAAAGTCACTAGAAGAATACAAGTTAATGACATTATAAATAATTAGAATACCTAAGAATTAAATCTAAATAGTACATGTAGTAAACTGATCAAGTAAAAATGAATTAAAAGAATTAAACTCATGTCCGATAATAATAAAACACTAGAATAATACACCCACTAGTCATTATAAATAATTGGAATACTTATTAAAAATCTAAAAATTATTTTAAATTTGGGTTATCATCAAAAATCGATTGATATTCGGTAGAAGAAGCCAAGTCATCGACACTACTGTTTAGACGATTTGGTGCATGTAGGTCTATTGACCACGACTTGTTGTTGATATGCTTCGAGTAAAACACTTGCTCGACCTTTTGAAAAGAATAAACAAATGGCTCATCGCTCACGTGTTCGTTGCTCTTCAACTTGGACAAGTCGACCATGATCAAATTGGTGCCAGGATCAACTTTACAAGAATTTTATCCTCAACTCTTACCCAATCATAGTAAAATACAACCTCTGTGACGCTTACATAGTCCAATTCAAATATATTTCGAATTACAACATAGTAAGTCATTTTATCTTCAATGAGATTTTTCTCTTTCACGCTCGCTCGAAAATAAGTAACAACCTTGTATGAACCGAGTTTTGTACATTTGTATTTTTCTTATACACCCTTGCACCGAATACGTAACCGTTCAATTGATACTTTTGGTACTCTTGTGCCATGAACAAGGGTCCAGTGGCTAGACGAGCAAGCCTTGATGTCGCATAACCCGTCTTTAAGAGCTGAGAATGTAGATAAATTAATTATGTTCGTTGTAAAGCTTTCTTGTAATGTGACATTTAATAATAGACATTTTCATTATAATTACCTCATGTGACAACCATAGCCTAAATTCGTTGTCTGATTGTGCCATTATTTTTCGTCTTTTATTGTTCTCATAGGCTTCATATTTTCTGCATAGATCGTGATGAACATATTATAAAATTAATCATGTATAAAGATTAAAATAATGTAAAGGTTAAAATAATTTAAACTTACTTTTTCCAGTCTTCGATATTTTCATGCGTGTCAAATAGATAACGAGCCACTTGTTCATGTTGTAAACTCATTAATTTCACTCGTTTGCCCATCATATAACCACCCTCAATGACGAACTCATCACTGTCATACATGTTGGTCGGGTCAGGCATATATTCCTAAGTGTAGATTGATAACTCCACGGTGATGTATTCCTCTGCAATTGATCCTTCAATGTATCGTGTATTCTTGACGTAATCTTTGAAAACTTTCATCAATCTATCAAATGGATACATCCACCAATATCTAATTGGGTCGCAAAGAAGTGCCTCGCCGCATAGATGTACCAACAAGTGAACACATATGTCAAAGAATGATGGGGGAAAGTACTTACCTAACACACAAATCGCTTTGTTACCGCCAACTTTGCGATCACTATGTTATCTCGATTGACTACCGTCTCACATAAAAGTGACAACCAGATACTAATTTGCATAGTAGACCTCCGCAAATCCTTGTGCGTGGAGAAACAATGCTTAAACAATAGAGGAACCAATTGCATGATCACATGCCAGTTGTGGTACTTACACTTATGTAAATCATGGGTAGCATAATTCACAATCCTTTTCAAGATGGACGAAAAATTAAATGGAACCTTCAAATTATATATTATGTCTAAAAGCACCTTCCTTTACTCACTCGTCAAAGTAAATGCGCCAGGGAGAATTATTGTCCTTCCCTTACTATCTTCTTTCAACCATAGTTGTTCTTAAGTTTTAACTATTTAAGTTTTTTTCATGCATTTTATCCATCCTTCGAATGACTCCCACCAAGGCATGTGCCCACAATATATTCAGAGATGTTCTTCTCTGCGTACATCACATCTAATACATGGCGCACCAGGTTATTCTTCCAATAAGGCAAGTCAAATAAAATTAACCTCCTAGACCATGCCATTCTTGTCTCAGTTTCATTCCTAATTGGGGTCTTCTTGTGCTTGACATTCTTAAATTAAGGATCATTACATGGCATATCAGGGCCACAATCAGAAGATATACTTTCAATTTCTGAACCTGGAAATTTTATCAGTGGTAGCCTATGTTCAACCCTGCCCGATAAAATATTGAAATCTTTCTCAAATCTATAACTATGAGAGGGGGGTAAAAACCTCCTATGGCAATGGTATAGATTTTTTAAGGTAAGGGGATACGAAGATATTCATCCTCCTCTCCACAAATAGGACACCCCAAATAATCATGTAATACACAACTGGATAATGTCCCATAAGCTTGAAAATCATGAATTGTCCACATTAACATAGCTTTTAGTGTAAACTTTTCTTCTCTAAAAGGGTCAAATTCTTGCACACCCTCTTTCCATAACTAATTTAATTCTTCTACCAAAGGAGCCAGGTAAACATCGATGTCCTCACCTGGTGCCTTTGGCCCAGGTTTCAACAAAGATAACATCGAAAATTTAGGTCTCATATACTGTAAAGGGGGGAGGTTGAGTGGGGATAGGATCACTAGCCATACACTTTGATTGGTGCTTATATTTTCAAATGGATTGAAACCATCAGTTGATATTGCCAAACGAATGTTACGTTGTTCTCTAGAAAAATCGGGATACTCGTAACTCATCCTCTTCCAAGTTGTAGATTCAATAGGATGACGCGTGAAATTATCCCCTACTTTTGCCCTAGCATGCCAAGTCATTGCCTCCATTATCCATGGTACTGTGAAAAATGCTTTAATCTAGGCCCAACGGAAAAATATTTCAACACTTTTTGAGGTACTTTTGAGCATGTTCCTTCCTTGCCAGTAGATTGGATATATCTAGGTTCATCGCATACCAGACACCGATCGAAATTTTCATACTCTTTTCGGTATAGTATGCAGTCATACACACAAGAATGAATTGATTCTTACTTCATTCCCAAACCTTTCAAACTATTTTTTATTGTAGGATAATTGTTTGTAAATGTATTATGCTTAGGTAGCAAGCCCTTCACCCAATTCAAAATTCCTATCACGTTATTGTCAGACAAACCATATTGGGTCTTCAAACTATACAAAACAACCATGGCGTGTAATGTTGTTTGATCATTCTCACAGCTAGAGTATAATGGTTGGGTAGCCTTAAATTTTAAACTTTGGTAGTCATCGTCAAGGTTTATTCTGATATCTTCATGAGCACCTGAACCTTGTACATCACCAGTGACCTCATTCTCTTCCACTTCATGAACTCCATACGCGTCATCAACTAAATCCTCTAGCATATTATGATCTACATTGTCACACCCCCTTGTACATCTATCCTACTTGTTGAAGGTTGTTGTGAAGGTTTCTTGGGGATAAAAGTAACTTTTGATTCCTCGTGAAAAATCCAAAATCGATAACTATCATGTATACCCCATCTTAACAAATGTAGTTCAACTATTTTCCACTCAAACACCTTACCATTCTTACACTTAGCACACGGACACAGGAACTCTTCATCATTACTACATGTCTTTGAGTATTTCACAAATTCATTAGCAACTTTGTGAAACACATTCCCTAATCTATTTATCTCACCCA
Organism: Sambucus nigra; assembly: GCA_949130495.1. Lineage (NCBI taxonomy): Eukaryota > Viridiplantae > Streptophyta > Magnoliopsida > Dipsacales > Adoxaceae > Sambucus > Sambucus nigra. The sequence continues at coordinate 601,229,055 of OX422212.1, read as the reverse complement.
TCCACCCTTCGTATTTAGGATATCCCATCACATATATTAGAAACAATCACCTACTATGGGTAAGAAGCGTATATTCATGGATTAGTATAAATAAAAGTGTGAATATTTTGCCCCCATTAACTAATTTACTTCAAGATTGACATTTCATCTTTCGGTGTTATATTATAAAAACAATATAATTCATATTTCCTCCATCTCCTCTAAAGGGTGAGTGGTCTTATCCCATTCAAGACCGCGTATTTCTGTAATATACTTAACAACTCATGCACAATGTTCCAATTTAGGGAAAATTCGACAGCATATCCCCATAGTTCTCCAACTACATGACATAGATTCGCAAGTGTAAGTGTTATTTCAATTTATCAATTGAAATAACATTTGACATTACACCATCTAGTATGTACCCATAGAACATTAAGATACGACAGCAGAACTGCACCCAAAAATAACAAGCTTAACCCATTCAGAATATTATTATACAGAAACTATACAGTCCCAAACTGTCCAAACGGGACAATTTGAGAGATCTCATTATAGGAGTAATGACTCTTGAATGGGTCTAAGGGCTATTGAATGCATACGCATAAGAACTAGAAGGCTGGTATCTATACACACTATATGTAATTTAAAGTATGTTTCATATAATTATGTCTTATCACAATCACGTATATGGGACATGTCTTTTTATTTTTAGTTGTTGGTCCTATGTAATGGTAATTAAAAAGTTCATGGGACATGTGTCATTTTTTAAAAGTTCATGGGACATGTGTCATTTTTTAAAAGTTCATGGGACATGTGTCAATTTCAATTTATACCAATGCCAATACCAATACAATCTATACCAATACCAATTTATATCAATTTCAATTCATACCAATACCAATACTAATTTCAATACCAATACCCAATATCAATTTCAATACCAATTCCCAATACCAATTTCAATACCAATACCCAATACTAATTTCAAATTCAATCTCAATACCAATACCCAATATCAATTTCAAATTCAATTTCAACACCAATTCCTAATACTAATACACAATACCAATATCAATACCAATACCCAATACCAATTCCAATTTATACACACGCACACACTATCCCCCCCACCCCACGTACACTGCCCACCCCCACCCCACCCACCCACACACCTACATACATACACACAAACCCACAAACACACACGCAAGCCTACGCACACACACACAGACCTACATATACATAAACATATACAGACCCACATACACACGCGTAGACCTACACATATACATACACAGACCTACACATACACTTACACACACATTCACAAATGAAATATATATATATATATATATATATATATATATATATATATATATATATAGAGAGAGAGAGAGAGAGAGAGAGAGAGAGAGAGAGAGAGAATCGCCTGGTGAAAAGGAGGGAAAGGAAAAGAATGGATTTCGAGGACTTTTCTTCTAATTATTGTCACGGACCTGTCAAGGTCTTTGACCGTGACAACTTATAAAGGTGACCGTGACAAGTCTATGAGAACTGCTTGTCACGGTCAAAGACCTTGAAAAAAATGCATGTTTTTTTGTCACAATCTTTGACCGTGACGAGGCTGGCCGAGTGACGGGTGATATTTTTGGCTTTTTGGTGTAGTGTGATATTACACAAGTTTTTAAATGGCTCACTTTTGAATTTCATTTCATTATTTATGATAATCATTCTCGACATGACAATATGAGTAAGGATGTTCCTCCAGATGAATTTCATCATATCAGTATCTTTGATGTTCGATAATGGCTATGTTTCAATCCACTTTGTGAAATAGTTTGTGTCGATCAGGAAATACTTGTAATTTCCGGTGATGTAGGTAGTGGGCCAACGATATCTAAACCCCATTAAGCGAACGACCATCGGCTAGTTAATGACTATAAGTCACTAGATGACTGGTGAAGCTTGGATGATAAATTTTGACATTTCTTTCATTTTCTAAGGTAAGAGACTTAATCCTTCTTTGATTGCTCTAAAATCCAAAGATTTTCCCCTCATATGGCTTCCATAAATACCGTCTTAAAGCTCATATAGGACTTGGTCGACGTCGTTCGAGTGGACGCACTGAAGGTAGGGACCTATAAATACCTCCTATAGATTTGGCTTTTAGCTGATAGGTAGAAACAGGCAACTTTTGTCCTGATTTGATGGGCTTATTTCTTATCAGTTGGTAGGGCGTCATCTTGCAAATATGTCATGATCGTGTCCATTTAACTAGGAGAATTTTTAATGGTGAGGACTTATTTTGGAACTTTTGGTTTTCCAATACTAGTATAAGAGATGAATTCCACCTCAATTATTCTTGAGATCAGAGTATATTGCCAGCCCTGAAGTGGTTAAGGCATCGGCATGATTGTTGTTCCCCCGGGGGAATTATTGAATGTGGACCCTTTGGAAATTGGCGACTAATCCTTGGGCGATCTGCAAATACGTTGAAATTTGCTCATCTTTGACATTATATTCTCCTAATACTTGGTAGGATACTATCCTTGAGTCACAATAGATTTCAAGGTGGCTTACGCCCAAAGAGAAGGCTTTGCGCAGCCCAACGATAAGGGATTCATATTCGACTTCATTATTAGATGCTTCGAAGCTAAGTCTGATCACCTATTCGATTATAGTCTTTTTAGGTGAAATGAATAAAACTCCCACTCTTGCTAAATAGAGAGCCCATTTTTGAATTGGTCAAATTCTTAGCTGATTGACTATTTAGTAAAGTCCTTGTCAATGGGCCTTTCTTTTCTTGCAAACTCAGTACTCAAGTCTGCCAATACTTGGCCCGGCCTTTTATCACAGTCATTAGTTGATAGTGGATATCAAACCTTCCAAGTTCCAACGATTATTTGGACATGCGTTCAGATAGGTCATATTTCCTGAGGATTGCTTTGAGAGGAAACAAGGTGATGACTATGACTGAGTGGGCTTCAAAGTAATGATTTAATTTTCATAAAGTAATGACCAAAGAGTAGGACAACTTGTCAAGTGGAAGCTAGTCTTGCTTGACATCAAGGAGTGTCTTGTTAACATACTAAATAAAAGCATAGTGCCCTTGTTTTTTGCATATCAAGACCAAGATGATTGCATAATCGGATACCGCGGGATACAGGTTAATCAGATCCATCGAATTCGAGATTAAAAGAAAAGGAGGTCCCAAGAATTAAATCCCTTCCCTTTGAATAATTTTTTAGAGGATTTATGATGAAGACGGTTGGTTCCCTGATCATGGTTAGAACAGGAGGATATGTCGGAGATAGAAAATAGATCTGAAGTCAGTCAGACTTTGAAAAATAATGAATTTTCTTCCACCTGTGCAGGGTTTCAAAGTGGATCACCATACTCCTATCTGTAAATAAGACCTGATTCAGATAATTTTTTGATTCTCATATGATTTGAGGAGGTCAAATAGTTTCAATGGTTTTAAAGAACATTTGAAATAGACAAACCCCAATTTTATTATTTTCGTTACTGTAAAACGTTGAAATCAAAATGATTGATATGAAATTAATAAATCCAAAACTTCTTCATCTTCCTGGGAAAGTATCTCCATTGCCATTTCTTGAGCGACTGTTCATTTTTCATCCTCTTTATGAGAGTGGGTCATTGGTTTTCGGGAGAGAGAAACTTATTTTTGACTTTTGTATAAATAAAAATATGATGAAAAATGTATGTCATATCTAAAAAAGATATTATGGAACTTATATGAAACTGACACATTTTGTGCAGATCGATGGATGAATTATAATTTAGCATCACAAATGAATATGTCTACATGAAAAATATATAATCGTTCTGACTGTTTATTTCATGATATAAAATTTAAACTTGATAATCAAACCAAAAGTTATGATTATGAAATACACCATTTTACAGATTTCTCAATAAGAATTAATCTAACAGTTATGACTATAAAATCATGATATGCAATATTTTGCAAATTTTGTAAATAAAAATTGGACAACTAATTTATGTATATAAACATAAAAATCATGACTGAATCAAAAGATGTATGCACAATCGTATAATTGATTATAAGAAAAGATATAGAAAACTTAGCGTATGAGGATGATCTTCATCTCTTCTAATAGTAATAAAAGAATTCTTGTGTTGAATTCGCACAGACGGCGCCAATCTAAATGATGAGGATGAGATTGAAGATAAAGATAAACAAGCATATCAAACATAAAATAGACAAAGGTTTTTAAACTGGTTCGGCTATGAATAAAGCCTATGTCCACTGTTCTTTTATTCCCAAGGGTGTACAATAGCGCAATATGGTGTATAGAGAGAGAGGTGTGTATAGAATTTCTTAGTTCAGATTGTGTGTATCTTGTGTATCGTGTCTCTTGTCCCTTTGGCCAAGGGAATACATGTATTTATAGTGATGGGAGTCCAAGAGATGGAATGTCTTTATACATTCAGACATTTACATCTATATACAATGAATATAACTGTTGGTCTTCTAGGGTGGTTGGTCTTCCTTGAGTTGGTATGCTGACCAACTCTCCTCAGGTACCGAGCAAGTATAAATATTACCATGTAGGATGACAGGTGTCCTTTTCTGACTGGTCCGCGTAGTTGGAGAATTTTTGCGTTAACAGCGGGATACAGGTTAATCAGATCCATCGAATTCGATATTAAAAGAAAAGGAGGTTGTCTTAGGTAGGTTTTGATTTCTTAGAGCATTTCTCATTCCAAGTCAGGCCATTTTCCTTTTTCAACAGCTGAAAGAATGGTCAAAATTTCTTGGACGATTTGAAAATAAAGCGAGTGAGAACTACCAGCGTTTTTGTTAACCTTTTAATATCGTGAAGAATTTTTAGTGATTGAACATTATTAATTGCCACAATCTAGTCGGGGTTTTCCTCAGATCAGGGTTTTCCTCAATCCCCCTTTTTGCTAACAAAGTACCCAACAAACTTTCGAGATTAGACTCCGAATGAGAACTTGACTGCATTGAGCTTCATCCTATAGTATCTAAGGATCTCAAAAGTCTTTGCCAAGTCCAGTGGATGGACAGATTTATGCTTTCTTTTAATAAGCATGTTGTTTGTGTACACCTTCACAGAGTCTACTAGTTGTTACTTGAATATTTTTGTGACCAATCGCTGATACCTAGCTCCTGCATTCTTGAGACTAAATAGCATGAATTTGTAACAATATAACCCGAGAGTGGTAATGAACGAGGTCTTGTCTTGATAGGGATCGAATAAAGTGATTTGATGGTACCCTGATTACGCATTCAGGAAACTCATCAGTGTGTGGTTGGCTGTGGCGTTGACCAATTGGTCAATCTTTAATAAAGGAGAGTTATCTTTAGGACAAGCTATGTTGAGGTTGGTGAAATGTATGCACACTCTCCGCTTCCTATTACTTTTCTTTACTACAACTAGGTTTTACATCCATTTAGGTAATTAAACTTCTTTGATGAACCTTGCCTTAAGAAGCTTCCCTACCTCTTCTTTCGCAATCTTTTATTTTTTAATGACTATTCGACGAGAGCCTTATGCGTGATCGGAGGGTAAGTCGGGTCCATGTGAAGTCAATGACACATGACTTCGGAACTAATTCCAGGCATATCGTAAGGCTGCTAAGATAGCACATCTTGATTTTTCTTCAGTAAAGAAATCAACTTTTCTTTTTCTCAGCCGGTGAATGAACTATCGATTAGGAATTTTTTCTCTAAGTGAGAATAGTCAAACACTACCTCTTACAATGGTTGCATGGCCCTATCTGCGGGGGCCACCATTGTCTCTTCTACCTCTGATCTTCCATACTTGAGTAGATATTTTGATGGTATGGCTCCATCCTTAGTTGTCTCGGGGATAACCTATTTCTCATTCTTCTTCTACTGTTTGGGACTGATGGTGGCCATAAAGCATTTTCGAGCTACGGCCTGATTCCCCCTAATCTCTAGTATCCCATGATTAATGATGCATTTAAGCTTCTGGTAGTAGTTGGTTTGGACAGCTTTCATAGTGTGTAGCCATCCTCTTCCAAGGATAACGTTGTACGAAGAATTAATATCCTCAACTAGGAACTAGATCAACTTCAAGATGTTCCCAGTTTAGACGGGCAGGACCACCTTTTTTAATGGCATAGAAATTTTCCTAGTGAATCCGACCAAAGGGATGGTCATTTATTTTATATCTTCCATCTTTAGATTAAGTTTGTTAAACAACTTTAAATACATAACCTCAAAGGAGCTACCTTGATCAACTATTAACTTATTCGCATCCCAGTTTGTAATCCCGAGGGTCATTACTAGTGCATTAGATGCAGAGTCCTAACTCTGATCAGTTCGTCCTCCGTGAAGACAATGTGATTCTTGTAGTTTAGGTCTTTTAAGTGATGACGCTTGCCTTTTGGACTCTTAGCAGTGTCGATTTGGAAGGCTTCCATCACTACGGTCACTTTTTTAGTTCCATCCGAACAACGTTGCCTTGGATTTTCTTAGGACTTAAGGCACCATCGATGACTGTAAACTCGTTCCCTAATTCATTTTCTAGAATATTATTTGTCTTATGGTCGACGTCAATGATGGATTTGCCCCCCCTCCTTTTATCTACGTAGTCGGTCAAATGGATGACTTGAGCCAATTCTTCTAGATGGAACTTGAGGGCCTTATAGTTCTTTATTTTATGACCATTCTCTTTGTGGTACGCGCACCTTAGTGCATTATTCCTCTTTTTTGGGTCTCCCCCATCTTCTTTATCCAGTTGAGAAACTGTTGATCCTGGATTTCGTAAATTAGTTCCATGGACACTTTTTTTATCGCATGGAAATCCTTGGCAGGATCTAGCTTCTTCATTCTTTGATTCTCTATTTTGCCTTTTTCCCTCTTAGAGGCCCTCTATTTATCCCCAGTACTGGTAGTCTTCGAGCGATCGCCAATATTCTTGGCGCCGGTGACCACGTCTTCCACCTTTGCGTATCTCTGAATATGAGGCATGGGGTTGTCAATTTTGTTCATCTCCTTCTTAGTGAGGGACTGATGCAATATAGAGTTGTTAGGCAACCCTATCTTAAATGAGGCCACAATAACCCATTGGTATCTTTACCCTACTTCATTATAAGTTTCCTAATACCAAATAATGTATTACTATAAGGTTTCCTAGGTATTCTTCCTCTTAGTGAGGAGAGAATCCATCCTCTTTCGATGAGTGCTGTTGGTGATGAACCAATAGTAAAGGGCTCAGCAAGCTGCTTAAAATTTTTGATCGACCTAATTGGAAATATCTCAAACCATTTTTTCATGATGTCCCCTACGCTGGAGGGGAATATGCTAAACATAAGAGTGCCATTATGATTTCACAAGGTCATGGCCTACCTGTACTGACGTACATTTTCGATCTTTCCATCATAAATTTTGAATTTGGGTGTTACAAACTTCTTACGGGTTTCTAGTTATTTAATTGCTCTTAAAAAGGGGATTGAAGTTGGGTGACGAGGCCCTTATGGATAGTTCTTTAATGGATCTAGCCCCCTAATTAGTGGGGTGTTGATCCATCTCTTTCCTGAAGAGATTGTGGATACCGTGCTTATGATGTCCTAACTTTTAATCTCATCTTATAGGGTGACTCTCATGCTTAGAGTGCTCCTTAACATGATATGAACTCCTTGCTTGGCTACAAAATTTACTCGCCTAAGTGCTAGGGGTAGAGCCATGGTGATTGTAGTTGTCTCTGTGGAGATCTCGCTCTATGTTTTTAAGACATCACTGCATACAAATGTTTTCCTCTTCTTGAAGGCATGTGGCCTCCTCCTGCTGGCGGAGCCGCTATTCGTATGCATCGGCTAGTCATGAGATTTATGTGGAACTAACTTATTCATTGCTATATTCAGAGTGTTGCTCTTGTGAGATGTAATGCACACAATGGGTGTCTTAACTCCTAGTGGAATCCCATCCTACTGATTATCGTTAAACGACAAAGGTGCACTGTGCGGGTGAGACATGGTTGTTTGTTTCTTGGTGCTAACTGATTTGGGGGGGGGAAACTCGTTTCCTACAGACATCGCCAATTACAGGAGAAAAAATCCCACAATGAATGATCCCGAAATATTAATACTAAATAAAATAAAGTTAGTCACACGACACACGTATTTATATGGTTCAGTAATGGCCTACGTCCACGAAGTGTTTCTTCTTTCTTATTATTTTTCTTCTAATAATAAGAATTGCATACCCCATTTTCCTAGGATAAGGGTTACATTTATAGGGGAATAAGAGATGGTGTCGTGCATGGCTCTGTAACTTTTTGATGAGTCTTTTGATTGTGATGATCTTGCTTTTAGATCCTTTCCAGTGGAACTCTCCTTTGTTATTATCTTGAGCTGCAATCCTCTATCCAATTGCACCGAGCCAATTTTTATTCGACTCGAATTATTCAAACTATTTGAATAATTCTCCCAGATGTAATAAAAGGTAGGATTGGTGTGAAAATGAGTCAAATAAGCTAGGAAGTACAATAAAAACACTAAAATATGCAAAATGGCATGTCTAAGACTAATGAAACAAAAAGGATTTTGGACCTTCAAGCACCTTTTGAATTATGTTTTGAGCATTTTAAGGGGATGAGTTTTAACAGTGGTGGAGTGGTGGTTGAACGTGGGGTGAAGGTAATGTAAAAGAATGTGGTGAAAGTGATGTAGGGTAATTTTGTGGAAAATTTCCGCACTAAAACTGAGGTTGAGGTTCCTATCAAATGAGGTCATGTTTCCTAAACAAGAGAACCCTAAATAAATAAAAGGGCAATTCTTCCATATGACCCATCGACCGACATTGTCCTAGATCTGCCTGCTAACAGGGTGGTCAAAACTTACTGGTCAAGTAAAGATTTTCTTGCTAGAAGGTAGGTGAGGTGTCCTGTTAATAGGTAGACATAATTAGATTTTTGGTCATAACATGTAGACCGTAAGTTGGATTCATGCACGGTCGGGACGATTGGAAAGAGGATTCACTGCTCTATGATTGTGTGTTGAGAGACTCCCAGTATAAGGATAAATTTTCAAATCGAGTCAATTAGTATGTTTTAGCTTATTTCGTGCTTGGACAAAACCTTTGAATCATAGGTTAGGACTCGAGCGTGTTCACCTTTAAAACCTATAATGTGTTTAATTAAAGACCTTACCAGCCAAGTTAGAGAGCCTATATAATCATGTCGTGTTTCGTGTCACATTTGCCTTCAGCATTCAACGATCTCTCAGGTATGAGTGCGCATATTTTTTATCCTTGGATATTCATAATTAGGTGTTGTTTTTAAAGTGTTTCATAAAATGGTTTCTGGCCTAATTTGAAAAGGATTTTAGAAGAAAAATAGTTTTTGGTTTTAAGCCATTCGAACGACTTTGTACTGTTCGTTCTAAAGAGATGCTTATGTCATTTGAATGACCTTTAAACAAACATCAAACGAGGTTTCTCTGATTTCTAAGAAATGGAGGTTTCTCTGATTTCTCTGATTTAAAGTATGATCAAACGAGATTAGTTGTTCGTTTGAATGAGGTTCAGTTTTGGTTCGAGTGAGATTGTATTTTCATTCGAACGATTACTCCATTTCGTTCAAATAATTCCTTAAAAAATGTTCGACCTCAAAAAATGTGTTGGTTATATAAAGGGGTCTTGCATTAGTTTTTAATGTGACTTTTGGCAAAAATCAGTGATGATACCAGAATTGGTACCACCAAGTCAGTATGATAAGTAAGCTCAAACCAGCACAACAATGGAGTATAAACAGGTGTAAGAGTGTAGAAAGATATGAGGTAAAGAGGAAGACAACATCAGATATAAGTGGTTCAGCCTAAAAATGGCCAACGTCCACTGTGAGTGTGTGAAAATTGCACTAAATATGGGCTCTAACGGACATAGATACAATCACTCAAGGTTTCTCTCTCTTCTGTGTAATTTAATAGAGTAACAGTAGGGTTTCGAATCTCTCCCCTCCCTATGGGGAAAAAGAAGCATATTTATAGTGTTTGGGGGGTGTAGTACACCCCCAAGCACGCAGTGGGCATGTAGGACCAATGGGGTTGAGCCACATGTCTTACTTAGTCATGTAATCGCCCATATAGGGGGGTAATTCGGTTGCAACATATCTACACACGTGGAACACATCTCTTGGGAACCTTGTACTGCTCGGCCAACTGTAGTGTCATCTGTAGAGGTATTGGCTTGGCCGAGTATGAGGTTGCTGAGTGACTGCTTGATCTCATGATGAACCTTGGCAAGTATAACCTCGGCTGGGATGACCAAGACGAGGTCGTTCAGGCAGGACCCCTCCAGCATCGGCTAGTGAGTGGATGACAAATGTCATTGGTGTTGCAACCCTCTTCCTAGGACTCTGCCAGCTTTCGAGCCGAGGTTGCATGTGAGGCCGACCTTACTTTTAGACGAGTCTTAGAGATGTCCAACGACCCCTGGCAGAAGCTCGGATGTTACGGGTATCGTTCTTAAATGAGGTTATACTTGGTCATATAAATCACCCCTAGCCTTCAGTCATCTATGTGAAGAGATGGTTGGAGATGTGCATCGACTCTGTCCAACGAGAGGATGTAGTGGATGAGAGTGACATGTGTCACAGTTCTGATTAGTTAGCGTGTCTTCCAAGTCTGACAGGATGGTTGTACCCCTGGTCAATCGTGCCTCCAAATGATGGATTGCCTTAGGAACTCGCATCGCATCATTACTAAAGTATAAAATATCAAATTTCCTTTCTCTCACCTCTTTGCCTTCTCAAAAACTTTTCTCTTACCTCACACTCTCTCTCTAACGTTCTGTGTATTTTACAAGAGCACCAATAGTACTCCGGCTTTAATCTCTTCGGGTAACCTTCTAACTTCTTTTCCTCCTCTGTTTCCATTGCAATCATCACTTACTTATTGCTGATAGCTAGGAAATCCAAGGTTTTTTAGTTTTCTGTTAAACTTGGGTTTTTCGATGGGGGATTTGAGTTTTCTGGTGAGATTGAGGGCGTTTTAGGGCTGTGTTCAGCCCGTCATTGATGAGTTTTTGGTTTTTATAGGTGGTAGAGGGAGGTGGTAAGATTTTTTCATTTATTTTTCCAAGTTTTTTCATTTTCCAGCGTGACTTTGGTCACCTTCTCCGATGACCTTCAAGGCTTTGTTCTTGGTTATTAACCCTTAAACTTCCACTTTTGATCCTTGGTCAATTTCAGTCAATATTTCCATTTGTTTGTGTTTCTCCAGCTTTTCTGTTCCAAGTCCAACCTCATCCAGTTGATGTTGAGGCACCTCAATAAGTTAGCTGAGGAGTTTCCAAGCCTATCAAAGAGCTTCTTTAGTTGTCTCAGAGAGGTAGAGACTGCACAAGCCGATAGCCGTAAGTCTGAGGCCTTCCCTCTTCATCCCATATATCCACCTCTATTGTCTGTCATATACCCCCAGCACATGAGGCCTGTGTGTCATCGTCTTAAGTCGAGGTACCAACATCTGAGGTTGGGAAACCGCCTGAAAAAGTTACAAGTCAAACGTCTGAGGTTAAGGAGGGAACATCTGAAGTCGGTGACGTAATTTCTATGAACTCCTTGTCATCTTCTGACTCTATGTCCACCTCTCATGCGGACGAGATTACGTACTCTTTTCAGAGACCATGGATTATTCTCCAACGAAGGAGTCTGAGTCACCTCAATAAGTTAGTTGGTTCCCCTATGACTGTTGTTCCTCTCTTGAAATTTACAGAGGCTGAGTTTACCCTGAGGTTCCCACAAGGTCATCTGACTAACCCACCAGCCGACGCTTTGAAAAATAGTAGCGAAGAGAGTGAAGTAGATACCTCCATCGCTAAAGGGTAAAAGAGCATAGTCTCTGATGCCGTCCTTATAATATGGAGGCACCTCTATGGGATTGGTCCCTCAATAATAACTATGAGGCGACCTCAATAATGGGAGAGAGCTTATAATGGTAGAGAGGGTGAGGTTTGTGTATACGAGCACATGTTTAAAATAATATTTTATTTGCCTATCCATCCAACTATCAGGGCTATTTTAGCATTCATAAATCTTGCCCCCTCCCAGCTCTCTCCAAATGCCTGGAGAGTGATCATTGGGTCTATCATTCTTTAGAAATTCGTTCATCAAACTGACCTTCCAGTTGTTATTTTCTTGGCTTGTTACACCTCATCTTCTCTAAAGACACAGCCTGGATACTATCATTTCGTAGCTAGGAAATCAGATAAAAAGCTTCTGATGATCACTCAGACCTCAAACCATAATTAGAAACCTCGTTATTTCTTCATTTTTAGTGCTTGGGAATTTGGTTCGGACCAGCCATGCGAAGCATCTAAGCCAATGACCCCTCTGAGATGGGGTAAGGTCTTAACATCGGCCAAGATGGATCCGGGGTTAAGTTTAGATGCTTATGACAAAGTTAACAAACTTCGTAAGCAGGGTGAACGCGGCCTTCTTGTGAAGTTTAGAGATTTACTAACCCCTTACTATCTGGCTGAGGAAGGCATGGGGGCTGGTCCTCTGACTGAGCTTTGTAAGTAATTTATTTTTATAAACTACTATTTCATACTTTTACTTCCTTAGGTGACCAACTGCAGGGTCCAATTTTTATAGGTCGTCCAGAAGGCATATCAGATGACCTTTGGAATATGTCATCCCCAACTTGAGCAAGCTTGCCGAGAGATGTGTCAACCAAGATCCCACTCCTCCTGCTTCAAAAAAAACTGTCAGTGGAGGCAGAGTTAACGATGGTGGGAAGAAGAGAAAAAGACAAATAGTCGACCCTTCTACTCGGCCTACAAAACCTCAGCACACCAATCGTGTTATCAGCATTTTATCAGATGATGTTCTTGCCACTCGCCTGTCACAACTCAAAATAAGTGGCAACAGTGTTATAGCCCATAGTACGAGGGATGTTGATGCTCTTGGTTCCATGATCATAAAGGATAATAAGAATTTTCTCCAGGCCATGGACCCTCCTCTACTTATCGAGTTTGCTTTACACCATACAGTCCAGGTATCTTAAAATCGCACCATTTTTTCCAAGTGTTGTCTCTTCATTCTCTTTGTCTCATATTTGACGATCTATCTCTTACACTACAGGGTGGAGTCTCCCTTCATTGCTTTGCTAACTGGACCCTCAAGAGGTTTCCCTTGATCCAAAAGGGTCTGAATGTTGAGGTCACCAAGAAGGCATGGTAGGCCAAACTCGACGAGGTTCAGAGTGACTTAAAGAAAAAGAAAGACTTGAACATTACTCTGAAGGTCAATCATGATAAAACTTTGAAAGAGAAGGACGATAGTGTCAAGGCCACCGTTGATGCTGGAGTGAAGGTTGCATTGGCTCAGTCTAAGGACAAAATAATTGCTGAATATAAAGGGTCGGATGAGTTTTGTGACTTTGACTTTGAGTATGTTGAGAGAGGTGTCAGATCTGTTGGTCGATGGGATACCATTAAGTATGCTAAGACTGGCAGCCTATCGTCAGATGATTTCATGGGTCTCAGCTTTGGTGAACGTCGTCTCGGTGCTGCACTGGCCAAGGTTGAGGACCTTGGTGCTACCCTTACTGAGACAAGTGCCTTGGAGGTTACGGAAGATCTTGGGGACAATGTTACACATAATGAAGTTAGGGCGACAAGTGTCGAAGACCCTGAGGTTTCTCAGACTAGTGATGGGCCAGCTCAAGCCTAGGATGATGTTCAACCTTGAGGCTCTTTATTTGTTTTCTTTTTGTATTTTTACTTGTGCAACCTCTGAAATATTTTGTAACTACCTGACTTTTGAATGAAACTTCTCTTTTATATAATTCCCCTGTCTTATGCTTGTAACTCTGAAGTATGATGTTTGTGATCACAATTTCATCTCATATCTCATATCCACCAAATTAATAATGTTAAATTCACCAAACTAGTGATGTTAAGTTCACCAAACTAATGATGCTAAGGGTCTGAGATCACCAAAATAATGATGTTTCATCTCATATTCACCAAACTAATGATGTTAAGTTCACCAAACTAATGATGCTAAGTTTACCAAACTAATGATGTTAAGGGTCTGAGATCACCAAACTAATGATGTTTCATCTCATATTCACCAAACTAATGATGTTAAGTTCACCAAACTAATGATGTTAAGTTCACCAAACTAAGGATGTTAAGGGTCTGAGATCACCAAACTAATGATGTTTCATCTCATATTCACCAAATTAATGATGTTAAATTCACCAAACTAATGATGTTTTATCTCATACTCACCAAATTAATGATGTTAAGGGTCTAAGATCACCAAACTGATCATAATTTATCTCATACTCACCAAATTAATGACGTTGAGGGTCTGAGATCACCAAATTAATGATGCTTTATCTCATACTCACCAAATTAATGATGTTAAGGGTCTGAGATCACCAAACTAATGATATTTTAGGGTCTAAGATCACCAAACCAATGATGTTTCATCTCATACGCCCCCTTTCATCGTTTTGAGAGTGTCTGGTTGAGGGTCGTCTCGTTTATACACTGTCATCTCGGTCGGGAGAGGTCTCTATTACCAACATAATGATTTTTAATTTAGTGATTATTTTTCAATGATCTTGACAGCAAATAGACGAGGTTTTCCCCATCGAATTGTCATATCACCGAAAACAACTTAATGCTATTTCACCACGAATGATGGTTTATAGCCTAGAAGTAAATTAATATAGAGAAGTTTCATTCATTCACGCAAATAAATAACACATGAGAGAACATGTGATATTTTATTAAACTTCTTTCATCATCTGAGTTTCCTCATATACAAATGAAAAGAGATTCTACCAAAATAAGGGCGTAGTGATAGTATTTTTTGAAGTGGTCAGCGTTCCATGGATTAGAAAATAGTTCCCCTTCCGTATTCTCCAACCTACACATTCTCAGAACAACCTCTTTAATCACTTTGTATGGGCCGTGCCAATTCAGGTGAAGTTTATTAGGCTTCTGACATGCCTTATTTAGTTCCAGATCTCCTACCTTCAGTGGTCTTGCCTTGACACTTTTGTTGTAGAATTTGATTGTTCTATGTTGGTAGGCATCTTGCCTAACCTCAACGTCTTCTCTCTTTTCTTCCAAAAGGTTTAAGTTTAATCCTTCTCTCATCATCATTACTCTCAGGGTCATAGGTATGAATCCTATTAGTAGGCAGACCTATATCTTTGTTGGCACTACTACCTCTGCACCATAGGCAATCATGAATGGGGTCTCCCCCATAGGGGTCCTCTCCGTTGTTCTGTAGGACCATAAGACAGCATACACTTCTTCCATCCATCGGCCTTTAGCATCCTCTAACCTCTTCTTGATCCCATCAAGGATCGTTCTATTTGTAACCTTTATTTGACCGTTGGCTTGGGGTCGACTAGGGGTGGAGTTGAACTGCTTAATGTCTACCCTTTCACAATACTTTTGCAGGGAGATGTTCTTGAAATGTTGGCCATTATCAAAAATTAAAGTGTTGGGTAGATCTTACCTACAAATGATGTTCTTCCATATGAACTGGAAGGTCTTCTTCTCAGTAATTGATATCATCGGCTTAGCTTCCACCCAGTTAGAGAAATAATCAATCGCCATAATCAAATAGTGATAACTATTCATGACTTTAGGCAGTGGTCCAATAAGGTCGATCCCCCAAATTGTGAAGGGATAAGGAGAGGTGATGGACGTAAGAGGTTCGTGAGGCTGATGGGGTATGTTGGCGAATCTTTGGCACTTATCACATTTCCTAACATAGGCTGCTGCATCTTTTTCCAGCATCGACCCCCAATACCCCTACGTTATGATCTTCTTAGCCAAGGGTTTTCCTCTGATATGGATGGAACACGACCCTTCATTCATATCTTTTAGGATATACTCTACCTCAGATGGGTGGACATATCTGAGGAAAGGAAGTAAAAATCCATTTTTGTACAGAACATCTCCTAAGAGGGAGAACTTGTCATCTTTTTACTTCAGCTTCTTCCTTTCAGATTTGGTCTCCGGAAACACCCTATCTCTAATATATCAGGTAATAGGGTCCATCTATGATGCCCTTAAGCTCAGACTAACATAAAACTCCACAGTTCTCTCTTTCGCTTCTATTATTGGCCGATGGAGAACTTCTACATGTACCGTCCGTCTTATTTTCGTTCTTATTGTGGAAGCTAATCTTGCAAGAGCATCAACATAGATATTTTCCAGCTGAGGTATCCTCTTCAGCTTCACTTCATCAAACTACTTTAACATTGTCTTCACTCTCCCCGAGTATTTTTCAATTTTATCATTTTTAGCCTTATATTCCCCCAAAATTTAGTTGATCTCCAACCTGGAATCACTCTGGATAAGAAGTTGACTAACATTGAGTGTTTTGGCATAGGAGAGGCCTGCAAGTAGAGCCTCATATTCAGACTCATTGTTAGAAGCTTTGAAGTGGAACCTCAGTGCATATTCAATATCAATCACATCTTCCACTTTCACATGAGGACCCATCAACTGCTGCTGGAGCATCCCCAATGTCAGCCTCATATTAAGTAAACTCGGCCATAAAATCAGTAACTGTCTGACCTTTGATGGATGTCCTAGGCTGGTAGACGATGTCAAACTCCCCCAATTCAATTGCCCAGGCCATCGGTCTTCCTGACTTCTCAGACTTATCAATCACCTTTCTCAGGGGTGAGTCAGTGAGAATGACCATGGTGTGCGCTTAGAAGTAAGGCTTCATCTTCCTTAATGCATGGATCAATGCTAGGCCAGCTTATCCATCCTGGGGTACCTCAACTCAGCCCCCTGGAGTGCCTTACTATTGAAGTATACTAGCTTTTGGATACCCTCATCCTCTCTGACAATCGTGACGCCGATGGCTGACTCAGATACAGCTAAATAAAGGTACAAACTTTCTCCCATGACAGGTCTAGATAAGAGTAATGGAGAGCTGAGGTATAACTTTAAATCTTTGAAAGCTCTCTCACACTCTTCAATCCATTTAAAGGCTTTTCTCAAGATTTGAAAGAAAGGAAGGCATTTATCAGTGGCTTTAGAGACAACCCTGTTCAACGCTCCCAGTCTTCCTATAAGCCTCTGCACGTATTTAATGGTTGTTGGTGTCTTCATCTCCAGCAAGGCCTTGATTTTCTCAGGGTTTGCTTTTATACCTATTTGATTGACTATGAACCCCAAAAACTTTCCTTCCCTCGCGGTGAAGACACACTTGGCGGGGTTGAGCTTCATTTTGTATCTACTTTTGGTATTAAATGTGCATTCAAGGTCGGCCACATGAGTGTCAGCCTTGAGTCTCTTGGTCAACATATCGTCGACGTATACCTCCATGGTCTTTCCGATCTGGTCTTCAAACATCTTGTTGACCAACCTCTGATACGTTGCCCTAGTATTTTTCAACCCAAAAGGCATAACCCTATAACAATAGGTCCCTTTATCAGTAATAAAAGTTATCTTCTCTTCATCAGTGTTGATATAAAAATTAGTTCACTGACGGGGACCAATCATATGAAAACACGCGTCATCCAACATGGCACAAGATTCAAGTACCGAGTTACTCAATGTATCAAGCTACTTAAGGTACCGAGCTACTCAGAGTACCGAGCTAGTTAGCGTATCGAGTAACTTATTTGGAAGGTCAAACGACTAGACAGATTCAATGTTTATTGTATTACAGTCACACCTTACCATATACAGATGTATTTGCCTATTCGATAAAGGCACACTATCTATTCACATTGCAGCCCAAGGGGTATAAATACATTTTAATAGCCTCTCATCAGGGTAAGCGACATAAGAAAATATAATCGTGATCAAGGCAAGATACCTAGTAATACAAAATAGTGGACGTAGGCCATTTCCTTAAGGCTGAATCACTTTAAAATTCTCTTATCTTATTTCTTTACTCATATTTATTTGTGATTAATTAATTAGATCAAATCTAGTTTTTTACATCAACAGATTGGCACAGTCTGCGAGAACGACTATACATAGCGTTTTCACCAAAAAAACTCATCATAAATGGCTGATATCCAAGAATCTAGCAATAGGAATAATGAAGGGAATCCTCCTAACCCTTTTGCCCCTCCAAATGCAACTGATATAATAGGAATCTTGACAAGCTTATCCAGGGGACAAGCGATTATACAGGGAACTATATGTCAGCTCATTCCGACTGTTCAAAATGGAGCATCTGCCCAGATAGGCCAATGAAGCCTCCAAAGAAGCATGCATCCGCCATCTTCACGACAGGCACGATCTATTTCACGATCCAGACATACTGAATTCTATTATTCTGGGAATTCAAGTGATCCATCCTATCATCCCTGTTGACTTCTCTTATAAGAATTTTGGATTTTGGATTCTTAGGAAAACATCACTCTAACTCCAGAGAGACAAAGTGATCCACAAAGGTTGAGCAGAGCTTCTCCCTTCGACCATTTGGGCCCCAAGGGGAACAGAAATCCTCCTCGGTTTGCATCGAGAAATTCTCAATGACCAAATGATTTAAGGGAAGGCTCAGCCCAATTACATCCAAACCCAAGAACTGCAGCTCGTAAAGAAAGATCCTAAGAAGAGAATTCTGCGCGATCTATTGCTCGGGAAAACACAATGCATGGAAAGGATCTATTCAGAAGTTGGAAGACAGGTTAGGAGAGATGGCCAATGCCAAGAACCCTCTCCAAAGAACTTTTATTAAGGGATCTCCATTTGTACAAGCAATTGTGGATTTTCTCACACCAAAAAAGTTCAAGGCTCCTGTGGTCACACCGAAGTACGATGGAAAAACCGATCATGTTCTTCACATAGAGCAGTACCAAGCTGAAGCAGATATTTATGAAGTCCCGGATGAAATGAGGTACAGGGCATTATTAGGAACCATTACCAGATCTACTCAGATATGATACAACAGCCTTCCTCTGGGGAAGATTGCAACCTTCCATCAACTGGCAGAGCTATTTATAGGAAATTTCTAATTTGGTGCAAAGCCAGTTAAAAGGGTAGTATATTTATTGAGCGTTAGGCAGAAACAAGGTGAAAGTACCAGAGATTAAATCACTCGTTTCAATAATGAGAAACTAGAGGTCATACACTATGAGGAGAAGACAGCCATCACAGCTCTCATGAGTAGTCTTTTGTCAAATAAGTTGTATTACACCTTGTCTAAGGATTCCCCCAAATCCACGGCTGAATTGATGGCAAAAGCAGCCAAAATTATGAATACCGAGGAAGCTATGGTTGCGAAGAAGAATGTTGAGGCAAAGATGGAAGCTAAAGCTGAAGGAAAGTCATAAAAGAAAGATCACAAGAATAACGATGGGATCAAGCAGTCGAAAGGCAAAGAAACGTTGGATCACTTAAGGAAGTATACAAATTATACTCCCTTAAAGGTGGATATAAACCACGTTCTGGAGGAAATCAAGAACAGTGAGGAACTGAATTCGCCAGAAAAACTAAGGATAATCGGAGGGATAAATCCAAGTATTATGAGTTCAATAAAGATTATGGCCATACGTACAAGCGGTGTGTAGCTCTTCAAAACGAGATAGAGGCACTCATTAGAGGAGGAAAATTGAAAAAGTTTGTTGATCATGAGAACAGTGGAAGGACCAATAATAGAGCTCGACAGAGGTCCAAATCTCCTGTCCGGCCAAGAGAAGATAAGAAAAGGGACCCCGAAGATGACCCTGAAGATGATACCGATCTCCTAAAAAGGCCATGATAACCAGAGCGTGAGGTATTTTTGATTCATTTCGGTTCATTTTATTGTAGCATGATTACAGGTGGAGACGCATGAGGGGGTGATCATACCGCTGAAAGGAAAGCTTACCTCAATGAGGCTCAAGCTTGTTCCTATATACAGCGAATAAATCTGGAAGAAGAAGATCGCCCAAGGAAGGTCAACAAAGATAAGCCTGTCATTGGATTTTCTAAAAATGATTTGGAAGGCGTTTTGTATCCTCATGATGATCCTCTGGTGATCAAAATGAGAATGAAGGATGTAATCACTTCAAGAGTGCTGGTGGATAATAGTAGCTCGGCAGATATCATGTTTTACCCTTGTTTCGGTAGTTTGAACTTGAAACATGGTCAGTAGGATCCATATCACAGGCCCCTCATTGGGTTTTCTGGAGAAAAAGTTTTTCCACTTGGAATGATCAAGTTAGAGATGTTGATTGGTACCTGACCAGCTATCAGAACAGAGAAGGTGCGTTTCTTTATGATGGACAAGAATGTCTAGTCATCCTGCAATATAATTATGGAAAGAGTAGGCCTAAAATTTTTTGAAGTAGTTCCATCCACTGTACATCAGTGTTTAAAGTTCTCGACCAACTATGGGATTGGAATTGTAAAGGGAGCATTTGTAGAGGGGGCCTGAAGGTAATCCTGGGATTAGGGATAATCCACCAATTAGCAACAGTGTTCTGAGGATAAGCTCAGCGTGGCAACTCAAGCGTGGCAGCTTGGTGAGACAGCTCAGCGTGGCAACTCAAGCGTGGCAGCTTGGTGAGACATCTCAGCGTGGCAACTCAAGCGTGGCAGCTTGGTGAGACAGCTCAGCGTGGCAACTCAAGCATGGCAGCTTGGTGAGACAGCTCAGCGTGGCAACTCAAGCGTGGCAGCTTGGTGAGACAGCTCAGCTTGGCAACTCAAGCGTGACAGCTTGGTGAGACAGCTCAGCGTGGCAGCTTGGTGAGACAGCTCAGCGTGGCAACTCAAGCGTGGCATCTTGGTGAGGCAGCTTGGCGTGGCAACTCGTACTTTAGCTTATTGTTACTTTGCCATACTATAGCTTTGTTTATATTTACCACGAGTTGTAATGACTGTAATGTTGTAACGAGAATAATGAATGGGCGTGAGGTTGAACGGTACTCACGAGAGACCAGGCTTGGCAGGGCCTGGGAGAGCTTTCATGCTCTATCGAACAACCTCACCGTGGGAACTTTAGAGGGATTTGGTTTGGAGGATTGAGAAGTGGGGCACCGTTGGGGCTTGTCCTGACCATCTTAGATACACCTGGTAAAACACCGAAGGACCCTGACCGTGGAACCTCAAGCGGAGCAGCTTGGAGTTCCATCGGGCATTGAGTTATGAACCAAGCAACCCTCTACTTAAATATCACATCTACTGTGGGTGATGTCACTAGCCTTCTAAACAATGTCAGACATGCACTTGAGTAAACCACCGTGGTATTTGGGGCTGTCAGATAGTTGGTGAGCCACCTCTGCGACAATAACCCCCTGACATACAGTGGTTAGGCAAAAGGCATGTCTTGGCATTTAATGTTTATGACGTAGGAAACAACTAGTGCATCAGGCATTTAATGTTGTGACATAAAGTATGAGGGATGTCTTTCATAGTCTTTAATGACTGAGTTGCCTCAGGGTTGGTGTGGGGGGGGGGGGGGGGGGGGGCTATTTAAGGGCCCCAACCACCTTTGAGGAAAACAGAAAAAAATGAATGATCCTTTGAGAGTTCAAAAAATTTATTGCTAGAGATACATCAGAGAGAGAATTATTGCAAACTAGAGGGCTTAGCCACTCACCATTGTCATTTATTACGAAGCTTTTAATACATAACAGAGACCCTTGAGAGTTGTTTTAGTATGTTTTGCCTGCCTACCAAGGTGTATCTAGGGTGCTTACTTCTCTCTCCCTCTAGCTAAGTTATTTCTAAAGTTCTTTATTATATTGAGGGTTATACACGAGATTTGTGAGTATAAGATGGGTTCCATACCTTCCAAACTGCTCTTTGTGTCTTGCGGCTAAATCACTAGTGTTTCTCTAATTAACCTTGCCATAACCATACTTAAAAGGGGTTACGCCTCCATCTTATCTAAACTACCCTCCTACATTTGGCGACTCTGCTGGGGAGGCATTCTTCTAAGGAAGAAGTATGGCGCAAGATAACGTTAATCGAAGGCTCAACTTTGATGATATCCAACACAGTGAGGAGCAAGCAGCGGTGGAGTTGGAGGCTTTAAGGAGCGGAGCTCCTCGAATAGAAGTGCCCCCAGTTCAGACAACAACGGGCGCTCAAGGAGTGACGCAGGCTCCCACGAGCGCTGGGCTGGGACCTGCCCAGATGACCCTCCTCATGAGCAAGTTCTATGAGTTTTTGCAAACTCCTGCAGCTTCAACGGTGCTGGGAGGACTTGACGCCAATTCCTTCGTAACACCAGGGGCAACTCCAACGCTTCCACCGGGCGCAGGTACAACGGGAGCAGCCCCGGCAAGCATGCCCTCCGTCGCTAATCCGGCAATGGGAATCTCTGGAGTATCAACGGCGCCAGCCGTAACGATGGCTCCAACTGTTACGGTCATTCAGCCAACACCCCCATTGGTGGTTGCCCCATCGCCCATGGAGGAAATGAGGAGAGAAATGCAAAAGGAGATGTTAAAGTTTGTGCAGGCTTCCTCACAGTCTATAGGTGAGGTAGCTTCAGTCTATGATGACTTTAGGACACCTTATCCTCAGGAATACAACGATGAGCCTTACCCGAGGGATTATATTCCCCCCATCTTTGAAAAATACACAGGGAAGGGTGGGAATCCGAAAGAGCACATTAAACGTTTTATTGAGCACCTAGGGGCGCATTGCAACAACAAGAAACTCAGGTTGAGGGAGTTTTCCAAATCTCTAACCGATAAAGCATACACATGGTATTCTCATTTGGCCCCTAAAAGTGTTTCCACGTGGGAAGAGATACATGTGCTGTTTGTCCAAAAGTTCTTTCTAGCAGAGGATGAATTCACTCTGACCCAACTAGGGAGAGAGAAGCAACGACCAGGAGACGACGTGGTGGCGTACGTTCGGAGGTTCAGGGAAAGGTCTCTGGACGTGAGAGAGGAGGCCAAGGAATCCAAACTATTACAAATCTGTGCCGAAGGACTACTCCCGGAGTACATCTGCCATCTTATCAATGAGACGCGCGAGGGAACTTTTTCGGCATTCTTAAAATCTGCAAGGAACATCTCATTGGTCGTACGACCAAACCCGGTGGTGGTGCCTATGATATTCAGACAGCCGATACAACCTGGGGGAGGAAGGCCTCAACCCCCACGGGTGGGATACACCGAAGGAACAGATGGGGGTAAGGCGGCGAAGAAGGACAACAAAAGGAAGTTTGGAAGGGATAGAGAAGACCCACCACCGTTACCATGCACGATAGAAGAGGCGGTGAGTTGTTATAACGCCATGGTCCAGGGTGGAACGGTTTACTTACCAAAAGGCGTTCCTTCGGAGGAACCCGATGACGCAACGAAGGCGGATCCTAGGTATTGTCAGGTTCATCGAAAGATCCAGCACCCGACAGAGAGCTGCTTCACACTAAGAAGAATCATTGACAAGTACATGAAGGCAGGGACGCTGCAGATCCCCCCACAAAACGTTAACAACAACCCGCTTCCAGCACATGGGGCCAACTTGGTGACGGCCTACGACGATGAGGCGGAAAGAGGAGAAGGAAGGTCAACAATGAGACAAAGGGAATTCGAAGAGACTCTGGAACGTTGCACCACAGGAATGGCTAACGTAATTTTAGCCTACGATGAAGCAAGCGCTAAAGACGTGGAAGACGTATACAACGTTGAAGGCGAGGAAATGGAGGTAGTCGTTGAGTACAGCGCAGTTTCAAAATCCCCAAAATTCGCTTGGTTCTTCGATCAAGTGGGGATACCAAAGGAGAGCAGACTGGAAATAACTCGGGCGATCCTAGACATCGCGAGAAAGGACGCGGTTCCCTCGTTGAAATGGAGGGGACCCATGGCGAGGCTGGTGAAAAAGTTCCTATCAGAAGTGACCTTCAGCGATGCAGATAGAGCTGTAAGGTTCCCTCATAACAGACCCTTGTACGTGACGGCCAGTATCAATGGGGTTAGTTTTGCAAGAACGCTTATGGATGGGGGCGCTTCCATCAACATTATGCCGATCAACTCCTTCCACGCAGCTGATATCCCAGAAGAAAGGTTGGTCCCCATGCCTCTGGTAATTTCAGGGTATGACAACCAATCTTCCAAATCCATTGGGTATGTGAATGTGGGAATTGTAATGGGAAATCTGAGTTCCCACATCAAGTTCCATGTAATAGAAAGTGCAACTTCCTATCATCTACTAATAGGAAGAGTGTGGATGCACAATCAAGGTTTAGTTCCTTCAACATATCATCAATGCGCCAAGGCGAATGTCAAAGGAACAGAAGTGACCATTAGGGCTACAAAAAGGCCTTTTGCTATCGAGGAAGCTCACTTTGTAGATGCGGCCTTTTATACGGAGTTGGAAGAGGACGCTCGAGTCCTAACGAGAAGAATGGAGGGGGCATGGGTTCCCTCGATCAAAGATAGAATGGGGCCTCTGAACGAGCAAAGTAAAGAAGCAACGAGTAACGAAGGGGTAAGGACCGAAGAAACCCATCAGGTGATCCCTCGACCTCAAAGTATCACAAGGCAGCTCAGAAACAAAGCAAGGCTTAGAGTGGATCCTATGGAGCATGAGGTCCAACGGCAAAGCGTGCTGAGTCGCTTTTCAGAGGGAAGGATCGCTGAGGCTTCGAGAGAAAGGAAGAGGAAGGCCGTGGCAACAACTACCAACAGGCAATGCAAGAAGGTGGTCACTGAGGAGGGGAAGGTGGTATACCGTTTATAACGATGTGAGCGGGCGGCCGAAGAGATCGAGGAGGGGGCTGACCCGTTATATGAGTGTTTCTTGGTAGATCAACGGGGACAGTGTATGGTGATAGACAACTCCAACATACAGGAGTTCGTGGAGGAGGTCGCCGAAGAACCAGACTACATGGCAAATCAACCGAAGCCCCAGGCACAAGAGTTGGAGGAGTTGAACCTGGCAGGAGAAGGGGAAGACCCAAGGCCCATCTTCATCGCGAAGGATCTCGGTAAGGCGAAGCGAGAAGCCCTGGTTGGGCTAATCCGGGAGTTCATAGATGTCTTTGCGTGGAAGTATACCAAAATGGAAGGGCTGGATGAGGAAGTGAGCTGCCACAAGCTAAACGTGACACCTTCAGCCATTCCGGTAAAACAGGCAACAAGAACTTATAAACCTGAGTTGGACTTGAAGATCAAGGAAGAGGTTCAGCGTTTATTGGCAGCGGGATTCATCAAACCAATACAGCATCCCCTGTGGCTATCTAGTATTGTGCCAGTAGGGAAGAAGGACAAGAGCCAAATAAGGATCTGTGTGGATTTTAGAGATCTGAACAGGGCTTGCCCCAAAGATGAGTTCCCTCTACCCTCCATTGATAGCCTGATAGATGCCATGGCTGGGCATGAGATGTATAGCTTCATGGATGGGTACATAGGGTACAACCAAATCAAGATGGACCTCGCGGACGCAGAGAAAACGGCGTTCAGAACCCCGTTGGGCAATTTCATGTACAAAGTAATGCCGTTTGGACTTAAGAACGCGGGAGCTACTTATCAAAGAATAATGATGGCCATTTTTCACGATTTCTTCCACAAATTTGTAGAATTCTATGTGGACGATTTGGTCATCAAATCGAAGAAGGAGGAGTCCCACCTAAACGACTTAAAGAGGGTGTTTACTCGATGTAGGAAGTATAAATTAAAGATGAACCCATTGAAGTGCGTCTTCGGAGTAACACGCGGGAAGTTTCTAGGCTTTGTGGTTGATCGACAAGGGGTGCAGATGGACCAGGATAAACAACGCGCGATTTTAGAAATGTCGTGTCCAAGAATGGCGAATGAGCTAAAAAGCTTCCTCGGAAAAGTCTCCTACCTCAGAAGATTTGTACCAGGATTAGCCGAGGTAACACACCCGTTGATGCAACTGCTGCGAAAGAACACAAAGTTCAGGTGGGAAAAGGATCACCAGGAGTCCCTCGATGAGTTGAAGAAACTGCTCGTTTCACCGCAAATCATGGTTCCTCCACAGGCAGGAGCACCGTTGCAGCTATACCTCACCTCCACTACAAGGTCCGTTGGAGCTTTGCTGGCACAGGAGATCGACGGGCAAGAACGGCCAGTGTATTACCTCAGTAGGATCATACATGGGCCAGAGATTAGATATAGCAGCCTAGAAAGGCATTGTTTGGCCTTAGTCTTTGTAGCACAAAAACTTAGACATTATATGCTGTCTTTTACAATTCATATTGTAACTAGATGTGATCCTATTAAGTATTTGTTGGCTAGAACTATCTTGATTGGAAGGGCAGCTAGGTGGTTCCTTATTCTCTCCGAATATGATTTAAAGTGTGTGGTTCCTCGTGCTATCAAGAGCCAGGCGTATGCTGATCTGTTGGCAATCTTTCCATCAGGAACGTTTGAACCACCTAAAGAAGACATTCCGGGAGACGACTTACAGGCCAACTATCTCGATACAACCGATGAGGAATGGACGATGCAATTCGATGGGTCTTCGGCAGAGAAAAAAGGAGGGGCAGGGGTCATCCTTTCAAAAGGAACGGAGGAGATTTGTCTTTCCTACAAACTGGATTTCCCTTGCTCCAATAACGAAGCAGAATACGAAGCGTTGGTACTAGGGTTGCTGGAGGCTCTTCGAGGGGGAATTCGTTCACTCTGCATCAAGGGTGACTCGAATTTAGTAATTTAGCAAGTTAACGGAGAATATGCGTTGAAGCACATGAGTTTGGCGCCGTACAGGACGATCATTCAAAGGCTCCTCAGCCAGTTCCATCGGACCACAATTAGAAGACATCCCAGAACGATGAACCGTCATCCAGACGCTTATGCCACTATTGCTCAAAAGATGGTCATGAGGAGCGATACGACTATTGTTACGATCCAACGAAGAACAGCTCCTTCAGTGGTGCAGTCAATACTACCGATGGAGGGAGACGCGGATTGGAGAGGAGAGATCAGGAAGCAACTGGAGTCTGGCGAAGGAGCTATGGGACTAAGAGAGTTAGCCCAATACTTTACAAACCAGGGAAATCTTTACTACAGAAATGCAGGGGGATGGTTATCAAGATGCGTTGGGCCAGAGGAGGCAGAGTGGAGGTTGAAGAAAACACATGAGGAACACTGCGAAACAACTGAGATACCTCTTTATAGGAGAATTCAAAGAGGGGGATATTTTTGGCCTAAAATGAAACAGGATGCGGCAGAACTACAGCGGAATTGTGATAAGTGTCAGCTATTTTTCGAAGCAGCTGAGTGCCATTTCATTGAAGCCCAAACAGACTGGAGGCAGCCCTATATCGACTTTATTCAGGATGGAATTGTCCCAACAGAGAAGATGGATGCGATGGGACTAAGGCGAAGGGCCCCGAGGTTCTATATCCAAGAGGGGCAGCTTTATCGAAGGGGGTACTTCAACAGGCCATTGCGTTGCATTACAAAAGAAGAAGCAACTGAGGTCCTCAGACAAGCCCATGACCCAGCTCACATGGGAGGGGCCAAGTTATATGATCAGCTGATGACGTTGGGGTATTATTGTCCAACGATGGAAAAAGACTCCGCCGAATTTGCCCGAAAATGCAAAGCTTTCCAGCTTCATGGAAATATGATCCATGCCCCATCGGTGGACTTACACTCTCTGGCAACGCCTTATCCTTTCCACACTTGGGCGTTCGACCTCGTGGGGGCGATACATCCTTCGTCGAGGGGCAAGATATGGATACTGGTAGCAATGGAGTGCTTTACAAAATGGGCTGAAGCAATACCACTTAGAAGGGCAACGGCTGGGGTAGTGAGTAGCTTCATCAGAGAGTATATCATTTGTCGTTTTGGGATCCCAAAGGTTATTCTCTCAGATAATGGGACTCCCTTCGTCAACTCAGAAGTAACGATGCTCATAGACAAGTACTCCATTGTTCATCACACTTCAACGGTGGCATACCCGAAGGGGAATGGTCAGGCTGAAGCAACTAACAAAACTCTGGTTAATATCTTGGCTAAAACGATGGAGGACTTTCCAGGATCGTGGGATGACAAGATACCAACAGTGCTGTGGGCCTATCGAACGACGAAGAGGAAGCCCACAGGGTACACTCCGTTCTCCCTTGTCTATGGGGCTGAGGCAATTCTTCCAGTGGAGTTGGAAGTTCCCTCGGCTCGATACGCCTTGCGAAGTAGCATGCTCCCTCAGAGCAGGCATGTGCAGTTGGAGGCATTGGATGAACACAGAGACAACGCGATGCAACATTTTCAAATGTATACAAAGCAGCTCTCTAGGGCATATGACAACATGGTAAGACCAAGGAGGTTCGTGGAGGGAGATCTCGTTTTGAAGGCAGCAGTGAAACACATTAGGGGACTTCCTCTGCCAAAGTTCGCAGCCAATTGGGAGGGACCTTTCATTGTGAACGAAGCTCATGATTCAGGTTATTGCCTAATTTCTAAGTTGGAGGAAGATAGGCCATTCAAAATTAACAATAAATGGCTGAAAGTATATCATGTGTAGACAGTTAGGTTGTACCATCGATGTATTGGGTCTTTTTTTATTATGAATATACAAGTTTTACTGATGATGTGAAGTATAGACATTGATTTATGAAAGCAAGCATAACTCAGAGATAAATTGAAAAATGTACATTCTTTCATTCATTAAAGAAGAGAGCATTACAAGCAAAATGGGGAACTATTGCCCAAGAATTACATGAATGAAAGAAAGAAAATATGTACAGGAGTTTTACTACCCTAAGAGAAACCACAGATCCGGGGAAGAGAAAAAATCCCCGGGAAGGCCCGAAGAAGCTGATGCAAAGGAATTTTGAGCGTTGACAGCAACCTCTAACCTGGTTTGCACCTGGGCGCGTTCAATAAGGAGCCTTTCCCGTTTTAGCTTGTCCAAACGCAGAGCTTCTTCGGCATTCGTTACTTCTTCATCCGCCGATTCCAAAAGAGGTGCCAGCTCAGCTAACTTAACCTCCTCAGCCCGTTGGTCCTCCTGGTGCTTTATCAGCACTTCCCTCTGGCCGATCAGTTGCTGGTTCTTCAAAGTCTTCAGATGCATTATAAGCCAGTCAAAACGGAAACCATCACGCCCCAACTCCTTCAGAAAACCTAGAAATTGGTTGAGAAGGGATCTGGTAACACTGGCAGTGGGGGTACTAGCAATTTCAGCAACAACGATCGCCATGCCTTGCAGCCTGTGACTCATCACATGAATATTTGAGCGCAGGCAATCCGGTGTGAAGGTCTCAGGATGGCGATCCACCAATTGTTCAATCACCAGCCGATGGTTGACGGGCATTTGAGGAGATTGCCGAAGCACCATGAGGCAGAACGAGTGAGGAGCTAGGTCGGGAAGAGGGACCTTACACCCAGATTCGCTCTCGACTGCAGCACCAGTCGTAGAACCTTGATCATCATGAATTGAATTTTCCGAAGCGTCAGGTTCTCGGAAGAGCGAGCCTACAGGTGAGAGGACTGGGGGTGAACCTTCCCGAGCAACCTAAAAAGAAAAGCCCAAATAAGGATATGAAAAATCTTAACAAGCGTTTTCGTTGTTAAGTCACCGTTATAAGGTGGAGATTATATGAAAAATCTTAACAAGCGTTTTCGTTGTTAAGTCACCGTTATAAGGTGGAGATTACAGAAAAATCTTAACAAGCGTTTTCGTTGTTAAGTCACCGTTATAAGGTGGAGATTACATAAAATTCTTAACAAGCGTTTTCGTTGTTAAGTCACCGTTATAAGGTGGAGATTATATAAAATTCTTAACAAGCGTTTTCGTTGTTAAGTCACCGTTATAAGGTGGAGATTATATAAAAATCTTAACAAGCGTTTTCGTTGTTAAGTCACCGTTATAAGGTGGAGATTATATAAAATTCTTAACAAGCGTTTTCGTTGTTAAGTCACCGTTATAAGGTGGAGATTATATAAAAATCTTAACAAGTGTTTTCATTGTTAAGTCACCGTTATAAGGTGGAGATTATATAAAAATCTTAACAAACGTTTTCGTTGTTAAGTCACCATTATAAGGTGGAGATTATATAAAAATCTTAACAAACGTTTTCGTTGTTAAGTCACCATTATAAGAAGGAGTTTAAGCAGAGAATTAAGAAAGTACCTGAATCATAACAGGGGCAGGAGTGGGAGCTATCACGGAGGTTAAAGTGGCAGGAATCGTTGGGAGGGGACTTGTTACCTCATCGGCCTCAACGGGGTCTCTGGCCCCAGAAACCTCAACCATCGGCATAGTTCCCTCGCCCACATAAGGTACCAAAGCAAGAGCAAGGGGTTCATCGGGAATAGATGAGGGTGGTGAAAGATCAGGAGAAAGCTGCAATATAAAATCCAATGTTAGTAAAGAGGAACAAATACAGAAAAAAGGGCGAAATGTATCCAAGAATAACTTACCTCAGTCAGAACGTTGAAAAGGGGCACTGTGGCCAGAGGTCTCGCCAGCACCGTTGGACGGAGAATGTTTGCTAGCAGCGAGGATACTTCGACCTAGGGCAACCAACATCCTAAATTCAGCACACAGAACGGGGTGAAAGAGAAGGAATGCCAGATCAGACAAATTTAATTATGAAATAATTACCTCAGGATCACCTGCAGCAACCAGAACGAGGGGGAGAACAGCCTCAGAGGAAGCCAGTGAGCCAGAGGAGACTGGAGTAGCCATCTCAGATTGTGTTGTCTCTGGTGGCGAAGAGACACCCACGGGCTCTATAACCTCACCCTCCCCAACTGCCTCCCCCGCCCGTCTTGAGATTGAACGACGGGCGTAAGTAAGCCCGGTCATTGGCGAACGGGGTGGGGTCGTATCGGATGAGATGGCCCCACAGCGACCGCCCACGAAACGGCTAATGGGGGGACTTGGGGGGCTAGGAGAACGAGGCCCCGTTTCTTTAAGTCCCTGCACCAAAGTAGTTAAGAACAATATATATAAGCAAATCCGGCTTGCTCTAACCAAAGAAGAAAAGAGAACAAGATAAATGTACATACCTCAGAATGGGAAGAAGAATGAGTAGCTTGCACCGGGGAAGCTTGCTTCCGCTGGGACTTGGTGCCCAAAGTCTTCCTCCTCAGCCTTGTCATGGCACTGCCAGTGGCTTGAGGAACCTTCGACCTTTTTCTCCTCTTTGCAGCTGGCTCAGTGGGATCGACGATGATCGTGGGGAAGGCAACCGAGGGAGGAACGACGACAGCGCGCCGTTGAAACTCTGCATTCACCCGATCTACCTCGGCCTGCGCCTCCCTCCTTAACCTCTCGGCCCTTTCAGGAGATATGGGAGGAGGAACGGAGGCTATGGGAAGGGCTGCCACAGGAATCTGGGATTTAGACTTTGCCTTTTTCATGGAGGCCACCCCACTCTTGGCCTTCTTGGTCGACGGCTGCGAAGACCCTTCATCAGCAGCAGCTCCAGTCGAAGGAGCAGTCTTCTTGGATACCCCAGCACCTTTCCCTTTGGATATGGCAGTGGGAGTCATGGGGCATAACGGAGGCAGCTCTTCGGAAGGCCCCTTAGGGGTTTTGCTTAGAGGGAACTCAATCCCCAGAACGGAGTTGCCTTTGAGTCCCAGCTCCATCGCAGAAAATGAAAGAACTGGAGGGTACACAGGCTCGCCATCTATGAATTCAGTAATGTTAGCCAGTTGTCTCGGCCAGAACTTCGTGGCAAATAGACTGGTCACATTCCCTTGCCTCTTGTTGGAGGGAATGGTGACTCTCACAGCCATTGATTCACTTATCCCCCACGCAGCAGTGGAGGAAAATAAGGAACATGCCTCACTAAAGCTAACCTTCGGGTTTGAGGATTGGAAAACTGAGCGAGGAGCCCCCTGATCAAACCCAAATTGACGACTACACCGATTGGGGTTGTAATGTTCGCTGGAATATCCCCACTCGGTGTAGGAAGGCAGATACCCCGGAGAAAGGAGAAGCACCACGGCTAACTGAGGATCTTCAATGTCTACCCCCACCTGTACCACCCTGGATTCGTGCTGAAAGAAATCACAAGTATGAACAAAGGCGTCCTCTCCGTAAGGCCTAATAACAAAGTCCTCAAAACGATCAATTGAGGCGATCAGCTCTTTTCGGCTCTGCCTCTTGTGATAAATATAAGAACGGGGGGGCAGAATGGTTTCCCCAGAAGGAGGACGGTTGGCCTTGGCCGCCACAACAGGAAAGCGCACATAAAGAAAGCTGGTTAGAAGGATGTTGTTAGCAAAATTGGCCAGGTTATAATGGCCAAGGGATCGTTCCATATCGAACAACGTTCTGTCAAGCCAGGTGTAGAGGGACCCTAGGGCAATTGCAGCCAAAGGAAGTTTGATGCCCCGGGCCAAACGAAGGGATATGTTGATAAGGTCCCTTCGGGGCTGATCGTTTGGTTTTCCCGTCAAAAGAAAACGGGACAGAATCACAAGGATGTAAGCAGGGAGCTCTAACGAAGTACCTTGACCAGGGGCATCCGTTGAAATTGAAGAACTACCTTCACTAGAACCCTTGAGGAAATAATTAATCAGCGGAGTGAAGGTAGCTTTGTTTGAAGAACCGATGCAACTTCGGCATATTCGGTCCAACGCCAAACGGTCAGCAGTCTCTTCGGCGTCAAGAGGCTCATCGGTATAAGGCTCATGACCTGTTGCTTCGAGCCCCAGAAGCTCGCAGACATCTTCTAGGGTTATCGTGAACTCGCCCCACGCAGCAATAAATGTGTGAGTCGTCACGTTCCAACGAGAAATAAGAATGGGGAGAGCAGCATTATTTTTGGAGAGAGTAAACTCACCAAACCATTTGGCCCGTTGAAGGCCAACCTTACTCAAAATATCACCATAGGAACTCACCATGTGAGAGTTCCAAGCAGCAAAATGGGCAGGAGAACCACCTGGTGCTTCGAAGTCAATTTGGGACCATTGGAAGTCCCCTCGCTCCAGACGAAAACGGAGAGTCCCCTCTGGAGGAAGAAAGCCCCACTTCGCGGGTTCTTCGTCCTCGTCACCCAGCACTAAGGACTCAAACTTGCATTCAAAATTGACAGTCTTGCAAGCAGCAGCAAAGCAATCATCTTTGCCAAAAATGGGAGAGCGACGATAAAACCTTAACTGCTCACGACCGACAGCGTCCAAGGCAGAGGCACCAGTAGTGGTGGCAACAGCAGTAGCAGGCGGCGCACTGGTTGAAGAGATGGTGGGGTAACTTTGAGACGCCATGACAGAGTGTTAGTGCAAACAAAAAACAACCTGGAGTCAGAGGAGCCTGAGCACGACAATGGCGGAAGAACAACCACAGGAGGTGGCGAAGAAGATGAGAGCAAGAACAGGACGGCACAAGGTCCAACAGCAATAGAGGTTTCAGACGATCAACAATGGAAGCTTTTTCTCTCTCTCTCTAAAAAACGAAGGAAATTTGAAGCAAGTAGTGGGAAAGCAAGAAAAAGAATGGTTTTAAGTGATTTGGCCGTTTAATTTTTAAAGTTCGTCGTTTAAGTTTCCCACCATTGCACATGTGTGGCCGCCTGCAATCATTTCAAATGTACACATGGCACTTCGGGAAGTGTTCTGACATGGAAAAGACAACGCTACGACATTCAATGACGTGACACCTGGGGAACTGCCATCAATTAATGAAGTGACACCTAGGGAACAGCCACCGTTACCTTCCTAAGCAAGATTCAGTTTTGGGTGCCAAGTTTTTCTCTGACATATCCAATAAACCCCCCCCCCCCCAACGAAGAAGGTGTCCCAACGGTTCAAAAGCCACGATGTCCCCTCGACAGAAGCTCAAACGTTGTTTAGTTATGACTCAGTTACATCGGGGAGAATTTTTTGCTTTTTCGAACATGACTGCGAGAATATTAGCAGGTCCTTCGGGAGAATTTCAGATATTCAAGCTGGAACGGTTGAGGCTCAGTATTAAAAAAAAAACTGCAGGCCAGACAGAGAAGGTTCATCGGATTAAGAAGTTTTCGTGGAGGCACTTCTTGTTCCCACAACAAATCCCTCCACGAAGGGGCAAATGTAGAGGGGGCCTGAAGGTAATCCTAGGATTAGGCATAATCCACCAATTAGCAACAGTGTTCTGAGGATAAGCTCAGCGTGGCAACTCAAGCGTGGCAGCTTGGTGAGACAGCTCAGCGTGGCAACTCAAGCGTGGCAGCTTGGTGAGACAGCTCAGCGTGGCAACTCAAGCGTGGCAGCTTGGTGAGACAACTCAGCGTGGAAACTCAAGCGTGGCATCTTGGTGAGGCAGCTTGGCGTGGCAACTCGTACTTTAGCTTATTGTTACTTTGCCATAATATAGCTTTGTTTATATTTACCACGAGTTGTAATGACTGTAATGTTGTAACGAGAATAATGAATGGGCGTGAGGTCGAACGGTACTCACGAGAGACCAGGCTTGGCAGGGCCTGGGAGAGCTTTCATGCTCTATCGAACAACCTCACCGTGGGAACTTTAGAGGGATTTGGTTTGGAGGATTGAGAAGTGGGGCACCGTTGGGGCTTGTCCTGACCATCTTAGATACACCTGGTAAAACACCGAAGGACCCTGACCGTGGAACCTCAAGCGGAGCAGCTTGGAGTTCCATCGGGCATTGAGTTATGAACCAAACAACCCTCTACTTAAATATCACATCTACTGTGGGTGATGTCACTAGCCTTCTAAACAATGTCAGACATGCACTTGAGTAAACCACCGTGGTATTTGGGGCTGTCAGATAGTTGGTGAGCCACCTCTGCGACAATAACCCCCTGACATACAGTGGTTAGGCAAAAGGCATGTCTTGGCATTTAATGTTTATGACGTAGGAAACAACTAGTGCATCAGGCATTTAATGTTGTGACATAAAGTATGAGGGATGTCTTTCATAGTCTTTAATGACTGAGTTGCCTCAGGGTTGGTGTGGGGGGGGCTATTTAAGGGCCCCAACCACCTTTGAGGAAAACAGAAAAAAATGAATGATCCTTTGAGAGTTCAAAAAAGTTATTGCTAGAGATACATCAGAGAGAGAATTATTGCAAACTAGAGGGCTTAGCCACTCACCATTGTCATTTATTACGAAGCTTTTAATACATAACAGAGACCCTTGAGAGTTATTTTAGTATGTTTTGCCTGCCTACCAAGGTGTATCTAGGGTGCTTACTTCTCTCTCCCTCTAGCTAAGTTATTTCTAAAGTTCTTTATTATATTGAGGGTTATACACGAGATTTGTGAGTATAAGATGGGTTCCATACCTTCCAAACTGCTCTTTGTGTCTTGCGGCTAAATCACTAGTGTTTCTCTAATTAACCTTGCCATAACCATACTTAAAAGGGGTTACGCCTCCATCTTATCTAAACTACCCTCCTACAGCATTAAAAGTAGCTCGAGAATGCTACTACTCATCTGCCGAGCAACAGGAATTGGAGGATGCTAGGAAGAAGTCAACCACTTATCAAGTGGATGAATCTGATGAGTCTGAGATTGAAACCTTAGACCCAAAAGATGAAATGGAACTCGTTAAAGGCCAAGTCATGGAGACAACATAAAGTATTATTCTGGAAGATGAGCAACCAGAAAGAACAACTCAGATTGGTGCTTCACTTGATCCAGTCCTGAAGTAGGAGCTCGTAGAATTTTTAAAGTAAAGAAAATAGGTATTTTCATGGAATCACGAGGATGTGCCAGGGATAGACCCAACTTTTTTATGCCACGAGCTCAATGTCAATAAGGAGATCAAACCAGTGAAACAAAGGAGAGGAGTCTTTAGTCCGGAGAAGAACCGGGCTATTCAAGAAGAAGTGAAAAAGCTGTAAAAAGTTTCTTTTATCAAAGACATGAAATATCCAGATTGGTTGGCCAATGTTGTGATGGTAAAAAAGAATAAGAATAAGTGGAGAACGTGCGTGGACTTCACATATCTAAATAAAGCTTGCTCAAAAGATCATTTTCCTCTGCTTAGAATAGATCAGTGAGTGGATGTAAATTCAGGGCATGAGCTGCAAAGTTTCATGGATGCCTATTCTAGATATAATCAAATTAAAATGAAGCCAGAAGACAGGGAAAGTACCTCATCATTACTCCCCAGGGACATACTGTTATAATGTTATGCCTTTTGGTCTTAAAAATGCAGGTACTAGATATCAGTAACTGGTGAACAAGGTATTTGCGGAGAAAATTAACAAAAATATGGAGGTATACGTCGACGACATGTTGACTAAAAGCAAGAAAGCTACTGACCATATAACTGATTTGAGCCAAACATTTGATCAACTGGAGAAGTACCAGATGAAGCTGAACCGACCAAGTGCATTTTTAGCGTATAGGAAGGCATGTTCCTTATATACATTATGAATCAAAGAGGTATTGAAGAAAACCCCGATAAGATAAAAGCCTTGATGGACTTACAATCTCCAGGAAGTGCATATCAATATAGGGCATGTTGCAGCTCCCAATAGATTTGTCTCCCGAGCAACGGATAGATGTCTTCCATTCTTCAAGGTGCTCAGAAAGACCTTTGAGTGGAACGACGAATGCGAGTAGGCGTTCTTAGAGTTGAAGAGATACTTGGGGGGACCTCCTTTATTGTCTAGGCCAGTAGAAGGAGAAAAACTATACTTGTACTTAGCTGTCTCAAAAAGTGCAGTTAGTTCGGCCTTGATAAGAATAGAAGACGGAGTGCAAAAACCTGTTTATTATACTAGTAAGGCATTCAGAGGATCAGAACTCAGGTATCCAAAATTCGAGAAGTTGGCATTGGCATGGATTAAAGCAAGCAGGAGAATGAGACCGTATTTTCAAGCCCATACAATAGTGGTGTATACTGACATGCCACTCAGACAGGCTTTACATAAGCCATAAAATTCTAGAAGATTGATGTATTAGGCAGTGGAGTTAGGGGAATACGACATTATCTATGAGCCACGGTCCTCTCTCAAAGCACAGGCAATGGAAGATGTTATTGGTGAGTTTACCTACCCAGATGTATCCGATCAAAAAGGGGCTAATACAGAGCAACTCAAGGATGCTAGAGGATCAATAAAAAATATCCCCGATCAACTCCCAGCAGCAGAATGGCCAGAAAGGATGGTAACCGATCAGCCAGAATCCTCTAATAAAGTATAAGAGTTGAAAAAGAAGTATAAAGAAAGGAAGGACAAGATATTCCGTCAAGGGATTCAGACAGACCAAGGGTTTGATGATAATATTCCTATATGGAATTTATATGTCGATAGTTCTTCATGCGCAACGAGTTGCGAAGTAGGAATTATTCTCAACAGTCTAGATGGGATAGACATTAAATATGCTCTGCGTTTCTAATTCCATGCTTCCAATAATGAAGATGAGTATGAAGCTGTGATTGTGGGCCTCAACTTAGCTAAATCATATAATGCAAAGCAAGTTGAGGTGTTCAGTGATTCGTAATTAGTAGTGAATCAGATGCTAAATCTTTATACAGCAAAAGGGGATTTTATGTCAACATACTTAACCAAGGCTCTAGAGATTGTAGCAAATTTGGCAGCTGTTTAGGTGGTTAGAATACCTAGACTAGAGAATGCAAGGGTAGATGCACTTTCTCGGTTAGCCTCAGCTACTCGCACCGAGCTATGAAGAACAATCCCCATTGAAGTACTTGGAATCAGAAGTATTGATGAAGACTTGATGATGAATTTTATTGCCTTGGATATGGGACCATCTTGGATGGATCCCATCAGGGCCTATATTGAAGAAGGTATTTTACCAGCCAACTTACTTGCAGCCAAAAGGTTTCAGTACAAGGCTGTCAGATATGTTTTGAATAATGGAGTTCTGTATAGGAGAGGTTTGATTGCTAGTTTGTAGAGGTGTGTTTATCTAGCAGAAGTCAAGGACTTAATAGAGGAAATTCATAAACGATCTTGTGGGGGTCATGTAGCAGGAAGAACTCTATTATAGAGAATCAGTACGCAAGGATATTACTGGCTAATAATTCGCACTGATTGTATGGCTTATGCTAAAAAATGTGACAAGTGTAAATGATTTTCTACTATACGAAGAACTCCTCAGGCGCTCCTAACACCAATTACTTCACGCTTGCCATTTTCTATGTGGAGAATAGATTTAGTTGGGACTCTGCCAACTACAAGAGGTCGATTCAAATATTTAGTGGTAGCTGTTGATTACTTCACAAAGTGGGCGGAAGTTGAACCTCTTATCAATATGACCTATGAAAAGGTCTATAAATTCATTTGGAAGAATATTATTTGCATTTATGGTCTTCCCCATGCCTTTATCACGAATCATGGTACCCAATTTGACAATGATGAGTTCGCAGCGTAATGTTCACTGTCCAACATTCAAAAAGTCCATTCTGCTCCAGGTCATCCCCAAAATAATAGGCAAACAGAGGTGACAAATAAAACTCTACTAAATGGGATAAAGAAGAGATTAGATGATGATAAAGGGAATTGGATCAACGAGTTGCACTCAGTGTTATGGGATTACCGAATAACTCCTCGAACAGCAACTGGAAAAACCCCTTACATGTTGACTTTTGGGAGCGAAGCAGTGATACCTGCTGAACTAGGATTACCTACGCATAGGGTGCTCAACTTCAATTCTCCAGTGAGTGATTTGATGAGATGCTTGGATTTGGACATGCTCAAAGAAGTCAAAGAAGACTCAACAATCCGAAATACACCTATCAACAAAGGACTTCTATGTTCTATAATGAAAGGGTCAAGAAATGTGATATTAAGGAAGTCGATTACGTGCTCAAGAAGGTAATTCAAAAGCACAATAAACTGGAGGCCAATTGGCATGGGCCCTATCGTATCACAACAGTTGTTCGACCTGGCACTTATAGAATAGAAACTCTTAAAGGGGAAGAATTCAAAAATGCTTGGAATGCAGAGCACCTGCGAAAGCACTACCAGTAATGCAATAGCCAATGTACTCCATTATTTCAGTATGCATGAAAATGATGATTTCCCCATTCATTTTTTTTTTCGGAGTACTAGTGCTACACACTACACTTAACAAACTTTACAGCATTTGAAAATGCATTTAAAAATGAAAACGCACAACAACCACCAACTAAAAGTTTGTCGGCATCAACAACCACCAACTAAACATTGGTCGGCATTAGCAACCACCAACAATGTTGGTATAACAATCGAGCAAGGCAAGTTCTACTTTATTAAGGGTGGCCTAAGAGGCATCTAAACTAGGTAAGAAGTTAGGTAAAATATCCACTGCCTAAGAACCAGGGCAATTCTTTATTTAAATGATTGTTACAACTAAGCAGAAACATGGGATACATATTCCACTGCTTAGGCAATTATGGGTGATGAACCACTACAACTAGACAAACACATGGGGCAAAAGTTCCATTGTCTAGGCAATCACATCAAAAGGGGAAAAATGTCCATTCAAATATATATACTCAATGACTAAAAAGTAACCTATTATTGTTATAAGTGCAGTATTAATATTGTTGATCTCATGTTACAAACAAAGATTGACAGAATAAACATCATGCAATTATTTTACTTCCAAGGAAACAAAATTATAAGAAGATGAATTTTCTTCATTTACAACAGAAATTACTAACAAAATACAAATAGCCTATTCTATTGGTTTCTTACCTTCATATTTTGATACAAGATTCATTCCAGCTGGAGGGTCATCTAAAGCATAAGAAGAGTTGATAAAGTTCAAGTTCTGTAGCATTTGGGTGTTACTTTAACTTGGTCGGTTTAGCAAATGCGGATGTTGGGATATATCAAAGTTTTCATGAATGCCATAATCATTTAGTTACTTGGAAATAAAATAGTGAGGAATGGAGCTAAATGGAATCCAACTAACATCTAGCTGGAATGGTGGTATTGGCAGATCAAGTAGTCCAGGGTCGTACTAATCCCACAGTTCAGTTCCTTGCTCAACTTTCATTATAGTTAAAGCATTCAGCCATCCCTGTTTGTACCCTTCATTATTTGATTGTTTCAATCTGGCATCAAGATGATATAAAGCTTCATTAAATCCCTCCATCTAGAATCTCTGGGTTGCTTGTGAAACTGATAAGTTAATCGTTCAATATGTTGATGAAATCTTTTCAGCACACTTTCTTTACTTTGCAACGCAGAACTCTGATTCAATAATTGCTCTGTAAGAGTTTGAATCTTCTGGGACATCTACGCCAAAGCTTGATTTTTTGCCTTCAATTGAACATCTTGATTTTCTAAGACCTGTTGAGTTCTATTCTCTTCAATGCTACTCTGACCAGCTCTTGTTCTACCCTAGGAAGTGGATATAGGTCTAACTCTTTTCAAAGTTTCCAAATATTCTATTAATGAAGCATTTTCAATCTCCAAAAAGGAAATACCTTCATCATTAAGTGGGACTATAGCTCCAGAGGAAGAAGAAGATTTTAGCTGTATCAATTTTTCTCTCAAAGCATTATTTTCCTCCTCCAGCAATATGGCAATGTTTCTATGCTCCTCAATCTCAAATTTTAGCACACTCTCTCTCTTATTATGGGAAGAAATAAACTTGTTATAACCCCGATCAACATTCAACTGTTGGTACTTCCTCTCATAACCTTCATGAAGAAGAGCAGTGGCTTCCTTATGTTGAAGTTGAAGTTCTTCAATCATTCCTTGGAGATGTTCAATGATTTCGTTCAGAGGTATCAGGACTAAGAATGTTAATTATTTATACTTCAGTAAAATCTGCACAACTAGCTTTGAAGTAGCCTGTACCTTTCTTCATCAACTATGTATCATGAGCTGATAATAGTTATATCCTGGCAATATACTAGTAAGTAAAAGTAAAAACAAATCAACAACAGCACAGCTATATTGAATAGTAGAGGAGAAATTTAATAGAGGAGAGTACAACCAGAGGTACAGAACAAAGGAAAAACAGAGGAAAAAAAATTGTCGAACAACGTTACACCTTCTCATTATCCCCACTACATTCTCAGCTGACTTTGAAGAAGGAGTTGGTTGCTGAAGTTGCTCGGAAGGCAGCTGACATTGTTCAAAAGAATTCGTTGTCTGCTGGGCTTGCTTAGAAGACTTAGGGATAGTGGCAACAGATGTTTGTTCTACCACCATCAAAGAAGATTCATCAAATCCAGCTTCATCTTCTTCTTCTTCTCCAATGGAAAGAGGAGGGTCGTGGATATGTTTATGAAATAATTAAGAGTCTTCAGCCCTCTTTCAACCCTACAACCCATCCATCCCTGGAGAATTTCAAAGTTGCGTACTCAATTTGAGTATAGGCATCAGTTAGAGCTTTGTTCCACCCTTTGTCCTAGCCAGAGCTAAAGGACTTTTATACAGCAAACCTCCTATTTGTCCTTTTTGAGGAGGCATTCTCCCTAAGTAGATCTTCAACATATTTTACTTTATGTTCAAGATCTTTCTTATGTCGTTTATCCACTTCAAGCTTTCCCTCAACTTCCTTCAGTTTCTCCTCTGCCTCCTTGGCAGCATCCATAACTTTTTGCTGAGCTGTCTCCGTAGCCTTAATTTTATTCTCCCATGAAGTTTTATCATCTTTATATTTTTTTTGGGAGTCCTCCAAAGAATTTGATAACCCAGCAAGGGATTCTTTTACTTCACTGGAAGAATAAGCAACTTTGATAGCTTCATCCTTCTCCAAGATATTATTGAAATACACCAAAAACTGCAAGACGACGAGAAACTCAAGTTAGTATATGAAAATTAAAATGACAAGGTATAATAACACTTACTGATGCAAAGTGTTGGGTTGCCAAATCATAGACTTTTACCCGATGAGTAAAGGTCTCAGCAGCTCTGCGATGAGGAAATATTCCAAACGAGATCAATTTACTAGCCAAACCAGGAGTAATGAATGCTGGAGGACCAGCACTCAGGGAAGGTAATTCAACCTCAGCAGGTCGAGCAGCAACATTAATGGTCTTTTCAGCAAGACCCCTTCTCAATCTTCTCAAAGGTGCAGCATCTTCAATCAAAGGTGCTGCCTCTTTTTGAACAACAGGGGGCTTCTTGGGAACCTCCTTAATAGGTGTAATTGCCCCCCAGATGGAGCAGCATCCTTTTTTTAGTCCCTTCAGCTGGAACATCTTCTTTGTTCTTTTTTGCCCCATCAGCACCAGGGATAATCTTCACAAAAAGATCAGGCATTTTCCTCTTCTTCGTCATTAGATCAGCAATAGCAGTAGCTAAATCAGAGGAATATTCTTCAACGTTTGAAGAAGATGCTGGAGCCTGCTCAAGATTAATGACCAAAGGAGGAGCAGTAGGCCGAGCAATAAAAGAGTAAGTGATGTTCCTATATTTCAACAAATAGGAAGCAGATCTCACATGCTCCCCAGCAACTGATTAATACAAACCCCAGATAAACTTCAAATATTTTATATTAATTTCACTCTCTTTGGGGGCTTTTCTTTTACTGTCAACTGCAAATTAAAATTGAAGAAAGCAAAAGTTAGTGAAACATTTTATCAAACAAAAACAAAGCTAGTTTAAAAAATAAAGAACTACCTATCCCATTGCCATAAGGTGGAATTTGGGACCTTAGTACACGTCATTTCCATTTAATGGGGGGTGTTGCCAATTTTTCATCACAACCCCATATTCATAATAATCCCTATTAGAATTAGGGAGATTGACCACTAAGGCTCTGTTAGAAAACCTAATTTTTAAATAAAAGGTGGTATCGCTGGTGACCCAATTATAATAAAACATAATCTCAGGAATCCCTAGATGAGTTCCATGTATTTGATTCAACCTATGTACGCCATTAACTACCCTCTAAATATTTGGAACTACTTTTGCAGGTACAATGTCGAAATATTGGCAAAATTCCAAACACAAGGGATTAGGTGGGAAATAAAAAACACATTCTGCCACAAAAATAGAGGGAACCTAGTGTCCCTCAACTAAAGAAAATAAATCATAAGGACAAGCACGTTCATCCAAATCAACCCAAGAAGGAATCTCAAAATCAGCTCTAAACTTATCTAATGACTCGATAAGGTAATCCATGATGGCTAAAGCGAAGAAAGAAGGAAGAAGGAAGAGATTCTTACAGAAAATTAAGGAATCAACTAAGGCAGATAATAGAGAGAACGTTCGTAAGAAGAAAAACGAGAAAAAAGGGACTTTGGAAACAAGATGGAAAAAGGTAGAAGACAATCGGATTTAGCCGCCTTTATATATGCCACCTCAGAAAATGAGAAAAATAATGATCACAAGTGACGACGGTTGTGTTCTCTATGGCTAATCAAAAGAAAAAGACTCAAGTACCCAAGCGTTCATCAGAAACTCAGAATATTTACAAATTTGCTATTTCAAGCTCAAAATTATTATGCAAAGTGGATAAATTTTATAAGTTTTGAAGGTCTGTAATTAACTAAGACATGAGAAATGTGATCGAATAACTTTTTGGGTAAAATGTTCCACACCCTCACATCCAACCTCAACTGTGAAACATTGGGGTCTTCTATTGATACAAAAATTAGTCAACTGACGTGGACCAATCCTATGGAAACATGCATCATC
Source organism: Sambucus nigra (assembly GCA_949130495.1). Taxonomy (NCBI): domain Eukaryota; kingdom Viridiplantae; phylum Streptophyta; class Magnoliopsida; order Dipsacales; family Adoxaceae; genus Sambucus; species Sambucus nigra. The sequence goes on along the minus strand of OX422212.1, from coordinate 601,185,652 downwards.
TAACATGGCACAAGATTGAAGTATCGAGCTACTCAATGTACCGAGCTACTCAGGGTACCAAGCTACTCAGCGTACCGAGCAACTTATTAGGAAGGCCAAACGACTAGACATATTCAATGTTTATTGTATTACAACCACACCTTACCATATACAGATGTATTTGCCTATTCGATAAAGGCACACTATCTATTCACATTGATAGGCTAAGGGATATAAATACACCATAATACCCTCTCAGCAGGGTAAGCGAAGTAAGCAAACATAATCATGATCAAGGCAAGATACCATGTAATACAAAATAGTGGACGTAGGTCATTTCCTTAAAGCTGAACCACTTTAAAAATCTCTTGTCTTATTTCTTTAATCATATTTATCTGTGATTAATTAATTAGATCAAATTTAGTTTTTTACATCAACCATCAGCTTGTTCCATGGATATCTGATTGTAACCGGAGTAGGCATCCATGAAGCTCATCATCTCATAGTCAGACGTTGCATCTACCATATGAACAATCCTTGGTAAGGGGAAGATATCTTTCGAGCATGCCTTATTCAATTTCGAGAAGTCGACGCACATCCTCCATTTGTTATTAGCCTTAGGGACTATGATGACATTTGTTAACCGATCTGGATAGATGACCTCAAAGATGAAATATGCTTTTTCTAATTTCTTAACCTCTTCTCTGATAATGTCATACTTCTCCCGTGAGTATATTCATCTTCTTTGATGTGTCGGCTTCGCATCCTCATCCACATTCAACTCACGACATAAGATCTCAGGGTCGATGCTTGTCATGTCTGCATGACTTCAAGAAAAGATGTTATGTGATATACCCAGATATACCCTCCAACCAGATGACCCCTCAGGGGGCCGACCCTTCATCAAGTTTCGGACGACCCCTCAGGGGGTCGACCCTTCATCAGGCCACAGACGACCCCTCAGGGGGCCGACCCTTCATCAGGTTCCAGACGACCCCTCAGGGGGTCGACCCTTCATCAGGCTCCGGACGAACCCTCAGGGGGCCAACCCTTCATCAGGCTCCGGACGACCCCTCAGGGGGCCGACCCTTCATCAGGATCCAGACGAACCCTCAGGGGGCCGACCCTTCATCAGGTTCCAGACAACCCCTCAGGGGGGCCAACCCTTCATCAGGCTCCGGACGACCCTCCGAGGGTACGACAGGCCTAAATTAGGCCAGACTCACTACCAGAAGGAACTTTTCCCTCGGCCTCGGCTCATAGGCCGAGGGTGACATCATCACAGCGCGTGGCTTGGGAGACGCGTGGAACAGTGCGCGTGAGGCTCACATGGCACAGGAGAGACCGTTATAACAAAATCACACCCTCACGTGAGGGAATATTATGTCATCATTTAGCATCTACAGGTGTCAACAGGGGATTGGCTAGATCATCATTTACATGCACCATGCATACTTAGGGGGTACACTACACCCCCCAAGACCTATATATACTTGTCACCTACAACCCTACAGGGGATCGATCAATTTATTGTAACCCTAGCTAAAACTCTGCTTGTACTCACAGTAGAGAGAGAAAGGGAGCTTATGTGCATTGTATCCAAGGCCATTAGTGACCATACTTAGTGGATCACACACTCACAGTGGATGTAGGCCAAATTGGCTGAACCACTATACATCATTGTCTTATTTCCTCTTATACTCATCCCCTTATACATACTTATACACTTATATATCTCTATGGCTTCCATGGTTATTATTGTTTGAGCTCATCATCACTTATCCGGTGGTGTTAAATCTTAGCATCATCAGTTTGGCGCCGTCTGTGGGAATGAGAAGACATCTCTTCCTTTGTACAACTTGATCTTACTGGGCACTCTGGTGGTGAACCAGTTTTCCCCCTGAGAGGAGGTGTTTCACCATTGAAAGAGACCCACTAAGGTTCCCAAGCTCACCAGTCTTTTTTCCAGTTCAGCTTTTCATAGCTCAAGCACATGGCACCTGAGATGCCACCACCACCACTTCCCCCGCCGGATGATGGGGGAAGGCCCAGTTCCAGTCAACCACCACCTCAGTCTGAGATGGCTGATGTGGCGGCAGCCTTGAAGTCTCTGGCAGCAAGCCAGCGGATGATGCAGGAGCAGTTCACGGCTTTAAGCCAAAACATGCTAAGACCACCAGGGGTTTCACCTGAGATGATTACTCCGGCAGCAGCTCCAGGACAGCATGAGGCCAGGGGACCACCCCAGGCACGACGCAAAGACCTGCCACCCCCTCAACGGCATAGGGATGTTGCTGACCCCCGGCGTCTACGCCTAGGGAGGCAAGGAAACCCTTGCCCTGAGGACAGGTATGATGATCTGGAGGGAGAGGAGGCCCCTATAGAATGTTGGGAACCATATGAGGTCTCCAACAATACTGTACGACCTCTCCAGGATACTAGAGGAAAGTGCGGGAGACCAAATCCTGATGATCGCCCGAGAGGCTCCCCTTTTGATCGCTTGAGCAGGGGATCGGCCTTTGAGAGGCTGGGCCCAGTAAATGACCTGCGGGAAAAATTGTCCAGGTCAAGGAGTGCTGCGAGGTCCAAGAGGGAGGCAGCAGATGGCCGACCCCAAGGACAGGATGACGGTCAAAGGGAAGTAAACAGCCAACACAGACCTGCCGCAGCAGAACCCTCCGTCCACCTTAAAGAGGCGGCAGGGGATAACATCGGCCAAGCCAACCCTGCGAGGCCCTGGAATGACTCGATCCAGCGACTAGAGGACAAGATCGGCGATATACTGAAGAGGCGAGACCCTCTTTAGAAGGGATACACCATAGGCTCACCCTTTGTGGCGAAGATAGTCAACTTCCCTACGCCATCAAGGTTCAAGCCACCTGTGGTCACCCCAAGATACGACGGGAGCACCAACCCTGTCCACCATATTGAGATGTATCAATCAGCATCAGACATATACTCTATCTCAGATGAGATGAGGTGTCGTGCCTTTTCTGGTACCCTGACAGGGGCTGTACATGTTTGGTACACGTCTCTTCCAAAAAATTCCATTGAAAACTTTAAGCAGTTGGCAGACCGGTTCATCCACAACTTTTGCTTTGGGGTGAGGCCACAGAAGAAGACCACCCACCTGCTCTATGTTAGGCAGGGGAAGAATGAGAGTCTGAGGGACTACATAGCCAGATTCAATAAGGAGAAGCTGGAGGTGGAAGACTATGAGGAGAGCATAGCTATGACAGCCTTGATTGGAGGACTCCAAAAGGGGAAACTGTTATGGAAGCTTGCTGAAGACCCTCTGAGGACGATGGATGAATTGCTGTCAACAGCAGGGAAGGTAATGAACGCCGAAGAGGCGATGGCCGCAAAATATGAAGACGAAAAAAGAGGTGCTAGTGGGAGTAAATACCCTAAGAAGAATAAAGAGGGGAAGAAGAGGTCTACGGATGACAAGTTCGCTGGTTACACCCCTCTAACGGTCAGCTGTGAACAGATTCTCAATGAGATAAAGAGTGACCGGTCCCTAAAGTGGCCTGAGAAGCTGAGGGCAGCCCCCAGCAAGAGGAATAAGAACATGTGGTGTGAATTTCACCAAGACCCCGGCCACGTAACAGACAAATGCTTTGCTCTGAAAGATGAGATTGAGAAGATGCTGAAAGAAGGGAAGCTCAGAAAGTACGTCGACAAAGATGCCTTCAAGAGGGGCCGAGGGGACAACCCCAGGAAAAAGTGAGTCGATGCATGCAGAGAAGGTCCTCAAAAAAGAAGGGATGACCCTTCTGACGATGAGGACGACCCTGACCTCCCGCCGAGAGACGACCAAGGCCCTATCAAGAGGCTTAATATGATCTCGCTCGGAGTGGGAATGATCTTCAGGGGTCTAGCAGGAGGAGGGTGTGAGGTCGCTGACGGGAAGGCTTATGTGGCTGAGGCCAAGGCAGTGACGAAGACGGTACACTCAACCTCCTTGGAGTCCAAGTCAGAAAAGAGGAAGAAGGTTGATATGGACACCCTGATAGTGGGGTTCTCGAGAATGGACTTTAAAGGCCTCGTCGCCCCACACGACGACCCACTCATCATCACAACTAGGGTGCACGGGTGTGAGGTGCCGAGGATATTGGTCGACGGGGGAAGTTCTGCAGATGTAATATTTTGGCCGTGCTTAGAGGCCTTAGGTCTCAGCCGTGCCAGACTCGTCCCATACCATCATCCATTGATTGGGTTCAGCGGGGAAAAGGTTCATCCCCTTGAAGTGTATGAGGCCGATGTCAGGATGGGGGACGAGTGGCCGAGATGGCTTACTAAGAAGGTCAGTTTCTTTGTGATGGATGAACATGTGTTTTCGGCTTACAACATCATACTGGGGCGTGTGGCCCTCAAGGGGTTTGAAGCTGTGCCATCTACGGTCCATCAGATGATTAAATTTCCTACCCCTTACGGGGTGGGGGAAGTTCAGGGAGACCAGATGACAGCGCGAGAATGTTACTACAACTCCGCTGAAGAAAGAGAGGCACACAAGAGGGCTACAACCACTTACAATATTGATACCCTAGACCCCAGGGATTAGACGAAGATAAAGAAAGGAGAGGCCGCGGAAGAGGTAGAATCCATCATCCTCGATGAGGATGACCCGAAAAAAACTGTCCAAGTCGGCAAATCTTTGAAGCCCAATATCAAGGAAGACCTCATTAAACTGTTGAGGAGAAGGCGAAGCGTCTTCGCATGGAGTCATGTAGATATGCCGGGGATTGACCCTGAAATCATGTGCCACAAGCTCAATGTGGTAGAGGGAGTGAAGCCGGTAAAGCAGAAGAGGAGAATATACTCTAGAGAAAAATATGAGGTCATAAGGGATGAGGTCAAAAAATTAGAAGACGCTGAATTTATCAGAGAGGTCATCTACCCCGAATGGTTGTCCAATGCAGTCATTGTTCCAAAGGCCAACGGGAAGTGGAGAATGTGTGGACTTCACAGACCTCAACAAGCACTGTCCCAAAGACAGCTTCCCTCTCCCCCGCATTGACCAGATGGTAGATGCTACCACAGTCCATGAGCTCATTAGCTTCATGGATGCCTATTCAGGGTATAACCAGATCTTCATGAACCCTGAAGACTCGGAGAAGACAACCTTCATCACTGGCAAGGGGACATACTGTTATAGGGTCATGCCCTTTGGCCTAAAAAATGTAGGGGAAACGTACCAGCGCCTCGTAAATAAAATGTTCGAACACCAAATTGGGAAGTCTATGGAGGTCTATGTAGATGACATGCTGACTAAGAGTTTGAAGGCAGAGGATCATATGGCAGACTTGGAGAGGACCTTTAACACGATGGACAAATACCAGATGAAGCTTAATCCGGCCAAGTGTGTCTTCGGGGTCAGAGCAGGGAAGTTCTTGGGGTTCATTGTCAACCAAAGAGGCATCGAGGCCAATCCTGAAAAGATAAAGGCCATTGTGGAGATGAAGACCCCCAAGTCCATTAAAGACGTTCAGAGGCTCACAGGGAGAGTTGCTGCCTTGAACAGGTTCGTATCTAGGGCCACAAACAGGTGCCTACCATTCTTTAAAATTCTCAGAAAAGCCTTCGAATGGAGTGAAGAATGCGATGAGGCCTTCAGGGAATTAAAATCATACTTGGGGTCTCCCTTGCTGTTGTCACGACCCGTGCAGGGTGAACGACTTTATGTGTACCTCGCCGTCTCAGAGTCAGCCATCAGTGTAGCCACTGTGAGAGACGAAGACGGAATACAGAAGCCTGTGTATTTTAACAGCAAGGCACTCCAGGGGGCAGAGCAAAGATACCCGAGGATGGAGAAGTTGGCCTGCGCCTTGATCCATGCCTTAAGGAAGATGAAGCCGTACTTCCAGTCCCATAAAATGGTCATCCTCATCGACTCTCCTCTTAGGCAGGTCCTACACAAGCCAGAAAAATCAGGTAGGTTAATGGGCTATAGAGCTGGGGGAGTTTGACATTGTGTATCAGCCTAGGACGGCCATTAAGGGGAAAGCATTGGCAGACTCCGTGGCTGAGTTTACTTGGGAAGATGATGAAGCCGAGGATGAGGGCCTCGGGAAAATAGATACTCGACAGGGTGAGCTCGCTGACACGCCTACAGAAAAGGCTGAGACGAGCACCGCTAGAAGGAAAGTGGTTGAAAACGAAGAGGGAAGATATCTCTTTAGACAGGGGTCACTCACTGAGGGAAGTTTCTCAGAAGAACACATCGTGTGGAGTCTCTTCGTCGACGAGTCCTCTTGCGAAAGCGGGAGCGGAGCTGGGTTAATAGTATCAGCACCCGACGGCACAGACATTGAGTACGCCCTGAGGTTTAATTTTAAGGCCTCCAACAATGAGGCCGAGTATGAGGCCTTGATAGCAGGCCTCTCCTTGGCCAGATCACTTAGTGTCGGCCAGATTTTAGTTCACAGTGATTCGAGGCTAGTAGTGAATCAGATACTAGGAGCCTACGAGGCCAAGGATGAGAGGATGGCTAGGTACCTTGAGAAGGTGAGGTCGTTACTGAAGGGCTTCAGAGAAGTGAAATTAAAGAGGATACCTAGACTCGATAATGGCCGTGCTGATGCCCTTGCTAGGTTGGCCTCGGCAACGAGGACAGACATCAGGAGGACGGTCCTAGTAGAAATTTTGCTTCGGCCAAATATTGAAGACACTGAGGAAACACTTGGCAATTGCCTAAATGTTTCTCAGGAAGCTTCGTGGATGGACCCTCTGATCAGGTACATTAAAGAGGGGGAGATTCCAGAAGCAAGGCAAGAAAGGAAGAAGTTGAGATACAGGGCTGCAAAGTTCACTATCATGGGGACACCTTGTACAAAAAGTGGTTTTTGCTCCCCTTACTTAGGTGTGTGCATCCCTCAGAAGTCCCTTCCATTTTGCAAGATGTGCACGAAGGATCGTGCTCAAGACACATCGAGGGAAAATCCCTAGCGAAGAGGGTGATCACCCAAGGGTACTGGTGGCCGACCTTGGGGAAGGATGCCACAGCATATGTAAAAAAGTGTGACAAATGTCAAAGATTTTCCACCATACCTCACCAACCCCATCATCCTCTTACTTCCATTACATCCCCATGGCCATTTGCAGTATGGGGAGTTGACCTAGTAGGACCCTTACCTAGGGCCGTCAATAACTATCGGTTCCTCATCGTATCCATTGACTATTTTTCAAAGTGGGTAGAAGCAGAGCCGATGGTGACGGTCACAGAGAAGAAGACCTTCCAGTTCATCTGGAAAAATATTATATGCAGATATGGTCTCCCCAACACCCTCATCTCGGATAATGGGACTCAGTTCAAGAATACCTCTCTACAAAAGTACTGTGAAAGGGTGAGTATCAAATAATTTTTCTCCACCCCAGGCCGACCTCAGGCCAATGGGCAAACAGAAGTTACAAACAGGACAATCCTAGATAGAATCAAGAAGAGGCTTGAGGAGGCAAAAGGAAGATGGGTCGATGAGTTATATGCCGTGCTGTGGGCATACAGGATGACAGTGAGGACCTCTACCGGAGAAACCCCATTCATGCTAGCTTATGGCTCAGAAGCCGTCATCCCCACTGAGATTGAGTTTCCTACTCATAGGGTCCAAATGTATGACCCCCAGATAAATGCGGAAGAGAGGAGACTCGACTTAGACCTGATTGAGAAAAAGAGGGAGGACGGTGAGATAAGGCAGGCAGCTTACCAGCAGAGGACCGCAAGGTTTTACAATCAGAGGGTGAAACAGAGGCCTATCACAGTGGGGGACTTGGTCCTCAAGAAGACTTGGCAAAATCCCAACAAGCTCCATCCTAATTGGCATGGCCCATATAGGGTCATCGATGAAGTCTTCCTTGGGACCTATAGACTAGAAAACCTAGAAGGGGAACCCTTTTCCAACCCCTGGAATGCAGATCATTAGAAGAAATATTATCAGTAGTGTTGTAAGGTCTTGATAGACCATAATTGTAATAAGAGTTGCTCTAACAGAACACTTGGAAAATTAATGAGAAATATCAGTGTTTCCCCTCATCCTGTGTTTATCAGTTCTAGTACGCATGAAAACATCTTCAGAGAATGGCCCTCGGCTATAATGAGGGTCAGTGGAGGGGACGACCCCACCACTGTCCTCAAGAAAGACGAGGGAAAACTTTGTTAAAAGCCATTAATTTGGTAAGTTGAACCCTCGGCTATAATGAGGGTCAGTGGAGGGGACGACCCCACCACTGTACTCAAGAATAATGAGGAAAAACTTTGTTAAAACCCATTAATTTGGTAAGTTGAACCCTCGGCTATAATGAGGGCGAGTGGAGGGGACGACCCCACCACTGTCCTCAAGAAAGACAAGGGAAAACTTTGTTAAAAGCCATTAATTTGGTAAGTTGAACCCTCAGCTATAATGAGGGTCAGTGGAGGGGACGACCCCACCACTGTCCTCAAGAAAGACGAGGGAAAACTTTGTTAAAACCCATTAATTTTGTAAGTTGAACCCTCATCTATAATGAGGGTCAGTGGAGGGGACGACCCCACCACTGTCCTCAAGAAAGACGAGGGAAAACTTTGTTAAAAGCCATTAATTTGGTAAGTTGAACCCTCGGCTATAATGAGGGTCAGTGGAGGGGACGACCCCACCACTGTCCTCAAGAAAGACGAGGGAAAACTTTGTTAAAACCCATTAATTTGGTAAGTTGAACCCTCGTCTATAATGAGGGTCAGTGGAGGGGACGACCTCACCTCTGTCCTCAAGAAAGACGAGGGAAAACTTTGTTAAAAACCATTAATTTGGTAAGTTGAACCCTCGGCTATAATGAGGGTCAGTGGAGGGGACGACCCCACCACTATCCTCAAGAAAGACGAGGGAAAACTTTGTTAAAAACCATTAATTTGGTAAGTTGAACCCTCAGCTATAATGAGGGTCAGTGGAGGGGACGACCCCACCACTATCCTCAAGAAAGACGAAGGAAAACTTTGTTAAAAGCCATTAATTTGGTAAGTTGAACCCTCGGCTATGATGAGAGCCAGCGGGGGGGACGAACCCACCACTAACCTCAAGAAAGACGAGGGAATACTTTGTTTAAAACCGTTAATTTGGTGGTTGATCCTCGTCTATAATGAGGGCTAACGCAGGGGATGACCCCTCGTTCACCCTCAAGAGAGACGAGGTAGTGGTTAGTGGCATTAACAAAGATTCACAACACAAATAATGCAAAAGACAAAACATGGGAGACAGCAAAGGAGACGATAGTATAAATGAAATATCAAGTGTCATACAAGATAGAGTATAAAAATGTTAATTACATCAAGAGGGTATGGGCTACAGACAGCCACCCTATGGAACAATATCAGAGGGCAGAGCCTCAACATCCACAAGAGGGGCTTCCTCAATGACCACAACTGGCTGGTCTTCAGACGTGCTGACCCCCTCGACTTGCACTTACGATTCCACCTGAGTTAGAGCCTCGGCAATCAGGGGGTCTTCCAGTTGAACGCCCTCAAGAGACGGACAAACGAAAGAGACGACGTCCCCGAACTTGAGGACGACCCACCGACAAGCCGTCTTTATCCCTCTCTCCAAGTACTCAAGGCCGAAGCCTTAGAACTCATCGGAGAGTTTATAGGCTTCCACAGCGTCTGCCTCGGATTTCTTCACAGCCTCAGATAGCTCAATCTTAAACTGTGCCTCCCGATGGGTCATGGTTTCATCCTTCTCCTTCAGAAGCAAGTCCTTGGCCCTCAGGTCCTCATCATGCTGTCTCGTCAGCTCGTCCATAATTCGTGCATGTTCAGTTCTGGCACTCTCTAGCTCAGCCTTTGCAGTATCTAAGTCAGCCTGCAGGTCGGCCTCATGTTGGATGGCCCTCTCGGCCTCATGGAATTTCTCCTGATTCTCAGCCATCCATTTAGTTGCCGAGGTGAAGGCGCATACAGACTGCACAGAAAAATAAACAGATGTCAAGAGGCCGAGGAAACAATTACTGAAAGAATGCAATTAAAAGAAATGAATCAAGACCGATACCTGGGCTAGAGCGTGCAGACCATAGTCATACACTTTGGCTGGAGGCATCTTTGACAAGAAGTCGTAATCGGCAGCCGAGGGAGCAAAAAACATTGATGCCTTGGCTGCTCTCAAATTTGCGATGAGTGATGAGGGCTCAGCTCTCAGATGTCCTAAGTTCTGGGACCAGAAGGCCCCCATTCTGGATGAAGAAGCAGCCCCTTCAGATGCTTCGACCCTGGCCCTCGTCCGAGAATCCGGCCGAGGGTCAACACGAATCTCGGGCTCTTTTATTTTATGGCTATCGACTGTCGGCTCAACAACCGTCGGACCAACGGCCTTCGTCTTCCTTGGAGCCTGCTGAGGCTCCTTACCCTTCTTTTTTGCTAGGCCTGATAGTAAACTGGGAGCAGTCATTTCCCAAAGGTAGTCTGATACACCAGCAGGACGGCCTGAAAAGGGTACGACACGTGAGAAAAATGCAGAGATAAAAACGAAACACTTGAAAAAAGTAAAGAAAAGTATAACTCACATAGTTCTGTAAGGGGGCCGACCCTCAGACCAACTTCCTTGAGGAACCGAGGGGTCATCAGCTCTTCAAACTTTGGAAGTTCACCCCCTCTCCCTCGTCCTCTCAGATAGTCAACAATATCTTTCTCTTCCAGGCTAAGTCCGGGGTCTGACCTGGCCTTCATTGACGGGTTAGACCATCTTCGGGGGACCCTCGGACCATCGGCTACAGGAGATGCCTCGACGGAGAACTCCCACTCCCCAGAGACGAAGAATAATCTCTTCTTCCAATCGTGGTTGGAGGTTTGTGCCACGTGGAGAAGTTTTTTCTCAGACCTCCTCGCCCCTAGATGATAGTACCCAGGCTGTTTGGACGAGGAGGTGATATTGTAGCAGGCCAAGAATACGTCAGCCGAGGGCTCATCAGTGAAAGCATTCTTCTATATGGAGATGTAACCTAGTATCGTCCTCCAGGAGTTGGGAGGAAGCTGAGAAGGGGCAATACCGAGGGCTGATAGGATATCCACGATAGCAGGATGCAGAGGGAACCTGATGCCAACCTTGAACATTTGTTCATACACTGCAACCTCACCCTCTTCACCCTCAAAAACCCTCTCAGACTCAGAGGGAACCCTCATGGTTATGCCGGGGGCACTCCATAGGCATGTCTCCACAACAAGAGGTTGCGATCCCTAACGGAGGAGATATAGGACGAGGCATGGGAGGTATCAACCTGGTCATCTGTATCATCGCCCTCGTCCTCAGTCCCCTCTCCCTCAGCCTCGTCATCTGCCAGAGGACCATGGGGAAAGGCCATCTGGAAAGCATGTGGAGATAGGGTTGTCACAGGGATAGCCTCGGAGGGGACCATACCCTCGGCCTATCGGCCTGGGCTTAGATCAGACATCTCTTTTTTCCCAGAAGGTCCAGCGCCAGTTGGCGACGACACTCTCTCATCCATCTCACTTGATCAACTCTCAGTCGGACGAGAGGACGACCCACAAGACTCAGACGGTTCAAATGGTTTTATTGTGGCTAGAGGAATGGGAAAGATGGGTCATACCCAGTTAGGGTCGGCCCCTCGTCTCCTCTCCTCCTCTTCCTCTATTTGTCTGATCTCTACAAAGAGCTTCTCTCTCAAGGAAGGGAACTCCTCAGCTAAACTATAAAGCCTCCTAAGCATCAAGGGGGAGACCCAACACTTGGAGGAATTTGGGGAACTTAACTACAAACAAGTTTACAGTTGACCAGGTTGGACTTTTGGATTGAAACAAAGGAATTCAAGGAATTTGATCAAGAACACTCAAGAACCAGTTGTCGAAGAAGACACCGGAAAAGGTTATGAGACAACCCAAGGAAAATGCTGCCCTACGAGCCTAAAAAGCAAACAGAAATGAAGATAAAAGAGAGAGCTGGGGCAAAGGGATTACCTGATAAAGAGAGAGAAAGACTGCCAAAGTTGCTAAGCTTGGAGGATCGAAGACTGCAGAAATGGCAATGAAGACTGGTGAAAGGCTAGAGAGAGAGAGCTTGGGAGCGAAGAAAAAGAAGAAGAGAGAGAGAGTTCAAAAATCTCTTAAATACCTTAGTAAGAGTAGGCTCATTAACCAAGGTAGGGCACAGCCCACGAGGAAGGCATCATTAGGGCACAAAGCCCCAAGCAAAGTATGCAGCCGCCATACCTTGGAAATTGGAACAACAATGAGTATCTACCCAGGTATCACTCATCTAACTGGTCATACACGCATCTCAATTACAACACTATCCCTCGGCCATCTCAACAGCACCTATGGCTAAGGGCTGGGGGGTGATTGATATACCCAGATATACCCTCCAACCAGACGACCCCTCAGGGGGCCGACCCTTCATCAGGCCCCGGACGACCCCTCAGGGGGCCGACCCTTCATCAGGCCCCGGACGACCCCTCAGGGGGCCGACCCTTCATCAGGTTCCGAATGACCCCTCAGAGGTTTGACCCTTCATCAGGTTCCGGACGACCCCTCAGGGGGCCGACCCTTCATCAGGCTCCGGACGACCCCTCAGGGGGCCGACCCTTCATCAGGTTCCAGACGACCCCTCAGGGGGGCCGACCCTTCATCAGGCTCCGGATGAACCTCCGAGGGTACGACGGTACGAGGCCTAAATTAGGCCAGACTCACTACCAGAAGGAACTTTGCCCTCGACCTCGGCTTATAGGCCGAGGGTGATATCATCACAGCGCGTGGCTTGGGAGATGAGTGGAACAGTGCGTATGAGGCTCACATGGCACAAGAGAGACCGTTATAACAAAATCACACCCTCACGTGAGGGAATATTATGTCATCATTTGGCATCTACAGGTGTCAACAGGGGATTGGCTAGATCATCATTTACATGCACCATGCATACTTGGGGGGTACACTACACCCCCAAGACCTATATATACTTGTCACCTACAACCCTACAGGGGATCGATCAATTTATTTTAACCCTAGCTAAAACTCTGCTTGTACACACAGTAAAGAGGGAAAGGGAGCTTATGTGCATTGTATCCAAGGCCATTAGTGCCCATACTTAGTGGATCACACACTCACAGTGGATGTAGGCCAAATTAGCTGAACCACTATACATCATTGTCTTATTTCCTCTTATACTCATCCCCTTCTACATACTTATACACTTATACATCTCTATGGCTGCCATGGTTATTATTGTTTGAGCTCATCATCACTTATCCGGTGGTGCTAAATCTTAGCATCATCATTATGTCTTCTCTTCAACAACTTGATCAGCTCATTTTTGGCCTTCGACTTTAGGGCTTTATCGACTCAAACAGTTTTTTTTTGCTCGTCCTCATTGAGGACGATGGATTCTACCTCTTTCGCGGCCTCACCCTTCTTAAGTTTCGTGTCATCTCTAGGATCAAGGGTTTCGATGTTGTACGTGGTTGCTTCCATCTTATGCGCTTGTTTTCCTCGGATGAATTGAAGTAGCACTCCCGAGCAGAGGTTTGGTCACCCTAAACTTCCCCTACGCCATAAGGAATCAGGAATTTTATCATTTGGTGGACCGTTGAAGGTACAACCTCAAATTCTTTGAGGGATACTCATCCAAGTATGATGTTATAAGCAGAGTAGATGTTTTCATCCAGTATAAAGAAGTTAGTCTTCTTAGTCAGCCTCATCGGTTATATATCCTCCAATATGACATCCATCTCGTACATTCCTAAGGGATGAACTTTTTCCCCACTGAATCCAATCATAGGATGATGATATGGGACAAGTGTATCTCGGCTAAGACCCAAGCCTTTGAAACATGGGCAGAACATAACATCTGTAGAGCTTCCTCCATCTATAAAAATTCTTGGCACTTCGTAACCAGGCACTCTAGTCGTAATGACAAGCAGGTCATCATGGGGTGCTAGGATACCTTTGAAGTCCGGTCTTGAAAAGCCGACTATGAGGGTTTACATATCCATCTTCTTCCTCTTCCCCTGCTTGACATCAGTGGAGGTTGAATTCACTACCTCAACTCTAGTTATTACTTTAGCCTCAGTTATATGTGCCTTACGATCAGCTATATTCGATCCTCCTCCTGCTATTCCACCATAAATCATGCCGACACCCAAAGAGATCATGTTGAGCCTCTTTACTGGGGCATTATCGTCCTTTTATGGGAGATCAGGGTCATCGCACGGTGAGTCATCCCGCTTTGCTAGAGCGTCTTCTCTATAATTAGCATTCCTCCTATTCTTGGGGTCGACTCAGCCTCCCCTGAAAGTGTTCTTATCTACATAATTTCTCAACGTCCCTTCCTTTAATATATTTTCAATCTCGTCTTTCAAGGCAAAACACTTATCGATCAAATGGCCGTGATTTTGGTGAAATTCACACCACAGATCTTTATTCCTCTTGTGAGGAGGAGCCCTCAGCTTCTCGGGCCACCTCAGAGACTGATCATTTTTTATTTCATTTAGGATGTGCTCACGGCTTACTGTCAGAGGAGTGTAGTTTGCAAACTTATCGTCCATCGACCTCTTCTTCCCATCTTTAACTTTTTTCTGGGACTTATTTCCACTACTGTCCCCTTTCTCATCCTCATATTTTTCTGCCATTGTCTCTTCAGCATTCATGACCTTTCTAGATGTTGATAAAAGCTTGACTATTGACTGCAGAGGGTCTTCGGCCAACTTCCAAAGTAGTTTTCCCTTCTGTAGACCTCCAATAAAGGTTGTCATAGCTATGTTCTCCTCGTAATCCTCTACCTCTAACTTCTCTTTGTTGAATCTCGTGATGTAGTCTCTTAAGCTCTTATTCTTTCCCTGCTTGACGTATAGAAGGTGAGTGGTCTTCTTCTGGGGTCTTACTCTAAAACATAAGTTGTGGATGAATCTGTCTGTGAGCTATTTAAAGTTGTCAATAGAGATTTTGGGGAAAGAGGTAAACTATACATGAGCTGCTCATGTCAAAGTACTAGATAAGGCACGACACCTCATCTCATCTAAGATTGAGTAAATATTTGTAGTCAATTGATACATATCCACATGGTATACGGGGTTTATACTCCAATTATACTTGGGAGTCACCATCGGCGGTTTGAACTTTACAGGCATTGGAAATCTAACTATCTTAGCTGTGAAAGGAGAGCCTTCAGAGTATCCCCTCTACAAGGGGTCTCGGCTTTTGAGGATATATCCTACCTTATCCTCCAACCTTTGGATGGAATGGTTCCAAGGTCTATCGACTGCGTCAGTAATGTCATCCTGGACGATGTTATCACCGGTCACTTCCACAGGCCTTACTGAGAGTTCGCTCACTGCTATCCTACATCGACTGTTAATCTCTCTCTGACCATCATCTCGGCCAAGTGGTGGCTGACCCTCTCTTCCAGAACCTGCGAGACTTTTTGACCAAGTAAGTCCGTCCCTTAGGTCAACCCCTTTGCCGAGACTTTCAAAGGCAAACCTTCTGCTCAATCTGTCAAAGGCCGAGCTTTTTGGTCGACCATCCTGGCTTGCTCGTACTGGTCGTACGGTGTCTCTTGAGATCTCATAGGGCTCCCAACAATCTGTCGGAGCATCTACGGCATCATAATCATTGTATTGGTCCTCTGGGCATGGTCGTCCTTGCCTCCCCAGGCGTAAATGCCTAGGGTCAGCTATGTCCCTCCACCATTAAAGATGAGGCAGATCCTTACGAGGTGCCTGGGGTGGTCCCCTGTCCTCTTAGTGATTCTCCACAACTGCTGGAGTAATCATCTCTGGTAAGGCTCCTCCTGGCATGGCCATTACATTCTGGCTAAAAGCGGCCAGCTACTCCAGTATTACTTGTTGTCTAGCCGCCAAGGATTTTAACACTGCCGCCACCTCAACCATTTCTGACTGTGGAGGGGAATGACTGAAACTAAGACCACCAATTGGTGGTGGTGGTGGTGGAAATTTAGATGCCATGTTTAAACCTGATAGATGATCTTGTAATAGAAGATTAAAAAGCTTGATAGCTCAACAAGAACTCTTTCAATGGCGAAACAGCTCCGCAAGAGGGGAGGACTAGTTCACCACCAGAGACGTCGATGAGGACAAGCTAAAAAAGGGAAGAGATGATGCTTCTCGTTCCCATAGACGTCGCCAGATTAATGACACCAGAATTAGTACCGCCAAGTCAGTATGATAAGTAATCTCAAACCAGCACAACAATGGAGTATAAATAGGTATAAGAGTGTAGAAAGAGATGAGGCAAAGAAGAAGACAACATCAAATATAAGTGGTTCAGCCTAAAAATGGCCTACTTCCACTGTGGGTGTGTGAGAATTGCACTAAATATGGGCTTTAACGTCCATAGATACAATCACTCAAGGTTTATATCTCTTATGTTTAATTTAACAGAGTAATAATAGGGTTTCGGATTCTCTCCCCTCCCTATGGGAAAAAGAAGCATATTTATAGTGTTTGGGGGTTGTAGTGCGCCCCCAAGCACGCAATGGGCATGTAGGCGAGTCGTCCCAACCAATGGGGTTGAACCACTTGTCTTACTACAGGCGTGTAATCATCATCAAATAACCTCCCTAGTTTTTAAAATCATACAAACCCTAGTTTTCACCCAACTAGTTTAAAACCAAGTTTTAATTCATATATGCTTTGACATGTTTGTTTTGGTACCTTGGTTTAATACTTTTCACACTGAGTATTTCCTACGGTAGCATCCGTACTTGTTGTTGTTTACACACGGTGGACTCCATGTTGTGGTGTTGTGCTAAATAAGTGGTGGACTCCATGTTCAGATCTATAGATGAATGGTAAGCATGTTTGGTGGATGTCAAGGTGTGTGTGGACTCACACGTTGTAGTAGCTTTGCTAGTGGACTCATGTGTGTCACTGTAATGAAGCTTATGGAATGTCAAGTCTTGTGAATGAGACAAGGTTGTTGTGTAAGTCTACTGTCCATTGTCATTCCGTACATAGTGAAATTTACGTAAAGGCGTTGTCCGAGGTTTTTCTCACCGCTGGTTTTTCTCATACATCGGTGTGATGGGTGTTGATTTTATTTTATCTTTCTATCACATATATTGTGATACCCGTGCTGGAGATTGTACCTCCTTTCCCTATAATTGGCATGCCTATTGGCCATGGACTTAATATAATGAATGGATGTTTATTTTGAACAATTCCTGTGGCCTTTGTGCAATTAAAATGGGAACTGAATGGCCTAAAATATATATAAGGAAATTTTTTGGGCCATTCAAACAAAGTGCTTGATCGTTCGAACGAGAAAGGTTAGGTCATTCGAATGACTCTTATAACGACCTTCGAATCAAAATTACCAGTTCGTAATTCCAACCTCGTTAAATACTAATATCATTCGAACAAGGCTATAGAAAATGTCAGAATTCTACAGACTTTTTGTGATGTCGCGATGTGGACCCTTGGATGGGTAGATCTATCAAGCTCCCAATGGAGCAGATCAAACATGGTAAAGACTTTGGGTGGACCAACGGTTAAAGGGTTTAAGGGATTTTAGGTTTAAATAGACGTGGGGGTCAAGAGAATCCATTTCTATCATATTTTTACACACTCTCTTTACATTTCCAAGCCCTCTCCTCCCTTCCTAGCCCTAGTTCATCCATTACAAAGCTTCAAACCTCCATTCCAAGGCTTATTCTAGCCACTTTCAAGCCTATAAGACCTATTTCAAGCCTTATCCAAGGAAGAAGATGGGTTGAAGAATTGTTATTGGATCTTTCAAGAGGAGTTGGAGCCTTTTGGAGTTTTAGGATCTTTCAAGTCATCATTCTTAATTTCTCCTCTTCAAAATTCAAGGTAGGGTTTTCCTCACTATATTTTTAAGATTAAAAGTTAAGATACATGTTAGGATGCATGCTAAAATATAGATAATCTTGCAAAGTTATTTTCTAATATGTTTGTTTAAAGTTTTCTTATAAAAAATACAAGTTTTAAAGAAAACTAAACTTAAATGGGTTTATGAGGAACAAGTATCATTTAATTTTGAAATATGATTAATATGCACATAAAATATGATTTCATGTTAATATCCTGTTTCGAATCATATTTATGAGATTTCTAAGTTGAAATTCATCCTTACATGTGTAGAATCATGTAGTACATATAAATATGGTAAATTAAGATTAAAATGAGTTTCAAGATGAAATAAGAAAGTTGAAAAATTCAGCCCATAAATATGTTGTAATTTTTTGATAAAATGAGGAAAAATGATGTTTCAGACAACAACATATGATTATAAGGCTTAAACGAACATCTTGGTAAAATGGACTTGAAAACATGAAATGTATTTCTTGTTAAGAAATATGAAGAAATGAGATTTTCTTTAAGTAAAATGGTGAAGCATGGTTTTTGGACATAAAAAGATAAATTATAATGTTATAATGATGAAAATATGTTTTTTACAATGTATTGGCAAAAAGAATGGTAACGGTAATTTTGGTAAAATAGAGGGTCCTAGTGGTTAGACTTCCTCATTTGACCTTATCGGTCGAATTTGTAAAAATCAAATGAAATAAATAAAGTGGCATGAGAACCGTGTGAAATGTAATTGTGAATCTTGAGAATGGTAAAAATGGTGGAATGTTTTAAAACGCATTAATGTAGACTCGGATGCGACTGGAAAAGAATTAAGAAGGGCTCGGAATCCTGGGCTGAAAGACACAAAATTACTGGCCCAAGAATATGGTAGCGTAGTAGACGGTGTGGAACCCGTTAAAGTACGTGGTTATTTGGTAAATTCTGAGAAAAAGATAATGTCGATAACAGAATGATGGAAATGGAAATAAATAAGGCTGTGCTTAAGAAATATAAGAAATACAACCTAATGGAAATAATAAATGTAGACTAATGGATAAAGATGATTAAATGGTCTTTTAATTATGTGAAAAGTTGGGATAAAATGGATAAGTGTGGGTATGAGCACATAGCTCAGGTTACATTGCATGATAGTTGCATTTATACTCGTTAAATAATAATGTTTTCGGAATTGCTAAAATAGACGTTATATTTATAGTATTTTCCTATGAAATGTATTACTTAGTATTCCCTAGCCTTCTAAGCGCTTTGATCACCCGTACTTTTTCTGTTAAAACCCCCCACCCCCAGGTACCTCCGGTAGGGACGTTGGCAAGAATGTTAGTTAGTCCCCAGATGGTACTAGTCGTCATTAGAGATTTACCATGGCATTTAAAAAAATATATATTTTTGACATTTGAATTTATGTCACTTTAGACAATATTTTTTCGGGCATTCGGCCATTTATTATAATAATACGAGAGTTTCATGGTTTATTTACCTTATTATTAGCGTTGTAGGATTTAATGGAATTTTCCTAAATAATCTGGCTAATTAACTTAATTACTTAAAGCAGTAAATTAAAATCTGTTTAATTACATTTTGTTCCTTATAAAATGGTGCAAATTAAAGGATTTTCTTAAATTAAAAATTGAACTCCCCCCCCCCCCCCCCCCCCCCCGAAACACACACCTTTAATCAGATGCGGGATGATCTAGCGGTAGCCCAAATTTAGGTCGGGGCATTACAAATGGTATCATAGCATTAGGATCCTCGGGCGTGATGGAATATTTTACCTTGCTTAGTACGTTTCCTTATGCGTTCCGTTATAGTTTTCTCTTTCGTTTCATTACTGTTGTTGTATTGAACTCTTTTTTCTTATGTAGATGGCTACGCGCCGCGATGGTGCTAGTGGGTCTGAGAACAATGATCTCAGGCACATGGAACATGTCATACTTTATCTTGCCAACTCCCTCTCTCAACAATAGAGAGACAACTGCAGTGGGACAGTTGAAATCACCACTTGAGCCTTTATCATGAAGGAGTTCAGGAGGCTGAACCCACCGACCTTCAATGGGGCAGCTAGTCCCTGAAGAGTTCCCAATATGTGTGTTTCAAACAAAACTAATTTTTCTCCGAAAAATATTCAACTTTTAATTAAGCACCAAACCAAGTTGTGAAAACCCAATTATTACTTTAAACCAATTTTATCTTGATTAATCCTAAACATGCATCTAGTGATTAACGCAAGTAAAATAAAGTAAAGAATACTCACAACGCCGGATGTACGAGGAAAAAACCCAAAACGGGAAAACAACCTCGGACGGCCCAAGCCAGAAAATCACTATGAACAATGGTTTTACAAAGACAGATTAGCCTTACACTAAGACTCGATCCCCACGGGTCTTTAACCATTCTTTAATAGTGCCCACGCAGAAATTCCGTCTTCCACGATACCTGTCCACAACACATGCATCCACGAATGTCTCGGTGTCCACCGATTGGCTTTGATTCGTCCATGATGTTGAACAAGAAGTCCTTCTCTTTTCTTCACCGCAAAACCCTTTGATGTTCAATGAGTAGAACAAACAACTTTGGTGCAGCAATATCACTTTAAACATATAATAATGATAAATCGGATCTTTGCAAACTCTAAGGATGTGTTTATGCTTTGTAAACCTTCGAAAACATGTGCAAACAAGTTTCTAATCGAATACTGTTTTTCAGAATGCACACTTACGAAACTATGATGAAAACACTGTTTAAATAGGATTTAAACACTGCCTCGAAAAATGTGTCATTAAACTCATTCGAGCGACATCCCATCTCGTTCGAACGAGATTGGATGTCGTTTGAACGACAATGCCAAAGTTTGACTTTTTGTTTAAAACGTCTCTTCCAATGAGAGATCCAAAAATGTCAAACTCTTTTATGAGCTTATCATCATAAAACGTAGTGTAAACGTTTAAAACACTTTTAAAACATTTAAAAACATTTTTCTTTATAAAAAATACATCCTTATCTTTTATAAAAATAATTCTGAGCACCATAAATTATATGCCTTCATACCTGAGTGATCTCGGAATGAAATTAACTTTTGAAGACGATTAAACTTGCACCAATTAAACTTCGGCGTGATTTAATTCTTTAAAGCTTTGCCGCAATGCCTTCAATTTCTTCAATACGTCATAGACCGAGTGGGATCGTGAAAAAATAAAATTCTCCTTATGACATATTACAAACACAGTTTTGTTCACGGAATTAAGTCAAAACAATACATGGACTCAATTGGAAATTTATGTCTTTACAAATCTCCCCCTTTGACTATTCCGGGACAAAACTAAACCAGTGAAATGCCTAACCGGGCCGTCAAGTCGTATGATGCCTAAATCCCATTCCATAGACCCAAAATCAAAAATACAGGGCACGGTTTAGAATATGTATCACCGACAAGCATAAACTGTCTGAATGTGATGTAGACTTAAAATCTCGAATCGCTGAAGCATACCTACACACATGAAACAGACAAACAGATACCCAGTGAAGTATGGAGGAACAAATGATACCAATTTATATTTCTAATAAGAACAAATCATTTGAAACATGTGAGCAATTATTTGATACCAATTTGAAACAAATATAATCAAACAATATGTAAATCCAGATATCAATAGAAGTGCTCAACAAATCTCCCCCTACATCACATTAATCTGTCTCCCTTTTTGTCTCAAATAGACAATCCGGTGAAAAGATAAACCAATATGAAATATCTAGCATGAGAATATGAAACCAAGTTGAATCAAGTTGATACCAATTTGAGAATTGAAAACCGCTAGATAATCATGAAACAATCAGCTAAATATGATCAAGCAATTATAAATCAATAGCTAGTAAACCAACGAATCACACAAAGAGTATACCAATCAAATCAAGTGTGATAAACGGACTTATATGCAAAATACCAATTTGGAACATAAAAGAACCTGCATATGACTAAATAGTCCAGAAATGCTTCCCGCAGAACCAAAAAAATATCAAACTAAACCAGAAGACTGCAAACCAATCAGAAGCCATTTTTCAGCCTGTCGTTCGAACGAGCCAGGGACTTCGCTCAAACGAGATGAGGAAGTCGCTCGAACGAAGCACAGAAGTCGTTCGCGCGAGATGAGATGTCATTTGAACGACTTCGCATGACCTGCCAAAATTTTCCAGTTTCCCAAAAATATTATAAAGTATTGCCCAGTAAAAAAATTTCCACCAAAAAATTCCAGGAATGGCCTGACAGAATCAAAACAGTGTTAAAACAGTAGGCTTTTAACATAAAATGCAAAAACTCATAAAAACTTAAAATGCGCGTTACATGCAAATATAGTACTGGTGTGCTCAAACATAGACATGGAATGAATGGGCGTGAAACTAAAACAAATGAATCACAATTCCAGCACATCGAAACGATCAAGAAGCTCTAATTGATAGCGATAAATCATCAAAATTCATCATAGCCATATAACAATTAAAGTGTGAGCTTAATGAACTAAACATACTACATGCACACAAATCCAGAATTTTGATGATTCTACAAACAATAGCGTTAAATTGCAATGTTTCAACATTAGGATTAGTTGTGCAAACCCGTTTAAATTTTCTCCAACCAAAACTCCCTCATATATATATACTTTTTCAAGTTCTTTTGAGGTTTCTAGCATTCTCAACTAAGAGAAAATCTTATTGGCCCATTTCTTAGCATATTGCATTTTCTTTTGGGCTCTTTTAAATGGTGGCTTTCACAACGAGTTAATTTAGAACTCTTGCAGCCTTTTCCCGTGAATCACTCATCATTTTTACTAATTTTAAATCCTCACGATAAATGGTTATTACATGCACACTTATCCTTAAATTTACTTAGGCATAGATGACAAGATTGAGATAAGAACGCCTCACCAAATTCAAATATGCAAGAGAAGTCAAACATCCATATAAACTCGTGCATGTGTGCGATGTTGGCATATATACAAAGTCGAATCAAAATGCATATCAACTTCAAAACAACCCCATATAAACAATGGTTAAGATCATTCTAAATATCAATAATAATGACCAAATGTCCTAGCCACATGGATAATGAAATGATTGGGGGGGTCCAAGCACACCAATATGCCACATTAAACATGTAAACTCAAAAACAAAAACCGAAAATCTTTTTGGCTTTTCAAACAAATTTTGACTCAAAGAAAAGAAAAATCTTTTTGGATTTTCAGAAGTTTTCTCAAGAACAAAATCTTTTTGTATTTTTCAAATAGGACTCAAACAAATGAAAACTATAATACAAAATGATACACATGTCATAATACTATCAATGAATATATCATGAAGCAAACTAGCATATGACAAACATGGCAACACTATCATCCTTAGATTTAGCATGGGAAGAATCAAGTGCACCCAAACGAGAATCATGATGTTTAATTCCTAAAGCCACTAAATCCGATTTCCTAACCCCAAGTAGGTGTAAAATGACGCATGGGGGTTTGGGTAACCGGTGCAACTTTATTCTTAAACTTCCTAGGAGCTTGTCTAAGGTCGTAACAATAACGCCTAAGGTGACCTTTCCTACCACAAAACGAGAAAGTGTAGCGGTGGTGGGAATGATTACCTTTATGTGGACCTTTTCTAACCATACTAGTGTTTCTCACACGTGCGGTGGGAATGGGAACAACTCTCTCACCAAAACCTATACCTCCCCTATCTTCCTTAATTTGGACGGTGCCTAGGATCTTATCTAACTTCTCTGACCTAGCCTCCAAATCAAACTTGAATCTAGATGATTCTATCAATCTCTCCTCCAACTCGTGAATCCTAGACTCGAGCAAATGTCTAGACTCCTCAAACACTAAAAGCTCCTTTTTCAAGGACTCCATCAAACCATGGAGATTATCTCTCTCTTTCTCCACAAACTCTAATTTCTCCCTAAGCTTATTCTCTTGTGCCCTAAGATCCTCAATCAAACTATCATTATTTTCTATGGAACGATCATTCAACTTAGATTGCAATTTTGAGTTAACCTTTTTCACCTTCACTGTTTCGGCATACAACTCATTAAACGCATTTTGTAATTCTTTCACATCAACCTCCTCCTCGTCACTCTCTTCACCCTCACTATTATGGGATTCCCTTAAAACCTCCTCGGAAGTGTCATTCACATGAGTTGTATCATCGTCGCTCACATGACATGCCATAAACGCAACGAAGTTACGCTCAGTAGGGGAACTCTCTCCCTCTTCCGATTCACTATCTCTTAAGGTGGCACTGTAGACAATGGGTTGCTTGCCCTCTTTCTTAAGTCTATTGGAACACTCCTTAACCTTGTGCCCGTACCCCTCACACCCAAAACACATATCTGACTCATCTCTCTTAGGCTTCTCAAACTTATCCTTAGAGGCGGGATCTACTTTGTTGTTCTTGAATTTTTCAAATTTCTTGGCATCTTTCGATTGCTTTTGAAACTTAATAAAAATTTTAAATTTCTTTGCCAACAAAGCTACATCCTCAAAATCGGAATCGAAATCAAAATTTGAAACTTTAATTTCCTCCTTTCGAGTTTTCAAAGCAATACCCTTTTCTTTCTTAGGCACTTGCTTGGAGGTAATCATGTATATTTCATAGGTTTGTAAGTCACCTACAATCTCTTCTAGTTTCGTTGATTCTAACCTACCCAAGGATTTTAATATGATCACTTTCGCATCAAACCTACTAGGCAACGACCTAAGGATTTTCTTAATGACACGGTTGTCGGGAATTTTCTCACCTAGGTTAAACGATGAGTTAACAATATTGGACAACCTAGCATAAAACTCATCAAAGGTCTCACTCTCTAACATCCTAATGGTCTCAAACTGTGTAGTGAGATTTTGAAGTTTTAACGCCCTAACCGTGCTAGTGCCCTCGTGAGTGAGTGCCAAAATATCCCAAGCCTCTTTTGATGTTTCAAAAGTCATAATTATATTATATTCTTCCTGTGTGACATGTGAAGATATAACGTGCATCCCCTTAGAATTATATTGTTCAAGTCTTTGTTCATTTTCGGTCCATGACTCAACAGGTTTTAAAATAGTGACCTCACCTACAATAGTGACAAGGGGTTCCAACCTTTCTCAACTGCAAGCCAAACACGCTCATCAATAGATTTTAAAGCACATCTCATTCTCATATTCCAATAGGTGTAATTAGTGCCATAAAAAACAGGAGTTCGAGAAAATTCATTATATCTAAAATTCATCTTTGAAAACACACGGGATCACAAAACAACTAAAAATGTTTTCTAGCTCTGATACCAATTTGAAATACGTGAGTGGCCCGATATGTGTGTTTCAAACAAAACCAATTTTTCTCCGAAAAAGATTCAACTTTTAATTAAGCACCAAACCAAGTTGTGAAAACCCAATTATTACTTTAAACCAATTTTATCTTGATTAATCCTAAACATGCATCTAGTGATTTACGCAAGTAAAATAAAGTAAAGAATACTGACAACGTCGAATATACGAGGAAAAAACCCAAAACGGGAAAATAACCTCGGACGGCCCAAGCCAGACAATCACTATGAACAATGGTTTTACAAAGACAGATTAGCCTTACACTAAGACTCGATCCCCACGGGTCTTGACGCTCCTTCTGATCTTCAACCTTTCTTCAATAGTGCCCATGCAAAAATTCCGTCTTCCACGATACCTGTCCACAACACACGCGTCCACGTATGTCTCGGTGTCCACCAATTGGCTTTGATTCGTCTACAATGTCGAACAAGAAGTCCTTCTCTTTTCTTCACCGCAAAACCCTTTAATGTTCAATGTGTAGAAAAAATAACTTTGGTGCAGCAAGATCACTTTAAACATATAAGAATGATAACTCGGATCTTTACAAACTCTAAGGATGTGTTTATGCTTTGTAAACCTTAGAAAACATGTGCAAACAAGTTTCTGGTCGAATACTATTTTCCAGAATGCACACTTACGAAACTATAATGAAAATACTATTTAAACAGGATTTAAACGCTGCCTTGAAAAACGTGTCATTCGAACGACTTAAGGAGCTCGTTTGAGCGATATCCCATCTCGTTCGAATGAGATTGGATGTCGTTTGAACGACAACGCAAAAGTTTGACTTTTTGACTTTTTGTTTAAAACGTCTCTTCCAATGAGAGATCCAAAAATTTCAAACTCTTTTACGAGCTTATCATCATAAAATGTAGTGTAAACCTTTAAAAACTTTAAATATATTTTTCTTTATAAAAAATACATCCTTATCTTTTATAAAAATAATTTCGAGCACCATAAATTATACGCATTCATACCCAAGTGATCTCAGAATGAAACTAAATTTTGAAGACAATTAAACTTGTACCAATTAAACTTCGACATGATTTAATTCTTTAAAGCTTTGCAGCAACGCCTTCAATTTCTTCAATACGTCATAGACCGAGTGGGATCGTGATAAAATAAAATTCTCCCTATGACATATTACAAACACAATTTTGTTCACGGAATTAAGTCAAAACAATACATGGACTCGATTGGAAATTTATGTCCTTACAGTCCTGATGCCTCAGAGGATTGGATAGACGAGGTAACTGGGGTTATAGGCATCCTTGACGTAATAGTTGGGTACAAAGTCAAGACAGCGACCTTTTAGCTCACCGAGAAAGCTCAGCGTTGGTGGAGCACCTACTCAGTCAGCGTGGTGAAGGCCATAGACTGGGAAGGGTTCAGGGTTATATTTTTGGACCTGTATTTCCCTCAAGCATTAAAAAATATTAAGAAGGATGAGTTCCTTCATTTGATCCAGGGAAAGATGTCCATCAACGAGTACGAAGTCAAGTTCGATAGTCTGTCCAAGTATTTGGATGAGGTTCATAAGGATGAGGCTGAGAAGATGAGGTTGTTTATCAAGGGCCTTAACCTTAGCATCTAGCGAATTATGGATGGTTTAGATCTGCCAAACTTCAGGGGCAGTTAACAAGGCCATCAATCTTGACCTTGAGGAAGAGGATGGTAGGTATATTCTGGAGAAGAGGCGGGAGACTAGTGGGTCTCAGGTTAATAACAACAAGAAGTCTAGAAGCGATGATAGGGGTTTCTTTGTGAATCTCAAAGCCGCTATGGGTGTTAGTTCATCCTCTTATCAGTGTACTAGTGACCAGAATCCTATATCCCCTACCGAGTGGTCATGTTTTGTGCGTGGGTTTATAGTCCATTTCAAGAGGGACTTCCTACAGAGATCTTCTGGGAGACAGTGGGACATTCAGCAGACTGTCAATTATATACCTGGATGAAGTTTCCATTACACGAGCCCCACTAAGCCGTAATAATTTGTATTCAATTATCATTAACCAGCGAGGCACAGTGTGAACAGGTCACGTCCCAGGCAGGGTCAGAGCACTCGTGGTCAAGCTCAGGTGCTTAGTGGCTCACGTAGTAGGTTCAACCTCGGATGCACATGTGCCATGTCCCAGTTTGCAGCTCCTTTTAGTGATTCATCGGTTATGGAAGTTATGATTTTATTATTCAACACTTGGGTAAAAGTAGTGTTCAATTCTGGCGCATCCCATTTATTTATCTCGAGTTCTTTAGCATTTAGTTTAGGTTTAGAGGTAGATCTGTTTTACCCTCTTATCTTTATAGGGATTTTGATCAACGACGATATAGTTCTTGATAGAGTCTCTCATAGTAGCGTAGTCATGATATGTTCTTGAGTATGACTTGATTCTTATGGACATGGATAGGTTCAAAGTGATCCTCGGTATGGATTTGGTTGTCATTCTTTGATTTTATCATCAAATGCCATCGACAAAGTGTCTATGTGTCTTTCCCAAAAAAATATCGCCATCATTTTGGTAGCAAGTAGGATGTGGATTATCCTTACAAGTTTTCTACCGTGCGAGTACAGAAATGTTATATCAGTTTGTTGAGTAGTATGGTGGCTCAGGAGGAGCCTAAACATGTGTTGCTGGATTATCTAGGGGTACGAGAGTTTCCTGTTGTGTTCCCTAATGATCTTCCTACTTTAATCCTACACCAGGAGGTAGACATTGATGTAGAGGTGCATCAGGGCATCCCACTTATCTCTATACCACCTCATAGGATAGCTCTAATAGAATTACAGGAGTTAAGGGTTTAGTTCGAAGAGTTGACCAGTAAGGGTTTCATTCGTCCTAATGTATCCGCTTGGAGAGTTCCAGTCCTCTTTTCCAGTAAAAAGGATAACCCCCTACGACTTTGTATCGATTATAAGCAGATGAAGAGAGTGATTATGAAGAATGAATGCCCTATGCCCTATATTGATGATTTCTTCAACCAGTTGCATGGTTCAGGAAGGTTTTAGAAAATTAACCTTCAATCCGGGTCCCATTAGTTTCATGTGAAAAAGGAAAACATTCCTAAAATAGTGTTTTGGATGCGGTATGGGCATTGCGAGTTCATAGTGATGCCTTTCGATTTGATGAATGCCCCAGCAATGTTCATGGATTTAATAAACCGTATCTATTATTCGTATTTAGACCAATTTATGTTGGTCTTTTTCAATGCTATTTTGGTTTACTCGGCTTTGGATGTGGACAATGAGGAGCATCTTCGCATGATGCTATAAGTTCTCAGGGAGAATCAATTATTTAACAAATTTAGCAAGTGTGAGTTTTTTATGAATAAGGTCAAGTTCCTTGGCCATGTAGTTTCTGCTGTAGGCATTTTAGTTGATCTATACAAGGTTGAGGTCACTCTAAGTGGGTATAAGATGAAAGTAGTTATTAAGGTGCACAATTTTTTAGGTTTGTCCATTACTACAGGAGATTTGTGCAAGATTTCTCAAAAGTTACACTACCTCTCACTCGTGTCTCTGTTGACACGAAATGATGTTTGCTTTGACTGGTCAGAGTATTATGAGTCAACTTTTCTAGGATTAAAGGTTAGGTTAACTTCAGCGCCCATTCTTATCCTCCCAGAATTAGGCAAGGGTTATTCCGTTTATTGTGATGCTTCTAGATAAGGTCTCAGCATAATGTTGATGCAGAATGCTCAAGTGGTTGCTTATATATCTCGATAGTTAAAGGTGCATGAGAGGAACTACCTCACCCATAAATTGGAGTTAGGCGCGGTGGTGTTTGCACTAAAGATCTGGAGATACATGTATAGTGAACAATTTGAACTGTATAAGGATCATAAGAGCCTGTAGTACTTTTTCACTCGGTGCGGCCTAAATCTTTGTCAGAGGAAATGGATTAAGTTGATGGATAACTACGATTTTTCCTTGGAGTATCATCCCGATAAGGCCAATGTGGTGGCATATACTCTTAGTCGGAAGTCTGGGCTTACGATAGCATTAATGAAGTGTTACCGAGCGAATATGTTCGATAAGTTACAGAAGTTTGACTTGCATGTCCAGTGGGGTTACGACAGGGAATATCTTTAGGGGGTCATGGCTAGACCAGTCACTCAACAGAAGGTGTTGGAAGCTCATTCTTGTGATCCCAAGTTTTCACATAACCATTACCACATCTAAAGGGATGAAGGGTTCGACACTCTTACTGTGGACAAGGATGGGTGTGTGCGACATAAGGGAAGGTTGATTGTTCTGGTTATCGATGAACTTCAAGATGAGGTAATGGAGGAAGCCGATCATTCATGCTTCAGCATACATCCTGGTGCCACTAAGATGTATAAGGACCTATACAAAGATTTCTATGAATAGATATGTGGTATTGTATGTGTCGAAGTGCTATATGTGCCAACAGGTGAAGACGGAGGATAAAAAGTCGACAGGGCTATTGCAACCACTTCCAGTAGAGAAATGTAAGTGGGAGCACATCACGGTGGACTTTATCACAACCCTACTATGGTTTGAACTTGGTCATGATACAGTATGGGTTAAGTATATCAATTTACAAAGTCAACGCACTTTTTACCGATTAAGGTCACGAACAGCATGGCCAAGTTAGCAAGGTGGCATGCCCAAGAGATAGTCCATCTTCATGGTACCCTTCTCTCGATTGTCTCAGACAGTGATCCTCTATTCATGTCTTAATTTTGGAGAAATATTTAGTAGGATTTGGGTACCGATTTGAATATGAGTACAACTTACCATCCCGAGACAGATGGGCAGTCATAACATACCATTCAGATTTTAAAAGATACGTTAATGTCTTGTGCGCTTGATTTCCAGGGAAGTTGGGTGAAGAATCTGCATCTGTTATAATTTTCCTACAATACCAGTTATTAGACCAGCATTGGTATGGCTCCTTGTGAATCTCTTTATGGAAGGTTATGTCGCTCTCCAGTCTGTTGGGCAAAAGTGGGTGAGAAGCATCTCATAAACTCGAACATGATCAGGGAGATGAATGATAAAGTTCAGGTGGTTCCATAGAAACTTGTGAACGGGTCAAAGTTGAAAGAATATTTATGTGGATAATCGACAGATACCTCTAGAGTTTAAGGTGGGTGACCATAGGTTGTTGAAGGTTAGGGCAAGAACTGGCAGTCAACGATTTCGCCAGAAGGGGAAGCTTGCCCCTCAATATATATTAGTCCCTTTGAAATCTTGGAATGGATTCGAGAAGTATCGTATCGCTTGGATTTACCTCCTCAGTTATCTTATATTCATTGTGTGTTCAATGTATGTATATTTAAAAAATTTGTCCCGAATCTTTGGAACGTCATCAATTAGAGCCACATCGAGTTATAAGAATACGTTACATTTCTTACATCACTTGTGTCCATCTTGGACCGCGAAGACAGAGTCTTGCGTAAACAAGTCATCACATTAGTGAAGATCCGTTGGGAGTTCCAAGGTGTAGAAAGTGTGACTTCGGAACGCGAGTAGGATATGTGTGGAAAATACCTGAAACTCTTTGCCCATCTTAGTGTGTTGATTTTGGGGATGAAATATCCTAAGGAGGGAAGGATGTCACGTCCATTCCCAAGATTGTACCTTATTTCCCTGTAATTTTCATGCCTATTGGTCATAGACTTAATATAATGGATGATCGTCTATTTTGAACAATTCTTGTGGCCTTTGTGCAATTAAAATGGGAATTGAATGACCTAAATTTTATGTACGGAAAATTATTGGGTCGTTCGAACCAAGAACTTAGTCGTTCGAATGAGAAAGACTGTGTCGTTTGAACGACTCTTCTAATGACCTTTGAACGAAAGTTACTTGTTTGTAATTCCAGCCTCGTTAAATTCTCGTTAGATACCCGTTAGAATGAGATGTGATGTATTTCGAACGAGACTGTAGAAAAATTCAGGCTTCTATTGATTTTTTTGTGATGTCGTGATATGGACCCTTGGATGGGTTGATCTATCAAGCTCCCAATTAAGCAGATTAAACATGGTTAAGACTTTTGGTGGACCAAAGGTTAAAGGATTTTAGGGCATTTGGTTTAAATATAGGTGAGGGGGTGGAGAGAACCCATTTCCATCATATTCTTACACTCTCTTTCTACATTTCCAAGCCCTCTCCTCCATTCCCAACCCTAGTTCATCCATTCCAAAGCTTCAAACCTCTATTACAAGGCTTATTCTAGTTATTTTCAAGCTTGTAAGTCCCATTTCAAGCCTTGTCTAAGGAAGAAGTTGGGTTGAAGAGTTGTTGTTGGAGATTTCAAGAGGAGTTGGAGCATTCTTGGAGCTTTCTTAGAGTTTTAGGAGCTTTCAAGTCATCATTCTTAGTTTCTCCTCTTCAAAATTCAAGGTAGGGTTTTCTCACTATGTCTTTAAGATTGAAACCTAAGCTACATGTTGGGATACTTGCTAGAATATTGATAATCTTACAAAGTTATTTTCTATTATGTTTATTTAAGTTTTCTTATGAAAAATGCAGGTTTGAAAGAAAACTAAACGTAAATGGGTTTTTGAGGAACAAGTATCATTTTAATATTGAATATGATGAATATGCAGATAAAATATAGTTTCATGTTAATATCATGTTTAAAATCATATTTATGGGATTTCTAGGTTGAAATCCATCCTCACATGTGTTAAATCTTGTAGTATGTTAGTAGATGACATATAATTACAATAAATGAAGATTAAAACGTTTTAAGATGAGATAAGAACATTGAAAAATTCAGCCCCTAAATATGTTGTAAAGTGTTGATAAAATGAGAAAAAATAATGTTTAAGACAACATATGATTATAAGGATTAAATGGATATTTTGGTAAAATGGCCTTCAAAATATTAAATGTATTTCTTATTGAGAAAAATAAAGAAATGGGATTTTCTTGAAGTAAAATGGTGAAGTATGGTTTTTAGATATAAAATGATAAATTATAATGTTATGTTTTTTTACAATGTGTTGGCAAAAAGAATGGCAAAATGGTACTTTTGATAAAATAGAGGGTCCTAGTGGTTGGATTTCCTCATTTGACCTTATTGGTTGATCTTAAAAAAATGAATGAAATGAATAAAGTGGCATGAGAACGATGTGAAATATAAATGTGAATCATAAGAACGATAAAAATGGTGGAATAATGTGAACATTTGATCAAATGTAAAAACACATTTATGTGGACTCAGATGCAACTGGGAAAGAATTAAGAAGGGCCAAAGTCTTGGGGTGAAAGATCCAAAATCATTGGCAAGAGCATATAATAGTGTAGCCTTCAGTGTGGAGCCTGTTAAACAGCGCGATTATTTGGTAAATTCTAAGAAAAAGATAATGTCGATAACGGAATGATGGAACTGGAAATAAATAAGGTTGTACTTAGGAAATGTAAGAAAGACAACCTAATGGAATTATTATAAGGAGACTATTGGATAAAGATGATTAAATGGTCTCTAATTATGTGAAAAGTTAAGGTAAAATGGACAAGTATGGGTATGAGCACATAGCTCTGGTTTCATTGCATATATACTCGTTAAATGATAACGTTTTCAGAATTGGTAAAATAAACGTAATATGTATAGTATTTTCTTATAAAATGTATTGCTTAGTATTTTTCACCCTGCTGAGCGCTTTACTGACCCTTACTTTTTATGTTTAAACCCCCACCCCTAGGTACCTCCAGTAGGGACGTTAACAAGGACGTTGGTAATGCCTCAGAGGGTCCTAGTTGACGTGTGAGCTCTACCATGACATTTTCAAAATTTGTAGTTAGGGACATTTGAATTCATGGCACTTTAGACAATCTTTTATTCGAGCCTTGGGCCATTTTTTGTAATAATACAGGAGTTTAATGGTTTATTTCCCTTATTATTAATATTTTCAGATTTAATGGAATTTTTCTAAATAAATCTTGCTAATTAACTTAATTATTTAAAGAGAATACCTATTTATTAAATTAAAATCTCCTTAATTACATTATTTTCTTTACAAAATACTGCAAATTGAAGGATTTTCTTAAATTAAAAATTGGACTTTGTCCCTCCCCCTTAACACATTGACTCGGGTGCGGATTGACCCAACGGTAGTTTAAATTTAGGTTCGGGCGTTACATATATGAATGTTTTAGGATAAGATAAAATTGGTCAATCGCTTTAACACACCAATTGAGTAAAAGGTACAAGTTTAATTTGGGTTTATTTGTTTAATTGCACTTCAATTTTAAATTTTAAAAATAGTAGTTTGCCTATTTTTACCCTATCCGTATCAGAACCCTTTGCATCGTTCAAGTGGTATCAGGGTGGGTGTCTATAATTTGTTTAGGCATGAATCCGGAAGATTTTTATATGGAGGGTTAGTCACTTTCAAGGCCACTACTGTCTAATGGGTTTAATTACACATACTGAAAAATGCATATGAAATGAGACTTAAAGCTATCGATGAGAGGATTTGGTTAGCTGTTATTAAGAGGTGGACCCCACCCACGACTTTATAAAGTAAACTTTTTGTCCCTAAACCAGTAAAAAGTTAGAGTGAGGATGGGCACAAATTGTCTAATTATAATTCATATGGTTTAAATGATTTGTTTTGTGTGGTCACACCGGAGGAGTTTCATTATATTATGACATGTGAAACATCCAAAGAAGCTTGGGATATATTCCAACTAACCCATAATGGAACTAGTGCTCTTAAGGCTTCTAAACTCCAAAACATCACCACTCAATTTGAAATCATTAAGATGGAGGAAAGTGAAATATTTGATATATTCTACGCTAGACTATATAATAGTTTGTAACTCATCTTTTAACTTGGTCAAGAGAATACCAGAAACCCGGGTAATTAAGAATATCTTAAGGTCCTTACCTGAAAGATTTAATTCTAAAGTGATTAATTTAACTTCCTTGGGTACTCTAAACTCTACGAAACTCAAAGAGTGTGATGCCCGTGCCCAAGATTGTACCTCATTTCCCTTTAATTTGCATGCTTGTTTGCCATGGAATTAATATAATTGATGGTTATCTATTTTGAACTATTCTTATGGATTTTGTGAAATTAAAATGGTATTATATGGCCTAAAACTTAAGATAAGAAAAGCTTGGGGTCATTCGAATGAAATGTTGATCCATTCGAACAAGATTCAAATATCGTTTAAACGACTGTTCAAACGACCATCGAACGAAAGACACCTGTTCTCATTTTTAGCCTCCTTAGATTCTCGTTGGAACCCCATTCAAACGAGATGCGATGTCAATCGAACAAAGTCAAGTCTCGTTCGAACGAGACAGTAGAAAAATCAGATTTCTATAAATTGTAAGGATAAATTTCCAAATAGTGTCAATTTGTATGTTTTGGCATTATTCCAGATAAAAACCACTTTGAGTCATAGGATAGTCTTTATGTGTCACGATTCCATTATGTTTGTGATGAAGATGTAGCGGCCAAACTTCAATGATAGATCATGCTGCATTTTAGGTGCGCGTTTTAGTCTTCACACGATTTTTGAGATACTCTGAGGTATGAATGCATAATGGTTTATGTGGTGACAATAATCTCAACACGAACAACAATGAAAGAAAACAATCACCAAGAGATCAAGAGCAGTAAACAATCACAATCATAACACAAGAATATACGTGGTTTGGCAACTTGCCTACGTCCACGGAGAGGTCTACTATTTTTATTAAGAAACTCTCGAGAAGGTTTTTTCTACATGATCCCATACCCCAGGCCAGGGGTACAATATATATTATGTTAATTGAAAGTATTTGTAACCAACATGTTGGGATAGTATCCCTCGAATATCTCTCCGAGATTTTTGGGGATAGACCCAACCATATCTTCAATTTTAACTATTAATCAAGGCTCATAATTTGGGTCGGGTGCCTCATTAATTCACTTGGGCTTGTCCGTCTAATCTTATGGGCTTGATCTTGGGGTCACAATTTGGGCTCATAAATTTTGAAAAAGCATCTTCTCGTCCCCTTTGATGGCACGGTTGTAGTTCATAGGGTTGAGAGTACTGTGAATCGTCATTTATCTGGAAGTTTAGGTAGAAAATCTACTTTGATCAGTGTGCGCTATCATTGAGAAGTTTAAATTGAAGTGTTGGACGATTCGATTGTCACTTCAACTCCTTTCTTCTCTTACTTCCAACTTTTCTCTTACTTCCAAGTTGTCTCTTGCTCTTCATTTTCACCAATCTATGGTTTTTTATCATCTCAAGCTTGATTCTTACTTCGTAAGTTCTCAGTTCTCTCCTCTTTTTATATTTCTTTTCGCCGTTGTATTTCTTTCTACTGTAGCTAGGGTTTTTTCATGGCGAAAATAGACAACAAGTCTCTGACCGAATTTAGAAAATGCTATAATACCCCGACTGGGTGGATATTGAGTGTGTCACTATTCCTCACAATGTTTGTGACATTGAGGATGGTCACTGGATACATGTTATTCTATTATCTCAAGGGGGTTTAAATTTTACCCTAAATCACATGTTCTTACATTTCTTTCAATACTTTGAAATAGTTCCAGCTCAGTGTTCTCCGAATGCTTGGAAAATTGTAAATGGCATCCATAAAATAAATCAACTTTATGGCACTAACTTAGGATTGGCTAAAATTTACTTTTGTTATACCTTTTCTCGCACGAGTTCTGGTCTTTTGTATTTGAAAGCGAGGAGTCCAAACCTGGTATTGGTAGTGAATCTACCTGATTCCCACAACAACTATTGGTCTGAAGTGTTCATCGCTAGGAACTGGCAATTTCCTCCCCAAACAGAGGTCATAAGGTACAGGGGACCTCGGATCCCAACTTATGGGGAGGAGTACATAGGTTGTTACCAAATCTTTTCATTTATTGCTTGCTCGTTCATTTTAATGTGTTTTTCTTCTAATGTTCTCTTCTTTTTTCCTTTTTTAGCGAGGTCTAAAAACTAAGAACCTACTCCTTGAGAGATTCGGGCTACTGAGCTGATAAAAGCCTGAGAGATAAGGGACACCATAATTGAGGGTGAACATCCTAGGTCTGCTATTTTTTTGTTGGAATACAAGAGCATAACCACTAGTTTTATTGCTCTCCCAGTGGATACCATTCCCCATCTCGATATCCCAGAGGAAGTTGGTGCCCCTGAACCCATCGAGTTAGACGATGAAGAAGGGAGACGCTCAGAGTTTGGAAGTGTTGGAGGTGATAGAGGTGGTAGTAGTGAGGTAGGATCCAGTGAGGAGGGATCCAGCAAGGTGGGATCCAGTGGAGAAAGTTGCAGCGAGGAAGGTTCCAGTACAGGAGGGTCTAACAAGGAAGAGATAGTTCCCCAAGAAGAAGAAAATTGATTCGTGATAATGATGATGATGATGTCATGTTGTCCAATACACTGAAGTTCCAGAAATTAAAGTCTGGGGACACTCCCAGCGGTTCTAAGACAACAACTCATGAGAAAGAGGTAAAGAGGAAAGAAGAGGAAGAGAAGAAGGAGAGAGAGAGAGAGAGAGAGAGAGAGAGAGAGAGAGAGAGAGAGAGAGGAAGAGAGGAAGAGGGAAGAAGATAAGAATAAGGAAGTCAAGAAGAGGAGATAAGAAGGGAGGAAGAGAGGAGAAGAGATGACAAAGAAAGCATAAGCCTCTTTAGTGCATGTGGATATTACAACCGAGAGGGCCTCTGTGACATCGGCCGCTCATCTTGCCCCAATGATGATTGAAAGAGCAGTGATCGTGGTGGATTGTGAGTGTTCTTCGAACATGGGCCCTGACTAGTTAGCCCTGAAAGCATATCAAGGGCTTGCTTTGGTAAGGCCACTTCCCCTTTCTCTATTTTTTTTTTACTTGTAATTTTTTCGCGATCTATTTACTAACATTTGTCTCTTTCTGTAGTTTATGTCTGACTACACTGTCCTTAGGCATAGTTGAAATGAGTTGTCGAGGAGGAATTGTGAGCTTGAGGAGAGCCTGAGGTCTGCCCAAGAGGCTCAGAAGTCCTTTGAGAAGGCTTTCATAGAGGTTAAAGCATCTTTTGTTTAGGAGAAGGCCAAGGCGTCTAAAGAGATTAAGGAGATGCGTGAGGCTTATAAACTGGTGGTTAAAGGTAAGTTGGCTTCCACAGAGGAGAATAAGGTGCTGGCGGATACGAATAAGGAGCTGGATGAGAAGGTGGCAAAGCTAGAGGCAGATGCGTCTACCGTCAGAGAGAGCGGCTATATTGAGGAATGGGTGGAAACATATGAAGATACCGATGGCCAGATCGACTACATCAGTCTAGCCAACTTTAATAAAGGCTGGGATCGGGCCTTAGTCACTACTGGAGTTGCTGCTGACTCCTCTCTCTTCGATGAATATCATCCGGGCCCCAAGCTCGTTATTAAAGAGGAGATCCCTGTTGCTCGAACTAGCTCTAAACCTGTTGTCATTGCTTTTGATGCCCCTACTGCTAATACCTCTGCTGATAATCAGGGTGCGAGTTATTCTCCAACTGAGGGAGGTGCAGTTGGGACTGGGATGAGCGATGTTGTTACTGACAAGGGGAAGGAGCTGACCTCCATCGAGCAGGTTAATGCTACCAACTAGACTCCTAGGCCTTCTTCTTCACTTGTGTATTTTTTATTTTTCCTTTTTATCATTTAATGTACTTGTACTTGGCTAGTGCCACTTCCTAATGAATGAAAGAGATCCCCTTGTTACATTCACTAATATATGTGCTCTTTGTGTTCGATGTCTTGTAACTTGTTGATCTTGATGATTATATTCCTGCTACCTCTCGTCTAGGCCAGATACTTAGTTTAAACATAAGCGACCAAGCTCGTCGGGCTTTCATTAATATTTTCAAGTCCCTTAGGGTAAGGAATAACGACTATAAAGACTAGTCAATAGTAGTTTCTAGCCTACAGGACAGGCTTCCAGAGATGAAGGAGATTGGCACTTTCGTTCAGAAAGAGATGGATGCTTTGAAGGAGAAACTCCTGGATGCATCCGAGTCAATCAAGTTGGGGAGGTGCTATAGTAAGAAAATGATTCCTTAAGGAGGGAGGTTTCTCGCCTCAAGGAAAATGCTCCAAGCAGTGCTCCCCGAGTTATCCAAGGTTTCTCATCGTCATCCATGCAATGAGCTAGGAGAGATGATGGCAGTTTGTTGAGGGAGATTGTCAAGCTAAAGGGAGACGTTCAGCGAGCATATGTGATTACTATCGGACTCCAAAGAGATGTCACAAGGCTGAGACAGCTATTTCAAAAAGGTCCTTGGTAGGTATGGGCTGACAGATATGACCAAGGCTGGACAGATGCTCTCACAAAGTTGAAGGAGGTCGAGGAGCTGGCTTTCCTTAGTGGGTGGTTGAGTGCACTCAAGGAGCTGATGGTTCCTAAGAATTCCACCCTTTGGTACAGTCACGAGATCACCCCCTAATCTTAGAGCCGAATCCATTTAGAAGGGATGATCGTTGGATTCCTGTAGATGCCATCCCGAGCCGACCCCGGAGGAGGTTGTGGAGAGCTTTGCCCCTCACCCTGATGATGGTCGGAGAGCTCAAGTAGCAGACTACCTTCCTCACCGACCTGGATATTCTTAGGGTTAATTTATTTCATTACTATTGTACATGTAACCATATAGTTTTTAGTAAGGAATATTTATGTTTTGGGCATAGGCCGACTAAACATGTGGCACTTTCTTTCGCCTTATTAATAAACTCTAATTATTTTGGGATCTTTAGTCGACTAAATGTCACTTAGAGTTTAATTTCAATTGAGAATTCCCCCAGTCCAGTATGCCTTAGCCGTACCATTCCTCCCACTTTACCTTTTAGGTCGTGTCGTCACACTAACTTAGGCCTAAGAAGGGCGACGACGAGAATACACCTGACTAATGGGTAATCCACCCGAGCAGGATTTTGGAGCCAAGTTATATTGGCGACCAACTTGGGTTGTCCATGCTGCCTAAGGATCCACTATAGGTATTTATTTATTACCGGAGCAACCTATAAGGCCAATTGTGTTTTTGAACAAAGGCCTGAGGAGAGTTACCACCTGTCGACCCTGTTTATTATGCTTTGGATGAGTTGAGTTAGGATAGACCGAACCACTGTGTTACAATCATAAGATGCTGGTTCAAAAGATTCTTTGACTGAAATAAATTAGCCAACTTATCATAATATAGGAATTCTACTATACTCATAAAAAGAGTGACGCCTATAACTTGGAAAGGGTGCATATTGAAATATAATTGGGACAACCAATACATGTAGAATGCCTAGGCCAATCAAGTTTTATTAACTGGAATTATAAACGAAGAGCAACATCAGTTTGTAAATAAAAATTTGCCTAAACTAATGATGCACGGATAAAGAAAGTCAAGAAGTAGAACTTCTTCAGATTGGACGCATTCCAAGCCCTTGGTATCCTCCTGCCCTCCATCGTTTCCAAGTGATAGGCTCCTTGCAGGTCATCTGTTACTACCTTAAAAGGTCCTTCCCTGTTTGGTCCCAATTTTTCATATGATGGTTTCACAGTGCTGCCAAGGACTTTTCATAGTACATAGTCCCCAACTAGGTATTTCCTTGGATTGACTTTCTGGTTATACTGTTTGGATAGTTGTTACAATTAGCATGCTTGTTTAACTAGAGCCAATTTTTGCCGCCCATCAGCTAAGTCAAGTTCAGTAAGCAATACTTTATCATTGTGGCCTTAGTTGACTAACATAGACCTCATGGTAGGGAGACCAGCTTCTAGTGGAATAACTTCTTCCATTCCATATGTGAGTGCAAAGGTTATTTTCCCAGTTGCTCGCCTTGGGGTGGTGCGATAGGCCCAGAGGATGTGGGGCAATTTGTTCGCCCAAGCTCCTTTGGCCCGTTCCAAGCATTTCTTTAGTCCATCGATTATTGTCTTGTTAGAAGCCTCAGCTTGACCATTTCTCTGTGGGTACGCTAAAGAGCTAAATTAATGCCTGATTCCATGATCGTTGCAAAAAATTTGGAAGGGGCCACTCTCGAACTTGGTCTCATTTTCAGTAATGATTGTCCTGGGTATGACGAAGCGAGTAATAATGTTTCTCCATATAAACCTCATCATGCTTGTGTCCCTAATGTTCACCAGTGGTTCTGCCTCTATCCACCTAATGAAGTAGTATGTGGTGACCAACAGATATTTCTAATTGCCTATCGTAGCAGGCAGAGGACCTACGATGTCCAAACCCCACTGAGCGAAGG
Source organism: Sambucus nigra (assembly GCA_949130495.1). Lineage (NCBI taxonomy): Eukaryota > Viridiplantae > Streptophyta > Magnoliopsida > Dipsacales > Adoxaceae > Sambucus > Sambucus nigra. The sequence continues at coordinate 601,145,320 of OX422212.1, read as the reverse complement.
GCCACGGGCTGGTTAATGACTTTAGGTCACTGGCGGGATAGTGGACCATGAGAGTGTTTTTGGCATTTTTCGCACTTCCGAACATAGAATCTAGCGTCCTTCTGTATGTATGGCCACCAATACCCTTCCTTTATTGCTCGAAAGGATAGCGACCTTTCTCCTGCATGACTTCCATAAATGTCCTCATGAAGTTTGTGCAAAACTTCCTCGACGTCTTGTGGATAAATGCACTGGAGGTAGGGGCCAGTGAAAGATCTCTTATACAACTTCCTATCAGGAGATAAGTAAAAGCGAGTAGCTTTATCTCTTATCTGATGAGCCGACCTCTCATCACTTGGCATTACATCACTTCATAAGTAGTCTGTAATGGGATCCATCTATCTCGAAGCCTTTTTAATATGAACAATTTTCTCGAGATTCAGTGGCTCAGTAGTCTGATCAATACTGGGTTGCGCGAGGAAATCTATTTGGATTATTCTTCTTAAGTCCGAGTCTTACGTAATCTAGCGATCATCGTCTCGTATTCTGCCTTGTTATTTGAGGCTTCAAATCCCTATCTGATGCCCTGCTCAAGCACTATATTTTAGGGAGTCACTAGTACGATACCTATTCCTGCCCCCTTGAGTTGGAGGATCCATCAATGTATAGGGTCCAAAAGCTCAGTTCCTATAAGCTCTTTATTAGTCGACTGGTTTTTGGCGGATCGACAGGCTGTTCTCCTGTTAACTCAGTGATGAAATCAGCTAGGATTTATCCCTTGACGGTTGTTCTTCGTTAAAAGTGAATATCAAACCTTTCGAGCTCGACTGACCACTTTGACAGTCAGCCAGAGAGGTCTGCTTTCCTCAGAACAACCTTTAGAGGGTGCAAAGTAACCATAAAGATGGATTGGGACTCAAAATAATGCTTCATTTTCCTCAATTCTATCACCAATGCGTAGGCGAGATTCTCCAATGGCATGTACCATTGCTCAGCTTTCAAAAGTGTCTTACTTGTATAGTAGACTGGATGTTGGCCTCCCTCTCTTTCACATACCAAGGCTAAGCTCACAGTATGGTCTGACAAAACGAGGTAAAGGTATAAAGGATCGCTCTCTCTAAGAATTACGAGAAAAGGGGGCCTATTCATATAGGACTTGAGTTCTTCTAAGGCTCTATAGCAGTCCTCATTCCATATCATGCCCTTGTTTCTTTTTAACAACTAAAAGAATGGTTGACATCATTTTGAAGATTTTAAAATGAACCGGTTGAGCGCGACGAGCATTCCAATGAGCTTCAATATATCTCTTACTGTTTAAAGGGGATGAAATTTATTAATGGCATCAACCTGATGAGGGTTTGCCTCTATTCCTCTCTTACTGACCAAGTATCCAAGGAATTTTCCTAACTGGACACCGAAAGAACACTTGCATTGAGTTTCATTCGGTATTTCCTGAGGATATCTAAAGTCCTCGCCATGTAAGAAAGGTGATTGTCCCTAAGCTTGCACTTGACGATCATGTCGTTAATGTAAACTTCCATAGTATCCCCTATTTTCTCCTTAAATATCTTTGTAACTAGCCGCTGATAAGTTGCTCCTGCATTCTTAAGGTCGAATGGCATAACTTTATAACAATACAAACTGATATGCCCTGAATGTACCCCCTGGGCTCAGAGACATCAACCTCGGCCATGGATATGGCCAACAATTGTAAGGGCCTTAGATCGATGACTAGTGGTCTCATCCCAAGCAAGGTCGGCTATGGCCGACGTTGTTACCAACCTCGTCAAGAGAGGTCTTCATGATCCGTGGGATAATTATTCATTAATCCATCCAGGGGATGATAACCCCGGCTGGGATTAAGCCGAGGTTACAGAAGCATACTTCCATCAAGGCCATCTTCGGCAGGGAATCAACCGATGTTCCTAGCATGTTCCAGCTCAACCTCGGCCTAGGCCGACCTTATGGCATTGCCTGCCTAACCTCGGCCCCACATAGGCCGAGGTCATCATGACTAACCTCGGGTTGGATATTAGCTTGGTTTTTACCAACCTCGTACCCTTCCAGGATGAGGTTGTGACCAGGCACGGATGGCCGAGCTCTTATAAGCATATGTTTGGATAAGGACACGTGTACACAAATCAGTTATAACAAATAATTCTCCTCACGTGGGGGGAATATTTTATCATCATTCGCTACATGTGACAGGGACAGATGTCTTTATCATATTGGCTAGATCAGCACACACATGCTCATTGCATGCATGGACGGTACACTACACCCCCCAGCTACTATATATACTTGTCTTCTCTTTCTGAAAGGGGATCCGAAATGAGCAACCCTAGCTGAAACCCTGTTCAAATACACAGTAGGGAGAGAAAGTTTGAGAGATTGTATCCATGGTCATTAGAGCCCTCATACAGTGATACACATCATACACTTGCACAGTGGACGTAGGCCAGATTGGCTGAACCACTTATATTCCGGTGTGAACCCTTGTAATACCCCGTACTTTTGGCTATATTTATTTGTGGGATTAATTTCGCTATATTTATTTGTGGGATTAATTAATTAAATGCGTATTAATTGGAAATTAATCCGGGTTATAAATACTAACGAGATGCGAGTTGGTATTTGATTATGTGCATACATGTTTTGATATATGTATTTGGTATTATAAAATTTGTCGTGAGATTTATATACGGCATTTTAGAAATTTTGTTGAGACGCGTAGGACCGCCGCGTCACGGTATAATATTTTGATTATAAAAGTGAATTTAAAATCTATAAACCGTATGGTCGTTTTGAGTGCGCCAACGCGTCCGGAAGGGTCGAGATAGTCAGAAAACACTAGCCGGGGGTGTAGTTTGGATTCCGGGGTATTTTTAGGCCATACCGGCAATTTAAAGGGTATTTTGGTAATTTTACGTTTTGAGGAATTAAAAGTGACGAAAATTGGGAGTTTTAATCTGATGTGGATTTAACCCATTAAGCCCATTAACCAAACCATATTAACCCTTTAAGCTACGGAGGTTATCATTAGGTTTACAACTTTCCCAAAGAAAACCCTAGCCACCTTAAGCCACCATTGGAGAAGAAGCTTGGAGAGAGGGAAATCTGCAGAAATCTTCACCAAACCAACACCAAAATTAGAAATCCAATCAAGGCAAGTGTTTTAATCATATTTAAATTCGTAGAATGTTTCTTCCATGTTAGAAAATTGATGAATTATAACTGTTCTTGAGAGATAATGAAAACCCATGTAGTTTGGAGTTTAGAACTTGAAAATATTGAGGAGAATTGCATGTAGAATGATAGGTAGATAATTATTCTCATGATATCTGTGATAGGAAGGAATTAAAACGGATTTATAGTGAGTTAATTCATGATTCAAAAGTTAGGGTTCATGTTCTTGAAATAATTGGGAAAAAGTGTAGAGATTTATATTTTGATTGATGTTAAATAGATTTAATCCTTGAAAACATGTTAGGAGTTGACTTGAATATGTTTAGGATGAATTAGAGACCCTAAAACGTTGTTGGGATGAACTTTGGAAGAGATTAGAAGTGACAAAAATGGATAAAAACGAGATGGGGAAAAATCTGGGCCGAAATTGGTCAGTCGTTAGAAGCAATCCCCAGGTCGTTCGAACGAGCTCGTTCGAACGAGCTTCTAACAAGTTGACCAGTCTCTTCTAACGAGGGGTAGTTTCGTTCGATATCTCGTTCGAACGAGATATCGTTAGAAGGTATAGTTCGTTCGAACGAACTGGAATCTCGTCCGAACAGTCTCGTTCGAACGAGACTTCTAACGAGTTGATAGAGGGATCTCGTTCGAACGAGACTTCTAACGAGTTGACAGTTTGGTCCTTTTTGGACTGTTTTGATTTTTGGAATCCCGTAAACTTGTTCGAGGATATAGATAGACTTCCCTTGATGATGTAAGGATAGATTTGGGACTTTTGGGTTATTACGAGGAGTAAACTATATACGCGAGTTATATTAAATGGACGGTTTGGGTTGAGACGTGAGTGTCTACTTCGACGTGAGAAGATTATGGCGCGTATAATTATAAACGGAGTAGTATAAATTGTGATAATTATAGTTAGTACGAGAATGCGATATGTACTATGATTAAACTACGGTATTACTAAGACGTGTGTTAACTTAGTATTGGTATATGAATTGTGTGTATGACATACCTACCATACTTGCTATCACGGGAGGTTTGCGTTCGCTTAGGGCCCTCTAATCCTTGTGTTGCCCGGATTTAGACTGGTTACCTTGATGAACATAGGTCATAGAAAGACTTATTGGGATATTAATAAGTCCGCTGATCGTATGAGCGTAGGTATGTGCGTGACCTATGTGATGTGACTGTGTTCGCCTCCATTATTTGTGATGTTGTTATCTGTGAACTATTCCTGAGAGATTCGGAATATGTGATCCTTATGTACGTGATGTACCGGGATGGATAGCAGAGTATGTGTGCACCACAGCTTAGTTCTCGGGGTGCTTGTACTGTATATTTATGATGTGATTAATATACACTTAATTAATGCGAATCTTCACGTTATTGTTGTGAATATAATTACGGTATTGCTTCGAGAAATATAACGAGTTAACTTATAGTGATATATATATTGCATATTGAGCATCTGAGTTTACGATAAACCCCTACTTAATTACGAGCGTTATTATATTAAGAGAACCGAGTAATAAGGGTAGGACCTATGATAGTCTAGCTAGATATGTTGTCACGTAGCTAGTAGTCTGTATCACTCTAGATGGGTACTTACGTTAGGAGTGCACAGTTAGACGAGAGGTGAGAATATCATGTGAGTGCACGTCCTAACATGTACTTTGCATTTAATGTTTTAAATGTTTTTAAAGCACTTGCAGGTTTTTAAAATATAACTCCACATTCGGGCTCTGACCCGTTTGCTTTTCAAATCTTTTTCTTGTAAAACCATTTTAGGTGCCCAGCCACAGGGACACCAAGCATAGGATTCTCATTCAGGTGACGAGCTGTAGCTGTTTGTGGAAGCTACAGGGATTTGCTTGTAGACGCTTCTATCTTTTGGATTCCAGAGTCACTATCTACCAGTTGTAGGGCATGTTGCCCATTTCTATTAGAGACATCTTTTACATTTCAGTTTTCAGACTTTAGCATGTATTGTTTCAGTATTCAGTTTACTTTTCAGTTGTGGGATTTGTAGTGAGGAGTTTTCCTCCAGACTTTATTTACACTATGTGATGGTTATTCGTTTTACTTCAGTATGGTGAATGGTGTTACTTATTTCTTCATTACACTTGTTGCATGTTAATCAGACTTTAATTAAAATTTGGCAACTTACTTTTTAAATACTAGGTGGTTAGTAATAATAAAATATTTTCGACAGTGATGCTATTAACTGAGCCAACTTGGCATTTTGAATTAATTTAATAAAGGAGTAGCTACCCGGTATTTAATTAGTCGGGGTGTCACAGGTGGTATCAGAGCATCAGTTTATAGTGTCCTTTAGGATCTGTACGGCTATTATGTTTTCGCTAAGTTTCTTTGATATAGAGCCCTATATTTTAGGACTGTTGTACTCTTTTTGTGTATGCTTCGTTCTTCAGTTATCTTAAGTTTATAAACAGCGAACTTATAAACTTTGTTCTTATTTCAGATGCCTCCACGACGTGCACGACGAGTTCCCAGGGATGCAACGCCCGAACCCCAGCCCGCTCCAGTTCAAGGCATGATGAACGCCGCTGAGGTTGCAGCTATAGTAGCCCAAGCGGTAAATGCCGCCATTGCCGTTGTTCAGCAGGCACCACCTCAGGCGCCGGTTGCCGCGCCAGTGCAGGTTAATGCATTCCCGTCTGCTTGGGAGCGTGTACGTGATGCTTTTCAGAAAGCGTATCTGCCAGAGTTTGCCGGTAGCTCAGATGTGGTAGTCTCGAGCCAGTGGAGGAAGGATATGCAGAGGCACTTAAGAATGTATGAGTGCACGGATGTTCAGAAGCAGGTGCTAGCTACTTTCAAGCTAGTTGGATCTGCGCTACAGTGGTGGGAGTCTATTACCACCATGGAGGAGAGGGATACTCTCACGATTCAGGAATTCTGGGTGCGGTTCGACCGCAAGTACTTTCCGTCAGCTGTTCATACGGAAATGAGGAGGAGATTGATGAGTCTGAAGCAGGAAGGTAAGACCGTGGCCGAGTATGAGGCCGAGTTCACGAATCTGTTGAACATCGTTCCAGACGAGATACCAACAGAGAAGAAGAAGATTGAGAAGTTCACGGACGGGTTGACTTGGAGGATCCGTCAACATCTGCTAGGGAACCTATCGTTGGCCACTTATTCTGATGTGGTTAACGCTGCATTGTTACACTGCCAGGACCACCATTTTCATATGGCCGAGGGTAAGAGGTCGGGGGAGTCTAGCCATCAGGGCAGGACTAGAGGACATGGTGCCAGCGGGGCACAATCTGGTCAGGGGCAGAGACAGAATGAGCAGGGCTCCCAGCAGAGGGATAATAAGAGGTTTCGGTCAGGGAACTACAGGCAGGGACAGGGAGGTTTCCGTCAGGGCCATCAGGGTCCAAACGACCATCAGGGCCAACAGGGGCAGAATGGGCAGCAGTTTCACCAGGGCCAGCAGGGCCAAAGGAGGAACGGTAACGGCCACCAGGGCCGGGGACAGCAGGGGCAGAGAGGAGGGAACTTCCCAGGGAAGTGTTTTGTTTGTGGCAAGACTGGCCATAAGCGACAGGATTGTCCTGATAGGGGCAGGGCCCCACAGCAGCAGCAGCAGGGTGCTCGCCAGGAGCCACAGAGGCCTATGTTTCCCGCCGCTCTTCCCGCACCGCCACAGATGGCAGCATTGCCACCCATTCCAGCAGTCCCAGCTCAGCAGGGGCAGCTATAGTATGGACGTGTCTACAACATCCACCAGGCTGCAGTTCAACAGGCACCGCCCGCGATCGAGGGTACGTTTCCTATCCATGGCACTATGGGTCGGGTATTATTTGATACGGGTGCTACACACTGTTTTATAGCTACACACTTCGCGAAAGCTTTAGGATTGTTAGCTTCGGCAGAGAGCACAGTGATGTGTGTCGACTCACCATTGGGGAGTGGGTCACTTATTTTCTTTATATGCCGGGGAGTGGGAGTAGGGATTGGTAGTTTGGTATTACCTGCAGACATGTTAGTGTTAGACATGCATGTTCACGATGTGATTATCGGTATGGATTGGCTCGTAGCTTATAGGGCCATGATTGATTGCTTCAGCGGGAGCATTGTTTTTGCCATTCCGGGGCAAGAGATGTTTGTAGTGGCGATGCCTCGCCCAGAGGGAGGATCGACCGCTCATCTGTATTACATTGAGGAGGATACCTCTAAGGAGGTAGTGATTCCTTTAGATTCTATCCCAGTTGTAAGGGAGTATTCAGATGTGTTTCAGGAGATACCAGGCTTACCACCCAGTCGAGAGATAGACTTTGTTATAGATTTTCTACCGGGTACGAGACCTATAGCACGCGCACCGTACCGTATGGCTCCAGCTGAGATGAGGGAGTTACGGGATCAGATAGAGCAGCTGTTAGGTCAGGGCTTTATTCGCAGGAGTACCTCACCTTGGGGCGCTCCAGTTTTGTTTGTGAAGAAGAGGGACGGTTCACTGAGATTGTGTGTGGACTACAGAGAGTTGAATAAGGTCACGATACGGAATAAGTATCCGTTGCCTCGAATCGATGACTTATTCGACCAGTTGAGAGGAGCTTCTTTCTTCTCGAAGATTGACTTGAGATCGGGATACCATCAGTTGCGTATCAGGGAGGAGGATGTCTCGAAGACTGCATTCTTGTCGAGATATGGTTCTTACGAGTTTCGGGTTATGCCTTTCGGCTTGACCAACGCTCCAGCTGTGTTTATGGACTTGATGAACAGAGTGTTCAGGGATTTCCTAGATCAGTTTGTCATTGTCTTTATTGATGATATACTGGTTTACTCCCAGACAGAGGAGGAGCATGCCGAGCATTTGAGGCAGGTTTTGCAGACACTTCGTCAGAACGAGTTGTATGCAAAATATGAGAAGTGCGGGTTTTGGCTGAAAGAAGTCCAGTTTTTGGGACACATTATTTCCGACCAGGGAATATCTGTTGATCCGGGGAAGGTATCTGCGGTGAGGGAGTGGGGACAGCCCACGACACCAACGCAGATTCGTAGTTTCTTGGGTCTAGCAGGATACTACAGGAGGTTTATTCGGGGTTTCTCGGAGATAGCAGGTCCTTTGACACATCTGACACGTAAGGGTGTGCCATACATCTGGAGTGATGCCTGTCAGTTGGCATTCGATGAATTGAAGGACAAATTGACCTCAGCACCTGTGTTAGCATTGTCGAGACCGGGAGTTGAGTATTTGGTTTACACCGATGCGTCTTTGCAAGGACTGGGAGGTGTATTGTAGCACTTCCCGTAAGCTTAAGCCTCATGAGAAGAATTACCCCACGCATGATTTGGAGTTGGCAGCAGTTGTATTTGCCCTACGGATTTGGAGGCACTATCTTTTGGGGGAAAAGTTCCAACTGTTCACGGACCACATGTCCCTACAGTACCTATTCACGCAGAAGGAATTGAATATGCGGCAGCGTAGGTGGCTTGAATTTGTGAAGGACTACCAGTTCGACATCCAGTACCACCCGGGAAAGGCTAACGTGGTAGCAGACGCGTTGAGTCGTAGGCCAGTAGATGAGGTGGCAGAGGTGTGGAAGGCTAAGTGGAAGGAATTGGGACACCAGGATGCAGTGGCCCGATCTTTCATGTCTGTGATGACCGTTACACCGCAGATTGTCACGAAGGTAGTACGGGCACAGGCCAATGACTCGTTCTGTCAGGAGCAGATAGTTCGATTACTAGCAGAGGGAGCCGAGTCCTATACCGTTAGCTCAGACGGGGGATTACGCTTCAATGGGAGATTGGTAGTTCCTGAAGGGGAGGAATTGCGACACGATGTGATGGCAGAGTCGCACGGCTCACGGTTCGCAGTACATCCCGTAGGGGACAAAATGTACCAAGACATGAGACGCCAGTATTGGTGGAGCGGTATGAAGAGAGATATCGCTGAGTTTGTTTCGAAATGCGCCACTTGTCAGCTTGTAAAAGTGGATCATCAGAGACTGGCAGGATTGCTACAGCCATTGGAGGTCCCGGTGTGGATGTGGGAGAGCATATCCATGGACTTTGTCATGGGGTTGCCTACGTCGCAGAGGGGTCACGACTCCGTTTGGGTAATTGTGGACAGGTTGTCCAAGGTCGCTCACTTTTTACCCGTAAGGACTGACTACACTGTGGGACAGTATGCCCAGCTCTTCATTTCAGAGATTGTGAGACTTCACGGTGTGCCCCTGAATATCATGTCTGACAGAGACAAGATATTTGTTTCGAGGTTTTGGGAGAGTTTCCAGGAGGCCATGGGCACGGAATTGCGGTTGAGTACGGCTTATCATCCGCAGATCGATGGGCAGACAGAGCGCACAAATCAGATGTTGGAGGACATGCTACGCATGTGCATTATTGACTTCGGGGGTGGATGGGAGCAGTACCTTCCACTGGTGGAGTTTGCTTACAACAACTCCTATCAGTTCACGATTGGCATGGCTCCGTTTGAGGCGTTGTACGGTAGGCCTTGTCGTTCCCCAGCATGTTGGTTAGAGGTGGGGGACAACAAACTATTTGGGCCGGAAGTGATTCAGGATACTTCGGCAAGGATTGAGTTGATTCAGAGTCGCATTCGGGTAGCTCAAGACAGGCAGAAGAGTTATGCTGATGCGAAGAGATTTTTCAGGGAGTTCCAAGTAGGTGACCAGGTTTTGCTCAGGGTATCTCCTATGAAGGGGTTTATGCGTTTCGGGAAGAAGGGGAAGTTGACACCGAGGTATGTGGGGCCGTTTCCTATTATTGAGTGGATCGGACCGGTTGCGTATAGACTTGGGTTACCGGAGCATTTGCATCGGATTCACGATGTGTTCCATATTTCCTCGCTGAGGAAATACCTTAGAGATAATTTGGCTCACTCTCACATTGCTGTGGAGGACATCGATCTCCAGCCGGATAGCTCCTACGAGGAGGGGCCGATTGCTATTTTGGACCGAAGCGAGAGGAAACTGCGGTCAAAGATAGTTCCGTTAGTGCGTGTTCAGTGGTGACATCACAATGTCGAGGAGTCCACATGGGAGCGCGAGGATGAGATGCGCGAACGTTATCCAGAGCTGTTTTTACCAGGTACTTTCTAGTTTCGAATTTCGGGACGAAATTCAGTTATTAGGGGGGAAGTATGTAATACCCCGTACTTTTGGCTATATTTATTTGTGGGATTAATTTCGCTATATTTATTTTCGGATTAATTAATTAAATGCGTATTAATTGGAAATTAATCCGGGTTATAAATACTAACGAGATGCGAGTTGGTATTTGATTATGTGCATACATGTTTTGATATATGTATTTGGTATTATAAAATTTGTCGTGAGATTTATATACGGCATTTTAGAAATTTTGTTGAGACGCGTGGGACCGCCGCGTCACGGTATAATATTTTGATTATAAAAGTGAATTTAAAATCTATAAACCGTATGGTCGTTTTGAGTGCGCCAACGCGTCCGGAAGGGTCGAGATAGTCAAAAAACACTAGCCGGGGGTGTAGTTTGGATTCCGGGGTATTTTTAGGCCATACCGGCAACTTAAAGGGTATTTTGGTAATTTTACGTTTTGAGGAATTAAAAGTGACGAAAATTGGGAGTTTTAATCTGATGTGGATTTAACCCATTAACCAAACCATATTAACCCTTTAAGCTACGGAGGTTATCATTATGTTTACAACTTTCCCAAAGAAAACCCTAGCCACCTTAAGCCACCATTGGAGAAGAAGCTTGGAGAGAGGGAAATCTGCAGAAATCTTCACCAAACCAACACCAAAATCAGAAATCCAATCAAGGCAAGTGTTTTAATCATATTTAAATTCGTAGAATGTTTCTTCCATGTTAGAAAATTGATGAATTATAACAGTTCTTGAGAGATAATGAAAACCCATGTAGTTTGGAGTTTAGAACTTGAAAATATTGAGGAGAATTGCATGTAGAATGATAGGTAGATAATTATTCTCATGATATCTGTGATAGGAAGGAATTAAAACGGATTTATAGTGAGTTAATTCATGATTCAAAAGTTAGGGTTCATGTTCTTGAAATAATTGGGAAAAAGTGTAGAGATTTATATTTTGATTCATGTTAAAGAGATTTAATCCTTGAAAACATGTTAGGAGTTGACTTGAATATGTTTAGGATGAATTATAGACCCTAAAACGTTGTTGGGATGAACTTTGGAAGAGATTAGAAGTGACAAAAATGGATAAAAACGAGATGGGGAAAAATCTGGGCCGAAACTGGTCAGTCGTTAGAAGCAATCCCCAGGTCGTTCGAACGAGCTCGTTCGAACGAGCTTCTAACGAGCTGACCAGTCTCTTCTAACGAGGGGTAGTTTCGTTCGATATCTCGTTCGAACGAGATATCGTTAGAAGGTACAGTTCGTTCGAACGAACTGGAATCTCGTTCGAACAGTCTCGTTCGAACGAGACTTCTAACGAGTTGACAGAGGGATCTCGTTCGAACAGTCTCGTTCGAACGAGACATCTAACGAGTTGACAGTTTGGTCCTTTTTGGACTGTTTTGATTTTTGGAATCCCGTAAACTTGTTCGAGGATATAGATAGCCTTCCCTTGATGATGTAAGGATAGATTTGGAACTTTTGGGTTATTACGAGGAGTAAACTATATACGCGAGTTATATTAAATGGACGGTTTGGGTTGAGACGTGAGTGTCTACTACGACGTGAAAAGATTATGGCGCGTATGATTATAAACCGGAGTAGTATAAATTGTGATAATTATAGTTAGTACGAGAATGCGATATGTACTATGATTAAACTACGGTATTACTAAGACGTGTGTTAACTTAGTATTGGTATATGAATTGTGTGTATGATATACCTACCATACTTGCTATCACGGGAGGTTTGCGTTCGCTTAGGGCCCTCTAATCCTTGTGTTGCCCAGATTTAGACTGGTTACCTTGATGAACATAGGTCATAGAAAGACTTATTGGGATGTTAATAAGTCCGCTGATCGTAGGAGCGTAGGTATGTGCGTGACCTATGTGATGTGACTGTGTTCGCCTCCATTATTTGTGATGTTGTTATCTGTGAACTATTCCTGAGAGATTCGGAATATGTGATCCTTATGTACGTGATGTACCGGGATGGATAGCAGAGTATGTGTGCACCACAGCTTAGTTCTCGGGGTGCTTGTACTGTATATTTATGATGTGATTAATATACACTTAATTAATGGGAATCTTCACGTTATTGTTGTGAATATAATTACGGTATTGCTTCGAGAAATATAACGAGTTAACTTATAGTGATATATATATTGCATATTGAGCATCTGAGTTTACGATAAACCCCTACTTAATTACGAGCGTTATTATATTAAGAGAACCGAGTAATAAGGGTAGGACCTATGATAGTCTAGCTAGACATGTTGTCACGTAGCTAGTAGTCTATATCACTCTAGATGGGTACTTACGTTAGGAGTGCACAGTTAGACGAGAGGTGAGAATATCATGTGAGTGCACGTCCTAACATGTACTTTGCATTTAATGTTTTAAATGTTTTTAAAGCACTTGCAGGTTTTTAAAATATAACTCCACATTCGGGCTCTGACCCGTTTGCTTTTCAAATCTTTTTCTTGTAAAACCATTTTAGGTGCCCAGCCACAGGGACACCAAGCATAGGATTCTCATTCAGGTGACGAGCTGTAGCTGTTTGTGGAAGCTACAGGGATTTGCTTGTAGACGCTTCTATCTTTTGGATTCCAGAGTCACTATCTATCAGTTGTAGGGCATGTTGCCCATTTCTATTAGAGACATCTTTTACATTTCAGTTTTCAGACTTTAGCATGTATTATTTCAGTATTCAGTTTACTTTTCAGTTGTGGGATTTGTAGTGAGGAGTTTTCCTCCAGACTTTATTTATACTATGTGATGGTTATTCGTTTTACTTCAGTATGGTGAATGGTGTTACTTATTTCTTCATTACACTTGTTGCATGTTAATCAGACTTTAATTAAAATTTGGCAACTTACTTTTTAAATACTAGGTGGTTAGTAATAATAAAATGTTTTCGACAGTGATGCTATTAACTGAGCCAACTTGGCATTTTGAATTAATTTAATAAAGGAGTAGCTACCCGGTATTTAATTAGTCGGGGTGTCACAACCCTCTTCTCCTCACCTCCTTCTACTATGTATACATATAATCATATACTGCCATTGTTAACATTGAATTGAGCTCACGAACACCTTGAAGGGTGGTGCTGTTTCCAGCATCATCAGGTGGTGCCCTACTTGGGCTAACTTTTCCATAAGTGACTTCAGATCCTTGCAATTCTCGGTTCTATGGTTGCCCTCCTTATGGAATGCACATCTCAACGCATTATTCCTTTTAGTTGGGTTGACACCTATCTATTTGGACCATTTGATAAATGGTTCGTCTTTAATTCTGCTCAGAATTTTGTAAATAGGTTCCTTGAAGAGTGTGTTAATAGCCTTGAATGCCTTGGAGGGGTCGGCCTTGTTTCCATTCTTAGAGCCATTTTTTACCCCATTCTTGTTTCCCTTCTTTTGATTATCAGTCTTCTCTGTCCCCTTGTTTGCTTTTCCTCGACCATTATCCGCTGAATTAAACTGAACCACGTCTTCCTTGGCGTACTTCTCAATACGGGCCATAAAGTCGTTAATGGTACTGGCTTCCTTCTTAGTAAGGGATTGGTGCAATAAAGAGGTGGTCGGCAGACTAATTTTTAAGGATGCTACGGCAACCTTCTCCGAGCAGTCCTCATTCTCATTAAAAACTTCCCCATATCTTTTGGCATAATCTTGGAGGTTCTCCTATAGCTTCTTCTTCATCATAAGCGGTGAATCTATCCATTTGGGATGGGAGCTGCTGGTTATGAAACGAGCTAATGAAAGCCTCCTCTAGAGCTGTAAAAAAATTTATCGACCTATGAGGCAGCCTTTTGAACCACTTTTGCGCTACATCATTGTTGTTACTGAAAAATGTCCATCTACATGGACCATTCAGATACTGACACGTGTTATACAATGGGAGATTAATCCTAGTCCTTAAGGATGGAATACCGACCAACTTTAGGATTACTGACCAACACCAAGGATGCCGACCAACGATGATAGGCAAACACCAACAGTTGTATACATTAATAATTGTATAGATACAAATGTCTATGATATAAGGACATTCCATCCTTGGATATTCCATCTCTTGTACACCCCATGGGGGTTATAAATACATTATAAACCCTACATACAGGGACACACGAAAAGAGAGGTAATAGAACAATCCCAAGGCAATATACAACAGTGGACATAGGCTCTTCCCTTAAGCCTAACCACTTTAAAAATCTATTATCACTTATTTTTATTTATCTATGATCAATTAATTAGCCTAGTCTAGTTTTTTGCATTAACAGATTGGCATCATCTATGGGAATGATATTTCTAATCGATCTCATTCAATCAAACACCTAAATGGCTGAAATTCATGAATCAAGTCTTAGGAATGTAGGTATTCTGCCTGCTCCTTCTTCTCCTCCATCTATAAATAATTTAACCGGTATTCTGGTTAGTCTTGCAAGAGGCCATGCAAGATACTATCAGGCAACTTGCACAAACCCTTTAAGCTGGAGCACCTGCTCTATTTACTCAAGGAAATATGCCACCATCCCCACCAAGAGGTGGTCGGGGCAACCACTCAATATTAGCAAGAGATGTCTCCTACCATCCAAGGTCAACTTCATTACTCAGTGCATCGAAATATTTTCATACGCAGTCTTATTCTTATGAAAGGCCAAGTGATTTAGAAAGATTAAGTCGTGCATCTCCCTTTGATTGTTTGGGACTAGGGGGAATATATATGTTTCTAGGGAAAGATCTGGTAATACCTGACGACTATCTGATCAAAGGGAAAGCACGGCTCAATCTAGATCAAATACCCGATGAACTGTTACTCGGACCGAGCAACGGCTCCAGGAAGAAAGCTCAATAACTAATAAAGTTATAACACATAAATCCGATGCTGTCAATGATGCATGGAAAGGCTCCATGCAGAGATTGGAAGACTGATTGGGAGAAATGGCAAAGACAAAAAAACCATTACAAAGAAGTTTCGTAAAAGGGTTTCCATTTTTGTAAGCAATTGTGGATTTCCCTACTCCAACAAAGTTCAAGGCTCTAGTAGTAATGCCCAAATATTGGAAAAACTGATTCAGTCCTCCATATAGAACAATACGAGGCAGCTGTTGATATTTATACTGCCCCTGATGAAATGAGGTGTAGAGCATTTTCTGGAATCATTACTCGATCTGCACAAATCGGGTACAATGGTCTTCCTCGGGGACAAATTTCTAGCTTCAACCAACTGGCCGAGCTATTCATTAACAACTTTTCCTTTGGAGCAACGCTCGTGAAAAGGGTGTCACATTTACTTAGTGTGAGATAAAAATAAGGAGAGAGCACCAGAGATTACATCACTCGTTTTAATAACGAGAAACTAGAAGTAGTAGATTATGAAGAGAAAACTGCAATAACTGCCCTGATGAGTGGACTGCTCCCCGAAAAACTGTATTACACTCTTGATAAGGATTCTTCGAAGATAATGACACAATTGATGGCTAAAGCAGCAAAGATCATGAATGTCGAGGTGGCAATGGTATCCAAGTATAGTTCGGGCAAAATAGTTTATGGAAAAAATGATAAGAAAGATCACAAAGACCCCAAAGAACATAGGGAATCAAACAGAAAGGAGTTTTGGAGTGACTCAAGAAGTACAATGACTATACTCCGTTAACCATGGGAATTCACCATGTTTTGGAATAGATCAATCGTAATAAAGATGTGCGTTGGCCTGATAAGTTGAGAAGTTCCCTGACTAAGACAAAACTAAGTATTGCAAATTTTACAGGGATCACGGCCACACGACGGAACGTTCCATAGATATTCAAAATGAGATTGAAACTCTTGTCCGAAGAGGAAAGATAAATTAGTATGTTGATCGGCATAACAACGAAGGAGGTTAGCATAGATTAAAATCTCCTTGCAAGCCGAGAGAGGAGAAAAAAAGAACTCATAAAGATGATCAGGATGATGATGCCGATCTCCCTAAAAAACCTCGAAAACCAGAACATGAGGTATTATGTATCAATTTTGGTTCTTTTGATTGTCAAATGATTACAAGGGGAGACGTAGGAGGTGGAGATCATAAAACAGAGCGAAAAGCTTACCGCCATGAGGCACAAGCTTGTTCGTATATACAAAGGATCAACCTTGCAGAGGAAGATTGACCAATGAAGGTTAACAAAGACAAACTAGTAAGTGGTTTCTCTAAAAATAACCTTTCAGGAGTACTGTATCCTCACGACGACCCATTAGTAATCAAAGTCAAAAAGGAAGAAATCATTGTCTCTAGAGTATTAGTAGATAATGGAAGCTCGACGAATATTATGTTATATCCTTATTTCAATAATTTAGATTTTAAACTCAGCCAATTAGAACCCTATCATCGACCACTAATAGGCTTTACAGGTGAGAAAGTCTTCCCTTTGGGAACTATTAAAATAGAGGTGATGATAGGCACCTGGCCAGCTAGCCGAACAGAGAATATTCGCGTCTTTGTAATGGATAATAACATCCATTCAAATTATATTATAATCATAGGAAGAGTAGGGCTAAAGAAGTTCAAAGCAGTACCATCCACTGTTCATCAGTGTCTAAAATTCCCTACTAACTTTGGTGTGGGAATTGTGAAGGGTGATCAGATGGTAGCTCGAGAATGTTACTACTCTTCTGCCGACCAAGCAGACGTGGAAGAAATAAAGAATAAAACCAGTACCTGCCAAGAAGATACTCCTGAACTTGATGAAGAATCTGAGGTTGAAACCTTAGATCCAAGAGAGGAAATAGAGTTGGTCAAGGGACAGATTGTTGAAACAATTAAAAGAATTGTGTTAGATGATGATAAATCAGAGCGCATCACTCGAGTAGGGACAACATTAGATCCTATTTTTTAACAGGAACTAGTGAGCTTCCTTAAACTGAGAAAGTATGTGTTTGCCTGGAGTCATGAAGACATGCCTGGGATAGATCCCAATTTCCTTTGCCATGAACTCAACGTAAATAAAGAAGTTAAACCGGTCAAACAGAGGCGAAGAGTTTCAGCCCTGAGAAGAATCAAGCCATATAGGAAGTAGTCAAAAATCTCCAGAAGCAACTTTTATTAATGAAGTGAAATACCCAGACTGGTTGGCCAATGTAGTTATGGTAAAAAAGAAAAACAACAAGTAGAAAATGTGTGTAGACTTCACAGATTTAAATAAATCATGTCCAAAGGATCATTTTCCTTTGCCTCGAATAGATCAACTCGTGGATGCAACATCAGGATATGAGCTTCTCAGCTTTATGGATGCTTATTCTGGTTATAACCAGATAAAAATGAAACCTGAGGACATGGAAAGTACTTCTTTCATCACTCCCCGAGGAACATACTGTTATAATGTTATGCCTTTTAGTTTGAAAAATACAGGTGTTACATATCAAAGGCTGGTCAATAAGGTGTTCGAGGAACAGATAGGCAAGAATATGGAGTCTACGTAGATGATATGATTATAAAGAGCAAAAAGGTATCCGATCACATTGTCGACCTTAGCCAGACTTTTGATCAACTTGAGAAGCACCAGATGATGCTGAATCCAACCAAATGCATTTTTGGAGTGCAAGAGGGAATGTTCCTCGGGTACATAGTAAACCAAAGGGGAATCGAAGCAAACCCAGATAAGATCAAGGCACTAATTGAAATGTAATATCCAACTTGCAAGAAGGACGTGCAAAGACTGATTAGACGAGTAGCAGCCTTGAACAAATTTATGTCCCGAGATACAGATAGATGCTTGCCGTTCTTCAAGGTGCTCAAAAAAAGCTTTGGATGGAATGAAGAATGTGAAAAAGATTTTGAGGAGTTGAAAAAGTATTTGGGGTCACATCCATTTCTCTCCCGACCAATCACAGGTGAAAATTTATACATATATTTAGCTGTCTTTGAGTCAGCTGTGAGATTCGCAATGATTCGAGAAGAGAATGGAGTTCAAAAACCCATCGATTATACTAGTAAGGCTTTTCAAGGAGCATAAATCAGATACCCTAACTTCGATAAATTGGCATTGGCATTTATTGAAGCATCTAAACGCATGAAACCCTATTTCCAAGCCCATACAATCATAATATACACTTATATGCCTCTAAGGCAGGCTTTGCATAAATCGGAGAAATCTGGTAGACTAATGTACTGGGCTGTGGAATTGGGGGAGTATGATATCATATATGAGCCAAGGTCTTCTCTAAAAGGTCAAGCGATAGCAGATTTCATTGCAAAATTCACTTACTTTGAGATCCCCGAGCAACAAAGTGAGCAGAGATAACAAGAATCATGAGAAAGTAATATTACCAAGAAAGCTCTCGAAGAACTTTCTTTAAAAGAAACAATTGCAGACCTACCAGACTCCTATTCTCGAATACTGGAGATGACTAGGAAGTATGAAGAAGCAAAGAGAAAAATATTCCACTATAAGAGTTTGACAGACCAAGCATTCGACAACAACGTCCCCATATGGAACTTATATGTTGATGGGTCATCTTGTTCAACCGGCAGTGGAGCATGTATAATACTTAACACTCCTGATGGTATTAATATTGAGTATACACTATGTTTATAATTTCAAGATTCAAACAATGAAGCAGAGTATGAAGCTCTTACTGTAGGCCTACACTCATTAAGTGTCGAGCAAGTTGTAACACACAGTGACTCTCAGCTGGTAGTAAACCAAACACTGGTTTTTTATGGAGCCAAAGGAGAATTGATAACTAGGTATTTATCCAAGGCAATGGAAGTCATAGCAAAATTACCAGCCGTTCAGATGGACATAATCCCAAGGTTAGAAATGCCCGAGCTGATGCCCTTGCTCGGCTAGCCTCTGCTACCAGAATTGAACTCCGACGAACTATCCCTATTGAGATTTTGTCCAATAGGAGCATAGATGAAGATTTGATGATCAATTTCATTGCCATAGATATGGGGTCGTCCTGGATGGACCCCATCAGAGCATACATTGAAGAAGGAACTTTACCAACAGATATGGTGGAAGCAAAGAAATTGAAATACAAAGTAGCTCAATATGTATTAGATAAAGGTGTTTTGTATAGGAGAGGACTAACAATCAATGTTCTACGCTGTGTGCATCCATCAGAGGTCCATGATCTAATTTAGGAAGTGCATAAAGGATCATGTGGAGCTCATGTAGCAGGGAGAATGCTTTTGTAAAGAATCACCACCCAAGGGTATTACTGGCCAACAATGCGAGCAGACTGTGCAACTTTTACTAAAAAGTGGGTTAAATGTCAGCGATTTTTCACAATTCACAAAACTCCACAGGCTGCTATCATTTCACCATGGACATTTACCGTTTGGGGTATAGATCTGGTCGGGCCACTATCAACTACCTGAGGAAGATTTAAATACTTAGTGGTTGCCGTGCATTATTTTACAAAACGGGTGGAGGCAGAGCCTCTAATAGATATGCCTTATGAAAAGGTCTATCAATTCATATGGAAAAACATCATCTGTAGGTATGGGTTGCCCTATGCTTTCATTACCGACCATGTAACACAGTTTGATAATGATGAATTCGAAAATTACTATGCTCAGTCCGATGTTCAAAATTGCATTCTGCTCCAAGACATCCTCAGAGCAATGGACAAGATGAAGTTATGAACATAACCTTGCTTAATGGATTGAAGAAAAGGCATGATGATGCCAAGGGAAATTGGATAAACAAGATACACTCTGTCTTGTGGGCATACCTAACAACACCACAAACAGAAACTGGAGAAACTCCATATATGTTAGCGTAGAGTTTTAAATTTAACTCTCCTGTAAGTGACCTAATGAGAAGGTTGGATCTAGATATGCTCGAAGAAGTAAGAGAAGATGTTGCCCTACGCAATGCGGCTTATCAGCAAAGAATAACCCATTTTTACAATAAAAGGATGAAACCGACCAACCTGAAGGAAGGAGATTATATGCTGAAGAAAGTGTTGCAAAAAAATAATAAGCTTGAGGCCAATTGGCATGGGCCCTACCGTATTTCAGTAGTAATCCGACCTGGAACCTATCGAATTAAAACCTTGGAAAGTGAAGAATTCAAAAACCCATGGCATGCAGAGCATCTCAGAAAGTATTATCAATGATGTTGTAATCAGTTTTCAACTTGAAATATTAATAAAATCTTCCGTTTCTTTCCATTTTGTTCACTTTTTTTGGAGTACTAGTGCTATGCACTACTCTAGATACTTAATAAAATGTTATAAATTATTGCTCAATTCAGAAAATTATTGCCCGGCTCAAAAAATATTATCTTGAACGTTGCTCGACAGAAGCAATAAGTTGCTCGGTTGCTTGGCAGAAACAATAAGTTGCTCGGAGCAGCCACAAAACTTGACATTTGATACACGAAGTCCAAGTCAATAGGATACTAAATTCTCAAGAAACTTGGTCCATAAACATAAGGATAAAACAAGATCTTTATCTTATTGGGCAAATTACAGGAAGAACGTTGCAAAGGTTCCTCAAGAGGAATGTAAGCACATATTCCACAAACGCCTGGTCACACCACAGATATTTAATGCAAAAATCCAATACTTAGGTGCATTAGTAAAACCTTTGGACACACATGGGTAACAAGCTCTAAATTTAGATTTTAATCTAAGTATGCTAGTAGAACCTATGTATTCATCTAACTAGCTCTGAATTTAGATTTTAATCTAAGTATGCTAGTATAACATCTGCACTCATTGATCATCGATATTCAACTTCATCAAAGTGTATCAATAGAATTAATGATAAAGAAAGGATTAACATTCAACACAATATAAGTTAATTAAATTTCCATTTTATTCAATCAAAGTAATTACATGACCGTGTTAACAAAATAAAGTACAAAGCTTCATTCTGTAGGACGTTTCCCTTCAGCTTTTGAAACAGGATTCATTCCAGCAGGAGGATCATCTAAAGTATAAGTAGAGTTGAAGAAGTTAAAATCCTGTAGCATTCTTGTATTTCTTTTACTAGGACGTTCAAGAAGGTGAGGAGGTCGATTAATTTCTAATTCATCATGAAGCTCATAATCTCCCATGTATTTTGAAATCAAGCATTGAGGGATGGACTGGAATCCAATTGACATCTAATTTAAAAGGAGGATTGTCAAGCTCAAGCAAGCCTAGATCATACCAGTCCCATAATGATATGTTTTGATCCACTTTCATCACTGTCAAAGCATTTATCCAATCCCATTTATATCTCTGATTCTTAGCTTATTGAAGCTTATCATTAAGATGACCTAGAGCTTCATTATACCCATCCATCCAGACTCTGCTTGGTTGTTTATGGAATTAAAAGGTTAATTTGTCAACCTGGGAATGTAGTTTCTTTAACACTCCATCCTTAGCTTGTAACTAAGAAGATTAAGTGGAAAGTTATTCAGACAAGGTCTGTAGCTTTCGGGACATCTTAACAATTGCTTGATCTTTAACTTTTAATTGCGCAGATTGATTGGCAAGGGCTTGTTAGGTCCTGACTTCCTCTGTATTACCTCGGCCAGGTTTGACTCAAGATCGAGAAAATGAAGAAGGTTTTATTTTCTTCAGAGCCTCTAACTCCTCACTCAACCTTGCATTTTCATCCTCCAGGAAGGAATTACCCCCATCTTTAGTAGCAACAACAACGGATGACCTCAGAGCATCAAGTTCATCCCTCAAGTTGTTATTTTCTTCCTCTAGAAGCTTGGCAATATCCCTTGCTTCATCCACTTCACATTTCAGCAGGAATTTTATCTTCGGAAATGAGAAGCAAATTTACCCAACTTTTTCTCAAAGCCCCAACCTTCACCAAGGGCCTGGAATTTCTTCTCATAATCTGCATGAAAATGCGCCTTGGCTTCATTATGGTCCTCTTGCAGCTCTTCAATCATTTCATAGTAGAAAACGTTGTTGGCTACTGCCCTATCAAGAAGACACTTCAGATGAACATAGGCCTTTTTGGCTTACTTGAATACCCCTTCCCCGAGCAACTTCAGTAGGTCGTTCTCAGTAAGAGATAAGTGACCAGCCTTGAAAATCTCATTACACCTCTGGAGTAGCTCGAAGTCAGTAGATGATAAGTATTCCAATTTATCCATAAACTATTAAGAAGAAGAAAGTCATCAATCAACAAGGTGCAGAGTATTAAAAAACACAAGTAGGGGAACATAAATATTTCTTTTTTCATTAATAAAAAGGGAAGTATAGATACATATGCAAAAAAGACAAAAGTATAACTATTGAAAAAAGGAAAACAAAAATTTCTTGGTTTTACCACTTCTTTCTTATCTGCCTCATGATTAGCTGAAGAAGAAGAGGGAGCTGAAGGAAGAGGAGGATTAACTTTGGAAAGCGCAGTAGAATCAACATCCTGGTGTTGATCGATAGACTCCACCATTATCAAAGATTCACTGGAACCCCCATCATCAAATTCCTCATCCAGGTTTGGAGGAGTCCCAGGATCATGTCGTGAGAATAACTCGAAATCTTCGAAGTGCCGACCTCCACCAGAGTAGCAGACCAGCCATCCTTGAATCATTTCTTCTTCGCAAACTCAATTTGTGAAGAAGTTGCTCCAAAGGCCTTATCCCAACCTATGTTGAATCCAGCCTCTCTGGCCTTAGCCCTCTTCACCTTCTCAGCACCCAGGTCCTTTCGTAGCTGGCCAAAACATAAGGACTAGACATTCACAACCTTCTTTTGGGTGTTTAGCTTTCAACGACCTTTTGCTTATCCCAAGCTCGCCCAGCCCTATTCTATCACCTCATAGAACTTTCCATAGGGTCCAAATAAATTCCCTTAAATCCTAGACATCCGGTCCTCCTTCAAACTCGACCCGGGTGAAAGATGCAAAGGGTTATAATATGAACAGGTTAAAAATAGGCAAAGTATTATTTTCAAAATTTTCAAATTTTAAGTGCAATTAAATAAATAAACTCAAATTAAACATGCACCTATTAATTAATTGTTGTGTTAAAGAGATTAACCAATTTTATCTTATCATAAAATATGCATCTAGGGGATAGCAAGATATAATAAAATCAATCACACAATATGCTGATGAATGATAAAAACCCACAACAGAAATAACCTCGGACGATCTAACCACACAAATTTTACTACGTACAAAATTATAAAGGACGCAATAGTAGACTTACACAACAACCTTCACGCCCTCGCAAGCCTTGATGATCTATGTTCCTCAACCTTCACTATAGTGACCCTTAAGAATCCATCAAATAAGCTTTCATGATGTGTGAGTCCACACACTCCTTAATATCCATCGAATAGGCTCATCACCCGTCTACAGATCTGAACATAAAGTTCACCGCTTCTTCATTACAACACCACAACACGGGATCCACCGTGTGTAAACGTCAGCAAGTATAGATTCCACCACATGAAACAAATACTTAGAACTGAAGAGTATTAAACCAAGGTTCCCAAGAAAATATCTTAAAGCATATATGAATTAAAACTTGGATATTAAACTAGTTGGGTGAAAACTAGGGTTTGGAGGCTTTTGGATGAGTATAGGAGACTGAGTTTTGCCAAAAGTCACATTAAAAACTGGTGCCATGACCCTTTTATTTAAACAACACATTTTTCAAGTACTCATTCAAATGCACACAGAGGTTCGTTCTGACAAATGTGTAATCTCGTTTGAATCAAAACTAAACCTCGTTCTATCATACGTCAAACGTGCTTCGAATGAAATTTTTTTGGGAACCAGTAAAACCTCATTTGATGTTCGTTTGAAGATCGTTCAAATGACATACACATATCGTTTGAATGAACAGTATAAAGTCGTTCGAATGACACAAGACTAAAAAAATATTTTTCTTTTAAAATATTTTTCAAAAGAGCCCTCAAACTATTGTATAAAACACTTTAAAAATAACACCCAATTAAAAATATCCAAGGATAAAAAATATACATATTCATACCTGAGAGATCTTTGAACCTTTTAGACGAAATGTGGCATAAAATACAACACAATAATTGAAAAAACAGTTTACTAAGTTAAGAACAAAATGATATAGATTAAGCAAACTCCGATAATAAACTCCTTGAACAAAACTCTTTTTGAAATAGAACACAAAATGTGCTTTGAACAGGTTCTAAATATGTATTCTATATTTGTTAGTTTGATTAACTGAGGTTTTTAAAATTAAAACCTATCACTATGTCTTAAGTGAGAAACCATTCACACAAGAAATTAAGAATATTCAAGCAAAAGAACACAAGATTTTTAATGTGGTAAAACCCTAAAGTAAGAGAAACTTTCACAGCCCCCTCTACGGAGCAAAACGAAAAATCCACAAGAAACAATCACAATACAAGTTATAGTACTAAGCATGAAAATCAATATCCTAAATTTAAGTAAAAAAAAATATACCTACATGAGTTACTCCACTCTCAAAGGCTTCTAACTTGATTTTGATCTCCCACAACAGCTTCCTTGCTTTGTCCTTGTCCACTGATTGTAGCAGCTCTTACAACACCCAGTTTCTCAAAAAGAACCACTATACTAAGTGTTCATGTGAGAGTGTAGGTGGTCGTGATGTGAACTAAATGCAAAAATGCAACTCACACTTCTCAAAATATTTATACAGACAGAATCTTATGAATAAAAAAACTTCTATATCACATGCAAGAACTATTTTTGAAACTTCGACTTCTTTTTCAAATCTGATCAGAAAAATAATCTTGCTATAAAAAACAACCAAGATCCTATATGTCTTAACTTTTATTTATGTACAACATTATTTCATAAAGTGTGAAATATAATCTGAGAGACATAAACGTCTTTAAAATCACTTTGAAAAATCAGAAGTCTATTTTTCGAAATCAGTTGAAAATAGAGAAGGATCTTTTAAAAAATAACAACAAATTTAAAGAGCCAAGAAAGGTAAAAACCTAGAAATAGTCGTGTGATTCTCTCTTTGGAAAACCTCAATATTTCTACGGAGAAACTCGAGTTTTTCTTAGAGATAGGTTCTAAGAGAGACAACTGGTTTGAAGAGGTCTTCAAACAACAAAAACTCGAACACCCTTACTCACAGAAACCCTAGATCTAACACTCAAGTTTGGGTTTTCTAATATATGGAACTGGAAGGTTTGGATGTATGGTATTTGGTAGAAAACACTTGTGATTTGGTCTTTGGAAGATCAAGGTTCCTCTATTCTCTCTTTTTCTTCTCTCTCTTTTCTTTTACTCCTCTGGTTTTTCTCTCAAATTAGACGAATGGATAAAATTTGTACTCAAAACTTGTACTCAAATCAAAATTAACGCGATCTGAAAATGACACGACTAACCCGAATTACCACCTCTACTTTCAGTGTAGTAATGTGACAGTGTAAGTGGTGATGTGCTCTAAATCACATGCATGCAACTCACACACACTTAATTACAGACAGTATGTGAAATAAATCACAAATATGCAAAGGAATTTCCAAAATCAGTTTAATCAAAATATCAGACTTTGGATATTTCAAATATCCGCAAATCAAGAGGGAATCTTTTCATATACACGAGTCAAGATCCTATGCACTTTTTATTTGAAAATATTTACACTTATTTCACAAAATATGAAATATAATAAAGTGCAAATTCCCAATCAAGATCTCAACTCTATCCAAGTCTGAATATTCAAAGAAACTGAAATCAGAAAAGTTTTTGTTAGTTTAGAGTTTGAAAATAGCATATCAGTTTGAAAATAACCAACAAAATAAGATTTCTCAAAAGAAGAAATCAAAACTACAAAATATCTAAGTGAAATGTATCACAGAGATCAAATCTCAAAGTTCTATGAAAGAAAATGAGATTAATCAACGTGATTAAGTTGGGAAAGAGATAAAGGACAGAAGAGTGTGGATCTACTCGAATCTCAAACTAACTCTCTCACAGAAAAGGTTTATTAGAAGGATTTGGCCGGAGTTTAGTTTAGGGTTTGAGTCATTTTACCAAGAGAACATTTTCAAGAATGGGTAATCCTTCTTCATGGAGTGTTCCTTTACCAATGATCTGGGCTGATACACCATCTCCAAATAAGACTTTTCCCCAGGAGAAGTTAGTTTTATTTGAAAGTTTGGAATCATCCTCGGTCATATGTTTAGAACAACCAGAGTTTAAATACCATCCAGCTGTTGTATGTTCAGCACCCAAAGCACTGATCACTATGTTGCATTTAAGCTGGGGTTAAATCATCTTTTCTAACTAAAATTGCTCTAGTTGTCAATTTGCGCTCATTAGCTCGTATTTGATAAAATTTGCAAGCTTCTGTCTTTACTTTAAAATATTTTTGTGCATTCTATTGTTGTTATACACAGTTGGAGCAATTGGTCTAGAATAGAATCTAGGATTCCTTCTTGTTGATGGCCTTTTATTAATAGTTCTTTTCCTTCTATTACGATAGTTATAATTCTTGTCTGGTTGTCTAGGAAGGACATAATTATTTTGGCTTCTCTTAAAATAGTTGAAGTTATGGTAAACAGGAGAGTTATAGACAGGGTTACATAGACGTTTGTAATAACAACCTTCAACAGAATGTCCATAGACATCACATTAGGAGCAGTAAAGATAGCACGTAGAACTCACAACATTAGGAAAATTATTATTCAAAGATTTGTCTAGATTTTGAGCTCTAGTCTTGTTCCTAGATGGGGCAGGATGCAATGTCTAATCTGCTTATCGAATATGGGGCATACGTATTTAGTCTTTTGTTCAACATTATGCTTTGAGTTGTTTGATTCACCAATGTCTAACTTCATTTGTTTTTTTATCAAACTCATTTTTTGAACCTTGAAAATATGGACAAGTTTTAATAGGTCTTTTACCACAAGACAAAAACTTTGTAGTTTCAACGTTTTTAGTTTGTCTTAGAGTTGCGACAAAATCCTATTCGAGTTCTGTCATCATAATTGGTTTTTCTTTCAGCAACACAATCTTCAAAACATTTAGAATTATTTTCAATTTTTCAAACTTTTTGAAGACTCTGGATGTCTTTTCTTTTGTTTGTTCCAATTCTAACAGCGTTCCTTTGTATTTTTTTCCAGAATTTCATTAGAGTTAGATAACTCTTTTAGTTTTTGTTCAAAGTTTTTGGTTTCATTCTCATGAGTTAGATATTGAGTAGTGTACTCTTCAGCATTTTTATTGATCATTGGACTTAGGGTTTCTATCTTCTGGATAAGATCCTTGACAATATTTTCAAGCCTAGTGCTTTTCTTGAGAGTTTTTATGTATAGTGTGTGAATGTCAGGAAGGTCATCATTTTCAGAGTCACTAAGTGTGCAGTGTGCAGTGTCCCCTAGCGGCTCTATTTTAGGACTCATATATCCATTAACATCAATAATAGAGTGTTCCCTTTGAATCGTACACACAATGTTTGAAACATTATCAATATTCTCAAGCAATAAGGCAGATAAACAAGTAGGCACAATATCAATTAACATAGTATGATCAGATTCCTCATCATCATTATAGATTATTTTAGCAAAGAATGACATACAAGGGTCAAATGTGTTAGATGACTCAGGTTCATCATTTTCAGAGTCACTTGAGTCATCCTAAGTCTTGCTTAGATGAGCCCTATTATGTTTGTGAATTTTTTCTAAGTTAACTCTGCAGTCACTAGCCATGTGTCCTAACTTTTCACATCTATAGCATTCAACATTTTTCAGGTCTTTGTCATGTCTCTTATGATTATCGATCTGGTATGTGTCTTGTCTTCTCTCATGAGGCCTGTTGTTAGATTGATTTGGATAAGTAGGCTTGCCTTGTCTTTTTGCTACTTTATTTTGAAAGTTCACAATTTTCTTAAACTGTTCAGACATTAAGGCAATCTGATTATCCAAAGTATCTAAATTATGATCCTAATCAGAATCTAAGTCAATGTTAGGTATGCTAAATTCAGGAGTGGTCAACTTAGATGAAAACCCAAGATTGGAGGCAGACTGTCTCTTTTGAGACTGGGTTAATTGTTTCTCAAATTCTAATTCCATTTTCGTAGTTCTCAATTTGCTACTGAGGGGTTCAGGTGTAAGATTTTGATCATCCATCTCCTCAATTGCATATATCTTATTATCAAAATTTTGTGGAAGTGATCTTAGTATTTTAGAGACAATTTCCTTTCTATCATAAATAATCCCATTAGCATGCAATTTGGTCACAATGTCTGTCAGTCTAATATAGAAATCATCAAATGACTCAGTCTCAGTCATGATCAAGGAGTTGTACTGCTGAATTAACATTTATGTTTTAGCAGCTTTAGCTCTGGTATCACCCTCAGGTGCAGTCACTAGGGTGTCCCATGCTTCTTTAGGGGTAGAGCAGAATGATATCCTCTTAAATCTGGGTTCATTAATAAACATGAATATGCCATTGTTGCCTTTATTGTTATTAAGTGAAATATGTTTCTCTTCTTTAGTGAATTCACTTAGTAACTTTCTAATCCTCACAGTACTTCCTTCAGCGGTTGGTTTAGTAGGAAAAGTGTAACCATTTTCAATAGCTTCCCATACATCATCTTCCAATGTCCCTTAGATGAATGCAACCATCCTTACCTTCCAGTAAGAAAAGTTGTTTGCATCAAATAGAGGGGGCCTGGACAGGTTACCTTGTCTCTCAAATTTCTCGTCCATAATTTGTTTTGAGAAAACAATTTCACAAACTCAAAATCTAAAGAATTTTTTGAAAAACTAAAGCTTTGATACCAATTGAAAAAAATACCACTTAGGTCGTTTAATTCAAGATTAAACTATCTAAATGGCTCAGAACAGTTTGTTGAAGAAACTCTTTTCTTAAAACAAATTTTAAACACAAGATGTGTAAAATAGTATGAACGAGTTATTTCAGGTATAGGTTTACTAGTTTTGAAAAATAAAACTTAAGGAAATTAAACCAACACAACCTTAAGAAAGGGATGAGAGGAAGAGGAGGTATACACGAGCAATTTTAATGTGGTAAAATCCCACCCAATTGGGGAAACATACACAAAGGTCTCTACACCTCAAAAGTAAAAAAATCCACTAAAATAGAATAACAGTTTATCAACTATATAACAATCAAGGCACACAATCAAAACTAATTATAAGTTCAGAAATATACCAACTCCTATTGATTTTCTGACTTCTCCCAAGGCTCTGATGTTATTGATGTTCTCTCAGCTTTGTAACTTCACTCCTTTTATCTTTACGTCTAATCAAAATGTCCAAGAACTCAATACCAACACCTTTCAATGTAGTAGTGTGACAGTGTAAGTGGTGATGTGCTCTAAATCATATGCATGCAACTCACACACACTTAATTACAGACAGTATGCGAAATAAATCACAAATATGCAAAGGAATTTCCAAAATTAGTTTAATCAAAATATCAGCTTTTGGATCTTTCAAATATCCGCAAATCAAGAGGGAATCTTGATATATACACGAGCCAAGATCCTATGCACTTTTTATTTGAAAATATTTATACTTATTTCACAAAATGTGAAATATAATAAAGTGCAAATCCCTAATAAAGATCTCAACTAGATCTAAGTCTGAATATTCAAAGAAAATGAAATCAGAAAAGGTTTTGTTGGTTTAGAGTTTGAAAATAACATATCAGTTTGAAAATAACCAACAAAACAAGATTTCTCGAAAGAAGAAATCAAAACTACGAAATATCTAAGTGAAATGTATCACAGAGATCAATCTCAAAGTTCTATGAAAGAAAATGATATTTAACCAACGTGATTAAGTTGGGAAAGAGATAAAGGATAGATGAGGGTGGATCTACTCGAATCTCAAATTAACTCTCTCACATAAAAGTTTTTCTGTAAGGATTTGGTAGGAGTTTAGTTTAGGGTTTGATTTCTCTCTCTCTCTCTCTCTCTTCTCTCTATTTTCTCTAAGAAGTGAGGCTGGCCAAAGATTGTAAACGTATAACATATGGAAAGTATTTATAGTAAGAGATGGAAGGCTCTGGAAACTCGAGGCAAATCAACGCTCAGGATTGAGTTTAAAAGATCGAAGCAAATCCAAGGGTTAAGGTTGCACCGCTTCAAAGTTAACCCTTATTGGTTGCTCCAGGTGTTACAAGGATCATCTCAGATAACATGCAGGTCATTGATTAAAAAGATCCAAGGGTTCACAATTAAGCACAGGTATGTGAGAGCGTAGAAACACAAATCTAGTCGTTGTGAAAACAGCACGTGTAAGGCTAAGATGGAATATTAAACGCGTGTTTTTGAACTTCTACAAATACAAATTGCACCCATATAATTTTCAAGAACTTTCGATTTCTACCCAAAAAGGTTTTTAACAGCTTATGGAATTTACAAAACAACCTACAACTTTATTAAAAAAACAATTTTTAATTTCTAAAAAATGTTTAAAAAATCATAGAAATTATTTAAAGTATCCCAAAAATTATATAAAATTATTTTAGAGGGTTTTAACTCACTCACAACCAATGTAATGAATAAGGCAAGCACATATGCAACACATGAATGCATCCTAGGTGAAGTGTTGGTGTACTACCATTTGGAAAATTAGAGGAACTCAAAATGAAGAGTCTGAAGGTTATTTGGATTGAAAGGGTATGACTCAATTTTGTCACTATTTCCAAACTAGATGAGCACCTATATAATATAGACTTAAGTAAGTCAAAAAAATAGGTTGCTTTAAGAACTATCTTACCTATGGCATTACGAAAATACTCAAATATAATATTATCAAGAGGTTTAGTAAATAGATCAACTAACTATTTTTCTGTACTAAGATACTCAATGTCTAATTCTTTAGACTCTACAATATCACGAATGAAATGATGTCTAATTTTTATGTCCTTAGTTCGAGAGTGTTGGTTTGGATTTTTAGATATGTTTATGGCACTCTGGTTATCTCAATGCATTGTTAATTTTTCTTCAACGATACCGTAGTCACTAAGCATCTGCTTGATCCATAATAGTTGTGAACAACAACTACCGGCTGTAATATATTCGGATTCAGTCAATGAGAGAGATATATAATTTTGTTTCTTACTACTTTATCCTATAAAATTATTTCCTACATAATAGTAGGCGCCGAAAGTACTTTTACTATCGTCCGAGCACCCTGCCCAATCGGCATTTATGTATCCTACAATAGCACTAATGGTGTGTTTAGTGTACTAAATACCATAATTTTATGTACCCCTAACATATTTGATGATACGTTTGACAATTAACATGTGTGATTCTTTGGGTGCACATCAGTATCTTTCACAAACACAGACGGCGCAGGTAATATCAGGCCGGGAAGCAATAAGGTATAAGAGGCTCCTTATCATACTTCTATAAAGAGTTGGGTCAACAGTTTTCCCATTTTCTTCTTTGGATAATGTAATACCCCGTATTTTTGGCGATATTTATTTTTGGGATTAATTAATTAAATGAGAATTAATTGGGAATTAATCCGGATAAAATACTAGCGAGATGTGAGTTGGTATTTGACTATATTGAGTATATATGATGATATATGAATATTAAATTATGAAATTTGTCGTGAGATTGATATACGGCAATTTGGACATTTTATTGGGACGCGTGAGACAGTCGCGTCAGGATATAATTATTTTAATTATAAAAGTGAATTTAAATTCTATTAACCGTATGGTCGTTTTGAGTGCGCCAACGCGTCCGAAAGGGTCGAGATAGTCAGAAAACACTAGCCGGGGGTTTAGTTTGGGTCCCGGGGCATTTTTAGGCCATACCGGCAACATAAAGGGTATTTTGGTAATTTTGTATTTTTGGGAATTAAAAGTGACGAAAATTAGTAAATTATATCTGATTCAGGAAACCAACCACTAAACCCACTACCAACCATATTGACCCATAAGACTACGGGGAGTTTTAGAATTAGGTTTTCTAAGTTCCCAAAACAAACCCTAGCCACCATAGCCATTGGAGAAGAAAGCTTGGAGAGAGAGAGAGAGATAGAAAGGAATTCTGCAGGAAGAGAGAGGGAACTTCTTCAAATCGTCATCAAAATCTGAGATTGAATCAAGGCAAGTGATTTAATTCCATTTAATTCAGAGAATGTTTGTTCCATGTTAGATAATTCTAAGATTTACATTTGTTCTTGAAAGTTAATGAAAAACCCATGAGTTTGGAATTAGAATACTATATTTTGAGGAAAGGATTGCATGTAGAATCGTATTTAGAGGAATAATCTGATGTTGATATATCTTGCAAGAAACAAAAACGGATTTAAGTGGATAAATTAAAGACTTAAAATTTTAGGGTTTATGTTCTTGAAAATTTGGGGAAAAGTGAAGAGACTTGATGATTTAATGATGTTTAGGATGAATTGATTCCTTATAACACGTTAGTATGTGATCGTAGTATGTTTAGGATTGATTAGAGACCTTAAAACATTGTTGGGACGAATTTTAGAGGAGAATTGAGGAGTAGAAATTGGTGAAAAACGAGTAGAAAATTCTGGGCATGAATCTGGCCACTCGTTAGAAGACCTACCCAGGTCGTTCGAACGAGCTCGTTCGAACGAGCTTCTAACGAGTTGACCATTGACTTCTAACGAGGGTGAAGTTCGTTCGATAAGATCGTTCGAACGAGATCTCGTTAGAAAGCCCACTTCGTTCGAACGAGATCTCGTTAGAAGACTTAGTTCGTTCGAACGAAGTCTCGTTCGAACGAGACTTCGAACGAGTTGACAGTTTAGGCTTTTTAGCCTGTTTTGATCCCGAGTGCCCAGTAACTTTGTGTATAGGTAGAGATAGCCTTTCCTTGATGAGTAATTGATATATTTGGGATATTATGAGGAGTCAAACCTAGAAGTGTAGTTTGAACCTAAGGGAAAATGTGAAGTAGGACGTAAGTGTCTATTACGATGTGAGCTATTGACGGCCTAATTAATTATATTAACCGGGAACATATAAATGGTGTAGTATTATATGTCAGTACGAGAAGAGATAGGTACCAATATATTATGGTGATTACTAAGACGTGTGCATACTTAGTATATATGTATTGATTTTATGTGTATGACATACCTACCGTACTTGCTATCACGGGAGGTTTGCGTTCGCTTAGGGCCCTCTAATCCTTGTGTTGCCCGGATTTAGACTGGTTACCTCGATGAACATAGGTCAGAGAAGGACTTATTGGGATGTTAATAAGTCTGCTGATCGTGGGAGCGCAGGTATGTGCGTGACCCATGTGATGTGACTGTGTTCACCTCCATTATTTGTGATGTTGTTATCTGTGAACTATTCCTGAGAGATTCGGAATATGTAATCCTTATGTACGTGATGTACCGGGATGGATAGCAGAGTATGTGTGCACCGCAGCTAGTCTCGGGGTGCTTGTATTGTATATTTATGATGTGAATAATATACACTTAATTGATGGGAACTTCATGTTAATATTGTGAATAAAACTATGGTATTGTTTTGAGAAAACATAACGGGCTAACCAATTGTGAAATATATTACTTATCGAAAATCTGAATTTACGTTAAGCCCCTATTTAAATGAGATCATTATAATGTAAATGGGAACCGAGTAATAAGAGTAGAACCTATGACAGTCTAGCTAGGTATGATGTCAGTTAGCTAGGGATTAGTGTCATTTTAGATGGGTACTTACGTTAGGAGTGCACATTTAGTCGAGAGGTGAGAATTTCATGAGAGTGCACGTCCTAACATGTACTTTGCATTTAATGTTTTAAATGTTTTTAAAGCACTTGCAGGTTTTTAAAATATCTCCACATTCGGGCTCTGACCCGTTTGCTTTCAAATCTATTTTCTTGTAAAACCATTTTTAGGTGCCCAGCCACAAGGACACCATGCATAGTATTCTCACTCAGATGACGAGCTGTAGCTGTTTGTGGAAGCTACAGGGATTTGCTTTTAGACGCTTCTATCATTTGGATCCCATATTCAGTATTCCTCAGTTTTAGGG
This sequence comes from Sambucus nigra, assembly GCA_949130495.1. Taxonomy (NCBI): domain Eukaryota; kingdom Viridiplantae; phylum Streptophyta; class Magnoliopsida; order Dipsacales; family Adoxaceae; genus Sambucus; species Sambucus nigra. The sequence goes on along the minus strand of OX422212.1, from coordinate 601,111,091 downwards.
CATGTTGCCCAGTTCCATTAGAGATACATTTCCATTTCAGTTTTCAGACTTTGGCATGTATTAATTCAGTATTCGATATTTCGTTACTTATTTCAGTTGTGGGATTTGTTGTGAGGAGTTTTTCCTCCGGATTTATTTATATCATGTGATGGTTATTCTATTATTTCGTTATGGTGAATGGTGATATTATTCTTGCTTTAAATCTTTTACTGCATGTTAATCAGACTTTAATTAAAATTTGACAACTTACTTTTTAAATACTAGGTGGTTAGTAATAATAAAATGTTTTCGACAGTGATGCTATTAATTGAGCCAACTTGGCATTTTGATTTAATTTAATAAAGGAGTAGCTACCCGGTATTTAATTAGTCGGGGAGTCACAGGTGGTATCAGAGCTTCAGGTTCTAGTGTCCTTTAGGATCTGTACGGCTATTATGTTTCCGCTAAGTTTTCTTTGATATAGAGCCCTATATTTTAGGATTGTTGTACTCTTTTTGTGTATGCTTCGTTCTTCAGCTATTTTAAGTTTATAACAGCGAACTTATAAACTTTATTCTTATTTCAGATGCCTCCACGACGTGCACGACGAGTTCCCAGGGATGCAACGCCAGAACCCCAGCCCACTCCAGTTCAGGGCATGATGAACGCCGCTGAGGTTGCAGCCATTGTAGCCCAAGCGGTAAATGCCGCAATTGCCGTAGTTCAGCAGGCACCACCTGAGGCGCCGGTTGCCGTGCCAGTACAGGCTAATGCATTCCCGTCTGCTTGGGAACGTGTACGTGATGCTTTTCAGAAAGCGCATCCGCCAGGGTTTGCAGGTAGCTCAGATGTGGTAGTCTCGAGCCAGTGGAGGAAGGATATGCAGAGGCACTTGAGGATGTATGAGTGCACGGACGTTCAGAAGCAGGTGCTAGCTACTTTCAAGCTAGTTGGATCTGCACTGCAGTGGTGGGAGTCTATTACCACCATGGAGGAGAGGGATACTCTCACTATTCAGGACTTTTGGGTGCGGTTCGACCGCAAGTACTTTCCGTCAGCTGTTCACACGGAAATGAGGAGGAAACTGATGAATCTGAAGCAAGAGGGTAAGACCATGGCCGAGTATAAGGCCGAGTTCATGAATCTGTTGAATATCGTTCCAGATGAGATACCGACAGAAAAGAAGAAGATTGAGAAATTCACCGACGGGTTGACATGGAGGATCCGTCAGCATCTGTTAGGGAACCTTTCGTTGGCCACTTATTCTGATGTGGTTAACGCTGCTTTGTTACACTGCCAGGATCACCGCTTTCATATGACTAAGGGCAAGAGATCGGGAGAGTCTAGCCTTCAGGGCAGAACTGGAGGACATGGTGCCGGTGGGGCACAATCTGTTCAGGGGCAGAGACAGGGTGAGCAGGGTTCCCAGCAAAGGGATCAGAAGAGGTTCAGATCAGGGAATTATAGGCACGGACAGGGAGGTTTCCGTCAGGGCCATCAGGGTCCAAACGGCCATCAGGGCCAACAGGGGCAGAATGGGCAGCAGTTTCAGTAGGGCCAAGGGAGGAACGGTAACGGCCACCAGGACCGGGAACAGCAGGGGCAGAGAGGAGGTAACTTCCCAGGGAAGTGTTATGTTTGTGGCAAGACTGGCCATAAACGACAGGATTGTCCTGATAGGGGCAGGGCCCCACAGCAGCAGCAGCAGGGTGCTCGCCAGGAGCCGCAGAGGCCTATGTTTCCAGCCGCTCTCCCCGTACCGCCGCAGATGGCAGCTTTGCCACCCATTCCAGCAGTCCCAGCTCAGCATGGGCAGCTACAGTATGGACGTGTCTATAACGTCCACCAGGCAGCAGTTCCACAGGCACAGCCCGCGATTGAGGGTACGTTTCCTATCCATGGAACTATGGGTCGGGTATTGTTTGATACGGGGGCTACACATTGTTTTATAGCTACACATTTCGCGAAATCTTTATGGTTGTTAGCCACAGCGGAGAGCACAGTGACGTGTGTCGACTCACCATTGGGGAATGGGTCACTTATATTCTTTATATGCCGGGGAGTGGGGGTAGAGATTGGTGGTTTGGTATTACCTGCAGACATGTTGGTATTAGATATGCATGTGCACGATGTGATTATCGGTATGGATTGGCTCGTAGCTTATAGGGCCATGATTGATTGCTTCAGCGGGAGCATTGTTTTTGCCATTCCGGGGCAAGAGATGTTTGTAGTGGCGATGCCTCGCCCAGAGGGAGGTTCGACCGCTCATCTGTATTATATAGAGGAGGATACCTCCAAGGAGGTTGTGATTCCTTTAGATTCGATCCCAGTTGTCAGGGAGTATTTGGATATGTTTCAGGAGATACCAGGCCTACCCCCCAGTCGAGAGATAGATTTTGTTATAGACCTATTGCCAGATACGAGACCTATAGCACGCGCACCGTACCGTATGGCTCCGGCAGAGATGCGAGAGCTACGAGATCAGATAGAGAAGCTGTTAGGTCAGGGCTTTATTCGTAGGAGTACCTCACCTTGGGGCGCTCTAGTTTTGTTTGTAAAGAAGAGGGACGGTTCACTAAGATTGTGTGTGGACAATCGGGAGTTGAATAAGGTCACGATACGGAATAAGTATCCGTTGCCTCGAATCAATGACCTATTTGACCAGTTGAGAGGAGCTTCTTTCTTCTCGAAGATTGATTTGAGATTGGGATACCATCAGTTGCGTATCAGGGAGGAGGATGTCTCGAAGACTGCGTTCTTATCGAGATATGGTTCTTACGAGTTTCGGGTTATGCCTTTTGGTTTGACCAACGCTCCAGCAGTGTTTATGGACTTGATGAACAGAGTGTTCAGGGATTTCCTAGATCAGTTTGTCATTGTCTTCATCGATGATATTCTGGTTTACTCCCAGACAGAGGAGGAGCACGCCGAACATTTGAGGCAAGTTTTGCAGACACTACGTCAGAACGAGTTGTATGCAAAATTTGAGAAGTGCGGGTTTTGGTTGAAGGAGGTCCAGTTTTTGGGACACATTATTTCCGACCGGGGGATATCTGTTGATCCGGGGAAGGTATCCGCGGTGAGGGAGTGGGGATAGCCCACGACACCAACGGAGATTCGTAGTTTCTTGGGCCTAGCAGGATACTACAGGAGGTTCATTCGGGGATTTTCGAAGATAGCGGGTCCTTTGACACATCTGACTCGTAAAGGTGTGCCGTTCATTTGGAGTGATGCCTGTCAATTGGCATTTGATGAGTTAAAGGACAAATTGACCTCAGCACCTGTGTTAGCATTACCGAGACCGGGAGTTGAGTATTTGGTTTACACCGATGCGTCTTTGCAAGGACTTGGAGGTGTATTGCAGCAGGAGAGACAGGCCATAGCTTATGCTTCCTATAAGCTTAAGACTCATGAGAAGAATTACCCCACGCATGATTTGGAGTTGGCGGCAGTGGTATTTGCCCTACGGATTTGGAGGCACTATCTTTTGGGGGAGAAGTTCCAATTGTTCACGGACCACAAGTCCCTACAGTACCTGTTCATGCAGAAGGAGTTGAACATGCGGCAAAGGAGGTGGCTTGAGTTTGTGAAGGACTACCAATTCGATATCCAGTATCACCCGGGTAAGGCTAACGTGGTAGCAGACGCGTTGAGCCATAGGCCAGCAGATGAGGTGGCAGGGGTGTGGAAGGCAAAGTGGAAGGAGTTGGGACACCAGGATGCAGTGGCCCGATCTTTCATGTCTGTGATGACCGTTACACCGCAAATTGTCACGAAGGTAGTACGGGCACAGGCTAATGACTCGTTCTGTCAGGAGCAGATAGTTCGATTACTAGCAGAGGGAGCCGAGTCCTATACCGTTAGCTCAGACGGGGGATTACGCTTCAATGGGAGATTGGTGGTTCCGGAAGGGGAGGAATTGCGACACGAGGTGATGGCAGAGTCGCACGGCTCACGGTTCGCGGTACATCCCGGAGGGGACAAAATGTACCAAGACATGAGACGCTAGTATTGGTGGAGCGGTATGAAGAGAGATATCACTGTGTTTGTTTCGAAATGCACCACTTGTCAGCTAGTAAAAGTGGATCATCAGAGACCGATAGAACTTCTACAGCCGTTGGAGGTTCCGAGGTGGATGTGGGAGAGCATATCCATGGACTTTATCACGGGGTTGCCTACGTCGCAGAGGGGTCACGACTCCGTTTGGGTAATTGTGGACAGGTTGTCCAAAGTCGCTCACTTTTTACCCGTAAGGACTGACTACACTACGGGACAGTATGCCCAGCTCTTCATTTCAGAGATTGTGAGACTTCACGGTGTGCCCCTAAATATCGTGTCTGACAGAGACAAGATATTTGTTTCGCGATTTTGGGAGAGTTTCCAGGAGGCCATGGGCACGGAATTGCGGTTGAGTACGGCTTATCATCCGCAGACCGATGGGCAGACCGAGCGCACAAATCAGATGTTAGAGGACATGCTACGCATGTGCATTATTGACTTTAGAGGTGGATGGGAGCAATACCTTCCACTGGTAGAGTTTGCTTATAATAACTCCTACCAGTTCACTATTGGCATGGCTCCGTTTGAGGCATTGTACGGTAGGCCTTGTCGTTCCCCAGCATGTTGGTTAAAGGTGGGGGATAACAAACTACTTGGGCCGAAAGTAATTCAGGATACTTCGGCAAGGATTGAGTTGATTCGGAGTCGCATTCGGGTAGCTCAAGACCGGCAGAAGAGTTATGCTGATGCGAAGAGATCTTTCAGGGAGTTCCAAGTGGGGGACCAGGTTTTGCTCAGAGTATCTCCTATGAAGGGGATTATGCGTTTCGGGAAGAAGGGGAAGTTGGCACCAAGGTATGTGGGGCCGTTTCCTATTATTGAGCGGATTGGACCAGTTGCGTATAGACTCGGGTTACCGGAGCATTTACACCGTATTCACGATGTGTTTCATATTTCCTCGCTAAGGAAATATCTCAGGGACGATTTGGCTCATTCTCACATCGCTTTGGGGGAGATTGATCTACAGCCTGATAGCTCCTACGAGGAGGGGCCGATTGCTATTTTGGATCAAAGTGAGAGGAAGCTGCGGTCAAAGATAGTTCCGTTAGTGCGTGTTCAGTGGCGACATCACAATGTCGAGGAGTCCACATGGGAACGCGAGGATGAGATGCGGGAACGTTATCCAGAGTTGTTTTTATCAGGTACTTTCTAGTTCCGAATTTTGGGCAATATTCTGTTATTAGGGGGGAAGTATGTAATACCCCGTATTTTTGGCGATATTTATTTTTGGGATTAATTAATTAAATGAGAATTAATTGGGAATTAATCCGGATAAAATACTAGCGAGATGTGAGTTGGTATTTGACTATATTGAGCATATATGATGATATATGAATATTGAATTATGAAATTTGTCGTGAGATTGATATACGGCAATTTGGACATTTTATTGGGACGCGTGAGACAGTCGCGTCAGGATATAATTATTTTAATTATAAAAGTGAATTTAAATTCTATTAACCGTATGGTCATTTTGAGTGCGCCAACGCGTCCGGAAGGGTCGAGATAGTCAGAAAACACTAGTCGGGGGTTTAGTTTGGGTCCCGGGGCATTTTTAGGCCATACCGGCAACATAAAGGGTATTTTGGTAATTTTGTATTTTTGGGAATTAAAAGTGACGAAAATTAGTAAATTATATCTGATTCAGGAAACCAACCACTAAACCCACTACCAACCATATTGACCCATAAGACTACGGGGAGTTTTAGAATTAGGTTTTCTAAGTTCCCAAAACAAACCCTAGCCACCATAGCCATTGGAGAAGAAAGCTTGGAGAGAGAGAGAGACAGAAGGGAATTCTGCAGGAAGAGAGAGGGAACTTCTTCAAATCGTCATCAAAATCTGAGATTGAATCAAGGCAAGTGATTTAATTTCGTTTAATTCAGAGAATGTTTCTTCCATGTTAGATAATTCTAAGATTTACATTTGTTCTTGAAAGTTAATGAAAAACCCATGAGTTTGGAATTAGAATACTATATTTTGAGGAAAGGATTGCATGTAGAATCGTATTTAGAGGACTAATCTGATGTTGATATATCTTGCAAGAAACAAAAACGGATTTAAGTGGATAAATTAAAGACTTAAAATTTTAGGGTTTATGTTCTTGAAAATTTGGGGAAAAGTGAAGAGACTTGATGATTTAATGATGTTTAGGATGAATTGATTACTTAAAACACGTTAGTATGTGATCGGAGTATGTTTAGGATTGATTAGAGACCTTAAAACATTGTTGGGACGAATTTTAGAGGAGAATTGAGGAGTAGAAATTGGTGAAAAACGAGTAGAAAATTCTGGGCTTGAATTTGGCCACTCGTTAGAAGACCTACCCAGGTCGTTCGAACGAGCTCGTTCGAACGAGCTTCTAACGAATTGACCAATGACTTCTAACGAGGGTGAAGTTTGTTCGATAAGATCATTCGAACGAGATCTCGTTAGAAAGCCCACTTCGTTCGAACGAGATCTCGTTAGAAGACTTAGTTCGTTCGAACGAAGTCTCGTTCGAACAGCCTCGTTCGAACGAGACTTCGAACGAGTTGACAGTTTAGGCTTTTTAGCCTGTTTTGATCCCGAGTACCCAGTAACTTTGTGTATAGGTAGAGATAGCCTTTCATTGATGAGTAATTGATATATTTGGGATATTATGAGGAGTCAAACCTAGAAGTGTAGTTTGAACCTAAGGGAAAATGTGAAGTAGGACGTGAGTGTCTATTACGATGTGAGCTATTGACGGCCTAATTAATTATATTAACCGGGAACATATAAATGGTGTAGTATTATATGTCAGTACGAGAAGAGATAGGTACCAATATATTATGGTGATTACTAAGACGTGTGCATACTTAGTATATATGTATTGATTTTATGTGTATGACATACCTACCGTACTTGCTATCACGGGAGGTTTGCGTTCACTTAGGGCCCTCTAATCCTTGTGTTGCCCGGATTTAGACTGGTTACCTCGATGAACATAGGTTAGAGGAGGACTTATTGGGATGTTAATAAGTCTGCTGATCGTGGGAGCGCAGGTATGTGCGTGACCCATGTGATGTGACTGTATTCGCCTCCATTATTTGTGATGTTGTTATCTGTGAACTATTCCTGAGAGATTCGAAATATGTAATCCTTATGTACGTGGTGTACCGGGATGGATAGCAGAGTATGTGTGCACCGCAGCTAGTCTCGGGGTGCTTGTATTGTATATTTATGATGTGAATAATATACACTTAATTGATGGGAACTTCATGTTAATATTGTGAATAAAACTATGGTATTGTTTTGAGAAAACATAACGGGCTAACCAATTGTGAAATATATTACTTATCGAAAATCTGAATTTACGTTAAGCCCCTATTTAAATGAGATCATTATAATGTAAATGGGAACCGAGTAATAAGAGTAGAACCTATGACAGTCTAGCTAGGTATGATGTCAGTTAGCTAGGGATTAGTGTCATTTTAGATGGGTACTTACGTTAGGAGTGCACATTTAGTCGAGAGGTGAGAATTTCATGAGAGTGCACGTCCTAACATGTACTTTGCATTTAATGTTTTAAATGTTTTTAAAGCACTTGCAGGTTTTTAAAATATCTCCACATTCGGGCTCTGACCCGTTTGCTTTCAAATCTATTTTCTTGTAAAACCATTTTTAGGTGCCCAGCCACAAGGACACTATGCATAGTATTCTCACTCAGATGACGAGCTGTAGCTGTTTGTGGAAGCTACAGGGATTTGCTTTTAGACGCTTCTATCATTTGGATCCCATATTCAGTATTCCTCAGTTTTAGGGCATGTTGCCCAGTTCCATTAGAGATACATTTCCATTTCAGTTTTCAGACTTTGGCATGTATTAATTCAGTATTCGATATTTCGTTACTTATTTCAGTTGTGGGATTTGTTGTGAGGAGTTTTTCCTCCGGATTTATTTATATCATGTGATGGTTATTCTATTATTTCGTTATGGTGAATGGTGATATTATTCTTGCTTTAAATCTTTTACTGCATGTTAATCAGACTTTAATTAAAATTTGACAACTTACTTTTTAAATACTAGGTGGTTAGTAATAATAAAATGTTTTCGACAGTGATGCTATTAACTGAGCCAACTTGGCATTTTGATTTAATTTAATAAAGGAGTATCTACCCGGTATTTAATTAGTCGGGGTGTCACAGATAATTTGGTATTTGTGATCATTGGAGTAAGTGCAGGTTTAGAGTGTTTTAACCCAAACTTCTTAATGAGATCAAAGGCATATTTTGATTGATTAATAAAAAGACCATCGTTGAATTGTTTGACTTGTAGTCCTAAGAAACATTGTAATTCACCAATTAACAACATCTAAAATTCAGAATGTATTATCTCATAAAAATCTTTGACTTGATTAGGATAGGTTAAGCCGAAAATGATATCATCTACGTAAACTTGGGCAATCAGGACATATTTGTCCGATTTCCTAATGAATAATGCTGGATCGTTTCCACCTCGAATAAATTCGTGAGAGACTAAAAATGTAGACATGCATTTATACCAGGCTCTAGGAGGTTGTTTCAAACCGTATAAGGCTTTCTTAAGTCTAAACACGTGATTTGGACAAGAGGGGTCGATAAAACCTGTAGGTTGTTCTACTTATACTTCCTCAGTTAAAATTCCATTTAAAAATGCGGATTTAACATCCATTTGAAAAAGTTTGAATTCTAAATGGCATGATATGGATAAAAGAAGGCGAACTGACTCAAGATGAGTGACAGGGGGAAATTTTTTGTCAAAGTCAATTCCTTCTATCTGAAAGTAACCTTGTGCTACTAACCTTGCCTTATTTCTAATGACCTCCCCATTTTCATCATCGAGTGTCGATAACCTTCTTATTTTCTGGCCTCAGAACGAGATACCAAACATCATGACTCTGAAACTGGACAAGCTCTTCTTGCATAGCATTAATCCAGAATGAGTCACAAAGGGCGTCATTTACATTTTTCGGCTCTATAAGAGAAATGAAACATGCAAAATGTTCTACCTTTTGAAGTTAAGATCTAGTTCTAACTGGATCAGAAGGATTACCAACAATTTTATCAGTGGGATGGTATTTAAAAACCTAAGTTGGTACAGAAGGAGTTTCAGGTGGCAGCGAATCAACTATCTCTGGAGAGTCAGGGATAAAATAGGTTTCTTCCTCATTCAGGACGACTGGTTCACTGACACTAGTCTCAGTATTGTTATCATTTACAATTACATTAAAAGATTCCATATTGACTTTGGTTCGACAATGAAAGACATGAAAAGACCTACTGTTTTGAGAATATCCAAGAAAATTCCCTTTTTCTCCTCGGGTGTCAAATTTCAAAAGTTGTTCCCTGTCCTTACAAATATTACAGACACTACCTAAGGTTTTAAAATATTTAAGGTTAGGCTTTTTGTGGAACCAAAGTTCATATGAAGTTTGTTTGGAATTTTTCATAAGGTATACACGATTAATGATATCACAAGAGGTTTGAACGGCTTCAACCCAAAAATACTTAGAAAGATTTTTCGCATGTAACATCACTCGAGCCATATCTTGTGGGGTTCTATTCTTACGTTCAACAATTCCATTCTGATGTGGTGTCTTAGGAGCACTAAATTTGAGTTTATAACCATTGCCTATATAGTATTCTGAAATACCAGAGTCTTTGAATTCTCCACCTTTGTCACTTCTGATGCGATAAACTTGGGTGTCCTTCTCATTCTCAATTTTATAAGAATTTTTAAGAACTCACTGAAAGTATCGAATTTATTTTTCATAAAAGCCACCTATGTATATCGTGTGTAATCATCCACAATAACAAGTATATAACTGTTACCACATAAACTGACGGTTCTAGAAGGACCCATAAGGTCCATGTGGATTAATTCCAAAGGTTTTGTAGTTAAAATATCTTTAACTTTCTTGTGAGGATGTTTACTTATTTTCCCTTCTTGCCAAGGACCACAAACAAGATTAAAGGAGTTTTTAATTTTTTGTAATCCTCTAACTATTTCTTGGGAACTTAACCTATGAAGATTATCAAAATTTGTGTGTCCCAATCAATTGTGTCATAGATCAGCATCTTCTAATTTGGCAATGTTATAGGATTTAGATTTAGGAATGACTATGTAACAGTTATCCTCATTTTTATTTCCTATTAAAATACAGTTTCCTTTTTCATCAAGAATTTTGCAATCGATTTTTGAAAAGGTAACAATATGATTGGAATCACAAAATTGAGATATACTCAGTAAGTTTTCCATGAGACCTTTAACTAAAAGAACATCATTTAGTTTAGGAAGACATTCCTCATGCACGGTTCCCTTACCTATGATCTTAGATGAAACCCCATCACCAAACGCAACACTACCTCTAGAGAAGTCGGTTTTGTTTATTAATTTGATTTCCGATCATATGTTTAGAACACCCAGAGTCCAGGTACCAACCAGGTGAAGTTTGTTGTGCCTTAAAAGCTGACAACATTTCACTTGAGCTGGGGTAACAAGTCATCTTTTCTAATCCAAATGGGCATGGTTTTTAAAAATTTGTAGCCCTTTGATTTAGAAAAGTTTCTTTTTGTAGTTAGAGTTCTGTGTGTTCTGTCTTGGGAGAACATAAGTATTCCTACTCTTCCTAGAATACTTAAAATTTGAATAAGTAGGTGTATACAGTCTCTTTTGAAAACATTCGGCAACTGTGTGGCCATAGACATCACAGTATGAACAATATTGAAGAATGGAGGACTTGACTTTACTAGTAAAGTCTTTGAAAATTGGTTTATCCCTAATAGGAATGGTTGTCCATGTGTCATTGGTTTTGGGTTTCTAAAGTTGATTTTTAATAGGAGGACAAACATACTTAGCTGGAACATTATATTTGGGTTGTTAAGTATAGTCACTTTGTTTACCCTTAGAGAAATTTTTAAAAATATGTTCTTTCTGGTTATCTTGAACTTTTTGGCCTTCCTTTACAAAAATTACATTTTCAGGAGAAACATTTTTACTAGTAATGACCTTTTCTCCAAAACCTAAGCCAAATTTGTCTTCAAAATCAAACTTACTTTTTTAAATAATTTCTTCATAAGATATCAGTTGTGTTTCAAAATGTAAACATTTTTTAAAAACATCTGAAGTTTTTCGTTTTGATTCTAAGTTTAAGAATAGCATCTTTATATTTTTGCTCTATAACATAATTTTTCCCAGACAAATCTTTGATTTTTAAAGAGAATTCTTTTGTTTCAGTCTCATGGGCAGCATATTGTGCTGTAAATTCTTCAGCGTTCTTCCTAATAGTCGTTCTTCCTAATAGTCTGGTTAAGTAAATCTGCACGTTCATTTAACAACTTTACCATATTATCAAGACGAACATTTTTCTTAAGTTTTTTTGTGTATAGCTCTTGAAGATTTGGAAGATCATCGTCGGACTCACTATGTGTCTCGTGTATAGTGTCACCTATGTCGCTCATTTATTTCGTGGAACTCACACACACTTTAGTTTTGTCTACAATGTTCTCATTCAGACACACTCGTATATTACCATTTTCAGTGTTATTTTTATCACCAGCAGACACTATGTTATCATTTAAAGATACAGTAAGAACATTATTAGGCACAATAGGATCATGAGTAGTCAAACATTTATTTTCACCATGGTATTCAATTTTAGCAAAGAATGACATACAAGACTCATCATTATAGGTTGACTCAGTTTCATCTGAATCAGAATCACTAGAGTCGTCCCATGTGTTACATATATTTGCCCTAGTGTTCTTATTCAAATTTGTTTTGCATCTATTAGCATAGTGTCCCTTCTACCACATCTATGACATTTCATATCTTTTAAGTCAATTACAGGTTTATTTTTGTCATAGGGTTATTTGTCATTATGTCTTTCATGAGGTCTGTGATTTTGATTAACTGGATAATTTTGTCCGCCTTGTTTAGAGGCTACTGCATTTCTGAATTTGATAATCTTTTTGAAATTCTTGCTCATAAGAGCTATTTGATTATCAAGGTGATCTAAATCACAATCATCACTTAAGTTAAGGTCATAGACTAAGGGACTGACTTTAGGTGAAGTCAATTGTGATGAAAACACAACATTAGAACTAGTGGGTCTCTTATTTTGGACAGTCAATTATTTTTTAAACTCTAACTCCATCTCAACAGTTCTTAGTTTGCTACTTAGAAACTCAGGAGTCGGGTTTGGGTCGTCCATTTCTTCTATGGCATATCTCTTATTGTCAAACTTAGCAGATAATGACCTGAGAATCTTTTAAATGATTTCTTTTCTACTATAGGTTCTACCATTTTCCTGTAGTTTTGTAAAAATATCAGTTAACCTTATGTAGAAATCATCAAAAGATTCTTTGTCATCCATGATCAATGTATTATACTGCTGGATTAACATTTGGGGTTTTCCATCCTTAACATGTTCATCACCTTCTTGGGCGGTGACTAAGGTGTCCCAAGCCCCCTTGGAAGTAAAACATATAGATATTCTTTTAAATTCGTGTTCGTTAATGGACATAAAGATGTAATTCTTGCCCTTATTATTATTATTATTATTATTATTATTATTATTATTATTATTATTATTATTATTATTATTATTATTATTATTATTATTATCTAGAGACATCCTTTTCTCTCCCATAGTAAATTTGCTAAGAAGTTTCTTAACCCTTGCGGGATCAGTTTCAGATAAAGACTTAGTTAGATGTTTATACCCTTTTTCCATCATATCCCAGACATCATCACCAAGAGTTCCTTGAATGAAAGCAACAATTCGTACTTTCCAGTATGAATAGTCGTTTCCATCAAAGAGAGGTGGTCAGGAAAGGTTACCTAACTTCTCAAATCTTTCATCCATATTCAGAACTTTAAGATTTCAAAAACAGTTAGAGTTTCAGGATAAAAAATATTTGATTAACCTGCTCTGATACCACTTGAAAAACTATTTACTAAGTTAATAACAAAATGTTATAGATTAAGCAAACCCCAATAAAAACACCTTGAACAAAACTATTTTTGAAATATAACAAAAGATATGTTTTGAATAGGTTCTGAATATGTATTCTAGATTTTTTAGTTTAATTACCTTAGGTTTTTTAAATTAAAAACTGTCACTAAGTCTTAAGTAAGAAACCATTCACACAGGAAATTAAGAACATTCAAGCAAAAGAACACAAGATTTTTAACGTGGTAAAACTTTAAAATAAAGGAAACATCCACGACCACTAGAAACAATCACAATACAAGTTACAATACTAAGCATGCAAATCAAGATCCTAAATCTAAGTCAAGAAAATATATCTACACGAGTTACTCCACTGTCAAATTCTTTTGACTTGATTTTGATCTCTCACAGCAGCTTCCTTGCTTTGTCCTTGTCCACTAATTGTAGTAGCTCTTACAACACCCAGTTTCTCAAAAATAACCATTATACTAAGTGTTCATGTGAGAGTGTAGGTGGTCGTGATGTGAACTAAATGCAAAAATGCAACTCACACCTCTCAGAATATTTATACAGACAGAATCCTGTGAATATAAAAACTTCTATATGACATGCAAGAACTATTTCTGAAACCCAGACTTCTTTTTCAAATCGTATTAGAAAAATAATCTTGCTATAAAAAACAGCCAAGGTCCTATATGTCTTAACTTTTATTTATGTACAACTTTATTTCACAAAATGTGAAATATAATCTGAGAGACATAAACGTCTTTAAAATCACTTTGAAAAATCATAAGTCTATTTTTCAAAAAAAGTTGAAAATAGAGAAGGATATTTTAGAAAATAACAACAAATTTAAAGATCCAAGAGAGGCAAAAGCCTAGAAATTAGTCGTGTGAATTTCTCTTTGGAAAACCTCAATATTTCTACTGAGAAACTCGAGTTTTTCTTAGAGATAGGTTCTAAAAGAGACTACTGGTTTGAAGAGGTCTTCAAACAGTAAAATCCCCAATACCCTTACTCATAAAAACCCTAGATCTAACACTCAAGTTTGGGTTTTCTGATATATGGAACTGGAACGTTTGGATATATGGTATTTGGGAGAAAACACTTGTGATTTGGTCTTTGGATGAATAGGGTTTCCTATCTTCTCTCTTTTTTCTCTCTTCTATCTCACTCTTCTGGTTTTTCTCTTAAATTAGATGAATGAAGAAAAATTTCCCAAATGAAGACCAAGAGCCTTTTTTTATACTGGTCGAAGAAGGATCGAGAACACCGATTCAAATCAAGGGTTGAGATAAAGGCTGACCAATTGACTTTTAATCTAACGATTGAACACAAGCGATGATTAAACTAAAGCTGATTGGTTGAAAGTGGGATCACATGGATTAGCTTAAAACACATGCACACCGTTGATTAAATTGATCCAAAGGCTATAATCTCTTCTCATAACCGAGTCTTAAGAGAAACACAAATCCAACTATTGTGTGGCCAACACGTGTATGGTTGTGATGAAATAAGAAACACGTGTTTTATGTTTATAAAAAATATGAATTGGACCCCCAGAATTCTCTAGCGCTTTCGATTTCTACCCCGGGCAAGTTTTTAGGAAAAATAATATTTGCATATATACCCCAAATATTTAAAATCACAAATTAATTAATTTTGGAAAATCATTTTTAATTTTTTTTAAAAATGTTTTAAGTGATATAAAAATGTTTAAAAAATTTCTAAAAAATAATATGACCCTTGTGCGCATATAACATCAATAATATGTACTGTAAGTGTCCTAAAGTGGTCATGAGGTAGATATAACTTCCTTTTTAGGTGGATCATGAGGTTCTTGGACTGGATATCTTTTTTTATGCTTGGATACTTTGAGAGAGAGAGCAACTCTTGAAAATCTAACCTACTTTTTCTCAATATCCAAAATAGATGGAACTCTTATATATAATAGACTCAAGTAAGTTAATCATATAGTGTGTTCTCAATATTTTAGCAGCTCTACCTTAGTCTTTACGGTCTTTAATCAAACATATCATGGTCTTAATATTTAAACACACTCAAGTCCTAACCTATGACTAAAAGGTTTTGTCCAAGCATAGAATAAACCAAAATATAAAAATTTACTCGATTCAGAAACTTGTCCATATGAATCTCCCCCTTTTGTTATTTTGGGACAAAACACAAAATAAAAACTTATGGGTCATCAAAATCTCTAAATACTCAATCCCCAACCCCATAGGAAAAAGTACAAACTCTTGACAGGCTCACATTGAGTAGCTTTACTCTTGTGTAAACTTCGATGCATTGTTACGAACTTGCACACTTAAACACGCCTTCAATTGTGAAGAGAATATATAACAAAATAAATCTGCATAAGAATAAACCCTCCCCCTTTGTCGAATAACTTCCACCTAAGTTAGGACGTCTCTCCTTAAGGTAAAAATCTCCCCCGGACTATAAAGATTGAGATACCAATTCTCCCCATTTTTGTTCAAGATAGACAGAGATAAAGACGTATAATAAAATCATTTATCCCCAATATAACCATTTCTCTCCCTAAATGAAATAAGGGAAAGCGTAAAGGAAAAATAAGTATATCATGCAGTGGTGTAAAGTGTAACAAGTAGTGAAAAAACACATCGTGGCAACACAAGCACAAATAATCCAAACAATGAACAAATGATACCAATTTTGATGCAAAAACTAAAGCATAAGATATCAATATGATCATCAAGCATACCAATCTGAAACTTAAAGAAGAACATATGGCATACATGGACTAAATGCAAACGCAAAGTCTCAAAACAAAAGATACCATATATAAAAATATACAAAAGATACCAATGACACACGTGCATAAATATATACGTATAGACACTACAAAGACACTCAGAACAATAAGCTTTCCACACTCATATGGAATAAATGTGTCTAAACAACATGCGGTAAATGGAGTGAATTAGATGACAAAACAATTATGACCCAATCGATCAAAAATATCCAAGGAGTTCTATTTGACTGCATTAACTTTATCAAAGAAAGATTTAGCCTCATAGTGAAAAATTCAAAAATGGACAAACAAGCACAATGCACGCAAGCCTAAAAAATAATGATGACCCTCAAATCAATAGTGTCAAACATGAATTAACTAGGACTCATTGTGCAAACCCACTGATCTTCAACTTATAACATCCTAAAAAATATAGATATTCTATTTTTTATTTTTCTTTCTTATTTTCTCTTAAATATCAATTTTGAAGAATCAAATCAAACTTTTGGCCTTGGCAATAATTTTTTTTTTCTTTTTAATTTTTTTTCCTTTTGCCAATTGTGGACTTTCATACAAAGAAGATTTATCCTTTCGTATCCCTTTCCCGTGCACACTTATATTTCCAATAAGAAAAAAAAACTCACGGGTTAATGGTTCTTACATGCACAAGTCCCCCATAGTAAAAAAAATATGTATAATGACAATATCGATGGGAGAACACCTCACTTAGCTCATGTGACATATGAAGTTAAAATCCAAAAGATCTTGTGCATGTGTGCAGAGGGATATGCAAAGTGAATCCATTAAGCAAATCAAAGTCAAAAACTCCATCCAAGCATGATTTAGAACATTCCTAAGCATTTAAAATCATAATCAAAAGTCCTAGCCACATGGATTCATAGGACAGAGTCGATTCAAACACACAGATATGCTACATAAAATGTGTAAAACCAAACTACATAAACAAAAATCTTTTTGAGTTTTTTAAACATATTTCAAACATGACACCACTTGAACACTAAACTCAAAAGACAAATAAAAATATTTTTGTATTTTTCAATTAGACCCAATAAATGAAAAATCATAATGCAAAATATTCAAACATCAGAAAACTAGCAAACACGTTGACATGAAGTATAAAGGTTAGTGCATAAAAACATGCAAATACAATCAACCATTAGATTTAGCATGAAAAGTATCACGTACAATCATTTGAGAATAAGTAATTCTAATGTCTAAAGCCTCCAAATCTAATTTTCTAGACCACATAGGTGTAACGTGACACTTTTGGATTTCAGTATCCTCGATGACTCTAGTCTTAGACTTCTTATGATCTTTTCTAAGATCAAAGCAAAAACGCCTAAGGTGACCTTTCCTATCGCAATGTGTGTATGTGAAGACACGAGGAATGTTACCATTGGATTTAACTTTTCTAATGTCCCTAGTAATAGTTTACTATCTTAAAATCATGGTCTTAACTTTATTTGTGGAAGCATTTAGATCATCGAAGTTGATCCCACAATTATCATATATAATTCAGGCGGTGCCTAACATTTTATCCAACTTTTTTGATCAGATTCCAAATTAAATTTGACATTACTCGAGTCTCTCAATCCCTTTTCTAACTTCATAATTCTAGATTTGAGCAAAAGACAAAACTCATAAAAAATAAGGGAGTCCTTCAAAATCTCCATCAAACTAAGAAGGTTATCTTGCTCCCCCTCAATAAACGTGAGATTCTCCCCAAGAGTCTTCTCATGTGCCCTAAGATGCTCAATCAATATACTCTCGTCATTCCCTATGACACATTATTTCAACTTATCTTCTAACTTCAAGTTAGCATTTTTCAATTTCATCGTCTCCGTATACAACTCTCGGATGGCAACTTGAAGTTCACTATCCTTTCATTATTCATCACCACTCCCATTATTAGCACTCACTTAGGATTCACACATGGATTTGGAACCATCATGAACAAAATTATCTTCATCTGAAGACTTTTCATCAAGGCTCACATGACTAGCCATGAACAGGGTATAGTTGCGCTCAATAGGGGAATAGGGTTCCTCTTCCGGTTCACTATCACTAAGGGTGGAATTGATGCCTTCGGATTCTCTCCTTACTTCCTTAGTTTAGTGGAACACTCAACTACCCTATGGTCATAACCCTCACACCCAATGAATCTATCCGACTCATCCCTCTTAAAATTATCATTACAATTTTTAAGGAATGTTATAGCCCTGTTAATCTTTCTTTTCTCAAAATTATTTTCATCTTTCGATTATTTTTCAAACTTGAGAAATTTTTTAAACTTCTTAGAAAACATGGCCATATCATTATAATCGATGTCAGACTCATCATCTGAAAAAAGTGTTTCCTCCTTTTGGGATTTCAAAGCAACGACCTTATCTTTCTTCGTCTTTTTGGAAACATGTCAAGTTCATAGGTTTAAGATCACCCATAAGCTCTTTATAATTCCCCGACCTAGATGTAGGCTACCGTTGCGTCAACCATCACCCGAGTCAAGGTGTTAAGGGGGAGGGAGAAAGTCTAATTTTATTATGTACGAAAATCCTTTAATTTACACAACTTTATAAAGAACGGAATGTAATTAAATGGGTTTTAATTTAAGAAATAGGTTATTGATTTAAGTAATTAATTTAATTAGCAAGATTTAATTATAAAAATGCCATTAAATATGACAATGCTAATAATAAGGCAAATAAACCATGAAAGTCCTGTATTATTACAGCAAATGGCCCAAGGCCCGAATAAAAGATTGTTTAAAGTGGCATGAATTCAAATGTCCTGAAACACATTTTTTTTAAATTCCATGGTTGATCTCTAACGACGATTCATGCCCTTTGGGGAATTACCAAAGTCCCTACCGGAGGTACCTAGGGTTAGGAGTTTTAACATAAAAAGTAGGGGTGGGCAAGGAGCTCGACAAGGTGGGGAATACTAAGCAACACATTTTTATAAGAAGATACTATACATATATTGTTTATTTTAGTAATTTCGAAAACATTATCATTCGACGAGTATAAATGCAACTACCATGCAATGCAACCGAGCGATGTGCTCATACCCACACTTATCCATTTTACATCAACTTTTCACATAATTAGAAACTATTTAATCATCTTTATCCACTAGTATCCATTTTACTATTTCCATTAGGTTGTCTTTCTTACATTTTCTAGGCACAATCTTATTTATTTCCATTTCTCTCATTTTATTATTAACATTATCTTTTTCTCAAAATTTACTAATTTACTGCATACTTTAATGGACTCTACACCTTCGGCTACACTACCATATGCTCTGGTCAGTGATTTTGAGTCTTTCACCCCAATGCTATGAGCCCTTCATAATTCTTTCCTGGTTGCATCAAAGTCCATATTAATGTGTTTTAACATTTTATCAAATGCCCACATTATTTCACCATTCTTATCATTCTTACAGTTTACATTTATGTTTTACACCATTTTAATTTCATTTTATTCATTTCATTCGTTTTTCACAAAACCAACCGATATGGTCAACTAAGGAAGTTCTAATTGATCAAAATTACCATATTGCCATTCATTTTGCCAACACATTGTGAAAGATATTTTTTTATCATTATAACATTATCATTTTATCATCTTATGTCCAAAAATCATACTTCATCATTTTACTTCAAGAAAATCTCATTTCTTAATATTTCTTTATCAAGGAATACATTTAATATTATGAAGGAAATTTTTACCAAAATGTCCATTTTGGCCTTATAATCATATATTGTCTTAAACATCATTTTTTCTCATTTTATCAACACTTTACAACATATTTAGGGGATGAATTTATCCACTTCCTCATTTCATATTGAAACTCATTTTAATCTTCATTTATCCTGTTTATATGTCCTCTACTAACATACTATAAGATTCTATACATGTGGGGATGGATTTCAACCTAGAAATCCCATAAATATGATTCTAAACATGATATTAACATAAAATCATATTTCATGTGCATATTCGTCATATTTCAAGATATAAATGATGCATGTTCCTAAAAAATCCATTTATGTTTAGTTTTCTTTAAAACTTGTATTTTTCATAAAAAAAACTTTAAATAAATATGCTAGAAAATAACTTTGCAATATTATCTATATTCTAGCATGCATATTAACACGTAGCTTAGATTTTAATCTTAAAAACATAGTGAGGAAAATGTTACCTTGAGTTTGAAGAGGACAAACTAAGAAATGATGAGTTGAAAGCTCTTAAAACTTCGAGAAAGCTCCTAGCAACTCCAAATGCTCCAAGAATAATTCTTCAACCCAACTTTTTCCTTGAACGAAGCTTGAAATGGATCTTACAAGCTTGAAAATGGCTAGAATAAGCCTTGGTATGGAGGTATAAGCCTGCTAAATGAATGAAATAGGGTTGGGGGAGGAGGAGAGGGCTTGAAAATATAGAGAAAGAGTGTAAAAATCTGATGGAAATGGAGAGAAATGAGCTCTCTCCACCCTCTCACCTCTAATTATACCCAAAATCCCTTAAAACCTTTAACCTTTGGTTCACCAAAACCTTTGACCATGTTTTATATGCTCCATTAGGAACTTAAGAGCTCAACCAATCCTTGGGTCCACAATGCGATAGCACAAAAAAATCTATGAGGAGGCCCCTACGAGCATGTGCTTTAGGCAAAGACAATATTTTTTAAAAAAATCTCAATTTTATTATGCACCAAATATGTGAACCAATTTAATTGACCCAATTTTATATTCTTGATCCTAAACATTCATCTAGTGAGATTAAGAAGATAAAGTAAAGCAAGTTCACAATGCCGATGTACGTGGAAACCACTAAGGAAAAAGACCTTGAACGGCCAAACAATCACTATAATATGGAAATTACAAAGAGAGAATTTAGTCTTACACAACGATTCGACTCCACAAGCCTTAATGCCTCTTCTTCTCTTCTACCGCTTCTCCACAGTGCATAGTATAAGTCTACATACGTCAGTTCCATAACGTACGAGTCCACGTATACCTCGATATCCACTGATATAGCCTTAGCAACCATCTATAATTAGGACCACAGAGTCCACCGTTTCTTTACCGTAATCAGCACGCACGGAGTCCATCATATGAAAATAGTTCTTCTAATGATGAAAGAATCAAACCAGTGGTGTAAACCAAGATCACTATGATATAAGAATTATGTAAACTAGGATTTTGAAACAGGAAGGATGTTTATGTTTTAGCTTTGGAAAACCTCTGTAAACAAGTTATAGAAAAACGTATGTCTTTCTTTTCAGTTCTGCACACCTTTTTCTGAGTCAAATACGCCTTAAATAATAAAACATGTTTTTTGAGGTGGCACATCGTTCGAACGAAAATCACATGTTGTCCGAACTAGAAATACATCTCATTAGAATGATAAGCACATGTCATTTGAACGAGCGTACAAACTGGTTTGAACAAGGTTTAAATTCGTTTGAACAATTAAAATGCAATCCTTTATTCATACGACTTTAGACTCGATTTTACTCAAAAAAGATTTATAAAAATCATTTCAAAAACAGTTTTAAATAAAAGATAACATCCTTATAAAAAAATTCGAAAACCATAAACCATTATGCATTCATACCTGAGAGAATCTCAAAAATCGTGTAAAGATTGAAACGTGCACCTAAATTTCGGCATGATCTATCCTTGAAACTTGGCCACTACGTATTCATCACAACGTCATAGGCTTAATGGAATCATGACACATAAAGACTATCCTATAACTCAAAGTGGGTTTTGTCTGGAATAATGTCAAAACATACAAATTGACACTTTTTTGAAAATTTGTCCTTACAAATCTCCCCCTTTGGCTATTCTGGGACAAAACCAAAAATAGTGAAGAACTAAGATGGGATTTCAAGACGAATGACCTATGTCCCACCCCATAAACCCCAAAAAATAGAGGACACAGACTAGAATATGTAGGACCGACAAGCATGAACTGTCTAAATGTGATATAGTCAAAAAATCTGAATTTCTAAACAATCACTACACACACGAAACAAATATATACCGAGTGAAGTACAGAGGAAAAAATAATATATAAACAATATGATCAAATCTCAAATCTCCCCCTGCATCGCATATCTATATCCTCCCCCCCCCCCCCCCCCCTTTTGCCTGGAATAGACAGCCAGTAGGACAAATAAACAGAAAACAACTTATCTGGCATGAGTATAACATGTGAAGCAAAACTAAATAAACATGAGTAACCAGCTAATAAAAA
This sequence comes from Sambucus nigra, assembly GCA_949130495.1. Taxonomy (NCBI): domain Eukaryota; kingdom Viridiplantae; phylum Streptophyta; class Magnoliopsida; order Dipsacales; family Adoxaceae; genus Sambucus; species Sambucus nigra. The sequence continues at coordinate 601,089,037 of OX422212.1, read as the reverse complement.
ATCCAAATATGAAAAAGTATAGCTAGTAAACAGTCACATGAATAAATCATCACTATAACAAATTATGTGACTAAACAGAATATCATCTCCAAAGAAGTATAAGTATGAAAAATGAATAATCCAAGTCAACTAAAAACAATCCAGAAGTACCATATGAGAATAAAAGAATAATATGTAGCATACAAGTATTGAAAAAGGAAGAAAAAATTGAAAAATTTGTAAGTCGTTCTAACGACATGGGCATCTCACGAGAACTAAGGATGATCTCGCTTCTAACGATCAGAAACAGTGAGCCCTCATTCGAAGCTCGTTTGAAGCGACCATCTAATGACTTAACATTGTACATCAAACACACCTCGCTCGAACCTCGCTGGAACCATACTTCGAACGACATGCATAATTCGTTCAAACGACCATTACATCTTGTTCTAACGACAGAAACAACCTTCGATCATAGCACAAAAAATATGATAACTGATAAGGCCCTTTAGTGTGTTCTTTAGGTAAAACCAACTTTTGCAATTTTAGTTAATCCCAATTTTAACCTCTTAAACCCTAAACATGCATCTAAGTGATTTAATCCATTAAACAATTAAAGCATGCGGTAAAAGAAATAGTTTCAGGAAAAAAAACCTTTCGAGTAAAACCTTTTTATTTCACTATGAACACTAAATCGCAACTTAAAACATAGCAAAATGAACAATGAATCTACCGCAGCAAATCCACATAGACACGTAGTCTAACTCATCAAAGGACTCCCGCAAGAACCCTCAAGAACCGCAGTTACCGTCTTCAGCAAGGCACACCCGTAAGCATCCCCAATGACCGCAATCAGTAAATGTGTAATCAATGATGAACTATCTTTCGGCAAACGTGTTCAATATCACAAACTTTGGAATAGAGTAATTTGATCTTGAATAAACTTCGGATGATGAAGAACTTAATGGAAATTTCGTAAACTATTTTTCTGAAAACGTCTTAGCAATAAGGTGTATTTATTTATGAGTAAACAAGAGTCCACCGAAACTAAAACACAAAAATCGTGGAGGCAGCTCGTTCGAGCAACTTGCCCATGTCGTTAGAACGACATACACTGTCGTTTGAGCGACAAGAAAAAACACATTTTTCTTTTTAAATTAATTCCTCAAATTTTCAATGATTATTTTAACTCAGAAATATTTAAAATACGTTTTTGAAAATATTAAATTTAATTCCCAATATTTAAAACCTTTAACTCATCCATCATTTAATCAAAATTCTAAATCGCATTAATTCTCTTAAGCATTCATACCTAAGTGATCTAGAACAAACTGAATATGACAAATGCAACTTGACTTGATTTCTTCTTCAAATCTTTTAATTGAAAATTCTTCAACTTGTATTGTCGTAGGCTTCAATTAATCTCAATATAAAAACTAGCCTAGACTCAAATTATTTTATCCGAAATTTTGCTAATTATAAACAAATTGACTCGATTAGAAACTTGTTCCTACAAATCTCCCCCTTTGGCTATTCCGGGACAAAACTAAAAAATAAAAAATGTTATAACTCGTAAAACATAGGTCCTATCCTAAAAACCCAAATTGATAAAAATACAGGACATGAACAAACACTGTAGAACCGACAAAGCATCTGAATCTCTGAATGTGATGTATTAATAAATATCTGAATCTCTGAAAAATATACCTACACACAAGACATAAACATATAACCAAGTGAAGTATGGAGGAATAAAAATATATCAATAAAGTTTAATAAATAAACTCCCCCTACATCACATATCTCTCCCTCTTTTTGTCTGGAATAAACAAATCGTGGGACAGACAAACCAAATTTAGCAAGAATAAACGGATAATCACTGCATGGCTAGATAAACAAATCTCAGTATAAACATGACAGTGGATAGTAAAAAATAGCAGCAAATGTATACAACTATGGCCATAATCAATAATACTGCATCATAAAAAATGTAGATCCATGCCATAAATACAAAAAGTATTGATATAAAATGTCCATAAGTAAATGAGTACATCGTATCAGAGAAAGAATAAATACATCATGGAGTGTAGTCTCAAAATCAAAATACAATGCATCAACATCATAAAACTACTCAATAGTAGGAGTATCATCATCATCCCCAGTGTATGTAGCTATATTATATAGTAAGCCAGAAGAACCTGCTCCTCTGTTCTTCTCTTTCCTCCTCATTTCCTCAAAGAACGTCGTCATCCATAAATCGCTAACTGTACGAACCTCGGCCTCGGCATCAAATCTGGTTGTCATGGTGTCAAACATCCTAGCCTAAGCAGCCACCTGTGCCTGCAAAGTGTAGAAATCCTCCTCAGTATGGCGTGGTGGTGCAGACGTGGAAGGGAAAGACTGAGTTGCATCAGGACTGGGATCAGTGGCACCAGTTGGATGGTAAGAACATCCAGCTACTAAAGAGGCTCCCTCAGTGGGTGTAGGTCTCTCTCTCGCCTCTGCACTCAGATATCTCTCTGAACGAGTGAATGCGACATGATCAATAATAGCGGTATCAGAGAGAAACAGATCCTCCTCCAAGACAGGAACTCGAGCGAAAATGCAGACCTGTGTAATGAGAATCGTATAGGGAAGAGCATGACGAATAGGGGTGCGATCGATAATGGTAATAGATGCCATCACCTGGAGCATAATGGCAGGTAAATCGATATCCCACCCCTAGGATACAACATACATGAAGTAAACTATGTCAAATGCTACCTGGATATGATTTATCCTAGGAATGATAGACGATGACACAAACCTATTAAGAACTCGGAAGGCCAGGTGTAGCTAATGGTGAAACATAGTGGTGCCCTCCTAAGGAATATCACAAACAATGTGCTGGAGAATAGCCACATAAGATGGACCATCGTCAGTGATCCTGGGGAACACGACGTCAGGGACGCGTGGCATCTGTAGCACCTTAGTTATTAGATTAGCGGTGACGATGATAGGAACGCCACATATGGATATCTGAAGTCCCACTAAAGTATGGACAGCACGATAGAAGAACTCTCGCACTATATCAGGATATACAACTCCAGAGGCATCAAACAGAGAATCCCAACACCTACCTAACATCCAACGAGGTATGGCAAAATGATTAAACTTGGAGACCCTAAAAACTCTCTCCCTGACAATCGACCGGATATAAAGTCTGAGAAAATAATAGTGATCGTACTCAATACGAGTAGCCCATCTCACAGTAGAGTAGGAAGGTCGATTAGACCGAGCACGCTGGGCACGAGTAGATGCAGGCTGCTTATCAAGACGGCCAACAAAATCACCTCGACGTCTGGGAGGCATAACTAACGGGATAGAAAATGATAATGTGTAGTGTGAGGAAATATGGGAAAACCGACTCCGAAAAACTATGAACCTATCTCTGTACATAAGTCCAATGTAACCATCGCGAACACCAACCACAACAGAAACACAGACAATCAGATAGAAAATACTCAACTAATATATCCCAACAAAATGACACAAGTGTGGGTATAAAAAAATATCCAAAGAAATAAAAATTAAAACAAATTTCTTGGATAAAATTTTGGATACACATAGGGTCACAAAAAAAACAACACACAATCGACACTAGCAGACCCAAACCAGACAAAACTTGAAAATTTTGAGTTAAAACAACATAAACACCCTACACACTGATTTGATTTGAAAAAATTAACACTAACAACAATGTAGGAGTTCTATGTGTTTTAATCCCAAAATTTCAAACAAACCATAGCTCAAATGTGATTTTTGATCCCAAACTAGAAATGACAATGAATAATACACATATTTAGAAGCAAAAAAGTGCAAACATTTTCTATATTCACTTCACTCAAAACTTGGAATCATAAACCAATAGAAATTATCAAAACTCCATGGACTATGAGAAAAGAACAGAAGATAATACCTGTAAAATGTGAAATATTATCACGGAGTTGATTTAGGATCGAAGTCAATGATGAAAGGAGAAAATCCAAGCTTCGACCACCTTGACAATGGCAGATGGAGCTTTCGCAGTAAGGAAGAATAAGAGAGAGAAATGGTAAAGCACGAAATGGAAAATTCGGCCGAGCAAAATGTTAAATGAAACCCTAACTTCGTTTGAAATTGTCGCTCGAACGACATAGTGTCACTTGAACGACCACTTCTCACAACAAGGATAAATCGCTTGAATGAGATATGGAACTCTCAAAACCAGCTCCAAAATTTTTTAAGTTTTGTCTAGTGAATTTTTTTTTCTTAAAAAGCTTACTGGAAAGACCAAATAGTACTAAAACAGGCTCAAAATCGAAAAAAAAAATAAAACGATGCGAGTCTCATGCCAACATAAAATCAATGTGTTCAAACATGGATATGGAGTGAAAGATTGTGTACTATCAAGAAGCTCTAATTGATAGCAATATGTCAACAAACATTATTTTAGCCATATGTGACAATTAAGAATGAGCTAAATGAACCAAACAAGCAACATACACACAAATCCAGAGTTTTAACAATTGTACAAACAATAGCGTCATAATGAGATGTTTCAACACTAGGATTCGTGGTGCAAATCCGTTTAAATTTTCAACCAAACCTTCTCAATTTTATATATTCCTTTTTAAAGTTCTATTGAGGTTTCTAATTTTCTCAACTTAGAAAAATCCTATTGGCCCTAATTTTTGGCATATGATTCTTTTTATTGCCAATGTTTTTCTTTTGGGCCCTTTTAAACGGTGACTTTCATGACGAGTTAATTTTGTACTCTAGCAGCCCTTTTCCGTGAACACTCATCATTTTTATATTTATGTAATCTAAGTCCTCACGGTACACGGTTCTTACATGCACACCTCCTCCTAAGTCTACTTACACATAGATGACAAAATTAAGATAATGAAGTGTCACTAAACTCAAATATACATGTGATGTCCAACATTCATATACACTCATGCATGTGTACAAGAATGGCATATATACAAAGTCGAATCCAAATGCATATAAACTTCGAAACAATCCCATTAAAACAATGGTTAAGATCATTCAACACATCAATAATTACAACCAAATGTCCTAGCCATATGAATAATGAAATAACATGGGTACAAGCACACCGATAAGCCATATCAAACATGAAAGCTCGCGACACAAAAATCGAAAATCTTTCTGTATTTTTCAAAAAATATTTTTGACACCCAATTTTTTTTTGTATTTTTCAATAAGACTCAAATAAATGAAAAAATACAACTAGATACACGTCATAACCCTAGACAAGATATATCACGATAACATACTAGAATATGACAAACCGACGAACATGCTGAACCGAAAGATGAAACATGGGGAGAACCATGGGCAATGGCACGCGTATCACAAAGACTAATACCTAACACCTCTAAATCTGATTTCCTAACCTAAGTAGGTGTGAAAAGATAAGTTGGGTTTTTGGGAACCGGAACGGCCTTATTCTTAGACTTTTTAGGAGTGTTTTTAAGATCGTAGCAAAACCGTCTAAGATGACCTCTCCTACCGTAATGAGTGCAAGTGTAGATATGACGGGGAGTTTTTTTCTATGGGATGATTATTTCTAACATTCCTAGTTGGCTATTTCCTAATAACACTAGGTGGCTCTCTTACTTGCATGGTTTTGACTTTGGGAACGGGTGCAACATGTTTATCGAAGCCAACACCACACCTATTGTCTTTGATTTAGACGGTTCCTAAGATTTTATCTAACTTATCGGACCTAGCTTCTAAATCAAATTTAACCTTACTCGAATCTCTCAATTTATCCTCAAGCTCACCTATCCTCGACTCAATTAAACGCCTAGAATCCTCAAACTCGAGAAGTTCTTTTTTCATAGCCTCCATCAACCCTCGAAGACTATCTCTCTCACCCTCGACATATTATATCTTCTCTCGAATTTTTTTCTCACGCGCCCTAAGATCCTTAATTAAAGCATTGGAATTAATATTTTCTATGGAACGTTTTTCAACTTAGCTTCTAATTTCAAGTTTGCCTTCTTTACTTTCAAAGTTTCTTCGTATAACTCATTAAAGGTAGTTTTCAAGTCTCTCTTATCCTCACTCACCTCACCCTCACTCTCTAGGGCGTCACGACCTCTGGCTGCGAAAGAATCATGCAAACGTATGTCATCATCACTCACATAATTAGCCATTAAGGATGGGAAGGTCTCGCTAACTAGCATAAAAAATGTCTTCTTCCAGGTCACTCTCACTAAGGGTAGAAACACGATTTATCAGTTTATTAAAATTCTCCCTAAGTTTAGTGGGGCACTCATCTAATCTATGACCAAATCCCTCGTAGCAAAGACACTTCTCACAATCATCCTTTTTAACCAAATTTTTAAGAGAAGACTTCATGCGTGATTTCCAATTAGAAGTTTCAAACCTGTGAATTTTAAAATCATCAAAAACACCGAAAGGTATACCTAAAGTCACGGGATCACAAACACAATAAAATAGTGCAACGTGCTCTGATACCAATTTGAGAAGGCCCTTTAGTGTGTGCTTTAGGTAAAAACAACTTTTTCAGTTTTAGTTAATCCCAATTTTATCTTCTTAAACCCTAAACAAGATTCTAAGTGATTTAATCCATTAAACAATTAAAGCATGCGGTAAAAGAAAAAATTTCAGGAAACAAATCCTTTCGGGTAAAACCTTTTTATTTCACTAAGAATAGTGAATCGCAACTTACAACATAGCAAAATGCACAATGAATCTACCTCAGCAAATCCACATAGACAAGCAGTCTACTCCCACAAGAACCCTCGAGAACCGTAGCTCTCATCTTCAGAAAGGCACACCCGCAAGCATCCCCAATGACTGCACTCAATCAATGAGTAATCAATGAGGAACTATCTTTAGACAAACATGTTCAAGATCATAAACTTTGGAATAGAGTAATTTGATCTTGAATAAACTCCGGATGATGAAGAACTTAATGGGAATTTCATAAACTGTTCTTCTGAAAATGTCTTAGACGTAAGGTGTATTTATTTCCGAGTAAACAAGAGTCCGACGAAACTAAAACACAAAAATCAAGGCGACAGCTCGTTCGAGCGACTTGCCCATGTCATTCGAGCGACATGTTCATGTCGTTAGAACGACATACACTATTATTTGAGCGATAATAAAATGCGTTTTTCTTTTTAAATTAATTCCTCAAATTTTCAATAATTATTTTAACTCATAAATATTTAAAATACATTTTTGCAAATATTAAATTTAATTCCAAATATTTAAAAACATTTAACTGATCCATCATTTAATCAAAATTCTAAATCACATCAATTCTCGTAAGCATTTATACCTGAGTGATCTAGAACAAACTGAGTATGAAGAACGCAACTTGACTTGATTTCTTCTTCAAAGCTTTTAATTTCAAATTCTTCAACTTGTATTATCATAGGCTTCAATTAATCTCAATAAAAAAACTAGCCTAGACTCAAATTATTTTGTCTGGAATTAATCCAATTACAAATAAATTGACTTGATTAGAAATTTGTTCCTATAAAAACTCAGTCCAGAATGATGATCCACAAAAATAAACACCTGACACTTCAAAAATAGGTAAAATACCGACTCAAAAACAAAAATGAGTTACACTAAACGGTATTGATGTGCCTAAACATGGAATGGGTGTGAACTAACACAAATGAATCATAATTCAAACACATAGATACATTCAGGAAGCTTTAATTGATCTCTAAATAGCATCAAACTGCGGTTTTAGCCATCTGGTACAATTATAAGTTAAAATTAAAGAAATAAACATACATCGTGCACACAAGTCTAGAATTTTTACAATACTGCCAAATAATAGCGTCATAACACGACTTTTGTAACCTAGGACTCATTGTACAAACTCGTTGATCTACAACTAAAGTCCCTCAAAATATAAACATATATGATTAGTATTTTCTAATGCATTCTTCATTCGAAGTTATACTTTCCCTTTTAAGAGATTTTCTATTGGCCCTTTTTGGTGATACATGTTCTTTTTAGTGGCTTCAATTTTTCTTAGTCTCTTTAAACGGTGGCTTTCACAACGAATACACTTGGCTCTGGCAACCCTTTCCCCGGCACACTCATAATTTTTCAATAACACTAAATATCCCCACGGGCAACGGTTCTTACATGCATAACTCCCCCTAAATCATATATGCACGTAAATGACAAGATTGAGAGGAGAATGTCTCACCAAACTCAAATGTACATGAGATGTCAAACATTCAAATAAGCCCGTGCATATGTATTCAATGGCATATACATTGTCTAATCTAAATGCAAATCAAGTTAGAAACAACTCTATTAAGCACAACTCCATTAAGCACGTGGTTAAGATCAACTTAAGCGCCTAAAATCATGACCAAATGTACTAGCCACATGGAAATAATGAAATGAAGGGGGTCTTTTTGTATTTTTTTCAACAAGACTCAATAAAAGAAAAATAAAATACAAATGATACACATGCCATAACACTAGAAAATATATATATCATGAAGTAAAAACTAGCGTATGATAAAAATGGCTAACACGATCATCCATAAGATCTGTCATGGGAAGAATCACATGCAAGCAGACGAGAGTCATGATGCCTAATTCCTAAAGCCTCTAAGTTTGATTTCCTACTCCAAGTAGCTGTGTAACGATGCATGGAGGTTTTGGAAATCGAAATGACTTTATTCTTAAACATCCTAGGAGCATTCTTAAGGTTGTAGCAAAGACGTGTAAGGTGACCCTTCCTACTATAATGAGTGCAAGTATAGATACGAAGGGTAATGTTACCTAAATGTGGACCTCTCCTAACGTTCCTAGTCAGTTCTCTCACTCCTGTGGTGTTGACTTTGCAAATGGGAGCAATACGATCATTGAAACCAATTCCACACCTATCGTCTTTGATTTGGACAGTGCCTAATATCCTATCCAACTTTTTTTATCTAGCCGCCAGATAAAACTTAACTCTAATCAAATATCTTAACTTCTCCTTAATCTCTCCAATACTAGACTCGAGTAAATGCCTAGACTCCTCAAACTCTAGAATCTCCTTCTTCATAGCCTTCATCAAACCACGAAGACTATCCCTCACACCCTCAACATACTCTAGCTTCTCTCAAAGAGTCTTCTCACGTGTCCTAAGATCCTCAATCTATGCATTATTATTTTTTACGACACGTTCTTTAAACATAGATTGCAACATCAAGTTAGCCTTATTTACCTTCACAGTTTTCACATACAATTCACATAAGGCAACTTGCAACTCACTCTCTTCTATATACTCATCCTCACTTGCTTCACCCTCACTTACTTGGGGTTGACTCACTATTGCCTCGAAAGTGTCATTCATATGAGTATCTTCATGAGAAGATTTATTATCGTCACTCACATGACAAACCGTGTATGCAGTATAGTTGAACTCAATAGGGAGTGGATCTTCTCCCTCTTTCGAATCACTATCACTAAGGGTGGAATTAAATGCTATCGGTCTCTTGCCCTCCTTCTTAAGTATAGTGGGGCACTCCATTACCCCATGGCCAAAACACTCACAACCATAACATCTATCCGACTTATCCCTCTTAACATTCTCACTTCGATTCTTAGGAAAGTGATTGGCCTTATTGTTATTATTTTTCTCAAACCATTTTTCATCTTTCTATTGCTTTTGGAATTTGAGAAATTTCTTGAACTCTTTGCCAACATGGCAACATCTTTGGCTTCGATGTCCGAGACATCATTCGAAACTTTAGTTTCCTCCTTTAAGGATTTCAAAGTAATTCACTTTTCATTCTTTAGCACTTGGTTGGAGGTAAACATGTAAAGCTCATAAGTTTATAGGTCAGCTACAAGCTCTTATAGTTTCATAGAGTCAAGCATACCCAAAGAGTTTAAAACGATCACCTTTGGATTAAATCTGTAGAGCAACGCCCTCAATGTTTTCTTTATGACTCAATTGTCAGGCATCTTCTCTCCTAAGTTGTATGACGAGTTAACTATATCGGACAATTTAGCGTAGAACTCATTAAATGTCTCACTCTCTAACATCTTAATTGTCTCAAATTGGGTGGTGAGGTTTTGGAGTTTGGAAGCTTAAATAGCATTAGTTCCTTCACGGGTGAGTTGGAGTATATCCCAAGCCTCTTTTAACTTCTCAAAAGTTGTAGTACGAAGGAATTCCTCTGGGGTGACTGAAGAAAACAAAGCATGTAAACCTTTAGATTTATATAGTGATAATTTATGCTCGACATCAGTTCACGACTCAACAGGTTTTAAACTAATGACCTCTCCCACTCTCGTGACTGGTGGAGACCATCCTTTTTAAATTACTAAACCCATATTCATCTATAGCCTTATGTGCACACTTCATATGGATTTTCCAGTAAGCATAATTCGATCCATCAAACATAGGTATTCTAAAACCATAAAACCCTTTGAAATTCATACCTAAAGACACACGGGATCACTCATACGACAACCTAGTGTTCTAGCTTTGATACCAATTTGAGGAGGCCCCTACGAGTATGTGCTTTAGGCAATGACAATCTTTTTAAAGTTCTCTCAATTTTATTATGCACGAAATATGTGAACCAATTTAATAAACCATATTTTTATCTTCTTAATCCTAAACATACATCTAGTGAGATTAAGCGGATAAAGTAAAGCAAGTTCACAACGTCGATGTATAAGGAAACCACTAAGGGAAAAAAACTCAAACGACCCAGGCCAGACAACCACTATGATATAGAAATTACAAAAAGAGAATTTAGTCTTACACAACGACTCGACTCCACAAGCCTTAACGCCTCTTTTTCTCTCCTACCGCTCCTCCACATCGTAACGTAGGAGTTCACCTATGCTAGGTCCACAACACACGAGTCAACATATGACTCGATATCCACCGATACAGTCTCAGTAACCGTCTATGATTAGGAACATGAAGTCCACAATTTCTTCACCATAATTAGTACGTACATGGTCCACTGTACGAAAATAGTTCTTCTAATGATAGAAGAATCAAACCAGTGGTGCAAACCAAGATTTCTATGACATAAGAATTATGTAAACTCGAATCTTGAAACAGGAAGGATATTTATGTTTTAGCTTTGGAAAAACTTTATGAACAAATTATAAAAAAATGTAAATCTTTCTTTTTCTATTATGTACACCTTTTTCCGAGTCAAAGATGCCTTAAATAATAAAACACGTTTTTTGAGGCGGCGCATCATTAGAACGAACACCCCACTTCGTTTTGAACAAGAAACACTCCTCGTTTGAACGAAAAGCACATGTCATTTGAATGGGAGTACAAACTCATTTGAACAAGGTTTAAATACGTTTCAACAATTAAAATGCAAACCTTTTTTCATGCGACTCTAAAATCAATTTAACTCAGAAAAGATTTATAAAAATCATTTTAAAAACAATTTTAAATAAAAGTTAACATCCTTATAAATAATTCTGAGAACCATAAACTGTGGGTACCTATCATCGATTAAGCCCATAAGAGTAGCCGACCAAGACCAAGTGAATTAATGAGGCGCCCGACCCAAATTATGAGCCTTGATTAATAGTTAAAATTGAAGATATGATCGGGTCTATCCCCAAAAATCTTGAAGAGATATTCGAGGGGTACTGGCCCAATGTGTTGGTTACAATCACTTTCAATTAATATAATCTATATTGTACCCCTGGCCCGGGGCATGGGGGCATTTAGAAAAAACCTTCTCCAGAGTTACTTAATAAAAATAGTAGACCTCTCCGTGGACGTAGGCAAGTTATCGAACCACGTATATTCTTGTGTTGTGATTGTGATTGTTTGCTGCTCTTGATCTCTTAGTGATTATTTTCTTTCATTGTTATCCGTGTTGAGATTTTTGTCACCACAATTGGCGCCTTCTATGGGAATCGATTGTTATTCCTATAAAAACCTTCATCAATAAGAACCAGCGATGTCCCATCACAGTAGTAACGTCCCTCAAGCGAGTGACATTCAGCAGCAGCCTAACCCTCCAAGGGTAAGGTCTGAGATTCATCATTCAAACCCAAGACTTCGCCAAGAAATGTAAGTCTCTGAAGAGATTTAGGGGTTGCCCAGGTCCACGCAGATCTCTAGATTAATAGATGCCTATCAAGCCAGACTCCAAGAGGAGGAGGAGGTCACTCGCCAATAGCAAGATGAGTATTCTCGCCTCAAGAGGCAACTGGAAATGATGGAGAGAGAACTGAATTAAAGCATAAGGTAATGCCATAATCGGACTCCTAGCCCTCAGGAGAGTAAGTCTCGCAGCCGAGGAAGGATCTCGAGGCATGGGTCAGAAAGAACTGAGAGGCACTGGTCAGATGATGACCATTCTAAACTACTGCAACTAGCTCGCCATTACAGGAGTCTTAATCGATAGAACGATGACATATGAAGTTTGGTTTGGAGGGAGATAGACCAGAACACATCTCATCGCGGTGCTAGATCTACGAAAGTGCTAGCCGGGCAAGCTCTTAAAACTCAGATGAAGTCCCCTTTTTAAGGGTAATAGAGGAAGAAGAGGCCCCAAAGAAGTTTGCGATTCCCAAGTTCAAGATTTACGATGGGAAGACTGACCCCATTAACCATGTCAGGCAATGCCGATAAACTATGACTCTATAGAGTCATAATGATGCGCTTATGTGTCGAATATTCCCTTCGAGATTGCACGATATGGCCCAAAAATGGTTTAAGAAGCTACCTCATAGGTTAATTCGAAATTTCAAATATTTGGATGAGAAATTTATAACTCGTTTCATAATAAGCAGCTCCCACCCGAAGAGGATGGATGCATTACTTACTATGAAAAAGAAGCCACAAGAGAACCTCAGAGAATATGCAAAGAGGTATTGGGAAGTGTTTAATGAAATCGAGGATTTCTCAGAGCAGTTCTCCATAACATCCTCCAAAATCGATTTACCGAGCTCCTGCCTCCTGCACTAGTCCTTAACTAAGAAGGAGGCTATATCCATCGATAATTTAATAGATCGAATTGAGAAGTATGCCAAAGTCGAGGATTTGACCCATCTTAATGCAGGGGATAATGGTCGCACGAGGGCTAGCAAAGGAGTGGAGAAGAATGAGCCACAGAAAAAAGGGAACAAGAACGGGGGCAAAATTAGCTCCAAGAATGGAAATAAAAATGATGCCTCGAAGGCATTTCAGGCTGTGAATACAGTCTTCAAGGAGCCTGTATACAAGATTATTACTAAGATCAGAGATAAGATATTTATTACGTGGCCGAAGAAGATGGGATGAGACTCCTCTAAGCGGAATAATGCACTAAGATGCCCATTTCACAAGGAGTATGGCCACAAAATTGAGCATTGTAAAGCCCTCAAATCTCATCTCGAGGAGTTGGCCCAGGTTGGGCATCTTAATGAGTTTATGGAAAAAAAGGTAGAGAAGGTAGCAGTGAATGGAAAGCAGTTTCCAGATAACGTTCTCGAGGAGGATATTGGCCACGAGTTCGCGGTGAAACATTGGGTGTTTGACCTCAAGCAAATTCAAGGAAATATAGCTCGAATAAAAGTAAAGATTTCAGATTGACCGACTAAAACTCTGGCAGGAAGCATCGACAATCGAAGGATATGAACAATCGAAGGACACTGATTCCCAAGTATCTTTGTAGCCGAATGTGGCTTTTCTTTCTCGCCAAATCCACTGTGTTTGGAGTTTTGCTAATATTTCGATATTGTACCTGTCAAAGTAGCTCCAAATACATGGAGGGTAGTTAACGGTGTATATAGATTGAATCAAATCCATGGGACTCGTTTAGGAATCCCAGAAATTATGTTTTGCTATAGATGGGTCACTAGCGATAGTACTTTTTATTTAAAAACTAGATTTTTAAATAGAGCTTTAGTTGTCAATCTTCCTGATACCAACAAAGACTATTTTGATCACGGGGTAGTGATGAAAAATTGGCAAAACCCTCCACTTGATGAAAATGATGTGTACCAAGGTCCCAAGTGTCCACCGTATGGCAATGGGATAGGTTGTTTTTATTTTTATTTTATTTTTGAAATCATATTTTCTTTGTGTTTGATAAAATGCTTTACTGACATTTGTTTTTGTTTGTTACAGTTGACAGTAAAAGGAAGCCCCCAAAAGAGATTGATGTCAATATAAAAAATTTAAAACTTATCTGGAGTTTGCATCAATCTGTTGCTGGGGAGCACATTAGGTCTGCATCTTATTTACTGCAATACAGAACTTCAAGCTCATCTTTTATTGCTCGTCCTGTGGTAGTTGACCTTGATCAAGTACCAGCTGCTGATACTAGTGTGGAAGGTTCTTCTTCTGAATTGAATATTCCCATTACTGATCTGATGAAGAAGAGGAAAGCTCCCGCCTATTTTGACAAATCTGCCTCTGCCCCAATTGAGGCAAAGAAAAGTAAACAAGATGTACCCGAAGAGGGGATGAAAACCATTGATGTACCCCCTCCTGATGCTGCCAAGAGAGTTATTGAAAAGCCCCATGTAGTCCCGAGCAAGGCTGTTGTTGTCCTCTTTTCAAGTGATGTCGTTGTCATTTCTCCAACAAAGACAGCATCATTAATTGAAGACGCCCCTACTCCTCTAAGGAGATTAACGAAGGGTTCATCTGAGAAACCTGCTGAAGCTATCTTTTAACCTTCCAATATTGAAAGTAGTGTTCCAACCTTCATTCCTCTGAGCTCCGCTATGGGCTTAGTAAAATCTTGGACTATCCCAGAAGTCCATGACATTGAAAATACTCTCACTCGTGAGAGAGTTACTGCTCTGGCTGCTCAACACATTGCCTCAGTAAGTATTATTGATCTGAGCCTTTTACTTTTTAATATTATGTTCATACATTGACTTAGAGCTATTTCTTTTCTTAGCTGGTAACGTGTTTCAACAGCATTGTAAAAATGGATGAGGCCATTAGGGCCTCCAGTTCCTCGGATGGAGTAGAAAAGGCTTTTATTGGATTAACCCAGTCTTTGAAAGACTCTCATCAGAAGTACGAGGAAAATAAAGTTACTTGGGAGAAGCAGATTAAGTCCGTTAAGCAAGAGAGAGATCGAGCTGTGGATGCCTTTAAGGAATTGGAGAAGAAATTGAAAGAGTTTGAGAAGAACAATAAAGAGCTTGAGAATAAGCTCAAAAATGCTGAAGAGGAAGTTGTTAGACTTCATGATGTTGATCGCCAGAAACAGGGGGTGGAAGGGAAATTGAAAGCTGCTGAGGAACTTCTTATTGAGAGGACTTCCTCGGAGAAGGTAAAAAGAAAAAATGCAGTTAAAAAGTCCTTCAACGCTGATTGGGACAAAGGATGGAACAAAGGCCTGGCTTCCATGTCTTCTCAAATGGATTTTTCTAGCCTCAAATATTTTAGGGATGGATGGGTTGCAGCCCTGCAGGAGCTGAAAATTACTGAGAATTCTGAATTGTTCCAGCGGCACACTCATGGCCCTCCTCCCTCTCCTGGAAAAGAAGAAGAGGATGAAGCTGCCTCAGAGGAATTTTCCATGATAATTGGAGACCAGGTCCCTGTTGTTCAACCTTGCTCTGAGCAACCCCAACCAGTAAACACTTCTGCCAAGCAGCTTTCCTTGCCTTCAGAACAACCAACCTCTTCGTCTAAGCCTTCCGAGGAAGTCTTAGGAAGCAAGGAAAAGGTGTAGAGTTGTTCGGGTCTTTCTTTTGCTGTTTTGTTGAATGTAATTTTGGACTCTGTACTTCTTCTTGTGATGAAATAAAATTTAAACTTTGGTTGTTCGTCTTGACTTTCTCATGTCCTTACTCTGCTTATATCATCATTGATTCTTTTTATTTCTTTCTCTTTGCTAGTTTATGGCCAGGATGGAGTTCTTATCGGCTCATAACACAGCATTAATGAAAAAATGCAACGATTATTTTAAAGCTGGTCATGTAGATCTTAGTGAAGCCCAGATAATTAAAATCCTTGGATCAGGTTCTTCTGACCAAGTAATTGAAGCTTATCAGTACCTGAAGTTCTTACTTGATCGTGTTGTGGCCAATAATGTGGCCTATTACGAAATGATTGAAGAAATTTAAGGACAATATAAGGAATCTACGATCCTTCTTCATCAAGGGTATGAGAAGAAATATCAACAATTAAGCTCTGACAAAGGGTATGACCAATTCATTTCTACTCATGAGAAGAGGGAAAGTATTCTAAAGCTTGAAATAGAAGAGCACAGAAATATTGCGAAGCTGTTGGAGAAAGAGAACATTCTTTTGCAGGAAGAAATAAATAACTCAAATCCACTACATCTTCTTCGGGTGCATAGTCCCTGTCAACGACGAAGGTTTTTCTTTCTTGGAGATAGAAAATGCCAACTTACGAGATGAGTTGGAAACTTTGAAAAGAACTGGACCTTCCACGTCTACTCGTGGATGAGCAAGATCTTCTCCTCGAGGACGAGCAAGGGCTGCTCGGATTTCTGTTGAAGAGGTAAGGACTCAATCATCTTTGGAGAACCAGGCATTTCAGTTGGTGGTGAAGAACCAAGCCTTGGTAGATATGTCTAAAGAAATTCTGAACCTCTCCGAGAAACTTTCTAATCAGAATTCTGCTTTGGAGAGTAAAGAAATTCTGGTTAAGAAACTTAATGAGCAACTTGAGAGACTAACTTATCAATTCCATAAGCATCCCAGAGAGTTTTGGATGGCTAGGTATAACAAAGCACTTTGTCATCTTGATGCTCGTTTAGAACAGTCGAACAACGAAGGGTATAAACAGGGCTGGTTGAATGCTCTTTGTGTTCTAAAATTGGAGAGAGGTCATTTCCTGTGGGATTACTATAATCCTGGAGTTCTTGATTTACCCGTGCCTCCTTTCAAGCTTGACCTTAGTTGGATTCCAGCCCGGGCCATTCCTCGCATTCTGATCTCCAAGTATCTTGATGATTATAGTCTTCATTCAGATTTCGAAATATCTCGCCCAGAACACTTGCTTGATCTTCCATCTATAATTAACGTCAGGATGCTGCAAGATCTGAACTTCATAAATTCCCCTTATAGTCTTGATGATCCTCCAGCTGGGATAGACCCTGTATCAAAGGCAGAGGGAAAGAAACCCATAGAGTAGAATTTGTTCAGTTGATATCATATGTAATCTGTGATTTATATCATATGTAATTTGTTCTGGTTTTAATGAAGAAATTTTTAGTTTTCTCTGCAATTTAATTGTCATTGTCTTGGAAATATCTCTTTTATTCACTGATGAACATATATGTATATCTGTGAAAAGACAAAAAATGTCCTGTATTATTTTAAATTGCCGATCAACTGGAGTTGGTGGTATAAAGTTCCCGACCAACCGGAGTTGGTGGTAATTGAATTGCCGAACAATCGGAGTTGGTGGTAATTTGCTTCCCGATCAACCTGAATTGGTGGTAATTTATTTGCAGACCAACCGGAGTTGGTGGTATGCTTCCCGACCAACCTGAGTTGGTGGTAATTTATTTGCCGACCAATCGGAGTTGGTGGTATTTGCTTCCCGACCAACTTGAGTTGGTGGTAATTGAATTGCCGACTAACCGGAGTTGGTAGTATTTGATTCCTGACCAACCTGAGTTGGTGGTAATTGAATTGCCGACCAACCGGAGTTAGTGGTATAAAGTTCCCGACCAACCGAAGTTGGTGGTAATTGAATTGCCGACCAACCGAAGTTGGTAATTTGCTTCCCGACCAACCTGAGTTGGTGGTAATTTATTTGCCGACCAACTGGAGTTGGTGGTATTTGCTTCCCAACCAACTTGAGTTGGTGGTAATTGAATTGCCGACCAATCGGAGTTGGTAGTATTTGATTCCCGACCAACCTGAGTTGGTGGTAATTGAATTACCGACCAATCGGAGTTGGTGGTATTTGATTCTCGACCAACCTGAGTTGGTGGTAATTTATTTGCCGACCAACCAGAGTTGGTGGTATGCTTCCCGACCAACCTGAGTTGGTGGTAATTTATTTATCGACCAACCGGAGTTGGTGGTATTTACTTCCCGACCAACTTGAGTTGGTGGTAATTGAATTGTATAGTGTGTAACACTAATATTCCGAAAAAAATTTAACGAATAAAGAAATATAGGGGAAACATCACTTTATTCATATTGAAGATATTGTATTACATAGGAATTTCAACTATTGATAATACTTTCGTAGATGCTCTGCATTCCATGCATTCTTGAATTCTTCTCCTTCCAAGGTTTCAATCATGTATGTCCCTGGACGAATAACTTCTGTCACTCTGTAGGGTCCGTGCCAGTTGGATTCCAGTTTATTTTGCTTTTGGATGATTTTCTTCAGCACATAATCCCCTTCCTTCAAATCATATTTCTTAACTCTTTTATTGTAGAACGAAGCTGTTCGTTGTTGATACGCGACATTACTTATAGCTGCTTCTTCTCTGACTTCTTCTAGCATATCTAGGTCTAATCTTCTCATCAAATCACTAACAGGAGAATTGAAATTAAGTACCCTATGTGTAGGTAGGCCTAGTTCAACAGGTATGACAGCTTCACTCCCAAATGCCAGCACGTATGGGGACTCTCCAGTTGTTGTTCGTGGTGTGGTGCGATAGGCCCAAAGCACAGATTATAGCTCGTTAATATAATTTGCCTTTGCATCATCCAGTCATTTTTTTAAACCATTTAGCAGCGTTATGTTTGTCACCTCAGTTTGCCCATTGCTCTGGGGATGGCCTGGTGCAGAGTGGACCTTCAGTACATTGGATTGATGACAATATGCAGCAAACTCCTCGTTGTCAAACTGGATTCTATGGTCAGTAATGAACGCATGTGGGAGGCCGTATCAGCAAATTATATTTTTCCAAATAAATTGATAGACTTTATTGTATGTCATATCAATGAGAGGCTCAGCTTCCACCCATTTAGTAAAATAATCCACTGCGACCACTAAGTATTTGAATCTTCCCTTAGTCGCTGGTAGTGGTCCGACCAAATCTATTCCCCATATAGCGAATGGCCAAGGGGGTGTGATGGGTGTTAGAAATGCTTGGGGAGTTCTTCGGACAGAGGAAAAGCGTTGACACTTATCGCATTTCTTAGCATAAGCCACGCAATCAGCTCTCATTGTTGGCCAGTAGTACCCCTGTGTTGTTATTCTCTGCAAAAGCGGCATACCTGCTACATGGGCTCCACAAGACCCTTCATGAACCTCTTCGATCAAGTCTTTCACTTCGGAGGGATGAACACATCTTTGTAGCGCTGCTATAACTCCTCGTCTATATAAAATACCATTGGTTAATACATAACGAGCAGCTTTGAACTTCAATTTCTTAGCTGTGAGTTTATCAATTGGCAAAGTTCCCTCTTCAATATAGGCCCTGATGGGATCCATCTAAGATGGTCCCAAATCAAGTGCAATGAAGTTCATGATCAGATATTCGTTTATGCTCTGACCAGCTAGAATCTCTATTGGGATTGTTCTTCGTAGGTCAGTTCGAGTGGCTGATGCTAATCGGGCTAGGGCGTCTGCCCTTACGTTCTCCAATCTTAGTATTCTAACCAACTGAACAACAATAAAACTTGATACCAACTCCATTGCTTTTGCATGGTACTTGATCATTAACTCTCCCTTTGTTGCATACACTCCAAGAATCTGATTTACGATTAACTGCGAATCGCTGAATATAACAATCTGCTCTACCTTCATCGTTCTGGCTAGACTTAAACCTATAATCATTGCTTCATATTCGGCCTCATTATTATAAGCTTTAAATTGAAAGCGCAGAGAATACTCCACATCAACCTCATCTGGACTTTTCAAAATAATCCCTGCTCCACTGCCTGCAGTGCACGAAGAGCCATCTACATACAAATTCCATATGGGTAACTGATCATCAAAATTTTGATCCATGAGAGTTCCTCAGTGAAATATCTGGTACTTCCTTTTATCCTCCTCTAGTACTTCTCGTTGCTCATCCGTCATCTTCCCTTCCTCGTCTACCAAAGTAAGTTGGTCGAGGTTTAATTTTGATGATCCTGTAACATCTACAGGTTGGTCGGAGGCATCTTCCTGAGTAAACTCTGTGATAAAATCCGCTACTGCCTGCCCTTTGAGCGACGACCTAGGCTCATAAATTATATCATATTCATTGAGCTCCACTGCCCAGTACATCAATCTTCCTGATTTCTCCGGCTTATGCAGAGCTTGCCTTAATGGCATATCGGTGTACACCACTATAGTATGGGCTTGGAAGTATGGCCTCATTCTTCTGCTTGCTTCAATTAGTGCTAGTGCCAATTTCTCTAGCCTTGGATATCTGATTTCTGCTCCTCGGAAAGCTTTGCTGGTGTAATAGACTGGTTTTTGTACTCCATCTTCCACTTTTATCAACGCCGAGCTCACTGCATTTTCTGAAACTGCCAGATACAAGTATAGTCTTTCTCCCATCACTGGTCTAGATAATAGTGGAGGTGTCCCTAGATACTTCTTCAACTCTTGAAAAGCATCCTCGCATTCATCATTCCACTCAAAAGTTTTTCGGAGTGTTTTGAAGAATGGGAGGCATTTATCAGTTGCTCGTGACATAAATTTGTTAAGTGCAGCAACTCGTCCTGTGAGACTTTGCACTTCCTTCTTCGTGGTTGGAGATCGTAGCTCTAATAGAGCCTTGATCTTTTCAGGGTTTGCCTCAATCCCTCTTTGATTAACAATGTATCCGAGAAACATGCCTTCTCGTACTCCGAATATGCATTTGGTGGGATTCAGCTTTATTTGCTATTTCTCTAGTTGATCAAAAGTTTGACCTAGATCAACTAGATGGTCAGCAGATTTCTTGCTCTTCATCAGCATGTAATCAACGTAAACCTCCATGTTGTGGCTGATCTTCTCTGCAAACACCTTAATCATCAGCCGCTGATATGTTGCACCTGGATTTTTCAATCCAAAAGGCATAACATTATAATAATAAGTTCCTCTTGGGGTAATAAAAGAGGTACTCTCCCTGTCTTCAGGCTTCATTTTAATCTGGTTGTAACCAGAATAAGCATCCATGAAACTCAATAATTCGTGTCCCGAGGTAGCATCCACCAATTGATCGATTCGAGGCAAAGGGAAATGATCCTTTAGGCAAGCTTTATTAAGATAAGTGAAGTCCACACACATCCTCCACTTGTTGTTTTTCTTCTTCACCATTACCACATTATCTAGCCAATCAGGATATTTGACATCCTCAATAAAACAGGCTTTCTGAAGTTTCTCGACCTCTTCTTGTATAGCTTGGTTCTTTTCGGGGCTGAACACTCTTCTTCTTTGCTTTACTGGCTTGATTTCCTTATTCCCATTAAGCTCATGACATAGGAAATCTGGATCTATCCCTGGCATATCTTCATGACTCCATACAAAAGTCTGCTTTCTGCATCTAAGAAAAGCTATTAATTCCTATTCTAGCGAAGCATCCAACGATGCACCGATTTGAGTTGTTCGTTCTGGGCGTTCATCGTCCAGAATGACATTTTCAGTTGCTTCCACCACTTGGCCTTTTACAAGCTGTGACTCATCTCTAGGATCCAATGTTTCAATTTCCGCACCTTCATCCGCTTGATAGGTAGTAGTCTTTTTCCTGGATTCCTCCAGTTCTTCCTGTTTGGCAGATGAATAGTAGCATTCCCGAGCTACTTTCTGATCGCCTTTCACAACTCCTACTCTAAAATTGGTTAGAAATTTTAGGCATTGATGTACAGTAGATGGCACTGCTTCGAACTTTTTTAGACCTACCCTTCCCATGATAATATTGTATGCTGATTGGATATTTTTATCCATTATAAAAAAGCGTACTCTTTCTGTCAGACAAGCAAGCCATGTACCAATAAGCATATCCAACTTGATCGTACCAAGTGGAAAAACTTTTTCTCCGGTAAAACCGAGGAGGGGCCTGTGATAAGGCTCCAACTGGGCCAACTTCAGATTTAAGCTGTCAAAGCATGAGTAGAACATGATGTCCACCGAGCTCCATTATCCACCAGTACTCTTGAGATCATTACTTTCTTCATTCTCATTTTGATCACCAATGGGTCATTATGAGGATATAATACACCTGCTAGGTCGTTCTTAGAGAAACTGATGACCAGTTTGTCCTTGTTCACTTTCCTCGAACGATCATCTTCAGCCAAATTTATTCGCTGTATGTATGATCAAGCTTTAGCCTTATTAAGGTAAGCTTTCCTCTCTGCGATAAGATCTCCTCCTCCTGCATCACCACCTGTAATGACATTACACTCAAATGATCCAAAGTGAATTGAAAATACCTCGCGTTTTGTCTATCTTGGTCTTTTGGGGAGATTAGGGTCATCTTCTGGATTATCTTCATGATCTCTTTTCTTGTCATCTTTTATCCGAAGATGTGATTTAGACCTTTGCCTTCCTCGTTCATTGGTTCGACCACCGCTTTGACGATCAACATACTTGGCCAATTTTCCTCGTCTAATGAGTGCGTCAATTTCATTCTGAAGAGCTATGCAACACTTGGTCGTGTGACCATGATCTTTGTGGAATTCGCAATATTTGGACTTGTCCATCTTATCAGGATCTGCCTTCATTTTTGCTGACCAGGCTAGCTCCTCGATGTTCTTGATCTTTTCCAGAATGTGATTTATATCCACCTTCAAAGGAGTATAATTTCCATATTTCTTCATCTGTTTCAATGCTTGCTTACCCTTTGATTGCCTGTTACCACCATTATTCTTTTGATCCTTCTTTTCGGTTTTACAATCTTCCACCTTGGTCTCCTTAGTGTCTGCGTTCTTCTTCGCAGCCATGGCTTCCTCGGCATTCATGATTTTGACTGCTTTTGCCATTAGTTCTTCCATGGTTCTGGGCGGATCTTTGGCTAAAGTGTAGTATAATTTGTTGGGCAACAGTCCACTCATCAAAGCAGTAATTGCAGTTTTCTCTTCGTAATCAATTACTTCCAGTTTCTCGTTATTGAAACGAGTAATATAGTCCCTGGTGCTTTCACCTGTCTTTTGTCTAACACTTAGCAAGTGTGCTACTCGTTTGACTGGCTTTGTTCCAAAAAAAAAATTCCAATAAAGAGTTCTGCTAGCTGAAAGAAGGTCGTAATTTTCCCCCAAGGAAGATTATTGTACCACATCTGAGCAGATCCGGTAAGAGTTCCTGAAAATGCCCTGCATCGCATCTTGTCTGGAACAACATATATATCAGCAGCTGCTTGGTATTGTTCTATATGGAGAACATGATCAGTTTTTCCATCGTATTTTGGTGTTACTACCGGGGCTTTGAAATTTGACGGTGTGGGAAAGTCCACAATCTCTTGTATGAATGGTGTTCCTCGGACAAAAGTCCTTTGTAGAGGATTCTTAGTTTTAGCCATCTCCCCTAATCGATCCTCCAATCTTTGAATTGAGCCCTTCCACGCTTCATTTCTCATATCGGATGTATTTATTCGAGCAACTGATCGTATTGAGTTCTCTTCTTGATATCTTTCATTGCGGGTTGTTGGTCGTAATTGGGCAGAACCTTCTTTTAAGTCGGATGCTCATTGAGAATTCCTCGACGCAGTCTTAAGGGGATCTCTGTTCCTTCTAGGGCCCACCCGATCAAAAGGAGAGACTCTACTCAACCTCTCCAGTGCACTAGCCCTCTCTGGAGTTAAAGAGATATTTCGCTGATAATCTGTAGCTCGTACCGACGAAGTCCGACCAGGTTGATACGAAGGATCAGTTGATCTATCAGTACGATATGAATCAGTATGTCTAGTTTTTGAGGATGGTAAATGGGCACTTCTCTGGGTATTTTGTTGTTCAGAGTGAGCCGGTACTCCGCCTTGAACAGTTTGTATGAGTTGACTCATGGTTTCTTGCATGGTCGTTTGCCCTTGGGCCAAATTAGCCATTATACCTGCAAGATCTGAAAAATTTGGGGGAGCAGAGGGGTTTGGAGGAGTCCCAGTGTTTCGATTACTGGATTCTGGATTATCAGCCATTGAGGATGAGTTGTTTTGGTGAAAAACGATAATTACAGTCGTTTCCCACAGACGGCGCCAATCTATTGATGTAAAAAACTAGATTTGATCTAATTATTTTAATCACAAATAAAAATGAATAAGTAAATAAGACAACAAATTTTTAAAGTGGTTCAGCCTTAATAAAATGGCCTATTCCACTGTTTTTGTATTACTGATTGCTTTCCAGGAATTCTCGATAAGTGATTTACCAAGAAATTCCGAGTCCCCTCTAATGAGGATGTTACAATGTATTTATAGCCTTGAGGATGTAGATGTTAAAGAATAATACGCTGTTTTCCAGCAGCCGTGTACATCTGTATGATAATAAATGCACATTTAATGCGTAGTTATCTTCTGGTATACTTGATGCGTACGCCACAAGTATTTGAGTTGCTCGGACCACTTGAGTTGCTCGGACCGCTTGAGTTGCTCGGACCGCTTGAGTTGCTCGGCCCTCTTGAGTTGTTCGGACCTTGTTCATCCAAAGTCTTCATATTCACCATGTAAATGGACACGTGTATTTATATGATTGATCCATGTTAGCAGATTAAATTTGGTATCAACACCCCTAATTACTAAATGGGTGTGAATCCAGTGCCCCCATTCAATATCATGGACATCTCGTGGAAGAGGGGCACAGTCAATAATTACCCATTCAGGGATATTATACTGACACCTAAATTCACCTACTGTTTTGTTATCCAATATTGCCACGATTGTATAAATAAGGGAGAAAAACCCTAGCTACAACTACAAAGTAAGTTCTAAAGAAAATCTTAGAAAAGGGAAAAGCTAGACTTATAAGAATCAACGAAGCTCTGTAGAAGAAGAAGAAGAAGAACTCTGATTTTTGAAGTAAAAAATAAGGAGGGAAGCTTAGAGATGAAGTATGAACAAGGACGACATGAAGCAATGAACTGACGGTTAAGTTTGCACATTAACCGGTTTCAAAAATTTCAAATGATGAGTGACGCTTTCCCATGAAGATCTCAACGCTTCAATTTCTATTAAGGAAAAGCGTACCCTTTCAGATCCTGCAAATTACAAGTGTGCCACGCCGATTTTAGACATTATTTCAGGCCTTGGACCTTGAACTTGTTTAAAAATTTGTTGGCCCAAATTGCTAGCCCAAACATTTTAGTGGCAATTGTGGGATCCCATTTAATATAAGTTCGTGAGAGTAGACGACCAACCCAAATGGATTGACATGCTACCCGACCTAAATCATAATTAATTTACACTTAAGTATTTAAGATACATTAGAACACTCAAGGATAAAGTCGAATAAAATACCAATAATCTCGGAGGAGATATTCAGGTATTCCTTGGCTTATCCACGTGTTATATTGATTTCCTTATACAACTCAAACTCTATAAAGAAATACCTATAAATTATACATCCTGACCCGGGTCAAAGGGATTATAACTCGAGACTTTGAAAGACACTTAATAAAAATAGTCACCTCATCGTGGACATAGGCAAGTTGTCGAACCACGTATATCGTTATGTTGTGATCTTTACTTTCTGCCTTTGTGATTATTTTCATGGATTTCTGTATTGTGATATTTTTTGTACACACACACACACACACAAACACACACACACACACACACATATATATATATATATATATATATATATTCCCTAACCTTATTTATCATGGAGTAAGTCCGTGAAAAATTTAAAAATCCATTTTTTCTAGTTTATAGATTTTTACAAATTGGTACTGTTTACCATGTATGTAGTTAAGTAGATCTCATGATTGTTTTTGCTCCAAATGGTTCTATGGGAAAACATGTAGTGAATATTTACATATATGAATATGACCTATTGAGGAAACTATGTTTGGATATGACCACTGATGAAATATCTTATGTAAACTCATCTTATTTG
Organism: Sambucus nigra; assembly: GCA_949130495.1. NCBI lineage: Eukaryota > Viridiplantae > Streptophyta > Magnoliopsida > Dipsacales > Adoxaceae > Sambucus > Sambucus nigra. Next base: position 601,063,117 of record OX422212.1, on the reverse strand, counting down.
TTAAGCCCCCTTTATAAAACTACTTTTACTTGTTTCATCCTCCTAAAAAAATCCCAAATTTACCACTGTGTATGATCACCTAAAGGTTTTTAAAGAGCGATGTATATACTCAATAATGAGAGTTAAGTGTAATAATAAGAGACTTACCTGGCCTGATAACTACATGCAGAAGATCTCAACAATCCATTTGTTTAAGTGTATTTATAATTTCGTCAAAGTGTGTACAAAACTAAAATAAGATTTAATTCAATTTACTTTTATTTTAAGAATATTGGTTATTTTATACCCTCGCATGACAAGTTATACAATTATAAATTAAACAATAATGCCATGAGTACTATAGGTGGTAAAATCCTATTGGTATATAGTCAGCACAATCGAAGCCGAACAGAAGAAAAGCATGCACAATCATACAGGAAAATGATACCTATGTGCCTATGTTCACAGGGTATTTCTCTCTCTTTATTGATTGTCTCTTGATAAAAAAAATTATACGCCCCTTTTTCAGGAATAAGGGTTACATTTATAGAAAAAAATAAAGAGATTAAGCCGAGTGGGACTCCATGACCTTAGATAACAGCCAGAGCTTGATTGACTAAATCTACTTTTGAGATCTCCACTAATCGGCCTCGACCGTTCTTATCCTCTTAAAATGTGTTCGTTGATGAGATACCCCGTATTTTTATGCATATTTATTTTTATGAAATTATGGAAAATGGGGATTAATTAAATTAAAGGGAGAAAATTTAAATTGTAATTAATTCGATTTTATGGTAATAATTACTAGCGTGAGGAGAGTTGGTAGTTATTGAAATAATACTATGGCCGGGGATGAGATACACGACAGTTATGTTATAAATATTTGGGACGCGTATGAGTCGCGTCACTAGTATGTATTTGGGAGTTTAAAAAGTAAATTATTTTTGTATAACTCGGATGACTATTTTGAGTGCGCCAGAGTGTTCGGAAGGGTCAAAATAGTCAGAAAACACTACTCGGGTATTTTATTTGGAGTTCGGGACATTTTTAACCCAAAACGACCCCCTAGAGGGGTATTTTGGTCTTTAGGGATTTTTGGGTAATTAAATGAACGAAAATTGGGTTTAATTAAAAGCATTTAGGGTTAGTGGCCTGTCAATTTCAACCTACGTGCGAAAGAGAGGAAAAGAGAGAGAGAACCAAGGAAGAAGAAGAAGACTCCATTAGAGCCCTAAGCCAAGAACTCAAGCTTTCACACCAAAAAGTACACCAGCGCATATATCGTGTCAAGAGGATCGTTCCCATACCAATTTCAACCCACGAATCAAAAGTTTATTTTAAGGCAAGTGATTATCTTGCTCTTTCTCTTAGCATTTATTAATCTTGTTAACATATGTTGAGGTTTTAGAACTATTAATACCAAATTTGGTTTACCTATGATGAGATTGCGTAGGAATCTTAGAAATTTGATGGGGGTTTGCATGTAGAGGATTTTTCCCCTTATTAGGAATGTGAAATTTGGTGAATAAGATGTTAATCACGAAATAAAAATGGGGTTTTTATAGATTAATAATTTTGGGTTATGTTAATATGAATCATGGGAAAATTTAGGAATTTATTGAATTCACTTGATGATTAGAAGGATTTGACCCCTAAACTATGCTAAGAAGTGTTCTAGGGTGACTTAGAGTAGTTTGGAAACCTTGTACTTGGGTTGGAATGGGTTTAGGTTGAGATTGAAGAGGAGAAAATCTGGAAAAATGAACTTTGAAGATGAACTGGGCAACTTCAGAAATTTCGTTAGAAGTCCAGCCCAGCTCATTGCCATTCGAACGAGACTTCTAACGAGTTTCCAGTGACCCTTCTAACGAGTTTGGTAGTTTGTTCGAAGTGGTGGGGGGGGACTTCGTTCGAACGACCCTCGTTTGAACGACCTTGTTGGAACGAGATTTCCTGGGTCTTCTAACGAGATTCCAGAATGACTCTTAAGGCCCTATTTTTGTTTCAAACTTCCCGTAGGCTTTTTTAAATAAGTGTTAGACCTGTATGAATGTCGAAAGACTTAAAATTTATAATTATTAGTGAGCGAAGAATATGTCGACCCTCGGGAGGTATGAAAATTTATAGAATTAGAGAGATGCGAAAATACAAGGGAGAATATATACGAACAAGGTACGGGGTATAATAGAGGATATATTATACGTACTGAGAATACTAGGCTGTGAGAAAGACAATGAATTCATATAAGTTGTGTGTATGCTTATTGCTCAAAATATTATGTATATGACATACCTAGCTACTGGCTATCGAACGGAGGTTAGCGCACTGTGGACGATCGGATCTTGTGTGCCTTTGGGGGATTTAGAGTCGTACCACTAGAGCATAGAACCTAGGTACTGGCTATTCATGAGAATGATAGTGATGATGGTCGTATGGGTGCGTAGGTATGTGCGTAGCCCATCGGCTTGGGACTATGTTCGCCTCCAATATGTGTTTGTGTTTTTATTGGTTCTCGAGAGATTGAACCTGTTGTCCCCTATGCATGAGCATTGCAATGGGACTAGATAGCCGAGTATGCATAGCACTAAGGGTTTTTCAACCAGGGGTGCAATATTGCTATATTTATATATAAATTGTTATGAATACATAAAGAGAATAATGTGTGTATACCGGAATCCTGTTTGGTGTTTTATGTTGATGACTCTATTTTTAAATGTGTACTTATGGTATTATCAGCTGGGCATTTAGAAGAATACGAGAATAAACTAAAGTAATTCTAAACCTATATCGAAATCTTAATTACGTCGGCTTTGAGTTATTTAGGGAGTCTTTCCAGCATATTAGTATGTACTTAGTAGCCAGTCAGGGTATCACGACTAGTATGGGTAGTTAGGCTCGTTAGGCGTGCTCACTAGATCGAGGGGTAAGTATCTCAAGTGAGTACGCCAAGTTAACTTGAATAATAATTGTGCTAATTGAATCAATTTAAGCACTTGCTATTTTAAACTGTTTTCAACTCGGGCTCTGACCCGTTTTTCTGTATATCTTTCTATTATTCCATTATTTTTAGTTGCCCAGCCACAGGGACACCAGCCTTAGGAGACTCTATTCAGTTGTCGTGCTGTAGCTGCTTTGGAAGCTGCAGAATAATTGCTAGTAGACGACTCAGCCTATTCTTCCTTTTTCAATTATCTATTCTGTTGGACATATTGTCCTTTCTTCTATTTACATTCAGAGATTTAGCTGTTTTAAATTCTCTCTTAGATTTGATTTCCTTTTCTTGGATTTATTGTATGGGATTGTATCTGGATGTATTTTACTCCAGTCATTTATTTTACTTCAGTTAGACCTTTTTTATATTACTGTGATGTAAGGTATTTATTGGTATTTTTTTTAGATTGGTTAATAACAAGATAAAATTTTGACACCAACCTTTTTAAATACTAGGTGGTTAGTTTTATTAAATTAAAATTTAAGTTTTCGACAGTGATGCATTATCTGAACCAACTTGATATTCTGAAATTAATTAATTAAGGACTGATCACCCGGTAATTAATTAGGCGGGGTGTCACAGGTAGTATCAGAGCATCAGGTTTTAGTGTCCTTGGGATCTGTACATCTTATTATATTTTCGCGTAACGTCCTTTGATATAGATCCCTATATTTTAAGATTGTTGTATTCTTCATACGTTTTACATTCTTCTGTTAATTTGAGAATATAACGGTGGACTTATGAAACTTTTCTCTCTTTTCAGATGCCTCCTAAATGTGCACAAAGAGTTCCCAAGGATGCCCATCCAGAGCCTCAACCTGCACATGCTCAGGGTATGATGAATGCCGCTGAAGTGGTCGCCATTGTAGCTCAGGCAGTAAATGCTGCTTTGGCAGTAGTGTAGCAGGCACCACCTCAGGCACCGGTGGTGGCTCCAGTTCAGGTCCAGGCTTTTCCCATCTGCTTGGGAGCGTGTTAGGGATGCCTTCCAGAAGGCGCATCCTCCGTAGTTTTCAGGGAACTCTGATGTAGTCGTAGCGAGCCAATGGAAAAAGGACATCCAAAGGCATTTGAGGATGCACGAGTGCACGAAAGTACATAGTCAAATTTTAGCCACATTCAAACTGGTGGGGGCAGCACTGCAGTGGTGGGAGTCCATCACCACCGCTGAGAAGAGAGACACACTCAGTATTCGAGACTTTTGGGTGCAGTTTGACCGCAAGTACTTCCCTTCGACTGTCCAGACAGAGATGAGTCAAAAGTTAGCAAATCTGAAGCAGGAGGGAAGGATCATGGCAGAGTACGAGGTAGAGTTTACTAATCTTCTCAACATTGTACCGAGTGAGATCCCGACCGAAGAGAAAAAGATTCAGCGCTTCATGGATGGGTTAACATGGAGGATTCGCCAGTATTTAATAGGCAATCTCTCCTTGGCCACCTATTCAGATGTGGTCAACGCAGCACTACTCCACTTCCAGGATCACCGTTTCCACTTGTCCGAGGTTAACAAAGTGGGAGAGTCCAGCCAGTAGGGCAAGGCAGGAGGGAATGGTGCCGGTGGGGCATAGGCAGTTCAGGGTCAGCATAGGCACAGTGATCAGGGTTCCCAGCAAGGGGATCCTAAGTTGTTCAGGTCAGGAGGTTTTAAACATGGACAGGGAGGCTTTCAACATGGCCATCAGGGCCAACAGCAGGTTCAACAGGGCCAGAATGGCCAAGGGAGGGGTGGAAACGGACATCAGGGCTGGGGACAGTAGGGACAGAGGGAAGGACCCTTCCCGGGGAGATGTTTCACGTGTGGCAACACTGACCACAAATGCTAGGACTGACCTCAGAAGGGTAAAGGCCAACAACAACAACAACAACAGGGTGTTCATCAGGAACCCCAGAGACCGTTATTTCCCGCAGCTCTCTCAGCACCTCTACAGATGGAAGCACTGCGACCCATTTCAGCCTCCCCAGTTCGCAAGGGCAGCTTCAGTATGGACGAGTCTATAATCTGCACCAGGCCGCAGTCCCGCAGGACCCGCCAATGATTGAGGGTATGTTTTCTATCTAGGGGACTTTGGAGCGCATTTTATTTGACACAGGAGCCACACACTGTTTTATTGCCACGGGGTTTGCACATACTATGGGATTATTTAATACAGCAGAGAGTACGGTTACTTGTGTGGATTCACCGTTGAGTAGGGGTTTTGTTATTTCTTTTATTTATCGGGGAGTGGGTATAGAGATTGGGAGGTTTATCTTACCCGCTCACATGCTCGTATTAGACATGTTCGAGTATGACGCAATTATGGGTATGGATTGGCTTGTCAGGTATAGGGCCATGATTGATTGTTATAGTAAGAGTATAGTTTTTGCCATACCCGGGCAAAAGATGTTTCTGGTGGCGATGCCTCGCTCTGAGGGAGGATCGTCCACTCATCTATACTATATAGAGGAGGAAACCTCTACGAAGGTTATGGTACCGCTTGATTTGATTCCTGTAGTTCAAGAATTTACTGATGTGTTTCAAGAGATTTTGGGGTTACCACCGAGTAGAGAGATAGACTTCATCATTGATTTAGCGCCAGATACTCGACCGATAGCTCGCGCACCTTATCGTATGGCTCCAGCAGATATGAGGGAGTTACGTGACCAGATTGAGCAGTTGTTGGGGCAGGGATTTATTCGTAGGAGTACTTCACCGTGGGGTGCTCCCGTACTATTCATTAAGAAGAGGGATGGATCGTTGAGGTTATGTGTTGACTACCATAAGTTGAATAAAGTCACGATACAAACAAATATCCATTGCCTCGAATCGATGACTTATTTGACCAGTTAAGAGGAACGACTTTCTTCTCAAAGATTGATTTGAGCTCGGAATACCATCAGCTACGTATCAGGGAGCAGGACGTGTCGAAGACTTCCTTTTGAACGAGATATAATTCGTATGAATTCAGGGTTATGCCTTTTGGGTTAACTAACGCCCCATCCGTGTTCATGGATTTGATGAATAAGGTGTTCAGAGAGGTCATGGACCAGTTCGTCATCGTATTCATAGATGAAATTATGGTTTAGTCGCAGATCGAGGAGGATCATGCCGAGCACTTGAGGCAAGTTTTGCAGACACTGCGCCATTATGAGTTGTATGTAAAATACGAGAAATGTGGGTTTTGGTTGAAGGAGGTACAGTTTTTGGGGCATATCATCTCCAATAGAGGGATATCCATGGATCCGGGGAAGGTGTTAGCAGTGAGGGAGTGGGGACAGCCCACGACACCAATCGAGATACATAATTTCTCGGGCTTAACCAAATACTACAGGAGGTTCATTCGAGGGTTTTCGAAGATAGCGGGTCCGTTGACACAACTGACTCGCAAAGGGGTGTCATTTACCTGGAGTGACGCCTGTCAGTTAGCCTTTGATGAGTTGAAAGATAAGTTAACCTCAGCACCAGTGTTAGCAATACCCAAGCCGGGAGTGGAGTATTTAGTCTACACTGATGTGTCCTTGTTAGGACTTAGAGGTGTACTACTACAGGAGGATCAAGCAATAGCTTATGCTTCCCATAATCTTAAGCCTCACGAGAGGAACTACCCCACCCACGATTTAGAGTTGGCGGCGGTGGTGTTTGCATTCCAGAGACATTACCTCCTAGGGGAGAAATTTCATTTATTCACGGACTACAAGTCATTACAGTACCTCTTCACGTAGAAGGAGTTAAATATGCATCAACGTCGGTGGCTTAAATTTGTGAAGGATTATCAATTGGATATCCAATACCACTCGGGGAAGGCTAACGTGGTAGCAAACGGTTGAGCCGTAGACCAGTCGGTGAGGTAGCCGAGGTGTGGAAAGAGAAATGGAAGGAGTTAGGGAACCAGGATGCGGTGGCTCGATCGTTTATGTCTGTGACGACGGTTACGCCCCAAATTATTATGGGAGTAGTACAGGCTCAGGCAGATGATCCGTTCTGCCAAAGTCAGATAGTGAAACTTGTAGTCGAATGGGCTGAGTCTTACACTGTGGGTTCAGACGGGGGTCTATGTTTCAATGGGAGATTGGTTATTCCCGAATGTGAAGATTTACGATACAAGGTGATGACAGAGTCGCATGGTTCCTGATTTACAGTATATCCCGGTGGGGATAAGATATACCAGGATATGCGTAGACAGTACTGGTGGAGCGGGATGCAGAAGGATATTGCAGAGTTCGTTTCGAAATGTGCCACTTGTCAACTATTAAAGGTGGATCATTAGAGACTGGCGGGACTTCATCAACCATTAGAGATTCCTATATGGAAATGGGTGAGCATTTTCATGGATTTCGTTACGGGATTACCCCCATCGCAGAGGGGTCACGATTCGGTATGGGTGATAGTGGATCGACTGACCAAGGTAGCCAACTTTTTGCCAGTCAGGACAGACTGCACCATGGGACATTACGCCCAGATATTCATAGCAGAAATAGTGAGACTACACGAAGTGCCTCTCAATATCGTGTCTGAAAGAGATAAGGTGTTTGTGTCTCAATTTTGGGAGAGTTTTCAAGAGGCATTGGGTACGGAATTACGACTGAGCACAACCTATCACCCGCAGACAGACGGTCAGATCGAGCGGACGAATCAGATGTTGGAGAACATGTTACGTATGTGCATTATTGATTTTGGCGGAGGCTGGGAGCAGTACCTTCCATTGGTGGAGTTTTCCAATAACAACTCCCCCAGTTTACTATCGGTATGGATCCATTTGAGGCATTATACGGCAGACCTTGTCGTTCCCCAACATGTTGGCTAGAGGTGGGGGATAACAAGTTACTTGGTCTGGAAGTGATTCAGAATACTTCGGCGAGGATAGAGTTGATATGGAGCCGTATTCGGGTTGCTCAGATCAATAGAAGATCTACGCTGACGCCAAACGATATTTTCGCGAGTTCAACATTGAAGATCAGGTGTTACTTCGGGTGTCTCCTATGAAGGGAGTTATACACTTTAGGAAGAAGGGAAAATTGGCGCCTAGGTATGTAAGGCCATTCCCTATTATTGAGAGGATTGGGCCAGTTGCTTATAGACTTGGGTTACCGGAGTACTTGCATAAAGTCCATGACGTGTTCCATATTTCTTCGCTGAGGAGATTTCTTCGAGATAATTTGGCTCACACCCACATTGCGTTGGAGGAGATAGACTTATAGCCTGATAGCTCCTACGAGGAGGGGCCGGTTGCTATTCTAGACCGTAGCAAGAGGAAGTTGAGATTGAAAATAGTAACACTAGTACGTGTTAAGTAGCGGCACCATAATGTTGAGGAATTAACCTGGGAGCGCGAGGATGACATGCGTGAACATTATCCAGAATTATTCTTACCAGGTATATATATTCTTTTTCGAATTTCGAGACAACATTATGTTATTAGGGGGGAAGTATGTAATACCCCGAATTTTTACGCATATTTATTTTTCTGAAATTATGGAAAATGGGGATTAATTAAATTAAAGGGAGAAAATTTAAAGTGTAATTAATCTGATTTTATGGTAATAATTACTAGCGTGAGGAGAGTTGGTAGTTATTGAAATAATACTTTGGGCGGGGATGAGATACATGGTTGTTATGTTATAAATATTTGGGACGCGTATGAGTCGTGTCACTAGTATGTATTTGGGGGTTTAAAAAGTAAATTATTTTTGTATAACTCATATGACTATTTTGAGTGCTCCAGAGTGTCCGGAAGGGTCGAAATAGTCAAAAAACACTACTCGGGTATTTTATTTGGAGTCCGGGACATTTTTAACCCAAAACGACCCCCTAGAGGGGTATTTTGATCTTTAGGGATTTTTGGGTAATTAAATGGATGAAAAATGGGTTTAATTAAAAGAATTTAAGGTTAGTGGCCCGTCAGTTTCAACCTACATGAGAAAAAGAGGAAACGAGAGAGAGAACCAAGGAAGAAGAAGAAGACTCCATTAGAACCCTAAGCCAAGAACTCAAGCTTTCACACCAAAAAGTACACCAGTGCGTATATCGTGTCAAGAGGATCGTTCCCATACCAATTTCAACCCACGAATCAGAAGTTTATTTTAAGGCAAGTGATTATCTTGCTCTTTCTCTTAGCATTTATTATTCTTGTTAACATATGTTGAGGTTTTAGAACTATTAATACCAAATTTGGTTTACCTATGATGAGATTGTGTAGGAATCTTAGAAATTTGATGGGGGGTTGCATGTAGAGGGTTTTTCCCCTTATTAGGAATGTGAAATTTGGTAAATTAGATGTTAATCACGAAATAAAAATGGGGTTTTTATAGATTAATAATTCTGGGTTTATGTTAATATGAATCATGGGAAAATTTAGGAATTTGTTGAATTCACTTGATGATTAGAAGGATTTGACCCCTAAACTATGCTAAGAAGTGTTCTAGGGTGACTTAGAGTTGTTTGAAAACCTTGTACTTGGGTTGGAATGGGTTTAGGTTGAGATTGAAGAGGAGAAAAACTGGAAAAATGAACTTTGAAGATGAACTAGGCAACTTCGTAAGTTTCGTTAGAAGTTCATCCCAGCTCGTTCGAACGAGACTTCTAACGAGTTTCCAGTGACCCTTCTAACGAGTTTGGTAGTTCGTTCGAAGTGGGGGGGGCCTTCGTTCGAATGAGATTTCCTGGGTCTTCTAACAAGATTCCAGAATGACTGTTAAGGCCCTATTTTTGTTTCAAACTTCCCGTAGGCTTATTTAAATGAGCGTTAGACCTGTATGAATGTCGAGTGACTTAAAATTTATAATTATTAGTGAGGGAGAATATGTCGACCCTCGTAAGGTATGTAAATTTATAAAATTAAAGAGATGCGAAAATACAAGGGAGAATACATACGAACAAGGTACGGGGCATAATAGGGGATTTATTATACGTACTGCGAATACTAGGTTGCGGGAAAGCCAATGAATTCATATAAGTTGTGTGTATGCTTATTGCTCAAAATATTATGTCTATGATATACCTAGTTACTGACTATCGAACGGAGGTTAACGCGTTATGGACGGCCGGATCTTGTGTGCCTTCGGGGGATTTGGAGTCGTACCACTAGAGCATGGAACCTAGGTACGGGCTATCCGTGAGAGTGATAGTGATGACAGTCGTATGGGTGCGTAGGTATGTGCACAGCATATCGGCTTGGGACTATGTTCGCCTCCAATATGTGTTTGTATTTTTATTGGTTCTCGAGAGATTGAACCTGTTGTCCCCTATGCGTAAGCGTTGCAATGGGACTAGATAGCTGAGTATGCGTAGCACTAAGGGTTTTTCAACCAGGGGTGCAATATTGCTATATTTATATATAAATTGTTATGTATACATAAAGAGAATAATGTGTGTATACTGAAATCCTGTTTGGTATTTTATTTTGATGACTCTATTTTTAAATGTGTACTTATGGTATTATCAACTGGGCATTTAGAAGAATATGAGAATAAACTAAAGTAATTCTAAACCTATATCGAAATCTTAATTATGTCGGCTTTGAGTTATTTAGGGAGTCTTTCCAGCATATTGGTATGTACTTAGTAGCCAGTCACGGTATCACGACTAGTATGGGTAGTTAGGTTCATTAGGCGTGCACGCTAGATCGAGGGGGAAGTATCTCAAGTGAGTACGCTAAGTTAATTTGAATAATAATTGTGCTAATTGAATCAATTTAAGCACTTGCTATTTTAAGCTGTTTTCAACTCGGGCTCTGACCCGCTTTTTTGTATATCTTTCTATTGTTCCATTATTTTTAGGTACCCAGCCACAGGGACACCAACTTTATGAGACTCTATTCAGTTGCCGTGCTGTAGCTGCTTTGAAAGCTGCAGGATAATTGCTAGTAGACGACTCAGTATATTCTTCCTTTTTCAGTTATCTATTCTGTTGGACATATCGTCCTTTCTTCTGTTTACATTCAGAGATTTAGCTGTTTTATATTCTCTCTTAGATTTGATTTCTTTTTATTGTATTTATTGTATGGGATTGTATCTGGATGTGTTTTACCCCAGACATTTATTTTACTTCAGTTAGACCTTATTTATATTACTGTGATGTATGGTATTTTTTTTTTTGAGATTGGTTAATAACAAGATAAAATTTTGACACCAACCTTTTTAAATACTAGGTGGTTAGTTTTATTAAATTAAAATTTGAGTTTTCGACAGTGATGCATTATCTGAACTAGCTTGATATTCTGAAATTTATTATTTAAGGACTGATCACCCGATAATTAATTAGGCGGGGTGTCACAACCAGCAAACACGTATCACTTTTCCACGTTAAATACCATAAGTACAATAATAATTTTATCAAATGTTGTGGTGTACACTATCATTAGTTAATTTATTGTTCAGTATTTGATTGGATTATAATATATTTATGTAAAAGAAGGGGGATAAAATAATGAGATTGATATTATGGAACTGAGTTCAATTTGGGCTCACATATATAATCGAGACTCTTTTTTAATATTATCATAATTTGAGTACATATGAGGACCGAAACAACCTAAATATGAATACAATAGTGGTGAGGCCGATGTGTAAACTTCATTACCTAGATGAGCCTGATGCTGAATGGATGAGGTAGTGACCTTATGAACATGTATGGTTTAATTCCTACATGTGTCAAATGAGGTCGAAGTCTATAATTGGGCCGAGTTCTATAACCCTATGGTTAAAGCACTTTGACGTCCATTATTGGTCGACAACTCTTTCATTCTTTTAATCGCATTTCTTTAACTCTTTCTACTACGTGTTTGTCAGATAGACTAGTCCAAAATATATTAGATCAATAAAAAATTCAAATATAATTTATGAATCTATTTATTCAAAAAATGACATTGGCTTAAAAAGGCAATATTACATCTAATGTTTTTTTTAATACAACCATTTAGTCACTTACTAGTTTATAAAAATATAAAAAGGAATTTTTTTATTCACCACCTTGTATACCGGTCTACATATAGGGTGCAGCCGCCTCAAGGTTGGGCCATCATCGGCCGCCACCACTATCAGGTGTGAGGGGCCATACATTAATTGACACCCACACCCTTCTCTTTGTAAACACACGCCAATAACTCTTGGCGGCGCATTGAGACAATGTAAAGATCTAGGGTTCAAGATATGTATCAAACGCCGAAAAGCTACACCATAATCTTAATATTCTCAGTAACATATGATTCCACCTCCCTCTAATTCAATGGATAGGGATGCCACGTCACACACGTGTCCCCCCCTCGGACAGACAAAAAAACTACCTTAACAAAATAAACCCTAACCCATAACTGACACGTGTCCGTCTCTCAACCGGCTAATCCCCTTTCTCTCTCCTTCTCCCATCTCTGTCTCTCTCTCTCTCTCAACTGTATCTTCCTATTCTCTCTCTCTCTCTCACACACAAACACACTCTATCTAAATATACATATATCTATATCTATATATATACATCTATCTATAGCAGCTAAGATTCTAAATCTGTGTAAGTTTTTAATGAACTCTGTAGATTAGATTTATCGATCTTCTCTCTCCGGCGACAATTTCCGATCGCCGTTCAGAGATTTAACGGTCGATGAAGGAAACAAAAACGACGATGGAAATTTCGACATCAGATTTTCTGGTGAGAAATCTCGTGAAATGCTAGATCCGTTTGCTGTCATAAACGTTCGATCCAAAATATGGCTTCGCAAGAGAAAAAAGCACACATGAATCTCTAAATCTCGCAACAAAAAAAAAAAAAAAAACACGCGATACGGTATCTCCTCTTTTGTACAGCTCTCAAAGTTCAATTAGGTTTTTCGGTTTTGTACAGATAAAAACTGATGTATATATAGAAAGTTGAAGATAGATTATAGATTAGAAGATTTTCATTTTGTGTGGCTCTGATAAGTTGTTAAAGTGGCGAAGATGAGTTTGAGTGCGGCCGAGGATGATTCGGCACAAGAGATTCATTTGCCAGCTGATATAGATTGGAAAATGTTGGATAAATCGAAGTTTTTCTTCCTCGGTGCGGCTTTGTTTTCCGGCGTTTCGGCTACTCTTTATCCGATTGTAGTGTTGAAAACGAGACAACAGATTGCTCAATCTCAGCTTTCTTCGATTAGAACCGCGTTGTCGATTCTTCGGTATGAGGGATTTTGCGGTTTGTATAGAGGTTTTGGGACTTCTTTGATGGGGACTATTCCAGCTAGGGCTTTGTATATGACTGCTCTTGAAGTTACTAAAAGTAGCGTTGGGACCGCTACGATAAAATTGGGGTTTCCGGAGCCTACCGCGGCTGCAATTGCGAATGCGGCTGCGGGTTTGAGTGCTTCAATGGCTGCACAATTGGTTTGGACGCCGATCGATGTTGTGAGCCAGAGGCTAATGGTGCAGGGAAATGGAGGGGAAGGTTGTAAATATAAAGGCGGAATCGACGCGTTTAGGAAGATTTTGAACGCGGACGGGGCGAGGGGGTTGTATAGGGGGTTTGGGATATCGATATTGACGTACGCGCCGTCGAACGCGGTGTGGTGGGCGTCGTATTCCGTTGTGCAACGGTTGGTTTGGGGAGGGGTGGGGTGTTATTATTGTAAGAGGGATGAAGAGAGAAGGGAGAATGGTGGGGGGAATTGTTGGAGGCCGGATTCGAAAACTATAATGGCAGTTCAGGGGGTCAGTGCCGCAATGGCGGGTGGCGTATCGGCGTTAATTACGATGCCGCTCGATACGATTAAGACGCGGTTGCAGATTTTGGAAGGGGATGATAATGGGAGAAAAGGGCCAACTGTGGGGCAAACCGTGAGGAATTTAGTTAAAGAAGGTGGGTGGATGGCTTGTTACAGAGGGTTGGGACCTAGGTGGGTTTCAATGTCTATGTCTGCAACCACAATGATCACTACATATGAGTTTCTAAAACGGTTATCAGCCAAAAATCAAGAAGGTTTGGCAACATGAAGGGGAGAAATGAGGAGGCAGATGGAGGCGGTAAAAACAGGTTTTTTTATTTCAAGTTAGTCATGAGTTAAATTCTTTTGCTTTTGTATTGATTTATGTTTACTCTTAGCTGACTTGTTGTCTATTGTCTTTTGCTTTCTCTGTTCTCTTATCCTTTGGTTGGCTGTTTGCCTGGAGGCAAGAGGATGTTGGCGATTGCAAGTTTTGTTCATATATAACATATCTCCTTTTTCTTTCTCTCGTTAGTGTCCCATTTCCTCAGATAAAAGTCCGCTTACTTGATAATACATAAATAACTTTGAGATTTCAACTATATCTATATCCAATAGCATCGGGAGAGAAAAATGTTACGAGTGCGTGTTAAAATGTATTTGTAACTTTTAGGAAAGTAATTTTTTTCTCAAAATATTGAATTTTCAATAAAGATACTCAATTTGGGAAGAACGGAATGTAATTCTGGAAGGAGGTGAAAAAGGGTGGCCACCTAACCTAAGGCCTCCTTTTTGTCAATTTTTAGAATCTAAAATCTTCTGATTTCTTTATGTTATATATAAATGTTCTAATAAAAACATTAATGTGTTAACAAACCGATGATTGACACTAGGGGTGGCAATTCGAGTTAGTCGTGTCATTTTTGGGTCGCGTTGATTTTGATTTGAGTATAAGTTTTGGGTACTCTTAAATCTATACAAGTTAATCGTGTCATGTTCGGGTCAAGTTCGAGTTATTACCATAAACGGGTTATCGTGTCAAAAATTGCCAGCCCTAATTGACACCAATGGTAAAAGTACTGATTTTGGTCAATAAGATGCACAATTTGATTTTTTTGTAAATATGATAATTGAATTAGCAAACCCGCCAAGGGTGCGGAACCAGTATGCATGAGGCATACAAAAGTAAAAGAACAGAAAATAAGCATCCCTTAAAAGAAATTGGTAGGACAAAGATCACCCCAGGCACAAGCGCCGCGCCCATCCATAAAATTTAAAAACTTTATGGTTGGAATTTAGAGTTCTCAGAAGTCTGGGGGATTCAAGACCACCCCTCTCGCCCCCCTTGTCTTCCTCTGCCCAAAAGTTTAACAAGAGACGAAAAAACTTGGGGGACTATCTTTACCCCATAAATGCAACGATGAAAGCATTGCCCCCGGAATGACTGAACGGATAACTCCACGTCTTCAAAACACCTACAGCTACTCTCTCTCCACATTGGTCGCCGGTACACGATTTAATTCATACTTTCTTTAATAATTCATATTGTGTGAAGTTTTTTCAACATACAATCCACTTACAAGTATGTATGTTGTGGCTTGATCGTGCTCTCTCCCGTGCATCTTCCCATTCCTATGGATGATCTTGGGAGGAAGATAAATTTTAATAAAATCTTATGATAGCAATAATAGATAATTGGGGCTGACATAATATGTTATCGGTAATATTATTAAGTTTATGACAATCACTTCTCGTTGGACCCAAACCGTCAAAACTGCAGACACCTTAGCCAGTCACTGCATTGACAAAACCAAATTACCCTAGGACTTGAAAACAGGTTATCATACTTCGATGTACTCAAACTTGAATATCAAATTTCAGTGCTTGAAACGCATTACAATGAGACCCGCCGTGTCGTTCTATGTAATGAGGTACACCCCATGCTAATCAAAGAAAGGTTGCCGAAGATTCAGAGTAGTTGTATTGCACAGTAACGACATCACATTGGCGGTGTGTTCCGTTGGCTTTCCCTCGATACCCCAACGTTTCAAAATTGCCCGATTGCTGTGGAGCTCTTGAAACACATTTTAGATAGATAGACAAAGAGTATTGAATATTTATCTTCTATTTTTAACAAGAGTTTTGCTACGAGTTCCAAATAAGTTCCCCAAAACCTCCTCTAAAAGTAATAATTTTTGTGCCTGACGGGACCCATATCACAAGTCAACACTTAATAGGTAAGTGAGGGAATAAGTGAAATTCACGTTACTTTTAGGGGAGGTTTTAGTACTCATATCATTTCTTTTAACAAATAAAGTTTGCTTAAATGTGGGAATGATAAAAAATGGTGAGGTTATTTTTGGTATTAAAATATAATAGGAACTAAATTCATAAATAAAATAGTGCGTGTCCTTTTAGTGTTGAAAAAAATAAAGGAACCTCTTTTGATAAATAATGCATGTTACGACAGAATCTTTTCATATTAGTCAAGAGGGAAAATAATTCAGAATTTCGGAATATTATAGTTGAGTTAGGTAAGAGTTATTAATCCTTTTGATGTATGTTCGTGACTTTCTCATTCGAAGTGATAGTGTAATCTTAGTTGGCTCTTATTTTAATTTTTGGTTATAAATTTGCCATATGAAATTTATCAAAGTACACATTTTAATCCAGTAGATGAATCTTAAATTGATCTTAACCGTTTGACTACTTTACATAAATCAACGCCACTTTATTTAATTATAATAAATTATCTTGGGTGGAAGTGTGTTATCCACAACCTCTTTTGAGTATTATTTAAGGACCAAATTTTCAACTTCGTTCCTTTATTTATGGTAGTGGCAAACATGATCTTTTTATCTTGTTAAAAATTCAATTTCTATATGAGTAAAACTACATGTACACACAAAAAAACTTAAAAAGTGTACTCGCCTAATAAGACAAAAATGAGTACAAGCTTTTTATGCACGCGATGGGACCTATTTCTATGCTCTGGCGGGATCCATAACAATAAGGTATAAACTTTTAATGCATTGAGTATGGATTTTGGATTTTTTTGTGAGTATGTGTAGATTTATTCTTTCTATATTTAATGTCTTGAAGTTTGTCGTATCTGGATATAGTAAATGCCCCAGTGGAAATATGAACAAGTGTGATTATAGAAGGAGAAGTCTTGGACACTAGGTTTGGAGGATTAATCTCAGCCATTCATTGACTGATCATTTCTATTTTCTATTATGATGATAAATCATATAGATATATTCTTATGGTGGTGGGTGGAATAAAGATATTATATTTTTAGTGCTTGTACGTATTTTATTTTATTTTATTGGTGGGTCTTACCTAGCACCGATGGATATCGTATCCTGAATTATCATTCCAATGTTATATTACAAGTGGGTCTATGTGCATCTATTTTTGCATGTCTATTTATATTTAACACACTACTAGATCTAAAGACCAAATCTAAGCTAGTTTCTAAATTTGAAATATTTTATCTAAATTTTGCATGTTATTGGTAAATTTGGCACTCAAACTATATGTCAATTACTCTGCTATTTTTTGCCCAAAGGCTTATTTACTGTAAAATTTTAATGCTTGGAGTTCAATTTATTTGTAATTTAGCAAAAGACACATTTACTAATTTGCTTGTGAAAATAGTTAAAAATGCTTAGAGTTGGTCTAACCTCTCTTTGGCATTTAAAAAAATACTCCAATTATAGTAAATAGCTGATCTTATACAATGTGTGTTATGTTTACTATTTATTTATGAAATAGTACAGAATTATTAAAGAAATAATAATCATAGAAATAAAATGAAATTACAGAAATGAGAATAACTTGACACTGCAGAATAAAAATAAAAATAAAAATACAGGAACAATATGAATTCCGACCTTGTAGAACAGTCTCATTAAAGCAAATTTATTCCCTTCAATATGTTCCAAGGTTAATGAATAATTGCATTTCAAGATAGAATGAATTTTCGAATTAATTAAGTAGCATAGCAGTAATTAATTTCAACGAACACAAATCTGTGTTTTGTACTCAACTGGAATAGCCAGGACTATGCAGTGCAGAAATGAGGGAAAATATTTTCTGAAGAAGTAAATAATTTGGATGCATTTTCAGAATTTTATAATATAGAATAAATCAAAATTTCTACACAATATAAACAGTAGAACAAAATAAATTTGCCTTAAGATTGTTCTACAAGGTAATTCTGTACTATTTCATATCCTAATTGGGAACAGTCAAAATGTTTTTAACTGTCAGCCAACAGTTAATTAACTGTTGACTATTGGCATTTAATTAATTTTGTGAGTTAATTAGATCCGGCCCAAAAACATAGCTGGAGGGACGGCGCGCGCGCGTGTGGGCTTTTGTGCCAAGTTCAACACATGCATAGTGTACGCCTCTCCGCTTCAAAGCGTTGGGATACTCCAAAAGCATCAAAGCCTTAATCCATCATTTGGTTTTTATTAACTCATCAATTTTTTACTATTCTTCCAATGTGGGACAAGAGTTGAAACATATTCAATTCATTAACCTTCATTGCTTTATGAGTTGCTTTAGGGACATATTTATCATTCATATTTTAATGAAATTGGACATATGAATATACTAAGCTAATCTCCTTGTGAAAGAGAATGCGTTCGTATATGATTCCACAATTATCGTCGTGTGGGTCCAACTTAAATTTGAGCTCAAAGTTGCTCATAATTCTGTCCCAAAATATCTGGACAGCTTTTTAAGTTCAATTTTAAGTCCAATTTTTCAACATTGTGATAACACTATTGGCCATCTCCAATAAGTAATTGTTTATGTCAAATAGGGAAAAAACAATATGATAAATTTTTTTATGCCCCTTAATATGAGATTGTAATAATATGAAATAATAATCATATTTAAGAAGTGGCAAAATGGCACTTCGTCAACTTATATATATATTTAAAAGTAACACATGAAATAGAGAATCATATAATTGGAGATGTAAGATCTTAATAAAATCCTAGATAAATATAAAGACCTTAAGTTTGGCATTATAGTAAAATTTGGTTTGTGATGGCATTTTGTTGATTATTGCTGGATTAAGGCAAATGAGCCACTAAAATGGCCTCCCATTTGGCTGATAGCAAATTGGTTCTGAAACTTCAGTTGTTGTATGAGTAGTGGTGGGGTAGTTGAAGTCTCACGACCACCAATGACCTTTTGAGGCCCCCTCTATTAAAATTCTCTCCAAACATTGCACCCCAACATTATCTCATTTACTTGTTGCTCCGTAGCAATGAATACTGCTTGATTTTATGTTGCCTTTTAAGGATCATCGTCCTAAAATCTACAACCGCTAGGAGGAATGCGTACAGAATGTGATAGGAATTATTGAGACAAACTGCATATGTGATGTACATTGACAGGTGGAGGTCCACCTGGGGTTTAATTTAAGGATCATATATCAAAAACTCTTTCAAATATTTTTTAGAGGTTTTGGAAAAAGGTTCTCATAATTCTCAAAGTGTATAAAAATAGGACAATTCAAATAATTTTATAAATCTAGTCCCTGTAGTACAATAGCATTTATTTGTGTGGTCCCTTTAAAATTAGGAGTTCATTTTTTTTGTTCACACCAGCAGTACCATTTTTCATGATGTTTTTAGTAGAGGGACTAGATTTATAAATCTACTCTCTGTAGTACAATAGCATTTATTTATGTGCTCCCTTTAAAATTAGGAGTTCATTTTTTTTGTTCACACCAGCTTGTTCACACCAGCAGTACCATTTTTCATGATGTTTTTAGTAGAGGGACTATAGATTTATAAATCTAGTCCCTGTAGTACAATAGCATTTATTTGTGTGGTCCCTTTAAAATTAGGAGTTCATTTTTTTTGTTCACACCAGCAGTACCATTTTTCATGATGTTTTTAGTAGAGGGACTAGATTTATAAATTTGAAAAATATTGTCATAAAAATTCAAATATAGGAAGGAAAACGACCTTTACCTTAATTCTCTATATTTTTTAATATACATTTAGTTCAAGCTTTTTATTTTGTACCAAAAAGTCTCTTATTCTCTTATTTTTAAAGATCCGCCTCAGTGGCATGGTGAGGATTTTTTGGAGCAAAATAAAAAGGTTGGACTAAACATATATTAAAAAATGTTTGAGGGACTATTTTGTATATGCCCCTTAATTTAAACCCTCCACCTTTTTACGATCCTGGGATTGGAACAAGTTTTTTTAAGTTCCTCATGGTGCTATGTTCATGAAGAGATGGTCAACGTCGTCGGTCTTAGCTAGGGCGGGTCAAGCATTAGTGAAGTTCTAGGAAAATTTTAAAAATGGGGCCCTTTCCATATTAAAAAACTTATATATATTATAATATATATTATTATTTTAAATTAAATTAGTTTCATTAAATAACTTAACATCTTTATGTCTACATCAATATTATATTGTAGATGTCTATATAAATTAAAAAATACAAATTTTTACAAAACAGTTCCATTTTTGATGTAGAACAAATTAATGTAAAACACTATCAACTAATAAAATCTAACCACATTTTCAATTCCACATCAAATCTTTTTTTCACTAGATTGAAATTCAATCTCAGATTATAACATATCCAAAATGAAGCTTTAGAATAAAACTAAAGCAGGTGTGCAACACCCAAAATGAAGGCTACTTGCATATACAAAATAGTAAAATTTTTTTAGCAGTATAACAGTTTTAAGCAATAGTTATATGTAATACTCCGTACTTTTATGAGTATTTAATTTTCACTTGTGCATGAATTTATTAATTTAATTGAAAAAATTAAATTAGTTTCGATAAATATTAATTAGCAAAACCAGGATTAATAATAATAATAATAATAATAATAATAATTATTATTATTATTATTATTATTATTATTATTATTATTATTATTATTATTATTATTATTTACTAGCGTGTGATAAGTAAATAGTGATATGTTTTATTATATATTGTTTACGAGTGAAATGCGACAGTTTATTATGTTATGTTGATAAAGAGTTACATCGGTGAATTTATATATTTTATGGGCGATGCATACTATATGCACGTGTTGGGCCAGGTTAATGAGATGATGGCATATTTTTAGTTGGGTGACTCGGATGACCTTTTTGAGTGCACCGTTGATCTGGAATGGGTCGAAATAGTTCACAATCGGCACCCAAGGATTATAGTTGGGTCGCTGGGATTCTTTAGAAGTAATAGCGCTCGTATAAGGGTATGGATGTCTTTTTACCCTTAGGGTTAAACTTAAAAACGAAATTGGGGTGTATTTAATGAGTATATAAGGATTATGGCGGTGGATGACGACCTCACTTTTGGCCTTTGCATAATTGAGATTAAGGGAGAGCTTAAGAGGAGAGATTGGAGAAGAAATGGAGAGAAGAACCATGGAGAAGAGGTAGGGGTGGCAATTCGGGTTAGTCGTGTCATTTTCGGGTCGCGTTGATTTTTATTTTAGTACAAGTTTTGGGTACTCTTAAATCTATACATGCTAATCGGGTCATTTCGGGTTATTACCATAAACGGATTATCGGGTAAAAAATTGTCAGCTCTAAGAAGATGACGAATATGTAGGAATTTCGTGATTTAATTCTGGGTTTGTAAGTATGAACATGTAGAGGGTGTTAGAATTAATGGAAACTTCAAGTTTGATTAATTCTGGGGTTGATTGAATTGATTAATGATAAGAAATCCTAGGGTTTTGATAATGGATTCGGGTTTAGTTTGAGGTTAAAATGCTTATGGGTTGGTTAGGTATTGATGTGGGTTATCAATTTGATGTTTTGGTAGGCTTGGAACCTTTGTTGGATGGTTTTGGAGGAGAAAGTCTACGGAAGAAGACGATTGGCAGCCTAGCAAACCAAATCGGTTCACTGGGGGAGCGAATCGATTCGGTTGAGCGAACTGATTCAGTTTGCTAAGCGAATTGATTCGATTTGCGGGCTTGATCAGATTTTGTTTACGCGCTGTTTTGACCCATTAGAGCTTGGGGAATGGGTGTATAGGTTTTCGGGGGTAGAGTGGGACTACTGGAGAATATTTCAAGGGTTTAACACGTGTGTTAGGCCAACGGTTAGATGGGTTAGGGTAAGACGAACCGAAAATTCAAGTGAGTTAACACTTATATGTATAATCGGGAAGTCGATTTGGACTTCGGGATCGGTAGACTAGAATGCTCTGGGATTTGCGTATGATGTCAGTACTTTATATATAAACGTATTGGGGTGACTTGTGTGTATATATATATATATATATATATATATATATATATATATATCTGTGTGTGTGTGTGTGTGTGTGTGCTGGCGCTTGCTTCTTGTTTATATTAAACATACCTACTCGGTAGCGTTATCGTTAGGAGATTGAGCTTAATGGGCACTCCACCTTGGTGTTGACCAACAAGTGTTGGATTGATTCCCTAGGTCATAGTACTGTTGCATAGTCAATATCTGTGTGTGAGGATAGGTGTTGGTTTGGAGATTGGTGAGGTGCGATGTTGTATGGCTGCGATCCACTGGATGTATGTTTATGACCACCTCCATTGTTTGTATTTAAGTTTGGGTTCGGAGGTGAGATTTCGCCCGATGGCTCAGTGTGATGAGTGATATGCTTGGAGCCTAATAGCAAGCGAGGGATGCATCCGCGAGGTTCTGACTCAGTGGATGCGGTTATACGTATATAACGAGTGATATATATGTATCTGTACGAGATGTGGTATGTATATCTATTTATAGCGCGAGTGTAGTTATGTTGTTATACTGTGAGTACATCTGTTTGTAGCGAGGGTGTAGCTATGTTATTGTATTCGTGTGTACCTCTATTTATAGCAAGTATATAACTATGTTATTTCTTATGAAAGTATACCTGGTGAGGGTAGCATACAATTAGCTAATGGTGATTATTAACGGGATGGGCTTTGATAGAGATTGTTGTTCTAGTAAGACTGGGTAGCATAATTAGGATACTAAAATGAATGCATTAGGTGCACATTGAAGATGAGAGGTGAGGATAAGTCTCACGTGAGTGCGATTGGTGAATTGATTATGGACGTAATACACTGCATGTTTTATTATTTAAGGCATTTATATACTTGTAAATTTATTTTCAAACGTTTCGGGCCTTGACCCGCGGGCAAATCCATTTTCTTATTTTTTTTAAAACTCCAGGTGATAGCGCGCGAGAAGTGGGCGCGTGTAAAGTGCACAGTCGTTGTTTTCTGTCTCGCCGCGACTATACAAACAAACCTAAGTTACTACTACACTTGCGAGGCAAGCACAGCGGTAAGTCGGGTATCGAGAATCCACAGAGACGAGTTGCTAGAATTTAAGTGATTTAATACTCCGAAATAAAAGTGTAAAAGATGATTACAAACTAAAAGAAAAGATGCATAAAGGAAAAGATTATTCTAGGCAATGGTATTGAAACTAGATTATGAAAGCGAGTAAAACTATATGTTGCGTCGAATATCCCTCACCCGAGTTAATTTGTATAAAATGGTTACATGGGTCGACGAGTTATTACAAATCAGTCTCGTTTCGACAGTTAATTAAACCAAGGGTTGTCATGCCCTAAATCATCATAAAAGCCTAATAAGATTTTGGCGTCAACAAATATCCCGAAAATTGCGTGCGAAAGGTCGTAAGCACGAGACATACATGATATGCCCCCGTCAAATCTCCTAGGCGCAATAATTAGAACAACGCACCCGAAATAAACTCGTAAAATCCATCACCAAAGAAAAGCAACGCGTCAACTCGAGTGAGTTCAATTCAAGAACAACCTAATTTAAATTACCTGGAAAGCATGTTAAAAACGCGGTAAATGGAAATCGGTAAATAAACGCGATAAAATTACACTACAAAGCAAGTAATCAAAGCATGTAAATAAAGCATGTAAACCTAAATTAGAAAGCTTGTAAATTAACTAGAAAGCAAGAAATGAAGAAATACAAACTATATTAATGGTGAGGATGATGAATAGTCAACATTCAAGCCTAAAAGTGTGTCAATCCAAGAAGAATTGAAGAAGAACTAAGCAAATCACCCAAACCCTAAGCTAAACTATCTTCTAAAACTATCTAAAAACGTTCACCCTTGTTTATTACATCAAAATTGGCTTATATACCAAGTGGGAATTAAATTAGAAAAGATAAGAGAAAAGAAAAGAAATGCAAAATATCTGCTGAAAAACAGGGGATCGATCGATCGATCAAAGGCCAAAAATCGACAATTTAGAATGGTCGATCGATCGACCAAAGGGGTCGATCGATCGATCAAGCAGGTATTGGCTAGGCAGCAGCACACTGCATTCTTCCCTTCTCCTTCTCTTCTCCTCTTTTGCTTTCCTTATTTTTCCTCCGCTGAAATCTCCGTAACTTCTTCCTTATGAATCGGAATCGCGCACCGTTCATGGCCACGCGAAGCTAGCATGGAGGGCTACAACTTCCGTGAGATGTCGGGCCAGGTACCCAAGCTGTGAAAAGACTAAAATGCCCTTGAACGTGCGATTGCGTACGAAACTTCACCGGAATGCGCCCGAACTCCATACTTAGTACCTAAATACCTACAAAAGCCCAATTATACGTCATATAGCATGTTAACAATATAAACTGAGGTTGTCTAGTTAACGGGCATAATTATAGAGATTAAGGCACCCGAGGGGGCTAAAATGCGTAGGTTCGGAGGATGAAATATGCAATATTTGCGTATCATCACCAGGTGTGAAGTAGCAGCAGGGACAACTGGGGTAGAATTTTCGTGCCATTGCGAACAATAGTTGTGGATACTGTTGGATTTGATTATAACCGCTTCAGTCGCTTCTCTCTAGATATGATGCATTTTCATTTTCGTATTTTCCTTTTGGGTGTGTTGCCCCCCGTAGTTGGATATACCTTTATTCATATCAAAGATGTTTATTTATTTATTAGTATTCAGTTACATTGGATGGTCATTTGTAATGGCCGATGGTTTATTTGGTTCACAATTATTTATTCATGCATTTAGTGATTCTATCTGTTCAGTTGTATATATGGTTTTATTCTATTTTATATTTTATTACTTGTTGCTACAGTGATGCTGAGAATGAAATCTTATTGTATTCCTGTTTTATTTTAATAAATGATTGATCACTTGGTATTAAAATAAACAGGGTATCACATTATACAATATCCAATGGGGAACCTTGGTAACAGTGGGAAACCACGGCGCAAGTGTATAAAGATATACGATGGTCATTATGATCGGCTCCCAGCGCTATGCATAAACCTAAACTATTGACTACACTCTTTTAAGGGAGTATAGCGGCCAATCCGGGTATCGAATCACCAGCGGAATGTTGCTAGACTTTAATTGATTTAATACTTCAGGTTTAAAAGTGTAAAAGGTAATTGTTAACAAAAAGAAAAGATACTCTAGGCATGTGTTTAAACTAAGATTAACAAAGGAATAAAAACTTTAGGTTGCGATTAATATCCCTCATCTCGGATTAACACGTATAAATGGTTACATTGGACTACGAATTTAGCAAGATTGAATCTCATTTCAACAAGTAATTAAATGTAGAGTTGTCATCCCCTAAATCGTCATAAAAGCCTACAATGATTTTGGCGTCGACAAATACCCGGAAAGTTACACACGCAAGGTCGTAAATACGGAGCATACATGATATATCCCGTTAAATCTCCTAGGTGTAAGATCAAGAACAACCCAATCGAATTAAATGCATAAAAGCCATCACCAAAGCAAAGTAGCTCATCAACCCATGGTGAGTTCAATCGATCACAACCTAGGTTAACGTAGCTAGAAAGAATTTTAAATGGCATGTATTCAAAGTAAGCAATAAATAAAGCAAGTAAACCTAAATTAGAAAGCAAGTAAATAAATGATAAAGCAAGATATAAAGAAATGGAAGCTTAGATTGATGGAGAAGAAGGAAGAACAATAACTTACAAACGCCCAAAATGGGAAGGAAAACCTAGGAGAGAGAAGCTCTCAAGACCTAACCTAAAAACTAACTAAACTAAATATATATTATGAAAATAAACTAAGGGTTCTATTTACAGTAAATTACAAAAGAAAGAAAAGAAAATTGGAAAAGAAAATAAAAAAGGGGAAAAACGCATAATAACTGGCATGATCGGTCGACCATGGCCAGGGGGCCGGTCGATCGGGTCCTTAGGTTAAAACCCATTGCTTCCTTTCGAAGGAAAAATATGATTCATCTATCGACCAGTGGGGAAGGGCTCGTCGACCGGTCCCCTGTTCCATGGTGTCCTTTGGACCAAAATGAGGGAGAAATGGTGTGAATAAAAAATGGCCATATCTCCTTCGTTCGACCTCGTAACAACGTGCCGTTTGCGGCCACGCGAAGCTAACTCGACGAACTACGCTTCTGTGGAATACCATTGAGCCGGCGATAAAGTGTGAAATGTCTAAAATGCCCCTAAAGTAGCGTCCGACGACGAAACTTCTTCGAAACGAAATGAATCCTCACTTTAAGCGTTCCAGTACCTACAAAAACTCAATTAAGCCTTGCAAAGCACACACACACACACACACACACACACACACACACACATATATATATATATATATATATATATATCCAAAATCGAAGTTGTCTGATTAACGAGCATAAATATAGGCATAAGGAACACAAAAAGTGCTAAAATGCGTAAAGATAACGCGCACGCATATGCAATATTCATGACTAATAAGACTTGCTCAAAGTAAGGCTTAAGGAAGTTTCCTAAGCTGTCAAATGGAAGAGCTGGTCCTAGGTCTTAGAGCCAATAACATCTATTGTCGCTATCGTAAATGCATGTTTTATGATGTTTACAACTACAAAAAATTTATGAGGTGGTTTATATGTTATTGGGTATTTTCTAATATAATTCATTGATATGGGTGTTTCAGTTTTTTTTTTAAAACTAAAAGTAATTTAATATTTGTTATAGAGTGGTGAAGATCGTGCCTAGTGGCCCTTTCTGGCTTGAGTTGCCATTCCTCAAGGTTTTTGTCTCGTTTGTCTTTGGCGATTCTGTTGTGCAAAATGATACAAGTCGCCATATAGCGTCGTCGCGAAATCATTGATGAGTTGGATCCTTCACAATTGCAACATGATCTTGCAACACCTTAAACTTTGGCTCCACATCCTTATGTTCAACCTTTTGACACTTGTCGTGCGTTTATTATGTGTTGGTGGGGTGCAATATATATCTTAAACGAAAGTTTTGAATTTCGAAAATATACCATTAGCAAGGTAGTAAAATGTGAAGTCGAGATTATTGACTGTGTAATGACACCTTGGAACTTCATCTTGCACAAACTCGTCGACCGTGTATGATTGATCTAGAACATTCGAGTCATTGTGTGAACCAGCCATATTAAAAAAGGCATTACATGCTACATGATAAGTTCTTCCATTCTTAATGCATCGTCAATGCTACGGAGTATACCCGAGAAATCTTGATCCCCCTAACTAGCTAGTAAATGAAGAATACCATCGAGCTAGTGTTATTAAATACTAGGATCTTCAAGGCAAGTAATCTATGCAATTTAAACTTACTCCTCGACAACATTGGTCGAGCACTTGTATGCTCACATTTGAATAGTTGTCGTCATTTCTTTTTACCTCGAAAGGTTTCATTTCCCATTCTTATCTCATGTTCTAGAATATTTTTAAGTAGCGTATAATTGAATAGGCATTAACATATAATTGAATAAGTTGTGTTTCATGTAGAATTGGTGATGGAAGTGGTGGGGGATATATTAATTATTTTATGAAATAATCCTTTATTTTCCTAAGTCCATGTTACTTGTAATAACTTGTCAAACAAGAATGGAGCTCTAACTTCGGTCACATTGCTTCTCTTGTTTAGCTTGTCAAAAGATCAATAACGCGGTATTAATGGTGAGGAAATTTTCTTTGTGATTGTCATTATTCGAAGGCATCACATTAAGAACTTAGTTCACAGATTTGTCTGACAAAGAAGACATATATCTAATGTTTGGAGAATAAATCAAATATATAATGTATGAGGATACTGGATTATTAAATTGAAATTGATGAAAAATGAGATATATATACATATCGAAATCAAAAGCGAAACTTTATAGTTGTTGGGGGAGTGAAGCTTGAGTTTCACATCACAATTTGCTCATTGGCTTTTGACAATAGATAAATTTATCCACATGGTAGTTCAAAATATAACCAATGTTTAGAGATTGTCTCATCCCATACAAAATAATTTTTTTAACAATTTACATCTTAAGATTCAGTTTCTTGTTGATCAAATCGTGGAGGTAAAATGTCCACCATTATAATCAAATACCCCACATATTTTAATATTAAGATTCACTAAGTCCCAATATTAAATTATACAAGTTGCTATAATTTAAAATAGTTATTTTACATAACCGCCACTTTATAATGTCATATTTGTAAAACAAAAACAGTTTACTAATCCCATAGACACAACCCCCCAAATACTAACAAAACTCTAACTCTGCCTTACCTTCTCTATTTCAATATTTGAGTTAGCCCCCGACCTCTTTTTCTGATTGAAATACCCTCAACGTTAATATATCATTACATGCAACCTCACTTCACTCTCTCACTCCACAGCTCTAGCGAGAAAAAACTTTACCCGACCCTTCATCTTCCTTCTCTACAAGCTCTATTTTCTTCCTACATACAAGGATCCGGGTTTTTTCTCCGAGGAGACGACATGCATGGATCTTAACACTGAGCCTGAGAGCTCTGGTGAGTATGAAGAGTATTTTGATGGATTTGGACCTTGTCCTCGTCTGTTCAGATAACTATTATGAGCATTTCCCCCTTTTTTGTCGTTTATTGCATTTGATTAGATTCTTGTGCATTATTTCGCCTTTTATCTTGATTTTTAGGCCTTTTTCTAATATTTCTTTGTATCTTCATTTCTTGAGTTACTGGATCCCCCTTAATTATCATGTCCGTGACATTATAGTTCATTATGGTAGTAAATAGAAAGGGCTTAAATATGAGGGTGGTGAAGAATTTATGTTGGAGAATGTTGATGGTGATAGGGTTTGCATGTGGGTATTAGAGAAGATGATACTTGTTTCACTACGTCCATGTTTTGATGGACTAAATGAAACACTTGAGGATTCCCCTATATACCTAATTCAAGGAGTTAGAATGGAAATAAAAAGGATGTAGACATTTTAATGGCGTTTGTGGATGGGTTTGAAGATCGTGAAGAGAGTTACATAATGAAGAACGCCCATTACCAACAGCTTTGGAAACCTCCTCATTTTTTGGTTGTGTTTAATGTTGGTATCCCTCTTAATCAAGAGCGTCCAACACCCAAAGATATACCATCACCCCAACAAATGTGAGCATCTAATTCCCAAACAAACAAAGGAACACCAAAGACTACGAGTTCAATTAAGAGGAAGAATATGTATACAAATAATAGGAATCTTAATCCAAGTGTTAGGGTGAATTTGGGGAAAATGTTTGAGGAGGAGTTGGATGGTTAACCTCAAGAACTATGACCATGCAACACAAGTCAAACAGAGCCAGAGGGAGTTCATGCAGATAGGGTAGGGCATGCTAGTGATGGGGAGTGTCAATCGACTTCATTATTTGAAGGAGTGGATATTATTGAGTCATACCATAGTGTTGAAACTGATTCTGAGGGTGAGTAGGAACCATATAGGGGATATGGACAACATGATGAATTTATGAAACAAACTAACAATGTTTACATGGAAGATGATAATGAGGAAAATGATATTCCAATTGTGCATCTCCCAACGATTGAAAAAGGGATGGAGTTTAATACCATACATAAGTTTAGGGACTTCATAAGAACTTATGTGATTCTACATAAGTTTTTTTTTTCTTGTAACGATGGTGATAGAGCAAGGTTACATTGTCAAGATAATAATTGTAATGGATGTGCTATGCCAGGAAGAAGAACAAAGAAGATTCAGGGAGGATTAATGGATTAATTGAGCCTCATGCATGCCAACATTATAGAAGTTCAAAAAATTCATTAGCCATTATTGGGTTGCCATGCAACTAGAGGAGGATGTTAACATCCATCACAAGAGCTACACATGTAAAGACATTCAACTAGAAATTTGGAGGAGGTTTGGGGTAAACATCTCTTATTGGGTGGCATGGGCTACTAGGTGGAAGATAATGGAGGTTGTACACAGAAATTATGAAAGAAGCTATTCTTTGTCCCTCTGCTCTAATTTAAAAAATAAGTATACATAATAATGATTTTGTCCTTGCTCTTTGAAAAAATGATTACAAAAACTTCAAATGTTTGTGTCTTGCTTTTAGTGCCTCATTGCATTATTTTGTCTACGGTTGTAAGCCATTGATTGGTCTTGAAGGTTGTTTCTTAAAGGGAAAGTTTAGAGGTGTTTATCTATTAATGTGTGCACTTGATGGGAATAATGGAATATTACCACTTGGAATTTACATATGCCAATATGAATGTACAGATTCATGGACTGACTTTGTTGGATTGATGAAGCCACACATTGAGAAACACAAGAAAACTATCGCATTTTTATCTGACATGCAGAAGGGGCTTATAAAGGTTATGTACAACCACTTCCCATATAATAACCATAGATTATGCTTAAGACATTTGTACAAAAACATCAAGTAGGCTGGATATGGTGGTAAACTTCTAGAAACTCTTAGTTGGGGGGTGGAAAGAGCATATGACAAGGATGAACATCTTAGATGATTATAATGGCCGGAGAAACATTCAGAAAAATCTTGTAAATGGTTATTGACAGAAATGTTGAAGCATGGTCAAGAGCAAGGTTTGGTTTCACAACATGTTCAAAACATACAACAAATAACTTCTCAAAGTCATTCAATAACTGAATTCTCAAACTAATAGCCTGTGTGTGACTTTGTTGAAATTTACAATAACATGGTTATGAGTTTGATGTATGATAGGAGGATGAGGGCTTCAACATGGGACATCAATGGGGTAGTGCCAAGAGCAGTTGACATGTTAAGAAACTTAAGAAAAAACTCAATAATTTCATTGTTAAATCTATTGACATTAAAGTGTTTAGTGTTGAAGGTCAACATAATCAAAGATAGATTGTGAGATTAGAAATAATGACATGTAATGGTAGAGAATGGAACGTAGTTGGTATACCTTTTATCCATCTTGTATGTGTTATTAGTCAGAACAGAAATTGGGATTGGACTAAGGAAGTTATTAAATTTGACGTAGTTATTTTACTTTAGACTATTGTTTATATTCGTTTGAGTTGTGACATTATTTACATTCATTATCATATAGGTACTCTTATCTTTACATTCATTTGACTTAGGACTGCTTGACATAGCAACGGGATCCTTTTTTTTGTGCAACTTTGGCGCGCCTTCTTTTATGTAGCTATTGGTCTTATTGAGTTCATGTTGTTATTGTTCTTAACATTTTTGGATAGCCCTTTTTGTGTGTAGCTGTTGTTGATGTGTAGGTTAAGTTTTTGTCATTCTTATGATCGTGTGGTTAGAAGGATTTGTAACAAACAATATCAGACACATGACCATTGAAATGAAATGACAGATGCAACATTGTTGGTTCATTGCTTTTTTTTTTCTACATTTACATTGCTTACAAATAAGTTACACCACTCATCAAGTGAAACATTTACATTAATGTTAACTTCATTTTCTTGTTCATTTTCATTACATCTTTCAACCATTTGAAGTTCCCACAAACTGGATATCTCATGTACTCTAACCCTCTATTGTGTGGTGCACTAGCTGTTTGCAGATCCATAATGCCATCCGCCAGAGCTATGAAGTACGAGGGTGGAGTGAGAGTGTAATGAGGTTGCGTGTAATGACATGTTAACATTTGAGGGTATTTTGGTCAGAAAAGAAGTTGGGGGTTATTGTTGATGTAAAAAATTAGATTACTCTAATAATTCAATCACAGATAAATAAATGAGACAAAGAATTTTAAAGTGGTTCAGCCTTATAAGAATGGCCTACGTCCACTGTTGCTTTATTTATGAGTGTTTGGGGAATTCTCGATTATAAGTTTTATCAAGAAATTCACTTCTGGATTCGAAGTTGGATTCGGATCCATCCCCTCCTTACAATTAGGATTGTACAATGTATTTATAGCCCTGAGGCTGTAATGTGAAAGGGTAATACATTAAATGATATACATATGAAAGGGTAATACATTTAATGCCCTCTTTGCATGTGCGTCCAAATGATAAGCATTTAATGAGCAGTTAAACTGTTGGTATCCTGCTTCGAGGTGCAACTCGGACCGCCTAAGCTTCTCGGTACTCAAGAGTTCCTCGGAGAGGCATTCTTCCTCGGAGCTTGTGAGTTCCTCGGGGAACTAGTCTTCCTCGTTGTAGTCTTGTTCCTCGGAGCGCGTGGGTTCCTCGGAAGTGTTTGTTGTTGCCATGTAGATAGCCACGTGTCTTCATATGATTGGTCCATGTCAGCAGATTAAATTTGGTATCAACAGAAGCCCCCAATGTTTCGTAGTTCGAAATTTGAGGAGTACGGAACATTCTTTCTCGGAATATGGTAGCTTTAAATAGTCTTCCTGATTTTTAGGAGCTTTTCCCTTGTATTTATTTCTCCTTCCCAATTCGTAGAATCATGTTTTTTTGGACTTTTCTGCGTGCTTCGATTCCCGCGTCACTTTTCGTCTTTTTAGCCGCTGTTGTCCGCTTTGATTCCCGCGCCATTTTTCATCTTTTTAGCCGCTATTGTTCGCTTTGATTCCCGCGCCACTTTTCATCTTTTTAGCCGCCAGTAACGTAATCATCCTTTTTTGTAATCATTATTTCACCATTTCCCAAAGCAAGGTATTTAAACTTCACAAACGCTCCCATCGTCTTCTACCTTTCAAATTTTTATCTTCGAGTTTTACGTCGTCTCTTCCTACTCTCTTGTGCGTTCATCTTTTTCGTCGTTCGTTGTCAGCAGATCCATTCTTTTCCTGTAAGATCTTCTTCCTTCTTCTTCATTTCTTTATTCACCATGGTTTACTCTGTTGAGTCTCTTGAAAAGTTTCACTTTGATTTTTCCATTCCCTCTTGGGTTGTCTTGGAAGAGCTTTCTGAGCCTTCTGACTATTTCAATTTGGCTGAGGGACATTGGTTCCCCAGCCTTTTTATTGCTGAGTGTGGGTTTTCTTTTCCACTAAATCCCTTGTGTCTGGAATTCTGTCATTATTTTGACGTTGTTCCTGCGAGAATAGCCCCCAACACATGGAGAATAGTTAATGGGGTGCATAAATTAAATCAAGTCCATGGAACTCGCATAGGAATTCCAGAAATCATGTACTGCTATAGATGAGCAGTTAATGATAATATTTTTTATTTAAAAACTAGATTTTTAAATAGAGCCTTAGTAGTCAATCTCCCTGATGCCAATAGGGATTATTTTGAACACGGGGTTGCCATAAAAAATTGGCAACACCCTCCATTAGCTGGAGATGAGGTTTACCAGGGTCCCAGATGCCCTCCTTATGGTAATGGGATAGGTTATTTTTATTTTATTTTATTTATTTTGAAATCATGTTTCTTTTGTGTTTTATAAAATGTGCCACTGATAACAATGTTTATTTATTTGCAGTTGATAGCAAGAGAAAGTGCCCAAAAGATGCAGATGTCAATATAAGGCATTTGAAACTTATCTGGAATCTGCATCAAAGTGTTGCCGACGAGCACATTAGGTCGTCTTCGTATCTGCTCCAGTACAAGAGCTACACCACTTCTTTCACTGCTCGTCCAGTGATAAGTGAATCAGAGCCAGTACCAGCTTCCACAAGCTCATCGCCTGAATCCCATATTCCTTTTAGTGAAAGGATGAAGAAGAGAAGACCTCCTGCCCTGTTTGAGAAAACTGCCTCCGGTTCTGGGGAGGTAAAAAGGAGTAGGATTGATGTCCCAAGGGAGGGGACGAAGAAGACTGATGCAGCTCCTCCAGCTGCTCCTGTTAAAGTTGCCGAGAAGCCCGTAGTGGCTCCGAGCAGGTCTGCTGCTCCTGGAGAGGTGATTGTGATATCACCGACCAAGGGTTCTTCCTTGGTTGAATCTGTACCTGTTCCCCCGAGGAGGCTGAAGAAGAGCTCCTCGGTCAATTTGGCTGATACCATTACTAAGCCCCCAGTTACTGGAACTGGGGTTCCAACTTTTGTTCCCCCGAGCTCTGCCATGAGCTCGGTAAAGTCCTCGATCATTCCCGAGGTACAAGGTACTGAAGAGAACCTTACTCGGGACATGGTCACCTCACTAGATGCTCGTCACCTTGCTTATGTAAGTCTTCTTACTTTCAATTTTTCATATTTCCTTTGTCATTTCTGTTTCTAACTTGCTTTCTTTTTTTGTTCATAGTTGACGAGCTGCTTTAACATAATCTTGAAGAAGGATGAAGCGATTAAGGCTTCTTGCTCCTCGTCCAGTGTGGAGGGAGCTCTGGAAGAAGCTACCAAGTCTCTGGCAGATTCTCGCCAGAAATATGCTGATGACAAAGCTGTCTGGGAGAAAAAGTAAGCCTCCTCCGAGCAAGAAAAAGTTCGGGCTGTTGATGCCTCCAAGGAGTTGGAGAAGAGAATAAATGTCCAAGAGAAGGCAAATAAGGAGCTTGAGGAGAGGCTCAAAACTGCTGGAGAGTTTGAAGATAAACTCAAAGCTGCCGATGAGGAGTTGGCTCAACTTCGAGAAGTAGGTCGGCAGAAGGAGGAAATATAAAACAAATTGAAGGCTACTGAGAACCTGCTATCTGAGAAGCTCTCCTCGGAGAAATTGAAGAGGAAGATGGCAGTGAAGAAGTCTTTCAGCTCTGGCTGGGACAAGGGGTGGAACAAGGGGTTGGCTACCATGGTGTCGCAAGTGGACTATGGCAGTCTCAAGTACTTTAGGGATGGATGGGTTGCTTCCCTTCAGGAGATGAAGGTCGACGAGTCTTCCGAGCTCTTCCAGAGACATATCCCTGGTCCCCCTCCAACTCCAGAAGAGTTAGAAGAGGACGAAGCTACCTCCGAAGAGTCTTCAATGGTGATGGGCGATCATGCCCTAGCCATCCAGCCTGCTGCCGAGGAAAATCAATAAATTGTTTCTTCCTCCGAGCAACTGCCTATTATCCCCGAGCAACTATCCCTTCCCTCCGAGCAACCTACCTCTTCATCCCAACCTTCCGAGAAGGTTTTGGGAGATAAGGAAAGGTGTAGTGTTGTTCGGGTTTTCTCTTTATTTTGTTTCTCTTTATCAAATGTAACCCAGAAGATGTAACTCTGAATTATGATCTAATAAAACTTGAACTTTTCTACATACTGTTGTCTATCTTTCATTCATACTCTGCTTATTCTTCTTATTGATGATTGCTCTTCTTTCTCTGCTAGTTTCTGGCTAGGATGGAACTGCTATCTGCTCATGATACAAAGTTGCTGCGATAATGTAATGAGTACTTTAAGGCTGGTCACACAGACCTGAGTGCTGCACAAGTTGTCAACATACTTGGTCATGATGCTTCAGAACAGACAGTGGAAGCATATCAATATCTGAAGTGTCTTCTTGATAGGGCTGTAGCCCATAACGTTGCCTATTACGAAATGATTTAGGATCTTCAAATAACCCTCGAGGACCTTCAGCTTCAATACAAAGAATCCACTGCTTTGTTGCATGAGGGGTACGAGAAGAAGTACTAGCAGATCATTACCGACAAGGGCTAAGATAAGCTTTTTGCTGGGTACGATGTAAGGGAGAGAACCTTGAGGGGTGAGGTTGAAGAATGCAGACAGATTGCTGAGTTGCTGGAAAAGGAAAACAACAACCTGCAGAAGGAGCTGTCACAATTGAAGTCTGCAGCTTCCACTTCTAGTGGCTTGATCCCAGTGATCGATGAAGGATTTTCGTTCTTAGAGGTTGAGAAGGCCAAGTTGAGGGACGAGTTGGAGACTTTGAAGAGCTCTGACACCTCTTCATCTTCTCGTGGTCGAGCAAGATGTCCTCGGGGACGAGCAAGAGCAGCTCGGGTTCTTGTCGAGGAACAGAGGACTCAGTCTGCCTTAGAGAACCAGGCTTTCCAATTAATGGCGAAGAACCAGGCGTTGTCTGATATGTCAAAGAAGATTAGGGACCTGGAAAAACAGCTCTGTGCGCAGAAGTCAGTCTTGGAGAATAAGGAGCTTTTCATCAAGAATCTCCACGAGCAGCTAGAAAAGCTAACATATCAATTCCACAAACAGCCCAGGGAGTTATGGATGGCTGGATACAACGAAGCATTATTCCACTTGGATGATCGTATCCAGAATGCCAACAATGAGGGCTACAAGCAAGGCTGGCTGAATGCCTTAGGTGTGCTGAAGCTCGAATAAGGTCATTATCTGTGGGACTACCATGATCCCGGGTTGCTCGACTTGCCTGTGCCACCATACAATTTGGACATGAATTGGATCCCTGCTCGGGCCATTCCTCGGAGCTTAATTTCAAAGTATCTCGGTGACTATAATCTACATTCTCAAATTGAGGTATCTCGTCCCGAGCATCTCCTAGATCGACCATCCGTGATGAATGTCAGGATGTTGAAGGATCTCAATTTCATCAATTCTCCCCTGTCTTTAAATGATCCGCCTGCTGGCGAGGAACCTGTGTCAAAAGCAGAGGGGAAGAGACCAGTAGAATAGGAAATTTTGATGTAATAGTTAGTATACATGTCAATGTAACTGTAATTCCATTATCAATGTAATTTATTTTGAATTCAATGAAAGACTTTCATTTTTGTTTGCAAATCTTGATTGCTATTGTCTTGTAGTTATCAAACACTTTATATTTATGCATATCTGTTAAAAAAAATAACAATGTTGTTTGTCGACCAACTCAGTAATAATTAAAAATTTTCAAGTTTCAATAATATTGCTCGATCACTTAATAATAAAGTCACGAGTATAAAAACTGTTTAAAATTTTTTCAACCAACCAAGGTCGTTAAATTATGCTTGTCGACCAACTACAGTTAGTGGGTTTTTATCCCCGACCAGCTATAGTTAGCCTTTTTGAAATAATTTTACCCATAAAATGTTTCCGACCAACCAAGATCGGTAAATTTTGCTTGTCGACTAACTACAGATGGTGGGTTTTATCCCCGACCAGCCATAGTTAGCAACTTTTGCACTTTCTGGAATAATCTTACCTCCCGACCAACATAAGTTGGCATTTGCGAGAATATTTTGTTCCCTAGCCAAACAGGTTGGCATTTTTAGGAATATTTCGTTTCCTAGCCAAACAGGTTGGCATTTTTAGGAATATTTCGTTTCCTAACCTAACAGGTTGGCATTTTTAGGAATATTTTGTTTCCTAACCAACCGAGGTTGGCATTTTTAGGAATATTTTGTTTCCTAACCAACCGAAGTTGGCATTTTTAGGAATATTTTGCTGCTGAGCAGTCTGAGCTTTGTCGAGTTTTGCTGAGTAGTGTGTAGCACTATTATTCCCCGAAAAATTCTCAATAAAAGGAGAGACTTTAGCAGAATATCTTCATTTTATTCATACTGATGGAACTGTGTTACATATACATCACTGATAATACTTGCGTAGGTGCTCTGCGTTCCATGCATTCTTAAACTCCTCGCCTTCTAAAGTTGCTATTCGATAAGTTCCTGGTCGAACAACTTCTGTAACTCGGTATGGTCCATGCCAGTTTGCTCCCAGCTTATTGTGCTTTTGAATTACTTTCTTCAGCACATAGTCTCCTTCTTTCAGGTCACACTTCTTCACCCTTTTGTTGTAAAACAAAGCTGTTCGCTGCTGATAAGCAGCATTTCTGATGGCTGCTTCTTCTCTAACTTCCTCGAGCATGTCTAAATCCAATATTCTCATTAAGTCGCTGACAGGGGAATTAAAATTTAGTACCCTGTGTGTTGGGATGCCCAACTCGGCAAGTATAACGGCTTCAGTTCCAAATGCCAACATATATGGTGTTTCTCCAGTTGCTACTCGGGGAGTAGTTCGGTAAGCCCAAAGTACTATTTGTAGCTTGTTGATCCAATTCGATTTTGCATCATCCAGTCTTTTCTTCAAGCCATTTAGTAGCGTTCTGTTTGTCACTTTAGTTTGTCCATTGCTTTGAGGATGGCCTGGTGCTGAGTGGACCTTCAAAATGTTTGACTGATGACAATAGGCGGCAAACTCCTCATTATCAAATTGTGTTCCATGGTCTGTGATGAAGGCATGAGGTAGACCATACCGACAAATGATGTTCTTCCAAACAAATTGGTACACCTTCTTGTACGTCATGTCAATGAGTGGCTCAACTTTTACCCATTTAGTAAAATAATCCACTGCGACGACGAGGTACTTGAACCTTCCTCGGGTCGTTGGCAGTGGACCAACCAAGTCAATTCCACACATGGCAAATGGCCAAGGGGAAGTTATGGGTGTCAACAATGCTTATGGAGTTCTTCGGATGGAGGAAAAACGCTGGCACTTGTCACACTTCTTGGCATAGGCTATGCAATCAGCCCTCATCGTCGGCCAGTAGTATCCTTGCGTCATTACCCTTTGTAAAAGCGTCCGACCTGCTACATGTGCTCCACAAGACCCTTCGTGGATCTCTTCAATTAATTCTTTCACCTCGGAGGGGTGTACACATCTCTGCAAACCTGCCATAATTCCTCGTCTATATAAAACACCATTAGTTAATACATACCGAGCAACTTTAAACTTCAATTTTTTGGCAGCGAGCTTGTCAATTGGAAATTCTCCCTCCTCGATATACGCCCTGATGGGATCCATCCAAGATGGTCCTAAATCAAGGATGATAAAGTTCATCGTCAGATCTTCATCTATACTCCGACCAACTAGCACTTCAATTGGGATTGTTCATCGTAACTCGGTGCGAGTAGCTGATGCTAGTCGAGCTAAGGCGTCTGCTCTCGCATTCTCCATTCTTGGTATTCTGACCAGCTGAATAGCGATAAATTCTGACACCAGCTCCTTTGCCTTTGCATGATATCTGATCATTAATTCTCCTCTAACTGCATATACTCCCATCATTTGGTTTATGATCAATTGAGAATCACTGAAAACAATGACCCGTTGCGCTTCCATAATTTTGGCCAAACTAAGTCCTGCAATCATGGCCTCATACTCAGCCTCATTGTTGGAAGCTTTGAATTGGAAACGCAAAGCATATTCCATATCGACCTCATCTGGAGTGCTCAAAACTATCCCCGCGCCACATCCTGTAGTACAAGATGAGCCATCTACATATAGCCTCCATATAGGTAACTCGTCTTCGAATTTCTGATCAGTTAGAGTTCCTCGGTGAAATATTTGTTGCTTCCTTTCCTCCTCGGATTTTTCTTGCTCTTCGTCGATCATTTCTTCTTGCCCTTTTACCAACCGGAGTTGGTCTGAGCCCAAAGTCAATGATCTTGTAACATCCACTTGCCCTTTTACCAACCGGAGTTGGTCTGAGCTAGTGTTTGTTGATCCTGTAACATCCATAGGTTGATTAGCGAGCAACTCTTGTTTCTCATCCGGAGTCCTCACAACTATCTCTGCGTCACATCCTGTAACATCCACACGCCCTTTTACTAATCGAAATTGGTCTGAGCCTGTGTTTGTTGATCCTGTAACATCCACAGGTTGATCAGCGAGCAACTTTTGTTCCTCAGAGATATCAGGATAGGTGAACTCCGCTATAAAATATGCTATAGCCTGCCCTTTAAGTGATGATCTGGGTTCATAGACTATATCATATTCACCGAGCTCTATTGCCCAGTACATCAATCTTCCTGATTTTTCTGGATTATGCAGGGCTTGCCTCAATGGCATATCAGTATATACTACTATAGTATGAGCCTGGAAGTATGGCCTCATTCTCTTACTTGCCTCAATAAGCGCCAGTGCTAACTTTTCCAGCCTTGGATATCTGATCTCTGCTCCTTGGAAGGCCTTACTTGTGTAGTAAATTGGTTTTTGTGCTCCATTCTCCACTCTGATCAACGCCGAGCTAACTGCATTCTCGGACACTGCAAGGTACAAGTACAATTTTTCTCCCATCACTGGCCTGGACAATAGTGGAGGTGCTCCCAAGTATCTCTTCAAGTCTTGAAAAGCCTTCTCGCATTCATCATTCCACTCAAAAGTCTTTCTGAGTGTCTTGAAGAATGGGAGACATCTATCAGTTGCTCGTGACAAAAATCTGTTGAGTGCCGCTACTCGTCCTGTGAGACTCTGTACTTCCTTCTTCGTCGTTGGAGATCGCAGCCCTAATAGAGCTTTGATCTTTTCAGGATTTGCTTCAATGCCTCGTTGATTGACAATGTACCCGAGAAACATGTTTCTCGTACTCCAAAGATGCACTTCGTCGGGTTCAACTTCATTTGATATTTATCTAGTTGATCAAAAGTCTGACTTAAGTCAACTAGATGATCGACAACTTTCTTTCTTTTCGTCAGCATATCGTCAACATAGACTTCCATATTGTCACTGATTTGTTCAGCAAAGACCTTATTCATCAGCCTCTGATATGTCGCACCTGCATTTTTCAAACCAAAAGGCATAACATTATAACAATAAGTTCCCCTATGGGTAATGAAAAAAGTACTCTCCCTGTCTTCAGGTTTCATTTTTATCTGATTGTAGACAGAATAAGCATCCATGAAGCTCAGCAACTCGTGTCCCGATGTAGCATCCACCAGTTGATCAATTCGGGGCAATGGAAAGTGATCTTTTGGGCATGCTTTGTTGAGGTCGGTGAAGTCTACACACATCCTCCACTTGTTGTTTTTCTTCTTTACCATTACCACATTAGCTAACCAATCTGGATATTTAACATCTTCAATGAAACAAGCTTTCTGGAGCTTCTCGACTTCCTCCTGTATAGCTTGATTCTTCTCGGGACTGAATACTCTTCTTCTCTGCTTCACAGGCTTGATCTCCTTATTCACATTGAGCTCGTGACATAAGAAGTTTGGGTCTATCCCAGGCATATCTTCATGACTCCACGCAAAAGTTTGTCTTCTGCTTCTAAGGAAAGTTATCAATTCCTATTTTAATGAGGCTTCCATCGATGAACCTATTTGAGTAGTTCGCTCAGGGTGTTCGTCGTCTAGAATGATGTTTTCAGTAGTTTCCACCACTTGACCCTTCACGAGTTGCCACTCATCTTGGGGATCCAATGTTTCAATTTTCGCACCTTCATCCACTTGATAGGTAGTAGTCTTTTTCTTTGATTCTTCTAGTCCTTCTTGCTCAGCGGATGAATAATAGCATTCCCGAGCTACTTTCTGATCACCTTTCACAACTCCTACTCCAAAGTTTGTTGGAAATTTTAGGCACTGATGCACTGTAGATGGTACAACCTCGAACTTCTTCAATCCTACTCTTCCCATGATGATATTGTACGATGATTGGACATTCTTATCCATCACGAAGAAACATATTCTTTCTGTCCGACAAGCAGGCCACGTACCAATGAATATATCCAACTTGATCGTCCCAAGTGGAAATACTTTCTCGCCAGCAAAACCAATGAGGGGTCTGTGGTAAGGCTCCAGTTGAGATAGCTTTAGATTTAAACTATCGAAGCACGAGTAGAACATGATGTCTGCCGAGCTACCATTGTCGACCAGTACTCTTGAAATCATGACTTCCTTCATTCTCATTTTGATCACCAGCGGGTCATCATGAGGATATAAAACACCTGCAAGGTCATTTTTTGAAAAAACGACAACCAATATCTCCTTGTTCACCTTTCTCGGCCGATCTTCCTCATCTAGATTTATTTGCTGAATGTACGAGCAAGCTTGAGCCTCACCGAGGTAAGCTTTTCTTTCTGTAGTAAGGTCTCCTCCTCCTGCATCTCCTCCTGTAATAAAATTACAATCAAATGATCCAAAGCATATTAAAAATACCTCTCGTTCTGGCTGCCTTGGTTTCTTGGGAAGATCGGGGTCATCCTCTGGATCAATTTCATGGTTTCTCTTCTTGTTCTCCTCTGCTCGACGAGGAGATCTAGATCTCTCTCTAGTTCGGTCGTTGTTTCTTCTTTCGCCTCCCTGATCAACATACTTTGCTAGCTTTCCTCGTCGGATGAGTGTTTCAATTTCAGTCTGAAGAGCTATGTAATTTTTGGTCATATGGCCATGATCCTTGTGGAATTCGCAATATTTTTCCCTATTCCTCGTGTCAGGGTCTGCCTTCATTTTCTTTGGCCAGTTTAACTACTCGCTGTTCTTAATTTCTTCCAGGACGTGGTTGATATTTACCTTCAAAGGTGTGTAATTATCAAATTTCCTCAAGACCTCCCATGACGACCTATTTTTGGATTGTTTGTCACCACCATTGTTCTTATGTTCTTTCTTCTTAGCTTTATCACCTTCCACCTTGGTTTCTTTGGCGTCCATATTCTTCTTCGCAGACATAGCCTCCTCGGCATTCATAATCTTGGACGCTTTTTCCATCAGGTCCGACATGGTTCGAGGTGGATCTTTGGCCAAAGTGTAGTACAACTTGTTTGGCAGTAGTCCACTCATCAAAGCGGTAATCGCTATCTTCTCCTCATAATCAATGACTTCGAGTTTCTCGTTATTAAAACGAGTTATATAATCTCTGGTACTCTCACCAGCTTTTTGTCTAACACTTAACAAATGAGCTACTCGTTTCACTGTCTTTGCTCCAAAGAAGAAATTCCGATTGA
Source organism: Sambucus nigra (assembly GCA_949130495.1). Classification (NCBI taxonomy): domain Eukaryota; kingdom Viridiplantae; phylum Streptophyta; class Magnoliopsida; order Dipsacales; family Adoxaceae; genus Sambucus; species Sambucus nigra. Next base: position 601,020,759 of record OX422212.1, on the reverse strand, counting down.
ATAGCTCGGCCAGTTGAAGAAAAGTTGAAATCTTACCCCGAGGAAGACTATTATACCATATTTGAGCAGATCCGGTAAGTGTTCCAGAGAATGCTCTGCATCTCATCTCATCTGGGACAGCATAGATGTCGGCTGTAGCTTGGTATTGTTCTATATGGAGGACAGGGTCAGTCTTTCCATCATACTTGGGAGTCACAACAGGTGCTTTGAACTTTGATGGTGTTGGAAAATCAACAATGTCCTGGAGAAATGGTGTTCCTCGAACAAAGGTTCGTTGTAGAGGGTTCTTGGCCTTAGCCATTTCCCTTAATCTATCCTCCAGCCTTTGAATAGATCCTTTCCATGCATCATTTCCTTCCTCGGGCCTATTGGTTCGAGCAACTGATCGCGTTGAAGTGGCTTCATGGGATTTATCTTGACGAGCAGCTGGTCAGTCATAGGATCTATCTTGACGAGCAGCTGGTCGCGACTGGGCAGATCCTTCCCTTGAATCTGATGGTCGTCGAAAGCTCCTCGACGCTGCATTAAGAGGACTTTTGTTCCTCCTAGGGCCTAATCGGTCGAAAAGAGAAACCCTACTTAATCTTTCCAATGCGCTGGTCCTTTCGGGGGAGAGGGTGACACGTTGTTCAGTATCTGTGGCCCGCACTGACGAAGTTCGCCCAGGTTGATAAGAAAAATCTTCAGATTCCTCATTGCGATATGAATTAGTACGCCTAGTACGCGAAGAAGGCGCACGAGTATTTCTTTGAATGATTCGTGGTCCGGAATGGGCTGATGCACCGCCATGGAGGGTTTGGATGAGTTGTCGCATTATTTCTTGCATGACGGTCTGGCCTTGAGCCAGATTTTCCATTATTCCAGTCAGATCTGGAATAATTGGTGGAGCAGATGGATTTGGAGGGGTTCCAGCGTTTCGATTGCTGGATTCAGGAATATCAGCCATTGGTAATGGATTGTTTTTTATGAAAAACGATCTTATCAGTCGTTTCCCACAGGCGGCGCCAATCTGTTGATGTAAAAAATTAGATTACTCTAATAATTCAATCACAGATAAATAAATGAGACAAAGAATTTTAAAGTGGTTCAGCCTTATAAGAATGGCCTACGTCCACTGTTGCTTTATTTCTGAGTGTTTGGGGAATTCTCGATAATAAGTTCTATCAAGAAATTCCCTTATGGATTCGAAGTTGGATTCGGATCCAGCCCCTCCTTACAATGACGATTGTACAATGTATTTATAGCCCCGAGGCTGTAATGTGAAAGGGTAATACATTAAATGATATACATATGAAAGGGTAATACATTTAATTCCCTCTTTGCGTGTGCGTCCAAATGATAAGCATTTAATGAGCAGTTAAACTGTTGGTATCCTGCTTCGAGGTGCAGCTCGGACCGCCTGAGCTTCTCGGTACTCAAGAGTTCCTCGGAGAGGCATTATTCCTCGGAGATTGTGAGTTCCTCGGGAACTAGTCTTCCTCGTTGTAGTCTTGTTCCTCGGAGCGCGTGGGTTCCTCGGAAGTGTTTGTTGTTGCCATGTAGATAGCCACGTGTCTTCATATGATTGGTCCATGTCAACAGATTAAATTTGGTATCAACATTTATATTGAAATATAGGAGGTTAGACGGAGTTAGAGTTTTGTTAGTATTTTTGGGGTTATGTTTAAGAGATTAGTAAATTGGGGGTTATTTCAAATATGACATTATAAAATGGGGATTATGTCAAAAAATCATTAAAATATCATTCTTAGCATGTGATAGAAATATGAGACAGTTAAAATATTTTCCAATAATATAAGATGTGAAATGACAATATGAATGTCGACCAAATATAAAGTCTAACGGTAATGTGTAAGGACATGGTTTTTTAAAGGTTCATTAACAATTGAGTATGTCCTATATTGCTACAACCGTCGAAAGAATGTTCAAGAGCATACACGCATCAAGATGGATCCGAATGTTAAGAAATCTTCAACAAACCCTTGACGAGATTATCTTTGGTAAAGTTGAGTTTTAAATTCCTTAAAAGTTTCATTTTAGTATTGGGAAATTTTTCTAAAATGTTTTTAGTAAACCGAGGCATTTTTTACAAAAGAATTTTTAACTGCAAAGATCGAACCAAACCAATGCCATTTTACTCGGACCGATTTGTTTTTATAAAAAGAATCGAACCGATAGAAATTCTACCCCGACCGGTTCTCTACCGATAAATTTTTCCACCGTCTCAGATTTTTTTAGACTTCTATAAAAGGCTATTTCGGTGGTGTATTTTTTTTAAGACTTTAAGAGTCCAAATACAACAAGTCTTCATATTTTTGAGTCCCAAAACACCTTTTTGATTCACACAAGTATTCCCATATGCTTTTGTGAATCTTTTGAAACCCAAGACACATTCTTGTCAAAGTTTCTTTCGTAGAGAAAGATCTCTACTGCTGTTTTGGTATCTCTTGAGGGAGGTGCTTGCTGAAGGTCACTACGTGTCATTGAGGAGTGCTTGAGGGTGCTCCTTTGCTGAAGATTGGACTGCGGTTCGTGTGGGTTCGCTGCATGGGATCCATTGATGACTCTAGGCTGCGTGTTTATGTAGGTTTGCTGAGGTAAACTTATTGAAGATTTCATTGTGATTGTAAATTGCGATTTAATTCATAGTGAAAGAAAAGTTTTTACCCCTAGGGGATTTTTTTCCTGAAATTTGCGAGTTGGTTATTCGTGTTTATTGGTTTGACACACACACACACACACACACACACACACACACGTAGTTGCTTGTTTAAGGAATGATTTAATTTGATTTAAAAGTTGACTCTAATTAAATGAGTTTGTGGTTGGAATTTGCTCATTTATTTAAATCAGTATCGCACACGACACTTTACAAATTGGTATCAGAGCGGGTTATGCTAATTTATCGCGTTTGATTCTGTTTTTCCCAAAAATCTATGTGATATTGATTTTTTTTTAAAAATTCTTAATTTTAAAAAATTGTCGCAATGTTTCCAAATGAAAACTTATATAATTGATTGCCAATTTTTTATGGGTCTAATTATGCTTATTGGAAAGCCTGCATAAAATCTCATTTAAAAGAAATCGATGAGAGAGTTTGGGTCAGTTGTGAAAGAGCCTGAACTCCACCCACTGTCACCGTGAATAATGTTACGAATTTGAAAACTATGTGAGACTGGACTGAGGATGAGTTTAGGCGGAGCACTTTTAATCACGCGGGCTAAGTGCAATTTACGGACACATCACCCCGACGAGTTCCGACGTATTATGACGTGCACCACGTCTAAAAAAGCGTGGGATATTTTGCAACTCACCCATGAGGGCACTAACGCGGTCAAAGAGTCTAAAATTCAAAATTTGACCACTCAATTTGAGACTATCGCCATGCTTCAGACGGAGTGTTTTGATGACTTTTAGTACGTTTGTCTGATATTATCAACACTAGTTTTAATCTTGGTGAGCTCATACCTGATGCATGAGTGGTTATAAATATTTTAAGATCGCTGCCAAAACGTTTTATCCCTAAAGTGATTGTTGTAAATACCTTAGGTAATTTGAGTCGTTTGAAATTAGAAGAGCTGGTAGGAGACCTCCAGACATATGAGATTGACATGTTTCCTGACACTGTCAAGACTAAAGATAGAGGGATAGCACTTAAAGCCCATTCTAAGAAGAAAAAGAAAGTGAGTTTTTGTGAGTGTGAGTCTGAGGACAAGTCTGATTTCGATATGGCTATGCTTGCGAATTTTTTTAAAAAGTTTCTCAAGTTTTCAAAATAAAATTCTTCCAATAAAATATTTTCTGAGAGAAATAAAAATGAGGCCAAAGAGAGCGGTAAGAAATAAGGTGAGCAAGTGGAAGAGGAAAAGTGTTTTGAGTGTGAGGGAAGAGGCCATAGAGCGTTTGAGTGTCCCACTAGGCTAAAGAGAATGGTAAAAAAGATTACCACGCCAACCACTCTTAGCGATAGTGAGGAAGAGGTGAAAGATTCCGGGGATGAGTCTTCACATGGGAAATTTGTCGCCTTTTTAGTTAATCACGAGATTTGTCTATTTTGAGTGAGGGGGGAAGTGAGTGTGAGAGTGGAGATGAAAGTGATCTCCAAAAGGCTTTTAGAGATTTGTATGCTGAGATCTTGAAAATGAAGAAATTGAATAAGGAACTAGGTCTTAAGTTGATAGATTTGGAGAGAGAGTTAGAGAGTTTGAAGGCCTTTGAGGCTATGGCAACTCAACTTGAGAAGGTGAAGGTTTCTTTGAGTGAGCAGTTGATTACTTTAAATAGGGAAAAAAGTGAACTTATAACCCGCGTGTCATAATTAGAGAGAGTTCTTAAGCACGCCTTGGAGGTTAGAGTCACTTTAGAGAACACATCTAAGAAGGAAGGAAAGTTGGTTCTCAATCTCATTTTGGGTAGTGGTGAGAATTTAGGAATAGGTCATGACGGTGCATCCATTTCATATGCAGTACCCGATCCAGTTCCCGAGTTTATTATTGATCCACATGACTCTCGACCCGACCCACCTAGGCATCCCGTACCTGTTAGGAGAGCGCGTAGGAGATGTTTTGAGAGAGGTGTACCTAGCCCTGTTTATGTTTGCAGACACTGCAAGAAGAAAGGATACCTTAGAGAGTTTTGTTTTAAATTGGGTCATGTGTCATGTTATGCTTCCACACGTGTTCACACACCCACACCCATACATGATGCTCCAGATGATTATACGAGAGAGTTTGCACATCTTAGGGAGCAAGTAAAGTTTTTAGTCAAGACTTCACATGATTTGACGGAGGTTTTTCATAAGATGTCACCACCTTTGGAAAAATCCACCGCAACTAACGGTTGAGGTTTAGAATTGTTTGCTAGCATAGGTTGATTTGCATGATGATATTGTTTGCCTATTGCTAGTATGTTTTTTTTGTATTAGTTTTTATTTTTGAAAAATTTTTGAAATACATAAAGATTTTATGTTAATAAAATTTTTGGAAAAGTCAAAAGATTTTTGTAGTTTGTTTTACAACGAATATGAATGGACATTTAGGATGGCCGAGTTAAAATTTCATTCCATATCCCGTGACGATTTAATAGTGTTTTGATATGCGTCATCATTTCAATTTGTGCTTTATAATGTTTGGAGTCTTTGAGATGCGTTTAATTATTGCTACCTACATGTTTGACTCATAAGTTCCTTTAATGCACACTTGCACGAATTTGTTTGATTATTGTACTTATTTATCACGTATTGATCGAAGTGTTGTCATCCCAATTCTGTCTTTAAAATGAACCATATGCGATAAAACTTGACAATGAAAGTAGTGCATGTAAAAACTATTTACCGCGAGGAATTAATTATAACAAAATATGATGAGTGAATCATGGGAAAGGGCTGCGAGAGTTCAAAATTAACTCGTCCTGAAATCCACTGTTTAAAAGAGCCAGAAAAATTTAAAGGCACTAAAAAGATAAATATGCCAAAAAGGGGGCACCTCAAAAGAAAAAAAATATAATTATTATTATTTATGAGGGAGTTTAGATGTAAAGAAATGAAAAACGAGTTTGCACGTCCTAACAGCGTCATGAAAAGCATTCATAGGTTTATACATTATTGGTGTGGGAATCATCCTTGACTTTGATGTGTTGATGGATTGAGTCGATGTCATTTAGATTCAACACTTTTGACACCTAAGGAAAATTTTGAGATTCATTCGATAGGAGTATACATATGCATCGTGCTAATATGTTATGTTTGATTGCGTTGATTTTTTATTGAATATGTTCACACCCATTCATTCCGTTTTCATGATTTGATTGTCTTAGTGTAAATTCATGGTGTGTGTTTTTTGTAAAATTATTTTTGCATTTTTTGAAAAAATAGAAAAATAAAAAATAGGTTGTGGAAGCTTTTGGGTTACTCCTTTGCATAAGCGTAGTTTGATTCATATTTTCTATGCTCTTTTGTCATGACAAATCCATGTTTATTTTTGTTTATTCGTTTCCTTGTCTATTTCGGACAAATAAAAAGGGGGATAACGAATTATGGGGGAGTTTTTGCATTATGGGGGAGATTTGATTATATTGATTATTTTATTCTTATATCATTTCAAACTCGATGCATCACGAAGGTATTTGCTTTGGCTCATGAGTGGAGGTACAAAAATTAAAGATCATAATTTTGCACACCCTGATGAGAAAAGCTTAAAGCTTTGAAAATTGAAGATTGAATGTTGAAGATTTTTTGAAGAAAAGTTTGAGACCTACATTTTTTGTACCTTTTCAGTACCTACATAGAGGGGTATTAGATTTGTAAAATCATTGGAGGGTATTAGATTTGTATTGGCATTTTGATTTGATAATTTTGATGCTTTTTTTTTCTACCGGCATAGAAATAGGGAAAGATTTGTAAGGACACGATTTTATAAATGTCCATTAACAACTGAGTATGTCGTATACCTCTACAACCATCGAAGGAATGTTCAAGAGAATACACACATCAAGATGGATCCGAATGTCAAATCTTCAACAAAGCCTCGACGAGATTATCTTTAGTAAAGTTGAGTTTTAAATTCCTTAAAAGTTTCATTTTAGTATTAGGAAATTTTTCTAAAATGTTTTTAGTAAACCAAGGCATTTTTTATAAAAGAATTTTTAACTACAAAGATCGAACCGAACCGATGCCATTTTATCCGAACCGGTTTGTTTTTATAAAGAGAACCGAACCCATAGAAATTCTACCCGAACCGGTTCTCTGCCGATAAATTTTTCTACCGCCTCAGATTTTTTTAGATTTCTATAAAAGGCTATTTTGGTGGTGTATTTTTTTTAAGACTTTGAGAGACGTTTTTTAGAGTCTAATTACAATAAGCCTTCATATTTTGAGTCCCCAAACACCTTTTTGATTCACATAAAAATTCCCATGTGCTTTTGTGAATCTTTTGGAACCCAAGACACATTCTTATCAAAGTTTCTTTCGTAGAGAAAGATCTCTACTACTGTTTTGGTATCTCTTGAGGTAGGTTCTTGCTGAAGGTCACTACGTGTCATTGAGGAGTGCTTGAGGGTGTTCCTTTGCTGAAGATTGGACTGCGGTTCGTGTGGGTTCACAGCATCGGATCCATTGCTGACTCTAGGCTGCGTGTCTATGTAGGTTTGCTGAGGTAAACTTATTGCAGTTTTCATTGTGATTGTAAATTGCGATTTAATTCATAGTGAAACAAAGTTTTTTCCCTTAGGGGATTTTTTCCTTTAATCTGCGAGTTGGTTGTTCGTGTTTATTGGTTTGACACACACACACACACACACACACACACACACACATACACACACACATAGTTGCTTGTTTAAGGACTGATTTAATTTGATTTAAAAATTGACTCTAATTAAATAAGTTTGTGATTGGAATTTGCGCATTATTTAAATCAGTATCGCACACGACACTTTACACAATGTCCTTCAATAGTCCAACATAATACAAAGTCTTAATATATAATTCTCAAATAGAACTGTGGAGTCACAAATGACTAATAATCCAAAGTTGTCTCATATAAATTATACAATGGAAAGGAAAACTAAACCATGCATAAAATAAATCTCTAATATTCATCATGTTCTCCAACATCCAATCCGATCCTAAAATCTAAAACCTAGCCTAAGATGCTAGTCAACGTAACGGGTCAATGCCCGTTGCAAAAGTACTAGTTACGCCTCCCAAAGAGGGTAACATAAACCAACAAATAGTACGAATTGAAATAAATATCACAGTAGATTATTTTATATGACATTGACAATTGAACTTAATATATTTATCAATGTTCACTAGATAATATAATAGGTTCAATTATGTGAATAACAACAGGGTTTATCAATGTTTCACAATCTGAAGAGAATAAATGATCTATCTAGTTACTAAACAGGGTGTAATAACTATCTATATAATCTCAAGTCCATCAAAACTATCTACTCTTAAATGAAATATTAATAATATATCTTTATAAATGAATATCTCAACAAATATCAGTTAATGAATCGATACCAAATAACCCGTGATGTTCATCTTACAAAAATCAGTACAAGTTTTACATCCATGTTCCAGTTTCACATTTTGTTAATTTCACCATTTACCTTTCATTAGATCACCTTGTTTCATATGTCTTTTGTATTCTAGACCATCGACCTTATCAATATCACTATTAAGGAAACGTTAACCACCTAGATATTTCTTATTCTAAATTCCATATCAAATTGTATTCCACAAAAATCATCACACAGCCGCAGCCACCTACTTCACATTGCTAGAGAAACCGCCGTTACCTGCACAGTGTCAAATTTTCACCCCACGGTGTGACACACAAATATCCCATTATAGATCATGTCACCACCTTTTTGTTCACATTACCAGAATTCGTAACTCATATAATACAATGAAAGTCCACATGTAACCGTACTTCTCGAGTACGCCAATACAAGGGTATTCTCACTAAGCACGCACAATCTATACTTTCAAAATGGATCAGACAAGATCCATGTACCTATCCTTAAAATCCCAATTCCTAACCTTCTCTAGACTCCATGCATAGGAAGTCTCTTAAATGAAATTCAAAAAGCCCCCCCCCCCCCCCCCCCCCCCCCCCCGATACACTTTTGTCCAGATTAAGTAAGTCGTTAAGAATACAAAACTACCAACTCACCAATCTCGATACCAAGGAATCCAACTTAATTCATCAACTTCATGTTATGCAAAAATCACAAAAGAATCGCGTTTGTACATTATCTCATTATTTACTCGCAAGGTACTTTCATGAACAAAGTTTACTCACAAGTCATACTTTTCAATATCCAATCCATAAGTCAAACAATTCAGTATCCAATCCCACATGTCATACATTTCAGTACCCAACTCACTAGTCATACATTTCAATAATCACTTATTAATGAGTGCTTAATTTTGTATTATTTATACCTAAATCTAGGTTTTGTTAGTCCCATAGTATTATAAATAATGAACTTTTAGAGTCTTTTTGTTATTTAAAAGAAAATTCAAATTTGAAAAGAATTCAAATGAACAGTACAATTTTAGAAATTCCAGGGGGTAAAGCTGTAATTTTAGAAACTTTATGGGCCTAAAAGTAAATTTTAAATGTTTATCTGGAAATTTTCTGAAATTTGATTAAATTTTGAGTTAAGATGAATGAGATAAAAAATTCGTGGACTAAAATGAAAAGAGGGGTAGTTTTATAATTTTCTAGAATATTATGGAACTAAATTTAAATTAATTATTTTTATTTTTCATTTTTACAGGCACCTTGGGAGTTTGAAGAACAAAGGATTTTCTATGCAAAATATGGTTAGAATATGTCGCGACACGACACGATCGACACGGCAGTACTAAAATTATTTATAAATTCACTCGAGTGTTCGTTGAGGGCATGCCAAAGCTTTTAGGAAAGGTTTTTAAAAGACTCACGACTTTTTAGTTTGGAAAATTTTGAAAATAAGAAGTTCCCCTTCCTTATTTCTTAATATCTTATTGCACATGCTAATTTCAATCGTGATTCCTACGAAAGTGAGATAGATTTTTAAATGTTTAGTTTTGCTTGAAGACTAGCAACGTTTAGGTCTGGGGGTATTTGACGAGTGCTTAATTTTGTATTATCTATACCGAAATCTATGCTTTTTAGTCCCGTTATATCATAAATAATGAGCTTTTAGAGTTATTTTGTTATTTAAAATAAAAATACAAATTTGAAAAGAATTCAAGTTAATAACGCAATTTTAGTAATTTCAAGGGGTAAAATTGTAATTTCAAGGAGTTTTTAAATATTTGTCTTGGAAATATAAAGTTTTTTCTGAAATTTGGTTAAATTTTGAGTGAACATAAATGAGATACGAATTTCAGGGACTAAAATACAAAGAGGGGTAATTTAGAAATTTTTAAAAAAAATTATGGATATAAATTTAAATTAATTATTGTTATTTTGCATTTTTATAGGCACCTCAGGAGTTTGAAGAACAACGCAGATGCTATGCAAAAAATGATTAGGATATGTAGCGACACGACGCGGTCCAAATAGCAGTACTATAAACTCTTTATAAATTCGCTCACAACTTTGTAGTTCGGAAAATCTGAAAATAAGAATCTTTGAAAGGACAAAAGAAGTTTGAAAAATCTACTGTGAATAGTGACAAAAATGTAGAGTTAAAATTTAGAAAAAATGAATAAATAAAATAAAAACCCACCAATAAATCTTCCATTATCCACCCCAAAGATACCCTTTCCCTAATTTAACTCTCACACATACGCAAAAGCTCAACCACTTTATTCATAATTTGGGAGAACTTTTATTTTTATTGTTAAAAAATCCCACAAATTAAAATTCTAATTTCTCACACCTTCACCTATAAAAAGAGCTCATTATACACAATTGGAAGGAGGAGTTTTAAACACTATTTTAGAGCGAGAAAATATGTGAGTTTATTTTAGGAGCACAAACAATAGTAAATATTTATATGTTTATTTTTGAGTGTTTGAGAGTTATTTTTGTGTTCAAGATTTGTGAAGACTTTTTGAATTGACATTCAAGTGCTGGAACTTCAATTTTTGTAAGTGATTATTAATGAAAATTATTATTTCATCTTGCAATTTTTGTGTTTTAGTTTTGATGCTAGCTTAAGTTACTTACAAGGATTAGGTGAAATTTACCATGATTACTTAAAATATGTTTTATGTAGTTTAATTTTCTTAAATTCCCTATTTGCTTTAAAAAGTCGATATTCATTAAAATAGTCACGAGACTGATGTTTTAAACATTCGAAATTAACTGTTTTATTCACATTCTTTGATTTTTTGTACTTACATTTGATGAATTATGCTTATGTTAAATTGTTTGAGAGTCCATTCTTATGTTTGACATTAAATGCTTAAAAATGATACTTTAAAGGAAATAATGATTTTTGACATCTAAAAAGAGATATAAAATATTTGATTTGAACTTTAACGTTTTCATCATCCGAAATTTGTGCGATAATTTTGAGTTATAAAAGGGAATTGCGAATTGGACTAATTAATCATAAGCAAGTAAAAAAGGTAAACGGATTCAAAATCCTAGTAATCTCCCCCATATTTGTTACATGCTTTGTGTCATTCATTTATTATTATTATTATTATTATTATTATTATTATTATTATTATTATTATTATTATTATTATTATTATTATTATATTTCTACACCAATATTATCTAGTTGAAAAGTCGATAATGTAGACGAAATGACCAAATCTCTATAGGTTCGACTCGTACTTGCATTAGCTACACTACAATAGCTCGTGCACATGCGGTAATTAATAATTTGAGAACAATTTTTTAGTGCTGTTGCCGGGAATTCGTATCAATTTTAACGTTATTGAGTTTTGGACCAGTTTTACTTTATGTACGATAAAACTTGTAAAAAAAACATAAGAATTACAAAACCCAAAATAATTTTTTTTTTTTTTTTTTCTCATAATTTTAGAATTTGTTTTTTTATTATTTAAAAAAACGTATTTAAGATTGTTCTGAATAAGTAGTAGATTCGGCACAAGTTTTGTTATAAAAACACAGAAATACATTAAAAAAAATGAAAATTTCAGAGTTTTTTTTGAAAATTTTTAGATTTCAACTTTTCAGTAGTTAGTCCCTAATTTTTTTTAAAATTTTTTTCTAAAAATTCTATTTTTTATAGTAGGATATTTTTTTATTTCCAGAATATAATTTTTTTTCATAGTATGCCTTTTGTTTTATATTTGTTTTCCTTTTTTCGTGTCAAACTACACCGTTAATGCTTGTGTCGTGTTACTTTCATTTTTTATTTTTTTTGTCACATTTTACACTTGCTGTAGTTATTTTTGTATTATTTTTCAATAGAATTTTCATTAAAAAAAATTACAAAAAGAAAAAAAATAAAGAAAAAAAGAGACGAAATATCCTGAAAAAGCAAGCAACCGTGTGAGAGTGCTAAAGATACCTGTGCAATCTTTCCACACGCACAAGGTACTCTCGAAGACGACTAAGATGTAGATGACGTTTTCCTCCGATCGACGTCAAATAAAACTTCGATCTGGTGTAAACAAGTGGTCGTAAAAAGTTTACGTCGGAAGTACGTTTTGTGTGCTCCTTACGTGGATTTATTTTTGCATATCTCAATTAGTGCATTGCATAAATTTGACTTAAGAACAAAACCCATTTATAAGATAAGGTGGGGATTTAATCAACCTTCATTGGTCTTAAAATCACTAAACTGCCTGAGCATTTGCCTAATCCAAGCCATCACTTTCAATTCAAAATCAATTAGATGTTTCCCTAGGGTGTTCACATAGCTCGTAGTAAAACTCTTAACAAGGCTAGAATTCAAAGCTACTCGAACACGACCTTGTCAAATCAGTTACATTTTATACCGTGTCTAGCATTGGTGGTTCTTAATGCATCTTTGTACCGACCACCCACTTAGAGGTAAAATTAGGATTTGAGGTGACAACCGTTCAACTTTTATATTCTCCCTTGTTAAAGAGTAGGAGCTTTATACTTACGGAGATTAATTTGTAGACTAGTGTTAATCTAAAAAAAACTAGATTTAAAAATTAGAATTTCTCACCTAAATTAGATAAATAAAATTACTTTGTGTTAACTTAAGAATTATGTGGTTTTGAGTCAAATTACTTATTTTTCCTTTCTTAAAAAAATTTACAAAAAATATTCGAGTGAGGCATGTAGTGTATGCGTAATTGGTTTTAAGACAATACTGGTAGATTAACGTGTGAGGTATCCAACGATTTCCCAATCACCTTTATCTGAAGGTTCTCAATTTTTTCTAAAATGGGAGACGAAATAGCACCCCGAGCCCTTATGGACTACCTATATCCCAACAGGTCTAGTCAACCATCTTGTATCGTTCTTTCCCCACATAATGCCGATAAGTTGAAATTGGACTCAAAAACTATCCAAATGCTAGACGTGTTTAGGGGTACGGATAAAGAGGATCCTTATTTGCACATACGTAAATTCGATGAGATTTGTGGGACAATGAAATACCAAAAACTTTTCGATAATTTTGTTCGACTTAAGTTATTCCCATTCTTTTTTAAATAAAGCGTAAAGAGTTGGTTTCGGTCACTCGAACCCAAATCCATCACTAGTTGGAACCAAATGAGTGTAACGTTACTCCAAAAATTATTCTCGAACCAAAAGATGGGGTCAATAGGTCACGCCTTAAACACATTTAGCCAATAGGATGGAGATTCAAGGTTTATGTACTTTGAATGGTTCAAGGACTTGATACAACAATGTCCACATCATGGGATCGAGTTAGGACGTCAAGTCCAAATCGTCTACGAAGGGTTTGATTTTAATACCTGCGCGATGTTGGAATCAATGTGCAATGGAGATTTTATGAAAAAGAGTGAAACCGGTGCCTAGAATTTTTTAGATACCATTGTAAAAATGTCCCAAATTTGGAAACCCCATTGAGAATTTAGGTCAAGATTGAACAACGTTGGTACCATGAACCAAGTTGACCATAATTTTAATATGAGTCATAAAATGGCCACCTTGGCATGCCGTTAAAAGCTTTTGAAATGAGTAAAAAGGGAACCAATGTCTCACCAACGACCATCCAATATATAGCCATCCCCATGTGTCTACGTTGTGATGCGTTTGATCACTTGAATGAAAATCGCCCCACGCTCCCGCCTAACCAGGCTTTGGCCGAGCAAGAAAATGCCCTATATGAGAATAGGCTAAGTTATGACCCAAATTCGAGCTCCTACAATTCAGGGTGGAAAGATCACCCCAATTTTTCATGGTCCAAGGATCAGTACCAAGGAGGTCAGTCTTCCAGTTCCCACCCCCGGGTGTCCAAAAGACTCCACCAGCACCATCGTGTCATTCGTCACAAAATATTCAATCTTTATAGGATAAGATAAATTTGCTTGCTCAAAATATCCTTCAATTACAATATTTCAACCCAAAGTTTCTTCCAATCCACCCAAGAAATCTTGCACGTGAATAATCAATCCATAGTCAAACTCGAGATTAAAATAAGCCAGCTAGCTTTAAGCCTTAACAAGAGAGAGAAACGTAAGTTAACGAGTCAACCCGAACCAAATCAAAGGGTCACATTCCTAAAACCCAATTTTCCCTCCAATATGTTGCTAGTTCACCCCAAACCCAAAAAGATGTCATCGCCATAATCACGCATAAGTTCCGCAAAGAAGTATCGGTAAGAACAAAAGTTAAAAGAAGAGTGCTTCCAAGAATAATTCGTTAAAAAAAAGAAGTAGAAAAAAGGAAGAAAGAAAAGAATGAGAAAATGTAATTAAAACGAGTATGTTAGTTTGGAATAGAAAAAGAAAAAGAAAGAAAATTGAGGTTTTAAAAAGTGCCTAAAAGTTAAAATATCGAAAAATCTGTATATTCTCAGAAAATGTTGAACTCCGAAAAATTGTCCTTCCTAGCCAAAATTCGAGCCTACAATACAAAAAAAAATCCTAATTGATCTCAAAAGTGAAGTTAATTGTAGTGTGGAGAGAAGATGAATAGGATCTATGCTGCAATTTAATGTTTTTAAAAAGTAATAGATTTTCCATTCACGAGATCATATTCATCCATTATAAAAAGTTCATTTTCCATCATGTATCTGTGAAATTTGCCCATTTAAATTTACTCTTTTATTTACATATGGCGAGAGAAAAATAAACGATTTCTGAGTTTTCGATTGTGAGTGTATCTCGTGAGATTTTGAATCAAAATAAAATTTCTGACAAGAAACATAATGATCAAATCTTTAGAAATTGACTGTTATATTAGCTATGCACACACATAATAAGGTGAGATTGAAAAATAAAGTTCTTCTGTATTTATGAAGTTCGCATTTAAGACTTGGTTATATTACTTTTGTGTTATTTGAAAATTGAGTCAAAATTTTAAATTTTGCAGGTATATTCACTTTAAGCCTACACAAGACAAAACTCGTCAATTAGGGCAACCTAGGGGTTTAGTGGCATGTTTCACATGCTTAGTGCAATTTTGATTCATACGAGAGTGAGTTACATTTTAAAAAGTTTAGTTTTGCTCGAGGACTAGAGAAGTTTAGATTTGGGGGTATGTGATGAGTGATTAATTTTATATTATTTATATTCAAATCTAGCCCTTTTTAGTCCCGTAGTATCATAAATAATGAGATTTTAGAGTCATTTGGTATTTATAAAAAAAAATACGAATTTGAAAAGAATTGAAGTTAATAATGCAATTTTAGCAATCGAAGGGAGTAAAATAATAATTTCAAAAGATTACGGACCTAAAAGTAATTTTAAATATTTATATGGGCAATATGAAGTTTTTCTTAAATTTGATTAAATTCTGAGTTAAAATTAAAGAGATATGAATTTTGAGGACTAAAATGCAGAGAGGTATAATTTTATTATTTTTTGAAATATTATGGGCCTAAATTTAAATTAATTATTTTTATTTTGTATTTTTATAGGTGCCTCGGGAGTTTGAAGAACAACAGAGTTGCCATGCAAAAAATAGTTAGGATATGTCACGACATGATACTGTCGACAGAGCATTACAAAAAAATGTTTATAAATTCGCTTGAATGTCCATTAACGCCGTGACATAGATTTTAGGAAAGTGTAGGAGGGTAGTGAGACTGGGGTCTATGAATAACTGGAAAGGGTGAGGCGTGACCCACTCTAATGGACGCTGTCTGTAAGGTTCTCAAGAACTTCTGGAGCAACTTTTGATGAGACCTTCTCCTTTTGGTAAAAATGGAACTCAATGTGGAACTCCCTCCCTGCAAGAAGATGAACTTCCACAACAATAATAGTAATTTTCTCAAGAGGAGCTCTTGAGAGTGATGGCTGTCAGTGGGGAGTGAAAGAACAAGGCACTTAGCACTAAAGAGAGAGCAGGGAGAGAATACTAGAGAGGTTATGGTGTGATTTTGACAAAGTAACAGTGCTGATGAGTTTTTTTTCTATATTCCATGACCTTGCCCAGGGGTCCTATTTATACTTGGGCACTAGGGCTGGGTTGACACTTTTGGCGCCAAAACTTAGAGGGTTGGTGAGGGACAAAGTCTGCAGTGTAATGTTTGTCCTTACCTGCAGGCAGCTCTGCCTGTCCCCTCTGGCAGATGCCCCCTGGTGCCAACCAAAATTCAAAAGTAAATATATCTTCTAATGGAGACAAAATATCTGATTTGCTAAATATCTTTTGAAACGGTAACTTTTGGTACAAACTTTGTAAACTTGAGGGGGGTCTTGAGGACCACCTCCTCTAAAATCTTTGTAAGCTTGAGGGGGGTCTTGAGGAACCCCTTCTCAAATCATTTTTCTTGAGAGGGGTTTAGGTGACTCTCTCCTTTAAAATTATTTTATAAACAGTTCTTTTCTTGTGAGCAGTCAGCTCTTTGGCTGCTCACTTCACTTGTGACTAAGTGCGTGGTGTGTGAGGACTGGGCGACCATAGGGTCTCCTACTAGTATTCTCTCAATCCTATAGTGCTAAGTGGTTGAGCTTGCTCAACATACCTTGTCCCTCAGTCGCCAATTCAAAACTCCCAAGAGATCCCAACTAGCCTGTTCGAGCCCTGCTTGCTCAACTAGGCAACCTGTACAAGAAAGAAAAGTGTTAATACTGTTGTTTCTTTTAAAGAATGACGTTTTATGATGAGGAGTTGCTCGTAGTAGCTACTCCATCATCCTGGCCGCCCTAGGTAGGTTCCTTCTCGATACGAGCTTCTGCCGGAACCCTTGCAGTGGCACTTCTCAGATAACATTTCTGCGGTGACCCTTGCGAGGCACCTCTCTAATGTCATTATTGTAGTGATCCTTGTAGTGGCGACCACCCTTGCAGTGACACTTCTCAATCTTGGACTTCTGCGGTGACCCTTGCGAGGCACCTCTCGAATGTCATTGATGTAGTGACCCTTGCAATGGCACTGAACCTTGCAGTGGCACTTCTCAATCTTGGACTTCTGTGGCGACCCTTGCGAGGCACCTCTCGAATGTCATTGCTGTAGTGACCCTTCCAGTGGCGCTGACCCTTGCAGTGACACTTCTCAATCTTGAACTTCTGCGGTGATCCTTGCGAGGCACCTCTCGAATGTCATTGCTGCAGTGACCCTTGCAGTGGCACTTCTCAATCTTGAACTTCTATGGTGACCCTTGCGAGGCACCTCTCCAATATCATTGCTGCAGTGACCCTTGCAGTGGAACTTCTCAATCTTGGACTTCTGCGGTGACCCTTGTGAGGCACCTCTCGAATGTCATTGCTGCAGTGACCCTTGCAGTGGCGCTTCTCAATCTTGGACTTCGGCAGTGACCCTTGCGAGGCACCTCTCGAATGTCATTGCTATAGTGACCGTTGCAGTGGCGCTGACCCTTGCAGTGGCACTTCTCAATCTTGGACTTCGGCGGTGACCCTTACGAGGCACCTCTCGAATGTCATTGTGGCAGTGAACCTTGCAGTGGCGCTGACCCTTGCAGTGGAACTTCTCAATCTTGGACTTCTGCGGTGACCCTTGCGAGGCACCTCTCGAATGTCGTTGTTGCAGTGACCCTTGCAGTGGCGCTGACCCTTGCAGTGGCACTTCTCAATCTTGGACTTCTGCGGTGACCCTTGCGAGGCACCTCTCGAATGTCATTTCTGTAGTGACCCTAGGTGGAGTGGCCTAGGTGGGGTCCTCTCAATTAGGGGTGGGCACGGTCCGGTCCGGTCCGGGTTTTGCCTATTTTTTGGACCGGACCGAATATTCGGTCCTCAATTTTTTTGGACCGAGACCGGACCGATTAATTCGGTTAACCTACTAATTCGGTCCAGGCTTTTTTAGGTTCGGTCCGGGGTAAAATTCGGCCCTGACCCTATTTTATATATACGTACATTTTATGAATGTTTTTATCTATTTTTCTCACAAATATATATACAAAAAAATAATACTCGAAACTCCAAGTGATATTTACATAGGTTTTTTTAACCCAAATAAAAAAATGTCTATACATATATAAAATGTTCCAAATTAAATTCATAAGTTATATACATTAATTCAAAAACTATACATAAGAAACACAATAACATTATTTTTATTATATATATATATGGGAATCGGTCCGGTCCGGTCCAAATCGGTCTTTTAATATAGTGGACCGCGGACCGGACCGGTTTAATCGGTTTTTAGTTTTTGTGAACCGATTTTCGGACCGGTTTCAAAATAGCCTTAATTTTCGGTTCGGTCCGGTTCGGTCCAATCGGTCCATTCGGGTCGGTCTTTTTTTTGTCCACCCCTACTCTCAATATGAGTTTCTATAGGGACCCTGGGTGAGGTTCTTTCTCAATATAATTTTTCTGTCTAGACCCTAGGGTGGTTCCTTCTTAATGTGAGTTTCTGCCGGGACCCTGGGGGGTTCCTGCTTAATATGAGTTTCTGTCGGGACTTTGGGTGAGTTCCTTCTCAATATGAGTTTCTGCCGGGACCCTGGGTGGGTTCCTTCTCAATATGAGTTTCTGCCGGGACCCTGGGTGGGTTCCTTCTCAATATGAGTTTCTTTCGGGACCCTGGGTGAGTTACTTCTCAATTTGAGTTTCTGCCGGGACCCTGGGTGGGTTCCTTCTCAATATGAGTTTCTTCCAGGACCCTAGGTGGGTTCCTTCTCAATAGTTCCAATAAAAAATATATATATTTTTTTATAGGTAGACACCCTTCTACATTAGCCCCTCGTGCAAAGACTTTTGTGTTGGGTAGACCAAAAGGCTTTGTACGCCATAAATTCAGTTTTTTTCAGGGACCCTAGGGTTTCTTCATCATTCCCTTTAGGGTCATTAAATGTTATGTCACTTCATCCCAAGTTTTATAATTGAGTCCACTTATAGTGGACATCCTTATCTGGGTATAAACATGGGCGAAGGGGTTACGCACGGTGATCCCCTCATTTTTAGCCTTCTTCTATGGCCTTCTACTTGTTTTAAAGGGGTTGCTCATGGTGAGCCCCTCGCCCTTGGCCTTTTTTCTATGGCCTTATATCTTGGGTAGAGGAGTTGATCAACGTGAGCCCCTCGCCCTTGGCCTTCTTCTGTGGCCTTCTATCTTAGGCGGGGGGTTACTCACGGTGGGCCCCTCGCTTTTGGCCTTCTTCTATGGCCTTCTATCTTAGGCGGGGGGTTACTCGCGGTGAGCCCCTCGCCCTTGGCCTTATTTTGTGGCCTTTCATCTTGGGCGGAGGGGTTACTCGCGGTGAGCCCCTCGTCCTTGGTCTTCTTCTGTTGGCCTTTCCTATTAGGCGAAAGGGTTCCTCGTGATGGGCTCCTCGCCCTTAGCCTTCCTCTGTGGCCTTCTGTCTTGGGAGGAGGGGTTACTCGTGGTGAGCCCCTCGCCCTTGGCCTTCTTTTGTGGCCTTTCATCTTGGGTGGAGGGGTTACTCGTGGTGGGCCCCTCTCCCTTGGACTTCTTATGTGGCCTTGTATCTTGTTAGGCGGAGGGGTTCCTCGTGATGGGCCCCTCACCCTTGGCCTTCCTCTGTAGCCTTCTGTCTTGGGCGGAGGGGTTACTCGCGGTAAGCCCCTCACCCTTGGCCTTCTTCTGTGGCCTTTCATCTTGGACGGAGGGGTTACTCGCGGTGGTCCCCTTTCCCTTGGCCTTTTTCTGTAGCCTTGTATCTTGGGCGAAGGGTTTACTCGCGGTGAGCCCCTCGCCCTTGGCCTTCTTCTGTGGCCTTTTATCTTGGGCGGAGGGGTTACTCGCGATGATCCCCTCACCCTTAGCCTTCTTCTGTGGCCTTCTATCTTGGGCATAGGGGTTACTCTTGGTGAGCCCCTCGCCCTTGGCCTTCTCCTATGGCCTTCTATCTTGGGCGGAGAGGTTACTCGTGATGAGCCCCTCTCCCTTGGCCTTCTTCTGCGACCTTTCATCTTGGGCGGAGGGGTTACTCGCGATGGGCCCCTCACCCTTGGCCTTCTTCTGTGGCCTTCTATCTTGGGCGGAGGGGTTACTCGCGGTGAGCCCCTCGCCCTTGGCTTTCTTCTGTGGCTTTTTTATCTTGGGCGGAGGGGTTACTCGCGATGAGCCCCTCACCCTTAGCCTTCTTCTGTGGCCTCTCATCTTGGGCGGAGGGGTTACTCGCGGTGGGCCCCTCTCCCTTGGCCTTCTTCTGTGGTCTTTCATATTGGGTAGAGGGGTTGCTCGCGGTGAGCCCCTTGCCCTGAATTCTTTTCACTAGCATCAAGTTTGGGAAGAGGGGTCACTCAAGGTGGATCCCCTCGCCCTAGGCTATTTTTTATCAAACTTGCAATCTTGGGAAGGTGGAGCCACTCTAAGTGGATCCCCATACTCCAAGCTATTTTATTATTTTTTCACTTGCTTGAGGACTTTTCAATATTATCCCCCTCGTGCAGAAGTGTCTTGCAATATCGAGAGACTTGTGCACGAAACTGTCGTACCTTTTATTTATGCTTGGCACTTGCTTAATGACTATGAGTGCTCCGGCGTCCTTGGAGCCTTAGGTACTAAATTATCGTACCTGATATTATACTTGGCCTTTGCTTAAGACTATGAGTGCTCCGGCGCCCTTGGAGCCTTAGGTACTAAACTATCGTACTTGACATTATACTTGGCCTTTGCTCAAGACTATGAGTGCTCTGACGCCCTTGGAGACCTAGGTGCTAAACTGTCGCACTTTATACTTATACTTGACACTTGCTCACTATTTTGAGCGCTCCAATGCCCTTGGAGACTTAGGTGTTAAACAGTCGTACCTTATATTTATACTTGGCAGTTGCTCAAAACTGTGAGCGCTCTGGTGTCCTTGGAGCCTTAGGTACTAAACTGTCGTATCTTATATTTATATTTGGCAGTTGCTCGATATGATGAGCGCTCCATTTCCCTTTGAGCCTTAGGTGCTCGTCTGGAGCACCTTACATTTATACTTGGCACTTGCTCAAGACTGTGAGCGCTCCGATGCCCCTGGAGCCTTAGGTACTAAACAGTTGTAGCTTATGTTTGTGCTTGGCCTTTTCTCAAGACTGTGAGCGATCCGGCTCCCTTGGAGCCTTAGGTGCTAAATTGTCGCACATATACTTATACTTGGCAGTTGCTCAATATTGTGAGCGCTCCGGTGCCCTTGGAGCCTTAGGTGCTCAACTGGCACACCTTATATTTATACTTGGCCTTTGCTCAAGACTATGAGCGCTCCAGTGCCCTTGGATCTTTAGGTGCTAAATTGTCGCACATATACTTATACTTGGCAATTGCTCAATATTGTGAGCGCTCCAATGCCCTTGGAGCCTTAGGTACTAAACTTTCGTACCTTATATTTATATTTATATCTAGCACTTGCTCAAGATTGTGAGCGCTCCGGTGCCCTTGGAGCCTATGGTGATCATCTGGAACACCTTATATTTATATTTAGCCCTTGCTCAAGACTGGGAGCGCTCCGATGCCCTTAGAGCCTTAGGTACTAAACTTTTTTACCTTATATTTATACGTGGCAATTGCTCAATACTGTGAGCGTTGCCATGCCCTTGGAGCCTTTAGGTACTAAATAGTCGTACCTTAAATTTATACTTGGCACTTGCTCAAGATTGTGAGCGCTCCTATGCTCTTGGAGCCTTAGGTACTAAACTGTCGTACCTTATATGTATACTTGCACTTGCTCAATACTCTGAGTTGATCTATTTTATGTGATAACTTTAAGATTGAACTTCCCCCTTCTAACTGTGGGGTATGTGCATATGAGGTGAGCAAGTTGAAATTTGGAAGCTGCCCCTCTAGCTACGGGTTACTTGCATATAACTGAGCAAGTTAAAATTTTGAAGTTGCCCCTCTAACTACAGGGTACTTGCATATAACTGAGCAAGTTAAAATTTTGAAGCTACCCCTCTAACTGCGGGGTACATGCATATGAGCTGAGGTAGTTAAAAATTTTAGTGCAGCGCCATGTGCCCGTGGGGTACTTTTTACCGCACCCCCGTGTGATTATGGGGTATTTTGTTATGCGCATTTATTTCTTAGGGAGTAGCTAGGAGATGGGGTTAGTCCTTCTCCTTCCCACAAACTTTGAATAAAATTTTGCATATATCCTAAGTAAAGAAATAATTATTTCTTTATACTGGAAATTTCCCTTCGTTTGCAGGGTGCTTGTTCCAAACTTTTCTCAGGAACCTTTTTGTCTTATAAAAATAACAAGTTTAGAGAGGGGGGTAGACATGCTTCTCCCTATTTTTGAAAACTGGTCAAGTAAATTTTTCTTGAGAACAGAGGTTAGGACTTGTTCTCTAGGCTATAAATCTATATTGAATAATAAAAAAAACATAGTGAATTTTTATTTTTATTTTTATTGCTAGGAGGATAAGCTCCTGTTGGTCCTGTCGGGTCTTAGGTACTTTACTCACTATACTTTTACTTTTGGGTTGGATATCCCCCAAGTATGATGAGGAAAGTTCCTTATATCATGGGCCCTCTTCTACTCTAGTAGAGGTTCTGCCTTTCTTTTAAGAAAAGAACACATAAATCCGGTGTACCCACCGCACAATGTAGGTAAATGAGTCATGCGCAAAATTTCAAATGCAAAAAATAATGGGTATTACTTTTCTTCATTGCAGTCAGAGTTTATATTTCTTACAAGAAGTGCACTCATAAAACTATAGCAGGCTATTCAAGTTTTTTTTTATGAAAATGAAACTGGGCAGGAGTTAGGGATAGTGACTTCTCAGTTGTAGTGGTGAAGATGTCTGTTGACGACGGGTTGAATTTTGGGGCGAGGGCCTCTATAGGTCCCTCGCCACTACCTATAATGGCGGGGGGTTGTTTGCTGATGAAAGTTCCTCTCTTAAAGTCCCCAAGCCCCTTCTTCACTGGGTTCCTCGTTGGAACATAGATCTACTGGTAGTTCCTCATGTAAGGTGCTACCCATAGGGGTTTCTTCACTTGGAGATTATTCCCGTGGGTTCCTCATCTGAGGAATATTTTTTTTTCAAATGAGGGTTCCTCGTGTGTCACTATCACAGGTTGCTGGTGTGGGTTTCGCCAGTAATGAGGGTTCCTCGTCTGTCGGTTCTTATTTCTAGAGTTCCTCGACTACTACAAATAATTTACTAGGTCTTGTATGGGCCCCCTCAATGCCTAGGGGCTCCTCACCTGCAGTTCCATTAGCAGCGACTTTTGGTTTGCCACCTGGGAGTAATATAGCTAAGGGTTCCTCGCGACAATCATTTTTCGGAGTGGGTTCCTCGCCGAATGTTATTTCGACTAGAGAGTCATCCACAACAAATTCTTTACTGATGACCAGAATTGCTCAGGGTTCCTCGACTTCTGCTGTTAATAAGAGCGGCGGTTCC
Organism: Sambucus nigra; assembly: GCA_949130495.1. Classification (NCBI taxonomy): domain Eukaryota; kingdom Viridiplantae; phylum Streptophyta; class Magnoliopsida; order Dipsacales; family Adoxaceae; genus Sambucus; species Sambucus nigra. The sequence goes on along the minus strand of OX422212.1, from coordinate 600,997,406 downwards.
TCGTCCGACCTTGCTTTGAACCCTTATAGTGTGATGGGTTTCTCGTGTTCCGTCCCAGCCTTAGGGGTCCTCATCGCGACTGCCGTCAAGGGTATCTCGACCTTGCATTTCGTCAAGGTTATCCGAGGGTATCGCAACCTTACATTTTGTCAAGGGTTCCTCGACCTTATGTCGCGTAGAGGGTTCCTTGTGCGTCGACTTCACCTGTAAGGGTGTCTCGACATCTGCCGATGTTGATAGAGGTTCCTCGCTGGTCGACCTTATGTCTGAGAGTGTCTCGCCGACTTCCCATGCTATCAAGGGTTCCTAGTTTACTGACCTCGTGCCCGAGGGTGTCTCGCTTGGTGGAGCTTTATTTGGAAAGGGGGGTTCTCGACCCATGGTTATTTATTTCAAGAGGAGGGGGTATCTCGACCCCTAGTACTCATTTCGCTAAGGGTTCCTCGTCACGACTGTCGTCAAGGGTATCTCGACCTTGCATTTTGTCAAGGGTCTTCCTCGACCTTATGTCGCTTCGAGGGTTCCTCATGTGTCGAGTTCACCTCTAAGGTTGTCTCAACATTTACTGATGTTGATAGAGGTTCCTCGCGGGTCGACCTCATGTCTGAGAGTGTCTCGCCAACTTCCCATGTTATCAAGGGTTCCTCGTGTACTGAGAATTACCAAGTTGGTTTGGGTCAGGGTATCTCGACCTTGGTTCATGAAAATTACCAAGTTGTTTTGGGTCCGGGTATCTCGAGCTTGGGTTCCGGAGATTTGAAAGTTAATTTGGGTGGTGGTGTCTCGACGCCTTTGATTTTTTTAGGAATAGGGGTCTCGACTTATGATAAGATGGTGGCCTCTCGTCAGCGGCCGGGGGTCTCGCGGTTTGGCATTGCGTCTAAGGGTCCCTCATCAAAAGCTGTGGGTGTCTAGTCATCTTGTCACGTTGGGGTTTCCTCGACCCAAGGTGTCTCGACCTCTTGTGGCGTCGAGGGTTCTTCCAGTGAACTTGATGATTGTCGCAACTTGCTCCGGCGTCGTCCTTCGCGGCTGAGCTACTTCTACCGAAATGGATGTCGGAACGGCTACCCCTCCAGAGGGGGCTGCTGCTGCTATTACACAATCTTGACCCAACATGCCAAGTCTAAAAAAACATACTCATAAGCCTCTGCCATCGGAGCTTCTACCGGTGAGCTGGTCTGCCCTCCCGGAGGAGAAGGTACCTTTGCTTCGGTCAGCACCACATCCACCAGAGTGGCCTAGTCTCTTTGAGCTCCATTCCCACATGAAATATCCTCAAACACTAGCTACTTAGAAACATTAAAACCTTCTTTGTCCACGAAAATGAGGATACCTCCCCAGCGGAGTCGCCAAATGTAGGAGGGTAGTGAGACTGGGGTCTATGAATAACTGGAAAGGGTGAGGCGTGACCCACTCCAATGGACGCTGTTTGTAAGATTCTCAAGAACTTCTGGAGAAACTTCTGATGAGACATTCTCCTTTTGGTAAAAATGGAACTCAAGGTGGAACTCCCTCCCTGCAAGAAGATTAACTTCCACAACAATAATAGTAATTTTCTCAAGAGGAGCTCTTGAGAGTGATGGCCGTCAGTGGGGAGTGAAAGAACAAGGCACTTAGCACTAAAGAGAGAGCAGGGAGAGAATACTAGAGAGGTTATGGTGTGATTTTGACAGAGTAACAATGCTGATGAGTTTTTTTCTATATTCCATGACCTTGCCCAGGGGTCCTATTTATACTTGGGCACTAGGGTTGGGTTGGCACTTTTGGCGCCAAAACATAGAGGGTTGGTGAGGGACAAATCTGCAGTGTACTGTTTGTCCCTACCTGCAGGCAACTCTACCTGTCCCCTCTGGCAGATGCCCCCTGGTGCCAACCAAAGTTCAAAAGCAAATATGTCTTCTAATGGAGACAAAATATTTGATTTGCTAAATATCTTTTGAAATGGTAACTTTTGGTACAAACTTTGTAAACTTGAGGGGGGTCTCGAGGACCACCTCCTCTAAAATCTTTGTAAGCTTGAGGGGGGTCTTGAGGAACCCCTTCTCAAATCATTTTTATTGAGCGGGGTTTAGGGGACCCTCTCCTTTAAAATTATTTTATAAACAGTTCTTTTCTTGTGAGCAGTCAACTCTTTGGCTGCTCACTTCACTTGTGCCTAAGTGCGTGGTGTGTGAGGACAGTGTGACCATAGGGTCTCCTACTAGTATTCTCTCAATCCTATAGTGCTAAGTGGTTGAGCTTTCTCAACATACCTTGTCCCTCAGTCGCCAAGCCAAAACTCCCAAGAGATCCCAACTAGCCTGTTCGAGCCCTGCTTGCTCAACTAGGCAACCTGTACAAGAAAGCAAAGTGTTAATACTGTTGTTTCTTTTAAAGAATGACGTTTCATGATGAGGAGTTGCTCGTGGTAGCAACTCCCTCATCCTGGCCGCCCTGGGTGGGTTCCTTCTCGATATGAGCTTCTGCCGGAACCCTTCCAGTAGCACTTCTCAAATAACATTTCTGCGGTGACCCTTGAGAGGCACCTCTCGAATGTCATTACTGCAGTGACCCTTGCAGTGGCGGCGACCCTTGCAGTGACACTTCTCAATCTTGGACTTCTACGGTGACCCTTGCGAGGCACCTCTCAAATGTCATCGCTGTAGTGACCCTTGCAATGGCGCTGACCCTTGCAGTGGCACTTCTCAATCTTGGACTTCTGCGGTGACCCTTGCGAGGCACCTCTAGAATGTCATTGCTACAGTGATCCTTGCAGTGGAGCTGACCCTTGCAGTGGCACTTATCAATCTTGGACTTCTACTGTGACCCTTGCGAGGCACCTCTCGTATGTCATTACTGTAGTGACCTTTGCAGGGGCACTGACCCTTGTAGTGGCACTTCTCAATTTTGGACTTCTTCGGTGACCCTTGCGAGGCACCTCTCGAATGTCATTGCTGCAGTGACCCTTGCAGTGGCGCTGACCCTTGCAGTGGCACTTCTCAATCTTGGACTTCGACGGTGACCCTTGCGAGACACCTCTCGAATGTCATTGCTGCAGTGACCCTTACAGTGGCGCTGACCCTTGCAGTGGCACTTCTCAATCTTGGACTTCGGCGGTGACCCTTGCGAGGCACCTCTCGAATGTCATTGCTGCAGTGACCCTTGCAGTGGCGCTGACCCTTGCAGTGGTACTTCTAAATTTTGGACTTCTGCGGTGACCCTTGCGAGGCACCTCTCGAATGTCATTGCTGCAGTGACCCTTGCAGTGGTGCTAACCCTTGCAGTGGCACTTCTCAATCTTGGACTTCTGTGGTGACCCTTGCGAGGCACCTCTCTAATGTCATTTCTGAAGTGACTCTAGGTGAAGTGGCCTAGGTGGGGTCCTCTCAATATGTTTTTCTATAGGGACCCTGGGTGAGGTTTTTTCTCAATATAATTTTTCTGTCGGGACCCTGGGGTGGTTCCTTCTTAATGTGAGTTTCTGCCGGGACCCTAGGGGGTTCCTGCTTAATACGAGTTTCTATCTGGACTCTGGGTGAGTTCCTTCTCAATATGAGTTTCTGTCGGGACCCTGGGGGTTCCTGCTCAATATGAGTTTTTTTCGGGACCCTGGGTGGGTTCTTTATCAATATGAGTTTTTTCCGGGACCCTGGGTGGGTTCCTTCTCAATATGAGTTTCTGCCGGTTCCTTCTCAATATTTCCAATAAAAAAAAAAATATATTTTTTGTAGGTAGACACCCTTCTATAGAAAGGTATTTTAAAGAATCACAAATTTGTAATTCTAGAAAATTAGAAAATAATAAATTTTGTAAAGGGCGAAAGAAGTTTGAAAAATCTACTATGAATAGTGACGAAAATGCAAAGTTAAAATATAATAAAAATTCACCTACAAATCTTTCCTTGTTTAATCCCATATGCACCCTAATATACCCCTTTCCTTATTTAACTCCCACATATACCCCAAACTTCAACTACTTTATTCATAATTTAAGAGAACTTTTATTTTAATTATTCAAAAATCTCATAAATTAAAATTCTCATTTCTCACACATTCACTTATAAAAAGAGTTTATTATACATAATTTGAAGGAGGAGGAGTTTTAGATACAATTTAGAGAGAGAAAATATGGAACTTTATTTTAGGAGTACCAAAAATAGTAAATACTTTTATTTTTATTTTGGAGTGTTTGTGAGTCATTTTTGTGTTCAAGATTTGGGAAGACTTTTTGTATTGGTATTCAAATGTTGGAACTTCAATTTTTGTAAGTGATTATTAATGAAAACTATCATTTTGTCATGCAATTTTTTGTTTCAATTATGATGCTAACTTAATTTAATTACTACGATTAGGTAAAATTTAGCATGATTACTTAGTGTATGTTTTACTTATTTTAATTCGCTTAAATTTTCTACTTGTTTTTAAAAAAAATTAAAAATTCGGTATTAAGTAAAATAGTCACGAGAGTGATATTTTAAACCTTCAGAATTAATTAGATTTTTTTGTACTTACATCTGATGAATTATGCGTATGCTAAATTGTTTGATAGTTCATGCTTATGTTTGACATTGAATGCTTAAGAATGATACATTTTAAGGCAATAGAGATTTTTGGCATCTAAAAAGAGAGATAAATATTTGGTTTGAACTTTAACGTTCTCATCATCCGAAATTTCCGCGACGATAGTCGGTAAAATTTTGAGAATAAGAAAAAAATTACGAGTTAGACTAATTAATCATAAGCTAGTAAAAATGGTAAACGGATCCAAAATCCTAGTCATCTCCCCCATATTTGTTACAAGTTTTGGGCGCCGTTGGCGGGAATTTATATCGATTTTAAAGTTATTAACTTTCGGACTAGAAACCCATAAAAATTACAAAACAGGAAATACAAATATTTTTTTTGCTTTTTTTTTAAAATTTTAGATTTTTTTTTTTATGATTTGTTAAAAAAACAGATTTAAAATTTGTTCTTGGTAACTAATAGTTTTGTCACTAGTTTTGTTATAAAAACACAAAAATACATTAAAAATGAAATAAATAAAAAAATTGATAATTTATTTTTGAAAATTTCGAGATTTCATCTTTTTAGTAGTTAGTCCTTAAAAATATATTTTAAAAAATTAAAAATAAATCCAAAATTTCAATTTTTTTAGAGTATCATATATATATTTTTAGTTTGAGAATATAAAAAAAATCTCATAATGTGTTTTTTGTTTTATTATTTGCATGTTAAACTGCATAGTTAATGAATATGTTTATGCTAGTTTTATTTTATATTTTTTGTGTTGGATTTTATGCTTGGTATAGTTGTTTTGTTTAATTTTTTAATAGCATTTTATTCAAAAAAAAATTACAAATAAATAAATAAATAAATAACGAAAAAGACAAGAAAAATCTCAAAAAAGTAAGCAAACGTGTGAGAGCGCTTAAGACACTTGTTTAATCTTGCACGAGCATAAGGTACTCTCGTAGATGACTGAAACATAGCCGACGTTTCCCTCCGATTAACGTCAAATAAAACTTCGTCCCGACATAAACAAGTGGATGTATAGAGTCCACTCCCGAGGTACATTTTGTGTGTTCCTTACGTGAATTTATTTTTCTATAACTCAATTAGCATGTTGCATAAATTTGACTCAAGGACAAAACAGGTTTATAAGATGGGGGGGGGGGGGGGGGGTAATCTCCCTTTCTTAGCCCAACAATCCCTAAACTACCTCATCATTTGCATAATTCGAATCAACTCTTTCAACTCAAAATCAATTAGACGTTGGCCTTGTTCACATATCTTACAGTAAAACTCTTAACAAGGTTAGAATTCAAAACTACTCCAAAACGAACTTGTCAAATCAATTTCATTTTTATCTCGTCTAGGATTGGTGATTTTTAATGCGTTTTTGTACCGATCACCTACCTGGAGGTGAAATTGGGATTTGAGGTTATAAGCGTAATTGCTCGTGTTTTATATTCTCCCTTGTCAAATAAAAAAGCTTTCTAATTAGGGATAGTAATTCATAAACCCGTGTTGTTGTCGATTAATCTCAGGAAAACAAGATTTAAAAATTAAAATTTCCCTCATCTAAATTAGATAAATAAAATTGCTTTGTGTTAGATTAGGAGTCAAATTATTTGTTTTTCCCTTTCAAAAAAATAAAAAATAAAATCGAGTGAGGCACGTCGTGTATGCGTAATTGGTTTCGAGACAATACCTGTAGACTAGCGAGTGAGGAATCCAACGATTTTTCAATGACCTTTATCGAAAGAGTCTCAATTTTGTCTTTAATGGGAGACGAAATAGCGCCCTGAGTCCTTAAGGACTTCCTATACCCCAATAAGTCTAATCAACCATGTTGTATCATCCTTCCCCTACATAATGTTGATCACTTCAAATTTGACTCGAGAACTATCCAAATGCTACTCGTGTTTTGGAGTATGGAGAGAGAGGATCCCTATTTGCACATACGTGAATTCGATGAGATTTGTGGGATAATGAAATACCAACAACTTTTCGATGACGTCGTTCGACTTAAAATGTTCCCATTCTTTTTTAAAGAGAGTGCGAATAGATGGTTCCGGTCACTCGAACCCAAATCCATCCCTAGTTGGAACCAAATGAGTATAATGTTTCTCTAAAAATTCTTCCCAAACCAAAAGATGGGGTCAATACATCACACCTTAAACACATCGAATCAAGGCTAATAAACTTTGAACAATTCAAGGACTTAATACAACAATGTGCAAATAAAGAGATTGAATTAGGATTCCAACTCCAAATCCTCTATGATGAGTTTAATACCCACATGATGTTGGAATCAATGCGCAATGGAGATTTTATGAAAAAGAGTGAAACTAGTGTTTGGAATCTATTAGAAGTCGTAACCAAAAAGTCCCATTGTTGGGAACCCCATCGAGAATTTAGTTCAAGGATGATGAATGTTGTTACCATGCACTAAGTTGATTATAATTTTGATGTTAGTGCTAAAATGACCTTGGCCCGCCGTTTAGAAGCACTTGAAATGAGTAAAGTGGAAACCTATGCCGCACCAACTACCATCCATCATATAACCATCCCCATGGGTTTACGTTGTGATGTGTTTGATCATTTGATTGAAAATTATTCTACATTCTCGGATAACAAGGCTTTGTTCGAGCAAGCGAATGCCGTACATGAAAATAGGCCAATGTATGACCAATATTTGGTCTCTTACAACTCATGGTGGAAAGATCACCCCAATTTTTCGTGATCCAAAGGTCAGTACCAGAGAGGTTAGTTTTCCTGTAACCCACCCCCGAGTGTCCAAAAGACTCCACTCGCACCATCACATCTTTCATCACAAAAGTCTTAATCTTTAGAGGATACGATAAATTTTCTTGCTCAAAATACCCTCCAATTCCAACAGTTAACTCAAAGTTCCCCCTAATCCAACCAACAAAGCTTATATGTGAATAATCAATCCATAGCCAAACTAAATATTCAAATAAGTCAACCAACTCAAAGCCTTAATGAGAGAGAGAAAGGTGAGTTCCCACGTCAACCCAAACCAAACCTATAGCGTCACATTCCTAGATACCAATTTCCCATGCAACATGTTACTAGTTCATTCCAAACCCAAGAAGATATCAATGCCATAATCACGCTTAAGTCTATCAAAAAAGTAAACTATAGCATTAGTGAGTCAATAAAAAATGAAACTGAAAAGGTTGAGGATAAGCAAAACTCCCCACCGAACCATAAAAATGGTCAAGGTCATGTCACTCCTCCACCCACGTCTTCTGAGCCATGTGTAGTGACCTACATCCCAATGGCTCTATTTTCTCAAAATTTGTTGCCTCAAAAGAAGAAGGCATAAGAGAAAAATATTTTGGAAGTATTCAAGCAAGTGCACATTAATATCCCACTACTTGACTCTATGAAACAAGTCTCGTCTTATGCCAAATTTTGAAAAGACCTTTGTACTTTCAAGTGGACCACCAACGTTCCAAAAAAAACATTTCTCGCCGATCAAGCTAGCTCGATTGTCTTGTATAAAACTCCCGTGAAGTATAAGGATCCCGGGACTCTGTCTATCTCTATCAAGATAGGGGACACACTATTTAGAAAGCTCTCTAAGATTTTGGGATGAGCGTGAACCTTTTGTCGCACACCATGTACGAGAAACTTGGTTAGGGGAGTTGATACCCACTAATATGACCTTGTCTTTAGCCGATCGACCCGTTAAGTGACTAGAGGTGTTGTAGAAGATGTTTTGATTAAAGTGGGAGAGTTTGTCTTAATGTTGACTTTTTGGTCTTAGACACTTAACATGTACTAAAACCATCCACCAAAATTCTGATCATCCTTAATCGACCCATTTTGTGGTACTTCGGACGCTGTCATTCGATGTCTTAGTGGGCAACTGAACCTTTAATTTGGAAAATGACCATATTCTTGAGTGTATTCAATTTATAGAATTCATCATCAGATGATGAAAATGAAGTGAAGTACATTTAGGAAGTGTATGATGCCATTACCCACGGGATTATGACACCATCAATCTAATTTCTTGACCACCTAATATCTCTATAAATATGAATCTCAAATAATTTGAGGAAGAATTTGGGTCTATTGATGAAGATATCGCTGTTGAAGTTCAATATTTGTTGGCATCATTTGGCAACACAGATGAGGGTGACTAGGATGATAAGCTAAATCAATTCCTTCTGTGAACCAAAATTCGACGAGCCCTTTGAGAGTATATTGACATGTGAGGTTTATGAAGGGATGGTCGAGGACATCATTCGAGTGTTTAAGCATGGTTACACTTGTTTTACCATGATCCACTAACCTTTTCAACCATGTCCATCCCCGGGTCATGTGAATACTTTGATGAGATCGAGGAGGTGATTGTTGTTTCGTTCGAATTAGAGCTCGATATATTAATTCTCGATTTTATAAGGAACCTAAGCTTAACGTGTCATTCAGGATATCATTATCACATTATCTTCATATGTGACCATCCATGCTACATTATGCATGCACATTGCTATTATTCTACTCACTGGATTCATTGTGTGCCTTCATGTATTTACGTTATCTATTAAGTTAGCTCCCAATTGTTTCGGCTTTTAGTTTATGATTAAATGCATGTGGGATCAGTTAAAAGTTAGTAACATAAGTGGATTTCCTGGGTAATATCGTCCTTTTACTTTTTTATTTTATTTGGTTTGTCAATATTTCTATTTGAACGAACATTGAGGGTGTAATAAGGTAGTCCCCTTGAAGCCTGGAGTATAGTAATACCAGTTGAGGTGTAACCCCTATAGATATGGTGATAAGCGATAATCCAAGAACTCTTTAGTAAATACAAATGAACACACAATATGTATATAATCAACACTCAGATTGAACTCACAAGTCTCTCGTGTATAACTCAAATAACAATAAAGGAAACTCAGAAATAACTCATTCAAAGGGAGAGAAAAGTAAGCACCTTAGATACACGTTAGCAGGCAGAGCCAACACACCAACAACCTCTGAAGGATATCTGGTTAGTAGCTATTAAAATCTTCACAATAAATGACAATGATGAGTGAGTAAACTCTCTAGTTTACAATAACTTATCGCTGATATATTCTCTCTCTCTAGCAATAAATCTTTAGAAATAACTACCCCATCTCAAAAGTGGTTGAGGCCCATAAATAGCCCCACGCCCCTTCCCGAGACGTCTCAATCTACCTGCACGTGAAAGATCTCCCTATCACATTTCACTTCATAAACATTAAATGCATAATGGGCCAGCCTGTCCTACGTCATAAACATTAAATGCCAAGACATGCCTTTTTCCTAAGAACTGTGTGTCAGAGGACTGTCACAATAAAGGTGGCTCACCAACTGTTTGATAGAACCAATACGATAGTGGTTTACTGAAATTTAGATTGGACAATATTTAGCTGGCTGGTGACATCACCTAAAGTAGATGTGGCATTTTGTAGATGGCTGTTTGGGTTAAAACTCAATATACGATGGAACTCAAGGATACTCAGCACAAGCTTCCACGGTGAAAGGTCTCTCGGTGTTTTGCCAGGTGTATCTAAGATGGTCAAGACAAGCCTTAATGCCGCCTCACTTCTAAATCCTCCATACCAAGTCCCTCTGAAGTTCCCACAGCGAGATCATTCGATAGAGCAAGTAAGCTCTCTCAAGCCTTGCCAAGCCTGGTCTCTGGTGAATACTGTTTGACCTCACACTCAATATTACAAATCGTATAGCATTACAAACAATGCAATTAAAAGGTAAAATTTGACTAAATAAGAAAGGATGACGAAAAGGAGCTCTCTCGGCCAGTTTCCTCGCTGGGTTGTATCACTGGGCTTCCTCGCTAACAAAGCTTTAGTGAGCTGCCTCACTGGGGGCTGCATTGCTATCTAAATGCGGCTTCCTTCTCTTGAGTCTCTGCTATTAATTAGGAAAGCTTTCTCTAATTTAAATATTACCTTCAAGCCCCCTACAAAGGACAATGTAAAATTTAGGTTTAGGGGCGAGGATGATATTTAAAAAAAAATATATCCAAAAAGATTTTTAATATAATTGAGCTTTGAAATGATTTCTTAATATAGAATCAATTCAAAAATCTATTAGCATATAAAATTTTACGCTTGGCCACGTAATATGATCGAACTGGATATTGAGGCTAAAGTTAAGGAACTTAACGAATAAATATGAAGATTTTAACATGGTGAGATTTTAACATTGTGTCACTCTTCATTTTTCAGAGAATTATATCGATGAGTTAAAATAACTCAAACTTTTCTTCAGCGATAAATCATTAATGATCTCAAAATTCGTTGTTATGTTCGATTACAGGAGACAATGTCAAAATGTGAATACTAATCATTATAACACTTAGTAAGTCATCTTAAGACATATATTAACTTAAACAAGACTTGAGAAATGAGATTGGGCCATTGTTTTGTAAGTCTGAACCGATTGTTTTATATTATTCCGTTGCAAGCCCATTTGTTCCAAAAAGAAAAATAATTATTTTATTAAAAATTCAAAAATCCATACCCATTTTGTGAGAATATTGTGGCAAAATTACGGTAAGAAAAAGGTCAAAAGAAGAATCTTTGAAATAATAATTCGTGAAACGAAAGAACGAAAGAAAGAAAGAAAGAAAGAAAGAAAGAAAGAATGAGAAAATCAAATACAAAAGAGTATGTGAGTTTAGAGAAGAAAAAGAAAAAGAAAATACAATGGAGGTTTAAAAAGTGCCTAAAAAGTCAAAATATCGAAAAACCTCTATATTCTCAGAAAAATTTGAACTCCAAAAAATCATTCTTTCTAACCAAAACACGAGCCTACAAAATAATAAAGTAATCAGGTGAAGTTAATTATAGTGTCGAGAGAAGATGAAGAGGATCTATGGTGTGATTCAATATTTTCAAAAAGTAATCAGTTTTTTGATCACGAGATCATATTCATCCATTATAAAAAATATGTCTTTATGATGTATATGTGAAATTTGCTCATTTGAATTGACTCTTTTATTCATATATGGCGAGAGAAAAATAACCGATTTCTGAGTATTCGATTGTGAGTGCATTCCATGAGTTTTTGAATCAAAATAGAATTTCGGATAAGAAACATAACGATCAAATCTTTTAAAATGGGGGTTATTGTAATACCGCGTAATTTTTTATGACTTTTAAAATGGGTTATATTTTAAATTATTAGATTAATTGGATTTTATTATTAATTAATTCATTTGGGTTTTATCCGAATTGTGGATATTAAAATGGATGATTTTGAATATTACTTAAAGATATTTAGGTAATATATGAATGTGATGCTATTGATATTGCTATGAATTGTTAATTCAGTAACTTGAATTTTTAGTTGGACTCGGTATGGGACGTGTCGGGACTAATTTATTAAATTAAAAAGGGAGTTTATTTTCTATCGACCTTATAGTCATTTCGACTGTGTCGTTGCGTCCGGAAGGTTTGAAATAGTCAGAAAAGTCTATTTGGAGGTTGGATTTAAGTCTCGAGTCATTTGGAAATGAAAAGACAACCAAAAAGGTCATTTTGGTCATCTTTATGGGGGGACAAATAGTGATTTCGGATTTTGTCCTATTATAAGTATTTGGAGATTAAGTGTACGTGGGTTCATTCATCTCTTCTACACAAAATAGAGACGTCATCTTCCTAGAGAGAGTGAAAGGTTGCTTGGGAAGAGAAAAACTTACTTGGGAAGGAGAAGAACTAATAACCAAAGGTCACCACCACCAACCACCACCGGAGGTTGGCCGAAGAAGGGAGAACAACCTGTGATATACTACGCCAAAGGATCAGACCTTTATTAGAGGCAAGTGTTTGATAATGGCAATTTAAGTTTGTATATTGTCCATGTTGGAATAGTTATAAAAAGATGAGATTTTTCATGTTTGGAAGATGAAGATGAAGTTGTAAATGGATTTCTGGAAACTGAAAATATATAGGAATCAAAATCATGTTGTAGGTAGATAGTAATCCACGAAATAATCATAAATCTGTTGAAGAAATTCTAAAAACCATTGATGTGTTCTTGAAGATATTATGTTGATAATTTTCTTGAAAAAGAGGATATAAACATGCTTTTAATTCAATCTCTTGATGATTCTAGGATGTTTAGAGCATTAGAAATCATTTATATATGTTGATATATCATGTAGTAAGGATTATAAGTCATTTGGGTTGTTAATATGAAGGTTTGATTGATCAAAAATGGTTAAACCCGTAGTAGATGAAATGTAGAAAACTGGGCTGATACCTGGTCGATCGATCGATCGACCTTTGCCTTCCATCGATCGACATCCCCAGAATTATTAAAGTTGTTTCTTTTTAATGTTGATTCTTATCCCAGACCTTTCTTAGATCTTTGGTGATTATTAATTGGATATTATGGGACCTAGAGATGATCAGTAAGCCCAATTTAAGATTTGAATTAATTTGATTGGGATTTAATTGATTAGAATAATGATAATCAAATTCAAAGGAATTTTGGTTGCTAGATTCACTTATTAGGTTCTAATTAGTATGCATGAGGATTAAAGATAGGACCAGTAGGGGTGATTGAATATAACACCTGGGTATCCTTAAGTTTACAAGAGGGTTTAATCCTAAGTGAAAGAAGATGTGATTATAAGCGATTTGAAACTATCGGTTTTAACCCTAATTGAAGGGAGAATTTAATTTGTCATATTTTGGGAGATAAGATGAGATGGACTAGTAAGATATTAGTGATTTCTTAATGAATAAATATATTGAGGAGTAACCTATTTGAACCTTGGGTAATGAGTAAGACTCTGGAATAATTAAATTAAAGAAGTAAAGTCATGATATTTTAATACATAGGATTTGAGAGATATAATGCAACGTATGAGAATTATCTTATGGTAGTGTGAGTACCTTGTTGATATTTTATTATAGGTTGATGATAATGACTATTTGATTTGATTGTTGATTTAAGTGTATGACATACCTAGCTTACTTTCTATCGACGGGAGGTTTGCGCGTGAGGGCAGTTATATCCTGATGAATCCATGGAATCTTTGATTTGTCGCTCGAGAACATAGGTCTATGAAAGAATTATCGGGGAGTTGATAAGTCCGCTGACTGTGGGAACGTAGGTATGTGCGTGACTCATGTATACGATAACTATGTTCGCCTCCAATTGTATGTTGTTGTTTGTGGTTCGAGGAATCCTTACCGGACCTTGAGTCCCTTATTCGGCGACCAGCGATGATGGGACATGATAGCAGAGTAATGCATTGCATTGTAGTTGTGACTCGGGGTGCCGTATTATATACGTGTTTATATATAATGAATTAAATGAATGTATATAGTGATTAAATCTATCTACGATTATAATTGTAGATAACGGTTAATAGAGAAAGAGAATGGAATTAAGTTAATGAATGTTTATTCTTATAGAATTGAAAAGCTTAATTCATATTGATGAGTAACGAATCATGTTAATGAGAAACGTATAGGAATGATTATATGACGTATGGTATGGGACATACGGGGTTATGATATGGGAATGGAATCATATTATGGAATCGGTGAAGAGGAACCATTAACTAGGAGGTTAATAGGAAACGTTAAGTGTGCACTCTAGTTGATAGGTGAGAATAGCAAGTGAGAGTGGGATGCTAACATGTACATAATAAATGCTTTATTGCACTTGTTAAATACTTGCTGTTTTCAAAATCATTTTCACATCTGGCTCTGACCCGTTTTCTTGCATAGTTTCTTTTCAACTGTACCTTCTATATCAGGTGTCCAGCTATGGAGCTATGGAGTATTGCTTAGACGCTTATCTTCATTTGATTCACAATATTCTCTTAGTTAGGGCATATCGCCCAAAGGAACTCAATTATCTCTTTTCCATCTGAGTCAAATACTCATGTATTTGTGTCATTTTAATACCTTTACTATTATTGGGATTACTGTATTGGATTATTATTTGGGAATGTTTATTCCAATTGCATTTAAATTATTTTGTGTAATCTGTTCAGTTATTAGTATAGAATAATATGTGTAGTGTTATTCGTAAACTAAAAATGGATTTTGTTGAATTAAAATTTGGAAAGTTTTTAACACCAGCTTAATTGGGTATTGGGTGATTAGTAAATATTTTCGACAGTGATGCTAAGAATGAGCCAACTGTATATTCTGTTTTAATTTGGTATGGGACTGACCACCCGGTATTTCATTAGGAGGGGTGTTACAGGTGGTATCAGAGCATCAGGTTCTAGTATCCTTTAGGATCTGTATGACTTATTGTGTCTTCATCTTAGCGTTCTTTGATGTAGAGCCCTATGAGTAGGATTATTTCTTTTCTATTTACGCTTACGCTCTTCAGATATTGTGTTATATTAAATACTGATAGCAGATGCCTCCTCGACGTGCACGTCTGCCCGCCCCAGCTCAGGGTACAATGAGTGCGGCCAAAGTTATTGCAATCGTCGCACAGGCAGTCAATGCAGCTCTGGCTGCTGTTCAGCAGGCTCCAGCACAAGCACCAATTGTGCCACCCGCGCAAGGGAAAGTGTTTCCTACTGCATGGGAACGAGCGAGGGAAGCCTTTCAGAAGGCGCACCCACCTGAGTTTCAGGCAGGATCAGATGTTATGACTGCTATCCAGTGGAAGAAAGATATCCAACGGCACTTGAGAATGCTCGAATGCACTGAGGTTCAATGTCAAATACTAGCCACATTCAAGCTAGTAGGGACAGCTTTGCAATGGTGGGAAGCTACGACCACTATGGAAGAGAGAGACACAATGGAGATCCAAGACTTTTGGATACGATTTGATGGGAAGTACTTTCCTTCCGCCATCCAGACAGAGATGAGGAAAAAACTACTTGAAATTAAGCAGGGAGAGAAGACGGTGGCAGAATACGAGGAAGACTTTATGCGATTAACTAATTTGGTACCAGCAGAGGTACCCACTTAGGAGAGGAGAATTCTAATGTTCACCGATGGGTTGAATTATAAGATTCACCAGCATTTATTGGGAAATCTTTCACTACGTACATATGAAAATGTTCTTAATGCTGCAATGCTTCACTGCCAGGATAACCGCTTACATGCTCATGGTGTCAAGCGGGGGTTTCGGTCAAACCTGCAAGGCAAGACTACTGGGGGCAGTTCTAGTGGAACTCAGCCAGTACAGGGTCATCAGCGTCAGAGTGATCAGGGTTCCCAGATAGGGGACTATGCTAAGCATTTACGATCTGTAGATTATCGATTTGAGGATAGAGGTAATGGGCAAGGACAGTAGGGCCATCAGGGCCAGAGACAGGCTCAGCGGGGCCAAGGTAAATGAGGTAATGGCCAGTAGGGACGAGGCCAACATGGGCAAAGTAGTGGAAAGTTTGTAGGAAAATATTTTGTGTGCGACAACTATGGCCATAAACGACAAGATTGTCCTGATAAAGATAAATTCCCTCAGCAACAAAATGCTCGCAGGAGCCACAGACACCAGTGTTTCCACCAGCTGCTCTTCCAGCTCCAGCTCCAGCTCCAGTACTAGCACTACCTCCCATTCCAGCAGCTCCTATGCAATAGGGTTAGTACGGACGTGTATATAACGTCCATCAGGTAGCGAATCAACAACCACCACCCACGAATGAGGGTATGTTTTCTATCTAAGGAGTGATGAGGCGTATATTGATTTTTGTAGTTATTAATATTGTGTGGGCAAAAGGGTTGCTAAACTTAGTCTTTAGCACTATTACTTACGTAGAATCACCGAGGGGTGTGGGACACCTATATTTTTCATGTCATCACGTGGGTCTGATTTTTATCATGGGATTACTTACTTTGGGAATGTCCGAGCATGATGTGACTATCGGCGTGCATTGACTTGTGGTATATGAGAGCGTATGTACTACTATAGCTAGCATATTGGCTTTAATAAGAGAGTAGATGAGTAGACTTTATTTTAATTTGATAAAACCCATAGAGGGGTTATATACTATTGACTAAGGACCTGAGGAGTTTCAATAACTGACTACTTTAGGTAGTGGTGTATCGGGGGGTTCCTTGTTTGGATTTCGCTTGCGAGACACCCCACGCATGAAACTAATAACCGTTGGGAGTTGAAATAAGTTATGAGTTTATAACCTTTGCGCTAAATTCGAGTATTTTGTGGGTAATCATATCCATTTTATTATGAAGTTGTATGATACGCTGTATGGGCGCCCTGGATGGTTGAATGGTAGTAAATTTCTTAATTATGAAACTGTAAGTAGTTGGGACTTCAGGATTTATTTGTTTAATACACGAGGATCATTTTTTCCCCAAAGTTTGTCATGAGGACGGTATAGGGAAGATTGGGTAAAGTTTAAATCCGATTCAGTTGAAACTATATGGTGAGGCTTGGCGTATAACATCAATGGGTATTTTCGTTAATGTACAGTATGGGCGGTACGACACAGATTACTTGCGATGTGAGATTTATACTCGGAGTTGACCTCACTAGTATGATTTATCTTTCTGAATTTTGGGACGAAATTCTGTTATAAGAGGGGAAGTATGTAATACCTCGTAATTTTTTATGACTTTTAAAATGGGTTATATTTTAAATTAATGGATTAATTGGATTTTAATATCAATTAATTTATTTGGGTTTTATCCGAATTGTGGATATTAAAATGGATGATTATGAATATTACTTAAAGATATTTAGGTAATATATGAATGTGATGTTATTGATATTGCTGTGAATTGTTAATTCAGTAATTTAAATTTTTAGTCGGACGCGGTATGGAACGTGTCGGGACTAATTTATTAAATTAAAAAGGGAGTTTATTTTCTATCGACCTTATAGTCATTTCAACTGCGTCGTTGCGTCCGGAAGGTTTGAAATAGTCAGAAAAGTCTATTCGGAGGTTGGATTTGAGTCTCGGGTCATTTGAAAATGAAAAGACAACCCAAAATGGCATTTTGGTCATCTTTATAGGGGATGAATAGTGATTTCGGATTTTGTCCTATTATAAGTATTTGGAGATTAAGTGTACGTGGGTTCATTCATCTCTTCTACACAAAATAGAGAAGTCATCTTCCTAGAGAGAGTGAAAGGTTACTTGGGAAGAGAAAAGCTTACTTGGGAAGGAGAAGAACTAAGAACAAAAGGTCACCACCACCAACCACCACCGGAGGTTGGCCGAAGAAGGGAGAACAACCTGTGATATACTAAACCAAAGGATCAGACCTTCATTAGAGGGAAGTGTTTGATAATGGCAATCTAAGTTTGTATATTGTCCATGTTGGAATAGTTATAAAAATATGAGATTTTTCATCTTTGGAAGATAAAGATGAAGTTGTAAATGGATTTCTGGAAACTGAAAATATATAGGAATCAAAATCATGTTGTAGGTAGATAGTAATCCACGAAATAATCATAAATCTATTGAAGAAATTCTAAAAACCATTGATGTGTTCTTGAAGATATTATGTTGATAATTTTCTTGAAAAAGAGGATATAAACATGCTTTTAATTCAATCTCTTGATGATTCTAGGATGTTTAGAGCATTAGAAATCATTTATATATGTTGATATATCATGTAGTAAGGATTATAAGTCATTTGGGTTGTTAATATGAAGGTTTGATTGATAAAAAATGGTTAAACCCGTAGTAGATGAAATGTAGAAAACTGGGTTGATACCTGGGCGATCGATCGATCGACCCCCTGCCTTCCATCGATCGACATCCCCAGAATTATTAAAGTTTTTTTTTTTTTAATGTTGATTCTTATCCCAAACCTTTTTTAGATCTTTGGTGATTATTAATTGGATATAATGGGACTTAGAGAAGATCAGTAAGCCCAATTTAAGATTTGAATTAATTTGATTGGGATTTAATTGATTAGAATAATGATAATCAAATTCAAAGGAATTTCGGTTGCTAGATTCACTTATTAGGTTCTAATTAGTATGCATGAGGATTAAAGATAGGACCAGTAGGGGTGATTGAATATAACACCTGTGTTTCCTTGAGTTTACAAGAGGGTTTAATCCTAAGTGAAAGAAGATGTGATTATAAGCGATTTGAAACTATCGGTTTTAACCCTAATTAAAGGGAGAGTTTAATTTGTCATAATTTGGGAGATAAGATGAGATGGACCAATAGGATATTAGTGATTTCTTACTGAATAAATATATTGAGGAGAAACCTATTTGAACTTTGGGTAATGAGTAAGACTCTGGAATAATTAAATTAAAGAAGTAAAATCATGATATTTTAATACGTAGGATTTGAGAGATATAATGCTACGTATGGGAATTATCTTATGGTAGTGTGAGTACCTTGCTGATATTGTATTATAGGTAGATGATAATGCCTATTTGATTTGATTGTTGATTTATGTGTATGACATACCTAGCTTACTTGCTATCGACGGGAGGTTTGTGCGTGAGGGCAGTCAGATTCTGATGAATCCATGGGATCTTTGATTTGTCACTCGAGAACATAGGTCTATGAAAGACTTATCGGGGAGTTGATAAGTCCGCTGATTGTGGGAACGTAGGTATGTGCGTGACCCATGGATACGAGAACTATGTTCGCCTCCAATTTGTATGTTGTTGTTTGTGGTTCGAGGAATCCTTACCGAACCTTCAGTCCCTTATTCGGCGACCAGCGATGATGGGACATGATAGCAGAGTAATGCCTTGCACCACAGCTATGACACGGGGTGCTGTATTATATATGTATATATATATATATATATATATATATATATATAATGAATTAAATTAATGTATATAGTGATTAAATCTATCTCCGTTGATAATTGTAGATAACGGTGAATAAAGAAAGAGAATGAAATTAAGTTAATGAATGTTTATTCTTATAGAATTGAAAAGCTTAATTCATATTAATGAGTAACGAATCATGTTAATGAGAAACGTATAGGAATGATTATATGACGTATGGTATGGGACATACGGGGTTATGATATGGGAATGGAATCATATTATGGAATCGGTGAAGAGGAACCATTAACTAGGAGGTTAATAGGAAACGTTAAGTGTGCACTCTAGTTCAGAGGTGAGAATAGCAAGTGAGAGTGGGATGCTAATATGTACATAATAAATGCTTTATTGTACTTGTTAAATACTTTTTGTTTTCAAAATCATTTTGACATCGGGCTCTGACCCGTTTCCTTGCTTATTTTCTTTTCTATTGTACCTTCTATATCAGGTGTCCAGCAGCAGGGACGCCAACCTTAGTTGATTTTGACGAGCTATGGAGATATGGAGTATTTCTTATACGCTTATCTTCATTTGATTCACAGTATTCTCTTAGTTAGGGCATGTCGCCCAAAGGAACTCAATTATCTCTTTTCCATCTGAGTCAAATACTCTTGTATTCGTGTCATTTTAATACATTTACTATTGTTGGGATTACTGTATTAGATTATTATTTGGGAATGTTTATTCCAATTGCATTTAAATTCTTTTGTGTTATCTATTCAGTTATTAGTATAGAATAATATGTGTAGTGTTATTCGTAAACTAAAAATGGATTTTGTTGAATTAAAATTTGGAAAGTTTTTAACACCAGCTTAATTGGGTATTGGGTGATTAGTAAATATTTTCGACAGTGATGCTAAGAATGAGCCAATTGTATATTCTGTTTTAATTTGTTATGGGACTGGCCACCCGGTATTTCATTAGGCGGGGTGTTATAGTTATGTGCACACTCATAATAAGGTGAGATTGAAAAGTGAAACTCTTCTATATTTATGAAGCTCGCATTTAAGACTTCATTACATTAATTTTGTGTAATTTGTAAATTAATTCAAGTTTTTGAATTCTGTGGTCATATTCACTGCAAACCCTTATGAGACAAAACACGTCCACTGGGGAACCTAGAGGTTTAACGGCTTATTTCACTGACAAGTGAGTTAGATTTTAAAAAGTTTAGTTTTGCTCGAATACTAGCAAAGTTTAGGTTTGAGGGTATTTGATGAGTGATTAATTTTGTATTATTTATACCCAAATCTAGGTCTTGTTAGTTCTGTTATATCATAAATAATGAGAGTTATTTTGTTACTTAAAAGAAAAATACTAATTTGAAAAGAATTCAAGTTAATAATGCAATTTTAGCTGTTCCAGAGGGTAAAATTATAATTTCAAAAATTTTGTTCTTTTTAAAAGTAAATTTTAAATGTTTATCCGGGCAATGAAGTTTTTCCTGAAATTTGATTAAATTCCGAGTTAAAATGAATGAGATGTGAATTTCAGGGACTAAAATACAAAGAGGGGGTAATTTTGTAATTTTTTAAAATATTACAAACTTAAATTTAAATTAATTAGTTTTATTTTGCATTTTTACAGGTGCCTTGGGAGTTTGAAAAATAAAAGAGTTGCTATGAAAAAAATGGTCAGGATATGTCGTGACTCAACACGTTTCACACAACAGTACTAAAAACTATTTATAAATTCGCTCGAGTTTCCGTTGAGGCCGATATAACTTTTAGAAAAGGTCTTTAAAATACTCACAAATTTGTAGTTCTAAAAAATTTGAAAATAAATAGTTTTGAAAGGACAAAACCAGTTTGAAAAATTAGGTGCGAATAGTGACGAAAATGGAAAGTTAAAAAAAGCTCATTATACACAATTTGAAGGAGGATTAGTTTAGACACAAATTATAGAGAAGAAATATGTGAGTTTATTTTAGGAGCACCAAAAACAGTAAATACTTATATTTTTATTTTTGAGCATTTGCGAGTAATTTTTTTACAAGATTTTGAAAGACCTTTTGTATTGGCATTCAAATGTTGGAACTTCAATTTTTGTAAGTAATTATTAATGAAAATTATTATTTCATCCTGTGATTTTTGTGTTTTAATTTTGATGTAAGCTTAATTTAATTAATAGGATTAGGTGAAATTTACTAAGATTACTTAGTGTATGTTTTACTTAGTTTAATTCGCTTAAATTCCCTTCTTGTTCAAAAAACAGGTTAAAAATTTGGTTTTCATTAAAATATTCAGGAGAGTGATATTTTAAACCTTCGAAATTATTTGTTTTATTCACATTCTTTGATTTTTTGTACTTACGTTTGATGGATTATGATTATGTTAAATTATTTGATCGTCCATTGTTATGTTTGACATTAAATGCTTAAGAATAATACTTTTAAGGGAATATGAATTTTTGACATCTAAAAAGAGATATAAAATATTTAATTGGAATTTTAACATTTTCATCATCCAAAATTTATGCGACGAGAGTCGGTATAATTTTGATTTGTAAAAGGAAATTGCGAGTTAGGCTTATTAATCATGAGCTAGTAAAAAAGGTAAACAAATCTAAAATTCTAGTAATCACCCCCATATTTGTTACAAACTTTGTGTCACTCATTTATTATTATTTTAATTTTTGTTTTATCCCCACATCATAATTTTACATCAATATTGTCAAGTGTGAGTTCGACTCGTACTTGCATTAGCGATATTAAAATAGCCCGCGCACTTGAGATAATTTTCTATTTGACAATACTTACCCAATACTAATAACTTTAACACCCCACCTAATTAAATACTGGGTGATCAGTCCATTATTAAATTAAATCAGAATATTCAGTTAGTTCAGTCTTAGCATGATTGTTGAAAAATATTTTTTTTATTAATTTACCTAATAATTAATTAAGCTAAGTGTCAAAACTTTTCCATTTTTAATTTAATTAAATCCATTCCACCATACGGAATAAAATCAGTAACATGACACCGCAACTGAATTAAAAGTCAACAAGAGTGTAACTGGAATAAACTCTCCCGTTTAAATATCTCAATATCACCATCCAACACAAAATGATGATAACAGTACTGACATAAAAACAATACAATATTCGAAATAGAAATGGAACTACTAGAATCCTGGGCGACATGCCCTAAATGAGTCAAACACTACAGAAATAGGAATCAATGAAATGAAAGCGTCTAATCTAATTCTGCACCTCTAAAAGCACGTCGAAATGTCCACACTCTAAGTCGGGCATCCCTGATACTGGGCACCTGGTATAATAGATATAATAGAGAAGATAATATGCAAGGAAACACGTCAGAGCACGATTATACATGATTTTTAAAATAGCAAGTGCTTAACAAGTGCAATTAAGCAGGTATTATGGACATGTTAATTATCGGACTCTCACTTGAGAATCTCACCTCTCATCTAGTGTGCACCCCTAGCGTACACTATTATCTCCCTAATTAAGGTTCTCGATTATTATCCTATCACTTATCATTTCCCCGTATTTCCCCCGCAATACGTATATTAATTAAACGTGTTCAATTCTATTTAAGATGAATTAGGCTTTCAAGGATCAAGTATTTACTTACTTAATTCAATTCAAGTTTTATTATTCCTTTTTATCTACTAATTCACATAGTAGATCACATCACAGTATATATGTTCATCACACTATTATATATACTAATTTGGCACCTCCCAAACACAGTTGCAGTGCATGCATACTCTACTATCATGTCCAGTTACATTTCTCGCTGTAAAAAGGACTATTGGATCGACGTCTCTCCCGAATCATAAATAACATAACACATATATTTGGAGGAGAGCATACTCCCCTGCCGAATGGGTCACGCACATACCTACGCTCCCATTCAACTGTCAAAACTATCATTCTCGTCGATAGAACGTGTCCAAGGTCCTATGCTCAAGGTACGTATCTAAAATCTCCCCAATCGGTTCGTCAGAACAAGATCGACCATAATGCGAAAACTCCACCCCGATAGTAAGCAGTGTAGGTATGTCATATACAAGATAAATTATAATATAGGTATTCTCCCAACCTATATATATATACAATATCAATAAGGTATTTACACAACCCATGTGACAATTCCATACGTAGTATATTTTTATATCTAATATCCTATGTATTTATATATTATGACTTTACTTTTTATATACTCCTCAGCTTTCCAAACACTCAAAGGCTATCAGGTCTTCTCATATAAATTCAGTAGGTAGACCTCTACACCCTACTGGTCCATCTCATCCCAATTCATGAATTTTCATGAATTCATAATATCCTCAATTGGGTTTATTCTTCGATAATCTCTAACTCGATTTTTAACCCATCATTTCATTTTTCAAGCATTAATCCCACACATTTAAATTTCCCGGGTTTTAATCACCACCCTGCTGACCTTCCCTAAGTCCCATTATGCTCAAATTAATTAACACTAAGAATTCTTAAAAGTTGGGATTTAAATGCATATTAAAACAAGAAACAAATCATATTTTTCATGGGAGTCGATCGATCAACGAATTTGGTTGATTGATCGATCAGTCGATCGATCGACATTCTTGGGTCGATCAATTAGTTATTTTCCCAAATTTCCTTAATAGGTACGGGTTTAATCATTTTTCATCCTCAAAACCTCTAATATATGATCCCAAACTCCTTATAATTCATCCCAAATGATATAACAAGATATATAAGTGATCTTTAATCATTAAACAACATAAATCCATTGTAATACCCCGTATTTTTATGCATATTTATTTTATTATGAAATTATGGAAATTGAGATTAATTAATTTAAAGGGAGAAAATTTAATTTATAATTAATCGGATTTAATGGTAATAATTACTAGCGTGATGAGAGTTAGTAGTTATAGAAAAGAATTATGTTAAAACCATATTGAATTATAATTATGTTGAACATTACGTAGTGAGTAACGTAATATTGTTTCAGAAATAATAAGATGGTCAGGGACGAAATACGACAGTTAAGATATAAGTATTTGGGACGCGCGTATGAGTCGCGTTACTATTATGTATTTGGGGATTAGAAAGGTGAATTATTTATATATAACTCGAACGACTATTTTAAATGCGCCAGTGTGTTCGAAAGGGTTGAGATAGTCAGAAAACACTACTCGGGTGTTTTATTTGGAGTTCGGGACATTTTAGCCCAAAATAGCACCCCAGAGGGATATTTTAGTCTTTTGGAATTTTTGGGAAATTAAATGGACGAAAATTAGGTTTTTATTTAAAAGCAACGTGGGTTAGAGGTTACTGTCAGTTTTCAACATACGTGAGAGAGAGAGAGAGAGAGAGAAAGAACTAAGGAAGAAGAAGATTCCATTGGAGCCCTAAGCCTCGAATTCTTCACACCAAAAAAAAAAAAATTACACCAGCGCGTAGATCGTGTCAAGAGGATCATTCCCATACCAATTTTAGTCCGAGAATAAGAAATCCATTCCAAGGCAAGTGTTTATCTTGCTCCTTTTTTAGCATGTATTATTCCTGTAAATTTAGATTAAAGGTTGTGATATTGTTGAAATGAAAACCAAGGTTTAAATTCACTGATTTGTAAAGAAACACCATGAATTGGAAATAGGTTGATATATAGAAGAAATTACCTTCTTAGAACTGTTAATATTGGTAATTAAATGCTAAAATAATGAAATAAATTAGGGTTTCGAGGTGTTAGAAAATTCTGGGTTCATATAAAAGAGATTTATAAGAACTTGAGTAATTTGTTGAATTCCCTTGATTTCATAAGGATTTAACCTCAAATATGAGTCAAGAAGTGTCCTATGGTAATCTAGAATAGTTTAGAAACAATTACATTAGGTTTGGGTTGAGTTTGGATTGATATGGAAGAAGGAAAATTGGAGAAAAATGAGTTTGGGGAAGAACAGGGCCAGTTCGGACATCTCGTTTGAAGACCTGCCCAGGTCGTTCGAACTTCCTCGTTCGAATGAGCCTTCTAACGAGAATTCCAATGACCTTTCTAACAAGTTGTTGAGTTTCTTCGAAGTGAGAACTTCGTTCAAACGAACTCGTTCGAATGAGAATCCTAGAACTTCTAACGAGATTTCAGAATGGGTTTTGAGGGTCCGGTCAAGTTAAAAATCATCCTAGGTTTATCCAAGCGAGTGTAATAACCTACGTGGATCCAAAGTGTCAGGGATTTTAAGGCGTAATAATCCTTGAGCTATTGATCTTGTATAGAAACCTATGAGATAATGTAAGTCCTAGAGAGGCTATAAATATATACGAATATCGTGGAGAGTAATGCCGTTAATATTACTTACGAATTATAGTATTTGAGTTACGTGAATACCTATTAATGTATATAAGTTGTGTGCATGCTTATTACTAGGAATATAATGTGTATGACATACCTAGCTACTGGCTATCGAATAGGGGTTTAACGCGTTGTGGACGACCATATCTTGTGTGCCTTCAGGGGGATTTTGAGTCGTACCACTAGAGCATGGAACCTAGATACGGGCTATCTGTGAGAATGGTAGTGATGACGATCGTATGGGTGCATAGGTATGTGCGTAGCCCATCAGCTTGGGACTATGTTCGCCTCCAATATGTGTATATATTCTATTGGTTCCTGAGAGATTGAACCTATTGTCCTTTATATGCGAGCATTCACAATAGGACCAGATAGCTGAGTATGACTAGTACCAGGGGTTTCTTAACCATGGGTACAATATTGATATATGTATTAGTATGTATACATAGTGAGATTTATATATGTATACTGAGATCCTATTTTGTGCTTCATATTGGTTGCATTATTAAAGTATATACTTAGTGGATTACCAGTTGAGAATTAAGAATGCCATGAGAATGAGTTAAAGTATCTTTAAAATGATTCCTAAATAATAGAGTTATATATTGTCTTCGGGATAATTAAATATTATATCCGGTTTAGAAATTATACTACGTATAGTAAGGTAGAGTATCGTGACTAGTATGGTTAGCTAAGCTCGCTAGGCGTGCACATTAGAGGAGAGGTGAGCATCTCAAGTGAGTACGCTAAGTTAACATGATTAATATTGTGCTAATTAATCAATTTAAGCACTTGTTATATTTAAACTGTTTTCTACTCGGGCTCTAACCCGTTTTTCTGCAAACCACTTTTCCTTGTTTTATTATTTTTAGGTGCTTAGTCACAGGGACACCAAACTTAGGAGATTCCATTCAGTTTTCGACCTGTAGCTACTGTGGAAGCTACAAGATATTGCTAGTAGACGTTTCTGAGTCTATTTCTCCTTATCTATCAGTCATTTATTTCAGTTGGACATGTCGTCCCTCCTATCTGACATTCAGAGATTTAGAGTGATTGATTTTATTAATAAATTTTGATTTCATGTATTCGGATTCTTGTATGGGATTTTGATTGGAAATGTTTACTCCTGTTCTTTATTTAAACTCAGTTAGTTCTTTCCTTATTTTTATTGTGATGTATGGTGATGGTTAAATATTTCCCTTTTTATATGATGGTTAATAACAAGATAAAATTTTGACATCAACCTTTTTAAATATTAGGTGGTTATATTTTATTAAATAAAATTAATGACTTTCGACAGTGATGCATTATCTGTACCAACCGGGTATTCTGGTTTAATTTTATAAAGGATTGATCACCCGATATTTAATTAGGCGGTGTGTCACATCCATGAAGAAGTATGGATTAAGCATTGATGTTTTCCCTTAAAATTTAGAATCCTCATATTTTATCATTTCTCCAAGAATAACTTATAAATATAATATTATATTTTCTCACCAAATGATTCCAAATTTCATGGATTAAATATATATTCAAAAAGATATTAATTCTACATATTTCTCATTTCAAGAAATCAATGAAAATCACCATAATTTATCTTTGAATCATGCAACTTTTCAGAATTTCAAAACTATCCTAACATGGACAATATACATGCTAAGTTTGCAAAGGTTAAATCACTTGGATTTAGATTATAGGTTTGAATCGTTGGGGATGATACTATACTGGTGTTCCTCCCTTTTCCGGTCAACCTCCAGCGATGGTGGTGCTGGAGGACTTTTGGCCTTGTAACTTCCTAGAGAGTCTCTTCCTCTCCCCAGAGAAGTCTCTCAATCTCCCTTAAGTCTTTACCTCTAAGTTTGGTGAATGACTATGAATCTTATCACCTTTAGACTTATATTTTAACACTCAATTTTCGTGGGTACTATTCACTTTATTTGTAAAATGATCAAAATACCCCTCTCGGGTGTCTATTATATTCCAAAATGCCCGAGACCCAAATCAAACCCCCAAATAGACTTTTCTAACTATTTAAACCCTTCCGAACACTTTGGTACAATCAAAATGACCATTTAAATGACATAAAAATAATTTACTTTTCATTCCATTTAAATTTAGTCCCGATACGACTCACACGCGCATCTCGACTTAATTACCGTAATTGTCGTATTTGTCACTCGCGACAATTTTATTAAATCATAATCATTTGTAAAGTCATAATCATATATTACTCATAATAACTAAGTAATATTAAACATAAATCACATATTACTTTATTCCCGAGTAATATTTAAATCGAATTAATTAATTATCCCACAATTAATTCTAATTAATTCCATTTTAAAAATCATTAAAAATACGGAGTATTACATACATCCCCTCTTATAACGAAATTTCATCCCAAAATTCGAAAAATAAGGCATACCTGGTAAGAATAACTCCGGGTATCGGTCGCGCATCTCATCCTCACACTCCCAAGTAGACTCCTCCATATTATAGTGCGCGCACTGAACACACACTAGCGGAAATACTTTTGATCTCGAACGTCTCTCACTGCGGTCTAAGATCACTACCGGTCTCTCCTCATAAGAACTATATGGTTGTAAATCAACTTCCTCCTATGCAATATAAGTGTGAGATAACTCATCTCGGAGATACCGCCTCAGCGAAAGAAATATGGAACACATCATGTATACGATGCAAGTGCTCTGGCAACCCAAGTTTGTAAGCTACTGGTCCAATCCTCTCAATAATAGAAAATGGTCCCACATATCTCTTTGCCAATTTTCCTTTCTTCCCAAATCTCATTATTCCCTTCATAGGAGACACCAGAAAATAGCACTTGGTCCCCCACATTAAACTTCCTGAAGAATCGTTTAGAATTGGCGTAGCTATTCTGTTTATCTTGGGCTACCCGAATGCGATTCCGGATCGTTTCAATCCTGGTAGACGTGTCCTGAATCACTTTTTCCCTAAGTATCTTGTTATCCCTTATTCAAACCAACACGTAGGAGAGCGACAAGGTCTACCGTATAACGCCTCAAATGGGGCTATACCAATAGTGAATCGATAGGAATTCTTATACGGAAATTCCACCAATGGGAGGTATTTCTCTCAACTTTCCCCAAAATCCAGAATACAAATACGTAACATATACTCTAACATCTAGTTAGTAAGATCGGTCTGCCCATCCGTCTACAGATGATAGGCCGTACTTAATTGCACCCTTGTGAAAACTCTCCCAAAATTGAGAGACAAAAATCTTATGGCGATCGAACACAATATTAAGCAGTACTCCACGTAACCTCACTATATCGGCCATAAAGATTTGTGCATACTATCCCGTAGTATAGTCAGTCTGAACCGGTAAGAAATGAGCTACCTTAATCAATCGATCCACAATTACCCATATGGAATCGCGACCCCTCTGAGTAGTAGGTAACCCAATGATGAAATCCATGGAAATCCTCTTCTATTTCCACATCTAAATCTCTAGTGGCTGAAGAAACCCTGCTGGCTTCTGGTGATCCACCTTCACTAACTGATAGGTGGCACACTTAGAGACGAACTTCATTCCACTCCACCAATACTGTCGCCTAATATCCTGGTACATCTTATCCCCACCGGGATGTACTGCAAATCAGGATCCATGCAACTTTGAAATCACCGCATGTCGTACCTCTTCCCCTTATGGAACAATAAGTATACCGTTAAAGCGCAAACCTCCCTCTGAACTCACTGAGTATGACTCTGCTCCCGCGACTAAAAGTTATCGAATTTTCTCCTAAAAGAACGGATCCGCTGCCTGAGCCTGTACTACCCTTATCACAATTTGGGGAGTAACGATTATAACTGACATGAATGACCTAGCCACTGTATCTTAATGGCCCAGTTCCTTCCATTTTGCCTTGCATACTGTGACTATTTTAGCCTCAGGCCTACGATTCAACGCGTCTTCTACTATGTTAGCCCTCCCTGGGTGATAATGTATCTAAAACTGATAATCCTTCACGAATTCAAGCCACCTGCACTGTAATATATTCAACTCTCTCTAGTGAATTGTGATTCGTGAGTAGGTAAAATTTCTCTCCCAACAAATAATATATCCATATTCGAAGGGCAAATACCACTGCTGCTAGATCCAAGTTATGGGTAGGGTAGTTCTTCTCATGAGGCTTAAGCTTCCTACAGGCATAAGCTATAGCCTTCTCTTCCTGCTGTAACACCCCACAAAGTCCCTGTAATGACGTGTCAATATACACTAGGTACTCCATTCCTGGCCTGGGCAGTGCTAGTACGGGTGCTGAAGTTAACTTATCCTTCAGTTCATCAAATTCCAACTGACACACATCATCCCAAACAAACGGTATGCCCTTACGTGTTAGATTGGCCATCGAACCCGCAATCTTGGAAAAGCCCTGGATAAACCTTTTGTAGTAACCATCTAGTCCCAGGAAACTACGGACCTCTGTCGGTGTCATTTTTTGTCCGCACTCCCTCACTAGGATCCATTGCTATACCCCTTTTTGACACTATATGCCCCAGAAACTTCACCTCCCAGAGCCAAAACCCACACTTATATATTTTGCATACAACTGATGCTCATATTGTATCTATAGGACCCTTCACAAATGCTCGATATGTTCCTCTTTGGTACGAGAATAAACTAGGATGTCATATATGAAAATAATGAAAAACTGATACAGGAACTCTTTGAAAACCCTATTCATTAAGACTACAAATACAAACGATGCATTAGTTAACCCAAATGGCATAACTCGAAACTCATAAGATCCATATCTTATCAGAAAATAAGTCTTCGACATATCCCCCTGATCTGCAACTATTGATATTCGGACCTCAAGTCAATATTTGAGAAGTATGATGCTCCTCTCAACTCATCAAACAAGTCATCAATGCGGGGTAATGGATACTTATTTCAGATCGTGGCTTTATTAAGTTCCCAATAATGTACGCATAATCGTAGGGACCCATCCTTCTTCTTCAAAAATAAAATTGGGGCACCCCGGGGTGAAGTACTCCTACGGATGAAACCCTGTCCCAACAGCTAATCAATTTGATCTCTCAGCTCCCTTATCTATACAGGAGGCATACGGTAGGGGGAACCATCTATCGGTCGAGTGCCCGATGCTAAATCAATCATAAACTCAATCTCCCTACTCGACAATAACCCTGGTATGTCCTGAAATACATCTGTGAATTCCCTAACAATCGGAATCGAATCAAGGGAAATCATAACTCCCGGAAAGGTCTCCTCCTCTATGTAATATAAATAAGTGGACGATCCTCCCTCAAGGCGAGGCATCGCCACTAAAAACATCTCCTGTCCAAGGATAGCGAATATAATGCTCGTACTAAAGCGATCGATGATGGCTCTATAAGCAATTAGCCAATCCACCCCAATAATAGCGTCATATTCCGACATGTCTAACAAAAGCTTATCACCTAGTAAAATCATAATCCCAATCTCTATACACACACCCCGACATATAAATAAAATATGAGTCCCACTACCCATCGATGAGTCTACATAAGTAATAGTACTGTTGACCGTGTCTAACAATCCGATGGCTTGTGAAAATCTAGTGGCTATAAAAGAATGTGAGGCCCCTGTATCAAATAAAATAGGTCACATAGCCCCAGAAATAGAAAACATACCCTGAACTGTAGGTGTTAGCTGTTGAAGTACTACCTACTGGACATTGTACACACGTCCATACTGTAACTGACATGCTATGGTGGGGCTGTGGGAGCAATGGTAGGTAAGGCTGGCATCTATGCCGATGCTGGAAGGGAAGCTGGAAACATAAGCCTCTGTGGCTCCTAATGCGCGCCCTGCTGATGAGGTATCTTACCCTTATCTGGGTAATCCTTCTTCCTATGGCCAATTTTTCCATAGGTGAAGCATCTATCGGCAAACTGTCCCCCATTATGACCCTGTTGGCCACAACCATGATGACCATTTCCACCTTTCCCTTGTCCCTGATGGCCCTACTGATTGTGCTGTTGGCCCTGCCTATTACCTCCCTATCCAAAATGAAATCCTCCCGATCTCAGTCGCTTAGCATAATCCTCTTGCAGTGAATTTTATTCACCTTGCCTTTGTTGTCCCTAAGATGATGATGATCCACTGCCACTGTTTCCCCTAGTTCGACCTTGTTGACTAGACTCAGATCCCTTCTTACTTCCCTTAGCATGAAGAGGATGATCCTGTAAGTGAAGTAGTGCAACATTAAATACATCTGTATAGGTCTGTAGAGTAAGATTGTCCAAAAGGTATTGGTGAATCCTCCATGTTAGACCATCCGTGAACATTTGAATATTTTTCTCTTCAGTCGGTACTTCAGCTGGCACCAGATTGGTTAGCATAGTAAACTCTTCTTCATACTCGGCAACTGAATTTCCCTCCTGGGTGAGGTCCAAAATTTTCCTCCTGATTTCAGTCTGAACTGCGAAAGGAAAGTATTTGCGATCGAACCTCACCCAGAAGTCCTAAATAGACATCGTGTCCTTCTCCTCTGCTATTGTAATGGACTTCCACCACTATAGAGCTGCTCCAACCAACTTAAAAGTCGCTAATATATGTTTTTGAACCTCCGTGCACTCATACATACGCCGATGCCTCTGGATGTCCGTCTTCCATTGGCTTGCAGTCACGACATAGGAAACCCCTTAGAATTCTGTTGGATGAGCCTTTTGGAAATCATCCCCGACACGCTCCCAAGAAGTGGGAAATGCCTGCGCTAGTGTTGGTGGCATTACCTGTGCCGGTGGTGGTGCTTTTTGGACAACCGCAGAGGCCTCATTAATGGCTTGAGCAACAATGACAACAACCTCTGCAACATTCATAGTTCCCCGAGCTGGAGCGGGTTGTAGTGCTGACTGCGCCACACCGGGGGATCGTCGTGCACATCAAGAAGGCATTTGAAACGAGCGAGAGATATTCTTCAGCATTTAAAATATCATAAAATAGCCGAAGTCATGAATGCGCAAATATGAGTACAACAATCCTAATGATAGGGCTCTATATCAAAGGATGCTAAGCAGAAAGCATAATAAGCCGCACAGATCCTAAGGACACTAGAACCTGATGCTTTGATACCACCTGTAACACCCCGCCTAATTAAATACCGGGTGATCAGTCTTTTATTAAATTAAATCAGAATATCCAATTGGTTCAGTCTTAACATCACTGTCAGAAAATATTTTTTTTTGTTAATTTATCTAATAATTAATTAAGCTAAGTGTCAAAACTTTTCCATTTTTAATTTAATTAAATACGTTCCACCATACAAAAAAATAAGTAACATCAAACCACAACTGAATTAAAAGACAACAAGAATAAATGTATCTATAATAAACTCTCCAGTTTAAATATCTCAATATCAACATCCAAAACAAAATGATAATAACAGTACCGACATAAAAACAATACAATATTCAAAATAGAAATGGAACTACTAGAATCCTGGGCGACATGCCCTAAATGAGACAGGCACTACAGAAATATGAATCAATGAAATGAAAGCATCTAATCTAAGTTTGCACCTCTAGAAGCACGTGAAAATATCCATACCCTAAGCCGAGCTTCCCTGATGCTGGGCCCCTGGTATAATAGATATAGTAGAGAAGAGAATATGCAAGGAAATGGGTTAGAGCTCGATTGTAAAAGATTTTCAAAATAACAAGTGAAATTAAGCAGGTATTATGTACATGTTAGTTATCGGACTCTCACATGAGAATCTCACCTCTCATCTAGTGTGCACCCCTAGCGTACACTATTATCTCCCTAATTAAGGTTCTCGATTATTATCCTATCCCTTATCATTTTCCCGTATTTTCCCCGCAATACGTATTTTAATTATACGTGTTCATTGCTATTTAAGATGAACTAGGCTTTCAAGGATTAAGTATTTACTTACTTAATTCAATTCAGGTTTCATTATTCATTTTTATCTACTAATTCACACAGTAAATCACATCACAGTATATATGTTCATCACACTATTATATATACTAATATGGAACCTCCCAGACAGAGTTGTGGTGCATGCATACTCTGCTATCATGTCCAGTTACATCTCTCGCTGTAAAAAAGACTATTGGCTCGACATCTCTCCCAAACCATAAATAACATAACACACATATTTGGAGGCGAACATACTCCCCAGCCGAATGGGTCACGCACATACCTATGCTCCCATTCAACCATCGAAACTATTATTCTCAACGATAAAATGTGTCCAAGGTCCTATGCTCGAGGTACGAATCTAAAATCCCCCTATATGGGCTCGTTAGGATAAGATCGACCATAACGCGAAACCTCCACCCCGATAGCAAGAAGCCTAGGTTTGTCATACATAAGACAAATTATAATATAGCTATTCACCCCACCTGTATATATACAATATCAATAAGGTATTCACACAACCCATATGACAAATCCATATGTAGTATATTTTTATTTCAAATATCCTACGTATTTATAGATTATGACTTTACTTTTTATATACTCTTGAGCTTTCCCAACACTCAAATGTTATCAATTTCTGCTCATATAAATTAAGTAGGTAGACATATACACCCTACTGGTCCATGTCATCCTTATTCACGAATTAATATTATCCTCAATTGGGTTTATTCTTCGATAACCTCTAACTCGATTTTTAACCCATTATTTCATTTTCAAGGATTAATCCCACACATTATCATTTCCCGAGTTTTAATCACCACCCTACTGACCTTCCCTAAGTCCCATTATGCTCAAATTAATTAACACGAAGCATTATTAAAAGTTAGGATTTAATCGAATATTAAAAAAAGAAACAAATCACATTTTTTAGGGGAGTCGATCGATCGATGAATTTGGTCATCGATCAATCGATCCGCTATTCTCCCAGATTTCCTTAATAGTTACTGCTTTAATCATTTTTCATCCTCAAAACCTCTACTATATGATCCCAAACTCCTTATAATTCATCCCAAATTATATAACAAGATATATAACTGATCTCTAATCATTAAACAACATAAATCCACCAAGAAGTGTGAATTAATCATGATGTTTTCCCTTAAAATTCAAAATACTCATATTTTTTCATTTCTCCAAGAACAACTTATAAATCTCAGATTTTCTTCACCAAATGATTACAATTTTTTTAGATTAAAATATATATTCAAAAATATATTAATCCTACATATATCTCATTTCAAGGAATCAGTGAAAATCACCATAATTCATCTTTGAATCATGCAACTTTTCAGAATTTCACAACTATCCTAATAGGGACATTATACATGCTAAGTTTGCAAAGGTTAAATCACTTTCCTTTAGATTGTAGGTCTGAATCTTTGGGGACAATACTCTACTGGTGTTCCTCCCTTTTTTGGCCAACCTTCGGCGGTGGTGGTGCAGGATGACTTTTGGCCTTGTGGCTTCCTATAGAGTCGCTTCCTCTCCCCAGAGAAGTCTCTCAATCTCCCCTAAGTCTTTACCTCTAAGTTTGGTGAATGAATATGAATCTTACCACCTTTAGAATTATATAATAACACTCAAGTTTCGTGGGTACTATTCACCTTATTTTTAAAATGACCAAAATACGCATTCAAGATATCTATTCGGTTCCAAAATGTCCCGAGACCCAAATCAAATCCCCAAGTAGACTTTTTTGACTATTTAAACCCTTCCGGACACTTTGGCGTAGTCAAAATTACCATTTAGATGACATAAAAATAATTTACTTTTCATTCCATTTAAATTTAGTCCTGACACGACTCACACGCGCGTCCCGACTTAATTACCGTAATTATCGTATTTATCATTCGCGATAATTTTATTATATCATAATCATATGTAAAGTCATAATCATATGTTACTTGTAATCATTAAGTAATATTTAACATAAATCACATATTACTTTATTTTCATGTAATATTTAAATCTGGATTAATTAATTATCCCACAATTAATTCTAATTAATCCCATTATAAAAATCATTAAGAATACGGGGTATTAAAATAACATCATTATTATAATTATGCCGAGAACTTACTAATCCTAAACTCCAAACTCCTACCTTCTCTAGATTATGTGCGTGGTGCGTCTCATAGTTAACATCTAAACAAGGACCCCCATCCCCCAAATACATTTATGTGTAGATTAGGTAGTTGTTAAGAGTGGACAACACTTAGCCTAACCTTCCCTATACATCCTTAGCTCCAATCACTCCAAAATATACATCAATCCCATGAAACTCCTAGATCACTCTATGATTACCCAAGCACCTCACTATATATCCTAGCAATCCTCATAAATAGCGAGTACTATATTAAAGTCTCGAATATTATCTTTATTCTAACACAAACACTCTCAAACACCATATCATTCATTTCAAACTCTACATAATTAATCCCAAGTACCAGAACTCCAAATCTCAACCATAAGTAATCCCTAAGGTCTTAGCCATCGTATCAACATCACATACCCATCAACATAAACTGAAAAACAAAATTTCATCGCCGACAACTAATTATTCAACCAACCAAATCCCATCTCCAAACAAGAGTCATGGACAAATTCATACAACATTTATACCTAACAACTCATTTTTCTCACTATAGTAACCAGTATTCCATAAACACTCAATGACACCAAATGATCAACACTTAATATACCTACAATAACATCAATAACGTTGAATAATGGGCTAACAATACACATCCTCCATTCAATAATCCCCAAACATCCTAATTTCCTTAAAAATACAATTTTAAGTACTCCGAAATATCCAATTGTCAATTAATATTACCCTTGAAAAAAAAAATCAATAACTCACAACATATAATATTTTTCAATAACTAATCAACCTCCAACTCCCAACACTAATAACATACGGATAAAACAATATTACTCTCGATAAACACATATAATTCATAATCTCGAATAACATCTTATTTCATTCACAGCATTCCGTATCATCAATACCAATGTGGATTGTCTCCGTTTCTTAAGTGCAACTATAATTTCTTACATTAATGATCCATGCACATTTCAAGTGGGGCTCACAATATTTTTCAACCATTAAAAATATCATGGGAAAATTATATGCATATCTCCAATTTCAACTTTCAAAGTTCATAAGGCATATAATTCAATTCTTTGCCATTTAACATATTAATATTCTCGTATAAAAATCACATTATTTATTTCACATTGGCATTTTCTAAGCACTTCTCATTTTAAGAGGGGTTTCAATCAGAATCAAAATCGCATAACAACAATTGGAAATTAATTAAGTTTATCTCACCATAATAAAACCTCTAATTACTTTTATTTAACAATAAACATAGTCTACATGACATTTAAAATATTAAGCCCTATAGGGAAAAAGTAGAGTGTTCTTCTATTTTAATCATTTATGGAATTTGACTTGATTTCCTTGATATCTTCAAAAGTTTTAGCAACTTTGCCTGTTGAAGCGCTCCCAAAATCCAAGCTTAACGTCCTCAATTGGAGGTACGAAGGTGGGGTTTTAATGGGGTTTAGGTACAGATGGCGGAGAGGAAAAAAAAAACTAAAAGATGGAACAAAAAGGGTCTTAAAACCCTATGCATGTTCTACCGCTATAGCAAATGGGCTTACCCGCTATAGCGACCCCTTCCTTAGGCCACACCTCTCTTTTCTCTTATTTTTCTAACTTCTCCTCTTCCCTTTTTCCAAATTTTCTTCTATTTTATTTCTTATTTTTTCTCTAGGGTTTCTTTGTCACCACTAAAATTCAAACAACATCACACACCTATAATCCTTAACTTGGGGCTCAATACCAACCAAAGGACTCTCATGCCCCCGAGTTCAAAGAAAATTCCACAACAAAACCAAATCAAATAACTAATTAATTTAAGCAATTAGTTATAGATAAATTACCAAAAATTATATCAATTCAATTCTGATCATTTAATTGAATTTAAACCATATAGATATCATGATTCACATATACTCAATTGATCATAAATAATTATTAAATAATTTAATAAATCACTTGAAGATTTGGGGTATTACATATAAAAAAAAGACATTTTGGTAAAATACTCTCACGTGACACTTGAATTGGCGTGGGGATTATTTCCTCTTAGATTATGTTATATAACTGATGGCACGATATTTAACTGGCCATGCACCTCGTTGCACTTAAATTATTACTATTGTCAGTTAAACCATCTTTCGACGGGAAAGCATAATGCTTTTGTATGGACACAAATTTCCAATTGAGTCCTTTGTAGTTTTGGCTCAATTCTGGACAAAAACATTTGAGTCATAGGATAGAGTTCAAGTTTATCCAATCAAGCCTATGACGTGTTTGTTGAAGACGTAGAGGCCAAGATATTAAAGCTTCATCAAATGTCGTGTGTGTTGTGCTTCGTTTCTACGTAATCACCATGATTCCATTGCTCCTAAGGTATGAATGCATTTTAATATATATATATATATATATATATATATATATATATAGGAGCTTGGAACATTATTTATTAGGTGTATTTTAGAAATTTATTTTGGGTGTTAGTATTTTTTTGTTAAACCTTTTTTGGAATTCATAGTTCTAAATATTTTGTTCTCGGACACCTTTCAATAGAAAAATCATATCAAATCCAAAAAAAATCAGAAAAATACGAAACTGGCGGCCACGCGTTCGTATCGAAATTATCTAGAACCATGACCTGAGAACTCGTTAGATAGGTCGTTCGAATGACCTTGTTCGAATGAGAAGTCGTTCGAACCAATTTTCAAACGAGATTTTTTTTCTCGTTCTGTCTCTTCGTTAGAAGTCTCGTTCGAACGAGATTTCTAATGAAAAAACAACGGGAAAAATTTTAAGCTAGTTTTTTCCAATTTTCCACTACTTTGGCCCACTTCCTTTTTGACATACTTTTAAAGTGCGGGAACTAACTTTTTGAAGACAACGTTTTCACATTCTAAGAGTCTTTTGAGAGCAAAACTTTTAAGAAAAAGTTCCATGTTTTGTGTTTGATTTTTATGGATTAAATTCACCAAAAAAATACATACACATCCATTTGTTTAGTTTATTACAAGTACCTATTGATATATCATTTCTTGGAGAGCTTTGGCACCTGGTTTTATCTACACCAACAAGAAGAGAGTTTGGGTTCTTCTCTACCCCAAAAAGGAGAAAAGTTTGTTGCGGTGTTCTCACTCGAAGAAAGGCTTCGCGTGCGGATTGACGATGACCATAGCCCCATCGGTGGAGTCCGAGATTGTGGAGGAGTCCACGGTTATTCACTAGGCGGAGGTTGAAGACCGAAGGAGCGCGTCAAGGCTTGGACGGACTCAAGTCAGTTTGTGTAAGTCCTCTTGTGTCGAGTCTTTGTAAAAACTACCATACTTAGTGAATTCGTGGCTAGGGCCGTCCGAGGTTTTTCCCATTTGGGTTTTCCTCGTACATCGGTGCCTCGTGTGATATTGTTTAATCTTATCTTGCTATATCACCTAGATGCATGCTTAGGACTAAAAGATAAAATTAGTTCAAAATCACAATCTATTTAATTTGGTGCAAATTTAATGTTTGGGTATGTTCAATTTAATTCAAGTGCAAAATTACTTTATCTAGATAACATGCAAGTTTAACTTGAATTGGATTAATGTGTGTTTAAGTCGAAATGAAAATTGTGTGTGTAGTTTTATTTTCACTTCTGTTTAGTTTTATTTTTTTTTCATAAGTTGGTTTGTTCTCTTTAAGAAAAGAAAATTTTAAATAACTGTTGGAAAATTAAAATTTGAACCATTTCATTATATTTGAATTTAAAAATTGGGGGCTTTCGCACTTTCAAATTGGTATCAGAGCCAAAAACGATAAATTACTTCGTTAAGATCCTTTAAATATTTTGGCTAAAATGGAATTTTCCCCATTTTCTAAATTTCCTATTTTCGATGGTTCTAACTACGCGTATTGGAAAGCGCGAATGAAATCGGCACTAAAATCTATCGACGAGAGAGTTTGGTTGTCTGTCGTTAACGGGTGGTCCCCACCTACACATTTAGTAGACAATGAACGTGTTCCCAAACCCGCCGATAGATGGAGTGAGAATGACTTTAAACTTTCAAATTTTAATTCCCGTGGTTTGAATGCCTTGTTTAACGCGGTAACACCGAATGAATTCCGACACATTATGATGTGTGAAACTGCTAAAGAAGCTTGGAATATTTTACAACTCACTCATGAAGGTACTAGTGTCATTAAAGCTTCAAAACTCCAAAATCTCACCACTCAATTTGAAACCATCAAATTGAACGAAAAATAAACTTTTGATGAATTTTATGCTAGATTTTCCGATATTGTTAATTCATCTTTTTATTTGGGAGAGAAAATACCCGACAACCGAGTAGTAAAGAAAATTTTAAGGTCCCTACCCGATAGATTTATTCCAAAAGTGACCGTTTTAAATTCTTTACCAACTTTAGCCTCTACGAAATTAGAAGAGCTCGTAGGTGATTTATAAACCTATGAACTGGACATGTTTCCCTCTAAAACCAAAAAGAAAATTGAAAAGGGCATTGCTTTAAAAGCCCGAAAAGAGGAAAAACAAGTAGTAGAGAGCGAGAGTGATAGTGACTCGGAAGATATGGCCTTGTTTGCTAGAAATTTTCAAAAATTTCTTAAATTGAACAAAGATAAATTTAAAAATGATTTTAAGAAATTTGAAAAATCTACGCATAACAAAGGCGAGAAGATCCCTAAAACTATTAATGAAAATTTAAATAGGGACGAGTCAAATAGGTGTTTTGGTTGTGAAGGGTATGGCCATAGGGCTTTTGAGTGCCCCACTAAACTAAGGAGAGAGGGTAAGCAACCAAAGTCTTTTAATGCAACCCTTAGTGATATTGATAATGAAGAGGGACCCGATTCCTCCTCTAAGCCCAAAATTATGGCTTTTATGGCTAGTCATGTGAGTGATAGTGAGCATTCTTCTATTGATGAAATTTTAACACATGACACTTCCATGGTCAAAGCTTATGATTCCCTTGTCTTTGATGGTAGTGAGAGTGGAGAAGAAAAAGAAAGTGAAAGTGAAAGTGAAAAGGAGGTTGATGTGAGTGAACTTCAAAATGCTTTTCAAGAACTTTATAAAGAATCTATTAAATTAAAAAGATCTAATTTGAAGATAGAAGAGAGTCTAAGAGAGCATGTCAAGGTCGTTGATGATAGTGCGTTAGTGGAAGACATTAGGACACCAGAGAGAACTCTTCGAGAGAAGCTTGAATATGTAAGAGGCGAAAGAGATAGCCTTGAGGTTTAATGGAGTCAATGAAAAAGGGGCTTCTCGAGTTTGAAGAGAGAAATATTTTATTAGAGTAA
This sequence comes from Sambucus nigra, assembly GCA_949130495.1. Taxonomy (NCBI): domain Eukaryota; kingdom Viridiplantae; phylum Streptophyta; class Magnoliopsida; order Dipsacales; family Adoxaceae; genus Sambucus; species Sambucus nigra. Next base: position 600,956,426 of record OX422212.1, on the reverse strand, counting down.
AACATTTTAGAATTACAAAATAAATTAAAAGACTCTAGGAAAATCAAATTTAATTTGGAGTGTCGTTCGGAGAAACTAGATAAAATTTTAGGAACAGTCCAAATTAAAAATGACACTTGTGGTTTAGGCTTCGATAGTTGTAATGAATCTTCTCATAAATCCAAAACTAATGTTTTAAGAGAATCCCCTAGGAAAACCTTTAGAGATCAATCCTTAGGTAACAATTTTCGACGTGGTTTTACTTGTGCACATTGTGGTCGAAAAGGTCATCTTAGGAAATTTTGTTTTGATCTTAAACGAGGTCTTAGAAAAACCCAACGTAAAGCAACCGAGGTAGCCAAGATTCCTATGCCCCGACATATTCATTCGTCATTAGTTTGGGTTAGGAGATCCGACTTGGTAGCTTTGCAAGATAGGGTATTTGATTCTCATTTACTTTCACATGCTTCCTTCCTTGCAAAATCTAAAGGTTGAATGTGTTAGTTTTATTCGCATACTTTAGCTTTGTGCTTCATGTTATAGAACCCACGCTACTTGTATGCTTGTTTAGTCATTTTCTAGTCATTACTTTATTTCATATCTCATGCTAGAAATCATGACTTGTTTATCTTTTTTTTTTATTATATTTCCTTCAAGTTTGTTTACTTTAAATGAAAAATACAAAAAGATTTTTGTTTATCATTTGTGTTTTACCTTTTAGTAATTTAGGCTGAATGAAAAATATAAATGATTTTTTTGTCTTTTTGAGTATATGTTTTTATTTTTGGTTAAAAATTTGAAAAACTCAAAAAGATTTTATTTTGTGTGTAGTTTAGTTTGGCACACTTTATGTGGAATACACTTTTGTTAGAATCCCATCTTTTTCTCTCCCGTGTGGCTAGAACTTTTGGTTTCGATTGTCAATCCTTATTATGTTCTTTACCATGCCTACAAGGAGTAGTTTGATGTTGTGTTGCTTAAATGTATTCTAGTTTTATTTGCCTCAATTCACACATGCACGAGCTCATTTGAAATTTTAACTTCATATGTATATTTGAGCTTTGTGAGGTGTTCTCTTACCAATCTTGTCATCTACATATTTGTGACCTAGGCGGACTAGTGCATGTCAAAATCCGTTGCACGTGAGATTTGTGTGAAAAATAAAAATGATAAATATAAATGTGCACGGGGAAGGGCTCCGAAAGGATTTATTATCCTTTGTGAATAGTAAGCCACCGTTTGTTTGGACCTAAAAGAAATACGTGGTTCAAAGGCCTAAAAATAAAATTATGGCATTAAAAATAAAATATTTGCCAAGGCCTATGTTTGATTGATATATTCATTCAAAAATAATATATGCTTATTGAGGGATATTGGATGGTAAATCAACGGTTTGCACAATGTCTGTTTATCCTAGTTGCACTTTCAATGTCATGAATATTGGTTTGTAGAATCATCAACATGCTACACTTGCATGCATTGTGTTTGTTTGTTCAATGAGTTCAATTTATATTGTCACATGAGGTTATATTCAAATGTGATGAAGTTTGCAATCAATTGAGAACTCCATGAACATGTTTTAAGTGATTGGGTCTAAATTTAATGTGACACCCCGCCGAATTAAATACCGGGTGATCAGTCCTTTATTAAAATTATAATCAAGGTGAACGGTGGGTTCATTCTTAGCATCACTGTCGTAAAAATAACTTTTCCAATTTAAACACCCTAAATAATTAAGCTAAGTGTCAAAATCATTTTATACATTACTTTCCAATTTTTATTTTATAAACAAACATTTAACTTTACATAATTCATAGTTAAAGAATCACATAATAACTATCCTGTAACATATAATACAAATGATTAAACATTCAACTAATTGAATCCAACATTTAAAACTTAAAGGAAAACATCCTGGCCATAATAAATCCCAAAGTGTAAATACTGGAAATAAACGACTCACAATATCCAATAAAACAACTGAATAATAGAAAGGGCGACACATGCCCAACTGGATAAAATAATGCTAGGAGTGGAATAAAAAAATGAGGTCGTCTAATCAAGAGGCCTGTAACTCCCACCTAAGCTGCATCACGTTCCTTCCAAAGGATCCTATGCAAGACGCCCCTGTAGCAAGGCGCCTGTAGTATATACATATGTACAAGAGAGAAAAGAAAATGGAAACGAGTCAGAGCCCGATTGTAAAAATGATTTAAAATTTGTTTAGCAAGTATTTAAAATGTTTACTGGCCAATGCAACAAAATATTAATGCGTCACTCCCTTGAGAAATTCTTACCTCTCTTCTAATGTGCACGCCTATCGTACTAACCTTTCCAAAGGTTTAACTTATCTTATCTTATGTTGCTCGTAAGATTTAAACTGACAAATTCAATTGTTTAAGAGGTTAAATTTATTTAACAACAAAGTTCTCATTTAAACCTTATTTACTAAAAAAAATTCTCAGTAACATATTATACTTTTCAAACACTTATTCCCAAATTGAAATAATTATTCCTTTCTTACTTACCATAGACACAGTAGGTAGTTTCCAAATTCCAGATTTAAATATATATATTAAATACTCATATAATATATATATTCTAACAGTACCCCACATAATAATTATGGTGCGGGCATACACTGTTATCCAGTCCCCGTATCACTCGTACTAAAGGAAATACAAGTTCGGAATCACTCTCGAATCGTATTGAAACAAAACACAAACAATATTGAGGTGAAACATAGTTCCAAGTCTCTAAGAGGTCAGCACATGCCCTCACATCTCTTAGGACCGTCTGACTATCGATTCGATAGCCTGTACCAAAGGATTTCTATCTTCTAGGGTACGAGTCAATATCCCCTATAAAGATCCCATCGAGATAAGACTGTCCCAGCGTGGTAACCTCAGGGATAGCAAGTAGCGTGGGTATGATTTTTACACGTATATAGTATATGCATAAACACAGTCATATAAATATACTACTATTACCATATCAAGTTTAGGTACATACTCACGACCCATAATTATGATATTTGTCCTTATTACTCATTATTTTGTTATCACGTATAACATTTGCCTCTTATCTTAATTCGTAGGATTATCCCAACTTATCATGTGACACTCGTGGATTTCTATCCTCCCAAGTGTAATTTCAGTAGGTACTCATTTATTTTCCAACGTAACTACCTTACGCGTCTCCCCCTTTAATATATAGTTCCATCGTCCCTTATATGTAAACATCCCCGTAAAATGTAAATCTCGTCTTACATTAAAGATTTCATATTTTTAATAAGTCCTACTGGTCTTCTTTATCTCCTAAAATATTTTAATAAGGATGTCCCAAGATTATCACTCATTTAAATTGAATTCAACTATTTAGAAGGGGAAATATGAGTCTGCCAGGAGGGGTCGATCGATCGATGGCAGGAGCTCGATCGATCGATGCGTCGATCAATCGATACTCCTGGTTCGATCGATCGATCAAACAGGTATGGCGAATCTGCAGAATACCAATTATGGGCTCTATCATCCAACATCATTAAAATCCAAATTTTTAACTCCCAAACTCCCAGAAATTTATATCACAAACATTATAAATCCAAATTAGCAATATTCTACGTAAATCATGCGAGTTTTCATCAAGATTCATAGATTAAAAGGGCCAAAACTTATATAATTCTCATGAACCCTAGAAATTTCTTTAACTTTGTTCTTCTTATTCTTTTTCCAGAATTTCTACTTCTAAACTAATATAAATTCGTGGTTCAACCTCTACATGTGAAAGGGATTTCTAGATTATTGTTTATATCATTACAACATGCGATTTCTAATCACCAACATGGGTTTTCTTTCATAAAAACTCATCCTAATCAACCCTTAACTAATATGAATGAAGCATTAACGAAATTAAGACAGATAAATACTTGCCTGGGGATTTTTATTTCTGATTCGTGGATGAAATCGGTGTGGTAGTGATCCTCGTTACGCGATCTATCGTTTGGTGGCGACGGCGGCGCAAACGGAGGAGTTCTTGGCCTAGAACTCTTTGGCAAGCTCTCTCTTTCCTTCTCCAATGGCCGTCACTTGTTTTTGGTTGTGTTAACCCTAGAAGACAACCCTAAGCATCTGATATAACCGTACAATTTTCGTGGATTTTCAGGCTTAAAAATATAAAATGTCCAAAACGCCCTCCCGGGGTGTTAATTAGGCCTAAAAATGCCCCGAGACCCAAACTAAACCCCCGGGTACATTATTTTGACTATCTCGACCCTTCCGGACACTTTGGCGCACTCGAAATGACCATATGGGTGATTTATAATTTATTCACTTTTATTAATCAACATTTAGTCCCGACATGACACGTGCGCGTCCCGACTTAAATTTTCAAAATTGTCATTTTATTCACTCGTGACATTTAATAGAACCAATATTATATATTACCTTGCTCATTAGTAATATTCAAAAAGTTTCCAATGATTACTAACTCTCGTCACGTTAGTAATTATAAAAATAATTAATTTCTGGATTTATATTAAATTAATAACTCACATTAAATTTAATAAATCTCCTAATTTTAAAAGCCATAAAAATACGGGGTATTACATACTTCCCTCCTAATAACGGAATTTCGTCCCGAAATTCAGAAAATAAGGCTTACCTGGTAAAACATATTTTGGCTACTTTAACAGTACACAACCTATCCACATAGTAAGGCGTTTAATTTCTATAGCCCCCACCTCGCAGCAAGCTTGTTAACACTCTTCATTAAAGATACTTCACATTGTGCTCCTATCCGACAACATTTGCATAAAACACTCATATACACTATTTATTTCCATTATGTCAATGTCATTGGGTGGCCGCACCTCACTACATGACAACTACTCGGATTTATCTAAACACAAAACTCCCATTCTGGGAGAAACCATACGAACATCTGACCACACTTGTTCGCCCCAAACAGTTGTGGACTTCCACTATAGTCGTCGGATTATTCTCGATCGATACAAAATTCTGGTTATCCGCTTACCTCTAAACCTACGCAGAGGGAGAATAGTTAAGGTTTTTTTTCCCCACCAAAACTTCAATAAGCACTTCGTTCACGACAAACAGGTACGAGTGATTCCACGTAACTCTACCATTAGGTAATATCCTCCCCCAATTACCGTACTGCTCCACTTGTTAGCTATAACCATTGTGGAAACGAAATGATCACCAGGATTCTAAAATTACCTTCACGCGGCTCCACTACTCGTTAATCAACGTGCGCCTGATCCTCGGTTATGGGTGATACCTCCTACTCAAACGAAATGTCATTTCCGCTGTTTCCTGAAATCCTATATTGAAGGTTTGATCCAGAAATTTCATCCTGATTCAGAAAACAATTCTATGTAGGACCACGCACCGGCGCGATCCCTTCCTTTCAAGGGAAGACTGGGGCATACTAGTTAACATTGTAAATCACCCCAAAGGGATGTCAATCATTACCTTCTTGGGCGACTTACTCCACATGTTCGGATGAACCCTTGCTCTTACCTTGAAGATGGCAACCTATCCAAGGACTTTGCCAACTTTACCGCCCTCTTCCGTTACAGGAATAGTTGATAACCACAAAATTCTCTAGTTGATCCCCTTATTCCAACCGATCTCTATTTATGAGTGGTGCATGTAGAGACTACTCACTATGTCCCGATCAACATCGAATTTCCTTTAAATGTCTCACATTGAGTGATATTTAATACTCCCCTTCCTTCCGTGGTGTATATCGCAAGTTTCGACCCGTGCACTTTTCTCTATGATGCGCACTTCTGGATCTTTTATACCATAATAACATTATCACTATTTGTATGCACAACTCTCTCTCAGCATTTGACTAATTACAACTTTGTCCCTAGTGTTCTCCATATAGTTAAATTCTACCCTTCTCAAGGGATACCCCTTTGCAAACGGCTTCCCACCAGACTCGGTGTGCTACTCTGAGTGCACACGTATATATGGATTTATCAGCTTTCACACGGTGGTTAATACACTCTACCACTTTCACTTCGTTATGTTAGTCCCACATATATATATTCCACACCTCTATTCGCACGTCCTTTCAACTCGAACGTTTTTTTTAATAACATCAGCTAACAAGGATGTCTACACACCCTATAAACCGTGCATACTAGCGTAAGCATCACATATGCTTCACACCTAATAACCAATTCTTTGTTTTCCTAGTGCTCACAACGTGATTGTAATACTCGGGTACTCTCACTTACCCTAGAAGTCGAAATTCTAAATCCTCCTTATCATCGTTCTACTCCTCAACTCGTGGTGGTAAAACAAAACTTTCAATGCTTTCTTACCATGCAACTGGCTCCACTGGCCTTACATCATAATTCAACTACCAACTTACAGATATAATTATTTGCTCCTATTATGACCGACGTAATGAACTCATGAACTAATGACCAAACATCTCCCTATTTCCAACCCTTAGCTAAGTTTCATGCGTGGGATGTCTCGCAAAGCGAAATCCAAATAAGGAACCCCCCGATACACTACTACCTAGCATTGTCAGTTATCAAAATCCGTCAGGCCCTCCATCCATAGTATGTACCCTATTTTCCCATTTCTTGGCAGAAAATTTCATCTCCTCCCGAAATTACACTTAACAAGGAACATTTTGCCAATTGCACCATCGTACAGTATTAGTGGTGATTACATTCCATAAACATTGAATACATACAATCGGGGTTTTTGAAATCCCTTTCCCCAATCAGAGGGGTATAAATCTTAACTCCCATATCTCTAAAGGATAGATATAACAATGCACTCTTTCTATCACCAAGTCCTGAGCACTAAACATAATACTGGGTTACGTCCTTTCGCCTAACCGTAAACCCGATACATACTGAATCATAACAACAAAGTCCCTACACACCGGTATCGAACATCTCGAGCACACTATCCCCTCCGAAGTCTCTAGGATATATAATGTATAAGTGCGAGTCCAACCCTCTTGCAGGTAGGCCTCGCTATAACAGGACACGCTGCACTAATGCAACCACTCCGATAGCCTTGCAATAACTGCCTACTATCGTACTGGCCATTTCTATAAAGTTGTAATCAATACCATATTATACTCGTATATCACATCACTAAAATGAGTAACCTCAATAAAGTATATAACACTATTAATATACTCTTTCACCCTCCGCAGTTAGCACTAAGGAAAATCCCGCTACGCTAGGAAAAAATATTCACATGATAATATCGTTTATAGTTATGCGCATTAAACTCGTCTCACATGTTAATCTAGCAATGAACAAAATATAATGACTCGCTCATGTCACATAAAACACGCCTCATCCTCTAAGGATAAAACTTATACTTCTACCTTTCCATTCGTATTGGCAAATCCTTCCTCTGGGCGAGACATTGCAACTAAACACCTTTCCTACCCCGAAATGGTGGGGACAATACTCCTACTGAAACTTTAGCATGCCAATAACGACCTTATACTCATGCATATCTAACATCAGTATTGATCATGGTTAAAAATGAAGTTATTAATTCTCTATATCTGCACCTCTTCAAATAAGGAAAAATCAAAGATTCTTTCCCCCAAATGGTGAGTCTACGCATGACACCTTACTCGTCGTTGTGACTAATAGCCCTAAAGGTTCACGAAAAATGAATAGCCATAAAACAGTGCGGCGCCCCGGTATCAATTAAAACTCAACTCATAGCACCCAGTATAAGGAACGTACCTCGTATCTCGGTTGGGGCCTGAGGTGCTGCTATCTGGTGGACGTTACCTACACGTCCATACTGTAATTGCCTCTGCTGAACTGAGGCTGCTGGAATAGCTGGTGGGGCTGAATTCTGTGGTTTATTACTGACGCCCTTCTGCCGTGGGGCCCCATTCCTCTCTGGGCAATCCTGACGCCTATGGACAATCCTGCCACATTGGAAGCACTTCCCTCGAAACTGTCTTACTTCACTACGTTATTGACTAGTTTCTCTTTTTCCTTGGTCTTGCTGGTCTTGATGAGAAATTTGTGGAAAAATGATGTCAGGTTGAGGACAATCCCTCCACTTGTGACCCGATTGTACACATTTATAGCAGCATTTCGAAATTCCTCGCTGGTCGGGTTGTAGTTTCTCCCCATTCTGATTCAGACAAGATTGACGTTTATGACCGTTCCTTCCACATTTGAAACACCTCTTTGTGACTTCATTTTGACCCCAACCTTGTTGGCCCTGACACTTTTGGTCCTTTACATAAATTTTGTTACCTCTGGAACTGTCTCGGTCTTGAGTGGTTTGTTGTCGCAATTTCGGTGCCTTCGCACAATTATCAACTTTAGTCACATGAATTTGATCAACCTCTCTAGGTCTTTTGCCTCCTCTAAGCTGCATGCTGCGTTCGTGGTACTGTAAGACTGCAGTGGTAACTGCTTGTGCCACAATGCCCACAAATTCGGCAATTGGTACCCTTTTTGGAGACACCTGAGGTGTGAGTTGTCCTTTCTCATTAACTTCCCCAATGGCCTTAGCTTGTTCGTCCTAACGGGCCATTTGAAAATTTAAAATTTTTTAATCTGAATAAGTTCAACATTCACTTCGACAAATCGCAGAAGCACGAATTTCCAACGCATAAAGATGAATACAACATTCCTAATGTTAGGGCTTTAAATAAAAGACGCTAAGTTGGAAATGAGATAAGCCATACAGATCCTAAAGGACACTAGAACCTGATGCTCTGATACCACTTGTGACACTCCGCCTAATTAAATATCGGGTGATCAGTCCTTTATTAAAATTATAATCAAGGGGAACGGTCGGTTCATTCTTAGCATCACTGTCGTAAAAACAACTTTTCCAATTTAAACACCTTAAATAATTAAGCTAAGTGTCAAAACAATTTTAGACACTACTTTCCAATTTTTATTTTATAAACCAACATTTAACTTTACATAATTCATAGTTAAAGAATCACACAACAACTATTCTATAACATATAATCCAAATGATTAAACATTCAACTAATTGGATCCAACATTTAAAATTTAAAGGAAAACATCTTGGCAATAATAAATCCCAAACTGTAAATACTGGAAATAAACGACTCACAATATCCAATAAAACAAATCGAATAATAGGAAAGGGAGACACATGCCCAACTGGATAAAATCACTGTTCTAAAAAACCCGCCTAGGCTTAAGGCTTGGGAGAAACGCCTCGCCTTACGCTTTTCACGCCTTATTCTTGGTAAAACCCTTAAGGCGCACTTTTTTCTAAAAATAACAATGCTTTAGTGAAACGATGTCGCCTTTTAAAGAATTTCTTTACAAACCGGACCATTATCTCATCCAAAATAATAAAATAGTATTTTAGTTTCCATATATTCTCACATATTTTTATGATATATGCAATTTTTGTATTTTAATAGCCTTGTTATGGTTAAAAAATAATAAAATATATTAAGAAGGCCTAAACGCCTTTTCACGCCTTTTTATGTCTAGGCCCGCCTAGGCTTATAAGGCTTAAGGCTTGGCCTCCACGCCTCAATCACGCCCCGCGTTTTTTAGAACCTTGGATAAAATAATGCTAGGAGTGGAATAAAAAAAAAGAGGTCGTCTAATCAAGAGTCCTGCAACTCCCACTTAAGCTGCAACGTGTTCCTTCCAAAGGATCCTATGTAAGACGCCACTGTGGCTGGGTACCTGTAATATATAAATATATAAAAGAGAGAAAAGAAAATGGAAACGGGTCAGAGCCCGATTGTAAAAAAGATTTAAAATTTGTTTAGCAAGTATTTAAAATGTTTACTGGCCAATGCAACAACATATTAGTGCGGCACTCCCTTGAGAAATTCTCACCTCTCTTCTAATGTGCACGCCTATCACACTAACCTTCCCAACGGTTTAACTTATCTTATCTTAGGTTTCTCGTAAGATTTAAACTGACAAATTTAATTGTTTAAGAGGTTAATTTTATTTAACAACAAAGTTCTCATTTAAACCTTATTTACTAATAAAGTTTCTCAGTAACATATTATACTTTTCAAACACTTACTCCCAAATTGAAATAATTATTCCTTTCTTACTTACCATAGACACAGTAGGTAGTTTCCAAATTCCAGATTTAAATATATATATATTAAATACTCATATAATATATATATTCTAACAGCACCCCACATAATAATTATGGTGCGGGCATACTCTGCTATCCAGTCCCCGTATCACTCGTACTAAGGGAAATACAAGTTCGGAATCACTCTCGAACCGTATTGAAACAAAACACAAACAATATTGAGGCGAAGCATAGTTCCAAGTCTCTAAGAGGTCAGCACATGCTCTCACGTCTCTTAGGACCGTCTGACTATCGATTCGATAGCTTGTACCAAAGGATTTCTATCTTCTAAGGTACGAGTCAATATCCCCCATAAAGATCCCATCGAGATAAGACTGTCCCAGCGCGGTAACCTCAGGGCTAGCAAGTAGCGCGGGCATGATTTTTACACGTATATAGTATATGCATAAACATAGTCATATAAATATACTACTATTACCATATCAAGTTTAGGTACATACTCATGACCCAAAATTATGATATTTGTCCTTATTACTCGTTATTTAGTTATCACGTATAACGTTTGCCTCTTATCTTAATTCGTGGGATTATCCCAACTTATCAAGTGACACTCGTGGATTTCTATCCTCCCAAGTGTAATTTCAGTAGGTACTCATTTATTTTCCAACGTAACTACCTTACGCATCTCCCCCTTTAATATATAGTTCCATCATCCCATATATGTAAACATCCCCGTAAAATGTAAATCTCGTCTTACATTAAAGGTTCCATATTTTTAATAAGTCCTATTGGTCTTCTTTATCTCCCAAAATATTTTAATAAGGATGTCCCAAGATTATTACTCATTTAAATTGAATTCAACTATTTAGAAGGGGAAATATGAGTCTTCCAGGAGGGGTCGATCGATCGATGGCAGGAGCTCGATCGATCGATGCGTCGATCGATCGATACTCCTTGTTCGATCGATCGATCAAACAGGTATGGAGAATCTGTAGAATACCAGTTACGGGCTCTATCATCCAACATCATCAAAATGCAAATTTTTAACTCTCAAACTCCCAAAAATTTATATCACAAACATTATAAACCCAAATTAGAAATATTCTACGTAAAGCATGCGAGTTTTCATCAAGATTCATGGATTAAAAGGGCCAAAACTTATATAATTCTCATGAACCCTAGAAATTTCTTTAAATTTGTTCTTCTTATTCTTTTCCCAGAATTTCTACTTCTAAACCAATATAAATTCGTGGTTCAACCTCTACATGTGAAAGGGATTTCGAGATTATTGTTTATATCACTACAACATGCGATTTCTAATCACCAACATGGGTTTTCTTTCATAAACACTCATCTTAATCAACCCTCAACTAATATGAATGAAGCATTAACGAAATTAATCCAGATAAATACTTGACTGGGGATTTTTGTTTCTGATTCGTAGATGAAATCGGTGTGGTGGTGATCCTCGTTACGCGATCTATCGTTTGGCGGCGACGGCGGCGCAAACGGAGGAGTTCTTGGCCTAAAACTCTTTGGCAAACTCTCTCTTTCCTTCTCCAATGGCCGTCACTTGTTTTTGGTTGTGTTAACCCTAGAAGACAACCCTAAGCATCTGATATAACTTTACAATTTTCGTGGGTTTTCAGGCTTAAAAATATAAAATGTCCAAAACGCCCTCCCGAGGTGTTAATTAGGCCTAAAAATGCCCCGAGACCCAAACTAAACCCTCGGGTACATTATTTTGAATATCTCGACCCTTACGAATACGTTGACGCACTCTAAATGACCATATGAGTGATTTATAATTTATTCACTTTTATTAATCAACATTTAGTCCCGACACGACACGGGCGTGTCCCGACTTAAATTTCGAAAATTATTATTTTATTCACCCGTGACATTTAATAGAACCAATATTATATATTACCTTGCTCATTAGTAATATTCAATAAGTTTCCAATGATTACTAACTCTCATCACGTTAGTAATTATAAAAATAATTAATTTTTGGATTTATATTAAATTAATAACTCACATGAAATTTAATAAATCTCCCAATTTTAAAAGCCATAAAAATACGGGGTATTACATTTAATTGTTTCTAGTTCACACCCCAACACTTCCGTTTCCATATGACACATTTTTTCTATACGAGTGTGAAAAACTTATTGTGTTTTGTGTCATTTTGGTGTTTATATTTGTATGTGTGTACTTATGCTTAGTTTGAATATATTGTGTATACATATATATGATATTGTGTTTGCTTTGGGTCTTTGCCTTGCTTTTCTAGTCCATCTATGCTTTAATTCATAATTGATATCCATCTTGCTGTATTTTTTGTTGATATCACATGCTTAATACTTTATAGATCATATTGGTATCATTTTATTGCATCCTAGTTGGTATCCGATGTTAATTGTTGGATTAGTTGAATTTTAGTTGCCTATGTGCTTTAATGTTCTCATCACTTTATGCACTAATACATGTTTAGCTTGTTATCCCATTTTATTTATCCCTTGTTTAGTTTAAGGGGTGTATATGCTTTAATAGGGGGAGATAAGTTAAGTTTTGATTCTTTAGCCTTTGTCTATTCCTGAACAAAAAGGGGGAGAATGATAGGGGGAGAAATGGTATCTAAACCTATCGTATCTTAGTTTAGGGAGATTTATCTTTGGGGGAGACGTCTTTCTAAGTAGGTCATTTGTTTGATAAAAGGGGAGAACTCATTTAGGGGGAGTATTTATTTTTGCATTTAATATACTGATATTCCTTATGCGTTTGATAGTTTGCTTAAGTGTGCAGGAATTATTCTAAATGGAAACGTTCATCATCGGGCAAAGATATTGATCATTGAGTTGTTTGAGTCAAGCATTGTATTTTTATTTTGGGTGGGATATTTTTTAGTTTAGTAGAGCTTGACGGCCCTTTAGGATTTTTGTTTGGTTTTTGTCCTGGAATAGCCAAAGGGGGAGATTTGTAAGGACACAAATTTCCAATTGAGTCCTTTGTAGTTTTGGCTCAATTCCGGACAAAAATATTTGAGTCATAGGATAGAGTTCAAGTTTATCCATTCAAGCCTATGACGTGTTTGTTGAAGACGTAGCGGCCAAGATATTAAGGCTTCATCAAATGTCGTGTGTGTTGTGCCTCGTTTCTACGTCATCACCATGATTCCATTGCTCCTAAGGTATGAATGCATTTTAATATATATATATATATATATATATATATATATATATAGGAGCTTGGAACATTATTTATTGGGTGTATTTTAGAAATTTATTTTGGGTGTTAGTATTTTTTTGTTAAACTTTTGTTTGAATTCATAGTTCTAAATATTTTGTTCCCGGACACCTTTCAATAGAAAAATCATATCAAATCCAAAAAAATCAGAAAAATACGAAACTGGTCGCCACACGTTCGTATCGAAATTATCTAGAACCATGGTCTGAGAACTCGTTGGATAGGTCGTTCGAACGAGAAGTCGTTCGAACCAGTTTTCAAACGAGATTTTTTTTCTCGTTCTGTCTCTTCGTTAGAAGTCTCGTTCGAACGAGGTTTCTAACGAAAAAACGGCGGGAACAGTTTTAAGCCAGTTTTTCCCACTTTTCCACTACTTTGCCCCACTTCCTTTTTTACATACTTCTTAAGTGCGGGAACTAACTTTTTGAAGACAACTTTGTCACATTCTAAGAGTCTTTTGAGAGCAAAACTTTTAAGAAAAAGTTCCATGTTTTGTGTTTGATTTTTATGGATTCAATTCACCAAAAAAATACATTCACACCCATTTGTTTAGTTTATTCCAAGTACCTATTGATATATCATTTCTTGGAGAGTTTTGGTACCTGGTTTTATCTACACCAACAAGAAGAGAGTTTGGGTTCTTCTCTACCCCAAAAAGGAGGAAAGTTTGTTGCGGTGTTCTCACTCAAAGAAAGGCTTCGCGTGCGGATTGACGGTGACCATAGCCCCATCGATGGAGTCCGAGACTGTGGAGGAGTCCACGGTTATTCACTAGGCGGAGGTTGAAGATCGAAGGAGCGCGTCAAGGCTTGGACGGACTCAAGTCAGTTTGTATAAGTCCTCTTGTGTCGAGTCTTTGTAAAAGCTACCATACTTAGTGAATTCGTGGCTAGGGCCGTCCGAGGTTTTTCCCATTTGGGTTTTTCTCGTACATCGGCGCATCGTGTGATATTGTTTAATTTTATCTTGCTATATCACCTAGATGCATGCTTAGGACTAAAAGATAAGATTAGTTCAAAATCACAATCTATTTAATTTGGTGCAAATTTAATGTTTGGGTATGTTCAATTTAATTCAAGTGCAAAATTACTTTATCTAGATAACATGCAAGTTTAACTTGAATTTGATTAATGTGTGTTTAAGTCGAAATGAAAATTGTGTTTGTAGTTTTAATTTCACTTCTGTTTAGTTTTATTTTTTTTCATAAGTTGGTTTGTTCTCTTTAAGAAAAGAAAATTTTAAATAACTTTTGGAAAATTAAAATTTGAACCATTTCATTATATTTGAATTTAAAAATTGGGGTTTTTCGCACTTTCAGCTTTCTAGCATTGTGCATAGTGAAAATTTAAAAATAATGTCCAAAAAATGAGGCATTTTGCTAACCATGCATTTTAGTTGGAAAAATGACCTCCCATATGCAAATGCAAGATTGTTTTTACCACTTTTCTTGTTTTTTGTGGTGTGACATTTAAAGTGTCACTCGACTATTGCGCGACACTTGTAATTTTGGATAAACGATTGGAGCATTTGTTGAATTTGCATGTTGTTAAATTTTCATTATGAAATTCTTTTATGAGGCAAAAAAGATGCCCACCACATTTAAAGAAGTTCTTAATAGAATGTAAATATACATTCTTGTCTTACTTAACAATATCTCGCACACATATGCCTCCTAAATCCTCTATTGCCCATTTTTACATCATTAGAGGCACCTTGAAAATTTTACATCAATCCTGTGGTCAGCCTGGAGAACATTTCGCTCCTCGACTGACGACACTTCGCAGACACAAAATAATGGTAATGCCTCGCACCCAAGTAGTCCAACGGTGTTTACTGCCTAGCGACGATGACATATTATTGAACAAATATTTCTACTAGTGTTGCCTTAAGTCGTCCCTCTTTTGGTAAAATCAACACGTTTCAAAAGATGCGTCATTACGTCTATCAAAGACATAACCTTTCTTATCACTGCATTGCAAAAATTTAAAGGCAGAGAGTAAAATTGTAGATTGATTGTATACACTACCATACCACTGAGGGTCATTTAGTTCATACCTTTTATTTTGTACCAATTTTTTTTTTATTTTCTTATTTTTAAAGGGCGGTGCCAGCGGCATGGTAAAATCTTTTTGGTATGATGATGGTGGAGAATTTTTTGGTGCAAAATAAAAAGACTTAGATTAAACATATATTAAAAAAAGTTTGAGAAACTATTTGGTATATGTCCCTTTAATCAAACCCATTTTATTTCTTCTACAAATCCGCCAGTTTAAAAAAAAAATTGTCGATGGTGACTCGCTTATCGAAGGTGACCCTGGGTTCGATTGGAGTCTTGATAGCACACTTAGATAAAGAAAAGAAATTTTGTCATGGAACTTACGGGGCATATGTTGGTGTGTATAGAGCAAATATTTTTGTTAAAGAATCCCATGTTTTCATCCCAATCGTTTTTAAGGCTCTAGACGATCTTAGATCATCTAAGTCCATGTTTTATTGATTGTTTTAGTTTTATCCCTTACCTTTATTAACTAAGTGGGGGGGGGGGGGTATGGAATCGTTATGTATCATCCTGAGCGCGTAATGGCTCAATTTGGTTGAAACCATTTTGCTCTTGCATGTGTTCAATTGCCTCTTAAGGCTTCTAGTGAGTTATACCAAAGGACCTTCGATTCTTTCATGTTCCATAGTGCGATGAAAAAAAGTTACAGAGGAGGGAAAGAGTGCTTCCTTCGAGGAACAATTATGGATTTGTCACCCATTGTGCAATTTTTATTGGGTTTGTTAGATTGAGTCGTTACGTCATTTTGTGCAAGGTGATATTGTGATCGTGGATTGAGAAGTGGTGTTACATGGTTATGAGACTTTATGTTTTCCTCATAGTTCATATGGGTAAAAGAATACCGTGGGAATAAGACATCTAATGAGAAGGAGGTTGGCACCAATAGTGAACCCAATGATGTGTTTGCCCAACCTGGAAACGTTGTTCAATCATCGAAGAAAATGAAGGTATATACAAAAAAAATTAAATATTGTTAAAAGAAACTGAAAATAATTCTTCAAACAACCTAGAAACAGAAATCAAATTTCTACGAAAACCAGGAATATACTAAACATTGTTCATAATAAAAAAAAAATTGTTTTTTTTAGGACAAAGTCCTGTTTACCTTTCATTAATAGTCACCGATCCCAAGTGTTTTTTCTTTTGAGACCAGTCTCATAATTGCTTCTGTTTTTTTGCTAAAGTGAAATACCGTAGAGGCATTTTCGTCATAATGACATTAAAAATAATCACACATTCTTGTTGACTTTCTCCTTTTGGGACTGACATAAAAACCAAATATGTATGGGACCGGACACGAATTTTTTTTTTGAATTCTAGGACTAAATGCCTGGAAGGCCTAAAAAAACCATTATTAGTAAATAGAAGTTGGACTTCTCCAACCACTTTCGCTGAAACCATTGCACCCTTACCTACTCGCATCATGAAACCATTCTTATAGTTAAAAATATTAAAATATATTAAAAAAGCCCGAAACTTCTTTTTATGCCTAAGACCCGCTTAGATTTCTAAGGCTTAAGGTTTGGTCTCCATGCTTCGGTCACGCCCAACATCTTTTAGAAGCTTAATCCAGCATGACATATCATTCTCAACTAGACATGCTTCCAATTCTAGTAAATCTTATTTACTTTTCTTTTTTTCCCAGGCTCCTCGAGATACTTTTTACTGTTTATCTTCCAATGTGCTTCCATCCTGCCGTGGAAACATTTCCACTTGGGCTTCTTTGTCTTTGGAGGTATCTTTGTCTTGTTCCCTTGTCGTTCTTTCCAATATGCCTCTTCCTCTTCTTCTTGTAGACGAAGGTTTAGCTTGAGTAGCATTTGCCTCAACAACATTTGCTCAAGACTTCTTTTCATTCGCTGTGGATTTGAAAAGTTGAAGCTCTTTGAGTCAAGGGGGCGGAAATTTTTAATGAAGCTGGGAGTTTGATGGCAAGATCCCTCGAGTCGATTTTTTTGGGTTGTTTTTACCACTTTTTTTGGCAATTTGTAACCTTAAAAATGTTTCACACAAATTTAAACCCAATCTAGTGATTTTAAAAATACATAAATTTAAACACAATAAAAAAATATAAAAAATACATATAAAAAAGGGACTTTGTAAATATAGGACCTATTGTAATATGTATTTTGGAAATAGGACAACAAACATTTTATTTATAGTTTTAGTCCCTATTTTTTAATAAAGCAGCTGTCGCGGACCCATTTTCATAAAACGTCAACCAATCACAACATGTCATGTGTTCCTTTAATTTGAAAATAGGGACTATAAATGGAAACGAAATGTTTGTTGTCCTATATCCATAATCAATATTATTTTAAGTCCTAAAAGTACATAATCTATATAAAAAATATACCTGTAGGCTGTTTTGTTGATTGAACTTCTGACAGATCAGGAAGAGGAGAGAGGGCTGCTGCTGAGCAGGGTTCCGGCACTGAGGGGAGCGACTGAGCAAGGGAGGGGCGAGGGAGTTGAGGCTGCGCTGAGCGGTGGGGAGGGTAGGTTAACAGAACATTGAGGTGAGAGGAGAGGGAAGACTTGATTTATGTTAAATGTGTTTTGGTCGTGTGTGCGTTGGTATAAACGTTGGTTGAATTTTTTTTAATTAATTACATACTTACACCCTCATCTTTGTAAATAATAAGATGTTACCTTTAAATTTGTATCTTTACCAAAAAAAACCTCTTTTTTTTTCAACTTTTGTACTGGGGTGGCTGCCCCACTAAGCCTTATATGCGTTCGCCCCTGCATCGATGCATTTCCGAAATCATCACACTTTGGCCTAGATGGTCGTCCAAACATAGTTTGCAGAGACTTTTTTTTTATCTCATAAGCAGTCTCCATGTTCTTATGTTTGGTCCCAAGGATCTCGGTCATGCCAGCTAGCATTTGGCCTTGTTGTTTGCATTCACGCACTTATCATATGCATCTCAAACATTTCGAGCATCATTGGTATCATGGTCAGGAGGACACCCCTTCGTCATGACAAATTTGTAGTTCTCACTAAGGAGCACGATATTCCTATTACTTTGCCACTTCAAATAGTTTTACTGAGTCAATTTCTCATAAGCAAGTATGGCAACTATAGAATTTGACAAGATTGATGAAAAATGATAAATACAAAATATTTCAATTTCCATGCAATAAATATCATATATGATAAAATTTCGGAGTAGTAAGCGTGATGCATGATCCAAAATAAAATGCATAGAAAAAAAATTGCACTAACTAATTCCACAAGTATTCAACTTCCCAATTAATGTGCCTCCGTAGGGTAGGACGCATTAATCTTTATCTATAATAAATCTCCAATACAATAGTATTAGAGTTTAATGAGAATTTAATAGTCTATGATTTAATGAGAATTTCATACTCCATGCATCATCCTCTTTTTTAGCATATTTATATCCCAATAGTCAATTAAGCACATGTCCCTCTCTATTCTTTTCTCTCTCTATCGTTTCATCTACCAAAGCAAGGAGTTTCTTTAAAAAAAAGTCCAAGCTACATATAAAAGAACCAAGACCCTAACCTAAGTTTCTCTCTTATCCCACCTAAACTTCATGTGTCCTCTCCTCCTCCCAAATATTATTGGGCTCTCCTCCTCCATTTAAGGTATGTTATCTCTTCCCAAACTAAATGTCAATTTTTTTTTTAATTACCGCTAGTAAGAAGAGATATCATACACATGGGCCCTTTTATTAGATTTAGAGACTTTTTCCAGATTTGTGGTATTTGATTTCTTTATTTAATGTTTAGATTTATAACCGAAAATGAATTTCTTCAAAAAAATAACACTATACTTTTAGCTTTGTATTAGTTTTTTTTTCATTAGATTTAGTTTTTTTTGTAATACCCCGTAATTTTGCTTAAATTAAATTACGTAAGTAGAGTAATTTAATGAGATTAAATACGCTTTAATTAAATTACGTGAGTAGAGTAATTTAATGTGATTAAATATGTTTGATTTAAATTACGTGAGTAGAGTAATTTAAATAGATATCATGTTAATAAAGATGAATATGTGTTATAGAAAATTTACTAAGGTGAATAGAAATTCTCAATGCTGATATGTACGGTCTAGTGACTATATGGACGTACCGGATGTAGCTCGACAAAATTAAGGATGAGAGTAGAAAAATATTTACGAGACTCAAATGATAATTTAGAGTCCACGGTTGATTCCGAAAGGGTCGAATTAGTCAAAATAGTGTACCCGGGGGTACTAGTTGAGTGCCGGGTCATTTTCGGGCTAAACCGGGAGCATTCGGGGGCATTTTGGTCTCTTTACAATTATGGAAAAGAAGACCTACGAATTTTGTAACCCTAAATCTGATTATAAGAGTGGTGGCTAGGGTTAGGCAATTAGAGTTACACCATAGCCATTAGAGAAGAGAGGGAGAGGCAAATTGCAAAGGCAAAAGAAGGAAGGATAGATCATCTTAGGAGGATTCCACCACAAAGATTGTTGGGAAAGAGGATTGAAGTATCAATATCATCAATCGTCATCAACAACCATGAATTCAGACCCTACAAATCTCAAGGCAAGTGGTTATTTGCAAAATAATTGAGTTATAATACCCATGATTAAGCTTGAGGGAGAACATGATTTTTATGATATTCTTGGAACAAACAATTGATAATAATCCATGATTGATAAGGATTTGCATGTAGAACGTTTTTGAATTACCAAGTATGTTTATATCATAGAAAGCTTGATGAAAAATTCGTATGAAAATCTGGAATTTTGATGAAAAATATAAAGAATGCAGTTTTAGGGTTCTTGAATATTAGAGAGATTTTCAGTGAATTTGGCCAAGATTTATAATGATTTTGTTGTTTTAAATCGTTAGTAATCATCCCAGAACATGTAGGAATGATTAGAAATTGTTGGTTGTGAATTTGATGGCTTATCATGAAAGTTAGAGATGTAAAAATGGTGAAACCCGTAGGAAGAAGATGAACTGGGTCTGTCACTGCTTGATCGATCGATCGACCCTTGAGTATCGATCGATCGAAGAAGTCGATCGATCGATCATCTTCCTTCGATCGATCGACCCTGTCTGAACTATAGAGAATTTGTGTATAAATTTCTTTAATTGCCATTACTTAATGGGAACCTTAGAAATGATATTTTTCCTATGAGGAGACTTGAAAATTACCAGTAGGTGTACCATTAGGTTCCTCCACTTATGATTGAGTAGTAGTGTTGGAGAAATGGAATGACGAAAGAACGATTGACTTTGCCGTGGGTTGAGATGGTTAATTTAATTACGAAAAGAGTGAGACTTAATTCCGGAAAGAAAATACCAGTAGGTTAAAATTAACTTAACTACTAAATTAAGGGAGGGGTAACTAGGACCCTTAGAGTACGCGAATACTCGAATAAATACAATAGTGAGATATATTGTAATTAATAAGTACGGAGAATATAAGTAAAATAAAGTACGTACGGGTATGATTTATTAGGTCGGGTGTGTACCTAATAAATTTATATAGATGATATTGGGTGAAGAGAACATTACCTAAATTAATTATGTTAGGGTCGATGTGACATTCCGAACTGACATAAAGTTATTATAAATTTGGGGTCGATGTTAAATGCCGAACCAAACTTTGAACTGGTGCCGTGATGAAAGAGTCCCGAACCAGAATATGTGTATATATTTATATTTGTAGATAGTTGGGGTCGATGAACCATTCCGAACCAACTTTCACTTGGAGTCGATGAATCATTCCGAGCCAAGGGTCCTTTGTGTGTAATAAAAGGATATATTAGTGGTAACTAATATTATATACATTGTTGTGGGATAAAATGTTATATGTGCTTAATCTACAAATTGAGAATAGTAGACAATGAAATGATAAGTAAATGTCTTAGTAATAATTTATAGCATGATGTAATTATTACAAGAATGAGGTAACGAACAGTAAATGAGTTAACTACGGTTATGGGTAGTATAACTAGGTAGACCAAGTTTCCTCGATAGTTACATACTATGTAAGAGAGGTGAGGAGGTTCAAGGGAGTGTGCGAAACCTTAATATGTGTAATCAATAACTTAATTGTGATAACCGCTTGCTAAATATTTTCAAATGTTTTGAGTACTAACTCTTGCTATGTAAAATTTTAAAAACCTTTTGGGTGCCCAGCCACAAGGACACCCAGCTTGATTTCATGTCAGAGATTTGGGAGCTGCAGCCAGTGTGGAGATTGCAGGGATTGTTTAGACGCTTCCTCTTTTTCAGTTCTAGTGCAGGATTCCAGTTTTATTATTCCTCGTTGGGACATGTCGTCCCACCTTTTACTATTACAGTTTATTCTAGTTATGGATTTGTAGTTGTCTTTTTGGGCCGTGGTTTACGGCAAGACTTTAACTGCTTTCAAATTACTTTTGCATACTGCGTATTCATATCTAGTTTTGGTAATGTGTGGTTTGGAATAATTGTTGTTTAAGAAAGATAAAATTTGACACCCGTTTTAATTTCATTTAGGTGGTTAGTATTTTAAAAAGGCGTTCGACAGTGATGCTAAGAATGAACCATTAAAGAAACCTGTTTATATTAAAATAAGGCTTGATCACCCAAGGTTTAATTAGGCGGGGTGTCACCGATGGTATTAGAGCATCAGGTTCTAGTGTCCATAGGATCTGTACGGCTTACTGCGATTCAGCGTTACGTTTGTTTATTTTAGAGCCCTACTATTAGGATTGTTGACTAAAAATTTCCACTGTTGCGATATCGTACTTCTGCTCTTAAATTTTGTATAAACTGTGTACTTATACAATTTGAATCTTATTTCAGATGCCGCCAAGGAGACTGAGAGCAGAGAGGGCTGAAGTTAGAGAGGAGGTGAGGGAGGCTCATCAGGAGCCACAGGTACCGATACCACCACCCCCACCCGAGCTAATCCCCATTACTCAGGTTGCAGTGATAGTGGCTCAGGCAGTTGAGACAGCGATGAGGGCAATGGCATCCCACTTCCCTAAGCCTCAAGTACCTCCCCTTGTGGAACCGGTAGTGCAAGTTCCGGCAGGACCATCTACTTGGCAACGAGTCAGGGAGACATTCCAGAAGGGACACCCACCCGAGTTTCAGGGCAGTACTGATATAGTGGAAGCGTGCAACTGGAAGAAGAATATCCAGCGCCACTTGCGCATGCTAGAGTGCACCGGAGTGCAGGAACAGATGCTAGCCACTTTCCGTCTGTCAGGAGCGGATCTACAGTGGTGGGAGTCAGTTACCACCACCGAGGAGAGAGATACTTTGACTATTTCTAAGTTCTGGGTGCGGTTTGACCACAAGTATTTCCCTCCAGCAATAGAGTCTGATATGAGGAAGAAGTTCAGCGAAGTAGTTCAGGGTGATCGCTCAGTTGCCGACTACGAGGAGGAGTTTACCCTATTGGCCAATTTTGTGCCAAACGAGGTGAGCAATGAGGAGAGGAAGAAGTTCAAATTTATGGAGGGCCTAACCTGGAGAATCAGACAACATTTAATTGGTAATCCGGCTTTGGTAACCTATACAGATGTCGTCAATGCCGCTCTACTGCACTGTCAGGATCAGCGTTTTCATACTAAGGGAAGTAAGAGGGGTGAGCCTAGCCAACCGGGCAAGGTGGATGGAGGTAGTGGCAGCAGCGCAACACAGCAGCAGACAGCGGGTCAGTTGGGACAGGATTCCCGACAGGGGAACCCTGCCAAGAAATTTAAGTACGGGAGATATCGCTTCGACTGACAGGGCTAGCAGGGCCCTCAGCAACCAGCCCCTCAGGGTCGACAGGGCCAGGGTAATCAAAATGGGGGACAACAAGGCCAAGGGCGACAGGGCCAACGTCAGGGCCAACAGGGCCAGGGACAAAGACAGTTCCAGGGTCAGTGCTTCACTTGTGGTCAGCAGGGTCACAAGAGCAGAAATTGTCCACAGCAAGACCGGGCACAACAGCAGGGTGCCCAACAGGGGCAGCAGGCACCATTAGCCCCGGCAGTAGTACAGGCCCCACAGCCAGGGCAGATGCAGTACGGGCGTGTGTTCAACATCCGTGACATTCCATTTCAGCCGGCACCGCCGGCAGTTGCGGGTATGTTTCCTATTCATGGGCTTGAGGGGAATATTCTGTTTGACACAGGGGCGACGCATTCATTTATTTCCACTAGATTTGCACGGGCAGCCGGCCTATTAGCGACAGCAGACACTCATCTTATGTGTGTGGAGTCACCGATGGGTAGTGGGTCCCTCATACACTCGATTTGTAAGGGTGTGGACATTATGGTCGGGAGATTGAGTCTAGCGACGGACCTTCTAGTGCTGGATATGGAGGGATATGACGTCATCCTAGGCATGGATTGGTTGGCACATAATAGGGCAATGGTAGATTGTTATGAGAGGACCTTTGTGTTCTCTATCCCGGGGCAGGAGATGTTCCATGTGGCTATGCCACTTCCCGAGGGAGGATCGCGAACTCACTTATATTATATTGAGGAGGAGACCTCACATGGGGTGGTCGTTTCTCTGGACTCAATCCCAGTCGTGAGGGATTTTGAGGATGTCTTTCAGGAGATACCAGGGTTACCACCTAGCAGATAGATAGAGTTCGTAATTGATCTAACACCGGGGATGAGACCGATTGCCAGAGCACCATATCGCATGGCTCCTTCGGAGATGCGGGAACTGAGAGAGCAAATCCAGCAACTATTAGGACAGGGTTTTATTCGACGGAGTACATCGCCATGGGGTGCGCCAGTACTGTTTGTGAAGAAAAGGGATGGTTTACTTCGTCTGTGTGTAGATTACAGAGAGCTGAACAAAGTAACGATACGTAATAAGTATCCATTACCGATGATTGACGACTTGTTTGATCAATTGAGAGGGGCTGCATACTTCTCAAAGATCGATTTGAGACCGGGTTACCACCAATTACGCATTCGTGAAGAGGATGTACCTAAGACCTCTTTCCTGTCGCGGTACGAGTCATATGAGTTCAGAGTGATGCCTTTTGGGCTAACTAATGCACCGGCGGTATTCATGGATCTCATGAACAGGGTATTCAGGGAGTTTTTGGATCAGTTTGTGATTGTATTCATAGACAACATTCTGATTTACTCCCGTACGGAGGAGGAGCACGCAGAGCACTTACGATTGGTCCTACAGAAATTGCGGAACCATCAGTTTTACTCCAAATTTGAGAAGTGTGGATTTTGGCTTCGGGAGGTTCAGTTCCTAGGCCACGTCGTATCTAGCAGGGGCATTACTGTTGACCCAAGTAAGGTATCGGCGGTGAGGGAGTGGGGGAAGCCCACGACACCGACAGAAATCCGCAGTTTCTTGGGTTTGGCTGGTTATTATCGTCGCTTCATCAAGGGATTCTAAAAAATTGCCGGACCGTTGACGAATCTGACTCGGACGGGAATTCCCTTCGTATGGAGTGATAGTTGCCAGTTAGCGTTTGATGAATTGAAAGACAAGTTGACATCAGCCCCCGTTCTTACCTTGCCTAAGAGCGGAGTGGAATACCAAGTCTATACTGATGCGTCCTTATAAGGACTTGGGGGTGTGTTACAGCAGGAGGCGAAGGCTATAGCTTATGCGTCACGAAAGCTTAAGCCACATGAGAAGAACTACCCCACCCATGACCTCGAGTTGGCAGCGGTTGTTTTTGCATTGAGGATTTGGAGATACTATCTTCTGGGCGAGCAGTTTACGCTATTCACGGATCATAAGTCATTGCAATATATGTTCACTCAGAAGGACCTGAATATGAGGCAGATAAGGTGGCTTGAATTCGTGAAGGACTACCAATTTGATATACAGTATCATCCTGGTAAGGCTAACGTGGTGGCAGATGCATTAAGCAGAAGTTTGGAAGGAAAAGTGGAGTGAGCTCCGACACGAGGATGATATGGCAAGAGCATGTATGGCAGTTCTAGATATCACTTTCGAGAACGTTATGCGGATAGTGAGGGCACAAGCTGAAGATCCATTTTGTCAGGATAAAGTACGACAGTTACTGGCCAAGGGGGCAGAGTTCTACTCCACCAGTTCAGAGGGTGGACTAATTTTCAACGGTAGACTGATAGTACCCGAAGATGATGATTTGAGGCATGCCGTTATGACAGAGTCACACGGGTCAAAATTCTCGGTACATCCAGGTGGGGACAAAATGTATCGGGATATGCGACGAGTATATTGGTGGTCAGGTATGAAACGAGATATTACAGAATTTGTCTCAAAGTGTGTTACATGCCAACTCATAAAAGTTGACCATCAGAGGCCTTCAGGAATGCTACAACCACTAGAGATTCTCGTGTGGAAGTGGGAGAGTATCTCAATGGATTTTATTACCGGGTTACCAACCTCGCAGAAGGGCCACGATTCCATTTGGGTGATAGTGGATCGTCTGACTAAGGTCGCACATTTCTTACCAGTTCGTACGGATTATGATACGATGCGGTACGCGCAGATTTTTATTTCAGAGATTGTTAAGCTGCACGAAGTTCCTATTAATATCGTGTCGGACCGAGATAAGATATTCGTGTCGCACTTTTGGCAGAGTTTTCAGGAGGCCATGGGCACCGACTTACAGTTGAGTACGGCATATCACCCACAGACGGACGGCCAGACGGAAAGAGTAAACCAGATGTTAGAGGACATGCTGAGAATGTGTATTCTAGATTTTGGGGGAAATTGGGAGCCATATATTCCTTTGGTGGAGTTTGCGTATAACAACTCTTACCAATTCACTATTGGCATGGCTCCACTCGAGGCGCTTTACGAGAGGCCTTGTCGTTCACCCGCTTGTTGGTTAGAAGTGGGGGATAACAGGCTTTTAGGGCCAGAGATGATACAGGAGACTTCCTCCAAAATAGAGTTGATTCGAGAACGTATTCGAATAGCCCAGGATAGGCAG
Source organism: Sambucus nigra (assembly GCA_949130495.1). Lineage (NCBI taxonomy): Eukaryota > Viridiplantae > Streptophyta > Magnoliopsida > Dipsacales > Adoxaceae > Sambucus > Sambucus nigra. The sequence goes on along the minus strand of OX422212.1, from coordinate 600,930,146 downwards.
AAGAGTTATGCTGACGCCGGCAGGAGACATGTGGAATTAGATGTGGGAGACCAGGTGTTAATTCGAGTATCTCCTATGAAAGGGGTTACGAGGTTTGGCAAAAAGGGGAAGTTCGCACCAAGATATGTAGGGTCGTTTCCTATCATTGAGAGAGTGGGACCGGTAGCTTACAGATTGGGACTCCCTGAGCATCTTCAGCGAATACACGATGTGTTCCATGTAGCGTCGCTGAAGAAATACAAGAGGAGCGAGAGAGCCTTCTAGCACATTCCACTGGAGGAGATCGATTTGCAGCCAAATATCTCGTATGAAGAAAGACCCGTGGCTACCCTGGATTATAATGAACGCAAACTAAGATCCAAGGTGGTACCCTTAGTACGAGTACAGTGGGGACATCACAATATGGATGAGTCCACTTGGGAACGGGAAGAGGATATGCGAGAACAATATCCAGAATTATTCATAGCAGGTACTTTTCTAATTTCGAGGATGAAATTCCTTTTTGTAAGGGGGAAGTATGTAATACCCCGTAATTTTGCTTAAATTAAATTACGTAAGTAGAATAATTTAATGGGATTAAATACGCTTTAATTAAATTACGTGATTAGAGTAATTTAATGTGATTAAATATGTTTGATTTAAATTACATGAGTAGAGTAATTTAAATAGATATCATGTTAATAAAGATGAATATGTGTTATAGAAAATTTACTAAGGTGAATAGAAATTCTCAATGCTGATATGTACGGTCTAGTGACTATATGGACGTACCAGATGTAGCTCAACAAAATTAAGGATGAGAGTAGAAAAATAATTACAAGACTTAAATGATAATTTAGAGTCCACGGTTGATTCCGAAAGGGTCGAATTAGTCAAAATAGCGTACCCGGGGGTACTAGTTGAGTGCCGGGTCATTTTCGGGCTAAACCGGGACCATTCGGGGGCATTTTGGTCTCTTTACAATTATGGGAAAGAAGACCTACGAATTTTGTAACCCTAAATCTGATTATAAGAGTGGTGGATAGGGTTAGGCAATTAGAGTTACACCATAGCCATTAGAGAAGATAGGGAGAGGCAAATTACTAAGGCAAAAGAAGGAAGGAGGGATCATATTAGGAGGATTCCACCACAAAGATTGTTGGGAAAGAGGATTGAAGTATCAATATCATCAATCATCATCAACAACCACGAATTCAGACCCTACAAATCTCAAGGCAAGTGGTTATTTGCAAAATAATTGAGTTATAATACCCATGATTAAGCTTGAGGGAGAACATGATTTTTATGATATTCTTGGAACAAACAATTGATAATAATCCATGATTGATAAGGATTTGCATGTAGGACGTTTTTGAATTACCAAGTATGTTTATATCATAGAAAGCTTGATGAAAAATTCGTATGAAAATCTGGAATTTTGATGAAAAATATAAAGAATGCAGTTTTAAGGTTCTTGAATATTAGAGAGATTTTCAGTGAATTTGGCCAAGATTTATAATGATTTTGTTGTTTTAAATCGTTAGTAATCATCCCAGAACATGTAGGAATGATTAGAAATTGTTGGTTGTGAATTTGATGGCTTATCATGAAAGTTAGAGATGTAAAAATGGTGAAACCCGTAGGAAGAAGATGAACTGGGTCTGTCACTGCTTGATCGATCGATCGACCCTTGAGTATCGATCGATCGAAGCAGTCGATCGATCGATCATCTTCCTTCGATCGATCGACCCTGTCTGAACTATAGAGAATTTGTGTATAAATTTCTTTAATTGCCATTACTTAATGGGAACATTAGAAATGATATTTTTCCTATGCGGAGACTTGAAAATTACCAGTAGGTGTACCATTAGGTTCCTCCACTTATGATTGAGTAGTAGTGTTGGAGAAATGGAATGACGAAAGAACGATTGACTTAGCCGTGGGTTGAGATGGTTAATTTAATTACGAAAAGAGTGAGACTTAATTCCGGAAAGAAAATACCAGTAGGTTAAAATTAACTTAATTACTGAATTAAGGGAGGGGTAACTAGGACCCTTAGAGTACGCGAATACTCGAATAAATACAATAGTGAGATATATTGTAATTAATAAGTACGGAGAATATAAGTAAAATAAAGTACGTACGGGTATGATTTATTAGGTCGGGCGTGTCCCTACTAAATTTATATAGATGATATTGGGTGAAGAGAACATTACCTAAATTAATTATGTTAGGGTCGATGTGACATTCCGAACTGACATAAAGTTATTATAAATTTGGGGTCGATGTTAAATGCCGAACCAAACTTTGAACTGGTGCCGCGATGAAAGAGTCCCGAACCAGAATATGTGTATATATTTATATTTGTAGATAGTTGGGGTCGATGAACCATTCCGAACCAACTTTCACTTGGAGTCGATGAATCATTCCGAGCCAAGGGTCCTTTGTGTGTAATAAAAGGATATATTAGTGGTAACTAATATTATATACATTGTTGTGGGATAAAATGTTATATGTGCTTAATCTACAAATTGAGAATAGTAGACAATGAAATGATAAGTAAATGTCTTAGTAATAATTTATAGCATGATGTAATTATTACAAGAATGAGGTAACGAACAGTAAATGAGTTAACTACGGTTATGGGTAGTATAACTAGGTAGACCAAGTTTCCTCGATAGTTACATACTATGTAACAGAGGTGAGGAGGTTCAAGGGAGTGTGCGAAACCTTAATATGTGTAATCAATAACTTAATTGTGATAACCGCTTGCAAAATATTTTCAAATGTTTTGAGTAATAACTCTTGCTATGTAAAATTTTAAAAACCTTTTAGGTGCCCAGCCACAAGGACACCCAGCTTGATTTCATGTCAGAGATTTGGGAGCTGCAGCCAGTGTGGAGGTTGCAGGGATTGTTTAGACGCTTCCTCTTTTTCAGTTCTAGTGCAGGATTCCAGTTTTATTATTCCTAGTTGGGACATGTCGTCCCACCTTTTACTATTACAGCTTATTCTAGTTATGGATTTGTAGTTGTCTTTTTGGGCCGTGGTTTACGGCAAGACTTTAACTTCTTTCAGATTACTTTTGGATACTGCGTATTCATATCTAGTTTTGGTAATGTGTGGTTTGGAATAATTGTTGTTTAAGAAAGATAAAATTTGACACCCGTTTTAATTTCATTTAGGTGGTTAGTATTTTAAAAAGGCGTTCGACAGTGATGCTAAGAATGAACCATTAAAGAAACCTGTTTATATTAAAATAAGGCTTGATCACCCAAGGTTTAATTAGGCGGGGTGTCACATTTTTTTTCTTCAGATTTGTGGTAAGTGGTTTTTTTTATCATTTTGATTTATAATTGAAAATAAATAAATAACAGTGTACTTTTAGATTTGTATTTGTTTTTTTTAATAAGGTTGAGTTTTTTTCCTTTAGATTCGTGGCATGTGTTTTCTTTTTATGATTGAAAACAATTTACGTTAAAAAATGAAGGAAAATAAATTGGTGAAAAGAAATGTCGGAAAATTATTTAGGTTTAAAAAAATTACTAATGCCATTATTTATATGTTGTGTAATTTTTTGTAGGTTTGATGTTGAAGATCTCAGGTACTGTATATTTTTCCAATTCATGTTAATTGGGTGATGCTGGGCGGTTATAATTGTGTGACCCCGTAGGATGTTTTTAGTGTTTGGACATGCATGAATTTGGGGTGTGCAAATTCTAGACTTTTTTAGGTCAAATTCATGAATCTCTCATATTTTGTTGTGCTTAATTTTCATTTTCATTTGTGTTTCATAGCCTTAGACGGCATCTTAGTAATTTCTAATTTTTCGTTTTGACTACATATGACAAAGATTTACCGAAGTATTGTTATTATCATGTGTGTCAGATCAAATATGTTTTTTTTTCTTTTTCAGATTGAATCTTAATCAGTTGTTATTATTATTATTATTATTATTATTATTATTATTATTATTATTATTATTATTATTATTATTATTATCATTATTATTATTATTATTATTATCTCCATTTCAAATATGTCAGCAATTTCTTTCTTTTGCTCTCTTTGTTCTAAGTTTCTAACTTTTTTTGGTCTTTAAGATATTCTATTTTCTGTTGTATTTTGCTTACGTAGTGACTTTAAGAAATTTCTATCGATATGTATACAATGATGATTGAGATGATGAAGGATTCAGTTTATTTGGAGGGGTAACAGAATAGAGATTAAGGATTGAGTGACCACAATGATGCTTGGAATGATGAAGACATTTTCAATTTTTAAAATATTTTTTCATTATGTTTTGATTTTTTGTTAATAAAATACTGTTATGGGGATACTCTTTTCTAAGTTAATGTTTGGTATATCAACACTATGTCACACATGTCACTTTTATATAATGAAATAATACATTGATGGGAATATATTTAAATAATACATTGCGTTCAACAATATTCTTATCATGTGCTTTCGCTCGCACATCACCCTAGTTACATGTTAGTTATATCACTAATAAGATCGTTATTCTTATTACTTTTGGAATTTACATTTGAAATTTTAAAGGACTTTGGTTATGTTCGTGATTTGTGTTGTTTTGTTTGGTTTCCGGGAATGTATTTCTTTCCAAAAATGAAAGGGTGCGGAATTCAATGGGTTTGGATGTGAAGAAATTCTTCACATCCAATCTCTCTCCTATCGCAGAATACGAGAAACCTAATTTGCTTTTATAAAGCCTAATCTTATCGAGAGAGAGAGAGAGATGGGGCGGTTTGGGGGAGATCCTAGGGCTTCCTCGCCTTACACCATCTCATATGGTTAATCCCATATTCCATTTGGGATTAACAGTTGCTCTAAGGGTGTGTTTGATAACACTTATTTTCCATGGAAAATACAATATATGGAGTCAATTTCCATCTTTTGAATGTTTGGTAAACAAAAATTTTCATGGAATTGATTTCCTTAAAACAACTCACATAACCACTTTTTCCATAAAAAGATGGAATTAAAAAACCTCCTCCCACCTTGTTATTCATTTTCCAGGGAAAAGAATTGCCACGCCCAAAAAATTCATAAAAAATTCAGAAAACGAGTAAAAGCCCAAAAATAATGAAAAAAATTCAGAATGTGAATAAAAACCCAAAAATAATGAAAAAAATTTCAGAAAGTGAATAAAAATCCAAAAAGAATGAAAAAATATAGAAAGTGAATAAAATTCCAAAAATAATGAAAAAAAATCAGAAAGTGAATAACCTCCCAAAAAAATGAAAAAAAATCATAAAGTGAATAAAAACCTAAAAAAATTGAAATAAATCCAGAAAATGAATAAAATTCCAAAAATAATAAAATAAATCCAGAAAGTGAATAAAATGACCAAAAGCAATGAAAAAAATACAGAAAGTGAATAAAATCCCAAAAAATGAAAAAAAATCCATAAATGAATCAAATCCAAAAATAATAATGAAAAATCCAGAAAGTGAATAAAACCCCTAAAATAATGAAAAAAATCCAGAAACTGAATAAAAACCCAAAAATAATGAAAAAAAATACAGAAAGTGAATAAACCCCCCAAAAAATGAAAATTTTCAGAAAGTGAATAAAAACCCAAAAATAATGAAAAATTTAAATATCATGAAAAAAATCTAGAAAGTGAATAAAAACCCAAAATAATGAAAAAAAATACAGAAAGTGAATTAAAAACACCCAAAAATTTATTAAAAAGTCGGAAACTTATTAATTAAGAAAAAAATAACATAAAATGAAAAAAAATACATAAAATAAATATTAGTCCCAGAATTAATTTTAAAAAACATTAGAAAATAAAAAAGGAAAACAAGAAAAAAAGAGAGAAATCAATAAAAACACAAAATAATGAAAAAATATAGAAAATGAATAAAAAATAGAAAATAAATATTAACCCCTGAATTTATTTTAAGAACACACAGAATTTTATTAAAAAGTCATAAATTTATTAATTCAACAAAAATAAAAAAGCGCTCAAAAAATTTAAAAAATTGAAATGAATAAATTCCCTAGAAAACTAATAAAAATGCAAATATTTGAAAAAAATTAAAAAAACACAAGAGAATTAAAAAAAAAAAAAAAAAGAACAGACCTGACGACACGGGGGGATGAAACAGTTGGGGGTTGGGATGGGGGTGGGGCGGCGTGGTGGACTTGGTTTTTATTCATTTTTTATTTTTTCTTAATACTCCGAATACATTTTTTTCGTTTTTTATATTTAATACCGGGGGGATGAAGCAGTTGGGGTTGGCTGGGGGGGGGGGGGGGGGGGGGGCGTGGTGGACTTCATTTTTATTCATTTTTTATTTTTCTTAATACTCCGAATACATTTTTTCCGTTTTTTATATTTAATGTCGGGTTAATATTTATTTCCTAGTCTTTTATTCATTTTTTGTGTTTTTTTTAAAGTTTTAAAGTTTTTTGGTTATTTATTATTAATATTTTGGAAATTTTATTAATTTTCTGCTATTTTTATTATTTTTTTGGGATTTTTATTAATTTTCTGTTTTTTATATATATTTTTTACTTTTTTTCATGAAAAATATTAGAAATCAAATGCACAAAAGATGTAAAATAGAACATTTTCCACCTGGAAAATAATTGCAATCAAACAACATCAACAAAATTTTTCCATGGAAAATATTTTCAAGTTTTCAATTCCATAGAAATTAACTCTTAGGAGTTATTTTCCATCTTATTTATCAAATACACCCTAAGAGTAAATGTAACACAAACCACTTTTGGCTTGGTTTGCTTCGTTTGTATGTTGATATGATTGTTATCAATTAGATGTTTGCTTTTGTTGCTCCATTTTTGCATTCGTTAAGTGAGTTTCAATAGTGCCCAGATCCAACATCTTCATATTTTTCATTCACTTTGACATTGCATCCAAGTCTTTATATTTGATTTTCAGTTTAAAATCTCCAATCTGGGTCATTATGGGTCGGTGGTTGAGTTTTGTTTTTTAGAATCACAATCGATGATTTTTTGTTGATACAGTTGTTAGTTTGTATAAATCGGTGGTAATTCTATATGTTATGGAATCTAACGGTTCATGAGGAGTCAGCATGCTTCATCATCGTACTGATTAATATGAGTCGGTGGCTGTGGCTGAGTTTCTTTTGTATGTGTTTGTTTAGTTGCTTACTGGGTTTAGTAAATTGTTTCGCGTTATTTCTTCTTAGATTCAGATTTTAGATTTCAGATTTCGTCTTGAGATTTCAGATTTAGACTTCAGATTCAAATAAAAAATCAAATGCAAACTTAAAAAAAAAATTTTTTTTTTTTGTTGTTGGTGAGTTTTATTCTTTGTGAATATGTAAGCAAAATAGACACCTCATTATTATGGAGCTTCTTAAATTAATTAATCCACTGTTGAGATAAATGTAGTTTTTTAATCTTTTTTTTTTAATTTTTTCTTTACCCATTTCTCATTGGGTGTTAGGAGATCATCACTAATTAAGCAGTATGGATATTTGCATTCATTTAAAATATTATTATTTGTAATACTTGGTTTACCCTTATTCTAAGTCTGTTGTGGGTGTTTTGGTGATCATTCCTTATTCTGATGAACATTTGTATCTTTGATATTTTCATTCGTTTTAAAATATTTTTTAAGGTATTCAAATTTCTTTAGCTTCTCTGTCAAATTTCATCGGATATAACTAAAAAACGTTCTAGATGCCAATATCCAATATTTTGAATTTCCTCGATGTAGTATTTCACTCGAAGAATATTTTGGGATCTCAAAATATTTTTGGACTTCTCTGAAAGGTATGTTTCACTTTAATATTCGTATGTGATATAATAAGGGGACATTTACGTTTAGATCATTTTATAGACATTCTAGTTTCATCATGTTTTTCTTTTACATATAAGTTTTTGGAACTTTTTTTCCAATTTTACCCTTTTAAAACCAACAATCCGTAACTTCCTTGAGGAAGTTACATAAGTGGTTGAACTTTTTTTTTTATTCTTCAAATGATCATAACTTTTGATTCACAAATCCGTTTTTCATAAAATTACTATTTTTGAAATCTGTTCGACGAGATCTATCAAACAAGATCCATGAAGGGTATAAAATTCCAAAGAAAAAAATTTACACAAACAGTAAACTTTACTGTATGCACTAGAATATGAAATAGTTTTATATATGTGACATTTTCACAAACAGACACTAACATTTAATGTGCTAATACTACACAGCATATATATATATATATATATACGGTGGATCCAAACCCTTTTTTTTTTTTCAAAATTACCTTATATTTGAAGGTTCGCGCTAGCGGTATCCAATCCTTACCACCATTATTAGAGCTTCAACGACCTTCGTCAGAGCTCTGATTTGGGGGTGGGTAAGGGTGGCATGTGGTGTCGCTGGCGGGGACCTTTAAAAATAAGAGACTATTGAATAAATGGGCTTTGGATCCACCGAAGTATCATGGGGGCAGCTGGCGCGGACCTTTGAAAATAAGATTGGATAAATGGGATGTGGATCATCTGGAGCACCAATTTGGGGTGAATAGAGGTGGCACAGAACTTTAAAAATAGGAGCATATTATATATATATATATATATATATATATATATATATATAGTTTGTAAAAATGTCATAGATATTAAACTTTATTGTATATACCAGAAAATGAAATAATTTTATATTTCTGACATTTTCACAAACAATAACATTTACTGTGATAATATATTTATGAAATAGTTTTATATATATAACATTTTCACAAACAATAACATTTACTGAGTTAATATTACGCAATATATATATAACATTTTCACAAAAACAATAACATTTACTGAGTTAATATATATATATATATATATATATATATATATATATATATATATATATATATATATATATACACGGTATATCCAAACATCTTTTTTTTTTAAATTACCATATTTTTAAATGTTTACGCTAGCGACATTCAATCCCCACCACTACCCACCCCAATTGTCGACGCTTCAACGACTTTCATCAGCGCTATGATTTAGGTGGGTAGTAGTGGCATAGGGTGCCGCTGGCGCGGACCTCTGAAATTAAAAGAATATTAGATAAATGGAGTTTGGATCCACTGGCGCTCCGATTTGGGGTGAGTAGGCGTGACAGTGGGTTAGGTTTATATCTATAACATTTTTACAAACGTTAACATTTACTGTGTTATAACACAGTATATATATATATATATACTTTGGATCCAAACCTATTTTTAACGCCCCGCGCTAGCGGTATCTAATCCCGACCACCACCAACCCCAATTGTTGGAGCTCGAACAACCTTCATCAGAGTTCTGATTTGGGGTGACATGGAGTGCCGCTGGCGCGGGCCTTAGGAAATAAGGGAATATTGGATAAATGGAGTTTGGATACACCGGCGCTCCAGTTTGAGGTGGGTAGGGGTAGCATTGGATTAGGTTTATATCTATAATATTTTCACAAATAATAAATGTTACTGTTTGTGAAAATGTTACATCGGCATCCCATGTCACCTCAAATCAGAGCTCTGATGAAGGTTGTTGGAGCTACGATAAAGGGGGTGGGGATTGGATGCCGCTGGCGCGGACCATTAAAAATAAGATAATATCTGAAAAAAAGGGTTTGGATCCACCCTATATATATACTGTGTTATAACACAGTAAATGTTAACATTTGTAAAAATGTTATAGATATAAACCTAACCCACTGTCACCCCTACTCGGAGCGCCAGTGGATCCAAACTCCATTTATCTAATATTCTTTTAATTTTAGAGGTCCGCGCTAGCGGCACCCTATGCCACTACTACCCACCTAAATCATAGCTCTGATGAAAGTCGTTGAAGCTTCGACAATTGGGGTGGGTAGTGGTGGGGATTGAATGTCGCTAGCGTAAACCTTTAAAGATATGGTAATTAAAAAAAAAAGAGGTTTGGATCTACCGTGTATATATATATATATATATATATTAACTCAGTAAATGTTACTGTTTGTGAAAATGATATATATATATATATTGTGTAATAATAACTCAGTAAATGTTACTGTTTATGAAAATGTTATATATATAAAACTATTTCATAAATATATTATCACAGTAAATGTCATTGTTTGTGAAAATGTCAGAAATATAAAACTATTTCATTTTCTGGTGTATACAATAAAGTTTAATATCTATGACATTTTTACAAACTATATATATATATATATATATATATATATATATATATATATATATATATATATATATATATATATATATATATATATATATATATATATATATAATATGCTCCTATTTTTAAAGTTCTGTGCCACCCCTATTCACCCCAAATTGGCGCTCCAGATGATCCTGATCCCATTTATCCAATCTTAATTTCAAAGGTCCGCGCCAGCGGCCCCCCATGATACTTCGGTGGATCGAAAGCCCTTTTATTCAATAGTCTCTTATTTTCAAAGGTCCGCGCCAGCGGCACCACATGCCACCCTTACCCACCCAAATCGGAGCTCTAACGAAGGTCGTTGAAGCTCCAATAATGGTGGTAAGGATTGGATACCGCTAGCGCGAACCTTCAAATATAAGGTAATTTTGAAAAAATAGAGTTTGGATCCACCATATATATATATATATATATGGTAAGGATTGGATACCGCTAGCGCGAACCTTCAAATATAAGGTAATTTTGAAAAAATAGGGTTTGGATCCACCATATATATATACTGTGTAGTCTTAACTCAGTAAATGTCTGTTTGTGAAAATGTTATATATATATATTGTGTAATATTAACTCAGTAAATGTTACTGTTTGTGAAAATGTTATATATATAAAACTATTTCAAAAATATATTACCACAGTAAATGTTGTTGTTTGTGAAAATGTCACAAATATAAAACTATTTCATTTTCTGGTGTATACAATAAAGTTTAATATCTATGACATTTTTACAAACTATATACATATATATATATATATATATATATATATATATATATATATATATATATATATATATATATATCCAATATGCTCATAAATTTTTAAGTTCTGTGCCACCCCTATTCACCTCAAATTGGCGCTCCAGATGATCCCGATCCCATTGATCCAATCTTATTTTCAAAGGTTCGCGCCAGCGGCACCCCATAATACTCCGGTGGATCCAAAACCCATTTATTCAAAAGTCTCTTATTTTCAAAGGTCCGCGCCAGCGGCACCACATGCCACCCTTACCCACCCCAAATCGGAGCTCTGGCGAAGGTCGTTGAAGCTCCAACAATGGTGGTAAGGATTGGATGCCGTTAGCGCGAACCTTTAAATATAAGGTATTTTTGAAAAAAAAGAGTTTGGATCCACCGGATGTATATATATATATATATATATATATATATATATATATATATATATATATATATATATATATATATATATATATATACTGTGTAGTATTACCACAGTAAATGTTACTGTCTGTTTGTGAAATGTCACATATATTAAACTATTTCATATTCTAGTGCATACAGTAAAGTTTACTATTTGTGTAAATTTTTTTCTTTGGAATTTTATAGTCTTCATGGATCTTGTTTGATAGATCTCGTCGAGCAGATTTCAAAAATGGTAATTTTGCGAAAAACGGATTTGTGAATCAAAAGTTATGATCATTTAAAGATTAAAAAAAAAGTCCAACCACTTATGTAACTTCCTCAAGGAAGTTAGGGATGGTTGGTTTTAAAAGGGTAAAATTGTGAAAAAATTTCCTAAAAAGTTGGAATAGGACCTATGGGATTATGAAAAAGTCAATAGGACTTATAAGCTTGTTGACCTAATAAATGGGACCTAGATATAATTTGCTCTATAATAAGATGTGTGTTGATATTATTAAAGGACACCTTTAGTTAAGAATTTTAGATATTTTTTTAAACTAAGAATTCCGTACACAACAAAAACTTTGACGAATAATAGTTGCTATGAAATGATGTACACGGTAGATTTTAGATAAGATATGAGTGTGCTTATTTTAACCCCAAAGATTATTATCTTTTTGTTTTGATTATCTATTCCATAGTGGTTGTTTTATGTAAATAACTCCCTTAAGTTACTATCTTATTTTCTTTCATTTTTAAAGTAATTATTTCATTAGGTTTTTATAAATTTCTTAGCATTGTGTGTGTGTGTGTGTGTGTGTGTGTGTGTGTTTTAACTTAGTTATTCATTATTTAGTTTTTATTTGAAATGATTTATTCTTGATTTTTATACTTTACTTCAATTTTGTGTTGTAGGGATTGTATTCTTCTAACTCAGACTTTATGTATTTTTTGTTATGTATAATACACACACACACACACACACACACACACACATGTGTATATATATATATATATATATATTATAATTTGTTTGATAAAATATATTATTACATGTGCTATTATTTTTATGCCCGCACGTCATGCAGATTACATACTAGTCTAATTGAATATAGGCTCTCTCAATTAATAAATTACTATCCAAAATATCTCATGTTTTTCACATTTATTATTTACCTTTTTTGGTCAAAATATAATTAACAAATATAGTTATATCTTTATTAGTGTAAACCACCATTTTTGGATTCCTGTGACTTAACTCAATTCATGTCGTCTTAGGGTGGGTCAAAATTGAAATACATCTAGGCATCCCGTCTCCTAGAACTCAACCTTGTTATAACCTAAATGAACATCCTCAGTAGGGAGGACTAAAACAAAGCGTCTTGTGGCGTCATTTAAATCGCACGGTGTTGAAATAATGTTGGAGACCAAAGCTCATACATTATTATCAATCATGTAATTTTAATCTAATACTAGTTAATTAAATTAATTTTAATTACTAAGACTAGTTGTGTTAATTAAATCTAATTATATTAATACTTATATAAATCAACAGATTTTCTCAGAATCTAAATTTATTATGAATTTTCAAGTTGCCCGAAATTAAACTCTTTAATAGTGAACTTAAAAATTAAATGTGGCATTACTAATTTTAACTACTAAACTAATACGCATTACTAATTTAGATTATGCATATTCATAATTTCCTAATCTAACTTAATTCAATCGTATTAAATTATTCTAGTTCTAATTGTTTTTTTAAGCTAAGACATTATTAGTAAGAAAAAATAAGTAGCACATGTATGAATGTCATGTTATAAATATGTGAGCCGTCACTCAATATTCTCAATGACATGTTCTATACATGGGCATTTTATAATCAAGCATTTATCAAACAAAAAAATAAAAAATAAATACAATTGTTATTAGTCAGGTCCCCTAGGATATTTAAAATTAAAAACCACCTAAAAAACTAATTTTACAAAGGGGAGATTTTCTTGTGATTTTCTTCATGCTGGGATCAAATTGGAATTGGACTTGTCACGTTGGTCTCGGGACTTTGGAAGAAAAAAATCGACAAGATAAAAATGTCGTGGATGGTGAGCTAAGCCCCATGGGCAAAAACAAATTCACCTAATGTATCGCAAGCCTGTGTGACAGTCATACAAGACCCTGCTGGACACAAGCTATCTAGGGGCTAGTGCTTCGGCCTCAGCGACAGGACCATGCCTTATGAGCCACAATTATGTCGAACTCGCCCATTTGCCGAGATGACACCTTGGGCTGCACGTAGGGAGAGCGGGAAATGTGTGTCGGTTGCCACTCCGCGTCGACTCTCGGTTGTAAGGATCCGACTATGACATCTTTATTCTTGATCTCCATCAATATTAGATTTATTTACAAAAATTCTAAAATTGATCTATTTAAAATAAAAAATTACAAATAAAATAAATCCATGGAAAGCATATAATTAATGACCAATTACAATCCTCATTCATATATTCATTAAATAAACAACATAAACATAATATTAAGAATTAAACATACATCTCATGCATATGTGCCCACTCACAAGACACACATAATAAAATAACACAGCTTCATAAATCATGTTAATTAATACACTACAAATCTATAACCGGCTATGGTACCAATTGTTGGTTTTAATATGTAAAAATACTAATTACAGAGAGAAAAATACGTAGTGGTTGGCCCAGTGAATTTTTTTTTTTTTGATAAAATACTTTTATTCTACCGACGATTTATTTAGATGTGTGTACTGTATTAATTTAATGAATAGTAAGATATACCTTTCAGAAATTATTGAGAATATGTTAGCAAATCTTGATCTCTTTAAATCTTAGGGTCCGTTTGGTTGTCAATGGGCAAAAGCGTGGGCATGGCAAAATTTGCCCTGGTAAATTTTGCCTACGCAAATTTTACCTAGGCAAATTCAGATGACGCTATCAAACAACATTATGCGAAATTAAAGTCAATCCAATTAATTTATTTAAAAACAATTTTTATATTATATTCAAAAATGTTAAAAATAGTTTTTGTAATATTTTTATATTACAGTTTTTAAAAACAATTGTAAAACGTTTTCTTAACAATTTTTTATAATATTAAAATCAATTTTCAAAATATTACAAAACAATTTTTAAATATTCACAACAGTTTTTTTTTAACTATTTAAAATATTTTTTAATTTTGTTTTTAAACTTTAAAACTGTTTTTATATTATATTCAAAACAGTTTTTAAAATTGTTAAAAACAATTTTTACAATATTTTCATATTACGTTTTTTCAAAAAATTTGTAAAACATTCTCTTAACAATTTTTTATAATATCAAAAACAGTTTTTAAAATATTACAAAACAAATTTTAAACATTCACAACAGTTTTTTTTAAACTATTTAAAACAGTTTTAAAAAATGTTTTTTAAAACTTTAAAACAGTTTTTATAATATATCCAAAACAGTTTTTCAAAATGTTAAAAACTGTTTTACAATATTTTTATATTACGGTTTTTCAAAAAATTTGTAAAACATTCTCTTAACAATTTTTTATAATATTAAAAGCAGTTTTCAAAACATTACAAAACAGTTTTTAAATATTTATAACAGTTTTTTTAAATATTTAAAACAGTTTTTAAAATTATTTTTTTAAACTTTAAAACTGTTTTTATAATATATTCACAACAGTTTTTAAAAATGTTAAAAATAGTTTTTACAATATTTTGTTAATACGGTTTTTAAAAAAAATTGTAAACATTTTCTTAACAATTTTTTATAATATTAAAAACAGTTTTTGAAACATTACAAGACAATTTTTAAATATTCATAACAGTTTTTTAATTATTTAAAACAGTTTTAAAATTATTTTTTAAAACATTAAAACCGTTTAAGAAGTTGGCAAATTTGTGGGCAAATATTTCCCACTCAAATAGGTAAGCAAAATTTGCCCACAGATTGTGCATAGGAGGTGTTGTACATTGGCAAATAATGCCTAGGCAAATTATGTCAAACAAACAGCCAAATGTGGGCAAATTTTCATATTTGCCAACTTTTTGGCATTTGCCTAGGCAAATTTCGCCAAACAAACGGACCCTTAGATCTTCCGTTCCAACCTCCGCACAACGAACGAGATGAGTGAGCGTCCTTCGAATCTAGGATCAACATATACATTCTTTACTAATTGTTGTTTCTATGTTTTTCACAACTCATGAAACAGAGAAAACTAAAGCTAATAATTTATGCCTTTTCTTAAGAGATAATGAACTAGGTTAAATGTTAATGTCAAACATAACATATTTATTGAGATGGAAACCCTAGGTCTCCATTTAATATGAACCACACAACTTTATTAATTAAAAACACTTTTTAATGAACTCAATAAATAAAATTCCAATTTTTAATTTTCTAAGAATACAAATTTGGATAAATGAGGAGAATGTCCATTACTTGGTAGCCTCATCTCCACCTGCCACACAGATAGACTCTTTGGTAGGCGTGGACATGTGGTCCCCACCAAATGTCTGTAGATTATCTTATTTATTTACTTAATGTAACAAATAGTGAGAAAATCAGATCAGGAATGGGCAACGCCCCATTCAAAATTATGCAGATAAATGATACACCCATTTTCTTATTTTTCTAAATTAATTAAATCATGAAATAGAGTCCCATTAGTTTTCTATTGATCAATAAGAAAATCCACGTTGTCTGCGCCAACCTGTGTGGTTCACACACAGTGGTTTTCTTCTTATTTAATCAATTAATTAAATGACCAGGCAATTTAATTTACGATTAATTAATTCATCATTAATTAACAGTGGTTCAGTTGCAACATTTGTTGTGGTAACATTTGTGTGGCTTAGGGAAACATTTTTCCCGTGTCATATTTTTATGGGGTGTAAATAAATAATTCACTAATTAATTATTTGATCATTAAATTCACTATATTCGATAGAGTGCTTACGGATATGTCACGGGGACCTATGAACCCATAATTCAAACTCCAATAAATTTCATAATTAATTAAACTCTTTAATTAATTTTTCTTATTTATTAATTCCAGTGATACTCCACTGTAATTTTGAATTGCACTCTTGAAATTATAGAACTATTTACACAGCGATTTTGCTTCGTCCATTGATTTAAGCATTACATATAGATCAACCCCCTGTAAATAGTTTGTAATTAAAGCTTGGTTCAATATTCGTTAACCTCTCTAATCACTTATTAATCCTTGCGTTCCAATGATTCTCTAATGAATAATTAATTCATAATCATATTGTGAATTTGTGTGCAGTTATTATTGAATCATCACTCAAGGGAACTATTTCTATGAAGTCCTTTAAGAAGGAATGGATTCCATATTTCCAATTTATCATTCCCACCCATTTATCTCATTATCTCTCCAATATAAAATGTTATATCTTATCGTAAATCATAAGCCTTTCTCAGTAAATCAAAAGACACAATGTCATAAACAAATGTCTCTTAAATTCGCGGGATTAGGATCATTTCGTATATAATCATTGTTTGATAAATGTGAATTCCTATATCTAATGGAGATTATAAAAAATTCCACATTTATCTCATCTAATCCTATATAATTTAATTATATAAAGTACCTCCATCTTTAATGTCTCCACATTAACAGGTCGGATAAGACCGTTTCATTCTTAATGGTAATGCCTCAAACTTAATCCTCGCATATACAACACTGCTATATTAAGTTTGAGGTTACATAACTAATCATGGAATTTTATTGATATTCATATTATAAAGCATAACTAAAAATACATGCACACAGACGTATAAGAAATATTACTTTTATTTATTAACCAACAATTAATATTTACAAGGATGTCACCCCATTGGGATATAAAGACTCGGATTTTCAATCCGATAATGACTTCAAAAAGTCAACCTATGACTCTGTGCTTACTCGGGAAAGTGGCACTACACCAAAACGGGCTATTAGTAATATACTTATTTTAGCATTACTAATGCTACACTTCAATGCGATTTTCCATCAAATGTAAGTGAAATCAGTTGTATATATCATCGCTGATTATTTGTTAGTCGCTATTTTCTTTTTCTCTAAGCTTGTTTTTGTGGTTTAGGCAAGAAAGGAGTCGTATCAAACTCAACTTGGTGCTCAAATTCTTGTACTCCGTGGTTTAGGCATGATTTTCCATCAAATTTAAGTGAAATCAATTGTTATATTTATTTTTTTACACTTCTTTGCATTATTCAACCTCTATATCTAATTTTATTTTATTTTTCCGTCAAATGTAGGTTTCAATATCGTGTTTTGGTACTCTGTTTTTTTTTAATTTTATTTTATATATTTATCCTTTATTTGTTAATGTTAATGTGTTCAATTCCATTTTGGTGGTATAAAAATGATGGTGCAACTTATATATTTTGTTGATTTGTTCGATTTATTTAAATTTGATGGCATCTTCTTATTATTCATAACAATATATCTGGAATCGTTGGGAATTGGGTTTTACAGTGTGAAAATTCTTTGTTTTTGCTAATATTGAAAAATTATTGATGGTTAGATCTTGTTTTAAGTCCATGTTCTTTTCTTTAGTGTTCATTGTTTCATCCATGGTGGATATTTTCTCCGGGCGAGCTGATCTTGATTTATGAAAACAGTGTGTGTTACATGGGCTATCGAGATTTTCAAATTATGTCTTCTTTATATACGAGAAGAATAAATTGTTAGATATTTATCTTTTTGATGTGTTAACTCGCTAACTTTCTTGTATTTATAAAGAACTTATTGTTGGAAATTAATTAATTAAAAGACATATTCAGAATTACTTAAATGATATACACTAAATAGTCCCTCGAAATTTAGTCCAAGATTTTTTATTTTGTTCCGAAACGCCCCTCACCACATAAAGACACTCAAAACAATGACACACAATACACTCCTCCCTCCACTGATTTGACTTTGATAGTGTCATCAAAGTTAAATGAGTTGCGATTTCGATTTTATTGTTCGTGAGGGCTTAAAAGGTATTCATTCATTCTACGTTGTCCCTCAAAGATATTCATTCATTCTACGATGATTAAGATTTAATAGTCATTTCTTTTTCCCTTTTCTTTTTCTATCTATTCTAAATATACATGTTTCTTTTTTTCTCTGTTGATTGTTTATACTGGGTTTCTTTAAATCCATGTCAATATCATTTCCCTTTTTTTATTTTAAAGGATGGTTTGGTGAGAAAATTAGTTTGCATGACTGATATGGTTTGATAGATATATAAGTTTTTTTAAAAATTTTATTTTCACCAACTTTTCTTTCTACACACCTTAGAAGGCTTTTAAAGTTCAATAAATACGGGGTCATAAAAATAAAAGTGGGATTCAAATAAAATATGATAGGTGATATGGTTCATGATTTTTTTTTTCCTTTTCAATTGTGTTTTCTTAGCCATTGACAAATTTTATACATTTAAGTTTAGGTACTCACTAAAAATAATGTGTGGCGAATATAATGAAGAATATTTTTTCACATTTAGATGGGGAAAACTTTTCTTCAGATGTGTCATCAAATATATTACAGTTTAATGAGATATTTGAGGATCCTCGTGATAAAGCGATTTAGCTCTCAACTGGTACTGGTTCCTTTTCTATGACTTCAGCATGGGAGTTAGCTAGACCCAAACACTGCCATCTGCTAAGTTCCAAATTCATTTGGCATTCATCCATTCTAGTAAAAATATCGGTCTTTATGTGGAAGCTTCTGAATAAATTTATGTCAACTGATGAGAACATTAGATTTATTAGAATTCGTGGTCCTTCAAAGTACCACTACTATGCATCCCCTCAAGAAGAATCTATAGACCTTGTTTTGAAGAAGGTGAAGTATCAAATCAGGTGTGGATTTCGATATGTGAAGAGCATGGAGTGAGGGGAGAAAAATGTGGAATCAGGAGACAACTATGTCAATGGTCGATTTATGGTAAAAAAATTGATCCTACCATCAATAATCTCCCTACCAGCCGTTGTGTGTTGGTGTTTATGTAATCACATAAACAAATCTAGATATGAAGCAATTTCTACTAATCATTTGTCTATTTTGTATCAGTTACATCATTTGAAAAATTAGCTGACTGTTAAGAAGACTCATCGAAATCATCCTCTGAGAATGCATGTCAAGTGGAAGTGTCCACCATCAGGAAAATTAAAACTTAATACAAATGGAAGTGCCATTGGGTTTATGAGAAAGGGAGTTGGAGGGGGTATTCTCAGAAATGAAAAAGAGGAGATGATATGGGCTTTTATATCTTCTTCTGAATGTGTAACTAATATGGAGACAGATGCTAATGCTCTTAAAAATGGTTTGGAATTCTTCATGGACTTAATGGACTACGAGATTATAATTGAAAGTGATTCAAAAAATTTAATAGATATTCTGCAAGGTAAAGCTTCAATTCCATGGAGAATAAGGTGGATTGTTCATCAAATTCTTCAAATGCTAAAGAATATCAATTACTCCCTTAGTCATATATATAGAGAGGGTAATCAAATAGCATTGAAGACTTCCCAAAGGACTTCAAAGGCAAGATTACAATTGAAAAATGGGGGCTGCCAAATTTTAAGAATGTCTAGGTGCTCTTGGGCTTTAATTTCTCTTTACGTGGTTTCCAGCTAGCTCTTATATCTTATTATATATCTATAAATCTTGTAAGGGACCTAGTATATGAAGATCCTCTTTTATTTTCCTGCAATATGAGATTCAAATCAGTTTCTTTGATTGTAAACCATCTACAAGAGGTTTTTTCTTCTACCAGATATTAATAAAATAACAAGGACTCATTACCTTAAAAAAAAGGTTGATAGTTAAGTTCTAATGGTGGTGTGACACCTCGCCTAATTAAATATCGGGTGACCAGTCCTTTATTAAATTAAAAATAGGTTTCTCATTTGGTTCATTCTTGGCATCACTGCCAAAAATCATATTAATTACTAATCCCCTATTAGTTAATTAAACTGGTGCCAATTTTATCTTTTAATAAACAAATAAGACTAATGTGTGGGAAAAATTGAATATAAACCACTCACACAAAGCTAAAGTTCAAATAACCACAAGTGAATAAATATATAAATAAATAAATAAATAACGTCTTGCCTAATAAACCATCGGTTAAGAAGTCCAAAACCCATAGAAATCCAACAGGTAGTAAATGAATCTCACAATAACATCTGAACTAAATAACTAAATAAATAGAGTCTGAATAGGACAACACGCCCAATCGAAATACTGAAATGAACTCCTACACTAGGAATAAAAGATGGAAACGTATAATCAAAGCCCTTCAAGCCTCCACAGTGCTGCAGTTATACGTCCCTGTAAAGAATCATCAAGTCTGACGTCCCTATGGTTGGATATCTAAAAGGTTTTGAAAAGATTTACAGCAAGGGTTAGAACCATTTAGCAAGTGATTATCACAATATGAAATCAGTTATTAGTTACACATATTAGGTTCATGTACACTCTCTTAAGTTTCCTAACCTCTCAACTATTATGCATGCCTAAAGTTCTCTACTTAGACCACCTATATGTACTAATCATGCTAACTAAACATAAGTAACTGACTGACTTGCGACACTTTTAAACCCCTATGTCACCCATACAACCCGCTATTCAATAGTTAGAGATTCTCGTTCGTTATAAGAGTTGGAATTAACATTCACACATGTTTTCATTTTGTCATTAAATTAAGTCTCTCTACTTCATTTACTTCCAGGATATACCAAATCTACTATATACTATCACACACAAGTAGTATATTCATTTTTGTATATATTTTACACATTAATATATACTATTACAGCGTCTCTTGTAATAACTACCGTTAATAAGGGCATACTCTGATATCAAGTCCATGTATAGCTCACTACATTAAGGACTATTGGTTCAGTATGTCTCTTCGAACCTAAAATCAATTAATCAAATATCGGAGGCCAAAATACTTCTAAGCCTTGGACTATGCACATAACTAACATAGCCAAATGACACGTCGATACCATTATATTCACGCAACTAATGGTCCGCCCTAATTTCTATGTCATGGGGCACTCATTCAGACCTCACTGGAATTGTCAAGGTGGGATCGCCCACTGCGCGGGACCTCCGTGATACCAAGCAATAGGTATGCTGACATACAACATCAACCATATAATAGGTACTCACACAACCTAATATATTTATTCAGTAGCTATACACACAAGCCGAACATTATCTTTTGTACGTAGTATATATCACTCGAATACTCACCGTTCCTTTAATTTATGATTATTCTCTCTATCGTATTTTACTGAGTATTATTATCCACTCTAAGGTTCCAAGTTCCCCCTATGTCATTTCAGTAGTTAACTCTATCATACACTGTTGGTCTACATATTAAGTTTACTTGATATTTTCGTAATTCATTCGAACTCTCTTAAATTAATTACGTCACAATCTAAACTCTTCTAATACTCGCCTTGATTCTCTCACCGAGGTTAAGCCACAACCCTGTCATAGGTCTACTGTAATATAACAAGTCCCTCATTATATTTTAACCATGTCCCCAAAGTTTTCCCGATAAAAATTTAGGAGTTTATAGGCTTAAAAAGGAAATTCTCGCATTTTCTTAGAAAACGAATCGATTCGCCAGGAGGTCGAATCAATTTGATTTTCGAATCGATTCGTCTCTTGGCCGAATCGATTCAAAAAGCTGTTGTTTCATCTTCTTCCTTATGCAAGTACGTTTTTCACATTTTGTTTCTTAACAAACTTTCATGATTTCTTACCAAACTTAAAACCAATTATTCCAAACGTTTTCTAATTGTACTAGGATGATTTCCAACGTAAGTTTAACATCACACATCATGATTTCAATTTAAGAAGGGATCAACTCATCTAACCATTAAAAGCCTAGATTTCTTTGTTCTCCATTGATATACACATAAAACCAAGATTAAATTCGTGGACGTTAATACACCACCTTCGATTTCTTATCATCTATAGGTGTTGAATCATACTACATGAGATTTCTACCCAAAACACGCATTCTAATAAGTTTCTTTCTTAAATAACATGAAATTAATAAATTATTTTGAAACCCTACCAACATGGGTATTATAAATTCACAAGAATTGCAATAACTACTTGCCTTTGATCAGTAGGGTCTGATTTCATTTTTCTGAGTTGATAGAGGTTGTCTACCCTTCCCATCCACATTCCAAGAATGATAAGGGTTGAAGAACAAGCTTTAATCTTTCAAGAACTCTCTCTTAAGCTTTAAGAATGGATTTCCTTCCTTCTCTAACGACTCCTCTAGTTTTTTTTTATCTCTCTAACCCTAGCCTCCAACCTCTACCAGCTGATATAAGGCTTACAAATTCGTAGCTCCCTCAACCCTAGCGTACAAAATGACTAAAATACCCTCGAATGGTTACTAGTTTAGTCTAAAATTATTACGGGACCAAAACAATACCCCTAGGTATACTATTCTGACTATTTCGACCTCTTGGAATCATCCGTGACCTCGAAATCATCATCCGAGTCACTATAAATAATTATCTTATCTCGACCTCAATTTGGTCTACACGCGACTCCCAATTGAGACAAATTCAATTATGCCAATCTCGCTCGTTATGACGCATAGTAATTTCTATAAATAATTTACTATTCACTTAGTAAATTTAACACATAATATTAATCATTATCTCTTTCTCTTGATTAATATTTAATAACCGCATTTTTATTTGATTAAATTAAATTACTTCACTAGCATAATTTAAAATAAAATGAATAATTTATCGAATTAATTAAATTCCAAATATGCAGAAATATGGGGTATTACATACTTCCCCCTTTCCAGGGAATTTCGTCCCCGAAATTAGGTCATACCTAGAGATCATAACTATGGATACTGCTCTCGCATGTCATCTTCCCGCTCCCATGAAGACTCCTCAACACTTTGGTGTACCCACTGAACTCTGACTAATAGTACCACCTTAGATCACAGCTTTCGCTCACTATGATCCAGAATAGCCACGAGTCTCTCCTCAGACGAGACGCCTGGATGAAAATGAATCTCCTTGAGTGGAAGATGCTAGAAAGCTCTCTCGTTCCTCCTATACTTCTTCAGTGATGCCACGTGGAACATGTCGTGCATCTATCGAAGACGCTCTGGTAAACCTAGTCTATATGCTATAGGTCATACTCTCTCAATAATCGGAAAAGGTCCCACATATCTATGTGCTAGCTTTCCCTTCTTGCCAAATCATATAACCCCCTTCATGGGAGACACACGAACAAACACCTTGTCGCCAAACTCTAACTCTACGTGCCTCCGGTCTGCATCGGTATAAATTTTCTATCGGTCCTGAGCTATTAGAATACGTACCCAAATTAGCTCAATCTTGGAAGTTGTCTCCTATATCATCTCTGGTTCCAATAACTTATTGTCACCCACCTTTAACCAGCAAGCGGACGAACGAAAAGGTCTCCCATAAAGTGACTCAAACGGTGCCATGCCAATAGTAAATTGGTAAGAGTTGTTATACGCAAACTCTACCAATAGAATATATCACTCCCATCCTCCCCCAAAATTCAGATGCACATCCTCAACATGTCCTCTAGCATCTGATTTACCCTCCCAGTCTGTCCATCTGTTTATAGGTGGTATACGGTACTCGCATGTTAGTGCCCATGGCTTCCTGAAAACTCTGTCAAAAATGAGACACAACGATCTTGTCTCAATCAGATACAATGTTGATCGGTACCCCGTGCAGCTTAATTATCTTCGTTATGAACAACTGTACATATTGCCTTGTCTCAAAGTCAGTGCGAACTGGTAAAAAATGGGCCACCTTGGTCAACCGATCCCTTATCACCTAAATTGAATCGTGTCCCCTCTGCGTTGTGGACAGTCCGTTAATAAATTGCATCAAAATGCTCTCCCATTTCCACACAGTAATATCCAATGGTTGTAGCATTCATGAAGGTCTCTGGTGGTCTACCTTAACTAACTGACAGGTAACACATTTTGAGACAAACTCAGCTATGTCTCACTTCATCCCTGCCCATCAATATTATCTCCTAATGTCCTGGTACATCGTATCCCCACCGGGATGTACCGTAAACCTCGATCCGTGAGACTTAGTCATAACTTTATGCCTAAAATCATCATCCTCTTGCACAACTAGTCTCCCATTAAAATGTGGGCCTCCCTATAAGTTCATCAAGTAAGACTTCGCACCCTCAGCTAATAATTAGCGCACTCTGTTATGACAGTACTGATCCTCCGCCCGCATGATAATCTCGAGAGTGATAGCTAAAACTGATATGCATGCTCTAGCATCTCATCATCGTGTCGAAGCTCACTCGGCTTCACCTTACAGACCTCCGCCAACTCCCCAGTGGGTCTCCGACTCAACGCATTTGCCACTACATTAGCCCTATCAGGATGATATAGTATATCAAACTAGTAGTCCTTCACGAATTCTAGTGTGACACCCCGCCTAATAAAATACCGGGCGATCACTCCTATATCAAATTAAAACAGGAGTCTCATATGATTCATTCTTAGCATCACTGTCGAAAACCAATTTAATTACTAATATCCTATTAGGCCGGCATCAAAATTTTAAATTGATAAATCTTTTTAACCAAACCATTCAAGTAAAATAATTACAACAGTTTATATGCAGCAACTGAAATGAAATAAAATAAAATAACCGAACACTCGGTACAATAATACAACCAAATCGAATGCCGCACTAAAAGGCGATAAAAGAATAAATGAGTATAGTTGGGCCATAAGCCCGAATGTTTCTACAATACCTCCTATGTAGATCTCAGTGATAGTAGCGTCTAATATAAACCTGCTTGCATCCACAGCTGCTGCAGCAAACGTCTGACTCCAAAGAATTATCATCCAGACGTCCCTATGTCTGGACACCTATATATATAGATTGATAGCAAGAGAGGGAAAAATAGAGAAACGGGTCAAAGCCCGAGTTTTGAAAACATTTTAGCAAGTGCTTTAAAATCTATATTTTGAAAAAATATGTTATTTCTCATATTTAAACTGGTATCGCTCTCACATGAGATACACCTCACCCCTCTTCTAACAGTGCACAACTATCGCATACCTTTTTAAAAAACCTAGTTAAGCTACCCTGCCTAACTAATGTAATTACCCACCTTCTAATAATCCTCATCAATTCGAGTACTAAGGACTAAACTTCTCCCCATTCCTAACATTACGTTACGTTCATGCGTGGGGTCTCTCGCGAAGCGAAATCCAAACAAGGAACCCCCCCAATACACTACTACGTGACAATGTTGATCATTGGGATCCATTAGGCCTTCAGTACATACCATATTTATACCAAATCATATTTATTAATAGTTCTCATTAGAACCTAAGATTCATATTCATATAAATCCGGATATGCATTTACCAGAAGTAATATCACACTTTATTCATTCTTTTCACTTTATACAAGGTTAGGTTATATGATATCTCATATCATATATATAAATAATATACTATACGCAACAAGTATATTAATCATCCACGAATTAAAATATAATTGGCTTAGTCATTCTCATTTACTAAGCATCTGTGGATTATCTCAAATACACATATATGTTAATCACAATACATATATGCATATATGGCACCCCTAGGCTCAGTTGCGGTGCACTCATACTCTGCTATCAAATCCCTGTACATCACGTACATAAGGATCACGCGTTCCGCATCACTCAGGAACCGTATAAATACAAATCACACATATTAGAGGCGAACATAGTTCACATACCCATGGATCACGCACATACCTATGCTCCCATAGTCAGCAGACTTATCGACTCAAAAA
This sequence comes from Sambucus nigra, assembly GCA_949130495.1. Lineage (NCBI taxonomy): Eukaryota > Viridiplantae > Streptophyta > Magnoliopsida > Dipsacales > Adoxaceae > Sambucus > Sambucus nigra. Next base: position 600,903,884 of record OX422212.1, on the reverse strand, counting down.
TAAGCCCTTCACAGTCTTATGTTCTTGACGTACCAAATCTAAAATCCCCCCTGAAGGCAACACAGGATAAGATTGTCATCGGACGAACGCCAACCTCCCGTGATAGCAAGTATGGTAGGTATGTCATACACATAATAAGCAATCATATATGTACACATTCGACCTATGTAAATATATCATCAATTTGGTATTCACACAACCATATTATAATTATAGGTATTTCTCTCACCTATACATAATTTCCTATAGGTAATTATTTAACCCACGTATATAATAACATTTGGGCATACGCACAATCCGTATAATAAATTTCCTACGTAGTATATTTATCTCTCGAATATCCTACGCATTTATCAATTTTGATTAATCCTCAATATATTATTTTCGAGTTTTTCTCACCGCACGATGACAATACCAACAACACCGATATATTTATTCGTCCCATAAATAACGATAGGCATTCCTCTCACCTATAATAATTGTCATAAATAGATGTATCGAATGACTGCTCAATTCTCTTTAGCCCGTATCCTAAATTTCATCCTAGTCACCTCATAGGATTTTACTCAATCAAAATTGGCATATAAGTGTGTTTTCTACCCGCACAATTACTTATATAAAATTTTGCCCACCGAAACATCACCCCGAGTGTTACTCCTCCCAAACACCCCTATTTGGGTAAATTTTGGGGTTTACTTTCATCTAACCCAAGATACATACCTTACTAAAAAAAAATATTTAGAAGTCCCCACACTATTTTTAGGAACCCCAAATATTTATCTCCAAAGAATTCTAGCCTTTATTTTTTTTTTCAAATTTCCGAGTGCATTTTCGAGTTGGTGGTTTCACTCCGGAACTGCCATCTTGTAAAAATCATAAAAAATTGTAGAAAAATCATAAAAATACGCGGTCAGTGCCCACGCGACTGTATCAAAAATATATACAACTTTCATGTTTTGACCGAGAGCTGAATCTGCCTTCTTCCTATCCAAATTTATCCCGCAAGCTACGGAGTTACTATTCATTGTCTTCTCCAAAATCCCAAACCTCCATTAATACACCTCCGAGGTTTTTATTTTCTCACCCATCATCATACAACCTCAATCAATCATAAATACACACATATAAAGGGTTCTAATCATCCTAGAACCCAAATCCAACAATTAATTTCAATTAATTCCTAAATTTCTCAAATTTGATATTATTCGGGTTTTACTCGTTAATCTTCCGAAAAAGCCATTTTGATTCACGAAAACTCATCTCAAAAGTCTTTATAGTTTTACACACCAACTATAATATGAGAAATAAACACACTAAATTAATAAATCAAGTAAACACTTGCCTCGTGGATTAAATTCGACGACCCCGAGTCGAATCCCGCGAATTTTGGCCGAAAATCTCTTCTTCTTCTTCTTCTTCTTCTTCTTCTTCTTCTTCTTCTCTCTCTTAGATCTGATTTTGGGGCAAAAATGAGGGTTTTCTCTTATTAAACCCGAAATTGGGTGTATACCTAATTGTTAAATGACTCGTGTACTCATTTACGAGTCCCTACTAGTCCAAAAATACCCGAAACCCAAATACTACCCCCGAGTACTCTATTTTGACTATCTTGGCCATTCCGAACCCAATGGCGCAGTCGAAATCTCCATCTGAGTCACTTAACTAAAATTCACTATTTTGACCCAACACGTTCAATACACGTATTTTCACATTTAAAATATTTCCTTTGTCTCTTTACCCAACTTGCGACATGTAATTAAAAATAATCCACTCATATACTTAGTCTCATAAGAAAATATAATCCATGTAAATATTAATCTGATACTTACAAACTAATATTTACTATTTACTTTATATTTTGAATTTTATTCAATTTCACTCATAAATTCCAAAATTACTATTCACAGAAATTTCTCAATTTACCAAATTACGCCCACCTTTGTAATTTAAATATATTTAAAAGTACGGGGTATTACATCTAGCCACCACCTCTGCCTCATATTCAGATCCTTCTGTGTGAAGAGATACTGAAGTGACTTATGATCCGTGAACAATGTAAACTGCTCCCCAAAAAGATATTATTTTTTTATCCTCAAAGTAAACACTACCACTGCCAACTCAAGGTTATGTGTGGAGTAATTCTTCTCATGGGGCTTAATCTTTCAAGACGCATAAGCTATAGCCCTCTCCTTCTGTTATAATACATGCCCAAGTCCCTGCAAGGATCCATTAATATAGACCTGGTACTCAAATCCTCCCCTAAGCAAAGCAAATACGGGTGCCAATGTAAATTTATCCTTTAGCTCATCAAAATCTAATTGACAGTGATCACTCCACACAAATGGTACCCCCTTACAAGTCAGGTTCATCAATGGACCCACAATCTTCGAGAACCCCTTAATGAAATAACGATAATACCCAGCCAATCACAGGAAGCTGCGAATCTCTGTCGACGTCGTGGGTTGTCCCCACTCCCTCACTGTCGATACCTTACTCGGATCAATAGTAATACCCCTGTCGGACAAGATGTGGACAAGAAACTGTACCTCCCATAGCCAAAATCCACACTTCTCGAATTTGGCATACAACTAGTGGTCTCAAAGTGTCTCTAATACCCTACGCAAATGCTCCATGTGCTCCTCCTCGGTACGAGAGTAAACTAGAATGTCGTTTATAAACACGATCATGAACTGGTCTAAAAACTCCATGAATTCCCTATTCATAAGACCCATAAACACTGATGGCACATTAGTGATTCCAAACAGCATCACCTTAAACTTGTACGACCCGTACAGCAAGAGAAAAGCGCCCTTGGGAACATCCTCCTCCTGAATGCACAACTGGTGATACCCCGATCTCAAGTCAATCTTGGAGAAGTATGCCACCCCTATCAACTGATCAAATAGGTCATCGATCCTTGGTAATGGATACTTATTCTGTATGGTGACCTTGTTCAGCTCCTTGTAGTCTACACACAAGCAAAACAAACCATCCCTCTTCTTCACAAATAACACCGGTGCACCTCACAACGATGTACTTCTTCAAATGAAACCCTGCCCCAATAGTAGTTGAATCCTCTCCCTCAATTCCCTCATCTATGAAGGGACATGCGATACGGTTCTTAGGCAATCTCTCTCGTACTCGATGCTAGGTCGATAACGAACTTGATTTATCAACTCATTGGTAACCCTGGTATCTCCTGAAATACATCCTCAAAATCTCTCACTACTAGAATCGAGTCTATCGGGATAACTACCTCATGTGAGGTATCCTCCTTAATGTAGTATAGGTGGGTGCACGATCCTCCCTCAAAAAGAGGTGTTGCCATTAAGAACATCTCGTGATCGGGAATGGAGAATGCTATGGTTATCTCGTAACAGTCTTCCATCGCTTTGTAACTCGCCAACCAATTTATACCTAGGATGACATCGTATCCCTCTAAGTTCAATATAAGAAGGTTCGCTGCTAAGCTCAGACTCCCAATAATAATGTCTACACCTCTACAAACTGAGTGTATAAGTGACCCACTACCCAACAGTGGCTTTACACATATAAGGCGAGTGCCAGCTGTCTCTAAAAGATCGAATATCTCGAGAAAATTTATTGGCAATAAAAGAATGCAATGGCCCAGTATTAAATATAATCCTAAGAATACCGAAGGCACCCGAGGTGCTGGTGGCATGGGCACATCATGAATGTTGTACTCATGCTCGTAGTGCATCCGTTCCTGCTACTGCTGAGGGGCGGGGGATGCTGGTGCTGGTGCTGGAGTTAACGGAGCTTGCTGCCCCTGTTTGGCACCCTACTGTTGTGCCCTACCCTGCCCTGTTGTGGGTAATCTCTCCTCTTGTGACCCTACTGGCCACATATAAAGAACTTTCCTAGAAATTATCTCCCCATCTGGCCCTGCTGGACCTCTCGAGGTTGGCCCTGTTGTTTCCCCTAATGGCCTAGACCCTGCTAGCCATCTTCATTGTTCCCTTGGCCCTGACGGCCCCGAGGAACATATTGCTGATGACTAAGACCCTTCTAGTTTGTACCCTCCTGATATGAAGCACTTTGTCTTATCCCCCTATCGGGAATTCTGACCTTGCTGACTCACTACCTGCTCTGATGTGCCCCATTGGCACTACCACCTCCTGACCTCCCTGGTTAGCTCATCTCACCTGCCCTCTTCCTTCCATTCTGGTGGAAGAGATGGTCCTAGCAGTGTAATAATGTGGCATTGACGACATCAATATATGTCATCAACGCAGGGTTGCCAATCAAGTGCTACCTGATCCTCCAGGATAAATCATCCATAAACTTCGCTTTCTTTCGCTCCTCATTGTTCACCTCATTTGGCATAAAATTATCCAAAAGGGTGAACTCTTCCTCTTACACTCCCATAGAGTTGTCACACTGAGTCACCTCACTGAACGTTTTACGCATCTCGGTCTTAACTGGTGGCAAAAAATACTTACAGTCAAACCACCCCCAGAACTAAACGATAGTCATCAGGTCTCTCTCCTCGACGATGGTAACCGACTCCTATCACTATAATTCTTTTCCAACCAGTCTGAAAGTTGCCAACATTTTCTTCTACATCTCACTACATTCCACCATGTGTAAGTGGCATTTTATATTGTTCTTCCTCCGACACGCCTCAAATACATTATAGCTACCCTGAAACTCGGGCGGGTGGTCCTTCTGAAATGTCTCTCTAACTCTTAGCCTAGTAGATGGCCCCGACTAGGTCTGTCATAGCTACGTTGATCACTTGGGCCACTATTTTCGCCACTTTTGCAATCGAGATCAACTTCGGTGGTGGCTTTGGCAGCAGTACCAGTGGCTCCTATTGAGCCTATCTCACCTCATCCCTAGCCGCTTCCCATTCTGCTCACTCTCTCCTCGGAGGCATCGGAAAACAGATCGAGTTGTATAAGTAAACAGTTTATACAAGATTTAAGCAGAAGCACGATATCTCAAACACGTGAAGGTAAAAGCAACAGTCCTAATAATAGGGCTCTATCTCAAAAGAATGATACACATAAATCGCAGTAAGCCATACAGACCCTATGGACACTATAACTTAATGCTCTGATAGCATCCGTGACATCCCGCCTAATTAAATACCAGGTGATCAGTCCTTTATTAAATTAAAAACAAGTTTCTCATTTGGTTCATTCATAGAATCACTGTCGAAAGCCATATTAATTACTAATCACTTATTAGTTAATTAAATCGGTGCCAATTTTATCTTGTAATAAACAAATAAGAATAAGAATAATATGCGAGAAAAACTAAATTTAAACCATTCATACAAAGCTAAAGTTCAAATCACTATAAATGAATAAATAAATAAATAAATAAATAACATCTTGCCGAATAAACCATCGGTTAAGAAGTCCAAAACCCATAGAAATCCAACGGTATGAAATGAATCTCAAAATAAAGTCTTGAACTAAATAACTGAATAAATAGAGCCTGAATGGGAAAACACATCCAACTGAAATACTGAAATGAACTCCTACACTAGGAATAATAGATGGAAACGTCTAATCAAAACCCTCCAATCCTCCACAGTGCTGCAGCTTTATGTCCCTCTAAAGAATCAATAAGTCTGGCATCCCTGTGACTGGACACCTAAAAGGTTTTGAAAAGATTTACAACAAGGGTTAGAACACAAAATATTTTGAAAATATTTACTAAGTGAATATCACAATATGAAATCATTTATTAGTTACACATGTTAGATTCACGTATACTCTCTTGAGTTTTCTCACCTCTCAATTATTGTGCACGCCTAACATTCTCTACTTAGCCCACCTAGCTATACTACCCAAGCTAATTATACATAAGTAGCTGACTAACTTGAGACAAGTTTAAACCCTCGTGCCTCCCATACATTACGCTATTCAATTGTTAACGATTCTCACTCGTTATAAGAGTTGGAATGAACATTCACACATGTTTTAATTTCATCATTAAATTAAGTCTCTCTACTTAATTTTCTTCCATGATATACCAAATCTAGCATCTACTATCACACACAAGTAGTATATTCTCTTTTGTATATATTTTACACACTAATATATACTATTACAACATCTCTTATAACGACTACCATTAATAAGGGTATACTCTGCTATCAAGTCCATGTATCACTCACTATATTAAGGACATCTCCTCGAACCCAGAATCAATTAATCAAATATTAGAAGCGGATATAATTATAAGCCATGGACTACGCACATACCTAACATAGCCAAATGACACGCTGACAACATTATATTCACACAAATAATGGTCTTCCCTAATTTCTATGTCATGGGCCACTCATCCACACCTCACTGGAATCGCTAAGGTGGGATCGCCCACTGCGCGGGACCTCCGTGATAGCAAGTAGCGTAGGTATGATAAAATATAAAATCAACCATATAATAGGTATTCACACAACCTAATATATATATTCAGTAGCTATACACACAAGCCAAACGTTATCTTTCGTATGTAGTATATATCACTCGAATACTCACCGTACCTTTAATTTACGATTATTCTTTCTATCGTATTTTACTTAGTATTATTCTCTACTCTAAGGGTCCTAGTTACCCCATATGTCATTTCAGTAGTTAACTCTATCATACACTACTGGTCTACATATTAAGTTCACTTGAGATTTCTGTAATTTATTCGCACTCTCTTGAATTAATTACGTCACAATCTAAACTCGTTTAATCTTTGCTTTAATTCTCTCACTAAGGTTAAGACACAACCCTATTATAGGTCTACTGTAATATAACAATTCCTTCATTATATTTTAACAATGTCCCAAAAATTTCTCGAATAACAATTTAGGAGTTTCTAGGCTAAAAAGAAAATTATCTAATTTTCTTAGAAAATGAATCGATATTCCAGGAGGCCGAATGGATTCGATTTATGAATCGATTCAACTCTTGGCCGAATCGATTCGAAAACATGTTGTTTAATCTTCTTCCTTACGCAAGTGAATTTTTCACATTTTTTTCTTTAACAAACTTTCATGAATTCTTACCAAACTTAAAACGAATTATCCCAAATGTGTTCTACAAATCTTGCTCGTTATGACTCGTAATAAGTTCTACAAATCATTTACTGTTCACTTAGTAATTTAACACATAATATTGATAATTATCTATTTCTCTTGATTAATATTTAATAACCACATTTTTATTTGATTCAATTAAATTACTTCACTCATGTAATTTATAATAAAACGAATAATTTATTGAGTTAATTAAATTCCAAATATTGGGAAATACGGGGTATTACAAGTGGGAAGCCATTTATTTAGGCTTGCAAGAGGTTGAACTGGTTATTTTGTATGTATTGTTTTATCAAATGTTTAAATGTTTCTTATTTATAGATTGAATGTGGGTGGTGGAATAAGTGGGCTTTAATAGTTAAGATTTGTTTTCCTGTTATTTACGAATTGGGATAAACGAAGTGATGATCGAGCTTGGTAATTAGCCAAAAATAGGACAGTGATGAGTTCAAGAAAGTTACCAAGCTTGTTAGAGTATTGGTTTTAAAAGTTAAAAGTAGGTGGTTTGACGGTTAAGTAGCTATGTTTATTCTATCTGGTACATCTAACATCAAATTTATTGTAACTTGAATTATTAAATATACTCACATTATATTACATGGTTTAACAACTGTAAATGCTACAAATTCTTATATTTTGGTAAAGTGTATCATGTAAGTCCAAAGGTGCATACTATCCTTTTATATAAAATAATGATGTTTTTTTAGTAGTGCAGAATGTCCTAAATATTAAACAAAGGATGGATGACTGAGAGGATCAGAGTAAGCGAGGTATACATAAATGGAGTAACATATTCCCTTGATTTTATAATTGCAAACAATGGACATCATCTCTCGACATTTACATGTCCATGTGTTAAGTGCTGAAATAAGAAACAGTTTAGTGCGTCAGATACCAAGAGGCATTTGATTCCACACGGTATAGACTCGACATATACTACAAGGGTTGTACATAGTGAAATAAAATCCTCAAACTCCCCAAATCCCATTATAAAACCTATTGATTGTGAAGGACATGTAAAAAATGATGAGAACATTAAGAATGAAAGGCTTCGTGACTTAGTTGACACGTGCTACGGAGTGCACAAACAACATTGTGGAGAACCTCATTAGGAAGAAAAATAGTATGTTAATAATGAGAAGTATCAAGAGTACAATAGATTAGCGATTGAGAAATTGTACCCTTCATGTGATGGTCCTGAGACTACCCTCTCGGTAATTATGGAATTGCATAATTTGAAGAAGAAGTTTGGTTAGTCGGGAAATAGCATTATAACTATTTTGTCGATTTTAAAAAGGTGGATTCCGAAAGAAAACAATTTACCAAAAAAGTATCCGTGAATGAATATAATGATGATAGAGTTAGGTATGAAAGTAAACTACATCCATGCCTGTGAGAATAACTGTATTTTGTACTAAAAAGTGAATAAAGACTTAGAAAAATGTCCTAATGTGGGACACCAAGATATTTAGTGACCATGAGGAAATGAAAAAGAGTATGCGAAGAACCGGTGAAATTATTGAGACATTTCCCTTTGATTCCAAGTCTAAGGAGATTACACATTATAACTTGGATAGTGCATGAAATGGTGTGGCGCCATCGATCAACAACTTTATGGGATAATCAATGACATCCTTCTGATTCATCTCATTAGAGAATGTTAAAAAGTAAATGGCCTGATTTTTCTAAAGAAGGGCACAATGATTGGCTTTCCATAGCTACATATGGGTTAAATCCCCATAGTATACAATCTAATAGTTATCATTGTTAGACAATTATGGCTGCATTTTATAATGTAGGTTGATCTTTGTTCTTAAAGAATGAGTGGGACAACCCGAATATAATTATGATAAATTATGTTTAAATCATGATTACCTTATGTGATATGGATAGTATGTTATTAGTATATATAATGTTAAGCCTTTATGTTTAGTCTAATCCCACCTTCATGAAGCATGAAATATCGAATTAGTTACAAATGTGAAATTTTGAAGTTTTCGGTAGGAATGTTCATGTTTAAGACTAGTTTTGACCTTTATGACATAACAATTGACTTGAGGTATAAACTAGATATTTGTAGATATATGAGTTAGGTTTGTAACACAACAAACTATTCATCGAACGAACATCCGAGTGGGAAGATATTGTCTTTTTACAAACAGGGGGTAAAGTAGTCATTTAGCCTTAAATGATATTTTGTTTTATATGATGCCACATGTTATAAATTGATTGGTTGGACGTGGAGGTTGGTTTGGCTGACTTAAACGCTTGAGATATCCTCCTTTCTTCAGCAAACTCAGTTTGGGAGAGTTTTAAGTTGAGGAAAAACAATTGTGAGGGTTAGGAAGAAGAAAGTGAGGAGAAACATTCAAAAAAACTCATAGAAAATTATGTAAAAGCCCCTAAGGTAATTCCAACCATGAATCTTGTTATTTTTCTTGAATTTATTATTTATATGATATAAATACTTGATTGTTTATTGACCTTTCATGCTTGGGTTCATATGTATGGATATATGCAAGTTTAAGTTAAGTTGAATGTACAAAACCCTAAAATTGCTTTGTTTAGAAATTTTGTTTATTCAAACTTCCATATATTTTTGTATAATTACTGGAATTGATTTATTCTAATTGGATATTAACCTGGACTCATATATGTATGACATATCCGAAAATCATGTGAAAATACCAAGAAATGAGTCTTTGGTGAGAGTTTGAAGTTCGGGTATGAAATCTTCCCTAAGGGTGAAAGTATGCCCGCCATGTGTTTGATGTTTTGCTTGACATAGCAAACGAACCTTAAAAATTATGAAACTTTAATTTTGTATTTTTAAATATTTTTAATGATGTTGGGTGAAATATCATAAAAATTTATGATGTATAAAAATTATGAAAATTCCTGGAAGTTGAATGAACGATAAAAGAGCCTATAGGGCAGATTTGTTATGTGGTAAAGAAATGGGCATATCTTGCTCTAGGAGACTTGAAATGATGTACCGTCTTTTGTATTGGAATAATAATATGATAAGGATTGAATTACCAAGAAGTAATAAATATATGTTTGGCCTATGATTTGATTATGATGATTATATTAACATGAATTTGGATAAAACTTCAATTGTGATAAATGATTTGAATAGAATCGTATGATGCTTATGAATTGAGTTATGTTCAAGTTATTCTTTGAATTGTTAATATTCTTATGATGAAACTAATATTATAATAATTATAGGAATAGAAGAGGAACTCACTGAACACGCACCAGATAAAGGCAAGGGAAAAGTCTGATTAAATGTCCAAGGTGAGTGTACTTATGATTATTTCATATATACAGATATATACATATATCTCTAAGAGCATGATTTGTTTGAATACTTTGGTATTCAGGATTTGTTTGGATATTAAAATATCCAGGATTATTTGGGTCTTATGATCCAGGATTTATTATTGCCAATGGGCAGAATTATTTGGGTCTTATGATCCAGGATTTGTTATTGCCAATGGGCAGAATTATTTGGGTCTTATGATCCAGGATTTGTTATTGGCAATGGGCAGATTTATTTGGATCTTATGATCCAGGATTTGTTATTACCAATGGGCAGGATTGTTCGGATTTTATATCCACATATTCGATATAGAATTTTCATCCTAT